>OZ010789.1:462016337-463440481 GCA_963932465.1 Maratus speciosus
TACATTGTAGAGCAGAAAATGATTTATAAATAATTTTATAGAAGTGGAATGGCTTAAAATTTTAAATAAATTATTAAAATGCGTACATTTATTTCGAATAAATTATTAAATATATCAAATATTAACAATAATATATTATAATATAACTAACTACATGTCCGCGATCAAACTCATTAAATCGCTCAATTTACCCTTGGCAGCATTTTTATTTATTCTTTTTTTTTTTTTTTTTTTTTTTTTTTTTTGCCGTCCTAAAGTGCCGTATTACGCTGCTCATTTCTTGCATAAAACTTCCAGTAATAAGTGCGGAATTGGTAGTTTTTAACTTTGCTTGTTTCTGGTGCTACTGTGTATAACAAATTGACAATTCAATATATTTTGGTTAGTATATTAACTGTAGTATATAAAATTCCTGCTTGAAAAAATAATTTTGTTGGGTAATTTTGAAAAATTATAAATAAATTCATTTCCAAAAATACTTACTTATTTGTGAAATATTTGTTATAGTTGAGTAAAACGATTTGGAGCACTTCATGGCTTTGAACAGGGCTACCAACTGGCCACTCAAACCACTGGAAAGAAAAGAATTAAAATATCCTTATAAAATGATTACGAGTTTAAAATGAATAATAGAAGGGGAAAAGTAACAAAAATAAAATAATTAATAATTATAAAAATATAGACAATGCGGTTTTCGGAAAAATACACAAAAAGTCATGGGATTTTTTAACAGCAAATATAGTGTGTCCATTAAAGGATGCCCCATTTATAAATTTTAATAGTATCAACTGTAAGCGTTGTAGAGTGTTGGTTCAAGGTCACAAATAAAGAATAACTCAAACAGTTTTAGATAAGCGCATGCGCGAGTACTGCTTTGTTATTGACTCGCTTGCAGTACCACATATGCAAAATGGCGACTCCTACGCGTAAAATATTTTATGTTCTTCAATTTGTTAAGAGTGAATCTGTAATTTTAGTTCGACGAGCGTTTCGTTTAAAGTTTAATTGTGATCCCTCGTGTAGCCAAAACGCACAGAATTTAACAGTTTATTGCTTCCATTACTCTGGACTTGTTAATCGAACTGTGGGGAGAATTGACATCTAAAGACCACAAGGTTAAGGGGACACATACCTTTTAAACAGATGAAAAATTGATTTCGGAGACAAATATTTAATGTGGCTCCATGCACTCATTTTTGCAGTAAACACTTGAGATTTTTTTTTTTTTTTGTTAATAATATAATATTTTCTCCATGCAATATAATATATAATTTGAATTAAGCACTGTATAATTAATTAATAATAATTATTTCTTAATGTATGATTTTCTAAAATTAATGATAATGTATATAGCTTGCGCGCATGATTTAAAAAGTTCGATACCCTGGCAGAACTTTGAAACTTTAAATATAAGTTTAAGAACATTATAAAAATAAAAAAGAACTATAATCTAATGAATAAACAAAAATTTCTAAAGTTTATTGATTTTCAATATTTAAACATGAAAATTTTCATAATTTTTGTCACTCGAATACCCATACATTCAATAATTTTTGTTAAATTTCTTAGATTTCAGTTCAATTTGAAGAAAATTATCTAGTAAAGATATTTATAAAATTTCGAAGCATTACGTTTAATATATTTGGAATTATCATGCGCGCAATAAAAAAAATATCGATTTTGAGAAAAATCAATTTAAACCTAACTATTTCGCTTGAAACAGACCAAGGCTAATTTACATTTTTTACTTTTTGATGCGGTTTGTACAAAATTGTTCAGAAAAACATTAGCTGTCAAATGAATTAAAAAACAAAAAATCGATTCTTTGAAGTTTTTAAAGGATATGTGTCTCCTTAAAATAAGTCACAAATTTCCTCATAATGAAGTTTCCTGAAGTTTTCGTAACGTGGGCACCGCATGGGATCTTCGGTGTTTTGAAATACGCGTCCGCCGGACGTTCGTGGTAGAAAGGAAGACGAGCCATTTTAAAACGTCCCTACTACTTCTGATAAGCTGGAGGATAAACAAAGATGCAGGAGTGACATGCTTTCGGATAACTTCGTTATTAGGAAAGTCATGGTTTATTTTAAGATTATGGTCGTTAAATTTCAATTTGCTGTCACGATGATTCAGTCCCTAACAACCCACCAATCTCGTTAGGACTGCATTTACGTCCGTGTATTGCTATGTGATTCTGAATCGTCTGGGGCACCCCAACCCTCCTAGAAGTTTGTTTCTCCAGTTTTGAATCACACTGTAGATATACCGGATGTCCCAAAAATGACTG
Source organism: Maratus speciosus (assembly GCA_963932465.1). Classification (NCBI taxonomy): domain Eukaryota; kingdom Metazoa; phylum Arthropoda; class Arachnida; order Araneae; family Salticidae; genus Maratus; species Maratus speciosus. Next base: position 462,018,625 of record OZ010789.1, read on the forward strand.
ATGGATTTAAAAATTGAATAACTTCAAAGCGGTGACAGATACTAAAAGAATCCTTTCAGGAGGGTTATGTATGATGTCAGGAGATTTTGTACTGTGATTCTTGATTTTAGTTCCAAATTCAAACAACAGATGGCGCTGAGAGCAATAAGCGCTCAGTCCAGACCCGATTTTTTGGTACTTGGGAATCCATTCATTACATTTTAATCTCCTTTTTTCGCATAAAAGAAGAGAGAGGCGAAAAATGCCTGGATTTAGTGGTTATTATTTGCAGCGCCGTCTATCGATGCTATTAGTAACTAAAACTGAGAATCGCAGCATAAAAACTCCTGACATTTTACATAAAACTCCTGCAAGATTATTTTTAATATCTGTCACTGTATGCAAGTCATTGAATTTTAAAATCCATCAGTCATTTTTGAGGCACCCGGTATTTATAAGATGGCTAATGCTATGGTATTTATGGTCTACAGTGTTTTACTGTATTTTCAATTTCTCGTCTAGCTTGACATTATAATATATTTTGGATATTTTTTCTATAAAGGATAAAACTTTAATTTTAATTTGTATATTCAAAATTGTAAGTTTTCATTTGTGTTAGTTTATAATGGTTTTACACATACACATTTATATGTATATAAACTTTCTGTACGATTAAACCATTGAAACGAAATATATTGACTAAATATTATGAAATCACCATACTAAAAAGCAGAGGAAAAATGCTACATAAATTATGTAGTCCAGTGGAATGAATAATGAATATATATATATATATATATATATATAGCAGAATTGTTACATTTGTCACCGACAATTATCACTGTAATGATCCCAAACCTGATGAAAATTGTTATTTAATCCATCATGTATCATAAATTACAGCATAAATCCATTCCGATACTCTGCAGAGTATTTTAACATGTCTGAAAGCAACTCAAACTAATGGCATCTGTTAAACTGCATATTTGTAATCCTTGTTGTTTTGTGAACGTCACTGTACACACTGGAATGGAACTCGGCGGCAAATGTAGTTATTTTGGCAATAAAATGTTTGTTTTTAAAGTCAGTCCCATAATTTTTTGTACATTTCAGTGAAAACTGCATCTCGCTACTGCTTATGCTTTTTAAATTATTAAATTTTTATTCCTTTTGTGACTTTGGATCACCCGACATATGCTCTCGTTTATTTGGCGGCATAGATATAAAAAAAATAACAGAAATCTGACTTTGTACAATGTCTTTATTTATTTATTTATTTATTTTTGCCGTTTGAAGAAAAACTCAAATGTTACAGAGTAAAAACTTCTTTATTTATCTTCTAGAAATGTTTCTTACTATGAAGTCATTTGTATATTGGTGGAATAATGCCTATTTAAAAAATAAATAAATAACGTCTCTCGTCCGTTAAATTTAGTGGAAAAAATGTAGAAATTGTAGAATACTATATAACAATTATAAAAAAAGATATATTATAGGTTTATTTAAAATTTGTATTTCACTCAAATGTTGGAAAAAATTTGTTTAAAAGATTTTCGTAGTTCGTATATCTACTTTGATTGGGCTAAAATGAGAAAATATGCATTAAAAGTCACAGTATTTATCTTCAATTGACATAATCGAATTTTTTTTTTTTAATTTTCACTAATATTCAATACGAATTTATTCAAAATGTCGTTTTCTCCCTTCTTAAATTTTGTTTGTACTTACAGATAATTTTCTTTAAGAATAGCACATTTCCCAATATTGTTTAACGGTATGAACAACAGATATTTTAAGATTTGATTGCTAAATTGAGATATACAGATTAAACGTTTTATGTCAAAATGAAGAATGAACTAAATCACTGGCGCTGGTTTAGAAAACATGCAACTTTTTCAATGATGAAAACGTAGAAATTTATCTAAATAAAGTAACACTTAATTGGTCTGATAGACATCAATAAACATGATGCAAGGATAAATCGATATATTCTACGAATTTTAGAAACGTAAACACTCATTGAAGGTTACTCTCTATCTAGTTTATAGAAAACCTGATTTTGTCATTTGAAGAAAATATTAAGGTATTTACTCCTTATTATATAAAACGAAAGCGATGTCTAACATAGTAAATGTTTCAGAAAATCTTCATAAAGAAAATATTTTATTAAAATTTAGCTTTTTTGTGATTGGAGGATAGCTTTTTAGATAAAACGTTTGTGCACATTTTTATACAGGATGTCCACTCTCAACGGTGTCCAATGGGTAATTCCTAAACCGTAAGTCATAGACATATAGTTCCACTTACAAAAATGTTTCAAATAAAAACATTTCTTAAAAAAATTGAGAAATTTAAATTTTTACACGGGTGCCGGGTTCTAAAAGTCATATTTAGTAAAAATATCCCATTACAATAAGAAGTAAGATAAACAAATCCCATCCTTCTACGATTAAAACTGCCGAGTAATAGCTGTTTAAAAGCTGAAGCCTTTTTTCTGCGGCGAAATAGGAGTCATTCAAAATTTTACTAGAAATATATATAAGAGTCAGATAAAAAAATAACAAATAGTTTAGAGTAAATTTAACATTGCAATATAAATTTGAAATCTATTTTCATTCTGCCACATTAAAGCAAAATATACAACTTGTATGGAAAATATAAATGAAAAAAATAACAGAATTTTTGATAAATGAAGTTATGAAAAGCAACTGTCTCAATTCTTTACAAAATAAAACATATGTTAAAATACAATTATTTTAACCAATCTGAAACTTAATAAAAATTAACACTATCTTAATACAATGTAATTAATTTCTGTTAAAGCTCACATACAATTAAAATTAAGAAATAAATTCTTATAATACTTTAAGCAGTTTGTGTACGATCCCGGGAAGCATGGCCCAACTCATCTGTGTTCGAATGCAGAAAATTAGTGCAAGTCATGCAATTCAACTCGGTCAGTTTTAGTGTCAGATGAATGTGACTTTTTTGTCTTACTCGATAGTGTAATAGAGTATTTTTACTAAATATCACTTATAAGACCGGGGGACCCTAGACAAAATTAAATTTCGTAACTTTTTAAGAAATGTTTTTATAGATCCAAGCAACTTTAAAAATAATTAGGTAGCTTTCTTTACAAAAAAGCTACCTATTGCAGCCGTTCGGAGGAAAGCGATTTCAAAAAATTTTGGTATATTTTCATCGATCATGACCCCCAGACCCCGAAACCAACCTCCGTTCAAAATTGATATATATATATATATATATATATATATATATATATATATATATATATATATGACCTATGTCACACTGTAACTCCCGTAATTATGAACCGATTTCGATGTAATTCGGTGTGTACATAGTACATACCAATGTCTCGACCGAGTTCGTTGGCCAGCTTCATCCGCCGTTTTGTTTCAAAATGGCGGCCATTTAAAATTTAAAAAAAATTTAAAACTTGAAATGTGGTACCAAAAAATTAAAAATGGAAAAATATTTTTTTCTTATGTATTTGACCTTTATACAAAGATTCCGGAGCAGTTTTTGTTTCGTCTATATCTTAAAAAATGGCTGAGTTATAGCATTTTGAATTTCTAGCGTGGCTGGCATTTTGAAACGTCCTGAATTTTGTCACGCGATAAAAGGCGTATTTATGAACCGATTTGGATGTAATTCGGTGTGTACATAGTACATACCAATCTCTCGACCGAGTTCGTTGGCCAGCTTCATCCTCCATTTTGTTTCAAAATGGCGGCCATTTAAAATGTTTTTAAAAATTTAAAATTTGAAATGTGGTACCAAAAAATTGAAAATGGAAAAATATTTTTTTCTTATGTATTTGACCTTTATACAAAGATTTCGGAGCAGTTTTTGTTTCGTCTATATCTTAAAAAATGGCTGAGTTATAGCATTTTGAATTTCTAGCATGTCTGACATTTTGAAACGTCCTGAATTTTGTCACGCGATAAAAGGCGTATTTATGAACCGATTTGGATGTAACTTCGTTTATATATAGTACATACCAATGTCTCGACCGGGTTCGTTGGCCAGCTTCACCCGCCATCTTGTTTAAAAATGGCGGCCATTTAAATTTTTAAGAAAAATTTAAATTTGAAATGTGGTACCAAACATTGAAAATTGAAAAAATATATTCTTCTTATGTGTTTAACCTTGATAAAAAGATTCGGGAGCAGTTTTTGTTTCGTCTATATCTCAAAAAATGGCTGAGTTATAGCATTTTGAATTTCTAGCGTGGCTGACATTTTGAAACGTCCTGATATTTCTCACGTAATAACAGGCGTATTTATGAACCAACTTGGATGTACCTTGGTGTGTACATAGTACATACAAATATCTCGACCGAGTTCGTTGGCCAGCTTCATCCGCCATCTTGTTTCAAAATGGCGGCCATTTAAAAAATTAAAAAAAAAAATTAAATGAGATACCAAAAATTTGGAAAATGAAAAAGATTTTTTTTGTATGTGTTTGACCTTAATACAAAGATTCCGGAACAGTTTTTCTTTCGTCTATATCTAAAAAAAAATGGCTGAGTAATAGCATTTTGAATTTCTCTTGTGGCTGACATTTTAAAACGACCTGATTTTTGTCACGCGATAACAGGCGTATTTATGAACCTATTTGGATGTTACTTGGTCTGTACATAGTACATACCAATGTCTCGACCGAGTTCGTTGGCCAGCTTCATTCGCCATCTTGTTTCAAAAGGGTTGCCATTTAAAAAAAATTAAATTTAAAATTCAAAATGAGGTATTAAAATATTGGAAAATGAAAAAGATTTTTTTTATGTGTTTGGCCTTGATACAAAGATTCCGGAGCAGTTTTTGTTTCTGAAAATTTGTTCTTTTGTTCATATCTTAAAAAATGGTTGATTTACAGCAGTTTGAATTTCTAGCATGGCTAACATTTTGAAACGATCTTGTATTTCTCATACGATAACACACGTATTCGCCTATTTCGATGTAAGAAGGCATGTGGATAGTATACATCAACACCTCGACCAAGTTCGCTGGCCAGATTCATCTGCCGTCTTGTTTCAAAATGGCGGCCATTAAATTAAAAAATATATATATATTTAAAGTGAGGTGCAAAAAAATTAGAAATTGAAAAAGGTTTCTTTCTTAAGTATTTGATCTTGATATAAGGATTCAGGAGCATTTTTTGTTTGTCTTTACCTTAAAAAATGGCTCAGATATAGCAGTTTCAATTTCTATTGTGGGTGACATTTTGAAAAATCTGATTTTTTGCATGCGACAGCACTCCTATATATTAACCGATTCCGATGTGAGTGAGCATGTGCACAGCAATTACTAACGTCTCGACCAAGTTCACTGCTTAGCCTCATCCACCATGTTGTCTTAAAATGACAGGCACTTTAAGAAATTGCCGAATTTGGCAGCCAAATATAAGTTACTTTAAAGAAAAGCAGCTTGGATAAAGCTGACTAATTTCGCGAAATTCTCATTCATTATATTGATAAAAATTAGTATTGAATCTCCAATATTCGGTTTCCACTAAATTGAGCTTCGTGTGTTTGCATGATATAAGTTGGCTTTTTTTAAATAAGGATTATGAAAGCTACCTCTTCCTCCCGGCACTGGCCGGAAGGACTTTTTTTAAATTCTTTTCAAACATTTTTGTAATTGGAACTATATGTCTATGAGTAACGGTTTAAGAAGTAGCCCATTGGACACCGTTGAGAGTGAAAACTCTGTATAACCTTCAGAGAAGAAATAAAGAAAAGAAAGGATTAGAAAAGAAATTTAACATAAAGAGTTAGTAAATTTAGCTAAAACACCTATCAACTAAATTAATGCTGCTTTCTTTTAACATTTTAAGTGATATACCAAATTTATTTGGAGAAATTAATAAAATCAATAGAAGTTAATGCAATCATCTAAGTTATACCACACACAGAAATGTGTCGTAAATAATGAGAAAATAAGTTGAAAAATGCACTGACGTTCAAAAACTGAAAGTGAAACAAGTTTTATGTTGTAACCTTGCACGTTAATCCGTAAATGCTTTGAAATAACATCCTAAGACTATTCAATCTTATGAATATGACTCTTAAAAAAGAGGTTTTCATTTCAGACAATGCCACGTGTCGGTTGCATCACTAGCTACGTTATGTGAGGGTCGGGGCTGCAGATGTTCGTTTTTGGGAGCAGAACAAGTGCGAACTGGAACGAAATGCGGAACGGCTGCTCTATCGAGGAAGATATTGTTTTTTCGCACCAGAGAAAAAGTTGATAGCTGATTGAAAGGTACTGGTTTGTTTGAGGAAGGTTGAATTTGCAGCAATAGCCATCGGAAGTGAATAACTATACCATAGTCGCTAAGCCTCCATACGCCAGCCAACAATAGCCCTTCCCAGACAAAAATTTCATCGTGGTGCCTTTAAATCATATTGAATATGTAATAATGTGTACCAATATCTCTCACCCACATTTCTCTATACGATTGAATTGAATTCTTAATGATATTCTGTAACATACATCCTCTTCTATGGCAATTTTATACATTTTCTGACGCTTTTCAGCTTCCTAACATGTACAACATTAGCAACTATGTCCAGTGCATATTTCTATATGTGTTCATGATCTATTATGAGTGAGCGTTTGCCGTTAACATTTTCTCTTTCATACAATATTTAGTCTTTTCTAGTGTAGATTGCAGCAATTTCCAGTTTGAATTTTTTGGAAGTAGATCTGTGGGGATGCAATTAGCATCTTAAGCGCCTACTAACAAAAGCACTACCTTCTTCTTAAGTGCCTGCTAATATCCGAGTCAATGGAGAGTGCACGCGTACGAACTCCCGGTTTTCCTATTAGACTGCCACGTGGCGGTTGCATCAATAGCTACGTTATGTGAGGTTCGAAGCTGCAGATGTTCGTTTTTGGGCGCAGAACAAGTGCGAAATGGAATGAAATGAAGAAAGACTTCTCGATCGAGGAAGATGTTGTTTTTTTCGTGCCAGAGAAAAAGTTGATAGCTGATTTGAAAGAACTGTTTTTTTTTTTTGTCTTGATAAAAAACAATGGTGTATAACAAGGAATAAGACCTGTATATTTCGACTCTAAGGAATCATATTTTCTTAGGATGATCTCATCTTATACTGTAAATAAATTCTTTGTTGTAAATATTCTTCAAAATATACATAGATGCTATAATACATATTTATTTCATTCTGAAAGTGTTGGTTGCCTTTTTATAACGAGTCACGACTCCATTTTTTATAGATCTAATAATTTAATTTTCAAATGATTAGCTATTGAAAATAAGATATCTGCATCACTTCTAACAATCTTTACGCCTGATATACTGAGAAATAAACTGTGTAACCCGATATTTACTTGAATTTTTTCAAAGAGCCCAAATAATCCTAAATTTAGACTTTCAACTAAATATACCTGAATCAACAAAATAAATTAAAGAAACGAAAAATATTATTTTTTTATGTGGAACATTGAAAAAGAGCTTTGTACACAATCTATATTAAGGAGAAATGAAAAAAAAAAAACAATGATGTATGTTTATCTCCAGAAAAATATTTTTTTACCTCATTTTGTTATATTTGCTATTTTCACGCTGTTATAAGTAAGATTTTGTAATATACATTCTCATTCAAATTTTTTATTTATAAAATTGCGGTAATATGTTATGTTCTTATACGAAATGCTAAAAAGCTTGTCATTCTCCGTTTTGTAATTTGTCAAATTCAAAATGTCGAAGGACATCCCCTTATCTAATTATCTTAAGTAGAAGCTTTTCTGGCAGACAAATACGTATCATTTCCTTTTTACATACTAGAAAAAGAACATTAAGGAATGTTTTTGATTTTCTGTAGAAAAAGAAAGTTTTATTTGTTGAAATTTAAACATTCATTTCAGGAAAAAAGATATTATTTCATTCTTGTAATGCATTAAAGTTGATGTATGACATTAGTTGTTTTTTTAAAGACACGAAACTATTTTTGTAATGAACTTAGAGAATTACTGGTAAAATTAAGCATTCTTCGTCTTACAGAAATAAAACTTGAAAAGCATAAATGGGTTTTATATCCAGTCACGACACAAGTAATCCATGAAGTATAGAATGTCTTAATATTTTAAATTCCAACAAATCACGAAGGTGATGCCTTTTTTTAGACAAGAAAAAAATCATTATTAGAGAGGAAAAGATTTTTTGCAAATCTTTATCTTTTTGGTAAGATGAAAAGAGATTTGAATAACTACACAATTTTTCATGTTAAAAAAAGTTCAAATTTGTGACTTTTATGGCTTTTTAAATAACTTTCTAGAATGATATTTATATTCCACTAGGGGGCTCTGCCCCCTACGAGCTACGCTCGCCAACCCTCCGTTCAGACACCGCAGATTCTAAAAGCATGCTAATTTCATCGGCCTTAAAAAGATTGAATTATAATTTTAAAACAATAGTGACGGTCTCCCTGTAAACGGATTTTCATTCATTCTCCTTTGATTGGAGATTTTTAAGACAAAATCAGACGCTGCTAAGAGATACAATGGCTGTTTTCAATCTTTGATTAAAAACAAGAAAGAAAAATCATGCGTACCCCATAGATTATGAAACACTTTCCAAAACTCCCTGAAAGCTTTAACAAAACTTCATTATTTAGGGAAATAAGGTAAATAAGATAACTAACTAAACATTTAAAAAACTGATTTCAGCAGTTACCATCCATAGCCAAATATTTATTCCAATTCTTCCGAAGAGCCCTGTATTTGATCTGTAGGCTGATATATATACTATATAATAGAAAATTTGGTTTAGCAAGAAAACACGTAACAGGTTGAAATTTCTCTTTCAGCAATTTATACTAATAGATGGAAACATACTTGAATACTTTTGTTCAGTCCTGTTGTTTACCTAGTACCTTTATTACACGCCTCTACTTAGCTAAACTTTAATTCAAACTAAATCACTCTTAAAACTACTGAAATCGCATTTCCAGAATTTATCATCTATAGGCGGCCATGTATCCAATTCTTTGCATGGCCCTGTATATCATTTTATCTATATTCTACAAAAATTTAATAGAAAACTACATGCAGTTCAGCATAACACATTTTAAACCCACCTTTCAGCAATTTACGGTCATACTCAGTAACCTTTATGAATTCTTTTGCGTATCCCTGTATATCAACTATAACATTTACACACGCCATATAGTATGCATAAATATAGTGAAACTTAAAAGCGCATATTAGTGCAAATTAAAAATGCATTCTCTGCCATCGCCGCTAATATACAGTAATTCGGATAGAAAATACTTGTCTGAAATGTTTTGTATGTTCCTGTAAATGCTATGCACTTGGTATTATACATGAAATAACTTAAGTAAGCCTCACCGACGTATATCAATTTTATTGTATATGAATTTGTATAATTAAAATACGCCGCAAACAATTTTCCCCAATACCATTTGTAATGGAATTCTTTTGTGTAGCCCTGTAAATGAATAGTAACTATTCGTTGCACCGCATATGCTAGAATATTCTGCATATTTTAGTGCACTTCGTAAATGCACATATTTTTTTATTATGTTTGAAAGTGTGTAACATCTTTAAAATTCATTTGAAATGATTTTTTTCCCATTGGCCGTAATGTAGCGGAATACTTTTGACTGTCCCTTTAAATGAACTAAACATGCTACAAACTTCATTTGAAATAGGGTTCGTGCTAGGCTAAATATCAATATCCAAAAATTTCAGTGCGATCCGAGTATATTTACGAGAGTTAGAGCGCGAACTGACAAACCGAAATCAATAACACTATTCAACTTTGTTGGAAAGTGTTAAAATTTTGAAAGTAAGTTAATGTAAAATGAATTAAGTACACGGAGTTTTTTTCTCTCGGTACTTTTTAACAACGCTATGAGAAAGTTCTTTTAAATGTATCATTTTAAATCTGATGTAATTTTCATCAAAGTTTCCTTTCTCTTTTTAATATTCACATGAAAATACTTTTGTTGTTAGAAAGAAAATATTATTTGCGCTGTCTTAGAATTCACGATAATAGTTGAAAAGATTATCTCAAATATGAAATAAATGTCTTCTGCAAATATATTTTTTAATTTAAAGTGTTTTTCCAACTTTTATTTATTTGGCCCTTTTAAATATGACGTAATTTCCTTCATTTGCGACTTTTAACGCATAATAATGAATTTAGTATTTAAAAATTTTCTTTCCCTTTTAAAATTCAATTGTAACTGTAGTTTTTATGATGTAATTTTCAATATTTTCCTCATTTTTAACACGTAATCACTTAATTCTAATTTGAAAGTTTTTTTCTGTTTATAATAGCCACGTGTAAATAATTTTTTTATTTGAAGGAAATATTATTCTTTGCACTGTTTTTAAAATTGGCAACAGTTTAAAATAATTGCCCTTTTCTAAAATGTGTAAAAAATATCTCTCGAAATGCTGAAAATTTTAATTTAAAATGGAAATAAATCCTTAAAAAATGAGTCAAATTAAAAAGATAATTGCAGTCTGCACATCGGGAACTTCCAATATATAAAATGATCTAAAACTGTTTAAATTCCTATGTATAGTTTTTCTCTTATAAAACTTTTTTTAATGGAACGATTTTGACCATCTTTAACATTAAATATCTCTTAAAATAATTATTCGATTTAAAAACTGTCTGCATCAGCGTGTTTATCAAACATGCCTCTATAATACCACCGATTTTCATATTTTTGTATGAAACAGTTTTCTTAATATTAACGAAGAAAGACCCACGATCATAAAAAATATGGATGCCAATTTAGTAGGAGTATACCCGGATGATCTACGAAGATTTTCATTTGTCCATTTCCAAATCAAAACTTTTTTTTTATATATAGAAGGATTTTCACAATGAGCACTTGTGTGCTATATTTATGTAAAGTAGATAGCGACAGAGTTGCTACAGTCGATAATTGATTGCCCAAATCAAATTAAAAAAACCTTTTTTCCCTTAATCTTCTGTAATTGGGTTCACTTCGGAGTATTTCCATCATACATGCAATGTCCTTTAACCCCTTCAAGGGCGGTAGTTCATTTTTGGACCACCTAATTTTAATCCCTAAATGGTACATTGATACCAGAATTTTGATTTGAAAATTGTCGTTTTAGTTATTACGTGAAGAAAAGGCGGCCCTCTACTTATTTTCAAGTGCATTTCTTTGTAAATTCCCGCATCATTCTTCATCTCAGTATTTTATTAATAGAAGTGCTTTTCCCCTGTAAGGATTAAAGTGAATCTGAACACCATTAAAGATTAAAAAACACTGTTACACAAAATAACATTTGCTCCGATACCCATTTGGGTATGGACCCTATTACGGAAGAGTAACCATAAAATACAGCCCTTTGGTGCTAAATTGATACTTGCCAACGAAAAGAGAGATTTCATACACACACACACACACACTCACATATATGTATATATATATATATATATATATGTAGAGAGGGATGTTTATATGCTTTTGCGAAAATATTTAATGATTATATTTTTAAAATTCGCAATGCAATATTAATCATTTCGTGTAATTTTAACATAATATTATTATAATTATATTAAAATCTAAGCTAATAATTCTGAGTTTAGGTTATTACATATCCGCCAATTCTCGTTGTATTCTTTAACTTAATAAAAATAGCTTTTAAATTTTTCCGGTAGATAGTCCTGAATTAGAGCAACCCAATAATTATATATATATATATATATTGAGGGGGGGGGGAGGGAGGGAGAATTATTGGACAAAGTTTTATGAAAACCTTTTATGCACTGAAATAGCGAAGCTAGCTAAGTAATTACTCATAGAATAATTTTGCAACAGCTATAATCCGTTAATACATCAACGTCTCATTGTTAAAATTTAAATCTGTAAACTTTCCCTTAAACCACCATACTATGAAATCCTTTTTGAAAAACGTGGCAATTAATTATTTGTATTTTTAAAGACTATGAAACAATTTCAAAACCGATCCATCATTAAAGACTTATCTTTTAGAAACACTTAAAAATTTTGAATTAAGCAAACTTTACTTAAGCTATAAACACTTACAGTAAAAATTAAATGTGGGCATTCAACTGGTTTCATCTATAATCTATTCGTTGTAGAAAATGCACGATACATAAATATTGCACTTCTTTCTTCTTTATTACACATATAAGGCTTTAGACTATTATTTGCTTACAGATTAAATTAAAACAGTTGAAAACTATTACTTGAAATCTGATTTCAAACAAATAAGTTAAGCAACTTTTGATTTAATGAATATTTGGAAAGGAAGATGTAACTATGTTATATTTAAATTTATACATTCAGTTTTAATGTCACTGTAATATTGAAATATAATTACAAACAATATTTGTATCACAGTTCATTTAATTAAAATGTGGGAAATAATAAAATTCAGAAATTACAATTATCATAAAAGATAAACTAAACATAAATAATATAAATGTAAAAAATAAATAAAAGAAAAAACATGCTTTCAGCAAAATTCACTAAAACTTTATATATATATAAATACTTTCTAAATTCAATGCCAAATTCGGCGATATTTCGTCAAGTTGTCCAAAAATTGACGCAATTTTGGTAACCCTGCTATTAGTATTTTTCAACAAATACTCATTGTTGAAACTGATGCCCATTTCACTATAGGAAATCAAACTATACTTGAGTAACCATTTAGTTTAAGTAGTATTAACAACAGTAGTGTTAGTTTAACCTGAAGTATTGTTTTTGCGATCTCTTTCGAAAACAGAAGGCGATGGAGGGCCCTTACCCTCCTTAGGTGTCGAATTTTGAAAAATTCTGAAACACATGTTTACTAATTTTAATTATATTATAGGCACGTCAAGTTTCAAGATTTTAATTTCCATTGGTTTTTGAGATAGGGTGATTTTTTTAAATTTAAATTTGCCCCCTTTAGGGATCGAATTTTAAATAATGAATGTCCTATTCATATATTACCCTCAGGGATACATATAGAGGTGGTTATCAAAATAATGGAAACACGTGTGAATAAAACTGGCATTTAAGAATATGCTTCGTAAGCATTAAAATGTAATTCTAGCTACCAGTTTCTTTTAATTATAAACAGTGTATACCATGGTTGTATGAGGTAGCTTTTGTGAAGTTGTATACGTCTTGGATTTTTGTGAAACATGTAAAATGTCAGGTCTCACAGACTTTTAAAGAGGGCAAATTGTAGGAGCCCGACTAACTGGAGCAACTGCAACCGAAACATTCCAACTTTTAGGCGTGTCTAGAGATATGGTGATTAAAGTCATGACAGCGTACGCACAGCGTGGCAGGACAAGCTTGGCAAAGCAAAATAGTGGGCTGAAGGAGAACCTGAGTGGAAAAGACCGACGAGTGTTAAAGCGGATTGTAATGTCTAAAAAAAAGGAAAATAAGAGCAGCCAAAGTGATTCCAGAGCTTAATCAGTATCTGGAGTCTCCAGTGTGAGTAATTACAGTTAGGAGGCAGATTCTTAAACAGAGCATTTACGCAGAACAGCAATTTCCAAGTCACTTGTCACAGCTGTTAATTCCAAACGACGCCTAGCGTGGTGCCACAACCACAAAGCAGGTCGATTGATAAGTGGAAGACAGTTATATGGTCAGACGAATCACCTTTCACACTTTTCCCTACAGCAGGATGGGTGCACGTTTGGAGGACATCTGCACAAGCATATGATCGTGATTATCTCCGTCCAAGAATGGACGTGGATCTGTCATGGTATAGGCAGTCGTGTCGTGGTTTTCTGCTGGTCCAATCGTAACGCTGAAAAGTGCACTGAAGAGAAGTATAGAGAAGTTTTATCTGACCAGGTTCATCCTATGATGCGAACTTTGTTTCCTGCACGAAATGGAATTTTCCAGCATGATAATGCTCCTATTCATGCAGCGGGACTTTCCCAATCATGGTTTGATGAACATGAGGATAAAGTGCAACTTTTACCTTGACCCGCACAGTCCATCGACCTTAAAGAAATCGAACCGTTATGGTCTATTTTAGAGCGGTCAATCCGGAATCTGTATCCTCCGCCGGCATCTCCTACAGAACTTTCACAAAATTTCTCCACGAAGAATGTAACAATATTCCTCTAAACACTATTTAACACTTGTATGAATCGATTCTTAGGTGTATCCAAGCCGTATTACATGCCAAAAGCGGTCCTACGCCATATTAGTAAAGGAGTCTTGATAAATCTAGGCTGTTTCCATTATTTTGATAACCACCTGTATATTCCAAATTTCAAAGCTTTTTGTCAACAGGAGGTGGGCGAAAAATTAATAACACCATTTGACTATCACATACAAACAGAATTGTAAGTTAAAAGAAAAGCATGTAAAAAAGCAAATATCTTATGTATCACGTTCTTTTGAAAGGAATTTGAAATAATTAATTACGTTTGTAAAAACACTCGTACAGAAATCTTTTGAAACCGAAGTTAATTCAGTGAAAAAACTTATATGGAATTTCACAGTACATTGTTCGAAATTTATATACAAAACAAATAGAAATTTTAACATTGAAAATATATTTTAGATAAGATAAAAAAAAAAGAAATTTTTAGAAGGTTTGAATTGATAAAAGTATGTTTTGCATTTGAAGACTTACAAAAAGTGAGATCTTGAGGCGTATCAAAGAAAGATTGGCAGAAACCTGGTGGGTGTTATTCTGAATGTTTCTTAAATGTCAAGAGGAATATTGAAATATGTGAATTCTTTTAAAAGTCGTGCTTATTCAGCCGACTAAAACTGTAAAGTCAGCATTTTTCGTCTGTGAAATTCCTTGAAAAATATTTTATGTAGATCTAACAACACTGTTATGTGACAACATCCTTTCCAATTAAAAATATTTTTTAAATTAATTTAAAATATTTAAATTAAATCAATAACCTTTTTTACTTTAAAATTTAAAATTATCCCTTTAAATATTCATTAATTTTCGTACAGTTCGTTTTCAGTCATTTTATACTTAAAAACAATTTTAATTTATGCTCTAGAAAAGATCGTTAAAAAGTTTTCAATAATAAAATAATAAATCTTAATTTTAATACCTTCAGCGAAATAAAATATTTTTATACTAATTTTCAAATATAAAATTCAAATTTTCACCTAACGATCTTTTATTTAAAAGTTTATCACTTCTAGTGGCATCGCTCTGAATCAGCCAATCGGCTACTTTCGCGCCTAACGCCCGTTCGTTGGTAGCGTCATTTTACTCTCTTGGGCTTCGGACGGCAACGCACCAAAAAGGGTGCGTTGTTGCTCCGCAAAACTTATTTTTTTACATTGGAAAAATTATTTTCTTCGGCTTACATCTTTCATAAAATGTTGTTGCAATAAGTAAACTTAAATAAGGTAATGCTGAGATGTTCAGTGGCGATAAATATTATGGACAGTCATCAGTGCTTTTAGAAGAATGCTTAAGATGTCATTTTCAATCGTCTTCGCAGAATAAATCTCGCTACTTTTGAATTCATGCCATTTTAGGAATGAAGATATCCATTTGCAGAGATCGTGAACATATTTATTCAGAACGGCCTCCAAATTGAAATATAACCACTTTTCAAGTGATTGGTGAAATCAATCTCTATTAATCATCTTTAGTGTGTTGAATCTTCTTCTTCGTAAAATAATATAAGTGTACACCATGATTTAGGAAAACAAATCTACAGTTGTTGAATGTATTTCTTTCTGCTTTTGCATATGTGGGTTATCTTGCTTATTACTTTAAAATAAACTCTACTTGATTTCAAAGAACTAACAATTCAAGTAGCTAAGCAGGATATTTTCTAGCATGAACTATTTTCGGAAAGAACTATGGATATTGCTTTGAGCCAAGCTAATTGCTTATTCAGATACTTCACAACTAAGATAAAATATCTTGTGAATAATAATATAAAGTTTGTTAATGAATTTCAATATCTCTGTTAATAAAAAATTAACATTTGAAATAAATTTAATAATTTTATATTAATAATATTTGTATCGCGGGTGCACTTCCCTTCCCCTCTCGCCCTTTTTATTTAAGTATTGCGCGGCAGCGCAATACATATTTATTTCCAGTGTCACTTTTCAATGTTAATTTAACATAGAAAAGCCTTTGGAGATGATAACTTTTTCATTTTTTCTTCCCACCTTTTTGTCCCTGATGCCACTCATTTTTAATTCTTTGCTAATTCTAATAATATTATAAATTCAAAGTGTAAAAACATTTGCCAGACGTCAGGATCAAAACGGATCATAAAATGCCTTTGCATATAGGTGGATTATAATCTAGAGAGTAACATGGGCTAATTTTTATTTACATTATTCAAATATTTTTCTTAATAATTCCAAATTTCGCTTTTTTTATTGAGAATCAACGGACATTTTCTAATAAAATTTAACATTTTTCCTTCATTGTTGTAAATAATTCAAAAGCCGTAATAATAATTTGCCTATTTTTAGTTGAATGACTTTCACGTGAAACATGAAACTGAAGAAACTGAAATAGTTTTTTTTTTTTTTTTTTTTTTTTTTTTTTTTTTTTTTAAAGAATTAAAAAGAAGATGAATATGACGTCATAGTGAAAAAAAATGGCATTTTGAAGCAGGTTTTTTAAGTTCAGATTGTAATTTTTTGACCAAACTACGACAACCTGCATTACTGCACTGGTGAAACATTTTGAATTATACATAGGTAAATTGCATCACAAATTGTGATGCGATATCGCACAAATCAAAGCCTGATGATGATACCTCCATTAATTTTGAAATGTGTTTGTCTGAATGCAGTAGTTATTAAAAAACTTGACATAATAAACAAAAACCTAATTTGCAGAACAAATTAAAAAAACAAAATTTATTTCCTAAATTGTTTAAGCCCGAGAAGGGGCAGGCATTAAGATATTTCATTTAATTCGTTCTACATTTAATGTTAAATTTTTATAACAAGTAAGCTAAACCAATTGAACATTAAAAAATAAAAATGAAATTCATACAATATAATGCTTTAAACACCTATATACTTAGATTCCGTTCAAATGAAATTGAAATAAATGTTAGACTTTTTCCATTTTTACGTTGTAAATATTTGTACTGCAGATTTTGCATTATGTTTATGACGATTGTACATAATATGATAAGGTACATGCAAAATACAAAACTTTAAAAAAGTCTAAGATTTATTTCAATTTCACTTGAACGTAATGTAAGTATATAAGCGTTTAAAGCATTATTTTGTATGAATTTCATTTTTATTTTTTAATGTTCAATTGGTTTAGCTTATTTGTTACAAAAATTTAACATTAAATGTAGAACGAATTGAATGAAATAACTTAATATCTGCCCCTTCTCGTGCTTAAACAATTTAGGATGTAACAAATCCACAAAACGTACCACGCAAAGCAGATTTGTATTTACTTTTAAATTCTACGAATGAAAGACTTTTACTGAACTTTAAATTTTAAACTTAAACCATACTCACATTAGCACCTTTGTGCTCGTATAGTTGTACTATTTATGGAACAACTCCTACGGCGAGATAACTTCAAAACTTAGTAATAATAACTCATAATAAACAAGCTACCAGCATGTATTTTCTTTCTCACTTGAATCTACAAAAATATAGGAAGTTGCCACAGAATACATCAAAACTTGTCCCTTTTTCTTTTTTAACCAGCGACAATAACATGTGAACGCGCAAAAACAAAATAATAAATGTCATTTCAAGTCAATTGTTTTTCTTTACATTTTTCATCTCTGATCGCGTGATTTTGAACAAAAATAAATAATGCCGATCCCGTAACATCCTCCTACCTTCTGATTACCTTGTATAATCAGAACTAATTTTAAACGTAGAGAAACTGACAAAGTCACTTGCTATAAATTAAGTCTTTCAGGAATTTTCAGTATCCTTCCAGCCCTGCTGTGTCTAGGAGATTCCTTGCTTGAGGATACATCCAAAATTGTAGCTTTGTTAAGTATTTTCACTGGATTGTGAGAAATCTTTGGTTTCGGACAGTCAGTAGACGAAGCTATCTCTAGTGGATATATTCTTTGTATAGGTCGTAAAAGCTCATGTTGTGATGTTTGAACTCTTACGAGTCGAACTTTCTTGTCTCTACCAGTTATAAGTTCTGTGATTCGACCTAAAGGGCAATCAGTTCTCTTTTTATTATCAGATCCGATCAATACAACATCACCTACAGCTGTAATTTGCTCTTGGTGTTTGTTCCTTGCTCTTTCAATTAATGCACCTAAATATTCGGACCTGAAGCGATCCTTCAATTCTTTTTGTAATGATTGCCGATACTTCAATCTATTGCTTAATGATTTTTGTTCCACAACATCCAGGTCTGGAAGATTGCATTCTTTATACTCTGCAGAAACATAGATGGGGAGATAGGTTTCACAGTTGCGTCTTCGGAAAGGTATGTTAGCGGTCTTGCATTTATTACACTTTCCACATCTGTCAAAATTGTGTTCATTTCTTCATAAGTGAGGTAAGCATGACCTAATACTCTTTTGAGAAGATCTTTCATTATTCTGATAAGCCTTTCCGAGAAGCCACCCACCACGCTGCGGTTGGTGGATTAAATTTCCAATCAATAGCATTAACAGAACTGTATTTTTGTATTCGTGACCAATCTAGGCTTTTCAATAAATTAGCTGATCCAGTGAAATTTGTGCCGTTGTCAGAATAAATGACAGCGCACCTTCCTCTCCGATTTACGAATCGTCTGAGTGCCATCAAAAATGCCTCTGTCGAAGCAGCGGTCACTAGCTCTAAATGCACTGCTCTGTATATTGCGCAGGAAAATATCAATATCCAAGATTTCTCAATTTTCTTCAAGTATAGCGGACCCGCCATGTCTACACCTGTGATCTGAAACACGTTAGCATCCTTTATTCTATTTTCCGGTTGAGGCGCACTATCTCTCCATAAACTCTTCCCACTGACGCGTTGGCAGACAACACACTGTGCTAACACTTGTTTTACATTTCTACGACCATTAAGTATCCAGTATTTTTCTCTCAATAAATTAAGTAGAATCTGTAATCCAGCGTGACAATGTTTTACATGTACATGATATATGAGTCGTTTTACAACTTCATGTTTTGCTGGCAGGACTATAAGTTTCAGAAAATCTTCATTGTCTTTCCTGTACGTTATTTTAGTCTCCAGTCGAATTATATCTTGTTCATCTTTCCATGTTTGTAAAGTTCTCAATCTGTTATCATTCTCGGGAAAAAACGCTTCTTTCTGAATCATACGTAGAGCCTTTAATTCAGCTTCTTTAAATTCAGATGACGTCAGGTCTCCTCCTCTTTTCACTTCGGTACTTCTGCAGTTATGCCTAAACCGTAATATCCATGCGACCATCCGTATGATTTTTACATAACTCGAGAAATATCTGTAATACCAACCATCTTGTTTAACATCAGAATTCGTTATCATGGAAACTGACTTTATTCGTTCCTTCCGAATTTCATCTTCGTTATAGTCTTGATCACTAGAGTTCGTATATTTTTTAAACTCTGCTGAATCTCTCAGCCAAGCTGGACCCACCCACCATCTCCTGGGAGCCAGCTGTCTCGCTTTACATCCACGAGTTGGCAAATCTGCAGGATTTTTATCACTTGGCACATAGATCCATGATGAAGGACTGCTTAATCTTTTGATCTCTAGAACCCGATTTCGCACAAATACTGACCAATTGACATCTCTGGATATCCAAGCGAGTACTGTAGATGAATTGCTCCAATAATATCTCTTCATCTTTTCCCAACCGAGGGCATCTACGATAGTTTGCGCCAAACGAGTTCCCATAGTTGCCGCCAATAATTCCATTCTTGGTATTGTGACGTTCTTCAAAGGTGCAACTCTTGATTTGGCTGCTATAAAAACAAACTCGACTTGGCTTCCAATTTCTATTCTAAGGAATATAACTGTTGCGTAAGCATCTTTACTTCCATCTACAAATGTGTGAAGTGCACACGCTTCTATGTTTCCTGGCGTCATTTTCATGTATCTTGGGATCTCTATATCCTTCAAAACTGTTAGTTCTTGAAACCATAGTAAAAATTCTTTACGTAACTCACCAGTTATCTCTTTATCCCATTTAAAACCTAATTTCCAGGCTTTTTGCAACATTATTTTTGGACATATCATGACTGGCGACGTAAAACCAAAGGGATCAAATATTTTATAAACAGCTGACAACATACTGCGTTTGGTGATCTTTTCTGTGTCAAAATCTTGTAGCCAACTTAGGTT
Source organism: Maratus speciosus (assembly GCA_963932465.1). Taxonomy (NCBI): domain Eukaryota; kingdom Metazoa; phylum Arthropoda; class Arachnida; order Araneae; family Salticidae; genus Maratus; species Maratus speciosus. The sequence goes on from OZ010789.1 coordinate 462,038,927, forward strand.
GATTTTCAACATGTCGGATTCCTTATTCCAAACAAGTCCTAAGACGTTAGTTTCATTCGTGTTTGGCGTTTCTTGGCGATCACCTGTGTACTCCCACTGTCTTAGATCAAAACTGCCTTTCGCCATGGGCATCCTCGCATCTTCAATGAAATGTTTCAATTCTTCTTCGCTATTTACACTGGTTACGACATTATCCACATAAAAACTGTGCAACAATCTATCTTTAAAACTTTCAGAGAAATCTGGAGCCCTTCGGATGTGATATTCAATGACAGATGAAAGAAGAAATGGACTGCATTTCACACCGAATACTACTCGGGTATACCTGAATGTCATTAATTTCTTTTCCTTTAAGTCCTTCCACCACAAAAAACGTAGGAAATTTCTATCTTTCTCACAAATGCTGCTCTGTAAAAAAGCTTTCCTAATATCTGCAATTACACCAAGTTTTCTTTCTCGAAAGCGTAGAAGAACATCTGGAATGAGCTCGATCAATTTGGGTCCACATTGTAGGAATTGATTCAGAGATGGATAATTTGCTAATCTTGCTGATACATCAAATACAGGACGGATCGGGGTTGTAGTACTACTCTCTGGTGCCTAAGGTGATGCCTTCCAAACGTTTCATCGCCAACTTAAAGTTATTTGGCAGTGTTGTTATGTCATCAGCCCAAGGAAGACAAATCTCATACCGATTTTCATAGTTTATTTTTACTGTTTCGAAGAAATGCTCCTTAGTTTGGCGATCTATCTCTTCTCTTGACTTCTTCTCTATGGGATCTGTAATTCCGATTAAGTCAAGTTTCCATAGGTTTGAGATATCAGCTTCTTTTACAAACATTGATGTTACTGTCATCGCCAGGTTTTCAGATGAATATGGCTTTTCACATGGTGCTTTTCCCATTAATGTCCATCCAAGATATGTTTCCACTGCAACTAAACCAGAAGACAATATTTTTCTTTTACCAGTTAACATTTTCCCCATAACATCAGCTCCAATTAAAACTTCTATACTACCACAACATTGACTCACATCACTTAACATGATGCCACTTTCCTTTAATTCTTGTAACCATGGCCCCTGTGTAACGGGTTGAATATCTCCGCATATGCTAACTTGATCTCGTACTTCGAAATTACACGTGAATTCTTCGCTCAAATCTCTAACTCTTATTTTGTAACAGTTGTGTTGGCATTCTTGAGTAGTAATGTCGCCAAACATAGAATGTATTATATTTCCTTGCCGAATAGGCTTGTAATTCGTTTCTTCCGCCACACTTTTTAATATTTACGATTTCTGTGATGCTGAATCTAACAATAAACGAAAAATCTTCTGTTTACTTTCAGAAACTAGCTTCACCTCAAAGGTCTGCAAGAACACTTTGGCGCTCTTCTTACTAATATTTGTCATATTCACTTCATCTCTTTTAGACTTCTCCTCAGCTCCCTCTTGAGTATCTTTACCGGATGACTTACGTTGATCGCACAGTAATGGCACATGCCGCTTATTACAAATAATGCATTTTACCATCGCTCGTCATCTTTTAGCGGTATGTTCTGGTACTAAACATATGAAGCAGCATCTCTTCTCCTTGGCGATTTTTTGTATTTCCGCTAAGTTTAATTTTCTCGCAGAAAAGCATTCCGAACTTGCATGTCTTCCCTGGCAAAAAATGCAGACTCCTTTTTTCTCTGTTACGGAAGAGGTAGTCAACAGACCTGCCGCAGTCGAAGTTTTACCTGTTTTATGTTCAAAATTATGGTGATTCCTTTTTGCGACATATTTACGGTCTTCACTTTTAGCTAATCCAAAACCAGCTACGGCGAGTGACACCCTTTCTTCACCTTCTACTTCAGTTCGCAAAAACTGCATCAGACTATTTAATCTGTCCTGCGCCTCAGTTTTCTCAGACGACATGTTCGTGCGATTCCACGCTTTTAGAAATTCTGCTGGAAAACAGGACTCAACTAATGGATATAAAATTGATGCACATTTATCAGTTGTGACACCTAATGTATCTAAGGCTCGTAAATATAATTCCAATTTATCATATAACGATGCCAACGAGAATTTTCCCTTCGTTTGTACTGATATTATTAATTTGAGTAGTTCTCTCACGTAGACTTCTACCAATATATCTTCTCTACCAAAACGGGTTTTTAAACTCTCAATTGCCTTGGCGTAATTAGTGCCACTTGGCGGGAAACTCTCTACCACTTCTCTTGCTCGGGAGCCGGCAACTGTTGCTTGCACCAAGTACTGAAATTTATCTTCTGGTGCTATTTCTGTATCTTCATCAATTTGTCTAAATTGACACCAAAACGGTAACCAGTCTATTATTTCTCCGCCAAACTTTCTGAATTCTAATTTGGGCAGCGTAAACTTTCTTCTCATTGCTTAACTATCGATAATTGGATTAAGAACTCCACCTTGGCTGCTTACTGCTGACTGAAGTTTCGCCAATTCTAACTCGTGCGCCAATTTTAACTTTTCGCCTTCAATCTTTGCTTGTAATTCCATATTCAATGCTTCAGTTTTTTTCTTTGCTTGTAATTCCACATTCAATGCTTCAGCTTTTTCCTTCGCTTGTATTTCTAATTTTTCTTTTTCCATATTCAATGCTTCAGCTTTTTCCTTTGATTGTCTCTCTAATTTTTCCTTTTCCTTTCTTTCTGAAACGGCATTTTCTAAAACGCTTTGTACAAATTCAGGATCATCTTTATATGCCTTACAATTCAAAATTAAATCTTTAAGTGCCACAAGTGAAGCCGTTGGTGCTGCTATTTCACCTAATTGCTCGGCTACGAAGATCAAATCTTCCTTTTTAAAACCTTTAACCAACTTAAACATCATGGAAAATCTTTATTTCATTTAATCTTTATTAACACCTTTTAAACTACGTGTGATAGATAACTTGGTTTAAACTCAGGTCCTGTACCGGCGGACGCCACTAATGTAACAAATCCACAAAACGTACCACGCAAAGCAGATTTGTATTTACTTTTAAATTCTACGAATGAAAGACTTTTACTGAACTTTAAATTTTAAACTTAAACTATACTCACATTAGCACCTTTGTGCTCGTATAGTTGTACTATTTATGGAACAACTCCTACGGTGAGATAACTTCAAAACTTAGTAATAATAACTCATAAAAAACAAGCTACCAGCATTTATTTTCTTTCTCACTTGAATCTACAAAAATACAGGAAGTTGCAACAGAATACATCAAAACTTGTCCCCTTTTCTTTTTTAACCAGCGACAATAACATGTGAACGCGCAAAAACAAAATAATAAATGTCATTTCAAGTCAATTGTTTTTCTTTACATTTTTCATCTCTGATCGCGTGATTTTGAACAAAAATAAATAATGCCGATCCCGTAACGTAGGAAATAAATTTTGTTTTTTTAATTTGTTCTGCAAATTAGGTTTTTGTTTAATTCAATATATATGTAATAAAATTATTTGATATTTACACCTGTTTGTTTCAATTTGTGTTTGATTTGTGTATACATCGTCAATGCGCCATAATAAATTATAAAAAAGAGAATAAAATTAATAAACACTTATTAAAATATAAACTTAACATTGGGCACGAAATTAAATTTGTTTTATACGTCACATGTGAACACGATTTCAGGTGTGATAAATTAGATGGTTTTGTTGTTTTGAGCTGGTTCAGGTAAGATGAATTTTATTGTGTTAATTGCACCATGAAGTTACCAGGTTATATTTGTTTACTTCTATCACGTGCAATGTTTTTGATTACACTAACGATCTTTTGGCCAATTTAATAATAAGCTTTCTCTTTTCTCATTCATACTAAAATTGGATAAATATATTTATATTCCATATTTTAATAATTTAAATTGTAAAATCCTCTCTTCCTTTTATTTTAATTATTTCTTTTCATCTACCTAACAAACACTTAATGTAATATATCCCGAATCTTTATATTTAGTGTATAATATAAGGGAATTATTATTTCCTGTAGAGTTTTAAAATTGACATTAAATCCTGAGTGATATAGTGTATACGCAACAGTAGCAACAACGACAGTAAAAAAGTATGACGATATATATATTTTTTAATCAATCCGTCTTATTATTTTAATAACGCAGTTACACGCTACCAATTTTAAATATGAGTATAATGTATATATTTTTTAGTTTTATCAGTTTGGTAATGTGAATGCAGTTATAGTGGAACACTAATTTTTAATGTTTAAAAACAAGTCCACAATGCATTTCTGAAAAAAAGAAAAGATTTAAATCTGATTAACTAACATCCTTAAATGTTAACTTTCCATAAATTGTTTCGAATAATTGCTTTCTTCTGCTTGTACATCTGCTTATTTTCTAGAATGTCTTCAAAAACAGATTTTTTGGCAAATTCTAAGAGATTTCAGTAAGAGATAAGTTTTTATTTAAAACATTTTTTCTTTATTATTATGTTTTATTTTGAATTAAACTGCTGTTGGTATTCTCTAATGCCTTGTAAATAATTTGTTTAATAAGCCGAAAACTTAAAAATTAATGTATCAGAAATTTACTAGGCCCACTACTGGAGCATAGAGAAAGGTAACAATATATATATTTTTTCTTTTCAATGAATATATTTTGAAACTTTGAATGTTTATTATGATGAACGAAGATTAGGACTAGGCTAAAAAAATATATATCTTTTGGAATTCACTAACACTTTATTAATAATTAGATAAACGTCCTTAAGTGATCCACTACTGGTGCTTTTAACTTAATTTCAGTAATCACTTTTGGAGAAAAAAGCATAGCACAAAAAGGCTTCCTGTCAGATCTCAGATAACAAAATTAGATCAACACGTATGCTTATATGAATAACTTCAAAGAAAATATATGGTGCATTTTTACCTATAACTGAGATAATATTATAATGTTTACTTTAAAATAATAATAATAATAATAATATAGCAGCGTCTCAGATAAGTGATCAAAATCAAAATTGAACCTATAGAGTTTTACGTATCTTATATTTTAAGATCGGTGGAATTCCATCCCATAGATGTCAATGTATGGGATGGACATCGCATGCCGTATTTTTTACGATGGATACGCACATCGTAAAAAAAATACGGCATTGCAACTCCAACTGTTAGATAATATACAACAAAATCTAATCAGCACCAATATATATATAAAGATCTAATTAAAATGGAAATTTCATAAAATTTGGTACGTTTGTACGTTACAATGACACAAAATTTTAGTATCATACAGACAGACATCGGTTCAAAACTATCAAATTGTATCCAAAAAATCCCAAAACTTTTACATATGTCATAAAACAGAAGTCGAAAGATATATACATATAAAATGCCTAAATACATGATTTGGAAAAGTAAAATCCTGTAGTTAATAATTTATTTGCAACAATTTCAGCCAAGCGTAATAGGGATTTCTGAAGTATGATACATTGAAGCTGATGAAAGAAGAGGTCTGAAATACAACACAATATCGTATAAGTAATTTCACATTTCATTTCAATATTGTTCTTCTATAAATTATTGGGTTAAAATCATAAAGATATTTAAGGATTTGAATGTTGTTTCCGTTTTTCTATGAAAACGTCCGCTACATTTAAAATTGTAAAATAAAAAGAAATTTATTTTCGAGAGCTAAAACAGTGCAATTTTCTATTATAAAGCTTTATTCTGTAAAAACAATATAGTAGTGGGTTTGCAAGATATGGTAATATAAAGAAATATTTCAAAATCTAGATATGAAATGAGAATACTCAACAACTTTCTCTGACTCTTTATTTTTTGCAAAAAACTTCACAAAAACGTTAAAGAATTACTTTCTATTTAATTGTGCATGTAAAACTTTCTGAAATGAGCACATAAAGAAGTTCAGTACCATTACTTGATGCTTATTTTTTTTTCATCAAGAATTTGTTTTATGTAAAGAAACTTTTATAGAAATTAAACACAGACGCAGAGTTTTAATAAAGGAAAAGCAAGTGCGCTTTGGAAATAATAAAAATGGCCTTACTTGATCGAATACGACGTCTCCATTTGTGTTTTCGATGACCTTCGTATAGTGAGAGACACCTACGGAAAAAGAAGACAGGAGTCCAATTAGCAAAGTCCATTAATTATATGTAATTAATAATAAAAGTATAAATTGAGAACTATTAAATACAATTAAAGGATTTTAAAAATGTTATTAGCCACGGTATGCTATTTTTTTCTCCCAGCTATTAAATTATCGTCTCCAAAATATAACGTTCTGTTGTATATGACAGCCATAAAACAAAGCAGATGTATCATTGTACTGTTAAATACTCTACTGCAATTTTTTAAACTTCATTTAACTTGTTTTTAAAACTATGCATTTCGCATTTTCAATTTTTATACCGTCGTATTGGGAAAAAAAGTAATTTTTAATGCAATCTATTTGAAAACTGCATCACAATTAATTTTTTGAGATATTAATTTTTTTGTGGTTTTTAGCGTCATTTTGTTTAATGTTGGCAACGCAAGTGCTCTATTTCCGTAGAAAGTAAAGGAAAAATAGTTAGGAAACAGTAATTATATCTTTTGTGTTGCCATTTTCCCATTTTTTTAAAACTGAATAAAAGCAATTAAAATACGTGCTATTTTGAAAAAATATAAACGAATGATTTCTGATAAAACATGGAGCTATTATAAACCAAATTTAATTTTAAGTATCTATATTAATATTACAAACAAAGAAAGGCAGATGAATCATTAGATAGCCGTTTTTTTTTTTTTGGTCGAATTTCCTGAATGACGGCATCTCTTTTTTTTTTTTATTCGCGTATTATTCAGCGATAGTGACGTCATAAGCGTACTTTACTGTAGATCTTGTTTAAGACTGGATCGCAAATGAAGAATTTTTCAGCGGATGCGGATAACGTCATCTTATATAAAATAAAAGCGTGTATTTTAAGTTTTAAAACAGAAATACGTTTTGTATTATCTATATTTATATGCATATATTTTTTTTCCATCGGAGACGACACTAGATTCTGAAAAAGAAGAATTCCTGTTTTCTAGTTTTATTTAGTTTGTTTAATTTTAAATTGGAAATTTTTTATTAAATTTGCATAAGGTAATATTTCGAACGCAGAAAAGTTCAGAATGTCTCAAAAGTAACCGTGCCCTCACCACATTTACCAGATTATATTCATTATATTAAGAGTATGTTAGTGTGTTATTATGAGAGCACAGTTACTTTTCGGATACAATGCGCTTTGTAACTTTGCAATTAATGAAATCCGAGAAAAAAATCATTCTCTGCTATAAACAATATAATAATATACTTTTATGAATTTAAATAATTTATATCAATGTCTGATGCAATAGTCTATTCCTATCTTTGAGCTGAAAATATTAATATAGAAGAATGCAGCTTATCTGACTTGTTTGATTATTCCAGAAGAGAGTTTGATAGATTTTCAAACCATTATAATGTAACAAAAATATGGTGGGATAGTTTACTTATTATGAGGTGGCTAATTAACAATATGTATTTAATACCTTTATTAAGAATGCACTTTAAAACAGCTTAGAAATCGTTAAGAGTTAATAGTTATAAAAGAAAATGGCTTGCATGCTTTAAAAAAAAGCCTAGACATAACTAAAATAGAGGTATCTAGAGCTTATTTGTAACCATTGTTGTTTTCACTGGGTCAAACATAACACAACTTTGTATAAATGCTACTTAGATTACACATAATACATTTAACAAAAGATAAACAACTCAGAATTTTGCCACTAAAGGCAGTGGTAGCTTTTCAAGTTTAATTTGGTTGGTAGATTACGTGGTGGTTCAACATTTTACAGAATAATTAATGCTGAAAGAAAGTTTCAATATTCACTTACATACTTTTTTAACATTTAATTTATTTTCACACGTTATATTTTACAATTTAATACTTATTATTTGCAATTTTGCTTACTAAATTTCATAATTTTATTTAGAACAAAGTGTTTAAATTAGTTTCGTTTACCGTATTTAGCATGTATTTCAGGGTGGTCCTTCTTTATATGCAATTTTTTTTTCTAAATTAAATTGTAGAATTTCTTTTGAGAGGAGAGAACTTAAAAGCGTAATAAAATTAAAATTTTAAGTGATATTTACACTTGCTTTGATGTTTTTTACAATTATTATAAGAGAAATTATACTTAGAGCAATTTAAAAAATCACTTTGAAAAACTTGACAGGAATCTGCACATTAAGTGAAAAAATATTTTAAAAATATTTACAAATATGCAAAATTTTACTAAAAAAGTACAGTCTGTGCTGTGATTTACTGGCTGTAATAATCATATACATCCACTGCTTACACCAAATCGTTTCGTATGTAATCTTTTTTTAAGCCACGTTAGGTAAGAAATGGGATAGTTTCGTGCCACCTTCTAGGACCCATGTGTCTAAATGGACTTCTATCAAAAATTCAAGTTATCATGGTTAGTTATTCGATAAAAGCAACCATGTTATAAACGAGAAAGCCCAGTGGAGTAGTTGTCAAAGCATCTGACTGCCGCCCTGCAAGATGAGAGTTCGACTCCCAACTGGGCAGGGTTCACTCTGCCTTTCATCCCTTCGGGGTTGATAAATTGAGTACCAAGTTTACTTGGGAACTAAACACCGAGGGTCCTGCGTTAGACCGACAGCTGGCTGGGACGTGCACCTCGGGGTTCAGGGTCAAGAAAACAGGGATGGGCCCTTTCGGCCCATATCTTTCATGGATTGCTTAGCCACAGACTTTAGTTTAGTAGTGGTTAGTTCTAAACGAGAATTAGAAATATTTATTCACAAAAATGTTATATCATAAAAATGTTATTTGACATTGATGTGTGGAGATATGCCGTTAGGATTTGATAAAACTCCGTCTTTAGTGTCAACATGTCACATGTTTAGTATCAAATAGTGCCAACAGTTTCACAAAAGTACAAAGATCTCTTCCCTACACCTGGGAAACTATAAAATTTCTTTCCGAACTAAACAATTTCCTATAGCTGTAAGCTTACGACACAATAATAAAGACAGACACATTTGTCAAATATTTGTTTTCAAATCTTTTCCATTCTTATTATCTCTATAAATCGAAGAGCACAAGCAAATGCGAAATACTTTATTGTTATATTTACTAAGAAAATTTTTCTACATTGAATAATAATAATATTATAGAATGAAATAAAGTAAATCAATTTCTCTTTGTGCTGTTTTAAATTGCAATAACTGAACTTCTGTAGTTTATGCCTTTTATTCAGAAATTTGTTTTAATTTTGAAAGCAAAACAATTATTATACAGTATTTGATTCAGGGTGTCCATAAAAGAATGTCCCAGTTTCAATGGTACATTATTAAGATTAAGCTAATCCTCTACTAGTCCACACAAATTACATTTTGTCGTACACTTTACAAAAAAACTATTCGGTATTCTGACTTGAAATTAAACAAAAATAAATTATGACCTGTAGATTTGCACAATATTATTATTTTTTTTTTACAGAATAACCTTAAAAAATTTATTATTTTAATTAATTTATTTACATGATTTTCCATTACGGACGCATTTTTGTAAATAAAAAATTAAACACGTATATTTTCAGAAAAAAAATAAATCATGGAGTTAGTCATTGTAGATAGAAACATGATTAATTAAATAGTTTCACGATTTTTTTCTTATGAAAATTTTAAAATACGTTTTTTATGAATATTATAGCATATTTTTAATAAATTAAAATTAGTGAAAATTCAGTTATTTACATTCAATAATAAAAGTTTTTTTCAGTGTTAAGAATTCAAATACACAATTTATTCTTATTATGTGAAAACATTTACGCAGACGATACTTACGCATTTTAAAAGAATTAAATTATGATTTTTTTTTTTTTTTTTTTTTTTTTTTTTTTTTTTTTTTTGTAAAGTAGCACCAAAAGAATTGTAAACAAATAAGATTAATTGTTAAATTCGTTATATCATAAACAAAATCTCGCAAATAGCTTTTTTTTTTTTAACTCGTAAGTTAGCATTTTTTTATTTTTCGAGTGGTAAATTAAAACGGTATTACTTGGTTATCCCATTGAACAAAAATCTATCGCCAGACTATAAGATTAAATGCCAATAATGGTTGATCATAAAATTCACATTCACTTGACTTTAAGGAAGTTGCATGCGTTTACGCCATCAAGCGATTTTTATTTCGACGTTTTATTTGTATTTATATTAATGTTATATTAATTTATTTGTTCTTTCGTTATTTAAAATAAATATTATGTCAATTTGTATAATTTGGCGAGTGGTTCGGCGATTTAGATAATTTGGCGAAATTGGTCGACGGGATAACTAAGTAGTAGTATTAAAACATTGCTTTGAAGTTTAAATTAAATGTCATGATTTGTTGCATTATTTAATACTGGCCGCCCTTGGCGACCAATTTGGTCTCCCTTAAACGTATGTTAAGCTTTGTATCATGTTGCTTTTATTCATATTTTAATTTACTGTTTCAGTCCTTTACCAGATCGGGAGATTCTCTTAGATTAATCGAGAACTCTGTATTTTTATGTTATCTGAGTGCAGATAATAAATAGCTAAACAATTTTCTCGTCGCATTTTTTCGTATTTCATTAAAAGTATAAACCTTTCACTCATTTTATTTGAAACACTTAACTTTAATTTTAATCTGAAACATTTAAAATTCATGAATTTCCATTATTTCATAAAAAATATAAAAAATAAAAAGAGAAAAATAACAGAAAAAGAAAAATAATACCATAAACCATGACATTTAATTTCAACATCAAAGCATTGTTTTAATTTACCATGCGAGAAACAAAAAAGGCTAACTGGAGTCTTAAAAAATGCTATTGCCGAAATTTGCTCCCGGCTAACATAAAAGTACCGAGAATTCTTTGCGATCAAGGTAAATTGTATGTAGTTTTACTCGAAAAAATAATTTTGATTAAAATTGAGCCACCTTGCATATGAAAGGCGAATGAGTCAGCCCGTAACTGTTTATGATAGTCACAGGACTTGGACTATTATAATATAGATGAAATGATGGCAATGGGACAATATTATGCGATTTGTCACCTGCGCCCGGCTAACATTAAAGTACTAAAATCTCTGATTGCCATATAAAAAACGAAGCGGTCAACGCAGAACTGGACATGATTTAGGCTATTATTGTAGTGATTTAGCACAGATGTGATATACGCACCGGGTTTTTACGACAATTTGGCGAAAACCTCGTTTTCGAAAACCAGTTACATAAGTATTTATAAATTATTTTCTATTATTTTTAAAATGAAATAACAATAAATAACAAAAACTTTAATTAATAACTATAGAACAAAACAATTTATAACTTTTCTTTAAATAAAAAGAAAATAAATGTAAATAAACTTTTATTAATAAATAAGCAACAATAAACGGGTTTCAATGCCAGACAAAATAACTCCATTTTGGCGCCAATTAGGTACCCCGGTGCGTATATGACATCTGTGCCTAATATTTTTCTTTTCATTTCGTCAAAAAAAAAGTGAAAGCCATTAATTTTAAATGTTTCGGTTTTAAATGAACACTTTGTATTTTAAATAAAATAATAATGAAAAAAAAAAAACCCGACGGGAGAAGGCGATTTATTACCTGCGTCGCGCTAACATAAAAATTCCGAGTTCTGGATTTCTCTATCAGAATCTTCCGATTTAACGATAGATTGCTCAAGTAAATTGAATTATGAATAAAAGTAACATGATACGTTTCTTAGCATACATTTAAGGGAGGCCAAACTGGTCGCAATTTATTTAAAATAACCTTTTCTAAAATATGAAAAAAAATCTGTTATGATTAAAATATGAGTTGTCATCATTAGAGAAAAGTGTTTATAATTAGCAAAAAATTAATATCTCGGAAACTAATTCGAATTTAAAAAAATTTAATGCAAGTTTTGAAATCTGAAGATCAATACGGATTTTTGGTGTTAATTTCATCGCATAATATTTCATATTTTAGGAGAAATCGCCGTGAAACATAATCAGTTGTTTATTCAGTCGTTTCATAAAATCGTTTCATAAATCGTTTCATAAATTCGTTTCATTAGGATTTTATATCTATATGATAGAAATAATGCTTCGCGAATCCAAACAAAGCAGGGCTTTTGCTAGTAACAATTTAATTTAGACTAGTTACAATAAATTGTACATCAAATTGAAGGTAAACCAACCTAGTTTTTTTTAGAAATTTTCTATATGTGCACCTTTATTTATACAGCACACGTCTAAGGGACGACCAAAAGTGTCTGTACAGAATGTTCACCGTGTCAGATCATCTTACCTGCATTGCATAGACCTCAGAAATCTGTTCGGAAAGTAAGTCTCGAACTTCAATTGCCTGACCATGCCTACGTTCCGATGCTATCTAATGATTTTCCAGAGTTAAGACACAGAATTGAAGAGGCTATTGATTCCATTACACCGGACTTGTTAACCGAAGTGTGGGAAGAATTGGACTTTAGGTTGGATGTGTGCCGTATAACTGAAGGTGACATCTTGAACATTTCTAAGAAAATCTTGGTTAGTTTATCTTCAATTTAATGTACAGAATTAAATTGGCTATTGCTTCCATTACTCCGAACTTGTTAACCGAAGTGTGGGAAGAATTGGACTTTAGGTTAAATGTGTACCGTATAACTAAAGGTGACATATTGAACATTTCTAAGAAAATCTTGGTTAATTTATCTTCAATTTGATGTACAAAATTAAAGTGGCTATTGCTTCCATTACTCCGAACTTGTTAACCGAAGTGTGGGAAGAATTAGACTTTAGGTTGGATGTGTGCCGTATAACTGAAGGTGACATCTTGAACATTTCTAAGAAAATCTTGGTTAGTTTATCTTCAATTTAATGTACAGAATTAAAGTGGCTATTGCTTCCATTACTCCGAACTTGTTAACCGAAGTGTGGGAAGAATTGGACTTTAGGTTAAATGTGTACCGTATAACTAAAGGTGACATCTTGAACATTTCTAAGAAAATCTTGGTTAATTTATTTTCAATTTGATGTAGAAAATTAAAGTGGCTATTGCTTCCATTACTCCGAACTTGTTAACCGATGTGTGGGAAGAATTAGACTTTAGGTTGGATGTGTGCCGTATAACTAAAGGTGATATCTTGAACATTTGTAAGGAAATCTTGGTTAGTTTACCTTCAATTTGACGTACAAAATTAAAGTGGCTATTGCTTCCATTACTCCAGACTTGTTAACCGAAGTGTGGGAAGAATTGGTCTTTAGGTTGGATGTGTGCCGTATAACTAAAGGCGACATCTTGAACATTTCTAAGAAAATCTTGGTTAGATTATCTTCAATTTGATGTACAAAATTAAAGTGGCTATTGCTTCCATTACTTCGAACTTGTTAACCGACGTGTAGGAAGAATTGAACTTAGGTTGGATGTGTGCCGTATAACTGAAGGTGACATCTTGAACATTTCTAAGAAAATCTTGGTTAGTTTATCTTCAATTTAATGTACAGAATTAAAGTGGCTATTGCTTCCATTACTCCGAACTTGTTAACCGAAGTGTGGGAAGAATTGGACTTTAGGTTAAATGTGTACCGTATAACTAAAGGTGACATCTTGAAGATTTCTAAGAAAATCTTGGTTAGTTTACCTTCAATTTGACGTACAAAATTAAAGTGGCTATTGCTTCCATTACTCCAGACTTGTTAACCGAAGTGTGGGAAGAATTGGTCTTTAGGTTGGATGTGTGCCGTATAACTAAAGGCGACATCTTGAACATTTCTAAGAAAATCTTGGTTAGATTATCTTCAATTTGATGTACAAAATTAAAGTGGCTATTGCTTCCATTACTTCGAACTTGTTAACCGACGTGTAGGAAGAATTGGACTTAGGTTGGATGTGTGTCGTATAACTAAAGGTAGACATATTGGACATTTGTAAGAAAACCTATGTTAGTTTACGTTCAATTTGATGTATGGTTTGTTGTAAATAGTCTAAATTAAACTGTTATAAAATACCATTGAAACTGGAACATTCTTTCATGGGCACCCTGTATTATACAAGCGTTTTTTAAACATTAACTTTTAATTTTATCTATAAGCAATTTGTGTTTATTAAGATAATAAATATATGGTCAAAATAAAGTGGATAAATCATCTGCAGTGTTACACGTTAAAAAAATGAAGAATCTCTTCACATTTTATTTATTTTTATTATCTTAAATCCTTTATTTGAAACTGAATCTTTACTTAGAGGACGCTCGTGGATGGTTTGTCAAAGCTGCAGTAACGATAAGAGAGTAAATAAATAAAAAGTAATCAACAAAAGTAAGAGAGTAAACAAACGGAAGAAGTAATTAAACTTAGAAATTGAGTGTCTAGGAAAGGCAAATGTTTGTTTAAAAGCAGTTTTTAACAGATGTGTTTTTAAATATAGGCTTAGACTTTTTCTGACTTTTATTAATATTACATACCTGTTTTTATTGTAGGCTTTTCAAAGACATTTTTCTTGTTTTGAAAAGTGCTCAAAAAATAAAAGATTACTTTATACTTTCTACAGTAGAAAAATATCATTTATAATTTTTCTAATGCATTAAAACTATTTTAATACCATTATTTATCTTGTTTCCTTAACATTATTTGTTTATATTGTAGTAAAATATTTATATTAACTGATTCCACTAAAATTTCATGCGTTTAAAATTTCTTTACAAATTACATTCAGTAAAACTATCTTACATATAAGAATAAAAGAAGACTTTTTAAAAGATAAAAATCATTTTTTAAATTTTAATTATACGCTAGAAAATGTTTTTACTCGATACATGATTTGTTATTATTTTTAAATCTTTTGCGTATACTCATGTATACATATGCAGTTTCAGTAACATTCTGTTTAAATGGTAGGAGAAATATTAGAGATATTGAACAGTAATATGTTATTCTTTAATTCTAAAATAATTTTTGTAGTATTTTGAACACTTTCCAAAATAGCTGAAAATTGTTTGTGAAGTCAACTTGTCTGTCTGTCTGGCTGCCTACCCGTTCTCTAACTCTATAAATATACTCTGATTGCCAAGTAAGTTTTATATGTTATTGATGTTTACAATATTACCAGACCTTCGATATTCGGTTTGTTAATAAGGTCTAAAATGTGATTCAGAATTTAATTTTTAAGGTTCAAGGAACAATTACGAGATCAAAAACTGCGCGTTCGTTTATTTTTTAAAATTTATATGTACGATATGGTTTTAAAGATGATGTATTTAAGAATTTAAATTTTTCATTAGTAAGGTTAATTTCTATAACAAGTTTCTTTTTAGGCAATAATGTGTTTTAATGGGGATGAGGATATAGAAGAATATAAAATAAGTTTTTTTTTATAAAATAATGTGAACACTAAAAAGGTCCACAATCTTACTTAAAAGGCGACAAATGTTATGAAAAAGATGTTACAAGTTTAAAATATACATTTTATTTAAAACTTCTTAGTACTTCCAAACCTTCTAGGCTCATCATCAGAAAATATCTTAATAACTAAATGTTGTTTGTTTATACAAATACGTCATGAGCCAATAATGTACGAACCATTACGAATAATCACGAGCCATTATTAGCTCGTGACGTATTTGTATAAATACACAACATTTAGTTATTAAGATATTCTCTGACGTTGAGCCTGGAAGGTTTGAAAGTACTAAGAAGTTTTAAATAAAATATATATTTTAAACTTGTAATATCTTTTTTTTTAGATTAGTCGCCTTTTAAGTAAGATTGCGGACCTTTTTAATGTTCAGATTATTTATTTTATGTTGCATCAAGGTGAAAAATTGCGTTTCGTCTTATGATATTATTTATAATTTTTTTCATTTAAGAATATTCGTTATGTTTTTGAATAATTTTAAATTAATCTTATCAAATATTTTTGACTGTTTTTTGTACGTCAATGAAGCTCTCAATTAAATATCAGTTTCCCTTTTAATTAAGTATTGATTTATAAATAATAATATACGAAGGTGTTTGACCTGTTAGCCAAGAAACGCAAAAAAAAAAAAAAAAAAAAAAAAAAAAAAAAAAAAAAAAAAAAGATCCAAGAAACTTACAATAAGTGTCAAAAGCGGGTGTTATCATTTGATAAACGAAAAGCTGGTACAATTTTTAATATATGGACGACCCTGGAAGCATAATTGCATCACATTAATGTGCATAATATTTAATAGTAGACATTATTCCCAGTTTATTTACACTTGTATTATTTTCATACGGTTATTCGTTGCAGAATTATTACAGGCGGTGCATTTTTTCCAGAGCTGTAGAATGTTTTTTACTTTACGCATGTTATTTGATTATTTAAATTTAAAACAGCAATTATAAATGAAAGTAAAAATAGTTAAAAAAAACACTCTTTTATGTTTATTTTAAATTCATGACTGAAAATTCAAGTAGTTCCAAAAAAATTCCATTAAAATAAGTTAATTTGGTGTGGGCCCCGATCATTGAAAAATCACCGCTTTGATTTACCCTTGATAGAAAAAACTAACAAGCAAATTTATTGAAAAAAAAAACTATACAGTTTTTGCTCTGTTTCTTTTTCAAGGCATGACAACAAAAAAGGAAAAAACTCAACTATCAATTTATTTTTTCAACTATCAATTAAAGATTTCTTAATTGTTTTCTGTTATTGTATTATCATATTTAATTGATATTACACATTTAAATGATACAACAGTACAAACTACACAAGATGAACTTTTAAAAGTTATATGTTTACTTAAAATGTGATGTATAATAATAATAATACAGATGTTACAAGTTTAAAATATACATTTTATTTAATTTTTCTAGTACTGTTGGTCTCCAATCCCGCAATCGATAGTCAGGGCATATTTTCATTAATTACCGTTCTATTCATTTTAAATATGTCACTTCGTTTGAAATGGGAGATTCTTTAATTCTTAGGGTAGTTAGAAATACTTAATGGAAGTAGAAGTACTAGTGCTCTTCATTAAACTTTTATAGAGGAAAAAATATTTAACTGCCGATTCAATCATTTAAATACGTCATATTGTTCACATACGTCACTTTTGTTTTTAAATGCGTAGCTGAATCTTAGTAGAAGTAGCTTTACTTCGGATTAAACTTGTGTAGAGGAAAATATTTAATTGCCATTCCATTCATTTTAATATGACACTTAGATCACAAACGTCACTTCATTTTAAATGGGAAGTAGTAGAAGTAGCTTCGGTTTAAATCTATGTGGAGGAAAATTAATGGGTGTTTAAGTTTTCAGGATTTATTTTCAAGATATTTAACCATACATTTGGGATATTGTATGATAGTACGTCGTTACACACATATGTAAACAAACTGACATATTAAAATGAATGAAACAGCGATTAACTATTTTTCTCTACACAAGTTTAATCCGAAGCACTGCTACTTCTACTACGGTCCAGCTACGCATTTAACCTCTTCAGTCCCTGGGTCCCCGAATGGGGACCTCCGTTTTGTCCCATTTTATTAATGGTACTCAAACATAATTACAATTTAGATATCAGAATTATATGTTTCGAAGTCTAAGATTCGAACTAATGCAAATTAAATAAAAACCTTTCTTTGAAGTCAAATGGGAGAAGAAATAATTCAGTAATAATTAATAATACTGCATTATTACTCAGTAGCGAAGAGGTTAAATACGAAAGCGACGTTTATGAACAAAGTGACGGATTAAAATGCATGGATCGGCAGTTAAATATTTTTTCCTCTACAAATGTTTAATCCAGAGCCCTACTACTTTTACTTCCAGCTACCCTGAGAATTACAGACTTTCTCATTTCAAACGAAGTGCCTGAACGTATTTGAAAGTGTATTTGAATTGAAAAGAACTGCAATTAATAAAATTATTCTCTGACGATGGCTGCGGTATTGCAGATTGAAACCACTTGGAAATTTGAATAAAATGTATATTTTAAACTTGTAACATTTGTATTATTATTATCGGTCACCTTTTCAGTAAACAGAGAACTTTTATAAGTTTATATTGTGTAGTGTGTGATTTAATGAAGGTTGAATATTGCAGTTCTTCTTATGATTTTAGATACAATAGTATTTAAAAAATGATTACACTATTTATTTTTTTATTGTATTTTCTGACTTTTAGTGTTTAAAATATTTCGTTGCAGCAATTTTACGGGCAGTTTTCATTCTTTTTTCTTTTGGCGAGAGTTGGTTAACTCAATTGTTTTTGTTATAAAGAATATTTGGAGAATTATCACTTGCAGTCGGCTGACGGGAAAATGAATTAAAATTAAATCATTAATTTATAATTATATTAAAATGTTGTATTATCATGGGAACCACGCCTATGTGCATAATTTTTATAATTCGAGCATATTAAGATGTGAATGAAAATTCGATTACGAAATTCTATTCATTACAAAAGCCAAGTTAAGTTAAATAAAAGAGTGTAATAAGCCAAAAAAAAATGTACTATAAAAGTACGATTCGAAAAGTCTTCTATCGCAATTTTATTTTTGTAATCATATCTGAATAACTATAATGCCAATATTTTGTTTTAAGTAGTATGAGAAAACTTTTACACCATTTCTTCATTTTGCAAGTATTTCAATTCTGAATACATTTTGCGTGATCGCATAAAGTTTCATGTCTGATTTTTACATTTTGTAAAATGGTCACGCATGGAAAAGAAATGTAATGTATGCAATTTTAAATATCATATAAGAAGCACGAAGAATTTTATTTTAGGTTCTTTTATACAGTAATAATGCAGTATCGCAGTAACTTTTGCGATTAAAAATGCGTATTAACCAATAATAATTTGTTCAAAAACGAGAATATATAGGAATATGAACAGAAAAATACACAAAATATTGTAGATTAAAGTTCTGTTTTATAAGTTTAAATATATGACTTTCGTCTTAAAACGAGAAAACCTAATATAATGTTAGAATTTAATAGTTATTTAGTTAAAAAAAAAAAAAAAAAAAAAAAAAACGAAAAAAAAAACGTGTAGAATTCATTACATAAATAAAATGTAAGAAAGAATACACATTAAATAAATATTTTTTTAACTTTCATATTAATTTCGGGAATATCTTAAAAATTTATTTTTGATTTTCCATTTAATATTTTAGCTGAAAAAACTAACATTTTTTTCTGATCTTTTATAAAAGTTATTCCAGATTATTCTAAAGTTCTAGAATGTTTTACGGTTCATATATTTTTGGGATTTTGTTTGTCGTAATTGATTGATAGATTGATTCATTTATACATTAACCAGTTTGTAACTAGCAAAAATTTATTTTACTTTAAATTATGCTAAGATTGTGCCCTTTACTTATCTTTAACAGTAATTACCAAGGAATGTTGTCGCGATTCTTAGTACCAGTTGACAAAATCTTTATTTTCAGATCGCTATCTAGTTTTCTAACAAAAAATATTCTTATATGCTGCTTAATAATGCGAAAAAGATCTCCGGTCACAAGATATTCATTTACCGCAGCGACAGATGTGGTTACTTATTTTAGGATACAGAGATATAAGGAGCTAATAAAAGCACAAATTTTTAATGTATCTCCAAAAAGTAAGATAGAGATAATGAGATTGAATTTCTGAAATTAGGACAGAGTTCGACAAAAATATAAGCTGGTCCTTCCATGTCAAGAGGCCTAAATTTGGATATAGTTCTTGTTAGACATCCTTCAATTTTGATGCAATTGCAAAAGAAGATACATACAGATCTAAGATGGACATCTGCAAGCTGCCAGAGTCTGAATGGCATAGTTGGGTCACTGGGAAGGGGGGGGGGATCATTCTGTAAAGTTCACTGTTTCACAGTGGCAGAAAAACGATCAAATCACCAAGTTTCTTACCTTATAGCTCACGATATAAGTAATCTTACTTATTGCAAATATCAGATCTAGTAAAAATGTTTGTGCTAAAAACATAATTACAGTATTAATCATTAGAAATGAATGCTTTATACTTTACTTGGCCTCAAAGTAAGTAACACGGTCTATCTCGATTAATTTTACTTTTTCTTTAACAAGCTGAAAGAAATTAACAAATTACTTTAAAAGTTTCTCACTGTACCAATTAATTACTTATGAAGATATAGAGCTATTGAAGTTGTTTCTCTCCTGCTTGAACATACATTAGTTTATTCATCTTTGAACACCCTTTATTTTTTTTTTTTCAAAAATTAAACTCCATTTTCAGAAGCCCATGTTTCAAAAGAGATACTTCTCATTTGATCACCATTAATATCACTGGAAAGAACACCTTAATTGAGAAGAACAATTTTGTTTCATTTTGGGTTTTTTCGGCATAAGATCAATAAAGCAAGGCTACAAACAGCTACTTTGTGGGAGATTCGCAACTATATCCGCCGTAGAAATTTATTCTAAAAATATCTCTAGATATCTCTGGAATACTGAGAACAATACAGTAGGGAAAAAATAACACAAAAGTAAAAATATGTATGATAATCATAATGAATCAAATTAACCTAAAAGATGCTAATAGCGATAAAAATACCTTTATTTAGATCAACATACGTTTCGTCGTCAAACGGTGACATTTTTAAGATCATTCCTTGATAGAAATATTTTCACTTTTTTTTTTCTTAACAAGAACTTCAATTTTTCAATTTCAATTCAAGTGAATTCTTGTTTTTAATTTCTTTTGCGAAAATATTTCTATCAAGAATGGTCTTGAAAATGTCACCGTTTGTGCGATGAAACGTATGTTGATCAAAATAAAGGTATTTTTTATAACTATTAGTATCTTTTAGATTTGTTTAATACAAAAGTATATGAAATAAGTGAGGCATTCCATGTCAACTGGCCTAAGGGGTCCTGGCTAGATGTTCCTGGACGTTATCAAATCAGTGTCTCTGTACTTTGAAATATCTCTTGAACGGATAAAGCTAGAATTTAGGAGAAAATACTACCCGTAATAAAATGACTATGCGCTATTATATGAGAGTAGTTGTAGTACCCACTACGGACCAAATGGGGAAATTGTCGACCCTAGTTCGAAAAATATGTGAAATAACAACTCTGAAATATTAAATTTTCGATAAATAATCACAGACTTTAATACGTCACTAATTGATAAATATTAAGATGCTACTTGGAGCAGAATGATATAAATTTAAAAAGCAACGTTAAAAACGCCAGAATAAGCAAAAAAGAGGACTGATTTGTGGGACGTGGTTGCTGTAGTTTACTGTTGTAGATACTGCTTTACGTAAACTACAGCAACCAAACCCCACTAACTCGCATTAGTCCTCTTCTCTCTCCAGAAGCAGCATTATGTTGCCTTTCTTTCCTAAATCAAGCACTCCTATTGCCAAAATTTTTAGACAGCATGACTTCAGAATAATTTTTACCCCTACGAATAAGCTTACCCTCTTGAAACTCAAAGATCCTATTGAGTTATACAACTCATAGGGTATCTATAGTATTAATTGCCAGTGCGGTCTTTCCTTCATTGGACAGACAAAACGGGGTTTAAAATTTCATATTAAAGAACACCAACAACATATTCAAAAACAGAAACCAATAAACTTCAACTGCTAAACATTGCGGGGGAAATGAATTACTCTTTTGATTTTAATTCAGCCAAAATCATTTGAAAAGTAAAAATATTCGTATGAATGCCAAGATATTCATATATATTTAGTAAATATATTCATATAATACAAATAGTTAAATTCAAAAATTATAATTTAGCTTTCAACTCCAAAGTGAGAAATTTCAAAATTTATAGAATCCTAGTTTACACATAGAAAAATATTTATTGTATCAGAATTATGTGCAAAATATTTAATAGTATAGTGAATAGTTAAACCGTAAAGATATTCATATAATAGAAATAGTTAAATTCAAAAATATAATTTAGATTTTAAATCCAAAGTTGCAAACCGCTTTCTCCAGAAATATTAAAATAAGATTGAGCTTAAACGATTACTTTTGACATAAATTGGCCTTTAGCAAAAGGTTTCTCAGCACTTTAGAACGTTTAAAATTTTATAAAGACATCACTTTCAGACATGCTTTACTTTTAAAGGGAGAGCATTAAAATGTAATCTCCATGAAATGTAAGGCTTAAGGGAACGTTACATCTGTTCACGTAATCGTATTTCTTATGTGAACGAAAGCGATTGGAAATTTCAAAGTTTGACATTTTATGACCCCTTTAAAATAACTTGAGTAAGGGAAGTATTGATCATAATGCATTGGGGTATCAGCAAATATCACGGAACTGATCAATAATTCAGTATGGTAATGCATTATTCGATAGGATTAGGTTCATAAAATGCGAGAAGTTTTTAGTTTATTATATTACAAAGTTTTTATTCGGTTAGGAGAAATTTATAAATACTGTATGTATATATGTATATATATATATATATATATGGATAAATTCATTATATAACATAGCATACTGTTTCATAGTTAAATTTATTTTTAATACTATTCAAATGCGATTGCGGTTAACCGAAACGTCTTTTAGAGACATTTTATTTGGATGCGACACCACTTAAAGAAAGAAAAAAAAAAAGTTACCTTCAATTAAAGAATAACGAAAATGCTAAGAAATTACGAAATTAAATAAGGCAAATATTACTTTTATTTATTACTAATGGAAAAAAAAAGTTGCATGTATCTTTTAAAGATACATATATGCACCGATGGTGCCGAATGGGTTAATTGTAGCTTGATTTCACACATGACATTCGCTTTTATTGTTTTAAAGTCCCAGTTCTGCATATGTAGTTAAAAACAGCAAACTAGATTACAAATAATATTTTGCAAGGGATAAATTCGTTTATGGAAGAGAAAAGAAATAAATTTTGCTGACAGTTCAAAAATAAGAAACGGATAATTGTTAATAAAATAACTTAATGTTTAAAACTAGGCTATTTTATTCAAAAGCATACTTTTTAATAATACATGCACTCAATTTGAAAAACAATTTCTCAAAATAATTAAACAAAGAGGCGTGTTATGTTTAATTTGTATGCATATAATTGACTTTCAATTTTGAACTCTTTTGCTTGATAAATAAAAAAAAATACGTAAAAGTTATGCTTATATTAAAAATTTTTATATTTAAAAGCCTTTGTCTTATTTTTATACTTAAAAATAAGTTAAAGATAAAAGGAAGGTATTCCTCACTGTTATGCTTGATACTAAGCTTATATGCATAACAAAGTATTCAGAAATTATGTGAAAAAAATTATTTATTTCTTAATTTAAAAATCTAAAGTTTTGTAATTATCACTTTTTTATGGTTTTGTTAACATAGAAACATTCACAGAAATAAAACGATAAATTTTATATTAACTTATTAACATTAGATTGAATACATTCAACATACAAAAAAAATCACACTAAAAATATTTCACACAAATTTTTAAATATTCCTTGAATTATTAGTCTTTATATTTAACCGACATTTTTAAGCCTTTACCATAGCAAAATGACTTTTTTTTCTTTTTAAAATAAAGAAGTGTAATTTGTGTCGATTATAAATTTTCTTAAATCTGCTAGGCTTAAAGCTGCCATCCTAATATAGCTAGGAGGTGACCAGCATTTCTATTTATAAAGAGGACTATCACAAAACAAACTTACTTTTAATCTTAAATTTAGATCCAGATAAACTATTTTTTTTTTCTTCAAAAAGTACGAAGTTTCTTGCGATCTTGCTATTACTACATGGAAAAGATGAATTATGTAAGAGAAGTGGCCCTGGTGTTAAAAAAACTATTAAAATTCTAAAACTAAATGTTTACTAACATTCCTTTTGTGAGTCAAAAGTTTTATAGGACTTCAAGTCCGTTTTTGGATCTGCAACATTTCTCTTTACACAAGTAAAACATCACGCTTTACGTAAAAATTTCTTCTTTTTCTATGTAAATAATAATTTGTCAGATTCAAATCAAATTTTATCCAACTCAACTTTAAAAAAAAATGTCTGTTTACACTATAGAAAGATCTTAGATCATGTTTTCCGAAAACGTAAATCCCTTTGATGAATTGCATCTGGCGCTCAAAAACGTAATAAAAGAGTCTCGCATAACGAAGATAAAAGACAAAAAATGGACCTAACTGATGCAAGCGACATAAAATTATTAACCACTTTAATGAAAAAAAACCCCAAAAAAGCAAAAACAGAATATGATAAATGAATGATTAAGTTAGGGATTCTCAGATTCTCAATTTTCAATCAATTTTTCGTTTTTGACAGATATTAAATCCTTATAGTGGGTATAATTATAGGTAAAAAGGTTTAAAGTGTTATCTCAATTATTAAGAAATGTATAAGCAAAAATGTGTACGCGCGCACGATCAAAATATATTGAATACTAAAACTCTAAACGCGATTATCTGGAAACTACTTTTTTTTCAATATGGGCAGCTTACTTATGATAACATGAACAAATTTTAACCTTTTTGGATAAAATTTGCGTTCATCTAAGAATAATTAAATTGCGTAAGGGCTATCGAACCAATTTTTGAAAATTTAAATTTTTTATATTTTTCCAGTAAGTTTAAAGATCTAAATTTGAAACGAAAAATGAATTTTTTTTCTTTCAAAATAGCACAAATTTCTTATTTTTCAAGAATTCAAAAATTTGTGGCGATGGCCCTTAGCTACAACCTTATTTTACACGAAACAGACATTTAGATTATTTTTTTAATACAGGAAGTTAGGATGCTGCCCATCAAGTCCGGATATTTTGTTACATATCAACGTGTCTGAAGGTTTCCGGCGTAATATGTGACCAAATTTAACAACAAAAATATTTTTAAATAGTTGAAGCAATAAAAGAAAACGTGGAATTATTAGTTTTTTAATTAATTTTACTGCCTTCCTAAAAACAAATTCCAAAATATATCAATTTTTCTTCGTCGAGAACGTATGTAACCTAGAGGTCTGCACGGGCCCGGGCTTGGCCCGAGGCCCGTACCCGGCCCGGCGGAATGGAGGAGAATTTTCAAACGGGCCGGGCCGGCAGAATTAGGACAATTTTTTCAACGGGCCGGGCCGGGCCGGGCCGACAGACAAAATAAACGGGCCGGGCCGGGCCGGCAAAAAAATTGAAGGGCCGGGCCCGGCCGATAAAAAGAATTAATCGGGCCTATCGGCCCGATATAAGAATTTGAGAGGAGCAGATAAAATACGAGGTCATTTCCAATGAATATGACTTTTTCGAGAAGTATAAATGTGCGTTACGAGCCGATGCGAGTTTAACAACATAAATACAGAAATGTAACATGTCCATCGTAGAGATCGGCATCGTACAGTTACATGATGCCTGATCCCGGGTTTAATTTTTTTCGGCAGACTTGTGCCGGGACGGAACTGGTCTTAATCGTTCTCAGGATGTGTAGGACAGCATTATGTTTTGTAAAAGTATTAATAGCGATAATGAACTTCTGTTAACAGTATCTTTGGAAATGTACCTTAAAGTGGTTCTCATATTTACTGCTGAACAATGCGAAACTCTCAGACACATTTTCTGACTCATTTTTAACTATAAAGGCATAAAATTGACAGGCTGAGTATTGAAGGCAATTGGGATCAAATAGCGTTTCCATTTTTCATAAATTATGTACAGAGATAACAGAGACTCTTGTCACGTGACTGTACGTTTTCTCCTTTCCTGTGCTATCGCTTCCGGAAATTCGATTCAAAACGCTAACTTTGGCAGTATTTTCTGAAAGATATATTACTTTTATCTAAAAAAAAAAAAAAAACGGCATTTACATGGTTTCTGAATAAGAATACCTGCCAATCTCATGCGTTTCCGAAAAGAAATGAATTCATAAATGTATTAAAATGTAGCTCCTTTGGATTTGAGAAAAGCCTTAAAAATGACAGAAATATTTTCTCAAATCTACCTTTTATTATAAGCTTCAAAAGTTATCATGTTTTTTAACCCTTTATTCTAAACTACAATAATCTTTTAATGAACCCTTATTTAAATTTTGAAACGTCTGTAGAGACGTTGACTAAAACACTAAGTAATCGTTAACGTTTACTATTGTGTGTTTTGTATTTTGCAAACACATAGTAATTTAAAATATACTGTAAAATGTTCCCATAAATATGCATGTAGTATTCATTAAAAGAATCTTAATTGTATGTCGAGAAAAAACGAAATTTTTTGTAGACATTTAGTCGGGCCGGGCCGGGCCGGGCTCGGGCCGAACTTTCAATTTTTACACCGGGCCGGGTCGGGCCAAAATAGCTTTCCTTCGGGCCGGGCCGGGCCCGGGCCTGGAAATTCCGGCCCGTGCAGACCTCTAATGTAACCCCTTAAGAAAGAAAAGGAAATCCATGAATGTCATTCCCTGTCTTGCATTGTGCGTTAATGAACTGATTTTTTTTTTTTTTTTTTTAATTATGCTTCACAAATCATAACCAACATTATATTTGAATTTTCAACGTTGTTAAAAGCTTTATTAAAGAACCATTCACTCTCACAATATAAGGGAAAAAAGAAAAGGCAATACATTAACCACGCAAACTTCGACCACCGAATGGTTTATGACTCAGAAGCCTGCGTAGTGAATTTTTTTTACTATACGTGTAAGCAATTCTAAGGCAGCTAATCCACAGGATCAGATGGACTTCTATTCACCTGTTGCTTAAATAATGCCAAGTTTGTAGACATAAAAAAGTTCACTGATGATGCATGAAGTCCATGGAACTATCAAATATATCAGATGGTTTACGGATATGGAAATGAGATATTAGGGGACAGGATCTAACATAATGAAAGAAAGTCATTGAAGATCCATATACACATAGAGCAGAAGCTGATTTATTTATTTTTAATAGATGTGACCTTAATGGGCCGTGATTTGTGAAAAAAAGCAGATGTTCCGGTGACTTCGAAGAGTGTCTCTGTTAATATTTAGAAGAAAGTTATGTGTATAACAATTAGTTACACATGTGTGCAAGTGCGATTGCCAATCAGATAACATTTGTAATTTTAGTTTATATTTTAAGGAAGGTGCCAAAGACGGAAGAAATATAGCATTTTTTTTTATACATTTTCAGCTTTTGATAAAAATAAAAACTGCCATCTCATTTCCAGTTACAAAAAAAAAAATGTGTTTTCATTCACCTAAAGTAATATGCTTTGGAGAGCTTTGTAGAAGTCGTGCAGATTCATATACAAGAAAATTATGGGACTGAAAATTCTCTTATGCTTTCAAGCTCGATGGTCTGTCCGAACAAATAAGAACTTCAAAGGGGAAAACTGAAACTATTTGATGACTTTTATAATGCCAAAAGTACTGCTTGCCATACAGAATTACAAGGAATTACAGATTTACAATGTAACCTTCCAAGTTTTGATTAAAGAATGATCGCAATGGACACAAAAAGCGAATTCCGTACTGAAACTATTTGATGACTTTTATAATGCCAAAAGTACTGCTTGCCATACAGAATTACAGGGAATTACAGATTTACAATGTAGCCTTCCAAGTTTTGATTAAAGAATGATCGCAATGGACACAAAAAGCGAATTCCGTATCGCGCATAAATGTTCAGTAAAAATTAAAAGTTATTTCCTTGCAATTTTGAGATCCAGTGGAATAGTACCTGTTAAGTTTTGGAGGGCTGACCTAGAAGTTGTTTTATATGCGCGTGCTGTATAGGCAGGTGGCATGAGAATTGAAAAAAAAATTAATAGTCTTTGTCCATGTGATCGCTGTATATTTGGGAACAAGAGGCAAGAAACATATGCAATTTTCCTTTCCATTGTTGTTTGGTATCAAAATTTTAAAATATTTTTGGGAACGACTCCTTCCACTGAAGCAAATTTATACAAGTTAGGGGGATTTTATCCATTTAATTTTTTTTGGTCATATGTTGTAGGAAAGAGACATTGATCAAAGTAAGCACCTGGATAGTAAAGACACGGAATTTTAAGGTTAAGAATTTTGAAATTTGGGCCTCATTTAAGATGATATATCCGAAAGTGATTGCTTCAAATTTTGCAAAGGAAACTAAAATTACTCTTGAAGTTGCCAGTTTGATACTTTTTCTTAATTACTGCCTTGGCACAAGCTTCTAATTTAAGGCGTGAAGAGCCAAATTTCACAATCGAACGATTTTAACAGGTCATCTAAAAGAGTTTTCCATAGGAAATGTAATTAAAAAAAAAAAAAAACTCTTTCGCCGGCAGTCTTATCAAAAATGTGAACAGAATTTAGCCAGTTTACAAGTTATCTTCTCTCCGAAAAGACCGAATGAAATATATTTAGGTATTAAATAAGAATATTCAACTTTTTAAGATAATTTAAAGTATTGTTCCATGTGGCAACAGGTTAAAATAGATTTAATAAGGTTATTTTAAGCACACAAATTTTCTTTTAATTAAACAATCATAGAAATGTGCTCAATGTATGTTTAAAATATGTTTCTCAAACTATTCATTTCCTTCAGTTAAACAAAAATAATTGTAACCTTTAAATTTAAGATTTTTAGGATTTGAATTATTAAGTAAGTAATAATTGGAGGTTGAAAATGACATTACAGATAGTTAAAAAAATTAAGATAAAAAAAAACCGCAATAATTTTGATTAAAAACTTTAAAATTAATGGTGGAAAGAAATCATTAGGAGTAAGACTTATTGTAAATTTGCGATTATTATCCAGAAAAAAACTTTTCTGACATTATAATGAAATGCTAAAAAAAGTATTCAAAATACAGAAAGTTCAGCCTAGGTAAATGTAACTCTAATCACCATGAAAAATAAATGCGTTAGAAATGAAACATAAGAAATCCATTAAACTTCATGGAAAAGAATAAACAAATAAAAAAGCACTCTATTTCCCATGAACACGCAAAAGTTGATTGACAAATGGACCAAACATCTATGCGTGATTTTTTTCCTTAAAAAGCAAGAGGAGTAAATTATCACCCTTTTTAAATCATCTACGCTTTCTGCAAAAGTTTTGATTTTCTGGTTTTTTACAAACTTTTTCATGTACGGTACAATGTAGCAAAGAAACAACTTCTTGAAAACTTCTTTAGTTGATCACACATATTCATTAATACATGTTCATGAATATATTAAGTGATGGCTTTCTTAGTTATAATTGCAAAAAGAGAACATTTTAAATACAAATGGTACAAACAAAATGTACAATAGTTAATTAAAAAATATTATTCTTTATTTAATTTTTTATATATATATATATAAATAAAAGTATACAAATGTCGTCATAGCTGCCAACTATTACGCTTTTTCGTACCACAAAAGTCTTATGGTAAATTTTACCTTTTTAAATCGCCGTAATCTGCCAATTAAATAAGGCAAAAATTTCTATTAAATTTTTGTGGTACAAAAAAGCGGAAGAGTTGGCAGCTATGAAATGTGTATTGTATTTCTAATTTTCTTCATTCAAAATAGTTTTTCTATTTTTTTTAATAATAATATTTATTTGTATGATGGTGTACAGGGTATGTCACAAGTGGTACACAACTGGTGGTGTACACGAAGTGTCAAGAATTCTTGACACACTTGAAAATTCAATACAAAATCAAGTAATTGGCGTATAAGGGAGTGTTTTGGACTAAAATATTTCTCATGGTAAAAATTTTTTTTAAAGAAAATTATAAAAAAATATTCAGAAATATGCTTATAGGTGTCCTCTATATCTTTAAAAACTGCAAAAAAGCATAAAGAACTCAGGATAAATTACTATAAACCATTTATTTATTTTGTACAATCCAGTACCATATTTCAACGTATGAAATGAAATTGAGTACTATTTGGATGTGATTTAAGCTACAGAAGGGGCACACGTTGAGACAAGGAAGTAGTTTTTACAAAATAAGTTATCTGCAACTGCTTTGTTTTGAGCTTTTGTTTTTCAGCGTTGAAAGTGCAACGTCCTCTATGGGCAATTTTCTTAACTATTTTTTTTTAATTTACTTAAATAGAGCTTTAGTTAATGAAAAGCACGTTTGTCCAAACTGAACTCCTGTGTTTCAATTAATTCTTTTTTAATTGAATTTTAAAATATGTCATAGACTTTTGACTCACCCTGAGTATTTTTCTTTAAAAAAGTATGTTAAATACATTTTAAGTTAATAATTATTAAAATTCATTCGATTTCTTTATTTAAATCGGGTTGAGGATATTTCATTTTTTTTTCTTTTATGTAAATTCTTCTATATTTAAAGAAAGGAAATACTTGCATTAAACATTACTTATCTACTACAACAATATTTTTATTTACACAAAAATATGGAGACATGTCTACTTAGTGCAATTTAAATATCAAAGGAAAATTTGAACTAATTTGACAAACCTATAACAACTTAAAATTATGTTTGGCAAATAATAATTTGAAAAACATGATGAGATCAATTATGTAATTATAAAGAGTAAAATTTTCTAAAGTTTCGAAAACAAAATGTATTTAGAAATTTTAATTACTAATTAATTGAAATTTGATTGAATTATATAGAAAATAACCAATTCATAAAAAGAATAAAAAAGAAAAGGCAGGAAATTGATCAAGCTCCAGAAAATACAAAATTAGCATTAAAATGCCACCTTACCTTATATTTTCCCGGAACTCGGTAAACTTGATTGGCAAACATGCTACCGCAATCGTGACTAATCATCTAATTGAAAATATTTGAAAAAAAAGCCCTTCATTTTTAGTCTAAAAGATTTTTTTTCTTCTTTTGAAAAGCTTTTGCACAGCAATAATAATAATAATAAAATTCACCAGGAAATTTTAAATTTAGTTTTTTTCTCCTAAAGATTTTTAATTATTTTTGAAAAATACTCACAAAAGAAACGAAAACATTGTTCGGTAATTGTTCTTTAAATATAGAAATGACAAATTAATTTCGAGCACGTTATATTTTAACCTAGAAAATTCTTCAGAAAAGAAAATGTTTAAAGAGAATCATTTTAGCAAATTTTCATAGTTTTGTTATAAATCATTTTATATGAAATAAAATTTAAGATTACAAACAAACATTTATTATATTTTTAATTCCACAACATAAAAAATGCTTTTAATGCAAAATTACTTCAAGTAATTTTAATCCCTAACAATATCCAAACATTTCTGAAATAAAATGTTTTTGTAGCATTATATAACGGTTTTAATTTCAACGAACGTGTAAAACGTTTTACTTTGTAAAATTGTAATATGTATATTAGAGAATATGATCTTCAAAAAACATTACTTAATAGTAATTTATCTCTTAAATCATTGTTTCCTATTAATTCTCTAAGGGCGAAACAATAAAGAATAATCAAGAGAGAAAAATGTTTAAACTAGGCGTATGCTGATATGATAATCAATAGACGATAATTATAGATAACCATAGCAAATGCTTTGCATAACTATATGATAAAGATCTCGTAAAGGGCGCTGTATAGTATATGACTTAAATTAAGTATAATTAATTGGGCATTATATAAACCTTACTGGTCTGAGATTACATAACATTATTATGACCTCATCTTGCTAAAGAGATAAGCGTATTTTGAGATATGGTCACACGTTCATTTAAAAATTATTTTAACAAGAATTTTTCAATATTTTCCCTAAACGACAAACTATACATTATTTAAATACAATCATATTTTATAAAGTTTTTTAATAACAAAAGTTTTATAAAATGTTTTATAAAATAAAACCATTTAGAGATTTTTAAATCATAAATAGATAAATGAAAGAGGAAAGAGATAAATCAAATGGATTTATAATATTTATGAAAGATAGAGATTTTAATGTCAATAAATGTTTCCGTTAATCAAACAAGTTATTCTCTTTAAATGTATAATTAAATGTCAATATTTATTTTAATTTTACTTTTGATATTACATTAGCAGACCCATTAAAAGAGTACTACCGTTTAAAAAAAACATTTTTACATAAAATAAAATCATAAAATAATTGTATGAGCGAAGCGAAAGGTGACACAGCGCAGTATTATTTTTGGGCATATATAGCTACGGCAGATATTTAAAACTTCCGTCAAGCATAACTCAAAAAATATTTGTCGGATTCAGTTCTAACTTTCACAAAAGGCACATAATGGGGGTAACCTATTTAACTCACCTATTATGAAGAATAAGTTTCAAACCATTTGGAAATTATATATATAAAAAAAAAGATAAAAAAGCACAATTAAAGTACCTAAGTCACGAAACTTTACTGCGTACGTCATTTTAACAGGTTTGATATCTTTTTAGATAATCGGATTAGAGCACATGGAGTAAAGAAAATACTCACGCACTGATATTAAAGTACAATTAAACATAGTTCAATTTAATCGAACTGGAAAATAAATCTGGATTTTTATTCTATTTGAAGGGGAAAAAGTCACAATAGCTCAGTATTTGAGATTTGGGGATAATCTCTCCAGTAGTATTTTTTAATAACCAATAGCAGATTTTATATTTCGCGCGTGTAAATTAAAAACAATTTTTTGATGTTTAAATAAAATATTTTGATTTATAGATTATTTCTATTTATTTTTTACATTTTTGTTTTTTGAATGAGATTAGTTAAAATCAGATTTTTCTTGTATAGCCATATTATTAACTGACAGTTATCTACATGTGTCATGAGTGAACATAACGTTAAAAAGGTTTTCAAATTAATTTCTGTGAAATTTAATATTCAAAATGGAAAAAAAAATGTAGTGAGTGTTGGATGTGCACCAAAAAATATTTAAGATGTTTATTTGGATCTTGCTCCCGCTCTTAGGACAGTTAACAGTGGTTTTGTCGATTTCGAAATGGTGATTTTAATCTAAAAGGTACAATTGTGTCTGGGTGACCTTCTGGTGTTGATAATGACTTAATCCGTGATTTAATGAATAATAATCCACGAATTACTGCTGAAGAGATTATTGAGATACTAAACGTAGACAATTTCACTGCATTTCACCATTTAAAACAACTTCGGTACACGTCGAAACTCGATGCATCGTAAATCGGGCACGAACTTTTGCAATAAACCAATAGTTATTCACATGGTTGTCACTTTTCAGAAGTGAATTCGTGCACATAAAAAAAAAACGAAATTTAAAAGGGTATACGATAAAAAAAGATCTAAACTGCAATTTCGTCAGCTTCAGTAATCTAGAGATTTTATCAAAAGGTAATTTTCTCTATTGTCATAAGCAGATTGTTTATATTGTAAATTATTCGGGGAAAGTTCCGTAATCGGATATGGTTGTATTTTAGCTAGCATGATTTTCTGAAAAATATGCACAAAATGTATAAGTGTCATGTCAATTATTTGAGATGACACTTTGAAAGCTCAAAGGTATGCAGACGAGATATTCAGATCTCATGTCATACCTTACACAACAGACTTTGCCCATTCCTTTCTTTTAAAACATGCTAGTGTGTAATATAGCTCAAATTGTGGAGAACATGTTTGAAAAGGAAACAATACAGAGTATGTATACAGAGTATGTAATGACCAGTATACTCTCCTCAGTTAAATCCGATCAAACATGCCTGGAAAACATTCAGACGACGCATTGTATAGTTCTGTTGACTGTTCGGAACTTTGATATAGCACTATTTGAAGAGAGAATTCCTTAGTCATTTATCGACAACCTCATCGCTTCCGTGGTAAACAGATGTTCATCAGCCTTAACTGTACGAGGGGACCACACACCATATTTAAAAAACCCTTCATTCTCTTCAAAGAACATTTATTTTTGTCATTTATAGGTACTCAAATTGGTGCGGAACGTCAGTTTATGTTCTTGACATCCTTTCAGAGAGATTCCGATAAATAATAAAATTTCAAATTCCGATATATTACTATATTTTAGTGTTTTATTTTTGCATTACCTTTAATGTATTGTGTACTTTCAATTTTATACCCATGCATGGCTGCCTTGCATGGTTTGCTTCAGATAATTTTTTTGAACAGTTTATATGAATTTATATATAATATTTTGTAATTCTACAATTCAATTTATTCATTTTCATCATTTGAATTTGTGTCATTATATAATTAATTAAAGATAGCATCTCATTTTCCTTACTTGTCAGAAGTTAAATCTATGTGTTCGGTAATACATCTCAGAGGGAAGTCCTAGTTATAATTTATAAGTTGAAATGAAACTGCAAAATTAATTTTTACAATAAAAATAAAATAAGAAAAAAAAATTATAAATTTGTTAGCCAACAAACACAAATACAAATAAGATGTAAAATAATAATAATTTAGAGTACTCTAATTTTATTGAAATTTAGCGTGAAAGTTTTTTTTTCATAAAATGTTCTTTTAAATACGACTTCAATTACTCGATGGTTTTCGCTATAACAATCCTAGAAACGGAAGTGCATAAAGAAGGAGAAAATTCGCCGGGTGACTTTCTCTTCAAATAGATAGCGCTATGTCACTTGATGAAAATCGTTGAAAATGAAGCATTTACAGGTAAAAACAATTATAAAAATACAGAAAATTTAATGAAACAGTTAAACAACTAATAAAAAATAACATTAAACGTTTCGAACTTGTTTAATGTTCCTCATTAGTTATGTAAATAAACGAGAATTCACGAGAGGCGACATAAATTCAACTCGCAGTTGATAGCATGTATCCCAGACAGTTGAACACGGAGGTGGGTATTTGAGACACATTAAAATGGCATATTCAACCGAAACTGAACTGTCTTAATTGAGTGGATCTAATAAACCATGACTCCAGGAAAATAAGGTTCTTGTATACGTTGCAATTTATTTTAATGATTTTGGCCATATCAAAATCTGTAAAAAATGATTGGTTTATATGTCGTGGGTTATAATTTTAGAGTTTAAGTTTCTTGAATTTAAATCATTCTGGTGTTGTTTTAACCGTATCTCCAAGGTACGGACAGTCTTTCCGATATATATTGCATCATATTGTTTACATGGGTTACCATAGATTATTCCTTTCTGCTGTGAAGTGTGGTAGTTGTATTTAAAATTACAGAGGGAGCATTTGCAAAGTTTCTTGTAGGACGAAAGATGTAAATATACTGAATGGTTTAAAAAGACGCGAGATTTTTTCCGATAAGTCTCTATAATATGCTATGGACA
Source organism: Maratus speciosus (assembly GCA_963932465.1). Taxonomy (NCBI): domain Eukaryota; kingdom Metazoa; phylum Arthropoda; class Arachnida; order Araneae; family Salticidae; genus Maratus; species Maratus speciosus. The sequence goes on from OZ010789.1 coordinate 462,074,093, forward strand.
TGAATTGATTGATAGTATTCCGTTGAAAAAGTGGTGGAGTCACTGTATAGGCATGCATAATTTCAGAAAAAGTTTTGTTACACCTTCTTGAAGGATATACATTATTCTTCAAATCATTAAAAATCTATTTCTTTTCTCAAAAATCTCAAAATGTCCTTCATTACAGCAATATCAAAGACCTCTAATTAGCAAAGTTTTAATTACAGCGATCTTGTGAGAAATGGGGCATTATTATTGACCTGAAGCTAAGATATTGTCCAGTAGATGAATCTTTCCGATATACAGAGGACAGAGATGCCAATACTTTGATGGAATGAATCATTATTTCATTTAATATGGATGTCATGGAAGTGTAAACCGCGATCAACTTCATGTTCTATGGTAAATTGTACTTCTGGGCATCAATCAGCCGTTTGTAAAATTAAAGGAAGAGTATGGTCTTCAGAAATTAAGAACACATTGTCAACATAGCTTCGCCATAGCTTAAGGGTCGGTCCCGATTTACTAATAACTTTATATACTATAAACTGCATTACCAACTCAGCATTTGTGACGGAGAGTGGCGACACTATCTCCGTCTCATTAACTTGCTTAAAAAACGATCACTGAAAGTAAAACAATTTGACGTCATGCAGAATTTGAAGTTCTTCACAATAGTTTCTTTATCAATGTTCGACTCAAATGAGGCCAGAGTTCTTTAATAACAGAACATGTGAGTTATAATAAAGTAAATATTTTAAATGTGTTTATTTTATTTTACTTATTTTTGAATTTCTAAAAAAGTACTGAACTAATTTTGATGAAATTTAAATGGGAACAATTCGAGAGTATCTTCATTTAATAATAATAATAACAGAAAAATACACGAATCGGCAATTTCGGAATAATCGGTTAACATATATAAAAAAAGTTTTTGCAGTTCTGTTGTACATCAACTGCTCGCGCAGAGACGGACACTTCGCATCCAGCTAACCCAGCGATTCGCAAGTAGCTAATGTACAAAATAATAAAGAAAAATATTTATTTTGTTGTTTTTTGTTGATTCTCTAAAAAAGTACTGAAACAATTTTTAGGAAATTTGAATGGAACCAATCTGAGGGTATCTTCTTTCAATAAACGAAAAACAATCACGTGAATCTGTCATCCAGTTTCGGAGTAATCGGTGAACATACATAAAAAAATATACATACGCAGTGAATTGAGAACCTCCTCCTCCTTTTGAAGTCGCTTAAAAATAACTTTGTAATTGAAGCGATAATATTGAAGATACAACTCATATTCTAATTAGATTTTTATTAACATATTACCACACTTAATAGATTTTTTTTTATTATTAGGGAAAACCAAAATTTTCTCCCAAGATTTTTTCGGTACACTGGTTTCATTTGAAGAACTGTATTTTTACGGTAGAAAAATTTGAGCGCTAATACAGGGTCGGCAAAAAACCTTGGCAAATTTTGAATTTAAGATAAAATCAAATAATTAAAGTCGTGTTTTTTTTGGTTAAAAAGTGTATAATTATTATGATAAGATAAATGGTGTAAAGATTCAAATTATAGTTTTTTCTTAAATCTCACCTTAGGCGAAATTTTTCTTCCGATCGATGGATAGCTTAAAATTTAATTCAAGCAAGAATTTTTAATGAACTTTTCTTTGAAGAGGAAAATATTAAAGTGATATCATCACTAAACATAATTATCATGGGAATTTTGAATATTTTGATGCTTTCATACATTTGCACTCAAGCAACCAAAGATAAATTTTAAAATATGGCTATATATTATTTAGTTAAATGTTTAAGCTATGGAAATATCGATTAAAAGGGGCAACGTATATTTTGGAAATACTTAATTATTAAATAAGATAAGAGTTACATTATCTAGTGGTTGATAATTTGTGAAGAGTGTATCTTAGTATATTATAGTTTCCTAAATTCTTGCATATGTGTATCTATATGAATTTTGCAAGAAGTAATCATTATGCAAGTATAAATTATGTTTGATGAAAAATTTTCATTCATACTGCAAATCTAATGCACGTTTCTCATATGCATCTATTTAGTTTCACATGACATTTCCTCCTTCAGGTTCTAGACGCATTAGTAAAGTCTTTTGTGATATATTCAAATAGGAAAGACTGGTAGTAAAATTTAATACACATAGTTAAAGCTATAGTTCTCTGTAGTACTCCCACGATAACTTGATCGATGAAAAATGCAATTTTATATTAATTTATTTATTAAGGTAACAACCACTACGATCAACTAGCAGAATCTAGTTTTTAATTAAATATTGCATTTTTATCACTATTTGTGTCCGTAAGCAACTTTTTGAACACTTTCATGGACAAAGGCTAAATTATCGTGAGCGGATTGTAACATACTAAGTAACGAACTTTATTTAATAGCGTATGAAATAAAATATATTTTTTGCCATCTATTTTTGAACAAAGTCTAGAAAATCAGTCGAATTTTGAAAAGATAGCTATCTAAATTTCAAATTTGTGTAATCATGAAAAGATTTTTTAGTTCACGTTGTCAGTTGTAGGGAAGCTTCTATAATCTCTGTAAATGTTAAAAGCATAGCAAAGTATTTTTTAAATCCAAATTACTAAATGACACTATTATTTTGGTTTACAGTGATTTTCGGACTGATCGCATCATACTTTAATATAAAATACAGTAGAGCACCGATTATCGGAACTCTAATTAACCGAACTTCTAATTATCCGAACGGTCTATTTCTCTAAAGAAAAGTTTTTTTTAACCGTACTCCGAATTATCCATTGGCTTGGAATAGAATTTTAAATAAAGAAAAAAAATGATAGCGGACCAGAAAATGAGGAATGTGAAAACAATAAAGGAGATGGGAAGAATCCTAAGCTATGAAGAAAATGAAATTAGCGAGTGGTTAAATAGTGAAGTAACATGGCCCTGAATATCAGATTTTAAATGATGATGAGATTGTGAATGAGATTCATGATGAAAAAGAAATTGCAGAAATGAAAACGAATGCTATGAAAATAACCCAGGTCCATCACAGAATGAAGCCTTTGAATGTTTGGAAACATCCATCAAATGGCTCGAACGCCAGAAGAACGCTGATCCTATTCAATTAACGCATTTAAGAAGAATTAGAGATATGGAAGCATTGAAAAGAATGTCTTCGTTGAAGGAAGCAACAATCAAGAGCTTTTTTGCTTAAACTATAATATCTGGAGTTCAGAAAATGATAAAAAGAGAGAAAAAAAAATTAAACATGCCCACACTAAATGGTGCTGCCAGTTCTAAGCTTATATAACGTGTGAAGGTTTTAGTATAGTCTGAAACATCTCTTAAACTGTCTGTCCATTTTTCCGAACTTTTGCTTATCCAAACTAGGATCGGTTCCGACATGTTCGGATAATCGGCGCTTTAATGTACTTGGTTTTGTGATAATATTTTCATAAAATGTGATTTAAAATTAGATATAAACTTTTTTTATTTTTTATTATTTCTTGTTTAACATAAAAACTTTCGAACTTTTCGAAATGTATATATATATATATATATATATATATTGTATATTGATACAATTATTATTTTTATGCATTATTTTGCTCTAAATAACAGTGTATAAACGCTATTTAGAAAATAAAAGCAAAGATATTATAGACACACAAATGAAAAAAATAACTAGCACAGGATATAATTAAATGCAAAAACGTGTGTCATAAGAAACATGTATTTCTGTATTAGGTTCACTTAACCAATTTCGCATATAGGACTGGTTCATTACGGTTTTGGTTACAATACATCGTTAATCCATCTGCGCTTACAGAGTTGCTGAAATTGGCAAAGCCAAATTGGTTGAAATCTGGGAATAAGGATTTTGGAAAAATAAGATAGGTTTTTGAAAAGAATAAAATCGTGCCAGCAAAGCCATGGAGGGCATTTATCCCATATGCTATTCCATACATAACCCTATAGTGTGCACTTTATGAATCAATTAAAAATTTACAATTTTTAATTATAAACCTGTGTTCGCTATCAAAATTACTTTTTGCTTAAATTTTGAGACACTCTTTTATTTCATTGAGTTCTAGATTGCTGATATATATTATATAGATATTTTTCTAATTTTATGTATATTATATTTAACATTATTTTACAAATGACATTTAGATGAATAATCTTTTAATTGAGTTTGAGAAAATTCAATGAAAATTTTACAAAAGGATTGTGCATTTTTTTTTTTTTTTTGTTCAAGTTATTACGCGATTAGCAAATGTAATTAATGTTTTATTTGATAGTTATATTTTCATTTAGTAATTTATTTTTATCTGGTAGACATCTGATTTATCATGAAGAGTTAGAAAAGTACATAATTAGTATCTTAAAATCGGTCTTTTACGGCTTAAAACCACAAGAAAATGTATTTTATAATTGGATAATTGCTTTTTAGAAATTAGCTGCTTTATTCTTGTACATGCAACGTTTTTATTCTCTTCTCAGTATTTATTTGCATTTTAAAATGCTTTAAACAGAGAAATGGATGTAACATGACATATATAAATATTAAATTTAGAGCGATTTCCTAAAATATTTTCCATATGATACGAACACACAAACATACACTCATACAGGTACACACACACACACGCACATATATATTCTAAGTATATTTATAAAATTATACTATGTATTAATAGTGTTATAGCATTATAAAAATATATTCGTATAAAAATACGCAACAATTAATATTGAAAAACTATGATAAAACTGCCTTAAATATTCTCTGTAACCAAATGTTGCTTTTTATTATTGTTTTACTGAAAAAGCATAGAAGAAGAAAATTATTTTATTTTAAAATAAGAATGAAATACCTGCACAATTCTGTAAATTCTCTGAACGAAAGTAAAGGCTTGGTTGCCATAGCTACGATCTCGAGCCACAGGTGCAAACGTATCCACAGTAAAGCGTGGAATACTTCCTTGTTTGAATGAACAAACACTGAAATCTGTTGAAACAGGGCTTTTAATATAAAGTGCAAACTTTACGTGGAATGTATAAAGAAAGTAAATGAAGTTGGAGAAAAAATTTTGTGAGTTTTTATGGCATACTAAGTTTGGTGAAAAGTTTTAGGGTACAATTATCACAAGAATATTTTTCAAAGTAGAGCGATCCACTATAAGAAACAAAACCAGAGTTGGGCAAAATACATGGAAAAATCATTTTCGATACAAAATACAAAATACATTGGTTTTAGAACCTAAAATACAAAATACAAAATACTTTTCAAAAGTAAAAAAATCAAAATTCAAAATACATTTAAAATACAAAATACATTTTGAAAATTAAGATTTTTTTTGTGTAAATTACACTACACAAATGCAAAGTGCCTCCTAAAACCGATTAAACTTTTGAAATTATAAATTTTCAAAATAAAGAAATAAAGCTGATTAAAAAAATAACAATAAATCAGTTTATAACAGAACTTGTTTCATGTAGTAAACAAAGAAATTTTCCGGGTGACTTTAAAAATATGTATTCAGAAATATAAAAGTTTTCATGGATATAATTCAGATTCATTTAAAGCGTAAAAATAAAATATATATATATAAAAAAAAAGTAATCTTGAATATAAAATTATGGCGGGAAATTATTATTGGCCTTCAATGCAACACATTTCCGAAATTGAGAATCGAAATTTAAATCTCATTTTGGTAAATTAATAATGCTTTTAATTTATAAAAGAAAAGTCTTTAGACCGGAACTTAAAGAAGCTCATATTAAACTTAAAAAGGGGTTTCTTTATGGCAGGTATGAGTTCAACATTTTCAAATTAATCGATTTATCAGTTAAAAATTGCAATATTTCAAGTTTTACAGCATACTGAATGTTTTATGAAGATGGCGGGCAGTCAGTCAGATGGCGGGCAGTATATATGAGCCGATCATCATCTGCTACAACAATTTGAAGAGCATGGTGTAACACATGGTGAGCATGTAGAGCATTGTAGAGCATGGTGTAATAACAACATGGTGTAAATACATTTCACAAATATTATGGTGTACGAAAAATATTATGGTGTGATATACACCATATCGCGACACCGAATAATATTGTTCTTTAAATCTCGATTTGTTCTCTTTTCTATAAAAGGGAGACCTGCCCCCTTCGAGCTACGCTCGCCAACCATCGTCCAGACTTCACAAACTCTAAAAACGGCTTATTTGTTCTGTTTTAAAAATATTACCCGGTTACGGAAGGTTGAATGCCATTATTAACATTAGAAGAAACCAGTGGCGATCCTCTGTAATCGGTTTGCTATTCATTTGCTTTTGACTGGGGTATTTTTAGGTTTCCAGGGCCGCATCCAAAGCTGTTGCGACAGCTTACGGCAGTTATTGTGATTGATTAAGTAAGATCTACCACACATTTAAAAATAAGCTTCTATGAAATAGTTAAGTAAAAAAAAATGTCACTGTCTCTCGGACTTTATTATAAAAGTTTTGTTTTAGACGCTATAAAAAATAATTTTAAATATGTCTTTTTAAATATATTGTTTAGAAGTGATGTAGTTTCCCCCCTGTTTCATTCTTTTCGCACGTAATAATTTAATTATTTTAAAGTTTTCCTTCTCTTTTAATATTCATGTGAAAACATATTTTTCAATTGTAAAATGTTTGGAATTATTATTTTCGCTTTTTTTATAATTTGGGAACAACGGGTTAAAAAAATTAAATATGGAGTAAATCGCTACTATGATACTAAATTTGTGAGCAAAAAAAAAAAAAAAAAAGAAAAAAAAAAGAAAAAGAAAAAAACAGCTATACAAATTAAAAAAAACGGTTGGACATTGTACACCGCAATCTAGCCCTTATATGCTTGCAAAAGATGGGTTAAATTGTCCTGCATATAGTTTTGATCATATCACACTGATTTAACTGAACTGTTTGACCAATTTGAACATTAAAGAATGGTTAAAATAATTCTTGTATTAAAAAGATTCAAGATTTTTATCATATATTTTTCTATAAAACTACCAGTTTCATGTTTTTAAACGCCATACTTTCTTTTATTATGAACCTAGAAAGGGTAAGGCCACAATAAATTAAATTACGGCAGAAGCAGCGACAGCGACAGGCAGCTATAATTACCCTTTTTAGAATAGAGAGATACACAAATGTATAATAAATAAAAACATAAGTTCTTCCCACCTATGAATTCTCTCATTTAGGTTCTATTTTAAATAATTCCTTCAACCATGAATAAATTAATGAATTTTAATTACTTAAACAAACTTAACGTGATGAATATTTTCATTATTTATATTGTATTGTAAAACTGGACTTAAATATGTACGTACTATGTTTATAAATTTCTTTTGAAATAATTAATTGTAGATTAAAAATGTTTACTTATTATTTTTTTAAGAATGGACAAACAATATTCTTAGAGAATATTTTTTTTATATTTTTTTATTAATTTAAAAAGGAAATAATAAACATTGAAGCTCTCTCTGTATAATGAACAATGATCTCGATTTTTGAACTTTCAACATATAAAGAACTACATCCGTTAGTAACGAATAAAGGCATTTGATTATTAGTCATAAAACAATACAAAATAATAATTTAATATTATTTTCTATTTTGTTTTAAACAAATATATGCACATACTCGCATTAATATAATCATAATTGTTTTTGATGGTGGAATGAGTTTATTAAACTATTTAAACTAAATTAATAATGTATTTGTATGCATACTTATATTAATAGCTTAAAATTTCCTTCTCAGAAAGTTTCGTTTTCTCTCGGAATTTGAAAAAGAACCTAAATTCACTTTACACTTGAAATTGAAATTTTTTTGGACCAGACACTAGTTTATATCTGCACTGTGTTAATTATTTCATAAAAACTATAAAATAAAAACAGAAATGAGTTGAATTTTCCTTTTTCAGAGTCACGGCAGTTTTGTGAAAACCCTTAACAAAAAGTCCTATGTTTAATATACACAAAGATAAATATAGTTAATGAACATTTCAATTCTGTATCAATACATAGAACTAGTTTTATAATAAATTTTCACCTTCAGTTAACCTAATATCAAGGGTATAAAAAAACACACAGAAACCTTAATTCTGTGAATTGAATACCAAAGGACTAGAAAAAAATATTGTTAAAATCGATGTTTCACGGTTCAAAACTAAAATCTTAACTTTTAATGAGTTAAAAATGTATCTTAACTTTAAATTCCACATATAACCGAACTTCTTGTTTAAAACAATTGACATTTTGCCTTAATTTTTCCATTTCCATCAAAGGATATTATTTTGAAATATTTCATGCCTAATATTGCGCAACGTGTATTATCACAATTAAATTATTATCTTGGTATACTTTTATCGGGAGCTTTAAAAGCAGTATCCAACATTTCACAAGCCTTTATATTAACTAATTGCATTACATTTCTAAAGTACTTGAAAGAAAGAAAAAAAAAAACGCAATAAAACTTTCAATGATCCTTCCTGTCTATCCGAGAACATTTTTTTTTCTTTTTCTAATTCTCACAGTAATGCTAAAAGTTATAGAACAATTTTGCAACTATTCGGTATGTATGATTCTGAAGAATCTATACATCCTGTTCATTCACATATTGTACCATTAGTTGAAAAAATGTGCCTATATTAACTTCCAGAAACGAATTCGAAGACTAAACAAAATGGACTGGCATCTGTTTCCCTGCTGTGAAACGCTAATTTGCGGTTTACACGGCAATTTCAAATCTAATAAAATGTATTTTGAGTATTTTGAAAATACAAAATACTTGGATAAAGCACTACAAAATACATTACCAAAATATATTTGTTTTGTCGGTTTAAAATACAAAATACAAATTACAAATGTATTTTGAAAATGTATTTCAAATACATGTATTTTCGATACCGCCCAACTCTGAACAAAACGAAATAATAAAAAAACTGTTCTTATTAAAATTATTTTTTGTAAGATTTAAAAAACTGATTAATATCTACCAGCTTCTCACAATTTTGGCATTTGCCATGGAAAAGTTTACAAATCTTGTCTGAAATATGCTCTTTTTTAAAAACAAAATATTGGAAAGGAATTTGTAGAATTCAATACGTACACAGCAAGAAATGAGGTTTTCAACAAATAGTATAAATCAGATTTAAAACAAAAAACTCCTCCGTAAATTTTAATTTATCAGAGAATTGCATTTAATTAATGTAGATATGTCTTTCGGCCTGCATTTCCTGCGGCCATCATCAGAGAATATTTTTTTAATTAATTGCTGCTCATTCATACAAATGTACGTCACTTCGTTTGAAATGGGAAAGTCAATAATTATTAGGGTAGTTGAAAGTAGAAGTAGCAGGATGGCCGTGGAAAATGCAGCCCGAAAGTACTGACAAGGGAACCCCTTTTGGTGTTGCTCGCACCTAGCATTGAGACCTGGTGCATTTTTAAAGCCTTGTTTTAAAGCCATTACGAAGTTTGAGAATCGATAAAATTTTTCTGTTAAAATAATATTTCTTGATTTTACAGCAGCATAATTTTCTAAAAATGCAATTTTCGAGATCGCTTATCGGAGTATTAATATTGAAGTTTTTAAAGAAAATCATTTAAAAATAAAAAATAGTTAATAATAGGTATAAAATATTGAAAAAAGTTTAAAAATCCCTCCAAGAACTCACGAATTTGACTTTGAAAATTTGCGACATTATAGTCACATTTTTGGCGGGGAAACAGTTGGCGTTTTTTCAAAAGTAGAGCTTTCAGGCAACTCTAGCCAAATGTCGTAGCTGTTTGTGTGAGGAGTGCTTTGGACTTCGGTAGAAAATGTAATGTCCGACCTCCGACCTAATTAGCCACAGTAATTTTTAAATTGTGTAAAAATATTGATTTACTTTATAATTACTTTTACCAAAGGATCATCATACAGCAACATTTCATTTAAAAAATTTGAAAAATTATTCCATTCGATTTCAAAAGAAAATAGTTTACTTAGTTTGTATTTCACTAAAAAACAGTTTTCAATGATCTTGGAAACTTTTATAGAATTATAATTACTATTTATATATTTATCGTCTGCATAGAAAAAGAAAAAAAAATGAAAAACCCAATATTTGTTTTTTATACTATCAATAAAATTAAAAAAAAATCGTAATCCGATATAATTCTAGTAATATGTACTGTGCATTAACTCTTCGGATAAAGCGGGAAGAAAAATTGTAGCGCCATATTTGGCGACTTAACTCCTTTTTGGCATGAAATAAACAAATAAAAATGTAATAATAAAAAAATAAAAGTATAAAAAAGTATATAAGATATGATTTTAACAGAGAAATTTTATCGGTTCTCTTACTTTTATGTATAGGGCTACAAAATGCACCAGGTCTCGTTGCTAGGTGCGAGCAACACCAAAAGTTGTTTCCCTTATAATATTTTTAATTTGTAACATCCATTTTATTATTTTCGTCGCCTTTTAAGTAAAACGGCGAGTTTTTAAAGTTCATATAGTGTATTTTGTGATTGAATCAAGGTGAAATTTTGCATTTTGTCTTATGATTTATAAATATTGATTTCATCTGATCTAACATATTATTGACTGTTTTGTAAAATAGTTTAAAGTAAGCACTTTTGTATAATTTTCTGATGACCTACAAGGTCAGCAATAAATACGCTACCCACTTCAAGATGCTCTGGACTGCTTTGACTGAGGCATGTAATGGGCAGTACGCTCTTGCCTATTAGAAATTTTGCTTTCGCCTGAAGAAATTGTCACTCGAAGGGTATGCTATAGGAGACTTATAGAGAGCCTTTTCTTCCCTGAAGAAGATGGTTTGATATAGTTAAGATACAGAAAAACAATCATCTTCAAAGGAAGATACTCTCCAAGTGCCTGTAACTGAGCTTACAGAAGTCACCATTAATACTGTCGCTATTAATTTCAGAGGAGATCGTTAAATATAAGAAATATTAAAAATATTTCAGTTATAATGGCCTTCAACCCACACATTGATAACAGAAAAGTGAACATGAGACGTGTTTGCGCGCAGTGAGTTCCCAGACTCCACATACCCTAACAACAGTACGTTCGCAGCAATTTGTTCAAAATTGAAGGTGATGTTATTGGAAGATGAGATGAATTTTCAAATGTGAAGAAACACCTTCGTGGAAAGTATTTTTCACCATTAGAAGTATTGGTGAAGACGGCGGAGGTGATTTTGAGGGACATATTTTTAAAAAGTGGTGTCCAGCATGTCTTTGAAGTGTGAAAAAATATGAGACACGTACATTGCATTGAATATGAACTACTTCGAAAAGCACCATTAAAATTTAGAGGATGAATGAGGATATGTTGATATAAAAAAGATATGATCATTTTTTTAACAGCCCTCGTATGTAATATAGGTACGCATTTGAAATTATTGCAGATTTTTTTTTTATATTTGAAATAATGTTGAAATTATTGTATATATATATTAATGCAGCTCATTTATGCATACACTATTGTTTTGAGTGAAATAGTAAACAAATATAAGCTTGTATTAATATTTGGAAATTTTTCCAGAGATGAGACATTCGCCTTGTATACAATATTTCAAATGAAAATCAAATTTCAAATTATTTGCTTAAAATGCGCAAAGGCCAACGCCTTTTATGCAAATAATTTGAAATTTGATTTTCATTTGAAATATTGTATGCAAGGCTAATGTCTCATCTCTGGAAAAATTTCCAAATATTAATATAGATTCAATCGATGCTGGATTTAATTATGAGTCTGTGTTTGCCCCATGTCGGTGGCTCACGGAAAATATTCCATCTTGTGCTGCGTTTGTAGTCTTGCCAACCTGTAATAGTGAGAAGTTCCAGGCTGGGTATCGTTCCATGTGGTTTAGTCGGTAGAACGTCTGTGCGCTATACTGATGGCCCGGGTTCGAGTTCCGGCATGGAAACTTTTTCACTAGGTTGGCCTTTGCGCCTTTTAAGCAAATAATTTAAAATTTGATTTTCATTTGAAATATAAGTTTGCTTTACTTAAGATATAGATACAATAATTAATTTGTTGAAAGCTTATTTAAAAATATTAAGTAGTTCCAGATATATCGCGTGCGCCTTTTCAAAAAGAAGACATCTTGAGATAAATTATTTTAAAGTTTTTTATTTTTTTACCCAGAACATATGATATACTTTTAGTCATAACTGTGGGATCTAACCCAAACTTCCATGATTAGGTGAAAAACATTTTTTATATTGAAAATTCTAATAGATTTTTAACATTTATTATATATTATATGTTTTAGATTGCTCACTAACTGCATCAAAAAGCCTTTTTATATGCGAATTATTAACAATGGATTCAAATAAACTTTGAAATTTATTAAAAGCAACATATCGGATTACACGCATATCAGAAGTTTATAGTCAAAATATCACCAAAGATTTCGTGACTTACAGCAGCCATTTTCATTTGATAATTTCTGGGGGTTTACGCTTAGTTAAATTTAGATGTCTGTTAAATTTGTGATTTTATTTATATAATTGTATTGTTTTATTTATTTATTAATGAAATTTTGAGCAAAGGATTAATTTTTCGTTAAGTTGCACATGATAGAGATAGATTTTTTAAATCTTGTTTTTAAAAACCGTAAAAAATCAATAAATTAGGATACAGTTTTGAAACAAATTGCATTTGACCGAATATTTTTTATTCTTGTTCAATGGTGTGAAAATTAAGTTTGTGGCAGAGGTTAAAAAAATTGCAGCAAGACAGAAATTTATTTGTCAGGTGTTGCCCTCGTCAATATGGCATGAGCGTTACTCACAGACATGTATTTGCTTTATAATATAGAGTAGCAAGAGTAGGAATTTTCTATGCAGTTTTTTTAACTGCTTAGAAAAAACTGCATTTTCAGTTTTTAACACTTTCCAGCAAAGTTGAAAAGTGTTTATGCATTCGGTTTGCCTGTCCGTCTGTCCACGCTTTAAATCCCGTAAATAAACTCGGATTTTAATGCAATAGATAAATGTTATTTAGGGCCACCAAGGTACGTTTGGTTTTGTATATGAAGCATGTGGGATTAATAGTTCATTTACAGAGGCACTCAAAAGAATTCCATTACATTATGGTATATGGGAAAAATCGTTTGCAGATAATATTTATGATATTACGCTATTTCAAATGTATTGAAACTCATATAAATCACTGAATTCACTACAAAATGATTACGATATAATAGGGCATTCATAGCATTTATCGTTCATTTACAGGGACACGCAAAAGTTGCAGTACTGTCTTTGAGTAATAATTGCTGAAAGTGCGTTTTAAATGTCGGTATACGCTTTTAAATTTAACTAATTTTTTGCATGTACTAATTTTATACAGGGCTGCACAAAAGTATTTACGCAACATTCTTCTTATTAGAAGAAATTGCTGAAGGGGAATTTTGAACTGAGTTATATGTGTTTCTTAACTGAACTAAATTTTGGCATGCATGTAGCTAATAAATACAAATCTATATATCATGTGGAGGGCTGCTCAAAGAATTCGGATAATTTTCGATTGTAGATGGGAACGGCTGAAATTGGGCTTTCAATTGTGTTATGCGTTTCCATATGGCTGAATTAGACACAATATATTAACTTATTAAACGGTGCAGTATTGTTACATTATTCCGGAGGTGTTGGAAAGTATTCCATAATGTATGCTTGACTCATGTTCTTTTCTTTCTTGTTTTTCAATTAATCGAGCGTTCTGAATATCTAACAATCCTGAAACTTATTGGACTTTTAGATAAATGGAAAAAAGAGGAAGAAGAATAAGGATTTAAATAAGCTGGAAAAAATCTAAAAATGTAGTTGAAAGGCAACAACTGCATTTACTTTTCTGGCTGATTAAAATTAAACAAAAAATAATATAAAAAATGTCTTCTTAATTCAGAAAATTGAATTCAGATAAATTAAGTTCCACTAGATACGGACAACAAATTAAAAAAAAGTAATGAAACACGAAAAATTCATTAAATATGGAAAGTAACAGAAATTTAAAAACATTCTCTCTTTTACAGGTTCTTGGAAAATTGATTGTCAGAAGTATTCAGCCTTTATGCGTGACTATTTCTCTGAAATGAAAAGGAAAAGTTTCTCTCACGTCTCGTCGTGTTTCTTTTCTTTTTTTAACAGAATTTCCTGGATTATAAAATTTAAAAAGCCATTTAAGAAACTTTTAATACGGATTTTCTTTTTCTGCAGTGGTGGCTAATTAATATTCTAGAATTCTCAAAAAGTAACTTCGAAGATGAGATTCTAATTAATAAGTTATGAATTCTAGAGTAAAATAAATCTGCTGCTAGTAGAAGAATGAAAATAATATATTTAAAAATACATATTTTAGCTAGATAATTTTTACTCAAAATATAAAATATGCAGCATGTATAATATTTTATAATATATTTCAAATACATTTATAAATCTGAAAGGCATAGCAAAGTTTCACAGATGTGATATGATGAATATATATCGTATAATTTTAATTGCAATTACTAACAGTTGCTAAGTTTAAAGGAAGGATGCGTGGATATGCTGTCATTACAATGTATTTTACGCTTTTGAAACTAAATATGATTATAATTATGTTAAAGTTTAATTTAACGATTTTTTATTTAACTGTTTCGAAAACCTAAGGCGGATTTCCTTTTACTAATATCTTTTAAGATTTAATTTTCCAGTCACACTAAAATTAAAATGTCCGTAAATTTCTAATAGTAAAGAAATGTGTGCGAGAAATTTAATATATTTAAAAATATTTAAAAAACAAACTCCATCATTTGAAGAATAAACTTGAAATATAAAAAAGTGTCATAGCCTGTATATATTACACAGTTTGCATTTTACATTTGTAGATGGACGTTGATTTATGTTACAGTGTTAATCATTCAAAAGGAAATAGAGTTCTTTGATAAAATTATTGGTACTTTGTTAGAAAATTCTCAGTACTAAATAAGCAATTTTAATATTCAGAAATAAATTAAGGTTTATTCTTCTAATGTATCAATACAGAAGAAAGCAGATACATTTTCTGTTTAATGTGACAAGCTTCTAACCACAACCAACGAAATAGACAGGCCACAATAGTTCTATCCGCGTGGCTGTCACGTGATCAAGATAGCTTGCATATATAAAAAAAAAAAATCCTTAAAAACGTTCTTCGCAGCTTTCTTAAAAAATGGTCGAAAAAGTTATAACTTTGATATTCCAAAGACAAGTTTTGTTACAAACGTTTATAATGTAATTGATTAGGCTGATTCAGAATAAAAAAAATGTCATAAATTATAGAAGTAGATGTCGTTACAATTCTCGCACCTTTCTATGTATGGGCGATCCTTTTTACCCCCCCCCCCCTCTTTTTAAAGCAACAATATATATAAAGCAATTTTAGCTGAACTAGTTATTTTTATTATTAACCATTTGGAAAAATTGTTATTGTTCTCGTCAGGATGGGAAATCAAAAGCATATCTGAAGGTTTTTATTGGTTTAATCTGCATTTTATTCGTTTTCTGATTGGTCTATACAGTAATTTGTATTTCCCTTTACTTTCAACAGAGATGTATACCTTCTGTTGCCATTATGACGAAAAAGTAATAAAAACTACAAAAAAAAAAATTAATAACTCAGAAACAAATTGAGATACAGCTTTCAAACAAATTGCATTTAAAAGTACCTTTTTTCTCTATACGACGGTGTAGAAAGTAATATTGTGGGATGTTTAGAAGTTTAAGAATGAAATTTCATTTAAAATGTTTGTCAGATTTCTTGGAAATCTGACGATGGAAAAGCCTTTCCCGAACAGCCAATGAAATGCTTGGATAATACATAAGTTTCAGGTGGATAATACGTACGAGTGGCAGGCGATTTTTGTCGCTTGGAATTTTTACGTGTAATAACACTATTAATGTTTAATTCATGGCGTACGTAATGTATGATCAACTCCGTGCGATTTTTTATGTCTTAAATTTCAATCTTAAAAAAAAATCATTTTCCAAATGGTCGTTGTAATTTGATAAATTGCTTTTTTTTTATTTTTATTTACGTGATGTTAGAATAACCAACAACGAAATTTTATCATTTGGCGATGCCCAACATACTAGAGAAAGTATTATTCAGAAAACTGCCTTTCTATTTATAATATAATGCAGAAGTTAAATGTTATCCTCCATAAATACTATCTCTTTTAATGTTATACAACATTTTCTTTTTAAAGAAAAAACCGTCTTACAAGCAAAATTAATTTTCGCAAAGTCAATAATGTATTCAAAACATATCCCCTCTATCGAAACAAAAGCATCAGCAGAGAATTTTAGTAGACTCTGGAGAGAATAGATATTTTTGGAAATTATAGTTATCACTTTAGTTTTATGATACTATTCATTAACGTTTACATATATATTAATGCATGCCTAATACTTCAATTAACAGAAATAAAAATGTAAAATTTCTTCCACTAACATTGAACATTTTCATATTACAATCATTAGACTATCAAATAAACAATTAAATTTAAAAAATCAAAAAACCCGACTGCGTAAAAAGCGAACTAATTAATTATTTCTCATCAATTAGAAACTATTTTTTTCAATTCCTACTATTAGCTCACACTCTCACTATATATATCTTGTTCAAATTTTCAATCATTAATAAAATACTTATTATTCATCTAATCAAGCTCAAATAATTTTTTAAAAACTTGTAGTGGATGACACTTGATGTTAATCCAGTTTTTTTTAAATATTAATTCATTAATTAAAGTAAATTAATTAATTTTCAATAATCGAGAGAGCCCTCTTCTTGATCAAGGAGAAAAAAAATTATCTTATTGACCTAAGTAGGAATTACACTAGATTAATATTGACACAATTATTTTAATTGGTAAACAAATCATAATAGAGATTTTTCACCCAGTTGGAAAATTTCATCTATAAGTAGGAATTGACTTAAATTATTTTTATTATATTGCTTGTTTATATTACTTACCTATTTTTTTTTATTTACTCGTATTGGTGACTTTTAAGTTGTGTTTAATTGTTAGTTCCTATCTATAAACACTGTTTTGATGAGGTCTATAGATGTCTATGATGGTTAGATTTGCAGTAAAACTAGAGATCCTACCTACACAACTTCCAGGTCGTATAATATTTTAACGGAGCTTCTGACTGTAAAATAGCCAATGAAACATCGTCTTCATTTTGAAAGACCTATCGAATGACATGCCACTCAATAGGGTGCGTAAATTTTTTTTCGTCTCTACCGCAATTTTGTATTTTACGGTCGCCATTTTGAATTTATAAAAACAAAACCTTTTCTATAACCATCGGGCCGTTAAGACGAATTGATAGAGACCTCATTCATTAAAATCCATCCAGCCGTTGGGATGTTTCGAGGGTATAAAGAAATCCACATACCCAGATACGCGTGAAACATATAACCCTTCTTTTCAGTTGGGTAAAAGAGAAAAGCAAATTCACCAAAAAAAAAAGTAAAAAGTGCGGGCATCTAGTTGCCAGAATACTGTTCTAATAAGAAGAGATTTTTGTGTTATTTCAAGAAATTTCTGTCTTTACAGAGGAGAAAGTTAGGAAATTTTCAGCTTAGGTTCGCGAATTTTTCCTAAGAGAAAAGGACACAGATGCAAATTCCGATTCTGATGTGAAAAAGTACCGGCAGCAAAGTTACCGAAGCACCTCTGTAATTTGACGCTTTAAAATGGAAAATTTAAGGTAATATTTACGTTACATTGGAGAATTTCCTGTACTTTGGAGGAAATTTGACAAATTAAAGCCGAAATTTCCGTGTTTTAACAAAATATAATCATCGGAAAAATTCAGTCAATTCACATTTTTTTTTCTTTCTTTCTTGAGTGTACGGTTTAACATTTTTATGTTTTATTTTCTCAAAAAATAAAAGTATTGCAATTAAGAATTTTCGCAATTTTTTTTTTTTAATTCTGAGAAATGCAGTTTTGTATAACAGTTTTTTGAAATTGTTGTTCTTTTCTTTTTAACACTTTCCAACAAAGTTGAAAAGTGTTTGTGACTTCAGTTTCTCTGTCCGTCTGTACGCGCTCTAACTCTCGTAAATGTACTAGAATTTCGCTAGAGTTTTTGGATGTTATTGACGTTTACAATAGCAGGATTGCTATTTCAAATGAAGTTTGTAGCATGTCTAGTTTATTTATAGGGACAGTCAAAAGTATTACGTTACATGACGGCCAGTGGGGAAAAATCATTTCAAATGATTTTTAATTGTGTTAAACCCTTTCGAACAAACACAATAAAATTTATATGCACTCATGAACCCCACTAAAATATGCATTCTGTAGACTATGCAGTGCAAAGGATAGTTATTATTCATTTATCCACACAAAAGAATTTCGTTACATGATGATATGGGGGAGGGGGGATTGTTTGCGGCGTATTTTAATTATGTCAAACTATTTCATATATAATGAAATTGATATACGTCATTGAGGTTTACAATAAGGTGTTTCATGTGTAATGCGAAGTGCATAGCAGTTACAGGGACACACAAAAGCTTTCAGATACTATATTGTATTCGAAGTACTGTATATTAGCGATGAATGCTGGAAATGCATTTTTAATTATGATATGCGCTTTTATGTTTCACTATATTTATGCACACTATATGTTGTGTATAACTGCTACAGTTTATACACAGGGTTACACAAAAGAATTGGTAAGGGTTACTGAGTATGAGCTTAAATTGTTTAAAGGTGTTGTTTTTTAAATGAGTTATGCATTTTTACGCTGAACTGAATTTAGTTTACTAAGAAATGTTTGTAGAATATAAATAAAATGATATACCGGGTCACATAAAGAGTTGGATACATGGCCGTCTATGGATGATAATTTCTGGAAATGTGATTTCAACAGTTTTAAGAATGTTTTAGTATGAATTAAATTTTAGGTAAATAGTGACGCATAACAAAAGTACTAGGTAAACTACAGGGCTGTACAAAAGTATTCAAGTTTGTTTCAATGTATTAGTATAAGTTTCTGAAAGTGAAATTTCAATCTGTTATGCGTTTTCTTGCTAAATTAAATTTTCCCATTATATAGTATATATATCAACCTACAGATCAATTACAGGGCTGTTCAAAAAAATGGAATACATATTTGGCTATGGACGGTAACAGCTGAAATCAGTTTTTTTATATATTTTATCTGTTTTCTAAAATGTTTACTTAGTTATCTTATTTACCTTATTACCATAAGTAACGAAGTTTTGTTAAAGAATTCAGGAAGTATTGGAAAGTGTTTCATAATCTAAGCTTAACGCATGTTTTTTTTTCGTTTTTGTTTATTTCTCCTTTTCTTTTTTAAATATATGGCACGCTGCAAGGAATATTCCTTGATTGTTGATGCTGGTTCATTTTTATAACATCAAAATTTATTTAAAAAGATAAAAAGTCATTCTACGAGATATTTTCCGAGAGATGGATTGTATTTAGCGATAATAAAAAAACTGTTTTATTGTTATTTTAATTTATATATTTAAAATACTTGCGTATGTGTGGAAGAAATTGGTTTTGGGGATTGCACTAAAAAATAGTGAGTTTAAATTTCAGAACGACGTGGAGAAAAATTTAATCGATTATCTCCGTTAAGTTTATTTTTAAGATGAACCAGATATTACTATTTACAAAATAACGAAATAGACAAGAAATAATCAGAAAAAGAAAACTTTATGGAGTTTAAGGTATGATTTTTGATCAAAAATCGCCAAAAATGGTCTATGAGTGTAAGTCAAGAAATTATCCTTACTTTTGACACAACTCTGATTAGGTTGTGAGTACTGGTTGCCTCCTTTGCATGCTACAACATTATACTGTTGTGTTAGTAATAAAATAGTTTCATCTTAATTGTTTCATTTTTAATTCACCATTGTGCTCAAACCATAGATTTATGCTAAGATACTTGACTGATTTATGTTGAGATATTTCTTTATTTATTTGCAGAGAGAACATGGATATGGATATCCTTCTAAAAGTCTTCACCAAGAATACAGGGCAGTGGTCAGGTTTGTCACATGAAATTCATCAGAATTTTTTAGAACTTCAATGCGTAAAATTTTGAATGTGTAGACAAATGTTGAAGTGCAGAAAGAAGCCGGACGTCCTTCAACCCCACCTTTCTTTCTTTCTAACCGATGACTAGGCCCCTACCTGCCGAGTTTCCCCAGCTGGACGGGTTTGATACCTGGTATCGGGGTGAGTGACCACCTAATCGCCGCGTAGCGGCAATAAACCTGACGAGCGCCTAGATCTTCATCCTATAGGCAGTGCCTATTGCTTAGTTGTGAACTTTGTTATGCCGGTTACTTCTTGTTGTTTGGAATCTGCAAATTGCTTCTAAAGTTGATCTCGTAATTTAGCACCTTGATCAGGTGACGAGACATTCACCTGCCAAGGCACCTGCAGAGGTATAATTAACCACCTTCAACCACCTTGACCACTGACAAGGATTTTACAGCAAGTATAAGAGATAAGTTGCTGTAAAACCGGTGACCAAACCATCGATGGAGAAGCATGTTGTCGGAAGATTAGTCACGGTTCTACAATGGTTATGGTTATGGTTATGATCATGATGCTTGCACGATCATGCATAAATGCTTGCACGATCAACCTAAAATCTTCTATTCGGAGGGATTACGGAACCCTGTGATCTGATGGACTAAGTGTATCCAAAAGACAGCTGTTGTAAAAAAATATATATATATTTAAGTGCTCAACTTCTAGATTTCTGAACATGAGTGAGAATTTTCTTTTTCTTTCCTTAATAGTTACTAAAAAGTTGATAAAGTGTCATTTCGGAATCTTTCTTTCAAGGACCATTATTCTTGTTCTTACCATTAAAAAAGTATTTTTTCAATAAAAAATGGTTTAAATGAGGAAATTATTTATTAAATTTTACATCGCAAAGTATGTATTTAAAAAGACATTCTTTAATGTACTTTTAATTATGTAAAACCGTCCTACGACGCAGGGTTGTAATGAAAAAAATTAATCAGGCACAATTATTAAATCATAGATTTGATTTAAATATAAAGTAAAACTAATACTAAGAATATCAAATCACACATAATGTATTTATTTAAAAGAATTAAAAAGTTGACGAAAGAAGTATAATGCGCTGTAAATAGAACAAAAACTGCAAATGTCACCTAAAACTAATAATAATAATAATAAACTAGAAGTTAAAGGAACAACAACAAAAAAAAATCTTTTAAAATTACCAATTTTTTTGCACTCAAGATGAAAACAATTATGCTGATCTTTTTATATGCAATATATTTACGTAATAATAAAAAATCAGTAAGTAATAATTTTCGTATTTTTTAATACAATTTAAATGATACATTTTCTTTTTTTTAAATAAATTTTTAGAAACTATTCTTTTTTTTTTCTATAGCTATAAATTAATAATTGGTTTTTATTTAGATATAAAATTTATAATCTTAAAATTATACTTGTAACATTTGGAAGATAACGACCAGTGTGTTGTGTTATTTTCTTTAAAATTATTGTTGTGTTTTACTTTAAAACAAAATCCTAAAAATTGATTATCATTAAAAACGAAAAAAAAAAATAACACCATAAAACCTGAATGATTTCTTTAATTTTGAGATACAAATTAAATGATTAAAATTTACATTTTTTTTTTCACATGAGAAAATAATCTGAATTTGGTTTTCATATATTTTTTTTCAATATTATATTTTAATGTGTACTAAAAAAGTAAAAAAAAAAAATAAATAAATAAAAAAGGATTTGGCAAACAAATTCAAAATTTTCTCTTTGAGCATCATTTGTCGATGAAAAGCAATAATATATTATGTACTTAATTCAGAAGCATTGAGGAGTAAATAGTAATAGAAACATTTTTAGCTCAAGTATGTCGAGGAAGAAGTATCTGAAACACTCCAAGAAGCACAAAGAAGTTTATTAAGGCGAAAAGAAAACGTCGCAAGCCACATTTTTCTAGTTAAAGAAAAAATATCGCTTCCTTTAGTGCAGGAAGCGCAATCGAAGGGATAAGAGAAAAGAAAGTCTTCCTTTCAGGAAGTATTTTCCTGACGCGAATTAAAATAACGTATAAGTTCTGAAGCGCACATTTGTAGTCAGATAAAAGCAACTCTCCTATAATCTCCAGTGGATTATGGCTTCATTGAAAACTGATATTATCAGAATATTTTTCCATGTATATACGAGTAGGGGAGACTAGGGAGGGTTGATCCACTTTTTACAAAATGATTTTTTGTTTTTTAAATATTGAATGTAGAAAAAAGTTTTATATATCATTTTATTCGTTACACAATCAGTTATCAAAATAAAATTGCTACACAAGTATAACATATAACAAAATTGAAAAATTGTTGATTTTAATCATGAGAAAATAATGGGTCAAGGCTCCCCACATATGGGAGGGTTGACCCACTATATGACGGGTCGTTTTGACTCGTACCGAATGAATAGATATCGATTACAACCAGAAATGTCTTCATAAAAATAGCTAATTTTTTGATTAACAAAACAAATTTAACTCATAGTAATGCATATCTACATCACTTTTTATTTAATTCTTAGCAACCAGTATATTTATATAGAATTATTAATCCTGTAAAAAATACAAAAATTTAAAATTCAAAATCTATGTCAAAATTTTTGGTTTATAAAATTAAATATAAGAGTAAAAAACATAATTCTAAAAAAAAAAGAAGAAATATTTAAGCGTTAAGTTTTACAAAATATTTTTTGTCATTAAATAAGGTATTTAGATTCACGTTTATTAAAATATTTACTTATTTGCAATATTTTAGTTTTTATTTGTATTGCAGATGTGCAATATAAGATAAGGTTGACGTATTATATGAAAAATGTATCCCTGATTTTTTAAATTATTTCTTATGTGTTATAAACATTCCAGAGAATCATATATAATTTTTTCGAAACAAAATAAAAAATCATGCATTTAAGGGTTAAATAAAGGGTTAAATTCTGGTGTAAAATCTATATATATAATAGAAAGTCTGGATTTTGTATTAATCAACGCGCAGCCAAAACTACTGAACCTAAAATTTTGAAAATTGGTGCAAAAATACTTCTTACAATATAGAATGCCGCTAAGAAAGGACTTCCTAAAATTCCACCCATAAGGAAGGGGGGGGGGGATAGAGAACGAAAATTAAAAAAATTCCTTAAAAATCTGATTTTAGAGTTATTTTTTCACTGATAACATATTTTAGTGTGTTTTTGTATGATGAATCGAATGGTACTAACCAAATTATTTTGTGTCCAATAGTTCGTGAGATATTTCATATTTTTCTAAATTGGCGATGTCTTTTGGCGCCAAAACCTCGACATACCTAACATTACAAGAGATAATTCATCCATATTCATTCATGTTACACATCCGTTACTGTTGCAACGGAAGAAATAATTTTTTTTTTTTTTTTTTTTTTTTTTTTGTTAATTCTGTTGGTTAAAAAATTAAAACGGCTATATGATTAAAAAAAATACAAATGCCTTAAAAAAGAAAAACAAATGCTACTGATTTTATTTAAAATGCAAGAAAAAGATTTACTGGGAAATTAACATTAAATATTTAAATGTGAAAGCAATGTTTGTACGATTTAAAAAAGAAAATCAAAAAAAAAAATTGAAACTGAAGTAATATTTGGCTATTTATCCTGGATAAGAAGAAACAAGTAAGAAAAATCATGCGTTAAGTATAGATTATGAAACACTTTCCAACACTTCCTGAATGCTTTAACAAAACTTCGTTATTTAGGGAAATAAGGTAAATAAGATAACTAAGTAAACATTTTATAAAACGCATAAAACATTTAAAAAACTGATTTCAGTAGTTACCGTCCATAGCCAAATATGTATTTCAATTCTTTTGAACAGCCCTGTATTTGATCTGTAGGTTTATATATATATACTATATAATGAGAAAATTTAGTTTAGCAGGAAAATGCATAACAGGTTGAAATTCATCATTCAGCAATTTATACTAATAGATGGAAACATACTGGAAACTTTTGTACAGCCCTGTAGTTTATCTTGTACCTTTATTACATGCCACTATTTAGCTAAAATTTAATTCAAACTAAAACACTCTTAAAACTACCGAAATTACATTTCCAGAAATTATCACGCATAGACGGCCATGTATCCAACTCTTTGCGTGGCCCTGTATATCATTTTATCTATATTCTACAACTATTTCTTAGTAAACTAAATTCCGTTCAGCGTAAAAATGCATATTTCCTTTAAAACCCACCTTTAAGCAATTTATGCTCATACTCTGTAACCTTTACGAATTCATTTCTGTAGCCCTGTATATGAACTATAGCATTTATATACGCACTTTATAGTACGCATAAATTTAGTGAAAAAAGCGCATACCGTAATTAAAAATGCATTTTGAGCAACCATTACTAATATACAGTAATTCAGATACAATGTTGTACCTGAAAACTTTTCAAATACATCGCAAACAATCCCCCCTATACCATTATAAACGGAATTCTTTTGTGTGGCCCTGTAAATGCACAATAACTATTCTTTGCAACTCATATTCAACAGAATGCATATTTTAGTGGACTTCATAAATGAATATCAATTTTACTATGTTTGAAAGAGTGTAATACAATTAAAAATCATTTGAAACGATTTTTCCCCACTGGCCGTAATGTAACGAAAAACTTTTGACTGTCCCTGTAAATGATCTAAACATGCTACAAACTTCATTTGAAATAGGGAACGTGCTATGGTAGAGGTCACTAATATCCAAACATTTCAGAACGATCCGAGCATATTTACGAGAGTTAGAGCGTGGACATACGGACAGACGGCCGGACGGACAGACAAACCTTTCAACTTTGTTGGAAAGTGTTAAAAATAGGTATTTTTATGTCAACCATGCACAAATCTCGCCAATAGCATTTTTTTAAATTGTCAATAATAGTATTTATACACTACTTGATTATCTCGTAGACCAATCTCGCCAAAATTATACAAATTTACATAATTTTAATTTTAAATAATGAAAGAACAAATACATTAGTATAATATTAATAAAAATACAAATAAAATGTCGAAATAAAAATTCCTTCATGGCGTAAAAAACTCGTGTAACGTGTTTTGTGTCAGGTGAATGTGACATTTATGATCAGACATTATTAGCGTTTATTCTTATAGTTTGGCGATAGTTTTTTGGTCGATAATCAAGTAGTACCATTAAAACAATTCTTTGTTTTGAGTTATAGCATTATTTCCTATTATTGTTTATCTTTTCAGTTTTTAAAAATAAAATTAGTGTACACTCTAAATAAAAAGGAGTGACTATTCACTTCGGAGGAGTGAATAGTCACTCTATCGCAGAGTCAAAATATGCCCAACCTCTTTAGAGTGACTATTCACTCTGAGCAAAAGTGAAATTTTTGACTCTCTGAAAGAGTGAATAGTCACTCCTGGAAAGTTAATATTCACTCTAAACAGGGGTGGATAATCACTTT
The DNA here is from genome assembly GCA_963932465.1 of Maratus speciosus. Lineage (NCBI taxonomy): Eukaryota > Metazoa > Arthropoda > Arachnida > Araneae > Salticidae > Maratus > Maratus speciosus. The sequence goes on from OZ010789.1 coordinate 462,099,698, forward strand.
TTCGGAGGAGTGACTATTCACTCTTGCTAAAGGAGTGCGGTTTTTCACCCATGGTAGGAGTGAATAGTCACTCTTTCATAAAAGTGAATGTTCATTTTTTATGTAGTCGTTTTTTTTTTTTTTTTTTTTTTTTTTTTTTCTTTTTTTCTCGCTTCTATGGTCATTTTAAAAGAATCACATCTTTTACAGCATGCAATGAATATAGATACAAGCGTAGTAAAGATTGGAATAAAATACTTTATTAGCAATACTTATTTAATTCATAGTTTGTAACACTAATTGGACTTTTAGGGAAAAATTCAGTTAAAGTTACATACGAATTTAAATTAGATTACTAATAGTAATAAACTAAAATATTTTATTCCAATCTTATCCTTTGTGTTTGCTTTTATTGCATGCCCTATAAAGATATTACTTTTAAAGTTTTATTAATAAGTTTTTAATCAGCGGATGTTATATGTTTAACAATGTTTAATTTGATTTTAATTTTTGTTTTAAATATAAAACCGTACTTTTTCTTTAAATTATTGCTATTTTTGCAAAGTCCTATTGTTCTAAAATATTTTTAATTTTTCCATTTAAAAAACAGTACTTATAAACTCACATCTTTTTTAAATAAGTTCTAAGCATGATTTAAATATTAAGAATGTATATATATATATTGTCCGCTGTCATTTGCTTTTGTTTTATTTGACATGAACATGGAGTCTAAAGTTAAACTTTTAAGTTCTCTGGAATATGTATATATTTTTCTTTTAAACATATTCCTTAACTTAATCATGATTTCTAATTTTCGTCCGTCATTGCTGAAAAATGAAATTAATACAATACTTATTAATGAAATGACGCGATAAGCCATGTTTAATTTAATTTTTTTATTCGCGTAGATATTGTATTTTTTGAATATGAGCAAAATAGATTTTATATGTTTTATAGGAAAAGATTGACCTCGGAAATAGAAACAAGTTGGAAATTGCTCGTCAAACGTGGCAAATGAGGTGCGTTCGTACTGTAACTAATTTTATAAATATTTTTTGCACCGCATATTGTGCTGAATGTATATTGTGGTGAACTTTATAAGTACATATCAATTTAATTCTGTTCAAAAGACTGTAACATCATTAAAATGCACTTGAAATAATTTTTTCCCATTGACCTTAAAGTTAACGGAAAGCTTTTGACTCCCTGTAATTAAACTGTACATCCGATTTTCATAAAATTTGAAACGACTCGACAAAATTTTGCAACAATTAAATAGGGTAGATGTGCCAGTAATGGACACTCTTAAGGAATTTCTTTTAAAATTATTTTTTTTATTAATAGTTATAATTATTACATTCCAGTTTTTTCAATATTATATTAATCTATCAACAATATTTAACCATTCTTATAGTCTCATTTCCCAATGTGAATCGAAATTTAATTTTAAATAACAGAAATATACCAAAACACCCAAAAGACCAGTAATGGACACCCTCTGGCCCAGTAATGGACACCCCATAAAAAGTAATAAATATAATTGTTTTTATGACTGTATTTAGAACCAGAATTTAATGAAAACATACTAATGAAACAAAATGGTTATTTTCAAATAAATTTAACAATAAGGATACCAGTAATTAATAAAATATTTGTGATGATCATTTACTGTTTGCATCAATTATTGTAATTATCAGACGATCAATGTTTTAATTATTTCAGATGGATAGTTTAAAATACTAAATATCAGGCAATTACAGCTATTAAATTATTGAAACAGTGGGGGATTTAAAAGGTAATAATAATAAAAAAAAGTTTTGGAATGTTAGTGATGTTTAGTTTTGTCTCGCTATTTTTAACAATTAATCTTCCAGAGACTACTTGATATATCATTTATAATAATTAATATTGCAAATATGAAAGAAATGATATTGTGAGTTGAATATTTTAAATGCTAAGTAAAATAATTTCAAAATAAAACTGTAGAACTGATGTTTGAGGCCACTGATCTGCATATTTACCAGTTTCATGAATATTGCCTATATAAATTAAGGAATATTACTTTTTTTCCTTCTTTTTTTTTTTTTTTTCAGATAAAAATAACCAAACATTTAACACAGAAAATAGATTTTTAATAGCTTCTGTAACTTAATTGCTTTTATTTAAAAGGAGAGGTATTAAGCCCTATGAGCCCGTCTTTGGCTGTGCTCTTAAACAATATTTTCTACTACCTAGCTGGTTTGATTGCCAGATTTTAAAATAGCAAAGTATATATACATAAAAAAAGAATAAAATATTGAAATTTTATTAATCACATAAACTAACTTAAAAGCAGCTATTTAAAAAGTTTTGGTGGAAAATGACTAATTAACCATTCTAGTAATAGACACTCTCTCTTAAAACCTTAAAAATAAATGAAATTTCGTAAATGACCGTTAGTATATAAAAGTCTAAGTTTTCTATTGCTACTCAAACAAAAGCATTCAAATTTTGCAAGAAAATAAATAATATATAAATTAATTAAACGAAGCCAGCTCTTAGCCTCTTCATTAAGATTTTCACAGAAAAACAGCAAAACTTTGAAACATTATTTTCTACTTCCTAATTGGTTTGATTAAAAGTGTCAACAATAACCCAGTTTTATAAAACATGCAAGGGGAAATTATAAAAAAATTAATTAAAGTTAAATATTTATTACTTATATTTTTATGAACCAAAAACATCAAAGGGTGACCATTACTGGCACATCTGCCCTATTTAAAATTTCAGACCATTCGGAAGGCTGTAACAACATTAAAATGCACTTGCAATAATTTTTCCCATTGGCCGTAATGTAACAGAAAAATTTGACTGTCCCTGTAATTAAACTATACATCCGATTTTCATAAAATTTGAACTGACGCGACAGAATTATACAACAATTATATATTTTAAATTTCAAACGATTCGGTTGGGTAGTTTTTTGCGCTGTTATATGCGGGCAGACGGACAGACAGACAGACTGAACGACGATTATAGGTGCTACGTATTTATATAACTACGAACGCACCTAAAAAGCGATTTTTATTTTTTTTATATCATTAAATAGTTTAAACTTTTGTCTTTCCAACGATGTGTCACACATGTTTATATATATAAAAAATAAGTGTTGAAATTATTCATTCTTTCTAAGAGTACTTCACAGCTTAATGGCAATAAATCTTTAATCGACTTTTTCTCAAAACTTGGATTTTTCATGTTTATGTTCCTTTTTTAGGTGCGTTCGTAATTATATAAATACGTAGCCCCTATATTCGTCGTTTAGTCTGTCTGTCAGTGTTGATTTCAGGGGGTGGCCCGGGAGAGGGGCATTTACCCTCCGGAAGATTTGAGATTTTGTGTTTTCAATGGTCAAAAAGTGTAATTCCCCCCCCCCCCGGAACTCTATAATGTCCTCCCCCCCTCCGGAACCACAGAAATCCCTCCCGGAGATAAGGTCTGAATTCAACACCCGCATATAACAGAGCAAAAACTACCCAACCGAATGGTCTGAAATTTTAAATATATAATTGTTGCAAACTTTTGTCGAGTCATTTCAAATTTCATAAAAATCGGATGTATAGTTTAATTACAGGGACAGTCAAAAGTTTTCCGTTACATTACGGCCAATGGGAATAAATTATTGCAAGTACATTTTAATGATGTTACAGCTTTCCGAATGATCTAAAATTTTAAATATATATTTGTTGCAAAATTTTGTAGACTCATTTCAAATTTCAGGAAAATCGGATGCATAGTTTAATTACAAGGACAGTCAAAAGTTTTCCGTTACATGACGGCCAATGGGGAAAAAAATATTTTAAGTGCATTTTAATGATGTTACAGCCTTTCAGAACAGAATGAAATGGATATGCACTATGTATTGCACTAAAATATACATTTAGTACAATATGCGGTGCAAAAAATATTTCTAAAACTAGTTATAGTACGAACGCACCTCATTTGCCACGTTTGGTGAGCAATTTCCAACTTGTTTCAATATCTATTAAACATAAGAACTCAGATTTTTTTTTTAATACTTATACTATGTTATATTGTATACACAGGGATTTAATGATTTGTTGAGAATTATTTATTTTAGGCAGTGAAATCTTACCAAAAAGTGCTAATTTAAAAATGACTTTCAATAAATAATTAATAATTAATTTTGAATTTTACTTAGAACGAAAATGGTCTGTTAAAATACGTAAAATATGTTATTCAAACTACTCTAAAAAATCTAGACCTCTATCTTTCACCATTTCTGAGAAAAATGTACATAAAGTTGATGAATTTAACATGGCGGAGATACGGCTTTCCCGGTCCCCTTAAAACAATTACATTTCAGTCCGCTACATGAAGAAGTCTCACAATCACTTTAGGACGAAAATGGTCAGTTAAAAAACTTAAAGTATGTTATTCAAACTACTCTAAAAAATCTAGACCTCTATCTTTCACCATTTCTGAGAAAAAGGTACATAAAGTTGGATAATTTAACATGGCGCATATACGGCTTTCCCGGTCCCCTTAAAACAATTACATTTCAGATCTCTACATGAAGAAATCTCACAATCACTTATGAATACTCCACGATCAATCTTTTGCTATACAAACATACAACTATTTAGCTCATAATCTGGACATTCCACATATCTACACGGATAAATGCTTAAAATTAAACAAGACTTACCTTCATTTTATGTATTCCAAAGAATAATTTTAATGATATCCTAATCTGTTAATCTTAAAATGGCGGACGAAAAAGTGATCATTTTTCTTATCTTTAAAGGGTGTCGTCGCCTTGCTGCTCTGATTGGTTAATAAGCAATGCACACGTAAGTCACTCTCCTTTCAGGAGTGAGACATCTCACTCCTTTCTAGAGAGTGGAAAACTCCACTCTTTAAGGAGTGTATTTTTATAAAACTCACTCCATAAAGAGTAAAAATGTCTGTCACTCTTTCAAAAAGTGAACTTTTCACTCCTCCCAATTTTAGAGTGTAAGGCATGTTTTTTAAATTAGTGAAAAGCTTACATTTTAAATGAAAAATTAAAATTAGAATATGGTTTGGGAACAACCATTGTTAATTTATTACCTGCACCCGGCTAACACAGAAACAGAAACAGAAATCACCCACTCGTGGACAGCCAACATTGCGGTATTGGAGCTAAATGTCCACGAGGGGAAAAGCCCCGGCTAACACAAAAGTATTCCAAAAGGCATATATTCACCTTTCTTTGGGTAATTGTTCATAGGATATTGGGTTAATTTTCCGTAATGGGATACCTCACCAATATTAGCTATAATGTTGGAAGCATCGTTTACGTTTGAAGCGAAACCTTCACGATGAATTTTATTACGGAAAGTCTGCCATCATTATATACTGCACATTTAACAATAGAATAGCCAGAAACTTTACTCAAGTTTTATAAAATGTATTTCACACCAGAAGTTTTATTTAAAGCTATTTAAAATATTGAATTAGCTTATTTGTGTGCTGCATACATTGAACATATCTTGTGAAAAAAATTCTTGTTTGAATCGACTATTATCAATTTGGCAGGGGTCAAAATGACCCCTAAATGCAGTTCTAGTGTTGAAAAGGAAATTTCCATTTCATTCCGATTGTTTACAATATTTTGATAGGATATAGCACTATTAGTTAGATAATGATTTTGGAAAGTTTTTAATGAATACGTATTGTTCTATGTTGTTTAGTTATAGAGCTACAGGAAAAAGTAAAAAAAAAAAAATAAGTGAACCTAATTATTAAATTTTAGCTTTTTTGCAAAAATTCTACGGAACAGATATTGAGGGAAGTGTCACTGTTACATAACTTTTCAGGAATGGTTTAAGTATATAACATTTCATTATATGTTGCTTAGTTATTGATCTATTGGAAAAGTGATAAAGACAGGTGAGCACAATTATGAAAGTAGTATATAACATTTCATTATATGTTGCTTAGTTATAGAGTATTGAAAAAGTGATAGAGGCAGATGAACGCAATTATGAAAGAAGTATATGACATTGCATTATACGTTGCTTAGTTATAGAGCTATTGAAAAGTGATAGAGACAGGCGAACGCAATTATAAAAGATAATTACTATAATTATGTAGAACGTACATTTGTATTTCCTTCCGGCCGTTTATAATTTGAGCTCTGCTGGATGTATTTTGATGGGACTTACACTTTTAGTTACATAATTTTTTATGGATCGTTGGTATACTTCTTGCATATTTAGTACTTATCTGTAGCGAAGTTTTCTTCTGAGTTGTCTTTTCTGAAGCAAAATTTTGACAACAAATCAGATTGCAGAAAATCACATCATCATCTACTATAAATATAAAACGCAAATTCGAATTTCATACCATTTGATTATAACTCAGTTCTAATAAACATATTTTTGTAGAATTTAATGTGTTAGTTAGTAATTTGTTTTAGAAATGTTTAAATGTAGAACCACATACTTTTACGTTGCGTAGTTATAGAAAATTCCAAAATTAGGTGAACACGATTATGAAAGATTAACTTTTATTTAAAGTTATGCTGAATATATTTTCATTGGAAATGCAGAGTTAGATAATAATTTAGGGGTTGTTTCAATGTTTAACATATTATTCTACATTTTTAATTATGAAGCTATGGGGGAAGTTCTTAGTGGAGCAATAGTAAAATCGGAGAATAAACACTATAGGCAGAGGGTATATGCTAGAGGGTATATATGGTGCATCTATGGAGGGTGTGCAGAGTTTCTAAAAATATCCAGTAAGTATACGGCATATCGCTTACACTATAGCCCTGTAAATTCTATAATTACGTTAACCCTTTCCGGCGCGGAGTAATTCGTTTTATAAATTATAATGGAATAAAATAATGGAATGACACCAGAAATTATAAACGAAGTTATTAGCAAATACGAACTTGCTTATTTTCGCGCATATTCTAAAAAGAAAATTTTAATTTAATATTCTTGGTGCCACTTGTCAGTTTTGGAATTAAAATTATGTGCCTTTTTTTAAGGACACCACCTTCGAAAGGGTTAACGCGATTATTAAAAAGTTATTTAATTATCTACTACAAGTAGAGAAGCATAATGCAGAGAGGCATTTCGGTCCGACCACTTGTACCGTCAGTTCTTCTGAATGGATTTTAAGAAGACTTGCAAATTTAGATAAATTTTCAAGAAAGGTTTTAGTATATAACGCATAGGGTAAAGTGCCATATTTCGTCTCCTCTCCTAATTTCGTCCCCCTTAACTTCTCCGCTTCTGCGAAAGTGGCGTCACTTATGACGCAAGGCACAGGGGCCGGAAGAAGGTAAAGGGGGTCAATGTTGAAAGTTTCTTTCGCCAAGACGCATACATAAATTAAAGACGGCAAATTTCCTATTTTTAGAAGACCAGAGTTCTTATTACGTCGTTTGTAGAACGTTATTTACTGTAATGTAAGTATTTATTTCTTATTCATTGCAAGTATTTTACGTTGGTAAGATGCTGACAGTAGCATACAGTGAGTTTTAGGACGCTCAGTTCATCTTACGGAAACTGAAGATCCATAATACAAAAATGTTTTCTTTATTTAATTGTGTTAAAACTGCGATTGTATAAAGCAAGTATTTCTGCATACAAATATTAGTATGAAAAAAATCGGGATATTGGCAACAATGCTAATGTTTCGTTATGTTATTCTTCACTGATAAATAGTACATTTCTTTGTGCCTTACTTTAATGTAAATTAAATTACTTACTCATTTAGAAATAAATTTTGATTTAGTTATAAGTTAAGCCTCGGCGTATTGGATTTTTTGGGGGGACGAATTTGGGACCAATTTTTTTCTTTTGCATTTTTTAGATACTTCTGAAAAAACAATTTTTCGCATTGTTAATTTTTTGTGTACGATAATTGCCTATGTTTCTAAGTGCGTGGGTAGTTAGTCTATGTAAAATCAAAATTTGGTAGATTTTCTCTGAAAATTATAACTTCCAAGGGCCTAAAAGTGACTGGGGGACGATAATAGGGCACCTTACCCTATCATTCTACGTTATTTAGTTATAGAATTATGTGCGGAAGTTCTTTAATCAGTGAACTCTATTATGAAAGATTAGCGTTTTTAAATGGTTCTACTGCGTTAATTTTGTCTGAATGACTACTGTTTGTTAGATAGTTTTTGAGAAAAGGTTTTAGTATATAATACATATCGTGCTACATTGCTTTGCTGTAGAATTATAGGCGAACGTTCTATAATCAGGTGAACTCGATTATGAAAGATTAGCCTTATTAAAAGGCTCTATAGATGGATTTTGATGCGATTTGTATTTTTATATTTTTATATTTGATTTTAATATAAAACATATTGTCACCGTTCCTTTCCATATTCTATTGCAAATGATCAACTAAAAGATTTGATCCTTAACAGTTCAAATATTGTCCGACACATTAGAAGATATAAAATCGTAATGGCGTTTATATTTTTTTCAGCAATGCGGAAGAACATTGGAGGTAAATGTATATATTGCTATAAAATACGAGATCAAATGCACGGATATATTCCGTTTGATTAAAGGTTCGTTTGGAAAACTGACCAGCGTAGCGGGCGAAGGCTGCTAGTATTTTTATAAAACCTGGGTAAAATTTCCAGCGGTTCTAGTGTTAAGAAAAGAAAAAATCCATTTTTAAATTCAGTTTTTTGAAAAAGCAAGGCTTTCTAAAGAGTTTTTTAAAAAGCTGCTTTTGACACTGCATTTAAAGTGATTATAAAACATTTTCGGATTGATTTCAATATTTTTAATAGGGGGTGTTCAAGGAATTATCCAAAATATAAATGCAATTTTCCGGCATTTTGATAATTTTTTGTTAATAGAACTAGAAGCAAGCAGTGCGGCAGATAAACTTATGGAAAAAATGTTATTTAAGCTCTCATGTTCTTTTTCTTTTCTGATTTGAATCAAAAAAGTCCTTCCGGCCAGTGCCGGGAGGAAGAGGTAGCTTTCAAATTCCTTATTTTAAAAAAGCCAACTTATATTATTCAAACACACGAAGTTCAATTTAGTGGAAACCGAATATAGGAGATTCAATACTTATTTTTATCAATACTAAATCATTATGAATGAGAAATTCACGAAATTAGTCATCTTCATCCAAGCTGCTTTTATTTAAAGTAACTTATATTTGGCTGAGATGTTGATGTATACTATCCACATGCCTTCTTACATGGAAATAGGCGAATACGTGTGTTATCGCGTGACAAATACAAGATCGTTTCAAAATGTTAGCCATACTTGAAATTCAAAGTGCTATAATTCAACCATTTTTTAAGATATAAACAAAAGAACAAATTTTCAGAAACAAAATCTGCTCCGGAATCTTTGTATCAAGGCCAAACACATAAAAAAATCTTTTTCATTTTCCAATTTTTTAATACCTCATTTTACATTTTAAATTTAAATTTTTTTAATGGCAACCCTTTTGAAACAAGATGGCGAACGTAGCTGGCCAACGAACTCGGTCGAGACATTGGTATGTACTATGTACAGACCAAGTAACATCCAAATCGGTTGATAAATACGCCTGTTATCGCGTGAAAAAAATCAGGTCGTTTTAAAATGTCAGCCACAATAAAAATTCAAAATGCTATAACTCAGCCATTTTTTTAGATATAAACAAAAAAAAAACTGTTCCGGAATCTTTGTATTAAGGTCAAACACATGCGAAAAAATTCTTTTTCATTTTACAATTTTCTGGTATCTCATTATAAATTTTAAATTTTTTAAAATTTTTTAAATAGCCGCCATTTTGAAACAATATGGCGGATGAAGCTTCTCAACGAACTCGGTCGAGATATTTGTATGTACTATGTACACACCAAGGTACATCCAAATCGGTTCATAAATACGCCTGTTATCATGTGACAAATATCAGGAAGTTTCAAAATGTCAGCCACGCTAGAAATTCAAAATTCTATAACTCAGCCATTTTTTAAGATATAGACGAAACAAAAACTGCTCCCGAATCTTTGTATTAAGGTCAAATACATAAGAAAAAAATATTTTTTCAATTTTCAATTTTTTGGTACCACATTTCAAATTTAAATTTTTCTTAAAAATTTAAATGGCTGCCATTTTTAAACAATATGACGCATGAAGCTGGCCAACGAACTCGGTCGAGAAATTGGTATGTACTATGTACAAACGAAGTTACATCGAAATCGGTTCGTAAATACGCCTTTTATCGAGTGACAAAATTCAGGACGTTCAGGATGTCAGCCACGCTAGAAATTCTAAATGCTATAACTCAGCCATTTTTTAAGATATAGACGAAACAAAAACTGCTCCGGAATCTTTGTATAAAGGTCAAATACATAAGAAAAAAATATTTTTCCATTTTCAATTTTTTGGTACCACATTTCAAATTTCAAATTTTTTAAAGATTTTTAAATGGCCGCCATTTTGAAACAAAATAGCGGATGAAGCTGGTCAACGAACTCGGTTGAGACATTGGTATGTACTATGTACATACCGAATTACATCCAAATCGGTTCATAAATTCGAGAGTTACAGTATGACAAAGGTCAGATATATATATATATATATGGATATATATATATATATCAATTTTGAACGGAGGGTGGTTTCGGTGTCTGGGGGTCATGATCGATGAAAATATACCAAAATTTTTTGAAATCGCTTTCCTCCGAACGGCTGCAATAGGTAGCTTTTTGTAATGAAAGCTACTTAATACAGATCATAATTTCTAGTTGCTGAGTTTTTCATCAGAAATTATCAGAATATATATGTCAGTCATATTACATATGTTCTTAGATCTATTCCATATGATTTAAGTCTCATGACGGCAATTGTAACTGCAGGATTATAGTAAAATTGTTATTTGAGCTGTGGCTTTTTTTCTTTTTCATATTGCTATATTTAAAATGTTTATAAATTTCATTAGAATTGTAGAAAGAGACTTTGGTATCTTTACCCACATAGACTTGAGTTAAGTTTATTATTTAAATGAGTATCAACAATATAAATAGTCTTCCTGACATGATGAAGACCTTTAGATCTGCGCAAAATAAAAGAAAATACGAAAATGCAAGGTTACACATCCACGAGATACCTTCATAAAATCTCAAGTACCTTATTTAAGGGACATTCCCTTTCAATTTATTTTGTTCAATTCTCTGACAGCTGGCGTTTATTGTCGACTGTAAAGTTACTTTTTAACTTTAAAGGGCGGCTCAAGACACCAGTAAAGAAGTCTATACTTTCACTTATCAAAACTCCACATAATAGCCTGGCGTAGAAATCAGAAAATGCTATAAGTTTCGGAATAATCTTACTTTTTAGGATCACGTTCAGAAAGAAATTAGGTTTGAATTCACATACAATATACTGAAATTGTCATATTCTAATTCAAAATGTTACTGTTTGTTGTTACTATATTGGTGTCACACATGCACATATTTATGCAACTTTATATAACAACTAGCAAACCCCGCGGCTTTGCTCGCGTAATATTTGAAATATGCCAAATGATATTTATATGTCTAATTTTTATTAAAAGGTACTAACTATATTTTTACTTGTTACTTTTAAGAATAATTCAAAAATTACTATTTAAAACACAGTTTGATTACACATCATTATTACACTGCATTAGGCAGAAATGAGACTTAAATTAATAAAACTAAATAAATGATAATTTAGAAAATATTTTGAAACCTTTATACTTATTTAATACGCTCATTTTAGTATTCATTTGAAGTTTTGAATTTTTGAGAAACCATCTTTTTACATCTTAAAATTAACTATCATATCAAATTCCAAGTCCTACCACCTCTCTCAACAGAAAGGGCTATGTTGAATTATGAACTATCCCCATTAATTTGCCAACATTAATTTTGAAATCGGTTTGTTATTTTTAATATTCCACAGAAACGTAATTTAGAAAGCTTTTAAAGGCCTTTTATAGAGCGTTTGCTGTTCCTGTAAACCCCAGGTGGTAGAATCATCGGCCTGTGTAGGATGAGAGACTGTTACCATTGATTCGCAACTATTACTTTTATAATTGGCTGAAATTGCATAGATATCGTAATTTAGGATTTTTGTAGAATGCTTTTCACACCTCCCCTTCGCTTCATCCCTTTTTAATTCGAATTTATTTTCGACAGTCCTTCGAGGGCATTTATATTTTATAAGTAACTACCATGCCATATTTAAAGTTTCTAGCCTTTTCAGTATCACAGAAATCGCAATTTAGAAAGTTTTTAGCTTCTGTAAGCCTCTGGTGGTAGTGGCACAGATATAAAATATAGCTTATGTTTGAGCAGGTTCTAACACCAACAATTTGCCATCATTATTTTTTTAATCGGTTTAGTATTTGATAAGATTGCATAAAAATTGTAATTTATAACGCTTTTCGCTTACTTCATCTTTCTAAATTTGGAATTATCTTTCGACTGTTCTTAGAAAGAAGTTGCAACTTGTAAGTAAATACCATGCCATACTTCAAAGTATTAGACACCTCAGTTGTGCAAAAAACGAAAATTAGAACATGTTTTGCTTTTGCAACCCTCAGATGGTAGTGACAGCAACATAAAATTTAAACCTATGTTAAAGCAGGGACTATCACCATTGATTTGCAACCATTACTTTTGAAATAGCTTTGGTATATCCTGAGATTGAGTATAAATCGCAATTTAGAACGTTTTTAGAACGCTTTTCGAGCATTTTCACCCTTTTTTAAATTTCTAATTTTTTCGAAACTGTTCTTAAAGATCATTTATATCTAATAAATATGTACCTTTCCTAATTTTAAGTTGCTAGCCCGTACCGATCACAAAAATCGAAATTTAGAACGCTTTTTTGCTCCTGCAACGTCTATGTGATAGTGATACCGGCATAAAATAGCGTCTATTTTAGAGCAGAGTCTGTCTGCATCAATTTCCTACCATTTTGTTTGAAATCAGTTTGATTCTTCCTGAGATATCGCTGGCAAATCGGCATTTAGAACGTTTTTAGAACGCTTTTCGGGCATTTTGCTCCTGCATCTCCTCTGGGGTAGGAGAAACAAATATAAAATATAGCCTAACTTGGAGCGAGATCTGTCAGCATAATTTTTACACCATTATATTTGAAATCGGTTCAGTACTTCCTAAGATTGCATAGAAATCGAAATTTAGTACGTTTTTTACAACGCTTTTGGCGCATTTTGACTCCCTTTTAGATTTCGATTTTTTTAGGAAATGACCTTAGAGATAATTGAAATCTTATAACTAACTACCATTCCAAATTTCACGATTCTAGGCCCTTCCGTAATGCAAAAACCGCAATTTAGAAAGTTTTTTCCCTGGACCCCATTTGGGGTAGTGTCACCGACATAAAACATAGCCTATGTTGGACCAAGGGTTGTCACCGTCCTTTTGACACCATTATTTTTTAAATCGGTTTGGTATTTCCTGAGATTGTATAGAAACGACCATTTAGAACGTTTTTTAGAACGCTTTTCGCGCATTTTCACCCCTTTTAAATTTCGAATCATTTAAGAACTGTTCTTAGAAATCCTTTATATCTAATAAGTAGCTAATATTTCAAATTTCATATTTCTAGGCCCTTCAGTAACACATAAATCGCATTTTTAGAACGTTTTATGATCCTGCACCCCCTTTGGGATAGTGGCACCGACATAAAACATAGCCTATCTTGGAGCAAGCGTTGTCACCATCATTTTGACACCAATATTTTTTAAATCGGTTTGGTATTTCCTGAGATTATGTAGAAACTACCATTTAGAACGTTTTTTAGAACGCTTTTTGTGCATTTTCACCCCTTTTAAATTTCGAATTGTTTAAGAACTGTTCTTAGACATCATTTATATCTTATAAGTAATTAATATTCCAAATTTCATATTTCTAGGCCCTTCCGTAACGCAAAAATCGCGTTTTTAGAACGTTTTTTGCTCCTGCACCCCCTTTGGGGTAGTGGCACCGACATAAAATATAGCCTATGTTCTAAGTTGGACTAACACCATCATTTTGATACCATAACTTTTAGAATCGGTTAGGTAGTTCCAGAGCTTACCTCCTACAAATAAACAATTTTTACCTCTTTATAATAGTAGTATAGATTATATATTAACAATTTTCATATTCTACTTTTTTTTTTTTTTAGGTTTTTAAAGTTTTCTCATAAGTTGGTACGTGCATAAAACGCATCTAAAAATTTATCAGCCACACATGTTTGATTGCTGTATATCTCATATAATAATATTCTATAATCATATATATTGATATACGTCAATATAGTAAATTTGAAAATTCTTAAAATTTTCTTGAGGGGATGAAATAGTTTTTCATTCAAATTGACTAATAAATATAAAATGAAATAAATATGAAATAAAATAAATATAATTATTGTGTGCAGTCATAATTTATATTGCTTAAAATTTATAACTTATAGTGTTTAAAATTTAAATACAAGCAGTAAAACTCCACTTTCATAACAAAAGGAACCGTTACTTGTTCAGATTAGAAAAAAAAAAAAAAAATAACTGATGCTCCGAAACTCGAATATCGATAGGATAAAAAAATGAGAAGGCTAATTATGAGTAAACTGCTGGCGATTCCTTAAGGCGGTTCTTAAATTCACTGCTCAACAAGCGCGAAATTTTCTGACACATTTACTAACTCATTTTTAAACGTAAAGGCATACAATTGCCCGGACTCACTATTGAAGCGATTTGGAATCGAAATGAGTATTCCGTTTTTTAATAAATAAAGTACTTATCAAGTTATTAGCAATTTTGATCACGTAACAACGGGTTTCTCCCCTCTCTTTGGCTGTTTTTTCTCCTTCCGTGCGGAAAATTCGGTTCAAAACGCCAAATTTGACGGTATCTTCTGAAAGATATTGTACGTTTACCAAAAAATGGAAATAGCCTTTCGATTACATAGTTTCTGGACATCAATACCTGCCAGTTGCATGCGTTTCCGAACAAAAATGAATTAAAACTTGTGTCATAAATTTGTTCCTATGGATTTGAGAACAGGAAACAAAGAGGGAGCGGCTTCTCCATCCCAACCTCAAGGTGACTCTGATGGGGAAGACGAACATTTTGCTGTTAACTGAAGTAATATTGACGTGCCACTGACGCAATACTAATCTAGATTCACACACCATAGTTCAGCAAGTAATTTTTTTTTCATTTTAGAGAACTAAATGTATGTTTAATCAGTTAACCAATAATTAAAAAGAAGTTTTTATACATTTGTAATGTTGCCCAGTATTCTTCTTTAAAAGTAAGCATAATAAGCATGAAAAAAAATATTTTTTTTTCCCTTCCTTAACAAGACTCATTTCTTTTATTTATTGTTATAACTTTTTATTAAAAAAAATCGTTTATCCGAACTTTCGAACTAGTGGAGTTATGGTTAGTGAGGTTTTCGTACATGTATTCTTTCATTTCGTTTTGAGTCAGTAAGGGATTTTTGTTTAGAAAAATATCAGAAAAGTATAAGTAGATTCAGAAAAATATAGCCCAAGGATACTGTCGCAAAGAAATAATCCAGGAATTCCTTTTCAGAATAGAAATCCCAAATGACCAAGAATATTTTTTTGCGGGTATGAGATTTCGCGGTAACGGCTATTTAAAACTTTTGTTTGACAGAATAAAGAAAGAAAATCTGTATGAGTATAGATAACTCAGACAATTAAGCGAAGAGAAAATTTTTAGATGAAACTTTTCAACATTTCAGAAGAAAATAAATGGTATTGAATTAAATAAAAACAAAAGTCGGGATTGCTCTGAAATATCAATAAAATAATTAGCATTACAAATATACATTAAAAGTATATCGATAGATTATAACTCGTTTTATGTCGTTTGCATTCTATTACTTCGGAATATGTCATGGTTTACAGCTGTAAAAAAAAAAAAATGCAGTTATAAAACTGGTTGGGCGTGGCAATCCCAAAACTTTCTTCTATCTCATACATGTTAAAACTTAAAATTTTGCTATCACGGTGCCAAAATTAAATGACACTCTATGCCAATAATGATGATTCTAAAGGTATATAGGTTCGTTGAATTGTGTGCATTTAAAAAAGGCGATATAAGCATTTCCTTTTTCAAACAAATCATTGAATTTCGGCTTCCATTCTCTTAGATGCCTGCAACCAAAATTCTCAACGCAAAGAACAACAAAGCGACACTTTTGGACAGTATACACTCGAGTCTAATATAAATGTATTTATGTGACAGTGCAAAAGAATATGAAGTTTGCCAGAATTCCGTGCATTGATATTTGTGATAGCTATCACGAAAAATGCAGCATACCAGAGTCACCTATTATATGATTTACACGAAAACCTAATCAGGGAAAACATTATATCAAGGACTAAGAGAATATGAAGTTTCGTTAAAATCGTGTAAATCATGAAAAATGCAGAATAAAAGTGCCACCTGTTTGATAAAAATCAGTACATTAGTTCTGCAGATTGAGGTATTACAGAAATCATGGAAAATACAGTATAGCAGCGCCACATATTGGGCGATTAAGACCAAAACTCATTTATCTACAACTTATGTTAACGTTTAACCGAGTCTGAAATTAGATGAAAATCCGGTCTTGAGATAGAGTTTTTGCGGAAATCCTGAAAAATGAAGTATTGCAGCGCCACCTGTTGGACGATTTGCATCAAAACTTAATCAGTACCATTTCATATCCAGGTATACCTGAATCTGATTTTGATTAGAATCCGTGTATTAGTTCTTGAGATAGAGCTATTGCTGTTATCGTGGAAAATGCAACATAGTAGTGCCATCTCTCGGACGATTTTCAGCAAAAACTAATCAGCAGCAATTTACATCAGGGTATCACTGAATCTAACTTTTTGCTAAATTCCGTGCATTAGTTCTTGCGACAGAGAGCTAAAACCTTTGTGTCATATACAGACTCATAGGCTCACAGACGACTCACAGACAAACACACAGACAGCTTGCAGACAGACATTTTCTAAAAACAGTCAAATCATGTTCAGAACCTTCTAAAACGTATAAAGCCGTCTAAAACTGCAAGTCGAATTTTTTCACGAATCCAACACTATCTTTTTGTAAAGATAGAAAGAAGTAAAAAATAGTATACTGTTATATATTTTCAACAGGAAGGATTTTTATGATGTCAAATCTTAAAATTCATAGAAATGAATTGGATGAATAGAGTAAAAAAAATTAATTTAACGAAGATGAATTTTAAAGTAATTTTTACTTCGAAAGATTTTTAAGCATATAATGTTTGTTTTTTGTAGATATTGAAGATTGTGATAGTAAATCTGTATGTCAAATGAAACAATGTCAGCTGTGGAAGACACATTTTTATTTTCAACCCCTTTAGATAGAATTCAAAATCTCCAATTTAATTACTTTTATGTTTTAAAGAAAACGCCTGAGTTTAATAAAATGAAGTTTTCGATATTTAAAGGAATTGATATTAAACGGAGAATATGCTTCAGCTTTTTGAAGTAAGAAATTAAATTTATTTTTATTTAGAAACTATTTGCATAAGCCTCGTTAAAACGGGATTTAAAAGAAATAAATTTTATGATGGAAAATGTATCTTTCTGTCTAAAGTATTTTTGCCCGATTTAATGAATATGTAATGTAAATCAAGTACACTGTAAAAAAAACGACATTTTTACAGTACAAAGTACTGCTCATCTCGTGCACAAACTCGATCACAGTGAATGTGTTGCATCTTTCTTTGGTTTCCTGACTATATTAACATGGAAAATACAGTTGTTGCGTAAAATTAACAGCACAATGTGCTGGCAATTTGGACGCCAGCAGTTTGTGCTGTAAAAAAATGCGTCCAAATTGCCAGCACATTGTGCTGTTAATTTTACGCAACTACTGTATTTTCCATGTTAATATAGTCAGGAAACCAAAGAAAGATACAGCACATTCACTGTGATCGAGTTTGTTCAGGCAAATGTACAGTGGTTTTTTTACAGTGTACATATTGTAAAAAAATTGTAATAAATCATTGGTTAAACATTACAAACTTTTCTGAGGAAAGAATCAAAACACGTTCTTTCTGCTTTTTTGGTGCGTTCTTAAATATATAAATATAGTCCTATAGTCTTCGTCGGGTCCGTCCGTCTGTCTGTCTGCCCGCTTGTCCACAAACAACAGCGCAAAAACTACCCAACCAAATTGTTTGAAATTTAATATATATATAATCGTTTCAGAATTTTGTCGAGTCGTTTCAAATTTTATGAAAATCGAATTAAAACTGAAAAAGATGTTAATAAATGTTTTCTCCATTTTATTAAATCCTATCATACGTAATTAATTCAGTGATATTCCATGATATGTAATGATTGTAGCTTGCCATGGTGGTTACATCATATTTAAGGTGGAGTCCTATTACACTTGAAACCCTCTAATCCTCTTGCCTTGTAATCCGATGTTCCACTGAATCCGACGCGAACAGAATCGGTTTTGTTCATATTTCTGATTTTCTTTCTTTCATCCCTCCGTAAAGTGGGATCTTCCTTTGATCTTCCTCTCCATCATGAGGCGTGGTCTTCCCCTGTTTCGTTTCTGACGCATTGGATTGTGGGTAAGTTTAGACTTTCGCTTAGATTATACAGTTTACAGTGCCGCAGTAAGTTTTATTTCTTTCAATTTCAATTTATCGTGTCATTCAGGATGGCGTCACGTCACGCTGACCATACAGGAAAAACTTGAAACAATAAAAAAGTTTGAGAAAGGTTATTCTAAAACATCGTTGGGAAATGAGTATGGAGTTGGCCGATCGACGGTTTTCGATATTGTCAAAAACAATGAGTTTGCTAGCCAAGTTTGCTAGCCAGCTGGATAGTGAAACTGCCCCTAAATCACGGAGAATCGTATAAAAGCTGATCATGATAAAGTGGATGAGATGCTGTACGTTTGGTTTGAGCAACGTAGAGGTTTTTGTCTTCCTGTCAGTGAACCAATTCTGAAAGAAAAGGTTCTCCCTTTGAACAGAATTATCGGTGGTGCAATTTTTACTCTTAGCAACTCTTGGCTGAGCCACTGGAAAAGATGTCATGGCGTCCGTAAATTGACGGTAACAGAGGAAATCAAATCAGCAAATGAAGAGGCGGCAGTGGAATTTCAGAAAGACTTCAAAATACTGATTAAAGAAAATAACCTGGTACCTGCTTAGGTCTATAACGCAGATGATACGGCACTATTCTACAAAATGTTGCCGTCGAAATCCTTAGCGGTGGAAAGTGAATCAGTGGCACATGGTTATAAGCAACAGAAAGCACGGGTCACAGTTCTGGCATGCAGGAACACCGATGATAGTCATAAACTGCATCTTTTGATGATTGTAAAATCTGCATATCCTGTGTGCTTCAAAAACATTAAAATGGGATCTTTGCCAGAACAGTACGGCAATCAGCAAAAAGCTTGGATGTATTCGTTAACGTTTCAGAATTGGTTTCGTCTTGTATTCATCTTTCGTCTGAAAAAAGAGTTGCAGGCAAAGAAATTACCATTAAATGCTGTACTCATCAATGCTGCTCAGCTAATGCTGATGATCTAATTGATGGTGATATCCAAACCCGTTTTTTTTGCCACCGAATGTAACATCAGTCATTCAGCCGTTCGATCAAGGTATCTTACATGCATTAAAAAGGCGTTACCGACGGGTTTTGTTATTAACGTTGCTTCATTCGATGGACAGAGAGATAGCTGCAGAAAAGTTAATAAAACCCTGGAAAGGTGTGAAGCTAAATCTTGTTGTTTTTAATTTAGCAGAAGCATGGGATGGCATTTCCGACGAAAACATAAAGAAATGCTGGGAAAAAACTTGGAGCTGTCAGAAGCGAGAACATAACTATTAATGTCAATCTCATCAATAATAGGACTTTCGAAGAAGTGTTCAGGCAACTGGCTGGGTGTAAAAACTTTGCCGAGTCAGACATTGTGAACTGTTTTCAGTACGAATAAAGGAAAGTTCCACACCACGTTCTGACTGATGAAGAAATCGGTGAGATAGTGATGGTGGAAGAACTTGAAGATGAAAGCAATAAAGAGTGCAGCAATTGCTCGAAGGTAGTACTACCCACACAGAAGCTGCAACGAATTTTGAAAAGGGCCTGATGTATTTGCCACAACAACACGATACAAACAGCACGGATGTTATGCTATTGAAACGTGTAATGAATGAAGCTTGCGTACAATACATGAAAACCCAGAAACAGAAGAAAATAACGGACTTGTTAAAAACTCAAAGATTCACAGACTTCATTTTTTGAATCTAATTATTGATCACTTGTTAATATATTTTTTTACCTTAAAAATTTGTAACTTAACCATTGTAATCATTATGTAACCTAAACAATGTAATTTTCCTAATAAATTTTTAACACTTAATACCCAATGTGTGTTGTGCGCCAATCATATGACTATTCGCATTTTTTGTAACCCGACTTTTATGGTAATCCGACGGTACTCAAAAATAGGAATAGGCGGATTAGAGGGTTTCTAGTGTACTTCCGTAAGAGAATTTAATATATATAATCTTAATAAATTTCGTATTCCTGCATTTTTGCGTAAGAGCGCAACAGCTATTGCGCCAAGATCTGAATATTTATATAACTAATTATAGTACGAACGCACCTCATTTGTCACGTTTGGCGTACAATTTCCGACTTGGATTTAGTTACTGTTATTTTTCCGAGAGATTTTGGTATCCTTAGCACACTTTACAAAATAATTGCATTAATAGATTGTAAAAATTAAAATGCCACGAATGTTACATTTTACTCTTCTGGTTTCTCTTTTAAATTATGTTTCCCTATTCATAATTTATCTTTTTGGAGTCGGTGTTTGGGGGGGAGCACAAAAATAATGCCGAAACAACAACACCAGATAATTCAGCTTTCACTGTTTTCTGGGGGGGGGGGGGGGTATGGGAAATAACTGTTCTTTTTTTATAAACTTGTGAATTTTCCGATTTTTCTGCTCTATTTCAAACATTTTTCCTATTTCCCACACGTTTCGTGTACGAACCTACAGATTAAAATGGTGTACAATTTTTCACAAATGTATGTCAACATGCAAACTAACTTTTTCTTAATTTTACCATATTCTTCCTTACGCTGATTTCACAAGAAATTATTTTTTTTTAGACCTTAATTAATTTGGCTTTTAACCTTTAACGGTCCAGAAACATTTCAAGTTTCTTTCCGTTGGGTTCAAGATAGTTTTCTTAAAAAGAGGGGATTATGAACAAATCCCTACAGATCCAATGCCGCAATATACGTGACATTCGACTTAATAAGTAAATGTGTCATGCCGCAAATATTGCGACAATGGGCTGTTAAAGGATAATAAAATAACTTTTGCCGCAATGAGCATGACATTACACCTAATGAGTAAAAGTGACATGCAGCGTTTATTGCGGTATGGAGCCATTCAGGGATAAAAATAATAAAATAACTTTTCCGCAATATACGAGTCCATACGAGAGAATAAGTAGAAATTCCATGCCACATAATTGCGGCAATGGGCAGGTAAAGTAAAATTTCTTATGTTTGGTGATTTAACTGCTATGGTACTTTAATATAATATCTTAATCAAACTTTTATCTAGAAGGAAAAATCACTCCCGATTTTCATAAATAAATTGGAATAGAAATATAAGAAAAATGCATTGCTGTCTGGTTATAATCTCAATGCAATTTTTAGTATGAGAAAACTGATTTTATAATTATGATTTTTTAGTTTTTTTTTTTGTTCAGTATCCTATTTTTTCAATTTACAATTTTACTTTTTACATCTTTTTTTTTTTTTTTTTTTTTTTTTTTTTTTTTTTTTTACACAATTGTACTTTTTGATGTTTTTTCTTCCTTACTCATGGCAAAAAATAAACGTGCGTGCACATATTCATTGCTGGGTATTAGTTGCTTTCTTGGAAAAAATACCAAATCTTTATAACCTTTGGATATGTTGGAAAGATTTTAACTATTTATTTATCATTATTTTTTTCATGTCAATTTCAATCTTTTATTTTTCTAAAGGAGAAGTTCTACTTCTTTCTAAAATTCATGTGATTTTTACGATTTTTTTTTTCCGGCTGCAAAGAAAAGAGTAGCCTTTACCTTTAGGCCTTTCGCATTATATTTATTGACATTTCACTTAAGTATTTAAATTTTTAAGTGTGAAAAAAAATTACTGATATGCCTTGTGCGACGGAGAGTATCTGAAGTGACGCGCCGTGAATTTGTAACCGGGCGACCATTTTTCTCTAGTCACAAGCATCTGAAACAAAGTCGGTCGGGAAATTATAAAAGGGCTTTAAATTCTTTGGAGATTATAAAATAAGTTCAAACAGTCGATTTTTGATAAAATAATTGTCATAATAAAGGATTTTTTTTTTTTTTTTTTTTTTTTTTTTTTTTTTTTACATTTTGCGAACTTGAAAAGTTATTAATCAATGAAAATTATACTTTTCGGTAGTATAAGCTCTAGCAAAAAATATTTTTTTCTTAAAAAAAAAAATGAAGGAAAACAGTCAAATAATTCTCGAGAAAAATGGTTGTCCCGTTTGAAAAACAATGATTCGAGATCGTTTTTTTTTTGGACATGGTTTTGAGGCAGTGCTTAATTTGCGCCGGAGCCCACCGGAGCTCGGCTCCAGTACTTCTCTGTTTTAAGTAAATATTTAAATATTGGTCGGAATTCACCGGAGCTCATAGATACAGGGCTCCGGAGCCCAGTGCAATAGCGATTTCGAAAAACGGAGGCCTAAATTACTCTTTCCTTTCCCTCCGATCTCCAAGTTTCTGCATTCTTTTCTATCAAAACGCTTATGTAGTGTATCGCCCACGTAGGGGATGGAGAGGAAACGGCGCGTAAGATTTTCTGAACATATTTCTTATAAATGTTTTTACCTGTTGTTCATTCATTAGCTACATATATGCATAGCTGCGAACATTTTTGTGTGTGTGTTAACACTATTTCCGAATCATAATCCTTACCTTATTAAATTGCAGGATTCTGCGATTAATTAACATTAAAATTAGGCAAAGGTTTCTGTTCGAAGGAGTGATGAGCTAAAAAGTGGAATAGTTGACAGTTAAGTTTAAGTATATGCAGGCAGATATATTTAAAATTCTTATTTTGCTAAAGAAAAAAAAAGATGCTTTAATTTTTGCAAATAAGGCATGAAATATAAATATGCGGATCGGAATGATGGCGGGGGGGGGGGGGGGGCACGCTACGGTTTTAGTACTGCAGAATATTAGGGCTCCGGTACTTCTTTTCATAGAAATTAAGCCCTGTTTTGAGGTGCATTTCGCCATAGTTTCAAGAAGCAATAAACTTCGTGTGTAGACGTAGAGCTGCACGTAGAAAGCCGTTTTCTAGCTGCTTCGGCGTGCGTGACGTTCACGGAGCAAAACACACTGTAAGAAATAGACCACGCGCATTAGGCGGAGATCTCAAAGACTGTTGGGAATTATCCGTATTTAATTGGCTTTTAGCTAACGTTTGTGGGGAAAATCGGAATGCTCAGTAAGATATATAAATAAATATATTATAATTTAAATATATTGTAAAGAAAAGCGGCATCGTGACATTGAATGACTTCAGAAATGCTTGTCGGCCATTTAAATATCACGAGACTACTTTAGGGAAACAAACAATCTGCACACTTAAAACAGGCAAAAAATGCAAAAAGAAAAAAAAAATCTAAATTTTGACCAAAGGACGTAGAACCACACCTTAAATAATATTAGTTAAATTCAAGATACAATTGAAAATATGAATATCTTGCTGGCCATGAAGAAAGGTTGGTTGGTTGGTTGTATTTATGTCGGCCAATTATCTGCACGTGGGATACAGGCCCTAAGGGGGGGAAGTGCCTTCCGTGGAGGTCTTTCTAAGGGAACCTAACCCGTATTAACGCTTGAAAATTTAAGGTTCGGAGAAAACCACGAAAACTCCGAACGATTAGGCCGACGGGCGCGATTGGGATCGAACCCAGCACCTCCCGTCTACCAGTTTCGAGAGCAGAACCTCTCGGCCACCATGAAGAAAGAAAAAAACTGCAAAAGAAATTCCTTATCAGCCGAAGCCTCTCTTTTGACTTAGTTTTCAAAGTTGTCGATGTTGGAAAATGCCTTTAAAGGTAGTCTCTACTGCTTCTTTAGAACATTTTCGTTTGTGCGCTTGCGCTGTGAAACCTAAAAGTTTCAACACAGAGAGATATATTTCTGAGTTTGTAGGGGAGGAGTGCGTTTTACATTAATTACGTTTTCTCTGGAACTTTTGGTCGAAATTGAAAGTTTAATAGTTCCAAACGTCAGAAATTAAATCAAAATCACTATAACGAGGGATCTTTTGTTGGCTTGGATAGATTTTCATTAAAAAATATAAAATCATGCAAATGTGCTGATGTATGCTACTAAAGGCAGTAGGGTCCCGATCATGAGGCTCGTTAGGAAAGATTTGAAATTGAAAGTTTAATAGTTCCAAACGTCAGAAATTAAATCAAAATCACTATAACGAGGGATCTTTTGTTGGCTTGGATAGATTTTCATTAAAAAATATAAAATCATGCAAATGTGCTGATGTATGCTACTAAAGGCAGTAGGGTCCCGATCATGAGGCTCGTTAGGAAAGATTTGAAATTGAAAGTTTAACAGTTCCAAACGTCAGAAATTAAATCAAAATCACTATAACGAGGGATCTTTTGTTGGCTTGGATAGATTTTCATTAAAAAATATAAAATCATGCAAATGTGCTGATGTATGCTACTAAAGGCAGTAGGGTCTCGATCATGAGGCTCGTTAGGAAAGATTTGAAATTGAAAGTTTAATAGTTCCAAACGTCAGAAATTAAATCAAAATCACTATAACGAGGGATCTTTTGTTGGCTTGGATAGATTTTCATTAAAAAATATAAAATCATGCAAATGTGCTGATGTATGCTACTAAAGGCAGTAGGGTCCCGATCATCAGGCTCGTTAGGAAAGATTTGAAATTGAAAGTTTAATAGTTCCAAACGTCAGAAATTAAATCAAAATCACTATAACGAGGGATCTTTTGTTGGCTTGGATAGATTTTCATTAAAAAATATAAAATCATGCAAATGTGCTGATGTATGCTACTAAAGGCAGTAGGGTCCCGATCATGAGGCTCGTTAGGAAAGATTTTTGTTAGCCCTGATTTGAGGTACATTTATGATTATCATCACGGGTCCGGGCAACGCCGGGCGGGTCAGCTATTATTTCTATAAAAAATAAGTTTAGTTTATCACGTAAAATTTTATTTACTAGGCCTAGTTAATAATTCATAACATTGCTGTTATCATGCAAATTACAAAATGCAATTTGAATTCTCAATTAAAATACAAAGAATTTTTCTAAATCCGCATTTATCGTTTTATTAAAAAGTACATAAATATTTACGAAAAATTATAACAGAGAGGCGACTAAATTGTGGCTGCACAAATGACGGTCAAATAATGGCAAGAGCTGTTAACAAGAGGCTGTCGTTTATTCAATGCAGGGCCACTTGAGATACGTGACGTCATTTCACTCTATTAGTGAATTAAATATATACTTAAGCTGGATTTTTAATTTAGGAAAGTGTAACAAAATGATAGAATAAAGCTCGTCATTAAACGTTTTGAACTATTCTTTGGCATAGTATTAGTTTTAATGTTGCTTGCTTCAATATTTTATTTAATGTTTCTTGCAATATTACTTTTCGTTTGAAGACTGTGTTTAAAAAGTATTCTTTGTAGTAGAACTCAGTTAAATTTACTTAATTTCTAAAACTTCTATAAATGTATCAAAAATATAATGTATGATGCGTATTTCATGTCAGTCTATAGTAGCAGATACTGGAGGGGAAATAATAAAGAAACAAGTATAACTGGAGTATATTATATATACTGGAACACACTGTGAAAAAAATGTGTAATTTTTACAGAAAAAAAAGTTGTATTTTTTACTGAAAAAAAAACTGGTTTTGAGAAAAGCAATTTTTTCTGTAAAGAAAGTTGTATTTTGTAATTTTTATAGAAAAAATCTGTATTTTTTACAGAAAAAAACTGTTTTAATGCAAAATTACACATATTTCTGTAAATTAAACGGTCTTCCACTGGGGCCAAATTTGACAGGTTTTTTTTTTTTTTTTTTTTTTTTTTTTTGTCAGTTTGAGAGATTTTTTTTTTATTTTTACAGTGCATTTATATATACTGGAGTATATATGGATCTATATATATATTTTATACTCATATATATATATATTATATACTCATATAACTGGAAATATTTTGTATCTAAAAACATAAAACTTGCAAAAGATCTTTATTTTGTCATACCTGAAATATTTTTGAAAAGAAGTATATCCTATTTCTACAAAAAATATTTGCAATAAAATAGAAATATAAATAAGAATATAGGTAATGTGATATAATATGGGGTAGGAAAACGTTCTTGTTGCTTTTACAACTTATTAGCAATATGTAGAAAAAAATTAAGGTTGTGTGAACACGCCAGATTAAAATGCAAGCCTCACAGCATTACAAGCTTACTGTCCTTCTTCCATTCTCACAATTAAACGCCATTTTTTACATTCTAGTCAAATGCCTTCTCAACGGCATGTTCTATCTTTCACACAAGAAAATGTTATCAAATTTGTGGGACTTTTCGTTATAGAATTAACATATAGTACTTTTTTATAGTTGTTCCTTTGATTTTTCCTACCAGTGTACGTACGTATGTGTCATGAAAGATGTTTTGAATAATGTATAATAAAAAATATGTAGTGAAGTACACGATTGACAGCTAGATAGACAGAGACATACAAAACGGATAAATAGATAGATAGACAGAATCCCAAATAGATACATAGGTATAGAGAGAATTTTTCCATAGTTAAATAAATCTAGTAAAAAACAATATTATTTTAATACTATCCAAGAGGATTTTTACTTAGGTGAATAATTTTTTAACAAAAAGTGTAAATGAACACTTTTAACGCTGTATAAAAAGTACTACAAAAGTCAACAGCTATTTAATTTACATGCAACACATGTTACGAGTAAACACAAAATAATAATTCTTATGATTCGAATATTCTAGTTCACGCTCCTGCAATTTTTTTCTTGCTACAGCTTCTTTATTGCATGCAAGCTACTATTATGTTAGTAAAACCAAAAACTTTCCAGTTTGCTAGTTTAAATTGTAGTAGTTAAAGATTAAAAATTACGAATTATGTTAGAATATTACAACTTACACGCACCTAATGTCTTAAACCTAAAATTCATAACAATTGTCATGGTTGAAAAACTCGAACCACGGCTTTTATTATTTCTCCAAATTACTTTCAGCATTTTCATTATATATAAAGTATTATTATATTAATAAGATCCAAGCTTTCTTTTAATTTGAGAGATAAAATGATTGCATAAAAACGTTAACTTAAGGAATTTGATATGAGTATACAGATGTTTAATTGACATACATGTTGCAAACATAAAATTTATTTTCTTTCTAATATCTCGACGAATAAAATATAATTGATAACTGAATAAAAGTAAAAACAAGAACGTAAAATCATGCGACAAGCACAGATTTTCCAACACATTCAGAATACTATAATAAAACTTCACACTTTAATAAGGTAAAAATGATGTCTAAATGAACAATTTGTAAAAACCATAACATATTTGAAAACGCAATTTCAGCAATCACAATCAATAGTCGTAGTAATGTCTCAATTTTTTGTGCAGCCTTGTATATGATCTATAGATTTATCATATAATACATAATATGCTAATTTTCAGTTCAGTTAGGAAACGCATAGAACAGTTGAAAATGCCTCTTCATCAATTTCCATCCTAAAACGAAAATGCACTTCAGATGTTTTGTGCAGCCCTGTATATGATCATTAGAATTTATACACACTAAATAATATAAAAAATAGTATGTTGTGGCCATCACAAAACTTTCTTCTATATAAATCACGTCAATTAAATGATTTAAATAATACAAGAAATTACATCAGTTTAGCACCAATTCATATCAAAGTATATCTGAATTTGAAGTTTGATGAAAATTCGTACATTAGTTCTTGAGACAGAGCTATATTGGAAATTCTGAAAAATGTAGCATAGCAGCGCCACCTGTTGAGCAATTTGCACCAAAACATAAACAACAGTAATTCATATCAAGGTATACCTGAATCTGAAGTTTGTTGAAAATCCAAGAATTAGTTCTTGAGATAGAGCTATTTGCGGGTATTGCAAAAAATGCAGCATGGCAGCGCCACCTGTTGAGCGATTTACACCAAAATGAATAAAGCGTCAATTCCTGTCAAGGACTAACTGAAACTGAAGTTTGATAAAAATCCGTGCATTAGTTCTGGAGATTGATATTTTGTGGAAATCGTGAAAAATGCTGCATAGCAGCGCCACTTGTTGAGCGATTTACACCAAAAACTAATCAGCACAAATTTATATCAGGACTAACTGAATATAATTTTTTATTAAATTCTGTTCATTAGTTCTTGAGATAGAGCGCACATAAAATTTATGTCACACGCAGACTCACAAACAGACATTTTGTAAAAACATGATTTTCGGTTTCTCTGACCCCTAAAACGTGTAAATCCGTCGAAAACCGGAATTCGAAAATTTTCATGAATCCAATACTTTATTCTTGTAAAGATGGAAGAAAGTAAAAAATTAAATTATTAAACGCACACAACTACGAAAACGCACTTCCAGCAATTATTGTTCATTATGCAAGCTAAACTTAAAAGTAATCACTAATTTAAAAATAAGAATGCGCTTATATATCTTAATCACTCTCCCACATAAATAATAACTGCCGATAAGTTCTTTTAAATTCTTTTATTGTTTTTAGAAAAGAAAGAATGTCTCAAAAAATTGTCTGTACATTTAACTAATTCGAGATTTTGTAAATCAACATATGTCATCATTTGTTATAAAACAAAATACTTCCATTCAAAATAAAACATTTCTACTTGGATTATTTTCTAAGGATAAAATATTTGTATTCCCAAATCCGTTAAGGAGATAAACGAATCACTTTTAACGAAATTTTCTATCTGGGAAACAAATCTTTGTTTTCAAAATGTCAATGAGAATTTATTTTTACTAAAAACTATGTTTATGGTTATTATAAGCTTACTGGAATTACTGTCGAAGATGAATTTTAGATCTTTTCACCCGGAAAAAAAAGAAAAAAACGAAAGAAAAAAGTAAGAAAGACAGGAGATATTTGCCCATTAGAACAGTCTAATTATTGTTCATTATGTAAGCTAAACTTTAAAGTAACCACTAATTTAAAAATAAGAATGCGCTTATACATCTTAATCACCCTGCCACATAAATAATAACTGCCGATAAGTTCTTTTAAATTCTTTTATTGTTTTTAGAAAAGAGAGAATGTCTCAAAAAATGTCCATTTAACTAATTCAACATTTTGTCAATCAACCTATGTCATCATTTGTTATAAAACAAAATACAGGGTGTTTATAAAGTCCCGGACCCATTTTGATGTTTAATAACTCATAAAATAATGAAGATATAAACAAACTTATGGCATTTATTGATGGAATAACTCATATATTTTCCTTTTCAGGTTTGAATATCTTTACTTTTGTAAATATTGTCTGCGCCTGTGGTTAATTTAAGATAATTTCATTTTCCAGTCTAAATATCTGTACTTTTCTAAATATCGTCTGTTTATCAATTGCATTTTACTCTCTTTTGTTTTTGGCAACTATTGCAATGTTATGTTAACTTTTGATGTGTTTGTTCTATGTTACTTTGGTATGTGATGTTTTACTCGAGCGGATATTAAGGAGAATGCATACTACACAAGAAATAAAAGAATAAATAAATTTAGTAATAGTCTTTGGTTGTATATTTTTTTTAAATATAAGTAGAAAACAGTAATTGTTGGCGCCGAAATTCATCTGACAAATAAATTTTCAAAATCCAAGTGAGATGGGAGAGCAATTAGGTTAAATAGTTTATTAAATAAAACTGAAATAGTATGTAAATTCTATTCATCATTAGAAGTTAATAATTGTTCCATAATAGTAATTCTCCGTATTTAACAGAGCCAATACAAAAAAAAATGTGTTCTCTGCTTGGTTGCAGAGTCAGGACTTCCACTATACACTCTGTATTAAACAGAGCCATGATTTAACAATTGGCATCTCTGATTACAGAGTCAGGACATGTTACATGTTCTCTGCTTGGTTACAGAGTCAAGACTGACCATTTTAAAAATGATACATATTATATAAAATAAACATCAAAATAAAAATTACAATATGCAGTTATAAATCTTCTAAATAGCTATAATATTCATTTAAATGACATCCAAGTAATTATAAAACTAATAAATCACCATCAATTCAAAATTATTATAAAGTAAATAAATCTATATTACATGACCTTGAAATCATAATGTTACTCATAAATATTGATTCAGGGTTATAAACAATTTAGATAAACAGATTAGATTTTTTCTGTCAAAAGAAATCAGTTTTATAATTATATTTCGCAATATGAAAGATAAACAGAGTTAAATTATAAACAAATAAATTTGAGGGCATTTACGCCGTAACATCCTCCGCCTCCATGAACGGAGTTCATCGAACAATTATAACTTACCAAATTTCCACTATCACATACTAAATAATCAAATATTAAATACAAATTTAAAATATTACCTTAAATGTTAAGTATAACTAAAATGAAATGCAATTAAATCCTACTACTTCTATAAAAAACAGTTTCTGGAACAACTAAAAATAGAAAAAGACATTAATATACAAAATAGTTCAGAAAGTTACAAAAATTAGACATAGAAAAAAAATAATAATAATAAAGTTAGTTAAAATAAAGTAAAATTCTATTATATTAAATGTCCATCGGTAGAGGAGACAATTTTGTGATAGGGCGTTTCAGTTCACCAGTAGAAGTCTTTAATTTGACAACACGAACAATATTATCATCCCCAGGAAATAGTTCAATTATTCTGCCCAATTTCCACCTTAATGGGGGCTGGTTTCCTTCCTTTATCAACACCAAGTCATTGATTTTTAAGTTCGGGTTGCTTCTAAAGCACTTTGTACGCTGCTGCAATTGTGAGAGATAGTCTGACGACCACCTTTTCCAAAAACTTTGGAAAATCTTTTGTAGCAATTTCCAACGTTCCAAAGGAGTTACATAGGTAGAGGAGATATCAGGCTCAGGTAAGGAGGTCAAGGGTGCTCCTATAATAAAATGTCCTGGCGTCAGAGCCGTAAAGTCATTTGGATCAGAAGACTCAGCGACAAGCGGTCTTGAATTTAAGCATGACTCAATTTGTGCAATTAAGGTCAAAAATTCTTCATAAGTTAAAATCTGATCACCAAATGTTCTCTTCAAATGATTTTTCATTTGTTTTATTCCCGCTTCCCAAAGGCCTCCAAAGTGAGGGGCGGAAGGTTAGTTGAATTTCCATACTATCATTTCGTCAGTAAGATACTTGTGCAATTTTTCATCAGAAGCAATTAGAGACATCATTCTCTTTATTTCGCGGTCTGCCCCTACAAAATTTGTACCTCTGTCGGAAAATATTTCTAGAGGTTTTCCACGTCGAGCCACGAATCTTTTCAATGAGGCTAGAAAGGTTTCAGTTGTAAGATCAGTGACTAACTCAAGATGGATAGCTTTTGTTACGAAACAAACATACAGACAAACATAATGTTTAAAGGGTTTCACACCGCGTCCCTTACGAGGTTTGATCAAAAAGGGGCCGGCTAAGTCGACTCCTACTCTTGAAAATACTCGAGCTTGTGTCACGCGTGCTGATGGCAGATTTCCCATCAACTGAGATGAAAGGTGTGATGAATTTCGGAAACATTTCATACATTTCCTTATTTCTCTTTTCACAGCTTCTTTAGCATTAATTATCCAAAATTTTTGTCGAATTGCTGAAATTGTCAATTGAGTCCCGCTATGAAGATGTTTCTCATGAAAATACTTTATTATCAAGTCTGTAACATGATGCCTTTTAGGGAGAATGATTTGATGTTTTTGATATTCAGACAAGTTTGCATTTTTTAGCCTACCTCCAACACGAAGAATATCATTTTCGTCAAGAAATGGATGTAAAGGAAGGAGTTTGCTTTTAGAATTTAGGATCTTTCTGGATTTTAGAATTTTCAGTTCGTCTCCGAATTCATGGTTTTGAATTAATTTCACAATAGCATTTGTTGCCCTTTCAAGTTCTGGAACAGTCAAAAAACCATAGACTCGTTCAGATGGGCATGTACTATTTTTGATGAATCTGAGGCACCAGCCGTAATTCGTTTTAATTTAGACCAGGATGAAAATTTAAATAAAAGCTCAAATTCTGGAATATTTTGGGATATGGAGCAAACAAGCGTTTTACGTTGTTCTTGCAAGACCTCTTCATCAGGTAGATTAGGTTGAGTTTCAGGGGGAAATACTGGTAACGATTCTTCCTTCAGCCAGCTAGGACCATGTAACCATACCTCGTTATTAATCAATTCAGATGCAGAGCAACCACGAGAGAGAACATCTGCAGGATTTTCCTTTCCTTTACAAAATTTCCATTGTACAGGAGCAACAAGTTCCTGAATTTCGCGTACGCGGTTTGCCACAAAGGGCTTCCAGTTGTTAGCACTTCCTTTAATCCAGTGCAAGGTAATTTGGGAGTCACTTAGACAAAATATATTTTCATTCACAATTTTAAATATTTCCTTTAAATAATTCGCTAATCTTGCAGCCGTAAGTGCTCCAAGAAGTTCGATGCGCGGCAATGTAATTTTCTTGAGAGGCGCTACTCTCGACTTTGCTATTACAAATGAAGTTTCACAAGAAGAAGAATCACGTAAATAAGCCACTGACCCATACCCCTTTAAACTAGCATCAGAAAATATGAAAAGTTGAGCGGTTTCAGGATTTAATTTTGGGATAGTTACAAAATATTTTCTAAGAATTTCAAAATTTACCAAGTCTTTTATTTCATTATGCCATTTTCTGAATTTTCCACTTAAAGAATCTGGTAATGTAGAATCCCAGTCAATTCCATGTTCCCAGAGTTCTTGCATTAAAAATTTAATTCTTATCACGAAAGGGGAAATGAGTCCAATAGGATCATAAATTTTTGCCACAGTTTGTAAAACAATACGTTTGGTAATAATTTTATGGTCAAATTCTACTAAAAGTGGTTGTATGTCTATTTTCAAGGTGTCACTTTCTGTTATCCATATAATTCCCAATACCTTCGAAAGATTTTGTTCAAGAGTGTCTTCCTCAAAGTTTATTCCATGTTCCTTCCATAAAAATTTTAAATCGGAAGAATTGGTTTTAAATTTTCTGAGTTTCATATTGGCCTCACTCAATATCTTCTCTGCACCGTTTGATAAAACAAAAGCTTCATTTACTGAATCAGCTCCATGAAACAGGTCATCAACGTATAAGGAAGTATCCAGCATATTAACTATTTTTCCAAACAAATCTTTATACCCCTCAATGTGATGTTTGATAGTTGCAGAAAGGAAAAAGGGTGAAGTTGTTACACCAAAAGTTACACGGGTCATGCGAAAAACCTTCAAAATGGGATTGTTACTAGTGATATTGTGAAACCACAGGAACCTCAAAAAATTTCTATCTTCTTGTTGTATCTGGATTTGCAAGAATGCCTTTTCTATATCGGCCAAGAAAGCAATTTTGTGGAGACGGAATTTTAAAATAATGTCCAATATGTTAGGATTTAGATTGGGCCCAGGAAATAAGCACTCGTTTAACGATTTTGCCCCCTTATCTTTGGATGACGCATCAAAAACAATTCTTACTTTAGTTGTCGATTTATCTTCCCTTATTACTGGTCTGTGAGGCATGTAATACGTGTTTATTTCATCTTTATTAAACTCACATTCTTCAATTATACCCAAACCACATTGTTCATTTAATATTTTCTCATATTCCTTAAGTAACCATTCATTTTTGCACAATTTTGATTTTAATCCCCAAAGTCTATGTTTAGCTACATCAAAATTGGATTCCAATTCATTTTTATTTACTTTCCACAAAAGTTTAGTTTCATATCTTCCATTTACAAAATTTAAATTATCATTAAATAAATCAAGAGCATCTAAATCCTTTTGTGAAAATAATTCATTTTTACTATCACAAATACCCAAAGACTCTAGTTTCCAAAATTTTTGCAAATCAAAATTTTCTATTTCATTAACAGATACAAGATGAGCATTAACTGTTTCGTTACCTTTAGAGTTTATTTTTCCCACTATTGTGTACCCAAAAAGTGTATTAGCTACATATAAATGGTCATTAATTTCTTCAACGACACCTCTCTGAACATTCCAGAAATAATCAGCTCCAAGTAAAATTTGTACTTCGGATTCCTCGGGCGTAGGGTCGGCTAACCTCCATCTTTTACTTTCAATGTATTTTATAACTAGAGGGTCAGAATTGGGAACCTTCAATGTTGTTGCACTTATCAAATCGGTAGCTAGCACCTCAACATCTATAAAACGATGATAATTCATTTTACTTCGCAATTTAATTTTAAAAACATCATATTCTTCTTCGCGACCTTGATCCATGCCAAAAGCGAATACAGTTAAATGTTCTTTTCTTAAAACAGGCAAATTTAATTCACGAGCTAAAGCTTTTGTTATGAAGCTTTTTTCGCTTGCAGAATCAAGTAATAATCGAACTACCTTTGATTTAGAATTACCTTGAGCAGTTACACAACATGTTTGCAATAAAACAGCATGCTTAGAATTTCTAAAATTACAATGAGAATTAGATA
Organism: Maratus speciosus; assembly: GCA_963932465.1. Classification (NCBI taxonomy): domain Eukaryota; kingdom Metazoa; phylum Arthropoda; class Arachnida; order Araneae; family Salticidae; genus Maratus; species Maratus speciosus. The sequence continues at coordinate 462,134,591 of OZ010789.1, forward strand.
CAACTGTTTGATTTTGATTTTCATTAATTTCCGGTTTCAAACTTTTCTTAAAGCAAAATAATTTGTTATGTTCAGTGCTTTTACAATTTAGACATGGCTTTAATTTTATGTGGCATTGCGGAGATAAATGCGATTTCAAAAAGTATTTGTAACATCTACCCTCCTTACGTAACATTAATCTTTTCTTATCATCAGCTAAATTTTTACACTCGGAAGATAAATGATCATTACCTTTGCAAAATACACAAAAAACTTTAATAGTGGCATTTAAGGTATTAGCATGTTGATATTTATTTGATGTTTTCTTTTCACGAAATTCAGTTTTATTTTTATGTACAAAAGAAGAGGATGCATCATTTTTAGAACTTGTCATTGACAAAGCCTTTTCTCTACATTCTATTTCACATTTCAGAAAGGCAATTAGATCGGTTACATCTGACTCTTTGCTAGTATCACGTTTTCTATGATATTCAATCACTAATTCATGGGGCAATAGCTTTAGCAAAATAGGATTTAGCAATTGTCCATAAGAACTGGATGTTACCCCCAAATTTCTTAAACTTCTAATATTAACTTCGCACATGTCATGCAATCTTCTTAATGCATTTAAATTTGAACAATTTTTAACTGGTTCCATATTTAATAAATTAGTCATGTGTTTATTAATAATAACATCAACCTTACCAAAACGGTCCTTTAATAAATCAATACAAGTATCATAATTTTGTTCTGTCAAAGGAAACCCTTCTACCACATTATAGGCCCGATTACATAACAAGGATTTTAGATAAGCGAATTTTTCTATCTTAGATAGTGATTTATTCTGGTGTATCGATGTTTCAAAACAGTTAAAAAATTCGACCCATTCTTCGATTTCACCAGAAAATTTTGGAACATTTAATTTAGGCAATTTCATGGCAGAACTCGTTTCTGTTCCACTAGCAGAACCATTCAATGAATTTACACGACTAGTTGCTATCATAGAAACATTATCCTTTTTACATTTTCTTAATCTATTTTTAATTTTAAATTTAGCACTGATCAATTGGTCAGTGTACTTTTCACTATTAGCAATGTCCTTTTCATATTCTTTTAAGTCGGATATTTGAGCTTCAATATCACGATTCAAACTTTGGAAAGCCGTTTCTTTTAAGAGAAATATTTCTTGAAGCTCTAATAATTCATCGGTTTTCGTATTATCAATGTCATCATTTAATAATGTTTCTAATTTTGTAATTAATTTCGTGAAACTCGTTCGTTCAACAGAACGTTTTGCTTTCAGCTTTTCAAGATTTTCCATTTTAAATAAAGAATAATTCTTATTTTAAAACATTAACCATTCATAGAAAATGAAAAAAATATTTTCTTACCTGTTAATTCCAGGTAATGTAGATGGCATGTCGTAATCCAAATGGCACAATAATAATTCCACACTAATCACAGGTTGAAATATAAATCACACACTAATCACATGTTGAAAAATAAATCACAGTTGTTAATCACAAATCTCTTTCACAATAGCTCACTATTATTTCCAAAAAATGTTTCGCGGGTTACTCGGCACCAAAAATAAATGTTGGCGCCGAAATTCATCTGACAAATAAATTTTCAAAATCCAAGTGAGATGGGAGAGCAATTAGGTTAAATAGTTTATTAAATAAAACTGAAATAGTATGTAAATTCTATTCATCATTAGAAGTTAATAATTGTTCCATAATAGTAATTCTCCGTATTTAACAGAGCCAATACAAAAAAAAAAATGTGTTCTCTGCTTGGTTGCAGAGTCAGGACTTCCACTATACACTCTGTATTAAACAGAGCCATGATTTAACAATTGGCATCTCTGATTACAGAGTCAGGACATGTTACATGTTCTCTGCTTGGTTACAGAGTCAAGACTGACCATTTTAAAAATGATACATATTATATAAAATAAACATCAAAATAAAAATTACAATATGCAGTTATAAATCTTCTAAATAGCTATAATATTCATTTAAATGACATCCAAGTAATTATAAAACTAATAAATCACCATCAATTCAAAATTATTATAAAGTAAATAAATCTATATTACATGACCTTGAAATCATAATGTTACTCATAAATATTGATTCAGGGTTATAAACAATTTAGATAAACAGATTAGATTTTTTCTGTCAAAAGAAATCAGTTTTATAATTATATTTCGCAATATGAAAGATAAACAGAGTTAAATTATAAACAAATAAATTTGAGGGCATTTACGCCGTAACAGTAATAGTTAATTCTTCCTGGAATTTTCTACTAAATAGCAAAGAATTTAATTTCGATTTGTTTTCAATCCTGTTTCTATTTTTATAACACTTTCCAACAAAGTTGAAAAGTGTTTATGCATTCGGTTTGTCTGTCCGTTTGTCCACGATCTAACTCTGGACACTGATGGGTAAAGTTCCGATTAATGACGTCCATGAAAAGTCTGATGCAATGGTTTTAACATCTTTATTTTCGAAAGAATTTTCTATAACAGACCTGTGGAGTCTTGATGCAATCAGTACAACTGATCCTGTAATCCAGAAGTCCCAAGAAGAGAAGGAACGTGAATCGAAAATCAGTTTCTTGGACTCAGTTACTGTAAATAACGAAGGACGTTATGAAGTCTCTCACCCATGGGCTGAAGAACGTCTTCCTATTTCTAGTAATGAAAATATAGCGTTAAAAAGATTAAAAACCATGACTAAAAGACTTGTTTCCGATAATTTGTTTACATCCTATAACGAAGTTTTTAATGACTGGTCGACTTTGGGCATAATTGAAGAAGTTTCTATGAATTCAAAGGTAGACTCTGTGCATTACTTACCTCATAGACCAAAGCTCAAAGAGAACAGCACAATGAAAGTTCGTCCAGTTTTTGACGCATCTGCGAAAGAAAAGTCATCCCCGTCGTTAAATCAATGTTTGGAATGTGGGCCGAACTTAATGAAGCTTATTCTAGATATTCTCCTTAGATTCCGCGAACAAACAAAAATACGGTGTCATAGCGGATATAGAAAAAGCTTTTTTACAAATAAGCATTTGACCATAGTGCAGGGATTTATTAAGATTTTTTTGGTGGAGTGATGAAGATGAAAGAAAATTGGAAATACTTCGTCATGCACAATTAGTTTTGGGCTTAAAATGCAGTCCTTTCATTTTGGCAATCATTATTGAATTTCATTTACTGACATACGCTGATAATCCTTGTTATGACAAAGAGATGATAACAAAACTTCTTTATAGTTTTTATGTTGACAATGTTGTTACGAGTTTTTCTAATAAAGACAGATTGGTACAATTTATACAGGAAGCTACAAATGTAATGGAGGAAGGTAAATTAAATTTGAGGGGTTGGCAATATTCTGAAGATAATGTCGAGCCTACAATTTCACCTGTACTTTGTCTATTTTGGGACCGACAAAATGATACTTTAGCTCTTAATTTGGGCTGGATAGAGAATTTTGAGCTAGGAAAAATTACAAAACGGACCATTCTCTCCATTGCACACAAGGTGTTTGATCCAATTGGATTGGCAAGTCCAGTTTTCTTGTTGCCGAAGCTTTTATTACAGAGAATGTGGAAAGATGGAATTTCGTGGGACGAAGAGGTTGATGATAATGTAAGAAAGGAATTCTCCAGCTGGTTTAGCGACCTTAGCTGTCTGAAACAAATATTTGTAAGAAGATGGTTTTGTGCTGATGCAAACTGTGAAACTCTTAGTATACATACCTTCTGTGATGCAAGTCAACACGCTTATGCCGCCTCAACATTCGTAAGAATAAGTACTGCTGACGGAGTCGAAGTACATCTATTAGCTGCTAAATCCAGAGTTGCACCGGTCAAAATAATTACCATCCCACTTCTTGAATTAATCGCTGCCACGGTGGGAGCTAGACTATGTGCTTCAGTCATGAAAGGACTTCTGTGGGAAAATGTAAAATTGTATTTTTGGACAGACTCCTCTACGGTATTGAATTGGATACAAAGAGAAGAATCTTGGACTGTTTTCGTAAGCAATCGAGTAAAAGAGATTAGAAAAATAACAGATCCAAACTCATGGAAACACGTACCCAGAACTAAAAACCCAGCTGATCTTCCATCCAGAGGATGTGCTGCCAAACATCTAATGAAAATAAAATGGTGGAGGGCCCAAGTTGGCTTAAGGAAACTGAAGATAAATGGCCCTCGTCTAATATAGTCGCCGATGAAAACGCCATTGCCCAAGAAAAGAGAAAGTCAAAAATGCCTATTGATGAAAAATCAGTAAAATGTTTAACGAACCAGACAACATTTTGTGAGAGGTGCAAATCATCTAAAGATGAGAAGAATAGTCTTTGTAAGTACTATGGATGTGAGTGGTATTTTAGGTTTTTCTCAAATTATGATAAAATTGTTCGTCTGGTGGCTTGGATTCACAGGTTCATTCATAATTGTAAGATAACCAAAATCTTAAGGTTGAATGGAGAATTAACCCTTCAAGAAATAAATGCAGCTGGAAAAGTAGTTATGAAATCTATTGTTAGAAGAGTCTTAGGATAGTTTAGTGTTTCTTATGAAGAAATGACAACCATTCTATGCGATGGAGAATCAATAATTAATTCTCGACCTCTTACTTATATTTCTGAAAGCAATGGTGAACTTGTCCCGCTGTATCCTGCTTTGTTCATACAAGATGTAAAGCAAATGGGCACACCAGATTTTGATGTTGTGGATAAAAACAAGTTCAATAGAAAACTCAAATACCGACAAAAGCTAATATCTGATCTGCGAAACAGATTTCGTTCTGAATATTTGGGATTATTAATCTAACGTCCTCAATATAAGAAATGTAAAGAACAAATTCAACTTGGTGACGTCGTGTTAATTGGCAGAGATAATACTAAACGTATGGATTGGCCTTTAGGACGCGTCATAGAACTTATTCCCGGAAAAGATGGTGTCACCAGATTAGTCCGTCTACAAACATCAACATCAGAAGTTTTACGACCTATTCAGCGAATTTATCCCCTAGAAGTATCTTCAACGTGGTCTGAGGAACGAAAAGAACTCTATTCATTTCCGAGTATTCAGACTGTGTCTAAAGTTGAACCTGTAAAGCGTACACGATGTGGGCGGATAATCAAAGTGCCTCGAAAGCTATATTTGTAATGTAAGAAATTTTTGTGACCAGTTGAGTTGTCTCTCATCAACGCAAGGTGGGAGGATGTCACGTAATCAACCGAACTCAATGGCTTTCAGCAACTTTATCATATTTATTTTATTTTATTTCTTTATACTATTTTGATGTTGTTGGCAACAGGAGTTTCATGTTTGATAGAATTGTTTTGTGTTCCAAAGATGTAGCTGGTGAATAAGCACATTTAAAAGATAAAGCCAAGCGATTTTTAATAACTATAGGTCTCTATAGAATAAAGTAAATAGTAGTACTTTTTAACGAAACGTGTAACGTTATAGTTTTTCAATTTGAATAGAGACATCTATTTTATGGTTATTATTTTCGCACATTTATTGAACTCTTAATCAAGTAAAGAACCTCGAATGCCGGTGTACATATTAGTAATCTGACAAGTAGAATGCTCAAACAACAACCTTTATTTCATACAGATAATCGAAATATGTGTGGAAAAAATCAATTGTGAAGGGTTTTTACCCTAAAAGTTGTGTTTTTAGAAATATATTGTAAGCTTTTTTCAGATAAAGTATATCACAGAAATTTAAGTAAAGCAGGTTTTAAATAATGCAGAAATATCGAGCTTGCATTCCAGGCATAAAGATTATACAGTAAGTTAGGCTTAACATAACAATGTACTATTCTTTAGAAAAGGGATATGTGGGGAGGCTTGACCCAGTCAATGTGAGGGAGGGTTGACCAGATGCTCAAGTCTCCCTTAATTAAATGGTTTTGGAAATCGTTTTATTATACACTATGCAAAATGAAAGGTTAATGGTTATATAAAAAAATTTACATCTATCTATAATAATAAGGAAAGAAGTTTGTGTGTGAGGTGTGAGTGAGTGTGTCGACGGAGTTCTGAAGGGACGGCTGCACGTAGAGCTACAAAATTTAGGGGAAAAGGTACTATATATGAAGTTTTGCACCTCGAAGACCGATTTTTGATTTTTTGATTAGAATTTTTTTAATTTAATTTTTTATGCGATTTTTAGCGTTTTTTTTAAGTTTGTGGCGATTTTTAACACATTACTGAAAATAATACGGTTTCTTTCTTTTAACCCAGTATAGTAAATTTTCTTCTCTTTTCAAAAAAGTTTATTCGGAATTCGTACAGCGATTTTTGAATTTTTAGCGAATTTTTTATGCGATTATTGAACAGCAGTTAATGCATCTTCATATCTATAAGGGGTTACCGTAGGGGGGTACACAGTTCTGTCGCCAAATGCCGCCAAGTTTGATCGCCAAATTTGACGACCAAAATTAGTGGCCAAAAGTGACACCAACTTGGCGATATCTCTAATATTTCCCCAAATTCCCATAGACTTCCATTGTAAACCAACAAGGATTACTTGTTTACAGAAAATCAACAAATTCAGATATTTTAATGCAACAAAAACTAATATTAACTTAAGGGATTATATTCATTATATTTAAGGGAATCCAAGTAAATTAAATTATGATTAAAAGTAACATGATACAATACTTAGCATGCTTTCCCAAACATAAATTTTAAGAGAGCCCGCAAGTCAAAGGAATTAGATTTGAAACTTTTATCCAATTATAGTAAATTTTGACTTTCGTGATTTCTGAACTTTTTGTGATTTTAATTCGATTTTTACATTTCTTCGCGATCTGCTGCAATTTTTTGACATTCCATTTTTGAACTATAATGCTAAAGTAATTTTTGCCCTCATTTGAATAAAGTTTATTCGGATTTCGTAAAGCAATTTTCGAACTTTTCGGGAATTTTTTTATGTGATTTTTAGTATATTTTAGCGATTCCCTACCATTTTTCCACATCAGTGAAATTAATCAACTTTCAGACTTCGAACACAATATATAATTTCCTTTTCTCTTTTCGAAATTTGTGAGCAATTTAAAATTTTTTCGCGATATCTTATTGTGATTTTCAGAGTTTTTTCGCAATTCGTACTGTTTTTTGACGTACCCGTGCAACGCCGGGCAAGTTAGCTAGTTTATTCTATAAAGCTACAATAAAAAGGGGCGATGGAAAAGAAAATGTTTAAAACTGATTAAAGTAAGATGAAAGATGTGAAAAATTGCTATAGTATCCACTGCAAGAAAAAAGTTAATGAAATATAAATGGGATAGTTGATAGGAACTTTTTTCCATTTAAATATTACTTACAATAAGCAAATAGAAACAGTGGAAATTAGAAAGTATGAAACCAGCAGTTTTAACCCTTTCATCGGCAGTGGTACGTTTATGAAACCACTTAATTTTAATTTCAAAATGCCACAATGACACCAGAATGTTGCCAAAATCTTTTCCATTTAATATGTATGTGAAATACAGCCATTTTCTTATTTCCAAATCAATTTGTTCGTAAATTCCGGGGCCAGTCATTTATTTCAAAATTTTCGTACTTAAAGTACTTTGCCACTGAAAGCGTTAAAAGATGTTAATGATTAAGTTAAGTGCTCATGCGGCTGCAAAAAAACATAGCTTCGATCGAAAAACTTAGGAAGGTCTGTAGACAAATCTCACCAGGGTGAATACAGTGAGATGAAGCCAAACTATGTGAAAACTAGAGTTGTCAGATTGAGTGTCACAAAAGTAGGACAAGGAGCCAAAAAAGGGAGACAGTAGCTCCTAAATTCGATCATAATAATACATGAAACCCTATGAAAACGGAACCTGTCTCTAACGGAATACTATTTTAAATGTCAAAATTTCATTTTCCCTGCTGTACAATTATACTTGCTCAGACAAAATCATGTTAAAAAAAAAAAATCCTCTAACTTGCAATTGCGTCTAAACAGGTTTGTTTAAGCATCATATTTTCAAAAATATATTTTTTATAATAATTAAAGCATGTAGCATAAATTTATTTTGCTTTTTTTTACTGATTTTATTCCTCTTCACATATATTTCAATATAAAACAAAGTGGGCCAAGCCTCCCATATAGTGGGTCAACCCTCCCATATGTGGGGAACCTTGACCCATTATTTTCTCGTGATTAAAATCAATGATTTTTCAAATTTCTTATATATTACACTTATGCAACAATTTTATTTTGATCGATGATTGTATAACGAATAAAATGATATATAAAGCTTTATTCTAGGTTCAATATTTAAAAAATAAAAAATTATTTTGTAAAAAGTGGGTCAACCCTCCCTAGTCTCCCCTATTCCATTACATTATGGTGTATGGAGAAAAATCGTTTGCAGGGTATTTTAATGACATTACGCCATTTCAGATTTATTGAAACTAATATAAATCACCGAATTTCATTACAATCAGGTTAGAACAGGACATTTACAGCAATGTTTATTCTTTTACAGAGTCACACAAAATAAATCGGTTACAATACTGTCTTTGAGTAATAATTGCCGGAGTGCACTGTTTGATATTCGGTATGTGCTTTTAAATTTAATTATTTTTTTGCATGTTACTCGTTATATATAAATTATATACCTCATATACAGGGCAGCATAAAAGTATTCACGCGCCACTTTAGTAGAAGAAATTGCTGAAGGGGAATTTTCAACTGAAGTGTATGTATTTCTTAAGTGGACTAAATTTTGGCATGCATGTAGTTAATAGATAAAAATCTATATATCATATACAGGGCTGATGAAAAATTCAGATACTTTTCCGATTGTAGATGGGAACAGCTGAAATTGGGTTTTGAAATGTGTTATGCGTTCCCATATGTTTGTTTTAGATGTAATATTTTAATTTTTTAAACGGTGCAGTTTTGTTACATTATTCTGAATGTGTTGGAAAGTGTTTCTGTGCTTGATGCATGACTTTTTCTTACTTGTTTCCTTTTCTTTCTTTCTTTCTTTTTTTCTTTCTTTCTTTCTTTCTTTCTTTTTTTCTTTTTTTCTTTCTTTCTTTAAAAGAAAAGAATCGGCAAAAATTTTGCCAGATATAAGGCCGAATCTTTTTATGATTTCTCTTTAAAAGTAAACTAAGAAAATTAATAAGAAAAAAAATTGAAGTTTTATGACTTAATCTGTATATTTAAAAGTCTTTTGATAAAATATTTTACATAATTTATCGGAAAAAAGTGAATCGATAGAATTAATACGAAAAAAAAGTATGTTTCAAATTATAAGGAAGTGAAATGTTTTAGTTTACGTTTTGACACCAAATTAAACCACAACAAAGCCAAAATTTCCAAAATATTTAATGAGAAATTTTTTGTGGTATCTTTTGCTCACATATTTGAATTGTATAGGAAGAGGTCAAAATCGAAAATTAAAAATTATTCCAGTTGAACAATTTTACTTTTAATGAGATGATTAAAGCATAAAATGACGCCTTGTGCCGCATGATATTGTGTTTGAACATTTTGTTCTCTTGTGTTCAGCACGCATATACCAAAAAACTTAATTTTTGTGGTTACTTTCAGGACCTACTTTCGATGTATTAAACCTATAGGCTTGCATTTGATACTAAACAAGAAAAATATGATTAATAATAATAATAATAATAATTTTATTGGGAGGATTTTACTCTGGTTTAAAATACATATATTTAACTAAAAATATGATCTTTTTTACCGCAAAAAATCTAAATGGGGATTAAATTCCTTAGCTGCTACAAACTTGCCAATGCAAATTTAGTGCTCAATGTTAGGCAAAAGCATGTTAAATAGCAAAAATATATTATGGACGGTTTGTTGCAGGAATGTCGGAATTTATCAAAAAATGAAAATTTGAGAAACATTTGTCAGTTGTTAAATTTTCCTCGCTAATGTTAAATTTATCGGAGTCGAATGCATTCTTTTTCTTAAAATATCTCATAAGGAAATTAATATTTTTGACTTTTTTTTCCGTGTGCTCTACTTAAAGCATGTCTCTTTAATACTTACCCATCATATGTAGTATTGGGTAAATCTTATAATCGTTTTAAACATCGAAGTATTCTTTTTTTTTTGACGGATTTACAAGTTTCAGACACTGGAGATTCCGAAAAACATACTAGGTTGAGCAAAAAGTTCTGGGAAATTTGTGAAAGTTGCGTTGTTATGCGCATTTAACAACAAAAGCAACAAGGACACCATTCTTCAAAGTCGAGACCATCATAGTCCACGACTTTTTGCCATCGTTCTGTCAGATTCCGGATTTGTTGGAGGTACCATGGCGGCTCCTTGGAATAAAAAAAACTCTTGACATGCTTCTTCAACTTCATTAAAGGATTCAAATCGACGGCCCTTAAAAAAGTGTTGCATTGATCGAATGAGGCCATAATCGGATGAAGCCACCACGTCTGGACTATAGGCGGGGTGTGGAAAAATGCTTCTTCAACTTCATTAAAGGATTCAAATCGACGACCCTTAAAAAAGTGTTGCATTGATCGAATGAGGCCATAATCGGATGAAGCCACCACGTCTGGACTATAGGCGGGGTGTGGAAAAATGCTTCTTCAACTTCATTAAAGGATTCAAATCGACGGCCCTTAAAAAAGTATTGCATTGATCGAAAGAGGCCATAATCGGATGAAGCCACCACGTCTGGACTATAGGCGAAGTGTGGAAAAATGCTTCTTCAACTTCATTAAAGGATTCAAATCGACGACCCTTAAAAAAGTGTTGCATTGATCGAATGAGGCCATAATCGGATGAAGCCACCACGTCTGGACTATAGGCGGGGTGTGGAAAAATGCTTCTTCAACTTCATTAAAGGATTCAAATCGACGACCCTTAAAAAAGTGTTGCATTGATCGAATGAGGCCATAATCGGATGAAGCCACCACGTCTGGACTATAGGCGGGGTGTGGAAAAATGCTTCTTCAACTTCATTAAAGGATTCAAATCGACGGCCCTTAAAAAAGTGTTGCATTGATCGAAAGAGGCCATAATCGGATGAAGCCACCACGTCTGGACTATAGGCGAAGTGTGGAAAAATTTCGATACCGTCTAACTGTGCAAACTCATCGACGGTTTTCAGAACCGTTAGACCTTTTCTCCAATAATGCCGGATCAACAGAAGCAAATAATAGTGTTCAGTAGGAATTTTGGAGCCGAAATTCCAGAATTCCTATAGATATACCACTAGTACTCCTATATACAATATAAAATTTGTTAACTACTAGATTAAAAATTTCCCAGAATTTTTTGCTCAACCTAATATTTTTAGAAAAAAAAAATCGTCGACTGTCTGTCTGTGTGTGTGTGTCTGATGTAAACTCCCTATCTCCTGGAGAAATTAAGATTGAAACTTGAAATTTGGTCTGTCCTTAGTATTGTAAAATCCTGGTTTTATTCAATAGCACTCTGTCAATAAAGGCAGATGTGGCTCCTAAATATCCCTCTTTTGCTACAAGACCGATACATTTTGTGTATCATAAAATCTTTAACAACCCAATTAAACGTGCAATATATTCCACTTCAACTCTCTCCAACTGTCAGACTGGAAATCATATATTAAGCCAAGATCTTAGCTTTAGACATTTTGGGTATAATAATTCTTACAATACTTGAAACACTCCTCAAGCATTCTCAAGTGCCGCCGGATATCAAAGAAATCTGACTTATATATACCTAAAGGCCTGAGACCGTTTCGGGGACTCTCGGCTGAAAACTTCGAAAGTGAAGACTTTCCTTTTCTACACTCCCGGCGTAGGTCTGCCCAGGCTTAGGGCAGGTTGCGGAGCTAATATCTTCGGACAGAGTACAGAGTACTCTAAGCTGTAACCCACGCACGGTACTGACAATACTGCGGACAGGGCTTACTTAAGCTCTAAGTTGTAAAACCCTATCTCTTCATCTTAATTTCTGAATATTTTTTGTAGCTATGCCGTGCTGCTTTAATAAATTGCTTTTTGTCGCTGGACCATCCTGCATTCCTGTCTCACGACGGTACAGTATGTAAAAATGAGAAGAAACATATTGAATTTCATTAACCTCGATTATCCGGAACTATTTTTTTCGGACTCTCGAAATATTCGTTCTGATAAAAGTTATATAAAATTTTTCGAAAGTGTTTATTTTAAGTATTTAATATATAAGACTAAGTTAAATTTTGCATAAAGAGTTCAGTCCATCGGATAATTAGTTGCCGAGATATTTGTAACCATATTTCCCACACTCTTTAATTTTTCGATGCTTAATCCGACGCAGTAAACTTTAAGTTAATATGATTATCATTTTTGGAGTTATAAGGATGTTTCTTTTACGCAATTCAGAAACAGAGCCTTTAAAGTTTATGACATCATCAAGCGACGATTTTAAACGCTCTATCTACCGAACAAATTGAGACAGAGACTTGAAATTTGGTTTGTACTTAGAATGTAATAGTGCGATAAAACCTATTAAATTTCAGTTGCCTTAGTTATCGCTGGATATGCATTTTATAAATAAATTACACATGTTTTATTTTCGTATTTTATATTATGCATATCCATGATGGGTAAGTATTACGGTGTCTCCCAACGACTAGTTTTTAAAAGCTGTCAAACTATTTCAAAAATGAAAATTTATTACGTGAATTTTTATTCACATAGCTAACAAGGCGTAAAACCAACAGAGTGAAAAAGTATCCAGGCCAGGGTGTATCGTTCCAGGTGTCTCGGATAGAAGAACGTTAGTGCGCTGAACCAAAGACTCATGTTTGGACCCTGACATGGATACTTTTTCACTCTGTTTATTTTACGCCTTGTTAATGATGTGAATAAAAATTCGCGTTAAATTTAGATTTCTGGAGCGTACGCGATCGTTTAAAATTATTAAATATTTCTAAAATATATGCTTAATTTTATACGATTTTAACACATCGAATATTAATGTAAGCATATTTTCACAACTAAGAAAATACAGTCATCCTTTAAGAACAGTATAGAGGGAAAAAAAGAAAAAATATATTAATTTCTGTATAAGATATTTTAAAAACCCGAATGCATTCCACTCCCATAGGTTTGACATTAACGAGGGTAATTTTAGATCTCACTGACCAAGCCCCTTAAAGATTAAAACAATGATTACGAATCTTTAAACGTTCTTTGTGATGAAAAAAGTTTTGTTCCATGTATAGGCACAGAATATAAAAATAGGAAGGTTTAAAGGTCTTAAAAAATATAATAATCTACATTTTAATAAAAAATCGCCCTTTCTTATCTTCCTCTATTTTTCATATAATTATTTATAACTAGCTTTTTTTTTTAAATAACTATTTATATTTACATTTCTAATATTTTTCTGTTCATTGTAAAATTGGACAATGCAGTAAAAACTTTCAGGAAAAATTTATTTTATATATCCTTTCACCCGAGAATATCTTAAAAGCGCAGCATTCAGCGGTCTATTTGATCTCTGAATTTCATCCATTGTATACCAGGTGTTGCAGCTGCAAGTGGATCACCATGGAAACATCAGACATTTCAACCTTTACCTTGGAAAAGGGGATGAAACACAGAAAACAACGAAGAGAGGAAATTATTGAATTTAGAAAAGGTAAGTAGATATTATGTTTTGTAAACTATTTATTTATTTGTTTATTTATTTAACCGACAAGTATGTCAGGTGGTTCATACTTTGCAGCTAATTGCAATTTAATATATTTTTAATCTTTCATAGCTTAAGGGCACATGGAACATCTAGACAAGTAAAATGAAGTAGTTTCTTTGAAATATTTAACATAATGTATTTTACTTAAAAATGGAGGTAGGAATGATTTATTTTTATTTTTATTTTTTACAGTAAATACACACATTATAGCCCATATATAAATCAAAACAAATTAATTTCATGCATAAATTAGTTTTCAAGAGCTAATTAACTTTTTACATAGTTTTTGAACAAGATGTGTGTTACCGCAGTTTCCGGTACACTTTTCTAAAAAACTGTTGAATATATCACCTTAAAATTTTTTCTGGTGTCATAAAACATACTATTTCAGAATAATACGAAGCCATTTTCATTTTGGCTTAAAGGAAATAAAATAAAAATATTTTACTAAAAAACTTTGAAAATGCTGACAAATTTAAACACATAATTTTCGTTATTTAAATTTTTCTTTCACTCAAACCTATAATGTTAGATATTTTTAAAGAAAAAAGTTAGTTACACAATTTTGGAAAGTTTCAACCGTTTACTTAAAGCAAAATTTTAGAAAAGTGTACCAAAGCATAAAAAAACACATTTCGAAGAAAAGGCCTGTAATTATATATATAACATATGTATATAACATATGTATATAACATATATATATGTATATATATATATATATATATATATATATATGTATGTATAATGAAAACATGAAATCCCTGTCGTGTTAAAGGTTACGACATTGACGTTATATGGTGTTTCGAAAGTGGATTTAACTTCGGTGCGATAGTAATTGAATAATCAATCTGGAAGTCGTGCATTAGGATAAGCTGAAAAAGGACGTTTCTGTAGTAATCAATATGGTTATTCGAAATTGTTGTAGTCAACGAGTGAAGGCCGTGGAACACATTTATCCAGTGAAAGTTTCTCGAGAGTAATTGAGACAATACGTAAAGTCAACTCAGGATTTTATTTTAACATTTTTCGGCGGCGCAGTTTGCACCGATATATTTAGCAATCTCTTCATAGTAGTAATTCGTGGGTAAGCAAAGTCGTAGATAATAGAACACATCTAACGGCGATCAGGGGATGTTTTTTCAAACTGGAAATACGACCAAATTCTGTGGAAATATTGCGAGTATCGACTTTTTGTTCACCTAGCGTAGTAATACAAATATGACGTAGGTCGCGCTCTCAACCAATTAATAATTAAGGATACCACGTCATGGAAAGAGGGCTGACAGAGTAGCGGATGAATTTGAAGTTAAAAAGGAAAACCCTGGAATAAGCGCGGGCAAGTAAATTCTCGGAAAGGCAAAATGGCTGCTAAAAGAAAAAAGATCAGAAATGAAACATTTAATTTAAGAATAATAAAAACGTAATATTTAAGTAAATTAGACAAGTGAGACATTAAATAAAAGGAAATTTATTAGAATCAACGATAGAGATTATTTAAGAATAAGGATTTAGGGAATATAGAGTAGTAATTTAGAATAAGATAGGGAAATCGCGAAATTAGATCTAATAATGTAACATAAATATATATATATATATATATGTGTGTGTGTGTGTGTGTGTGTGTATGTGTGTGTGTGTACACACCCTCAGTGCTTAAAAAATATTATTTTAAAACCTTCGATCACCATATTTTTTAGGTTCATAATCATTTAGAACCATAATCTTTTAGCTCTATTTTTTAGGCAGATAATCCAAAACTCAAAAATTTGAACCTTTTCATGTTCCAAGTGCCCTTAAGCGAAATGCAACAAATAAAATTTTAACAAGATTTGACTATCGTTAATGTGTCCCCGCTTAAGATGTATCTCTGGTTAATGAGAATTTTGTCGTTTTCCCCATATTTTTCTCTTGTTTGTATTATTAATGTTTACTTAATGTTAAGGACATCGCCTGCGTACTGTTCCTCTCATAATATGTATAAAATTTTTCACAAATAATCAAGCGAAACTCGTTTTGTACATTACTTTAAAAAAGAAATTTTGATGCCACATCTTTTATTGAGACAATCAAGATATTGATATTGATACTAATGAAGAGAAAGATCACATTCCACAAGCGACAACCTGAGTATAGTGTCTCATGGCAGACATCACGTGACCATAGATTCCTGCCTTCAGATCACAGATGTATTTACTTATTTTAACGCTTTGTTGCTGATCGGCTATCTGCTTCGTGGTTGAATGGTTATGCTATATTTTAATCTAGATAGTATGAGTTCGAATCGCACGCCTTCTTTTTATTTCCGACGTTTCTTCTAGATCTTTATTTTAAAATACTTTATCGCTTAAAATATTCTATTTCAGGTTTCTTTTTTTTTAAACTTTTTTATTTACAAGTGTTTTGTCTGCGAAATATTATATTTCAGTTTTTTTTTTTCAACTTTTTTATTTAAAAATATTTTATCGGTTGCTTTATAATTTTCATGATAAATGGAATATTTTTAAAAAAAGGTAAATTTTGATGGGAATAACAATTAAAGATTTATTTTTATTTTTAAAATAAAATACTTAATTAAATATTCCATTTCAGGTTTTTTTCTGCTTTTTGATTTTAAAATGTTACGTATGGAATAGTTTAATAAAAGTTCATTTTGATATGAACAACAATTATATTTATTTCGATTAATAAAATAAAGTACTTTTTAAATACGATAAAATGTGCTAAAAATTTACATTAAAGCGCCTTTTAATATTTAAAGCTTCACTTCAGTGCAATATTATCAAATACTTTTTTTTCTCTTTAGGTGCGTTCGTAATTATATAAAAACGTAGCACCTGTGGTCGTCGTTCAGTCAATCTGACTATCTGTCCGTCCATCTGCATAAACACAGCAAAAACTACCCAACCGAATGGTCTGAAGTTTTATATATATAATTATTGTAAAATTTTGTCGAGTCATTTAAAATTTTATGAAAATCAGATGGTTTTATTACATGGACAGTCAAAAGTTTTCTGTTACATTACAGCCAATGCGAAAAAATGATTTCAAGTGCATGTTATTGATGTTACAGCCTTTCGAACAGAATGAAATTGTTATGCACTGATGAAGTGACTTTAAAATATACATTCAGTACAATATGCGGTGTAAAAAAATATTTATAAAACTAGTTATGGTACGAACGCCCCTCATTTGCCACGTTTGACGTGCAATTTCCAACTTGTTTAAGAATAGGATATTTAAAGATTTAAAAAGACAGGCATCTAAGTAACGTGATACGTGACGTGGTCACGTGAACAGGTCACAGGAACAGGTCACGTGATGTTTGCCGCGAGACACTAGTCAACCTGAGAATTCAAACAATGCTGCCGGATGCGGGTGTTCGTCTATATTACCAATCAAAATATGATGTAACATGCCAAATTTTGGAGTGTGTCACCAAATTAGAGAATGATGCGCTAAAAAGTTCACTTGTTCTACTATCGAACAGAAAAGTGACTTAATAAATCAAGTGAATAAAAATTATGTAAGTACTGTAATTTATTTATATCTTTTGATTGGTCCTACCATTTAGTTCTTTTCTATTAACAATATTTTCATTTTTACTAAAAATACTAAACGAAATAAAAGTTAAATAAAATCATGAGACGAAATGCAATATTCTACCTTTATTCAATCAAAATTACATGATATGAACTTTAAAAAGCTCACCGTTTTATTTGAAAGGCGACAAAAGTAGTAATAATATAGCTGTTACAAGTTAAAAATATACATTTTATTTAAATTTTCTAGTACTTTCGATCTGCGAAACCGCGAGCATCTTCAGGGAATATTTTTATTAATTGCTATTCCGTTCGTTCAAATACGTCACTTCGTTTGAAATGGGAGAGGCTATAATTATTAGGATAGCTGGAAGTAGAAGTAGGAGTGCATTGGATTGAACTTAAGTAGAGGAAATTATTTAACTGCCGTTCCATTCATTTTAGAACGTTACTTTGTTCATATACACCACTTCGTTTTTAAATGGGAAGTATTAGAAGAAGCTTCGAATTAAAAGTATGCATACAATATACCAAATATATGGTTAAATATCCTGAAAATAAATCCTGAAAACTTGAACATCCAATAATTTTACTCTACATACTTTTAATCCGAAGCCCCTTCTACTTACTTCCATTTAAAAACGAAGTGACGTATTAAAATGAATGGCACGGCAATTAAATCTTTTCTTCTACGCAAGTTTAATACGAAACACTGCTAGTTCTAAAATTCTCCAGCTACGTATTTGAAATAAAAGTGACGTAATAAAATAAATGATACGGCAGTTAAATATTTTTCTTTACGTAAGTTCAATACACGGGACTGTTACTTCTACTTCCAATTACCCGAATAATTATAGATTATCTCATTTCAAAGGAAGTGACGTATCTGAATGAATGGAACAGCAATTAATAAAAATAGTCCCTGACGATGGCCGCGGTTTGCAGGCCGAAAGTATCTGGAAATTTAAATAAACTATATATTTTTGGCTTGTAACATCTATATTATTATTACCTTTGTCGCCTTTTAAGTAAAACGGTGACATTTTTATAGTTCATATTGTGTATTTGGTAAAAGAAAGTTGTTTCCTTTTGCATAAAGATGTTTCCTTTTGCATAAAGTTCTAACCTATGTAATTTGTTAAAAAACTGCACTGCAAATTCGTGAAACACTTTTGCAACACTAACTAACTATAATTAACACTTCTAACTAAAATCGTTTTCAATTGTGTTTTGAATGTGTTGCGAATGTATTGTGCCAAATAAAAAGATTGTGCAAAAAGTGTTGTTAAAAATTACAAGAAGAGAAAATGTGTTTTCAAAACATTTCAAAATATTCATTTTTAAAATTGTGTTATAAATGTTTAATAAATAGTATGTTTTAAGTGTGTGTGTGATTTTAAAGGCACCATGTGGAAAGTGTTTTGAAAGTCTTTTACATGTGTTTTTTTTTTTATAGTGCTCTAAATTGTGTGGTGTTTACAATGTTTTGTTAATTTGGTGTGTGCAAAGTGTTGTGCAGCACAACACTATTGTAAGAAAACATTTTTATCAACACTATTTACAACCCCAATTAACAATACTATTTTTAGAACACACTTTTAGATAGCAACTCCTATTTAAATATATTAAGAACACATTTCTAGATAGCAACACTTTTGCAACATATTAAGAACACAATCACAACACAAAAATATTTTTGCATATGAAGTTTTCTAATTCACAACACATTAAGGTGTTGTTAATTTGTTGACAAAAAGTGTTGTAAAATGTGTTTATTTTTGTGTTTGAGAATTTGCTACGTGAATTGGATTAATTCAGGAAAAGGTTTTATTTTTATACTACTCAGTTGTTTACATCGTTTAATGTAGATTTGATTTAGAATGGATGAAAAATAGCTTCCATTGGAACTTCGTACTAACGAGAGTTCAACTAATTGAAAGAGTGAACTAATAACGTTGAAATACGAATAGTTTTGAAAAGCTAAATTTACTGAACATGAAATTTCAATGAGAATCGAAGATTGGAATGGTAAATAAATGTAATAGATACAAAATTAATATTATGCATACAAAAAAATAAAAAAACCTGTCAATATTAAAAAAAAGGATTATTTATTTTAAGGTTTTACGCTTGGTCATAAATTTCAGAAGTTTTTGTTTCAGCTGTTTATCAACGGAAGAGGGACATCTTTATTGTTCTCAATGTACGCTAATTGTGCCGATATATATGCTAATACATATGGTGTGTGTTTGTATAGAATGTTTTAGAAAAATTGCTTTAGAATTTTTTGAAATCTTTCATTGCTGATTGTGCGTTCGGAATAAATAAAAACTTATATTTAAAGAAATAGGAAAGAAAAAAAGAAAGTGGTATTTTTCTCCTGATATTAATTCATAATCCCATTAACTGAACTTTATTTTAAACATAGTGCAATGAAATAATTAACTCAATCTTTCTATACTACTCGTAACAAATTAATGTTTCAAAGACTGAACAAAATCCCCTGGATACTTAATGAATATACAGAATTTCTCAACCTAGGAAGTAAATTAATCGTTCATTGTAGTTAAGAACATGTCACAATTTCACAGAGAATTTCGACAAAGCAATTTGGAAAGTTGAATATAATTACAGTGTAATGTGAGTGTCTGGAAAATAAGAGCATTAAAATATGCTGCTAACGTTTCGTACAGAAATCAAAGGGGTTAAATATGAAAGGTAAATAAAGCATTTTGGAAAATGGATTTAATTTAAAGCAGATACTAATAATGAAATATTTTTTTCATCTTTAGGATTAAAAATAACTTTAAAATGTATTTGATAAAATTAGTAGCATTTGTTATGAGCTTTAACCTTTTTACCTCCCGACGGTACTTTAAAGTAACGCAGTTTTCTATCACAATTGAAACACAAGGTAAGAAATATATTTTGATGATATTTTTGGCTATATAACATTAACAATACTTTTATGTCTCAGACGCATCAGATTTTTATTAGTGAATGCTGAGATTAGTATGCTTTAATGGCCTCAGAGTCAAATAAAACGTGAATTTACATTTTGTATAGTGACTTTGTAGTGTGGACAAGAGTTATACTATGTAAGAAAACGCCTTTTGAGGAAATAGTACAGAGAAGAAGCAATTTTTTGGCAGGCAGTAGTAAAATGATCCTAGTGCTTCGACAGTGGCGTAGCGCCATTCAAACACCATCATCATAAAGTGATACCATCAATTAGAACAATGCCATACAAGACTTAATGCTTCAAAAAAAAAAAAAAAAACTAACAAGTAAATCTCAAAAAAACGAAAATTCATTTCAATTAGACATTTTATGTTAAATTGGATTACTTTACATAGTTCCTATTCGGACGTCACACTGTAAAATATTTAGATTGAAAATGAAAACATGCACTTTTTCTTTTTTCGAAGTAATTCTGATTCGAAAATGTGCATTCCTTATTTTCAGTTTTAGTTACAAATATGTACTTAAAAGTTAATAGTTACAAAATGGAAGTATTAAAATATGTTTAATAAATATTGCTGACCATTTGTAATAAAATTATTAAAATATCATCAACAACACGACACACTTGCAGCATTTTCGATCACGTATGTGAACATCTTTAATGTAATCAAGTTATATTAAATTGAATGACTTTTCCTAGTTTGATGGTGTTTTTTTTATTTGTTGTTAGACTTTGAGCAAGTGCTTACATCTTATGTCAATAATAACATATTCTAGTAGATTACAGACATCTTCGTTTATAAAAATGTGAATTGATTTTTGATAGAAAACATAGTCTTTGTTAAACTAGTTGGTTAATTTTTTCATGTTATGAAAGTTTATATCTAGGTTTTACAAGAGTTTTGCCAAATTATCAAGGTAAAAATGAGAGCACATGTTGAATCACTTTCGAAAAGACGGTAAATCTACAAAATAAGAATATATTTTTTAATTTAAATAATTTTGTATCGGAGCTACTCTGAGTACATGATGTTCTTGCAACTCAATTATGTCTCAAATATAAGAACCTATTTTAACAAGGCATCTATCATGACTTAAAACTATCAAACGCTTTAGCCTCATGCACATTTTTTAAATTTAAAGTGAGGAAAACAATTAGATATGGTTTAGGAGGACACTTCTGACCATGCTTCTTGAATCCATTCGATTACTAGCATTTTGCTTATTTCCCGAGATTATTATTTATTAATTGCTTGGATCATGTGAACAACCCTTTGTGTGCTTTCAAAAGTTAGGTGTCTTAGTTTATAGATTGAAAAAACAAACGGTTTTCAGGTAAACAAAAATAAGTTTAGGGCTTTCAAGTGGGCAGCACAATTGTCAAAAAATAAAAAAACGCCGTTTTTCATTAATGAATCGTTCGTCTAACTCACGAATATGTTTTTCTTCATCCATGCCTTAATGTTTGCTTCATATTTCGTCAAAAAAGCTTTCAACGCCTTCAAAGCATCTTGACTTTCTTGATCTGCCAATGACAAGAAGAGGGAGTCTTTCAGAGCCAAGTTAGTTCAAGTCAGTTAGTTCCAGCCGAAAGAGAAATTCTAGCTTAAAAGTGCTTTTCACCAGTGCAGGTTCCTTCTCTAGACTTTTCGGATCTTCCATCATATAAGAAAAGCTGATTTCGTCAACATTAAAATTCTTTCACGTTTCGTAGTTTTAATTAGACGGAGCAGATTATTTTTCCATTCAACGATGTTAGCATTTGTAACAGATCCGGACTCGCCGCTGATAGGGAAAGAAATGATTTCATATCATTTAGCTGACTTAACGAGCGTTTACTGCAGGGAAGTTTTCGATTTAGTTTTTCTGGCAAAATCCTGGGTTTTCGCTTTAAAATCGCCCCCCACCCCCAATTGTAATTTTTTCATCCCACACTAATTTGAACCACAGGAGAAGAAAATTTTCAAGTTTAGCATGCTTGGATTCCCTAAATCACTTTCTGGATACCGGAAGTTATATTTTCAAAAATTTCTAAAATAATTTTTCTTCATGTCCATACCGAATTCACGATCGTGGAAGGTTGAATTCTTTGCTAACATTAGTTTGTTTTCCCCGCTTCAATTGATCTGATAACTTTGATTTTATCATCTAACGACAAAACACTTTTTAAAAGAGACATGGCTGAAAAGGTGTTATAATAAAGCTTCCCCGATGCAAAAATGACTGACACCGTCAGACGATCTTTTTTAGCAATCACGTGATAAAAACAAAAACAACAAAGAGCTATCTCCCATAATTTCGTCCTCCTCCTTTTCAAAACTGCTAGAGCTATCTGTCACGTGTTAGTTCCCTCCACTCCTCCTTAGAGTCCGAACTACATGCATAAACAAAGATAAAAGAATACGAATATAAATGGTGCTAAAGTAATTTTTGAAACTTTAATGCATAAAACCACTTTATTTCGATTCGTTGCCAGATCAATTTTCTAAAATTTTGTCCGCATTGTCCAATGAGCAGTACTCATTTAACGATACTTTTAACATTAATTTCAAATCGGAATTGACGGAAGAGCGAAATTGTACTTATTAACCATTGATAAGTTTTAAGACGAGACGCATTAACGAGTGTCCACTGTAGGGCTGGATTATTTATCAATATATCGACAGATATTGATATTTCTTAACTATCGCAATAACAATATCTAAACTTTGACTCAGTTGATATATCCCAATAATATAACAATGTTTAGCAAGCACTGCAATTACGAGCACGAACTCCGAAAAAAATATCGTCAAATATCTCAAAAGTCAATAAAATAGTAATGTTTCGCGCTCACCGCCAGAGCTCCGAAAAAAAATATCTATTCCAATGTCTTCAACCTCATGCTTCATCCAAAACAGAAAATCTACCTCGATAATCTTTCTTTCCGCTAATTATCTACGTTAGAAATTATCCCAATCATTGCAATAAATTCCTTCACTGTAAACCCAGATTTCGTTCGACTGTTTGCGTAAAATACTGAATAACACTTATCGTCCGTTCTTCTCTCCTAACTGTGATTTCCCCACCAGTGACCGAGAGGTTCTGCTCTCGAAGCTGGTAGACGGGAGGTGCTGGGTTCGAACCCAATCGCGCCTGTCGGCCTAATCGTTCGGAATTTTCGTGGTTTTCTTCGAACCTTGGATTTCCAAGCGTTAATACGGGTTAGATTCCCTTAGAAAGACCCCCATGTAGGGCACTCACCCCTTAGGGCCCATATCCCTTGTGTTGATAATTGGCCGTCATAAACACAACCAACCAAACAAACTAACTGTGATTGGCCAACACGTATTGCAACAACTCCAGATTTTGATACCTTATGAATAATCAAGTGAGAACTGGTTATTCGTTATCGTATTTGATACAGAAGATAGCTGGTTATCATCGAGTCTATACCTGAGCAGCTGAAATGCTCGGCTTGCGAGCAACCAATCAGAGAAAGTTTCGCCTTTTGTTTATGACCAATTTAGTGAAAAGCTCAAGGTCAAAGCAATCATTGACTGCGATGATTGGTTGCTTTTAAGAAGAGCTTCCCAATCAGTAATGCTTATCCATATTGTACTCAGTTCTTTCTTCTTTGTGGTTCGTCGTACTTTCGTTAGAGTGAAGTTTTCCGGAGCGAATTTAATGTACCCAGTCTTGATATTTTTCAGCTATGAATGACTATTTATCAAAAAACAAAATTTAAATTAATATAAAACTATTCTAAAATGAGATTTGAGTATTTATATATTTTTAAAAAGGTTTCGATGTTGTTTTCTTGTAGTAAATAGTTAGGAAGATATAACTACATTTGATTTCTTAGAGAAAGATTGAAAATCAACATTTCTGTTGCGTCTGTCATCCACTGAAACCTATTTAATAACAAGTATATTAGCGTGACATGCGGCATTAAATTAATTTTAGTTTTTCCCGAGCTTCCTCTTTTCCTGTGATAATTAAGATCGTCAACGTCCTAAATTTGAGAATATTTTATTTTAGTTTGTATTTTATAATTTTCTCAGTTATCGCAATGTAATTAAATAGTTAAAATGCTACTGATAAATAATGCATTGAGGAGGAAGAATGGGAAACATACTATTTTTGAAGAAAAATACTTTGAAATAAATTGCATAAGTGCAAACAGATATGAAACATTGGTTTCTTTTATAAAATATTTGTTGTATAAATATATATACTTATTTTAATTATGCTTTGTGAACATATAGGTATGAGACATTCATTCGTTGCTCTTTACATCTGTTTTTACTTAAATTGCTGCTATTATACCATTTATTTTTCAAAATTAGAAATTTTCTATTTTTGCACAATTAAAGATAGTTATCGCGTTATATCACCAATATCAATATTAACTCGTTGATATATTGCGATATTAAATTTCTGATATCGTCCAGCCCTAGTCCGCTCTATATATACAAAATACCTAAATCAATAGATATTTAATCTTTCTTAGGATTAGTCACGAATATAATGCAGTTTATAATTGCGTTCTCTCTTCACAGTGAAGTGTTTTCTTAAACGTTTCGCATTAAAATACAAATAAGTATGATAATCACCATTGATCTAAAAGTAAAACTGTTTTTCTGTTGCTGATATTTTAATTTTATTAAGTTTTGCTTGAATGGAAAAGCATCACTGTTGAATAACGATGAAAAATTTCTTGTTTACAGGTAAAATTACATGTGAAAAGAAAAAAAGAAAACACAAAAATAAAGAACTCTAGGTGGTGAAATATGCTCGGTTACAATGTATGTTTTGGGAATATTCTAGGTTTAGCAAAAAGTTCTGGGAAATTTGTGAAAGTTGCGTTGTTATGCGTAAATTAACAACAAAAGCAACAAGGGCTATTCTTTAAAGTAGAGATCATCATAGTCCACGACTTTTTGCCGCCGTTCTGCAGATTCCGGATTGACTGGCTAAGTTTGTCGCCGTTACGATCTTCATCCTCATTAATCTCATCGACGGCTTTCAGAATCTCTAATAATACCTTTTCTCTAATAATGTCGGGTCAACGTACGCAAATCATACTGTTCAATAGGCATTTTGCAGTCAAAGTTCCTGAACTCCTATAAATATACCACTAGTACTCCTATATACGATATAAATTCCGGTAACTATTAGATTAAAAATTTACCAGAACTTTTTGCTCAACCTAATAAATAAAAGTCTTCTGAAGAGCGAGCACGTTGGCTGTGTTTCTATTAGTGTTCAGATTTTTTATAATTCGAGTGTTTTTCAAGTATTTACTATCTCAAACACTACGAGTAACACGTTTGAATTTAAGATATATTGCTGCTTTTATAAAGCCATTCAAAAGAACGAAAATTAATAGGGTCATTCAAAAATATTCTGAAATATTTAGATAAAATCGCATTAAAAAATATAATTGTAGAAATGATTTAATTTTGTTCCTACCAACAAGTTTTACAATCGTTTATTGGACATTGCGTGTTGTGGAAAGCGTGTTACTTAAATATTTCTTATCGATATATTCTTAAAAGTGGATATTTTTGCCCTCCTATAATTTTGTACATTTAAGCTCAAAATCTATTCTTAGATAATAATAGGCTGAACACAACTAAGCCGTTTGAATCAAAGCGTTTAATTTAATATAAATATTAACATAGCGTGGTTTGCAGTTTGAAAATTGGAGATTAGAGTATATACAGGTATAATAATATGTGCACAAATCGAAGGTTTTAGTAATTCTACACGATGCAAGTAAATTTGAAAAAGAAACTATTATTATTAAAATTTTAATGTAATAAAATTTAAGAAATTATGAAATAAAAGTTTTTGTGATTGATTACAATTAATCATTAAACTCTCTAAAATATAGGTCTTTAATTTATTTCTCTGTAATATTAGCTTTTATTATATTCGGTTTCCATTCTTCATAAATTCAATTTTAAATATTAAAATTTAATCGACATAAAATTGCTTGGTGGTATACATTAATTAAATGAATATAAAATTAATTTCTGTCATTTTGAACATGCTTGGAAAACATTAAGTCAGCAGTTAATTAAAAAATATATTACCTCGATCCCAATAGAATTCTCAATTTGAATAATATAAAATGTAGAAATATATATATATATATATTTCGTTAGATTATTTCAAGCTTATTGTTAGAACGTTACTTTCTGTGAATGAAACATTTCATTTTTTGTTGAGTTAAATGCCGTGGGACTCGATTGTTAAACCATTTAATGATTGATTTATTAGTTTCAAATGTACACTTAAACAATATGAGCTTATATTGTGTGAATACTAAAATACATTCTGAATACATTCTTGAAATAAATTAATGTTTTGAAACCTAAATTTATTTTCAAGATCAATGCTTTGTCAGACAATTAAAATACACATTCAAAACATACTAAAATGTATGAAATTTTTTCAGATAAAATTTTGAGCTTTTAAGAAATATTCGTAAAATTAATGAATGGATAAGTAACCACACTAAAACCGCCTTTAAAAATAAAGTTTTTAAAGAAAAAGTAAAAAGTTTGTCAGAAACACACAAAAATAAAAACAGTTTAAAGTTTCGGATCTAGTAATATGCAAAATCCATATTTGCATGGGAAAGGCATTTTCATTTGACATATCGTTAGAACGTTAATTTCGGTAAGCTAAATACCGAAACCATTTTTGTTGATTTTGTTCGCCGCAATTCAGCGATCTGATTTCAATCTTTATACAAAGTATACTACATATCCGCCCCTTTTTATTAATCTTTATTTGGAAGTAGAGATTCATATTTAAAGAGCTTTGATCGACATATTGACGGTTTAAAAGCACGACACGCATAAATCGTTAATGGCAATCTCGTTTTAGTGAAGGCCTCCATTATAGTGATTACAGTTTAAAAAAAAATAATAAAATGAATTTACTTTGCAAAACATTTGTCGAAAACAATTATGAAAATTTTTTTATTCAAAATTTATTTTTAGATTATTAGATTTTAGTTTTTGAGACACAATGGCTTTTTATTTACTTCCTGAACTTTGATGTTTATGAAACTATGAAGGAAATATTTACAGACTAGTTTTCGAATTAAATTAGTATTTTTTTAGAAAGAAAATATATATTATTTTAATTCATTCCACAATTTAATACTAAAATATACAAATCTTTAAAATTACACCATGAAGTATGAAAATATATAGAACATTTTTTATTGATAAAGCAGGGGGAAATAAGCTGAAATAATACATGATAAACATGTTTTATGTAACTCGCATAAACAAATTTTTATTCTGAGAAGTATACATTTTTTTCGATAACACTTAAGTTAATTTTAATCATCAATTTCAGAAATAATGAAGTAAGCCATTTTCCCCGGATAGTAACAACACTGAAAAAAAAACGGAGATTCTGCTGGCAATCTAGACGTCACTACTATTTCGATATTTTTACGTAAAATTTCCCCCATAAATTACAGAAAAATTTCCGTTTTTAATCAGAAAAACGGAAATTTTTCTGTAATTTATGGGGAAATTTTTCCGTAAAAATATGGAAATAGTACTGGCGTCTAGATTGCCAGTACACTGTTAAAATTTGGCAGCATTCCGTCCAGTCATTTGACCTTTTTTATCGAAAACGATTATACAACCGTAATTTAACACTATTCGGACCATATTATTGGCCATTTTATGGTCAGAATATAGTTAAATTACGATTATGACACCGTCTTTTCAAAAAACGGTCGAATGACTGGACAGAATGCTGCAAATTTTTAACAGTGTAGAATCTCCGTTTTTTACAGTGAATAGTAGAATAGATTTTAAAGAGTTACTATGGTAACTATGAAAATAGTAATCGTAGCTAATAAAAGGTGGATGAACGTATGTTTTAAGAGAAATACAAAACAAAATAATTATACAAAGGATTACTGCAAAACTTTAGTGCAATATTTATTCTTTAAGAAATAAAGGCTAAATGCTCGGAAATTATAGTTGATAAACACACATTATGCTACTCACATAAATAAATTTTATTCTTAGGAGTATTTTTTTATTGTAGCACTCAAGTTAATTTTAAGCATCAATTTGAGAAACAATTAAGTAAGCCATTTTTCCCAGAAAGTAAGAATAGTGGAATAGATTTTAAAGATGTACTATGGTATGTATGAAAATAGCAATCGTAGCTAATAAAAGGTGGATGAACGTATGTTTTAAGAGAAATAGAAAACAAAATAATTATACAATAGGTTATTGCAAAACTTTAGTACAATATTTATTCTTTAAGAAATAAAGGCTAAATGCTCGGAAATTATAGTTGATAAACACGCATTATGCAAGTCACATAAATAAGTTTTATTCTTAGGAGAATTTTTTCTATTTTAGCACTTAAGTTATTTCCATGCATCAGTGCGATAAAGATGATGTAATGTAAGCCATTGTTTCGCTGATAGTAAGATTTGAGGTATAGGTTTAAAATAATTTCTATAATAATCATAAAAATTGGACCGTTGCTAACAAAAATTGAATAGAAATATTCAATATTTAAGAAAAAAATAAAGGAAATGATTATACTGTGAATTATGAAAGTTGAAGTAATAATTATTATATTCCATTAATTCTTAAAAAAGAGAAGAATAAATGCGCCGAAAATTATAACTGGTAAGCCTGCATAATGTAGCTCACATAAGTAAGTTTCTTTCTTAGGAATATTTTTTTTATTATGTATCACTTAAGTTATTTACATGCCTAAAGATGATGAAATGTAAGTCATTTTTTCGCTGATAGTAAGAATCACGGAATATATTTAAAGTAATATCTATGGTAATCAGGAACAGAAATGAAAAATCATGCGCTCACCATAGATTATGAAACACTTTCAAGCACATTCAGAATACTATGACAAAATTTCACAGTTTACTGAGCTAAAAGATCATGCCCAAATTAATAATTTGGAAAACGCATAAGGTTTTTGAAAACCCGATTTCTGACCATTTTCAGCTAATAAACGGATGTTGTTGAGAACTTTTGTGCGACACTGTATATGATTTATAGAATTTTTACACACCAAGTAATATTTAAAAAATAGTTAAATTTAAAAACGCATACCACAACTGTGAAATGCACTTCCAGAAATTATTGTTCGTATGCTTCAAATGTTTAATTATTACTCATTTTCTTAAAAGCCAATATATATATAAATTAATAAGCCAAATTCTTCTGTGTGTCCCTGTAAATGTACGAAAAGTTCTATGCACACCATATTCTATAGTAAGAACCTTGTTGTACACCTTAGTGATGTAGATAAATTTCAATATGTTTAAACAACTATAATATCATTAAAGTACACGGCAACGATTTCCCTCCCCCCATAGACGTAATGTAGCGGAATTCTTTTGAGTGGTCCTATAAATACACCGAAAATGCTTCATACTTCATTTTCAATACTGAACATTGCCACTGTCATACCCAATAACATCTATCAATTTCATGGCAATCGGACTATATTTACGCGAGTTAGAGCCCGGATAGACAGGCGGACAGGCAAACCGAATTCATAAACACTTTTCAACTGTGTTGGAAAGTGTTAAAAGGGACCGTATCAGAAAAAAAAAAAAAAAAAAAAAGAGCGGAAATACTCTATATTTAAGGAAAACATTGAAAATAAACCATTATACTGCGAATTAAGCGAACTATAGTAAAAATTCTTTATAGTATTAATTCTTACAAGAGAAATTAATAAATGTGCGGGAAATTATACTTGATAAACATTCATTATGTAGCTCACATTAGTAAATCTTATACTTGAGAGCAACATTTTTTGCAACATGTAAGTCGTTTCCGTATTATGATTTAAGTAACCTATTTTATTTTCTGATAGTATCGTAGAATAAGTATAAAATAGTTTCCATGGAAATTAGGAAAAAAATAATAATTGTTTAAAAAGAAGAAATGACAACATTCAAATGCAAAAATTGTCATACTATGAATTATGCAAATTGCACTGCACTGTATATTTATTTAAAAAGGAGAAAGAATAAAGGTTTGTGGGAATTATAGTTCATAAACACCCTTTGTATAACTCACATAAACAAACATCATTCTTAGAGAAGAGAGTACAAATTTTATTCTTAGAGACATCAAGAATCGTGGTCGCGAAATAAGTTTAAGAGAGTTACTATAATAACTGAAAAGAAAAATAATAACTAGTCGGATGTACCAATCCCAAAACTTTCTTCTATCTCATATATGTTAATACTTTAAAATTCGCTATCACACTGCCAAAATTAAACGGCAATCTATGCCCATCATGCGGATTCTGAAGATATGAAATTCCGTGCATTAGTTTTTAAGATATGGCTATCTCTGAAATCGTGTAAATCCAGTAAAATTCAGCCTAGCAGCTCAACCTATTGGGTGCTTTACACCAAAACCTATGTTACATCAAAACCACCAAGCAACCACTTATGTCAAAGTCTAACTGAATCTGAAGTTTGGGGAAAATCCGTGCATTAGTTTTTGAGATAGAGTTATTGCGAAAATCATGAAAATTCCAGTATAGCAGCGCCACCTATTGGACGATTAGCACCAAAAACTAATTAGCAACAACTTGTCTTAGCATCTAACTAAATCTGAAGTTAGATGAAAATTCGTGCATTAGTTTTTGAGATTGAGCTATTGCGGGAATCGTGCAAAATGCAGCACAGCAGCGCCAACTGTTGAGTGATTTACACCAACACGTAATCAGCATCAAGTCATATACGGGACTAACTGAATCTGAAGTTTCATGAAAATCCGTGCATTAGGTCTTGAGACAGAGCCATTGCGGAAATCGTAAAAAATGCAGCATAGCAGCGCCACCTGTTGAGCGATTTGCACCTACATGTAATCAGAATCAAGTCATATCAAGGACTAACTGAATCTGAAGTTTTCTGAAAATCTCTGCTTTAGTTCTTGAGATATAGCTATCGCGTGGAAATCATGAATAATACAGCATAGCACCGCCAGCTCCTGGGCGATTTACACCAAAAAGTATTCAGCACCAATTTATATCAGAGACTAACTGAATCTAAAGTTTTATTAAATTTCGTTCAATATTTCTTAAGATAGAGCGCCCACAAAATTTTTGTCACACACAGACAGACAGACTCACAGACATCCGTGAAAATTCGTGCATTAGTTCTTGAGATAGAGCCATTGCGGAAATCCTAAAAAAAGGCAGCTTAGCAGCGCCATCTGTTAAGTGAGTTACACCAACACGTAATCAGCATCATGTCATATCAAGGACTAACTTAATCTGAAGTTTCATGAAAATCCGTGCATTAGTTTCTGAGATAGAGCTATTGCGGAAATCGTAAAAAATGCAGCGTAGCAGCGCCACCTGTTGAGCGATTTGCACCAAAAACTAAACAGCATCAATTTGTATCAGGGACTAACTGGATATAAATTTTTATTAAATTCCGTGCATTAGTTCTTGAGATAGAGCGCCCACAAAATTTGTGTCACACACAGACACATAGACAGACAGACTCACAGGCACACATTTTGTAAAAACATGTTTTTCGGGTTATCTGACCCCTAAAACGTGTAAATCCGTCGAAAACCGGAATTCGAAAATTTTCATGAATCCGGTACTTTCTTCTTGTAAAGATTGAAGAAAGTAATAACATTAAACAACGATTATTGCTAACAATGTATGAATGAAAATATTCAGTATTTCAACAAAAATGAAAAAAATATAGGTCACCTACGAAAGGTAGGGTAACTCCGGGAGAGTCGCCGCATACGGGATAGATGCCGCACCACTTGTGTTTCTTGTAATTATCGATAGATGGTCGTCAAACGCACAGTATAGGTGCGCGATGAGATTATTTTAACGAGTGTATAGCGTGAATCCCATTTCGATGTTTACTTGTCGAAGTACAATCCTTAATTTGACGTAAGTGCATGATTTCACTGTCCAAACTTTTAAACACGTTATGTTTAAATACTTTTCATACACTAATTACTAAATGCATGCATGATTTCGAAGTCAAAACGAAGTGTAACGTTTGTATAGAGTATTGTGTGTATGGTTACACCATTCCCTTTAGCGATGGCAGGTAACTGTGATGGCCGGCGTCTGCACCATGCAAATGGGATACATGCCGCACTGCTATTCCGGTATACATGCCGCAGTTTCTTTTGTACGGGATGATTAAGTGCTATTAACTTTTCCGTTTCTTTTTGTACAGACTAACCATGTTATGCATATTATCAAGTTTACTAAAACCAAAGGAGAAAAAGGGGAAAATAAAAAGTAAGAAGATGCAAGAAAGATGCAAATCAAGATGATAATAATGAAAAATTGGATTACGCGTAACGCAGACGTTCTTTGCAAACTACTCCAAAAAAGAGGAGGTGTAATTAGCTTCGGTGCATCATGTGTTTAAATGTAGTTATATAAAGACTATTCTTTTTCAACACTTTTTCTGTAGATTGTAGTCGAAAAAACAGGTCTCTTAACCCATTCGGGACCATAGGTGCATATAAGCACCTTCATAAAGAGCTTACAAAATTTGTTTCTGGCACCAGTAAAAAAGAAAACTAATATTTGCTTTGTTTAATTAGAGCATTTTCATTATTATTTAAGTAAAGGTAACTTCTTTTAAAAAAGTGGTACGAACCGAATAAAATTTGTGTAAAAGCAAACCGGTACTGTAAGGGTTAACAAATAAATTATGTAAAAACAATGTTACTGTTTTTCTTTTCCCTTTCTAATACATTGATGTTACGTTGTAGCTAAAATAACAATTTAAATTTAATGTAAAAAAAAAAAGTCGATAATTTTAATAGTGAAAGTAGGCAACAATTGAGGACGTGAATTTCAAAACTCGCCTTATCCAAAATTTAAAAAATCGAGTTTTCTCTACCAATCTATTCTATTGGTAAACCTCCACAGAAAAAAAACACTATAATCTGTATAAAAAAAAAAAAAAAAAAAAAAAAAAAAAAAAAAAAAAAAAATTATCCGTTATTTTTGGGTTCTTAAAATATTGATTTGGTTTCAAAACTCGCCTTATCCACTAGGGAGTTAGCAACAAAACTAGCTTTATCCCTGCGCATGCGTAGACCAACGGACGGTTAGCTTATCCGCTACTATCGGAGTAATTTTTCTTCATTTCTCTGCGACCTGTTGCTATTTTTATTTAAAAATTTTTACCTGTTCTATTCGTACAAACTAATTAAATTATGTTTTAGAGCAAGTCTTATGTATAACGGGCAGTGAATAAACTCTTGCATTTTATGGGAGAAGGGGGGGGGGGGATATAAAAAGAAATGCGAACACATGGGCTAGTAAAGAATACACGCAAAAGAAGATTAAAATGTAAGTTCAAAATGGAGAATCACTTTCTATATTTCTTACTGTCAGAGTGTGTTAAAAGATTTAATTTTTATTCTCAGGCATAAACATAAGGCATTTCCGATCTTCTCAAAGTGTATTTACCAGAAAGAGAACCTCGAGTATTAAACCCTGTTAATGTAAGAATGTATGACGCTTCCACTAAGCTTTTTTTTTTTTTTTTTTTTTTTTTTTTTTTTTTTGTCAAGGAAAGACAAAGATGCATAAGATTATTTTCAAGTTCACATCTCAAACATCTCCTTCAAGAAACCACCCAGGTTTCTTTCCTTCCATGAAAAATCCAGAAAAGTAAAATTTTCACCTCAAAAGTTTTTTTAAGTGCATCTCAGTGCGTTTTCGAAGGCATTACCATAAGGTACTAAATAAAGACTGACAACCATAGCCATCTTCAAATTTGTGGAAGTGTATTTCAGAAGATTCTGGGAATATCAAAATTCAGAGTGTAAAATGTGTGCTAGAGGCATGTAAAAACTGGACTTTCTTTTTAAAAAGAAGGGGGAGGGAGTCCCCGTGAAGGAAGATAAACTTAAGGATGTCCACGCATTGTTAAAAAAACATTCTGATGAAAACTGGTCAGAAATAGAGGCTCTTACTTTCTATAAAAATATTATTTCTAAGGAATCAGAACAGAAGGGGGGTCTAGAAGAATTACGATGATATTCCGGAAGAAAAACTCAATAATGAGTTAATTGTTTAATTTATTTCTGGATATTCTGTGAGTACATTATATATGTATGTATATATATATATTTAATATTATATGTTATATAGATTATATTATATCACATTTAAAAAATTATTTTAATCATAAGCTAGTTATGATAAGGTTGCTTTTTTATAATAAAACGTAATACTAAATTTTAATCATACTTATTGCTGTCATAGGGATTATTTTTGAATACAAAACTAATATAGAAACTATTCGAAACTATATACTACTACTGTAGAAACTATTAATTTCTTTCAGCAAGTATGATAAACGATGTTTTTTATTTTTAAGAAAATGATATCAAAATTTTCTTATTCATAGGTTGGCAACAAAACTCTTTTTATCCATAGGTTGGCAACAAAACTCTTCTTATCCGAAACCTTTTCCAATTAAGTAATTAAATGAATTTTAGTAGATTTTCCAACTTAACACAATGATATCACAGAGCAACTAGCTATAAGTACGCAAAAAATTGGAGGTATTTCATGCACGGGGTCGCAGTTACAGGTTTTTCGAGATTTCCCAAAATTTGATTTTTTGGATAAGGCGAGTTTTGAAACTCACGTCCTCAATTATTAATTTGAATCTATGAATACGTTTCATTGTACTCATTTAGTTTCATTTTGTTATTACATCGTTAATTATAGTCCAGATATGAATATATTTTTTAATATTTTTATGTATAATTTCATTCTGTTCTTATTACAAGCGCGGAATAACTACCGCACAAGTGCGGCGTCTCAGCCTGAATGTACGGGTGACGCGCCGCAGTGTAATGTTTTAGAAAAAATTGTTAAAAAATATTAATAATTTGTTTTGAATTTTTTTGTCGCAGTACACGCGTTGTATATTTAACATTAAATAGCACAGCATGATTTTTTTTTATTTTATGTCCACCACGGGACTTTATACACAACTTCAAAAAAAATGTGCGGCGTAAATACCGGAATTACCCTATATAAAAAAAATATGTAAGAGAACTTCAAAGCAGAAAGTTAAAGAAAATAAAAATGGGTTTGACGTCTTGACAGCTAATTGAGGTAGCACGCAGGTAGAACATGTATTTAAATTTATGAATACTACAAAGTAATGATGGGAAAAGAATTGTTTTTTTAAATGAATGATTCGTATGTAAAACATGGCTGATTTTTTTTTCGTGCAACATCACGGGGGCTGCTTTTACTTACTACCAGCAATAGTTCACTGTGACCTTTCGACGATCGCAGTTCTAACATCTGTTATTAAATTTTCTGACGCTGGTTTACGTCCTCTGCTTGACCGAACTGTTATAGCGATCCTGTTTCCTCAAACTTTAGAATCATTGTTGAATTAACTGATAAAGGTCCTTTGCGTAGTTTATGGCGTGTTCTAAACTTACGAAGAGCGGTGATTGCATTGCATTTGTTACAATAATACATGTTCACTAGTAATGCGCCGTGCGGTAACATGAGACGTATATTCAACTTGAGCTGAAAATGTTTCTCGAAGCTTTTCGCATTCGTTTATAGCCCAAATTATTAGCCACTGTTGTCACATACGTAGGTAGAAATTTGCATTTTCATTTGTTACCCGTGTTTTATGCTAATTTTCTGCATAGACTACAACAGCGCCATATTTCCAAATATTGGAGGTTTTTAAAACTTTTTCTTTTCTCGGAATTTTTTTTTCCATGTCGTCATTAGTCCCCTTACCAAGTTTACTGCCTTTCAGGTTATTAGAACGAGCGACCAGATGTTTCTGTTTAGCGTCAGTTTAATAAAAACACCTTTTTAACAGAGAAAACTTCTGCAGTTTAACATTTATTAACAAGAAATATTATGGAGAAAAAAAAATCTAAGCATATTTTTAAAAAAGTCATAATAACTGGAATGAGCTGTTAACTTATTCACCCACATTTTTGATGATGCGTGTTCTTTTTATGCAAAAATCGATGTAGGTTATAATTGAAAATTTTTATTTTGAATCTATTTTAAATTTTCATAAGTAAAAATATGTTATTGAATCGAAGAAGCGCGTAAACATGTTTGGGTCTATTTGTTGTACGTCATTAAAAATAAATAAATAAATAGAATGTTTTTTTGGGCCTATATAAATTAAAGTTTTCCACGGAAATTTAACATTACCATTCTTCTTCTAAAACGGTAAAGATTAAAAAAAAAAAAAAAAAAAAAAAAAAAAAAACACTTTGCAAACTATAAGCTTTTCAGAGCTAATTTCACCCAAGGAACGCAAAATACAGTGTCAAAAGTGTGTGTAACAATTTGAAAAAATAAAAGTGGTACAGTTTTAAATATGTAGACGACCCCCGTTTCAATATTTTCATTTGTATTGCGAAATGAAAGAGTATTCCTAGTCTAATGACACCTTTGTTGTGATCTTATTGTAAATAATCTGCGATTAAATGAGGTTTTATGGGCTTTTTTACACGGAATCTACATATTCTTTATATCTACTTTGTTATTGATATTCATTAAAATAAATAAATAAAAGGTAAAGTTTTACATATGTATTAGTATACCTTTAAAAGGAAATATATATTGCTTTAATTCATTTGAAGGACAAAATCAGTAAGAAAATGTACGAATTCAAAAATTTTGTAAAATGTGTAAACAAATAGCACAGTAGTTATATAAAGAGAAATGAATAAATTTTCGAAGAATTATCGATGAGAACAGGCTTTGTATAACTCACATAAACAAGTTTCATTCTTAGAAGCATATATATATTTTTTCTTGTTGCACTTAAGATAATTCCATGAATAAGTATGAGAAATGAAGATGTAATTCATTTTTTCCCAGGTAGTAAGCATCGTGAAATAGGTTTAACAGAGTTACTATGGTAACCGTAAAAAAAAAAAAAAAGACTAGCGAACAAAAGATGAATAAAACTGTTTATGTCAGGGGAAAAAAAAGAGGGGCGGGGATCAGTTATGAAATGTATGAAATATTATTATAAAGCGCAGGTTCGTTCCCTGGCGCACCAGAAGATTTGCAGTTTCATTATTAGTACGATCTAATCTATTAGTTTACCAAAATCAGTGCCACTACAATTGATTTCAAAAGTGAGACGCTGTCTTCCCCATTATTTACTTCTGGAATCAAGAAATTTACATCTGTAGAATTATGTGAGTCATACTTAATTGAATTTCTTTGCAATATGTTGCAGGGCAAAAATAACAACAATAATAATAATAATAAATGAAAATCACTTTCAAAGCATTATTTTTCGATAATCACAATAATTTTTATGTAAATACGAGAGTACATTCAATATAAAGAAACTTCTTTTAATTTACTATTTGTAAAATATTATTTTCAAAATTATGCCAATGTTACTTTTCTTGATAGTTTTCTTTAATGTCTAAAAACCATTTTCAGCATTTTGGATTTTTTTTCAGTTTTTTATTCTTCCCTAATAAAAAGCCTAATAAAAAGAACTGATACGAATATGAATCCAATTGCACAAAAATTCTGACTTCTTCAACTGTTGAAAATCTTTCTCTTTCTAAAGCTTTTTTAAGCTGGTAAAAAAATGGCTAGTCCGAAGATGATAAATTTGGGTTATGCGGAGGATGGCCGAGTGTTGTCCAGTAAAATTGCACTGTCCCGGAGAACATCTAGATAAGAACTGAGCAATTTAGGACTGATTTTCAGCTTTTATTTTAACCAAAAAACAACATTTCTGTATTGGATTATACGATTGTAGTTCATGAAGAAAATTTATGTTCAAATTACTCGTAAATTAAAAAATATATACATATTACTGAGAACATTGTCGGTTTTAGCTTCAGTAAAAAAAAAAATTCGTTTTGTGCGCCACTCTATACTGTACCGCCTTGCTCTACCTTCTTCACGGCCATTTTTGAACAACTTGTGTCATTTACGTAGTTGTGACCGCGTCAGTGCTTTTAGAACCTAAAATACAAAATACAAAATACTTTTCAAAAGTAAAAAAATCAAAATACAAAATACATGTATTTTCAAAATACATTTAAAATACAAAATACATTTTGAAAATTAAGAATTTTTTTTGTGTAAATTACACTACACAAATGCAAAGTGCCTCCAAAAACCGATTAAACTTTTGAAATTATAAATTTCCAAAATAAAGAAATAAAGCTGATTAAAAAAAGTAATAATAAATAAGTTTAACTTGATAAATAAATTTAATAAATAAGTAACTTGTTTCATGTAGTAAAAAAAAAAAATTTCCGGGTGACTTTAAAAATATGTGTTCAGAAATATAAAAGTTTTCATGGATATAATTCAAATTCATTTAAAGCGTAAAAAAAAAAAAAAAGTAATTTTGAATATAAAATTATGGCGGGAAATTATTATCGGCCTTCAATGCAACACATTTCCGAAATTGAGAATCGAAATTTAAATCTCATTTTGGTAAATTAATAATGTTTTTAATTTATAAAAGAAAAGTCTTTCGATCGGAACTTAAAGAAGCTCATATTAAACTTAAAAAGGGGTTTCTTCATGGCAGGTATGAGTTCAACATTTTCACATTAATCGATTTATCAGTTAAAATTTGCAATATTTCAAGTTTTACAGCATACTGAAAGCTTTATGAAGATGGCGGGCAGTCAGTCAGATGGCGGGCAGTATATATGAGCCGATCATCATCTGCTACGACAATTTAAAGAGAAATATAACAACATGGTGTAAATACATTTCACAAATATTATGGTGTACGAAAAATATTATGGTGTGATATACAAAGTATCGCGACACCGAATAATATTGTTCTTTAAATCTCGATTTGTTTTCTTTTCTATAAAAAGGGAGACCTGCCCCCTTCGAGCTACACTCGCCAACCATCGTCCAGACTTCACAAACTCTAAAAACGGCTTATTTGTTCTGTTTTAAAAATATTACCCGGTTACAGAAGGTTGAATGCCATTATTAACATTAGAAGAAACCAGTGGCGTTCCTCTGTAATCGGTTTGCTATTCATTTGCTTTTGACTGGGGTATTTTTAGGTTTCCAGGGCCGCATCCAAAGCTGTTGCGACAGCTTACGGCAGTTATTGAGATTGATTAAGTAAGATCTACCACACATTTAAAAATCAGCTTCTATGAAATAGTTAAGTAAAAAAATGTCACTGTCTCTCGGACTTTATTATAAAAGTTTTGTTTTAGACACTATAAAAAATAATTTTAAATATGTCTTTTTAAATATATTGTTTAGAAGTGATGTAGTTTCCCCCCTGTTTCATTCTTTTCGCACGTAATAATTTAATTATTTTAAAGTTTTCCTTCTCTTTTAATATTCATGTGCAAACATATTTTTCAATTGTAAAATGTTTGGAATTATTATTTTCGCTTTTTTATAATTTGGGAACAACGGGTTAAAAAAATTAAATATGGAGTAAATCGCTACTATAATACTGAATTTGTGAGAAAAAAAAAGAAAGAAAAAGAAAAAAGAAAAAACCAGCTATACAAATTTAAAAAACGGTTGGACATTGTACACCGCAATCTAGCCCTTATATGCTTGCAAAAGATGGGTTAAATTGTCCTGCATATAGTTTTGATCATATCACACTGATTTAATTGAACTGTTTGACCAATTTGAACATTAAAGAATGCTTAAAATAATTCTTGTATTAAAAAGATTCAAGATTTTTATCATATATTTTTCTATAAAACTACCAGTTTCATGTTTTTATACGCCATACTTTCTTTTATTATGAACCTAGAAAGGGTAAGGCCACAATAAATTAAATTACGGCAGAAGCAGCGACAGCGATAGGCAGCTATAATTACCCTTTTTAGAATAGAGAGATACACAAATGTATAATAAATAAAAACATAAGTTCTTCCCACCTATGAATTCTCTCATTTAGGTACTATTTTAAATAATTCCTTCAACCATGAATAAATTAATGAATTTTAATTACTTAAACAAACTTAACGTGATGAATATTTTCATTATTTATATTGTATTGTAAAACTGGACTTAAATATGTACGTACTATGTTTATAAATTTCTTTTGAAATAATTAATTGTAGATTAAAAATGTTTACTTATTATTTTTTTAAGAATGGACAAACAATATTCTTAGAGAATATTTTTTTAATATTTTTTTATTAATTTAAAAAGGAAATAATAAACATTGAAGCTCTCTCTGTATAATGAACAATGATCTCGATTTTTGAACTTTCAACATATAAAGAACTACATCCGTTAGTAAAGAATAAAGGCATTTGATTATTAGTCATAAAACAATACAAAATAATAATTTAATATTATTTTCTATTTTGTTTTAAACAAATATATGCACATACTCGCATTAATATAAACATAATTGTTTTTGTATGGTGGAATGAGTTTATTAAACTATTTAAACTAAATTAATAATGTATTTGTATGCATACTTATATTAATAGCTTTAAATTTCCTTCTCAGAAAGTTTCGTTTTCTCTCGGAATTTGAAAAAGAACCTAAATTCACTTTACACTTGAAATTGAAATTTTTTTGGACCAGACACTAGTTTATATCTGCACTGTGTTAATTATTTCATGAAAACTATAAAATAAAAACAGAAATGAGTTGAATTTTCCTTTTTCAGAGTCACGGCAGTTTGGTGAAAACAAACCCTTAACAAAAAGTCCTATGTTTAATATACACAAAGATAAATATAGTTAATGAACATTTCAATTCTGTATCAATACATAGAACTAGTTTTATAATAAATTTTCACCTTCAGTTAACCTAATATCAAGGGTATAAAAAAACACACAGAAACCTTAATTCTGTGAGTTGAATACCAAAGGACTAGGAAAAAATGTTTTTTAAAATCGATGTTTCACATTTCTAAAGTACTTGAAAGAAAGAAAAAAAAAAAACGCAATAAAACTTTCAATGATCCTTTCTGTCTATCCGAGAACATTTTTTTTTTCTTTTTCTAATTCTCACAGCAATGCTAAAAGTTATAGAACAATTTTGCAACTATTCAGTATATATGATTCTAAAGAATCTATACATCCTGTTCATTAACATATTGTACCATTAGTTAATAAAATGTGCCTATATTAACTTCCAGAAACGAATTCGAAGACTAAACAAAATGGACTGGCATCTGTTTTCCTGCTGTGAAACGCTAATTTGCGGTTTACACGGCAATTTCAAATCTAATAAAATGTATTTTGAGTATTTTGAAAATACAAAATACTTGGAAAAAGCACTACAAAATACATTACCAAAATACATTTGTTTTGTCGGTTTAAAATACAAAATACAAATTACAAATGTATTTTGAAAATGTATTTCCAATACATGTATTTTCGATACCGCCCAACTCTGACTCTGGCGAACGTTAAAAAGGAAAATAGCTGACAAAGGATGAATGAAATATTCATTATTTCAGAAAAAACACAAAATATCAGCTATGAAAAGTACAGGTATATTTAAAAAGGAAATATTTTTAAATAGAAAAATAAAGTAATGTATTTTTAGTTTGAGGTTTTGACAGCTAATTTATGAAGATAAGATTAACTGCAAACTGGAGACAAATTATTTGCATGGATATATACAAATATTAATGAAAAAAAGAAATGGTGTTTTAAAAAGATTTGTTAAGTATATAATGATTTTTTTTCCTGGTTATAA
The DNA here is from genome assembly GCA_963932465.1 of Maratus speciosus. Taxonomy (NCBI): domain Eukaryota; kingdom Metazoa; phylum Arthropoda; class Arachnida; order Araneae; family Salticidae; genus Maratus; species Maratus speciosus. The sequence continues at coordinate 462,176,497 of OZ010789.1, forward strand.
AGACTTTTTCAGAAATTAAGAAATTATTCTAGATAACTTTGGTTTTCATGTGAGACAGAAAGCATTGCAAGGTTGATAACATTCCCTCTATTAGCCACATAATTAAAACAATAAAAAAGTGGGATGCTGATCATTAAATGATACATTTAAATATGTGTCATATTTTGTTAAACGAGAAGATGCAATTGCTACTGAAACAAAAAATATTTTAATTAGTTAAAACTTATTCTAATATTATAAAAAAGAAAGAAAATATATTCTTCTGCCAAATGCTATCGATTTTGCTTTTATATATAATTAAGTGAAATTCAATTTAGATAACGATTAATATATAAATAATATATATGGACGTAAAGCGCCTTCACTGATACAATTCTTGCACAGAGGTATTTAATTAAATATAATTCACATATTTAACATAGGTCCAAAGAAAACGGTGACTTTGAAGTTCATCGCATCCGATGTTTAATTAAATAGACTCCACGTCAATCAAGATTTAAAAAGGATTAATATCAATTGTTACATTTATCAACAAAGTAACTATATTTTGAAGAATATTTGGCCTAAAATTTAATAAATCAAATAATGCTTTGTTTCATATACACTGAATACACCTGGAGGCTTATAAATCATCTATAAAAGCAGGTACACTTAATTCCTCTTTTACATGACTCATAGGTTTAATAGTTAAGGACGTTGAACACCACTATTCTTAATAGTCATATATAGCTTTATTTCATCACAGAAATCTGCGATTAAATAAGGTGAAGCTTTATATTAAATAAATAATATTAGACTATGTCCGTAAAATGAAATTAGGTGTATATTAATTTGAGAAATTTTACATCATTTTTTCTTCGCATTTCATTTCAGCAATCATGCATCGTTACTGCGTTCTTATGGTTTTATCGCAAAGAAAATTCAAGCCTTTAATACTCGTATGCAGAGAAAAAAGTACTTCAGCAACATTTCAAAATGATCGCAAGGATTTTCTATGAAAAAAATATATTTAAATTAGATTAATTTTGAACAAAATTATTCAATTGGTAAATAAATGATAACAGTTGTAAATTTCCAAGTGGGTGAAAAAATTCCTGGCCAGAGTTCGAACCAGGTATGACTGAAGCCACCAATGCTCTGCCAACTGAGCCATCTCGGACGAATCTGGAGGACTAATTCACCCAACTAACCTTTAAAGATCACAGCATCTGGTCTGGTATCTGAATCAGTTCAACAGAATAAATCGAAGGTTATTTTTTGGAACTGCAGTAAATGCTGCATGCGTAATTATATTAGTTTGATATTTAACACAATTATTCAATTGGTAAATAAATCATAACAGTTGTAAATTCCCAAGTGTGTGAAAAAAGGCCCCTGGTTCCAATCCTCGCCCGGACATTTTTCACCCACTTGAAAATTTACAACTGTTATACATTTAAATGTCTCAATCATAAAACAAGTCATTTATGTGTTAAAAATAAAAGTAATGAAATTAAGCTCCGGATTCTAGAAATTTAGCTTACTCTGTTGATACATGGATACTCGAATATAATTAAAGATTACAAATTTTTATTGATTTAATGATAACTTAAGTCTGAAAACTGCAAGCAAGAAACGAATCTCAAACTATTATTTTTAATCAGTGCTATGAATAATTTATAAAACACAAATTTTAAGTACCTAGAGATGTATTTTTAATAGCTTGCTTCATTTAAAAGTAGAAACGCATGAAAGTCTTCTTTTACACTTCAGTTTTGCCTATAAATTACGTTTGTTTGTAATGCGAAACGCAGGCAAATAATGAATAATTTCTCGATGAGTGAGATAGTTGCCAGCAAATTGCCTAATGTTAATTGAAGAGTTACAAAAAATTATAAATTAGAGAAAAAAGCATTAAAAACTGAATAATTTATGAAAGCAAACATTCTTCATTTCAGAATTGTATTTTAACATCACTACTCTTATCACAAATTTACTTTAAAAATAATGTTCATTAAATTATGTATGAAATTCACTCAGAAACTTCCAAACTAAGAATCACTTCTAGCAATTTTTAGCTTAATTTGAATAATTTTCATGCTTAATTTTCCATGCCTATGAATGAAAGAATATGGATAAAGAATTATTTAGCTAATAATTAGCAAACATTCATAAGTGCAAACGAATATAATGCGCGTTTTTTTTTCAGCCAAAGTGCACGATATTTAAAAATTTAATTAATGCCATTATCATAGGGTTAAAGTAATTAAATATTAATTTTATTTTAAACTCAAATAGTAATTTTCAAAAGCAAACATTTCAAAAAGCATATTTTACATGATATAAAAAGTAGTTTTCCATTATTCTCATTGTAACTTTTTTCTGCTCCCTTAGCTAACGTCCATTTCTAAAAAAAAGCTGTATTTTTAATTTAAAAAAAATTGCCTGTGGAACGAAAATTTTAAAAATGATTTATTTTAGAGAAAAAAAACTCCTTCTATTTATGAAAGTTTTATGTGTTTTAACTCTGAAAAACTGTTTTTATGGTTTAACCAAAATTATTTCTGTAAACAAAGAATATTTTACTGGTATTTTTAATAGTTTTTCCCGCCAAATGTGTGGTTTTATTCCAGTGTAGTCGATATTTCCTTTTTATACACTCTTTTATTTAACTTATCGTGATTCTTGCAAGTAAAACGAATTTTGTAACCGATTTTTTACTATACTCCCCGGTAGGCAGAAAAAAAGATAAATAAAGAGCGTGATAATTAGAGTAAAATATCCTTTTATTTTTAATTTCCCTGCAATTTTTTTTAAGTATGACTCTTATTATATCTAACAATCACTAATTTAACTATTAAAAATATCGTTTCTTTCCTTGTTCGAGTTAATCCGACTGTGACCAAAATGGTCTTTAAGAAACAAAAAAATAATAAAGCTGAGAGGGAAACAAAACGTTTAACCTTCTCGCTAATGGTAACCTCACGTGGAGTTGTAATTGCAAAGCAACCCGCACACTGTCAGAAAAAGACAAATGTTTCTTAATGTAGGAAAATATAATATAACCACTGACAAAAATGTACAGTACTCTCTTGTGAGTGACCCACGATTCCGAAAAACGTTCTTTATCTTACGAAACTTCAGAAGCCAATATATTTTGGAGATATAAAGAAGCATAAATAAAAACAAAGTTCTATTGTTCACCCCGATTTGAAGAAATGTTTCAGGTTAGTTCTTATAGTAAATTAATTAATTTTCTCAAACCGTAGTAATGGTTTTTCGAATGCTATCAATTTTCAAGTATGTCTTTTAATGTTCAACAAATATATTTTAGTGACAAACATGATAAATTAACAGTATTAACATTAACATTAAAATTAATATTATTTTGTTGTTCTTGCATATGTGAATTCAATTACGGAGCTGAAAATCCCCAGTAGAGAATTATAACATCCTAAACACCGCTATTTCGGTTTGAGATAACTGATTAATACACTATAAAAAACTATTTGAAAATATTTTCAAAAAATAGTTGCAGCAAAAGAAACTTTGTTTTTATAAATGCTTCTTTAAATCTCAAAAATATATATTCGTTTCTGAAGTTTCTAAGGATAAATAACCCATTTCAGAGTCATGAGTAACTCGGAAAAGGTTATTGTATATTTTTGTTCGTGGTTGTATAACATTTTCCTAAATTAAGAAACATTTGTCTCTTTTTACCGTTCATAAAACTGTACTTATTTCATTTTTATCCTTTTATATATATATATATATATATATATATAAAACTAATATAAAGTTCATTAATGCCCAGGAAATGCAGAGATAGAGGACAAAAACAGTTTCTTTTCGAACAGCCCAATAAAATGTTTATTATAATCAATTAATTTGTAAAAATGACCTAAAAATGTACACAGAAAAATCTGTTTTGTTGGAAGAAATAGGAACAGAATTGCATAAAAAAAGAAAAAGAATGAATTAATCAAATGCAAGTGTTACTCGCGTACAAAGTGTTCCGTACAATAAATATATTAATAACAAACTGTAATATTACAAAAAAAATCGTTGTTAAAAGAATATTTGAATATTTTTTTACCCGACTTTGTAAAAAAATATTCAACGTAGAGTTGGACAAAGCTCTCTATACTAGAAAAGTATAAATGGATTCACCGTGAAAAATCAGAGAGATATGGAGCCTAAATAGTATCAATTATGGCTATTCTGTATAACTCATTTTTTAATCTTATTCTAAACTGTTTGTGGTGAACTTAGTTCAGTGTTAATAATAAAAGCAGTGCATATTTAAACTTCATTTAGCATTTCATAAACCCAAATTCAGTGTAGTAATAATCTTCTCTTTTTACAATGTTACTTAAAACGAAATCCTTGTTCAAATTTTAAACTTAGCATCGTGCTAAGCGAGCTTAGAAAAGGGATCGCAAAGTTGCAATGCCGCCTTGGGCCATGCCGCGTTTTTCCAGATAGGTTTTTTAGTAACCTTTAAATACATGGTTGGCGTATTGATAGAGTCACTCGACGCAAACTAATCGCAAATCCGATAGCAATTATGTGATTAATTCTAATTAATTTATTTTAACAGCTTGGCGTTTATTGCTTTTATACTACTACTAGTCATTACATTACACAAATATATCATTAAAACTTGCTATCTAGGCTTTAAAAGCCGATGGTACATACGGCAGAGAGTACGCCGACCGTTTCTTTGTGTATTTTTAAATCGTCCATGTCTTTCAGGGTTAGGCAGCCTAAGAGAGACTGCTCAGGGCCGGCTATGTCTGCCCTTTAGAGCTTAACGTCTCTCCCGGTATGTTCCCCGACACGTTAGGGCTCGTTAGTGAGACCAGCCTTGTCTGGTCGCATGCAGACGGACAAACAAAAAAGGCGCAAGGGGCGACGCTCATCCGCCAATGGCGTCTATGCACCACCGACCACAGAACCCAGAATTTATTTGAAAAAGAACAAAGTGGGTTTACAAAAATTAGGCGAATGCCTTCCCGCCAGGAAAACGCCTACTCGCGACAGAGGGCGGGAGTATAAGAACATTTAAAGTAAAAAAAAAAATAATAATAATAATAAGCATCACTGATCCTGGCCGCCGGGGGATGAACCCCTCTCGCGACAAAGGGCGGCAGGAAGGGAAAAAAATGAATTGCGTGGCACAAGTAAGATGGCACGAGCAAATACTCAAGCGTCATTGGAGATGTAATGCTTTGTGTGGTACAAGTAAGATGGCACGAGCAGATACTCAAGCGTCCATTGGAGATGTATCTCTTGATGGAATGGTCAGAAGCACGAGCAGAGGCTCTTGCGATCGTAGGAAACCACACATTGATGGATAGGAGAATTTACTGGAGCCTACAAAGAGGACTGGATTCTGGTGCTGTTTGAAGCTTGATATGGTGGCAGTGAGACTGGATAAGCAGAACCAGGGCTTACGTTAAGTTTGTTAAGTATGTAAGGAAATTGTGAATGTGTTTTAATTTGTTGAGTAAGAGGGTGCGGGAAAGGACGTTTTGGAGCCAATTGACTGGTAGTATGTCTGGACGCCTCAAGTGCCAGCGTTGCGTGAGAGTACAACTGTAGTACGGGTGACTTATAGTGCCATCTTCACCGCAGACGCAAGTGGCAGTGGATCTTATCTTGAAGCGGTCCAGATATGCCATGAAAGGGCCATATCCTGTTAAGAAGCTAGTGGTGTAGGGTGTTAAGTTATATAGTGTGAGAGAAACTTTAAGAATTAGCTTATATGTGTGCCTGCCCTTTTTTGAAGTATCACAGTGCTCCTGCCATCGCGTCAGTATCCTTGCTCTAAGGACCCTTTTGACGTATGACTGGGGCACTGGGAGGTGTGTGTCTATTGTTTCTTTCTGTGTGGCCTTCTTCGCTAGGTTGTCTGCTAGTTCATTGCCAAAGATACCTTTGTGAGCCGAGACGTGACCTAGTGAGATACGATGTAGGAGATTCTTAAGTTTTAGTTTGATTTGCAGTACTAGAGGATGTTTTGTCCTGTGTGCCTGTATTGCCTGCAGGCCAGAGAGGCAGTCGCTGTAGATGATAATACTATTGCTAGAGTGGGATTCCACCCACTCTAATGCGTTTAGTATTGCGAACAGCTCCGCTTGGAATACGGAGTTATTATCATCTAGCCTTGCAGACCTCTGATGGACCACCACCGTGCCCTCCGTGGCGCAGAAGGCTGCGCCCAAGCCAGTCTCTGTGCCTGAACCATCAGTGAAGAGTGTGGTGCTAAGGGCGGGTGTGTAGCTGTTGCGTGTTGTGTTTACTTGAAAATGTGAAGTCTCCTCAGCGGGGTGGAGCTGCCAGCTCCTGACTTTGTATTGCAATGTTGTGTTTGAAAAAGAGAATCTATTACTGTGTCACGTTTTAGCTGTAGGATTGAGGATTTGGCGTGTTCGTATTCTAGTTGAAGTGTGATGGGTCGAATACCTGTAAGTATATGTAGTGCATCTGTGGAGATTGTGCGGTAGCCCTTTGAAATTTGTAGGAGAAAAGTGCGTTGTATTGATTTTAGTTTAGGTTGTGCTATGGCTGATAAATTACCCACCCCCCAGATACAGGCCCCGTAAAGTATTATTCTTTCGATTATTGTTAGGTACCAGATCTTCAGTGTTTTGTTGTCTACCCCTCCCAATTTAGAAGTTAGTCTTAATGAATTATTATGATATGCTGTCAATTTAAGTTTTAGGTCGTTAATGTGTGGGATCCAGTTAAGATTTGCGTCAATGGTTATACCTAGGAGTTTTATGGATTGTACGTGTCGAATGGAGACATTATTGATCCTCATCACTGGAGGGCGTTTTGGATCATATCTGTGTGGTTTGGTGAATACTAGTGCTTGAGACTTTTGTGGTGAGAGTGCGAGGTGCAGTAAATCCAGGAACCGGCATAAAATAGAAAGAGCTTCGGCAAACTGTTCCTCCAGATGACGTCTGTAACGACCGGAGAAAATGAAGCTGAAATCATCGGCGAAGGCAAATAGTTTAAATCCCAGCCGATTTAGTTCTGTTAGTAGCACATTTACTACAAACAGCCAGAGGATTGGGCCAAAGCACGAGCCCTGGGGGCAACCCTTCTGCAATCGGTGGGTAGATGTGCCATCCCCCCAGTTAATCAGGACGCTCCTCTGTGAGAGGTAGGAGCCGATGAGACCAGCTATGTTCCCCGGACAGTTGAGTGTTTGTAGTTGTAAGAGAATGTCTCGCCATTCTACGTTGTCGAATGCGACTTGTATGTCTAGTGAGACGAGTGATGTTGCGTTGCCCTGGGCTATGCTTTCAGTACAGGCAGTCATTATGGCATGAAGTGCGAGTTTGCATGAGTGGCCCTCGCGGAACCCGAATTGTCTGGGGCGGAGAAGGTTGTTTGACTCCAAGAAGTGTGTCAACCGCATAACCAGAAGTTTTCCAGAAGCTTTCCCAGAGTGGGAAGAAGGCAGATGGGTCTGTATGACTTGGGTTTGGAAGGAGACTTGCCTTGCTTCAGAAAGTAAACTACCTCTCCCTTCCTGAGTACTAAAGGAAAGTACCTCATGGTGAGGCAGAGGTTAGCCCAGCGCGTGAATATGTGTGGAAGTTGTTTGTGAGTGAGTTTTAGTATCCGAAAATCAATTGAATCCGGCCCTGGGGCCTTCTTGTCATTCAATGTGTATAGTGCTGTTTTTACTTCTGTTTTGTGAAACGTTTGTCTTCGTGTGCTGTGAACAGGATATCCTGGTTGTCTTGTTGGGGATATATCTCGGCTAATTAAAGACAATTTGTTTCAAAAACCATTATCAACAATCCTTTTATACTTCTAGGACGATAGCTACCCCCAGCGCACCTCAACTCTTTAGAAGAAAAACCTCAAATCGAAATTTGTGTGTAACGGAAAAATGCAATTGTCTCAAAAACTATGTGACCTAGAGTAATCGCTATAATTTTTATGCAAGGTTTAAATTAATTTCAACTACACCTAATTTTTTTTATAATTTTAGTTTCAGTAGATTAGATAATAGAGGGGGGGGGGCACTTTTGCATTACATTTTCGACGCTATCTCTTAAAATATAATACCTAAAATTAAAATACATGTATTTTTGAGTTGGGCGTTGTTACCAAAGCTTTCACACGATACCTTATACAATATACAAAGAAAATAGCCTATTTTACTTCAGCCAATTTGAACTTTCCACATTCCACAGTTTGCGGGTAAAATAGCTGTGATAGAGATACAGACAGACACATGTCGTGATCTTATAATGGTTCCGTTTTTACTTTTTAAGTACGGAAATATAAAAAGAAAAAACTCATACAACATTCAATGTAGAAGAAACGCTAATAAGTATCGTGCCTTATCTGATCTCAGAAATTTAAACTGGAAAGACGTTCCAGTTCACGAGAAGTTTTGTTTCTCTAAATTACAAAGCACCTTGGATAGATAATATTGCTGTTAAACTAATTCCATTCGCATTAACTCCCTTGCTGCGATAGTAATAACAAACAACATTACCGCCAAAGGCCGTACAAAAGACAGAAAATATAATGGAGTTTCTAGTGAAACTTTCTACTATGAATATAATATTTTTAATATAATTTACAAGAGTAGATTATTTTAATGTATTACATATTATTTATTTTAGCTAAATTAAATGTCCGTATAAAATGAAATTGCTTGTTCAAATTTTCTACATTGCATTTTCTATTTTCAAGAGTACACTTAAAAGCAATGTGCACTAATATTAAAAATACTTCATGATATAGTCTTGTCAGCATTAGGGCTGTAAATATATAACATTATAATTTTTTTTACTATTTTGGACCCCGCCCCCTTATGATATCTTACGTTATCATTCCTCGACCCCCTCCTCCTAATGATGTTATCAGTGTTTAAAAATTATTTCTATTTTTACAATTTTTTTCCTTCTTTTTTTTATATGCTTGCAGTGATATACAGATATTTTTATACCTTTATTGACATACTTTACTGATTTAAATAAATAGAAGAATTTAATAAAATATCACTATTATATGTGAAATAATATTATATCAAATAACACTTTAAAGAAATATTTACTATTTAAAAGTATTTAATAATAACTTTTTGCTACATAATGCATTCAACATTAATACTGTCTTCTTGCACTTGCCTCCTGCGCTGGGTAAGCCGAACTTCTTATGAACGAAACAGGTGGACAACATTCTTCCCCATATTTTACTAGTAAATATAAGAAGTATTATTCCGAACCTTGCTTCTTTAACAACAAAATGTATGCGCATTAGGGTGGAACTTAAGTATAGGGTAAAAAAAAAAAAAAAAACTTTTTTGTTTTAATGTGTAATAGTGAAAACTTTTTTCCTTTTTGGATGTCTAAACTTTTGGCTGAAAAGGTTTTTTTAAATTAAGTTGTTTTCCGGTTCCTCAAGGAGGTCAAAGTTTTGAAATTTCAGTATAAAGTAACTTAAAGTAAACAACGTAGCTGTTAGCTCATATCTACTTTTATTTAGCAAATACTATCCAGAAGTCACCACGAGGAGGTGGTTAAATATCGACTTCCACCCTCCTTACCTCCCTTTGTTATGGATTAATTCAATTGGATATTCAACCTACTGTCTTTTTAGGCAAACTTTGTCATTACATTGCGGGAATTCAACTTTCCCAAGATTAAGGCATCTTTTGCTTAATATTTAAAGACGGTTGACGCAGCTTGCGGGACAATTTTGACACAAGTTTCCATTGTTTGCGTATGACAAGGAAAATCTAAAATTCAGGTAATTCTAAAATTTCATTGTACTTTTTTTAAGTTCTTCATCCGATCAGTCCGTCAATCTAGGATCCATCTTTTTATAGTCTATAATTTCAATATGTTCGCATTTTTTCCAGTTGCTTTCCTACTGGTCCAGAAAATCCTTTTGAACCCGAAGTTTTTCCAGCAAGATGTTGAAATAAGTATCTAATAAAAAAGTTCATTTGCATGTAATAATCAAATTATCCATTATAAAGTTTTTAGAATATTGCTTCCGATGTTTAAACAACTCCAAATTTGCATCCTGCATTAAAGGCGTTTCTGTTTCTCCCACTAACTTTCAAACTTGAAATGTCTGTATTATTATTTTGAAAATACACCAAAATTGCAGTGGCTATATTAGTATAAGAAGAAGATGTCAATGAAATATGACCAATATATTTTTACCCTAGTTTTGAACTAAAACCAGGTGTTCGTCTTTAATGATTCTTAGTTATACTTTTCCCCTCTGCTACAGTTATCATAGTGTTATCATTTATGCCATCAAAATACTAACCTTATAAAATTAACTCATTTCGTCTTTCCTGTTCTTTCAAATTCTTCCTTTTCTTTTCTCTTTGTCATCTTCAAGTCCTTCTTCAGTTACCTTTTCTTTATTACCATCAGAAATACCCATATCTTCCAAGGTGCCATTTGCAATAATATTTGCAGTTCTGTCTAATACTCCGGTTCTTTCACCTTGTTGATTATCAAATTCAGGTTTAGGAAAACAACCGATTGTACTATTTCCTTCCGAACTATTTTTTCACTTGACGATCATTCAATCAAAACATCAATTTTTTGTTTTAAAATAAATTTTTTCCTTGATATTTCCTTTTCCGGTCTTGCTACACATTTTTTTTGTAGTTTTTATATCTATTGATCTTATTTCCATCACCCCATCTCACTTTGGTCTTTGAGAAAGTGACGTTCTTGTTCTGATACACGATAATATTTAGTGCTTTTACTCAAAGAAATGTTTTTTGCAGGATTACCTAACATTTTGCAATTTTATATTGGATGTGATATTATTCTTTCTAATCTTAATATTTTTCTTCAAATTTTGACATTTCTCGCACTAGTCTCTGATCATTTTTTATGATTTGTGTATCGTGATGAGTTTAATGCGTTGTAATTGATGCGCGATATTGTGATGCGTTGGAATTGAAGGTCTCAGCAATACACTTTTAATTGTATCATCAACAGCTTTAGATATTTTAGAAATAGTGTGTACCAGATTCCAGCTGCCAGATTTTAAGTTAAATGGAACCGAAAATTAATGTTTCATAACATCTTCATATGTTCGTCAATGGTGACGGTCTAATGTTAATTGTTTTCGTTCCCGAAATACAGGACACTTCAACAATTATCTAGATTTAGGTACGTTAACAGACTTTGTCACTTTTGACACCGACTGTTTATTGAAAAATAATTAAAGAAACAGTTAACACACGTCAAATCGGACTAACTTGTTATGTGTCGCAGCCAAATAAATCAGAGACAATGAAAGCCGACGCCCACGACGCTGGCTTCTACAAAAGTGAAATAAAGTGGGGCTAACTTTTCTATGGCACTCAAACTAAATTATTCTCTTTATTACAGAACATTAACAATTAATTTAATTTTGCAAAATGTAAATTTAGCAATAATCATAAAACTTTTCATGCAATTATTGCCTTTTTTTCGTTTTTTAGGGAAAATCAGGCGCTTTGAGGAACCGGAAAATATCATTTTAAAATTAAAACAAAAATATTTTCTTTTTATGGAGTTAAAAAGGAAAAAAATAATCACTATTAGAATATAAAATTCGAAACTTCGTTTTTTAGTTCCACCCTAGTGCGCATATGGCAGGAGAATAGGATCGGCGAATGTAGGGACATTCCATTATTTCTAAATGAAATGATTTTATAATTATTTGATGGTTTTAATAATAACTTTGTATTTTCATAAAAATAGATAACAAACTGAAAAAAAAAAGATAAGACTATGCTGATGTAAAGACAAAGCTACCAAAAGAAAGAAAATTTTTGTTGGATTACAACGATACAATGAAAACGATATCTAAAGACAACCCCCCTAGGGATATCTTACTATATCAAGTGCCAGACAACTCCTACCTCTAAAGCGATAACGTTATATGGGGCATTTTCACAATCTTTTGACTTTTGGGGGAAAAAATCTGACAAAATTAAACTTGCTAAAATAACATTTTAATCTGATAGACGAATGCCTTAATGATTCAAAATAAAGAAAAAATGGTCAGCAGCGAAATTTTTTTTTTAAATTTAACTGAGGTTTAAGTTAAACTTGCGAGTTTAATTTTCCTTACCATTTTACCCCTATAACTTTTATTTTCTTCTAACTTTTTACTTATAATGAATTTGCATAGTACCCACAGGACATTCAAATAAGAAATAATAACAATGTAGTACTTTTAATACAGAATTTTTGTATAACATTGTCTTAAAGGGGTGTTAAAGAAGGGATGGTAAGGTAAAAAAAGGGGATGGTATTGGAAAAAACGGACGAAATGGTAAAAAAAGGGACGGTAATGATGGAACGGTAAAGAAAATTACCACCTATTTTTAGGAAAATCATGTTAAGACTAAGTGATAGCCGCAATGTTCATTTATTTTTAGAAACAATTGTTAATATTGGAGTAAATATATATATTTTTTTAATTTACCTCGAAAAGTGCAGGAATAAACCTTGGGGACGGTAAGACTACCAATAAAGCCACGATGCTTGAAATTGATATTTAAATGCTGATTTAAACTCTACAGTAAATTTCCTGCCAAAGAATTTTCGGCATTATTTCTCTAGCATACTTCTGCATGAGAGAAAAATTTGAAATAAATTCTGTGGCTGCATCTAAAATTATTTTATGTATAATTTTAGAAGAGGGATGGTAAGGAATCTAAAGCCTATCTCGTATGCATTTCCATATTTTAACTGAAGTTGATCTCTACAAATGCGGTTTTTTACTTTCCGATTTTGTTTACAGGCTTTTTTTTATAAGTATACTTTTGAACGGCTTCCGAAAGCAAAAGTATCTTAATAAAAAAACAACAACCTGTAAACAAAATGGAAAAAGTAGAAAAAAAACGGCCTTGGTAGAGACAGTCGTTCTCTACTCTTAAAAAAATTACGCCATATCTATATTCGTAGCGCATATGACTGACTTTAAAGCTCTATGTAAGGACACAATCTTGTTATGCCTAACTACGTGTTCTTTTCTGTTGTTTGTTTAGAGTAAACACTGCCGTAAAACCTGAGTTCTGCTGTGCCCGAGTTCTGCCGTGACCACTCATTTAGTAAATTTGCTTAAAAAAAAAAAAAAAAAAAAAAAAAAACTTACATAAAAACCACCTTTCTATGGCGTCTGCTCCTTTGCTTATATATTGGTAACAGAAGCATTTTTCGAGATCGATTTTCATGCAGTAAACGTGCTTGCATGATATTCGAAAGAATTAAGTTAACCAAAATATTGTTGGTTTCTAAAAAAAGTCTCTCCTTAAATTATAACTTATTAGGATAAAACTCAACAATTGTAATCTAATTTCGCTATTTTTTATTTATTTCCTGCTCCCTGCATAAGTATAATTCCAATAATATTACTAAAATCAGATAAAGAAATTTCGCCTTCTGTTAATAAAATTACAAAATGAGAAACTCTCTGCTAATTTATTCTCTCAGTACAATTTAATTAATCAATGTATTGGCCTAAATTAAATTTGATGAATAACTTTGAAGTAAAATTATTTTACGAAACATTATTTTGTAGTAATTATGAAAATCAGGGAAATTAGAAATTAAACTTGGCAGTATATGTTATTATTTTTCTTTAATTTTGTTTCTTTAAAAGCAGTTGGAAACCCCTATACGTAAAAATGTTAAATTAATGTTCATTTCCTCATAAACTACCAAAAGTATTCACTTGAAATTTTTTATATGCATAATATGAATAATTCCTAATAAAGTGAAGTCAATTTTATAAACAGATATTCTTTAGTTATTGTTTTTTAAAATCTGGAATAAAAACTACTTTTAAATAGGCAAAAACATGCATTTTTCAGAAACTAAACTTTTTTATAAAAATTTTGTATAAAGGTTTTTAACAAAAGTTCACTTCAGGTTAATCAGGGATATGTGTGAAATATTCTGGTAAGATTGCAAACAATAATAAGCAGTAGTTTTTACAAATAGGTGCATCGAGGTTCAAAAGCAACATTTTGAGAAAATTGAGTTTAAAGTTTGCGTATTTAATGTTTATGTATGATGGAAACAAACTAAATTACTTAAATTTTTTTCAACTCCTCGTTGTTCAAGAAACAAAAGTAATGTATTATTCGAAAGGGGGAAAATAACGGATTCAAAATATTAAAAAATAAATAAATAAATAAATAAAGAACGGCTTTTTTCTTAAGGATAAAGCACTGTACTTTGGAATAAGGAAAATATAGGAAAAATATGTCAAAAACATCTTTTTCTACTCATCAACACAGAGTCAATTTTAAACGTCGATAGGGCAGATTTAGCTCAATAGTTAGGATTAAAATTTATTTGGGCGCTGATCTACATTACCCTCCAGACTATGACTGTTAAATAAAAATCTTGTTCATGCAAAAGTAAGACGTTTTGGGAAATTTATGAATGTCACTTACCATCACTTAGCGCATATATCCAACATAAATAACTCTTTTATTCGCGGAATGGATTTCCTGAAAACGAATAAGTTGAAACTGTATTTAAGAATAATTAAATTCCATCGATGCCAGAAGACGTAGCATTGGTCAAAACCAAAAATCAAATCTGTCCATCAAGAAATACCAGGAACTGAAATCGTGATACCTCGTATTACGTGAATTCTTAGAACTCTTAATGAAAATAATAGTTTTCGCTTAGGCCTCATTGAGTATCCAGACACATGTGTTAGTATAAAAGAAGTACATGTAACTTCTTTCCTCGACGATCATTCGAGAAATGTCAGTTCTGTACGGATGGCTAATGTTAGCAAGAAAGGTGAGGTATTATCTACCTGTGCTCCAATTACCTACATTAACAACGACTGAGACATCTTAAATCAATATATAAAGTACAGTTAAATTCATACTAACTAAAAATCAATAAATAATAAGCGCAATTAAGCTTCATAATACCTTGGTAAACATGTTTGTAGGTCAAAACTACCACCGAAAATCTCCAACAGGCCTCAGAAAAAATCTACTGGGAGGAACCTTTCATTTTTAACAAATGATGGCTAAATAATGAGCAATGATCGTTACATAATGATGTAAATAATGAAAAAATAAAACAAATTAAAAATAATAAAGCCAAAATGAAGAACTGACAACGATATATAGTCATCTTCGGAGACAAAGACTTCGCTGGATCATCAAATTACGCATTACATTATTAGGTGCATATATTAGGTAATACGATTGGATAAAACTGGCCGATTTAAGATGTAGGACAAACAACTGTGAAGAGACATCTGTTCATGCTATTTAACATAGTAAGCAAACGTCAAGGATTTTAGCACATATCGTAGTGAGGCAGAGAGTAGGACACATTTACACAATGTTATTGACACAATTGTCACATTTATACCTTCGAAAAAAAACACTGATTTGGGGGGTTTTTATTCCAATCTCTGATATTTTACAATATTATTAAATTTTCACTCATAACATATATGAAAATTTTGCGTGAATCAGTCTTGCTTCAGATATTCTCTACAGAACCATGACAGAAAACTTTAAAACATAATTATATCCTTAAAAAAAATTCTTGTTGAATATTATTAAAACAAGTGTAGTTAAAAGAAGAAAATCTTTTTGAAACTGAAATGTGTTGTTTAAATAGATTTCCACCTTTTTAATTTTGAAGTGGTATAAAAACTTTTTTTTAATTTTTTTTCCTTGAATTTTTTTTTTTTTTTTTTTTTTTTTTTTTTTTTTTTTTTTTTTTTTTTTTTTTACAAATTAAAGTTTTTCTGCAGCTATCTTTCCTTAAATATTGTCAAATATAACATCTTTTAAATTTATGTACGCTAAAAAGTTTTTATTTTCTCTTCGTATGATATTACAAAACGAAATAAAAATTACTATTAAAATTTAAAGTCGCAGGATTTCTCAAAATAGTTTAATTGCATAAATTAACACCATTTTTTGAAATAGCATATTGTTCAGGTATTTCAAATAGGCATTTTAATTGTACTTTCTATTCTAAATTGGCCTTAAAACTAATTGAAAAGGGAAAAACGTATACATTTTATCTAATAATTTGTGGAATCTGTGTTTATTTAATGAAGAACACATTATTCCAAGAGAGTATTCATCTCCCAGTTGTGTGAAATAGTTAAGTTCAGACTGTGATTCAAACAGTCTTAAGATAAAGCATAAATTTTATTCTAAGTTAATTGAACAACTTTAAAAGTCGGAAACTAATAAATTTTATATTATTTATTGATTTCTTAATATAGAAGTAATTTAAAAAAATGTTGGTTAAGTATAAAACAATAACAACAGAGAGATTTTTGCATACGCAACTTAACACATACACACACACACGTATGTATATATATATATATATATATATACAATTAAACAAGTATATAGATCTATATTTATGATAAAGGCATAAAAGAATGAATCATTTCAACTAAATGCTATTTTTTAATTTGTTTAACAATGGTTGAATAATTCTGGTGATTACTAGTGATTATGTTATAATTACATAAAAAAATTCCGCATATGATATTAGATATGATTGTTTCCAAAAGATATAAATTACACTTTTCAGTCTTACTATTTCTAAATATTTGTATTATTGTTATAATTTTGGATATGTATTTTTATTTTCAATGAGAAAAGTAGCATTTAATTATGTATTTTGCAAGATAATATTATCACGTAGAGCATTGAAAATAAAAAAAAAGCATATGAATATAATTATTTTAGTACTATTGTAAAATTGTGAATAACATATATTATTAAAGGTATTTTCCCAAAAAAATAAATACCATAGAAAAAAGATAAGTCTTTTATGTAAAAAAATTCTGTTATTTTTTTCGAGCATTTCCATTTTTAATTAATTTACAAAATTATCAAATTTTCGCCAACAACAGGCTCTTGAAAATTTTCCGTGAGTCTTGCTTTAGATATACTCTGTAGAAATTAAAATATAATATTTTGTTTTAATTTCGCAGTCTGTTATTTTAATTAGCATTGCGAAATTACATAAAATACTTTTTTAGAATTCTTTCAAAATCTTTATTATTACACCTATATCAAATGGATATAATAATAAACACTGAAGGAATAAAATTAAGACCTTCAGCAAAACACTTCATCCCTGTGGCATAGAAGTGAAAAATTTTTCTCCATATAATATAAAATTATATATACTTTAGAAAAAATCAATAGTATAATCTTTAAATAAAGCTATTTTATTTAAATGTTCAAGCTACAATTATATAAAATTTTGAGATCAGTATAATCAATCGATGAGTAGATCATCGATAAAGCAAATAAAAATTAAATTTTAAATAGTTGAAAAATATGCATATATATGCATAGATTAGCTAAATCAAAGTTTGGCTCAACAATTTAAAATGGCTCAACAAGATATAAAATCTCAATATCTCCCTATATTGACAAAAAAGGATTTGCAATTTTATAGTGAGAAACCGATATCGGCCGGTTCGACGTTGACCGACATCGGTCGGCCCGATGTTGCTTGATATAAGCGATACTGAGTCCAATATTGGCAGATATTGCAAAATCACTGTTCCCTATATTGGCCGATATTGCTGTTCTACCTGGATATGGCCAGAGTCACGCCCAAGCATGTAATCGCTTTCACATTTGTTTCTGATTTTGTCTCAGCAGATCTTAATAATTGGTGCCTAATGAGATTGTTGATTAAGTAGATATAATATTCTGAAAATGTCTTTTGTGCAAAAGTTGAACACTGATTTTCGAATTAAATGTTCATTGTACCCATCTGTGGAATTTCCCAATAATGTTTAAGTATAAAAGCTTTATTGGATCCACAAATAAATAAGGTGTCCACGTCTTTTTTTAACTTTTCACCTCGCCTGATATCTAGCCATATCAATAATTTATCAAGGGTAAAATTCAACCAGTAAAAAACTTTGTATACAATTAAAAAATACAACGTGCTTAAAAGCAGTAGGGGATATCGGAGCTAATTGGCTACAGGGGTAAGTAGGCGCAGTCCCCATAAATTGCCTGTTTGTGGATAGATTGTGCAACCAGTCACAGAGTACATTTCTTCTTGTGTTTTACAATCCCCATTGTAGTTTTGCAGCGTTACCTACGTGCAGTGGACATTTATTACGATTTTTCTGTTTTTTTCGCTCATAAGTATTTTTTTGTTGCTTAATTCTTTTTCTAATTTCTAATACTTATCTTAATAATTGCGATTTAACTTCACTCTAAATCGAAATGTCTTAAATTCAGACACTTAAGTGTCTGAAACGGAGTGTTCAATTTTCAGACATTTTAAAATGTCTGAATTTTTTCAGACACTTTTTGCGTCTGAATTTTAGACACTTCAAACGTCTGAATCGCAGCCATTTTTTAAAAGCATTACACGTAGCCATGTTTGACCACGTTGATCCTGGAAAAGTATATGGCCATTATTCTGCCCTACTCCCCCCCCCCCCCCACACACACACAGCCTTATTTTAGGGGATCCAAAATATGGTATGCAATTTTCATAAAGCTGATAATCGAAATCTTTTTCGACTTTGTACTGATTATAATCAATATTTTGAATTTATAGAGTAGAATAAGATTAAAAATTAAAATATTTGTCACAATACAGTAAAACCTCTCAATAGTAGGCACCTTAGAACCGTGGAATTTGTTCGCTATTCGGAAGTGTCTGTTTTTCTGAGGTAAAAAATATAAAATATGTGCATGTTGTTAATAAAAAATGTGCTTCTTAAATAGTTGTGTCCTCTATGTAGGAGTGTCCGTTATGGAGATTTTACAACAAAACTTTCATAGGACAATTTTCTTCAGCGAACACTGACCTTTTTCAAGATAAATACATTTTTTTTACCTCATAAAAGCGAACACAATCGAATAGCAGGCAAATTCAACGTTCCAAAACGCGTTCAATTCGCGAGGTGGCCGCGATTGAGAGTTTTTACTGTATTTATTTTTTTATTTAGTTTTTAATCTAATTCTACTTTTAAAGTTCAAAATGCTGATTATAATCAATAGAATGTTGAAACACATTTAAAATATAAGCTTTAAAAAAAAATCCATATCGAATTTGGAGCACGTAAAATCGTAGGGGGGGGGGGGGGGAGGGTCTGCCCGTGCTTTAATCAGGCCCTCCTTCTGGAAAAAGTCCAACCCTGTGTTATGATTCGATAAATGTACGTGTCAGTTTTAAGTGCAAAATCTAGCTATATGCAAATAAATATTTTATAAAAATCTACCTCTATACTTTGTATTCATTTTTAATTTCAAATTACTTTTTAACTAAAAGTAATCAAAAAATCAATATTATATAATTATTTCAAATGAAATATATCTGTATATTTTTACCGCATTCTTACAATTACGTTAACGGTACATGATTACATGAATTTAAGAATCTAAAAATAATCATTAAAATTTAACAAAGTGACTACAGATAACGCGAGATCCTTTTTCTAAATCTTTGTTGACATCAACAAATTTTTTTCTGATTCAACGTCTACATTAGTGACGTCAATTTCCGTTCTGAAGCTGTGGTTTTGACTTTTGAATCATAAAAAGATCATATGTTGACTATTCTCAGTATGGCAAATGGGATATTTCTAAAATACTCGGAAACACTAAAATTATAGCAAAGGGAAATCTTTTAATTAGAATGACCGGATTTAATGAGTTTTATCAGTCAAAACATTTTAAAATAAATAAATGAACACAAGTAATTCGCTGTATTAAATATATGGGGGAATCAATGAATGGAAAGATGTCCGAACTATATTCTTTTTTAAAATTTATGATGTACACACTATGAGGCAGAAGAAAACTTCATTAGACAAGAAAAGCATAAATAATAAATAAAAGCAGCTATTAACAGGAATGTTTACTATAAATGCTTTTGAATTCCAGTACATAACACATAATAAATCTATCAGAAATGTAAAAATCGATGTAAACATTACAAATGCTGCCGCATTAAATGCTTATAAAAATATTGTATACGTAAATAAATAATTAAAAAGGGTACTTCAGAGTAATAATTACACCAAAAAATACTATTAAGGTAGTCTTGATGGTAATTAAGAAGTATGAGCCAATCAACAGGCGATGTCACTGCGATTTTTAAAGTAATGGCTACATAAGAAAAGGCTTAGGAAGGTGTAAAATTAATAAATTCAGTAACCGCTAATATACACCATGCAGAGACACCAAAATTTATTTTAAAGATAACATTGGATAGAAAATAATACAGAAATATGATTGCAGATGATTTGAAGAGTAGAAATTTAAATATTAGCAAAATAAAATTTTAACATGGAAATACCATAGGCAAAATGCTTTGAACATATTTTGGCATAACTCAGGAAATAATAAAGCTATAGACTCGTGTGAGGTCTTCATTTAAAGATAAAACAATCACAGAGAGTTTTAAATACATAGTTAAGACCCCACTTACCTGGGAAAAGGTCTGATTATTCCAAAAGCACATTCGCCCAGAGGACGTCCGGATTGGAGGCTACGTTAGTATCCGTTAATTAGGCAGACTTGGATATTTAAAAAATAAAATCCCCTTGCACATCCGGCTAGCTCTGTTAAAAGGATGGAAAATTTCCATCCTGAAAACATAGCCCGCCAGACAACAGTTCTCTTTACAAATTTGACGAGATGAAGAACACTGTATTAGTTTTATAGATAAATATTAATACGGAGTACCACTATGTCGATAGAAATTAAATCCCGGAACTTCACATTCCGCAAAAAACAATCAAGTCAAAATAAATTATTAGTTAAAATGTACGCGTACATAAAAACAAGCATTCAGTTTGAATTACAAACGAACATCGAGTTCGAAAGGAAGACGCATGCGCAACTGAGAGTGCCCCCTGGTGAATGCGGAGCGGAGTTACAAAGTGTCTTAAAATTAGACACTTGCAGATTTTTTAGACACTTTTATCAGTTCGTGTACACTATGATCATAGTAAGACACTTAGGTGTTTTAAATTAAGACATCTTTTGTGACTGAATTTTCAGATTCAGACACTTAAGTGTCTGAAATTCTTTTTCAGTCACATATGTATCTTAATTTAAGACGCCTTTATTTGCAGTGTTGTGAAATTTTTTCTTAGTGTATGATTTACTATACCTACCCCATGTGTGATTTACTTGGATTATTTATGCTTAGATTGTTATGTGTCCCTTTTGTGAAGAATTTATTATAGGCGCATTGAACACGGAGCAAGTTGGCTCGGTACCTGGTGTATGCTGGTAGTTTGAAAAACAGCAAACACCGAAAAAAGTTGTTGCAATGCAAGATTTTGGGCACACAGGCTTGTAGTAGGATTTGAAATGTCGTAAAATGTTGCTCCAGCTCGATTGACGTGCCAAGTTTGATATTTTTGTTGTATTGTGGAGATTTTGACATGTAGATTCCAAATACCTTAGGTGCCATTTTTTAATACATATTTTTGGGGGTGATTTTCAAGATGGCGTCCAAGATGGCTGACATTTACTGACTTCTTTAATATTTGAGGCATATAATTGACCAGTGTGTCAAATGTTTTCAGGGTCAGGAAATACAAATATATAATAAAATTAGGAGCAAATTGAGTTTTTTAAGTGTTTTAAGCGGTAAGATGCAAATAAAGCACAAAAATATGAAAGACATTAGATATACTAGCGTTTTATTACCCAGTTATATACGACCAAAGTATTTAAATGAAATACCATAAATTATTGAAGATATTGAACAAAATTATTAAAAACAGCATTTATATCTACATACAGTACTGAGATGTTATGTATCCTCTTCTGAATCACTGCTATCGCTGTGATGATATTGATAGTCCTTTGTATTGTTGTAGCCACTGTATTTGCAAAGGGCAGTACAAACCAGAGAATTCTTTAAGCAAGAACATTTCCCAACTCTCCATGTTCTCACACACTCACATTTCACAAGTTCAATAACTCCTTTGGGCGCAGATAACTGCAGGCATTTGACTGGAGAAATTACTCCTTCGCCATTTTCCCCCAACCATTGCCAATAAGTGGGGGTATTGTAGGTCGAAGACTTCTGTAGCCATTTTCAATGGTGCCAATTAAGTGGGATCTTAGAATATTTGCCTTCAGTGCTCCAAGTGTTGGTGGTAATTTCTCCCCCTCAAAACTTTTAGTTCTGAAAAGGTGCCATCTTAACTCTAAAATCCTTTAAAAATTACTATTTTTCAAATGAGTCCAGTTTGTGAATTTTTAAAACAACGACAGATTGGATAATGGATCAACGTTGGGTTCCCCAAGTTCTTGAAAAGCTATTATAATATTACCATCACACTGAAAATTGATATAAACTTTTATCCATTTCTGTTTTGAAATGCCTACAAATTTTCCTCCACAGTCTTCACCAGTATATGAATGTAAACCTAATAAACCTTTGCTTTTATGAGCACCTATTACTCGACATCTTTTATTAATATTATTTTTTCTGTGTTTGTTGCCGCGACCAGTAACAAAATTGATTTCACTGTTTACTAGGTTACTTTAAAAAAAGTCAATCAGCAATATGAAAATGTCAGTATCTTGCAAAAATACATCGATCTCATAATTATCATGATGGTTCACTATATCAAGTACATGAAGATGTATAAAGGTGTCTACTTCTTCATGTGTATGATCACATAATTCTGAATCGAAAACTTTAGCGTGGTTACTGTATGCCTTACTGCCAAAAACGAAAACAATTGTCTTCTCACTAGCAGCAAAAACCTGTAGTAATTTATTCCTGAGATACTCAAACAGCTGTGATTTTGTATCATTATGCAAAAGAAACGTCTTTAATATGAAACCAATGTTATATTGGTACTATTTGTAATAGTAAATCCAATAGGTTCTGTCGCCCCCAATCTTTTCTTACTAGTTTGCTCCTTCAATGAAGCTCAAGGTATTGGTCAAATATTATTCTTTTTTCAGTGCAGTCTTGCCAGATTGGAGACTTTTTTTATTCAGATTATTTGAATGTCATCACTTTTTAAAATAGTATAATACGCCTTATTTTTCAGAATTTTTAATCTATTTTTAAATAGGATTAATATTTCTATTTAAAAAAAGCTGTAACAATCAACAATCTGGGGACAAAAATGTCCCCAATCTGGCAACACTGCTTCAAAGTATCCGCTTGTCATTTTCATAATGATTTCGGTAAAAGCATTTGCGAAATCTTCACAAGTTTTTATGGCAGGTGTCTTTTTTACTATTGCCATTCCATGTATAATACAAACTTTTTCTATCGGAGAAGCAATCGAGGATTTTTAATGATTCAAGTATGGATGATCGATTATATTGCTCTATTTCTGCAATAAATGAACTTTTGTCAGATGGAATATGAAGATATCCATCAGGAAAAAAAATAATGATCTTGTTATTACAGAAAACTTGTAGTTTCCAATTGCATCTTTCAGGTTTGTAGACATTTGAGGTCTTGATCCCATAACAACAAGAAAACGAGCAAGAAGTTGCCTATCTTCTCGAATTAATCTCTTACAAATTTTTCGAATTCAATTGGCCTTTTTGGTCGACGATTCAGGATATCATCCTTCGCAGATTCTGGAATTTTCATAGAGGATGCAACATTCATTAGTGTGGTACTATCTTGGAAAGGGTTTTCTCCACAATGATCCCGAATACTCTCCTTGACGATGGCTGCATTGTGAAAAATTCTTAGCGACATGGAAGTCCGAAGTTGATAGTGTTTCCTGTGCTACTTAGAGACTTCATTTAGACAGTACTTTTCACAGAAAGTTGAAACAGTGCGTAATACTTCTGGTGCATACAAGAAATACCTTTCGAGGGCGTTTTCATTCTGAGTTAAACCAATAACTCCACCAGTGTTCTCCAGTTCTTTGATTTTCTGTTCCAAGTTCTGGTCTGAAAGTAGTTTCGTAAACGGCACAATGAATTTGGATACCTCAAAACAACCAGATTCAAGAGCATTCCATACTTCTTCATATGTTGTTTTAAGGTCCTTTATCTGTGCTATGTATACTGGAATGAGTCTGGTATAATTAAATAAGTCATGAGCAAAATAATACTTGATTTGTTTCTTTAATGACGCGAAATGCAATGCCCAATATGCTTGACGAGTGGAACGGATTAAACGTAGCAAATATCCAAATTGGTTCATATACTGTAGTAAGAACTTTGCCATATCACCACTGCATTATGTAATATGTGGAAGACAATTTTTTTCAACTACTACTCTGATCTCTTGAAACAAAGTTGTAGCTTCAAATTCACAATTGTGCAATTTCTCACGTAGTGAGTTGCATTTTTCTTGCAGGGAAATAATCTCTGTAGAATGTGGCACTGTTTCAAAGAAATGGTCGTAGAATGCCAAAACGATAGTCATGTAAAAGTCTATGCCTCTAGTATATTAATAATTTTGTAGTAAATTTATAAATAAATAATAAATAACACAATTTTTGCCTATTTTGATTGTAGATTTGCATTTTTTGACCCCGAAAACATATAATTTGTTATACTGGTCAATAATATCCCACAAATAATAAACAAGTTGGAAATTGCTCGTCAAACGTGGCAAATGAGGTGCGTTCGTACTATAACTAGTTTTATAATTATTTTTTGCACCCCATATTGTACCGAATGTATAATTTTTTGCACTTCATAAAGTGCATAATCTGATACATCATTAAAATGCACTTCCAATAATTTTTTCGGAACACTTTTGACTGTCCCTGTAATTAAACTATACATCCGATTTTCCTAAAATTTGAAATAGCTCAACAAACTTTTGCAACAATTATATCTTTAAAATTTCAGACCATTTGGAAGGCTGTAATATCATTAAAATGCACTTGCAATAATTTTTCCCATTGGCCGTAATGTAAAGAAAAACTTTTGACTGTCCCTGTAATTAAACTATACATCCGATTTTCCTAAAATCTGAAATGGCTCGACAAAATTTCGCAACAATTATATCTTTAAAATTTCAGATCATTCGGAAGGCTCTAATATCATTAAAATCCACTTGCAATAATTTTTCCCATTGGCCGTAATGTAAAGAAAAACTTTTGACTGTCCCTGTAATTAAACTATACATCCGATTTTCATAAAATTTGAAATGGCTCGACAAAATTTTGCAACAATCATATATTTGAAATTTCAGACCATTCGGTTGGGTAGTTTTTGCTCTATTACATGCGGACAGACGGACAGACGGACAGACGGAAGGACTGAACGACGACTATAGGTGCTACGTATTTATATAATTATGAACGCACCTAAAAAGTCAGTAAATGGCAACCATCTTGGACGCCATCTTGAAAATCACCTCAAAAACGTGTAAGAAAAAAATGGCACTTAAGATATTTGGAATCTACATGTCAAAAGCTTCAGAAAAAAAAAATATATATATATCAAACTTGGCACAAAAATCGAGCTGGAAAACATTTCAGACCCTACTATTGCCCAAACGGAGACACTCGAGTTTTTATTTGTGACTACTGTCAAATAAAAAGTATTTACCTGAAAAATTTACCTAAAAAGTAACTCTGATGATGTTATCGAGTAGAATAGAAGTTACTCAATGTTAATGTTTTATTCATTATTTTTATGTCTGTATAATTTAGAATTTACATTATACGGCGATAACGCCTTTGATTAAACCTACTAGTAATAAGTAAATTGATTTCTCTTAACTGCGTGTCTTATTTAAATTTTTATAAAGCGTGTGCCAACTTACCCTATAGGTATAGGCAACATACCCCGTGACGGGGTAAGTTGGCGCACAATTTTCCTTTTACTTTAGGCTTCCGCTAAGCATAAACTACAAAAGTTACAAACTGAAAACTCCGGGTATTTATAGCCCAATGCCTGTTCTTTAAAAGTACAGTTAAAGTTTAATAAAAAACTTAAACAAAAAAATTAATAAAAATGAATAACTAAAAACTGCGCCTACTAGCCTCGATCTCCCCTATTTGCCTTGCACTGATGTTAAATTCAACTTTCTCATGTAACCAAGTATTAGAATATACAAAACATTTTTTTAAAGAATCAACAGTTTCTATACGAATTTCCTAATTTCTTTCGAATTTTTAAAAATATCCAAAATAAGGTAACATTTGCAAATGAGTATTAATGATTTACATTATCAAATATAGAGCGCTTCAAACAAATAAAGAACACACATTTATCTTTAAAATAACTTTTGCTTTTCTATGTCTGAGTGAAATAATATATCCAATGGAATATTTGGCTAATTATCAACAAGCGAATATCCATTTTCATTTCTATGCAAGCGCATGATATTTACAAATTTAATTAACGCCATAATAATGCTAAAATAATTAAATAAATCCACTTTCAACTCAAACAGTATTTTTGAAAAGCACGTAGTTCAGAGAAATGTGCACAACATAGGATAAATAAGTACATTTTTACTTTTTTCTCCCTTGCAAATATCTGACATAAACTTCTTTACACAAAGTTAGATAGATGATAGGCTTTGCACATTTTTCTTTATGTTAATAAATATTTGATGTATATTAATATAGTCTTTTCAAAAGTTTTAAATTTAAGATTTTGATTATTCGAATTGGTGATAAAAATCGCAAAAATTATAAATACGATACTGTTTTTGAAAAAAAAAATGTTTTTATCTATAAAGTAGAATTACAAAAACATAAAAATAAGGCAAACTGATTTGTCTTTAATAGAGAATTTATTATAGAAACTAAAGTTTGTATATATATACATATTTATATATATAATTAATGATTTAATGCGCTGCTAAGTGAGTAACTAGTGTTCTGATCAAAAGTTTTAATTTTAATTTTTCATTTCTGTATGATTTCAATGTCGCTGATTTAATATATTTTTATATTCGGAACTTTTCAAATATACTTAGTAATATACAGGGTGATTCAAAAAAGATGGGAAAAATTTTAAGAGGTGATAGTACACACCCAAACAAACATTTTGTATCAAAGAATGAATTGGTCGAAAACTAAACGTAAAAAAGTTAGGGGGCGCGAAAAGTTATGTTCTTATACGAAGCAAAAACACACAATGAACGATTAAGTTAAGTTACGAAAACAAATTTAATGGCATTTGATTACAATAAGTGCTCAAAACATTGACCGGCAGCTGTTATGCACGCAGTACAACGGCGAAGAACAGATTGACGAATTTTCTGAAACACACCAAGCATATCGTGAACTTCCCCTACAGCAGCCGAAAGCTTGGCGACAAGTTCTTCTGGGGATTCAATGGGAGTCTCATACACAAGAGCCTTTAGCTGTCCTCCCCCCCCCCCCCCCCCAAAAAAAAAAAAAAAAAATCGAGACATGAAAGATCTGGCGCGGTGGTGCCTGTTGTGTTTCAGAAAATCCCATTGACTGACTACAAAAGGAAAGAATATAATGTGCTACCATTTGCGCATGCTCAGTAAAGCTTATTTCATGGAAGTGCTCATATTTTATTCAGTATTGATTGTATTCAATTTTTAATTGCAGTATGTTTCCACCGCTTTGTCAAGTTTTTGGAAAGTAGCATAAACAAGATGGGAAAAACATCATGCATTAAAATAAAGGAAAATATTTTTTTTTCTATGTTACTGAATGTAAGTACTATCAAATGCAAGTACATATAATTGTTGCGCAGGGCTTATGAAATCCTTTGTTACGGTTACAGATTATTTCGAAATTCGTGATACAGGGCGATCACAAATATTATTTTTTAAATTCCATTTTGATATTGGTCCCCTTATTGCCCTGTTGACTATATCTACACTGAAAAATATGTAATCAAACATGTCCGAGAATTCTTTTTATGGATAACAGACAAAAATGTAAAATATAAAGTGACCGATTATATATATTGTATGTATGCATTCAAGTTAAGTGTAAAAAAACGTGTGATGTGGGGGGCGAAAAACATTCAAAATTTTACACTCCTAAATATAAATTCCTAACATATATGCAAAATATAGACTAAAAACATTCTAAAATAAGATTTTAACTTCATCTACATACAAAAGAAATTCTAGTTATACATTTTTAAAACTCAAAATAACTTTGGACGGCATACATTAACTATTTTAACATATGGATAATACAGGTATTTATCCCCAAGAAAGGCTAGAAATTTCTTTAAAAATATATTGATTTCAATATTTAAAATTATGGTTTAAGATAAAATAAAAGATACATTTTAATTTAGAATATTTTACAAATAGTTATGCTGATTTAAAATATCTCTATCAGTTTATGTTAAGCATACAATAGATGGTTTTATTTTTTCGCTTTATTAAACTTTATAAGTTCACATTATCAACTATTATTATTTTATTTCTGAAAATGCATACTTTATTATGTCGTTTAGAAGACTGTACTGCCATATAATTACATTCTAAAAAATATCTGTAAACACGTAAGAAGACAATAAATTAAATTAAGAGCGTTTTTTAAAGAAAAAATGTAGCACGCAATAAAATTATATTATTTTCGGTTTATTATTCTAGAAAATTACATTTGTTCCAGTATATTAAAAACTAAATCATATTTCCCAAGAAATTATCATCAGTGTATTCATAAAACAATTATTAAGCTTATACCGCTTCAGGGAAAACATACTTTTGCAGCAGACAAATTCACAATTATCCATTAAAAGAAATCGAAGTGCGAATCGAATTTCTTAACTCAAACTGATAAAATGCATCTATTAAAAAAACCCTGGTAGAAGTTAATTATAGGAGCAAAAATAGCAAACGAAGGCGTTTATTTAATATAGTGGTTGCTAAAAATAATTTCTGAATGGTTTTTACAAAGAAAAAAATTGTAATTTTTATGCCAAGATTATTTTGTATCTATTAGCATTTTAAAGATACTATAATTGATAAACATACTAAATGGACTTAAAAGGTAATTTTAGTTTTTAATGAATATTTTTCTTTAGAAATAGAAAAAAAAGGATTGCGGAATTTTATTTATGAAACAAAATTTATAAAGTTTTGCAATGATTTAAAAAGGCTCATAATAGAGTTAGAACGGATTACTATCAATTACAATACATTTTAATTACTTTAAAAACGTTATAGCTTCACAAAAGTTAATATAAAAATTTAAAATAAATAGATAATTTCAGCCAAATTTCTAAAATACTTTTCCCCCTAGAAAACAATTTGAGATAAATGAGCTCAAATTTATATTTTTATTTAATAAATATCTATTCAGGGCAGACATGTTTAATCTTCTAAACTCCGAAGGAACTAATAAAATGTCTACAAGACAATATTCGAAAGCAGATTTTCAAAATTCAAAATAAAGCATACATGCCAATGACAAATTTTAAAAATTAAAGATCTGAGATTACTGAAATCTCAGTATTTAAAATTTGACAAATATATTAGATTATTATATTCTAGAAAAGCCTACGGCTTTACATGGGCAGAAATAAAACACACTCGTCAAAAACACTGTTAAAATATAATTTTCCGGTTCGTTAACATGAATTGAAAATTTCTTTGCTACTAATTATAGAAGTATTACTAATTGAAAAATAAAATTTTCATTCCAACTCACTTGCAGATAATGTAATAATGTATTACGCAAATAACGTTTCGTGGCATATATGCCCAGTTGTAGTCATATATTATTTACATATATGTGACATGTGTATAAGACGTATATATCACACGCATACATGTAAGCGTGAGTATGACATATACATGGTATACAAGACGTAAATAATACATATATAATGAAGTATATGGCACATGAAGAGCGTTTTGATAATATATTTATAAACATATATATGCTGCATACATATTCTTTGCGATGCTTTTGGCGAAATCGTAACTGCAACTTTAGCATAAACAAATTTGTGGGGGCCGCTATAACAAAGAAGTACATTATTTTCTCTGTCAAACTTGTTTGAATTAACGTGCGACTACCGTATCACAATTATAGTATATTCCATTTATAGAAATCAATATCATACTATTAAAATGCATAAAATATAATTACTTAATATCGGTTTTCCTTTTTATCTTCCAATCTTTTTATAAATGTTGGGTAATTGAAAGAATCTGATATATAGTCACCAGTGTCTTAAAGTTCGTAATTCTTATTAAATGAGATAAATTAATTTCATCCAGTCTCTCTGTCGTTTAAAGGATAGAAAAAGTACTGTATAGCACAACATATATATTTTTTATATAAATTATATTTTGATAATGCTTCAAAAATTTAAGCAGAAGTATATCTTTAATTTTTTTTATTTCTTAAAAATGCGTTTTAGAAATGCAAATAGCTAATTTTGAAAAAATTCTGATAGATTCAATTGGCTCAAATATTCTAATTTATAATGCAACAGAAAAAAGACTGAAGTCTGCGGGGCATTGCATGTTGATTCAGTAACACTTTTTGATACACCTTTGTTATAACGGCCCTCATTTTTTAGTTTCCAAACGACTGCAATGTATAGACAAGTTGTAATAATGTTACAAATATAAATGATTTTATGAGAGATATAAGACATTTTAAGATGTGTACGACCAAGTTATAGTCATAAGATGTACATGACATATAAAATATAAATATTCCATACACATGAACTAAATATTGCATATATTTGGTGTTTATTATACTGTATCATAGCCTTGTCATAATCGTAATTATGAGGGCCGCTATAACAAAGAAGTACCCGTTCTCTGCTTTCTAGATTCTTTTCAAAGCAATTCTGCATTATATTTGTTTTATATAACTTTCAAATGGTATGGTGTGTTTCATAACGATTTTCATATAAAACATGTATAACAGTTTCTAATGTATATGTATATTGTATAGTCATGCAATATATATGAATATGTATAAGGCGTATATGAAGCATGCGGCATAATAAAACGTATGTATATGATATATATGAGAACACCCACTATTACTTTTGTGATAAAGATAGAGCAAATTTTCATAAATATTTCCAATTATTTTATTACAAAATATGATTAAGATAAAAATTAATACAACCAATTAAATACCATTGTGCTCCACTCATGTAAAATATATCTAATTTGTAACAAAAAGCCTTTTGCTTCTCTGTATAATAAATAATTTAGGTGACCAGAGTGTCACAAGAGTAACAAAATTCTGATTAATATATAGGCAGTAACATGCTTTTTGTTACAAATTAGATATATGTTATGTGAGTTGAACACAGTGGTATTTAGCTGGGTATATAATATTTTATCTTAATTATATTGTGTAATAAAATAATTGGAGTTATTTATTTAATTGCTCTAATGGTCATAAAAGTAACGAATGGACGTTCCCACATCTCATAATTAACATATATAAGGCATATATGTAACTCCTTTATAGATATGATATGCGTTTATATGAGGGGTATACATATAAGTTTAGCTACGAATTTGACAAAATCGTAATTGCAACCTTGGTGTAATCGTATACACGGAGGTCGTCAAAACGCAATACCAGCAGTAGCAGCATTGTCTTCTTTATACTCAAGTACTTCTTAAAGAATCTGTTTTACTTTCAAACTTCACCTAGTTTGATCAAAAGATAATTATTTATTAATTTTAACACATTTATTATATGTTGGTAAATAAATCACAAGAATTGTAATTTTTCCTATTGAGTGAAAAAAGTATCCTGCCAGAATTTTAACCGGGATTTTTGTTGTAAGATACAAATGCTCCGCTAACTGAGCTATCCTGGACAAATCTGGTGGATACAATTCCCCCACAGAACTAGGTTTATGTAATAAATATAAGTAAGTAATGCCAGATTTGCAGCTTATACCAAAGATCCCTGAACCTAATTCTGGCCTGAAAAGTTTTTCACTCATTTGGAAAAATTGCAACAAAAGATAATTCTGCTTGAACGTCAACGTTATTGGTCAGACGTATTGGCTAGCTGTAGAGATTTACATATCGCTCACCTGCAAGAAAAGTGACACATCTCGACAAAAGTGAATTTCACACTAGAGGCAAAAGAATATTTGCAGGACTTTAGTGTAGCATGAAATTGTAGAATTTATAAGTGCATGTAGGGATGAAAAGGTGCATAAAAACGCAAAACCCTTTAAAATGAAGATGTAGGATGAGGTTTATAGGGTTGGGTAATTTTACCTGCTCACGCAATCCACCCTTCTTCTGTTGTTACAAATGGACATATAGCGTAATAAAGTGATATTGCACATACCTACACTTACGAAACTGTCTGTGTAGCAAGACGCACCTATGAAAGGCCTATTAGTGGAATAAAACGTAAAATAAATTTTTGTGAGATATGTCACTTTTCTTGCGGGTGAGCGATATGTCCTGATAAGTTTGGGAGTTAAATTAAACAAAAGCTATTAAAGAGAGTGCAAAAATACGATTAAAAAGAAATTTTTTGTCCTATTACAAAAAAAAATATAGAGAGAGAGTTCTCTTTTACCCCGGCACAGTGCAGCAAGTGGCAATAAACAATATTTTGCATAAGTTGTAAATACTGTTAATGCTAATCAGTTTTCAGCATATGTGGAAAAATGCACATACATTTTTAAAAGAGATTTTTTTTTCAAATATTGAAAACAACACAAGCTGCAAATTGAATACAGTGGGAATTTCTTAACTTTAATTTTGAACGCAGTCTCCACACTGCCTTTATTCAGATTATATAGTTTCTGTTAAAAAATTAGGTCAAGACAATATTTGAACTACAAACCAACTCTAATAGAAAGATAGCATGAAGTAGTTCTTTCATTTCAGACGATCCCATTTCTTGTATATTGCGGGTGCAGTTATTTGTGGTCTAAAAACAAATATGTTAGAAATGACAAATACACCAATCATGCGAGTTTGTTCTTCATGCAATTTTCTTTTCCGACCTTAAAAATATTTATTTCATAATCTAAACACCAAAGTATAACATAAAACTATGTACGCAAAAAAATTGTGCATTTTGAATATTGCACAAGTTACACATTTAAGATTTACACAAAAATGTGTGTTTCGCATATTACGCAGAAATATTTGTAAGAACACAATATTCCACACATATCTGTGTAGTTGTGTATTACACCCTAATCTGTGTAATTTGCATATTACACAAATACAGTGGTGGTCAGAATTATAAGAACAATTGAAAATTGAGCAGAAAAAAATTATTTCTGATCTAAATAAAGTGAAATTTATGCATAAAATGCTTTTTTATGCTAGAAATCATTGTAGAATGCAAAACATTGGAAAATGCAAAATATGAATGTTTTGCCATAATTAACAAAATATGTCATTGTAAAAATTAGACAAAATTATAAGGACAATGATTTTTTTTGCCTGAAACACACTAATAATTAATAATCTCCCTCTTCTTATCAATCACTTATATCAGACTTGACGTCATGGAATTTGACAGTTCTTTAAGAACGTTCTTGGAAAATTTTGACCAGGCTTTTTCGATGGAGGACATGAGACCTTGCTTGTTTTCATATTGTGTAATATTTTTGTATACTTCGTGTGCTGGAATACACCACAGATCTGCCATTGGATTCGGATCAGGGCTTCTGGCCGGCCAATCAAGTAGTTTCACGAAATTAGCATCAAACAACGATTTTGAAGTTTGGGAAACATGTACTGAGTCATATTCTTGCTGGAAAAAATAGTCTCCACTCGTTATTAACGGTGCTTCCGGTAAAAGATTATCGCCCAATACATCAACATAACTCTCAGAATTTTTTCTACCCTGCACAAAAACTATTGGAGTAGTTCCACCGGTTGCGAAACCTCTCCAAATCATCACTGAGACCCCTTCAAATGAACGCTTTGAGAAAATTTCCTTTTCTCCACAGAGATTATACCAGAAATAGCGAAAACCATCTGGTCCATCCAAATTAAACCTTTTCTCATCAGAAAAGACAACATCATCCCCTTTTCCCACATAATAATGCATTTTTTAGCAAACTCCATCCTCAGTCACTTATGAACTTTTGTAAGAAGCAGTCGTGACATATGTTTACAATAGCGAACCTTTTTTTCTTTTTGTAAAGCACGTCGAACAGTTCGAGCACTGCATTCTAAGTTCAATTCACGTTTTATTTCTCTTGACGTTTGTTTTTTGGGAAAAAGCTTGCCTTATTATCATTCTT
The DNA here is from genome assembly GCA_963932465.1 of Maratus speciosus. NCBI lineage: Eukaryota > Metazoa > Arthropoda > Arachnida > Araneae > Salticidae > Maratus > Maratus speciosus. The sequence goes on from OZ010789.1 coordinate 462,210,665, forward strand.
GTCTCCCGTACAGAAACAGAAAATGGCTTAATTGTATGTCTTTGCCGTCCATATTTACCGGGATTTTTAAAATAATTGTAAATAACCGTTCTTGATCTATTAATCTTTGTCGCAATTTGGCGTACAGAAAGTCCTGAACTTTTAAATGCATCCACTTTCCCTTTCTCAAACTCCGAAAGCTTTGTACTTAGCGGTATGACTTGAAAACAGAATATGACGATCCCAAACGCTTACTATGCAGTTATGTCGTCCGGGAGTTCTGTGTGCAGAGCAAAAAACATGCAAATTTTACTTTTTAGAACGCACAAATACAGTTGTTCTTATAATTTTGTCCATATCAGATGGCTGTATAAATCGATAATACAGTTTATGAATATGAATTTTCCACATATTTCCATAAAAACTTATTAAAATACTCTTCATTTTTCATTGGTTTCCAGCCATTAAATTTGCATAAATTTCCGGACAAATGTAGCCAAGATTTGGCGGTTTTTGCCTTGTTCTTATAATTTTGACCATCACTGTATGTGTGTTTTCCACATCACACAAAAATATGTGTAAGTACAGAATATCACACAGATATATGTGTAAGAATATTACTCAGAAATATATATTCCTCTGCAATTTACACATTAAAATGTGTATTTAAAGATTTATTGGATAACTTTTACACACTTGGAGTTGTCTCAAATTACACACTTAAATGCGTATTTCAAAATTTACACATTAGGTGTGTATTTTGACAATTTGCACACCACTTTATACATATAGACAAATCGTCTTTATATCATCGATATACCTGTTTTTGTGTGTAAATTTACACATTTATTTTTTAGTGTGTATAGATGATAAAATTGTCAGGCATAACTATTCAAAAAATTGGACTCGAATAGCGATTATATTTTCCAATAAAGATATTGCATCTTAACGCTGTCACAACATTAGCACTGTAGTCACATATTCGTCACAAAGTTAATGGCAAAATTGTCACAAATCATACAATTTTCTTAAAGTTGTCAAATGTGACTTCACAACATTTTCCACTGTCGTCACAGAATCATCACAGTGTTACTGACAATTTCGTCACAAATGACGCATATTTCACAAATTGCTCACAATGTGATTTCAAAGCATTGTCACATTCGTCACTGGTTCGTCACAAAATTAATTCCAAAATACTTACAAATGACACACTTTTCACAAATTTGTCACACCGTGACTTCACAAAGTGGTCACAAATGAGCTCCAAAACGGCCATAACGACTTCATATTTGTGATGTCGATCACATATAATTGTCTTAAATTCAGTACGAAACATTAATTACTATACTACATAGCTTTTTATCAGTCACTCATTTTCTTCTGAAAAAGAATCCATTTTCTAACATTAAACATTCTTTCTTTTTTGTATTTTATTTTTAATTCGTTAGAGAAGGCAGAGAGATGACTGCAAATTATATAGCAAACCGTAACTTGGTTGGTAAAAAATAATGCATTTGATTTCTCGGTGACATATTATTCTGTAGATTACTTTACGCGATAATATTAATGCTGAAGATCATAAATAAACTATTTCACATCCGTTAGGCAGTAGTCATAGATAACTTATAATTTCCTTTTATGAAAACCAATTCATAAATCAAAAAGAATAATTTAAGGTGTCAGTTGGTTATAGAATCTGTTTTTATTACTCTTAATCTAAATCATTTAAAGATTTATTGAAAATGTTGTTCGATTATTTGATGAGGTAATAAATTATATGTCATCAGATTTATTTCACTGCGATTTTTCATTTTTGCCAAATTGTGTCTTGTTTTTATGTTTTAGTGAAAGTTTGACGTGTTTTATCAGATGTTATGCCAAATGAACAAAACGGTAATACACGGTTGTTTCAAGGCAGAAAATACTACCAAATTTGTATGATGTATCAGTGACACCTCCCTGTGGTTAAATTTCTAACCAGCCTTATGGCTGGTAACATGTATGGAACACCAACATCAATAAACACCTGTTGTGCTAATGGATTGATTCTTTTATAGAGTCTGCTATTCACTGTCAGGCTTAACATGATTTCAAGTGGTCCCAGCACAGGATTGGAGCTTTTGGGTTTCTTGCGTCAAGGTGATGTACGCCATGTACATATCGGCCAATTTCTTTAAATCCAAAAAGGTATGGGGATTCTTCCCGACAGTCACAAAGTCACAGTGTGACTTCACAACAATGTCGCCGTAACGTCACCATGCCTTACGGGCGTGTTGCCACCATCAACGTGATATCAACTTATTCCCTGAAATGTTTTTGCTTTATAATGTAGATTGTTGCTTTGTAAAACGGATAACGCTTTTAGAACATCAATTTACTTCACCATATGGTGAAGTAAATTGTCTAACTCATCCTAAATTGTATTACCGTCAGTAATGTGTGTAATGAATGTTCAAAGGCTCTTCAAAATAGTACTTTAAAAATACTGTTGGTGGATAATGGGTTAAATTATCATTCTATCAATTAACATCGGTAATATAATTAGTTTTCCGAATCGCTTTTTGATAATGATAAAGAGACAAAAAGGTGAGACTGGATCGAATTGAGTATATTGAGTTACATATTTACAAGAACTACAACAACTAAAAGAAAATAGAGAAACAATGTATGCTTATAGAGTTTTAAAAGGCCCATGACAGACAGGTAGCGGACGCGGAAGAAAGCTATATAGGTAGCTTAAAGGAACAATCACAGTTAAACATGAACAACTGTATAAAAATGAAAACTGAATTAATAACAATTTAATGTAATGCTATGGTTACAATAATCTAACACTTTTCTTTCACTACTTTCCATAATATATGCATAAGTTTACGTTTGGTTAAACTTGTTAGTTTCATATCGGCTTATTCACCTTTCACCATCAGTAAATTTCATGGAATTAATATAAATTTCAAGTTTACAAAAGTATTTTTAACGAGTTCGAAACGTTTAATGCTATTTTTAAAGATTTTTATGTGCTTTTAAACTCTTCAATTAATTTTTCTGTATTTATGTATTTGTTTTCAATTAATTATGGAAAGAGGTAATATATTTCTTCATCTTAAACATTTCGAAAATATGTTCACTCGTGGACGCACCCAGCTTGAAATTCAGATATTTATAATTATTTTCAACAATTATACATAAACATATTAAATACGTGAATTATCATATTGCTAAATAAGCGTAAAACCAACAGATTTAAATATGGCCAAGCCGGGAACCGAACCCGGACCCTTGGAATAACGCTCCAATGCTTTGCCATTTGAGTTACGAGGACGATACCCAGACTGGCATCTCTCACTCATATATGTCGGTAAGGGTACAACTGCACCAGAAGATGGATATGTCTTCATGAGCACAAAACGTTGCTGCGAAACATGATATGCAAATAAAGCCTAGCATAGATGAACACCTGTATGTTAAATTTTAATTAATTTTTCAATTAATTGAAAACTTAATTAAAATTTAACATATATAAACATTCGTGAAAACATTCCGAAATGCTATTAGGATATATATACACATATATTTAGATTTTACATTATGTATTCAAAAGAAATCTCATAATTATTTGACTTTTTAATAGAAATTCCAACTTAATCAGTATGAATAATTTTGTTTTGTACAGTTTATATTGATATAAGGGTATTTTTTTTTTTTAATAAAGAAAATGAATGATGTTGTATTAACAATTATAATAACGAATTATAGGAATTGCAATATTCTTTACTGTATCATATATATTAATGTTATTTTACGAGAGAATTATTTTAATTCCAGCTGAGTGAAAAATGTCCATGACAGAAGTTATATTTTGGAATCTGGATTAACGTGTCAACGCTTAGTAATGGAGCAATTTCTGACCGACTCATACGTCCTGTTTTGAAGAATACACATCAAAAGAACATAAGTATAAAAATTACTGATTGTTCAAAGAAAATACTTCTCTGCAGCGGCTGTTTGTTTTGTTAAAATTCTGTATTTTTCAATAGAATTTATATAACGTTTCTGTATACTTAATTTAAAAGTAATAGGGGCTGTACATGTACATAAATAACGTTATCAACTTTTTGGTAATTTTGAACCCCCCCCCCCCCTTACGATATTATACGTTAACCCAACTCCCGTAATGATAACGTTATCAATGTATAAAATTTTTTTAAATTTTAGGAATTTTTTTCTTTTGTTTGAAGTGATATACAAATATGATTACATTTATTTTTCGCGTATTTTATTGATTCAAATGAAGAGAAGGCAATAAAATAACAGTTTATACATGAAATTATATCGAATAACACTTAAAAGAAATAGTTACTGTTTAAAAGTATTTAATAATAGCTTTTTGTTACATAATACATTCAACAGTAATGTCTTTTTGCACTCGTTTCTGCGCAGGGTGGGGCAGACAACTTCTTATCAACAAAGCAGATGGGCAACATCTGCATTATTTCTCTTTTATTTATTAGTAAATACAAGTATCATTTCAAACATAATTCGCATATGGTTTGTCGAACAGCGGATTATATATACATACACGTGTGACAGAAGAATAGGAATGCTAAACGTCCATATTTTGGAATTAAATAATTTTATAATCATTTAATGATTTTAATAATAACTTTGTATTTTCATAAAAATAGATAACATATATTTTGACGTAAAGATCAAGTTACAAATAAAAAGAGAAAATTTTGGTTGTATCAAAAATGATAACGATATCAAAAGACAACACCCCCCCCCTCCCCCAAGAGATATCTTACAATATCATGTGCCAGACCTCCCTTGGACCCTAAAATGATAGCGTTATATATGCATAGCCCCATAGCAGTATTACAATACATATAATATTTTTACAGACACTAGGGAATCCAACCCCGGGTTACAAAACAAAGGTAAAAAACATTTTTTTAGTGAAAACATAATAGATTTTTCATATTTTTAAGATATATTATTTTAGATTGCTTATTAACAATACCAAAGAGCATTTTTACATGAAAAATATCAATTATATATTAAAATAAAGTTTTAAAATTTCTTACAAGAGATACTTTAGTATTAAGTATCGTAACCATAGTATCTTTTCATAGGAAATCGTCAACGATTTTGATACTTACGATAAACTTCTTGGTTATGATAATTTCAGTGGTTTAAGCACATAGTTGGATTATATGCCTGTTAAATGTATGTTTTATTTATTGATTGATGAAGCTTTAATGGAAACAAATGCTAAATTATTTATATTGTTTTAAGTTTTTACCTTTCATATCCAGGTTGCATGCAATATGGAGAGATTTAAAATAAAATCATGCTTGGAAATGATTTTAAAAGCAGTAATAAATCAATAAATTGATATACAGTTTTTAAACAAATCGCGCTTGAAAGAACACTCTTTTCCGAGTTGACGGTGTAAAAATTGAAATTGTGCTATGTTTAGAAGTTAACAAATATTGCAGTAAAATCGAAATTTATTGGTCAAACTTTGCCACCGTGCTGTGACATCAGCGTAACTCACGGACATGTTTTCTCTTTGTAAAGTAGACTTACAAGTATAAAGATTAGAAGGATAACATTGTACTTAAAAAAAATAGCTGCACTCTAAATAAACGTAAGATGAAATGCAAACGAATTTGTAATCATAAATGTGCTGAACTCTCTATACGAGAAAATATAACAATAGCTATTTAAGCCTTATTCTTATTAAACTATATTTATGAGGAATTATTAGACATTGCGTGCGATTGTTACCCAAACATTTTTGAAAGTAGTTATTTTTGAGGCACAGTTATTTCGTCCATTTAAGCTTAAAATATCGCCATACATATTTATATTTCCTGCATAATTGGATAATTTAAATGGAGGCTATGTAAGAATAATGTAAAAAATTTGTTGCATGTGTTTTGTTGGCTTGAAAATTATGAATTACAATATCGATTTACACGGATCTAACAGTGTGTGATAAAGCCGAAATTTTTAACTGTTGTCGACAACGCAGATAGAATGCGATACATTTCAAAGTTTAAGATTTCATAATAAAAATAATTCTAAAATAAGAAAAATAATTTAGAAAATTTTTGTTATTTAAAATTATCTTAAAAATATATGTCATGTTAAATATTTCAGTATATAACTATATCACTCGTTTTTGTAACTGGCGTCTTTCTTGTTCGTTTTATATCACGATTAATAAATTTATTTTTAGAAATCTAAATCTTATAAAGATAAATATTAATGAATTTTAACATCATTAATTCGACTAACAATCGGATAATTTGTTTAAGAATGTTTGTAAAATCATATGAGAACTTTTTGCAAGAAATCAGGTTGTTAAGGTTGCTCTTTCTGCTTGTACATCAATGGTTATTTTAGTATTTTGATTTTTCATTTAATTTTTATATCTCCTATCTTTGTTAAGTAATATAGTAAAAGGGAGACAAAATGTTGATTTAAAAATATATAAATTTTAAAATTTACTCATAACCTACAAATGGTACTTAATATTCTAATTAAAATAAATCTAAAAATTTTTAATTCTGTATCTGAAGTTACTTTTCAATACTCTAAAATCAGATACTGCTATTTAAAATATACCGTATCTTTTATTTCCATATATAAAAAATAAATGCAGAAAAAACACATATTATCATAAAAAATGAAAATTATTGACATGTTTTCATTAATGCCATTGGAAGCCGACACTGTAAAACAAAGGACATGGGGTTATTTATCTTTTGAAACCTCAAAAATCAATATATTTTAGAAATATAGGCATTTATAAAAAAACAAAGTTTCTTTTGCTGCCGCGGATTTTCGAAACGTTTCCAAATACATTTTATAGTGAACTAATCAGTTTTATCATCTTAGAATATAGATTTCTGGATTCTATCAATTCCCAAGAAAACATTTTCATATTCAACAAACATAGTCTAAAAACAAACATAACCTATTAGCATTAACATTAAAATTCTTATTATTTTGTTACTCAGGCATGTATAGATTTAGTTACTCAGCTTAAAATGTTTAATTGAGAAATAAATATCGAAATTTAAATATCGAAAATATATTGGCTTCTGTAGTTTCTAATTATATAGAACGCTTTTTGGAATCATGGGTAACTTAAATAAGGCTATTGTATATTTTCGTTCGCGGTTATATTATATTTTCACAAGTTAAGAATGATTTATTTATTTATGTATACATAGTAAAGTGAGGACAGATGCCGCAGTTTTTTTTTTCTTCTTGTAAAATGTACAATAAAGCAAAAAACAACAAACTAAGTACCAGAAATCATTGATCAAACCCTTTAGAATCTAATTTCTATGTTAAGCAAGTTAAAGCCCTCTCAATAAAGCAGGCATAATTATTTTCCCAAACGTCCTTTTTTAACATCATTTTTGAAGTGCTGGGTAAGATGCCGCATGGAGAAAATACTGCTATGCTGTTTATTTTTTTTCAAATAAATCACATTTTTATTTCCTCAAACTACTTAAAATCAAAATAAATAACAGTAAATTTACATAAATTATATATATCACTAAATTGTGAAAAGTTTAACGAAATTGCAAAAGTGTAAGCTCGAAAAATAAAACTTAAGACAAAAAATGAAAATAAAACGAAAAACATTTGAATTTACGTGAATGGATAGCATAATTACTGGAAACAATAGACAGCATAATTACAAAAAAGATATAAGTCACTGGTTTACATCCAGGCGAACATTGCAGTTTACTCTTAATGTAAGCATTAGTTATATTCGATTTAGGCCCTAGTCTAATTTTTTTTTGGCTTTTCCTCTCATTCTTTAATTTTGTATTTCCATTCGCCCACAATCACATCACACTTCCCGTTGCAAAAGTAAAGTGAGCCTTTGTCATACAGCTATCGATTGAATTTGATGCACTGAACCCTGTTCGCTTTAGACTTTGTTTCTTGATAAGACTCCAGACACAATCAGTACATTCAGATTCATCAAATTCTAATCCAATATATACTGCCATCAAAATCTATAAAAGAGCAATTTCGCCATTATCGGAAGATAACTCATATTTTAGTTTCTTCCTCAAGTAAGGTGTGTTCAAGTTGATATTTCCTTTCCGTTTTTTAAACATTTTACTTCCACCAAGCTGTCGTTCTTTGACGCTTTCTAGTTTCTTTTGCTTTTTATTTCATTCGTCTTTTTTATTGTTTATAAACTCTCTGCTTGTAATATTTGCATCCTTTTGATTTCTCTTACTTGGCTGTATGGGCCTTTTGACCATTGGGATAGGAGATATTTTGTTTAACAGCTTAGATGGTGAGACTTGTAAAGGCCTATGTTTTCTTTAGTCACACATGGAGAACCAGCATTGTTGCTGATAATATTTTGATAAGTAGCAGAATGTGCTAATATACCTTCATTTAAATGTCAGTTATACTTAAATCGCAGTGATGAATTTATTGAACCGAAAAACAAAAATATATTTTGCGGCATCTGTCCCTCAACCTCTGTGCGGCATCTGTCCCACAGTGGAGGGTAAGATGCCGCGCCGCCATTTTGTGTCATGTGAGCGACGCGAGAGAAAGGCAAGCACATGTCTGTATTCTACGATGATCTATTCTACAGTTGCAATTGGTTTTGGGATGAAATCTCTGCTTATTTGGCTTAAAATATGCAATAAAACTTTATTAGAATAATTTTAGCAATTTACTACGCAGGTTTGAAGCATAAAAGCTGGCAGAAATATTTGAATACTAATAGTTAAGCAGTGAATACGCATACAACACAACAGACAGCACTTAGGCACACAACGAAATTCTTAATTTGGCCTAGGGAGCGTTAGTGTCGCCAATACAATCTCTGCGGCATCTGTCCGACCGCGGCGTCTGTCCTCACTTTACTATATATATATATATATATATTACATAGTAAAGTGATAAAACTAATAAAAGAGAATGATAAATGTTTCATATGGATTTGTTTATATTTTTGAACTCGTAACTCGAATTAAGTTATTGTATATTTTCGTTCGTGGATGTTTTCATAGATTAAGGATTATTTTTCTTTTTTGGCGCTTTCGTAATAAATACGTAGTACCTCTAGTCGTCGTCTGTTACGTCTGTCCGCATATGACAGCGCAAAATTACCCAGCCGAATATTTTGAAATTTAATATGCATAATCGTTGCAGAATTTTGTCGAGTCATTTCAAATTTTATGAAAATCGAATCTAAATTTAAAAAAGATATTAATAAAAGTTTTTTATTCTATTAAATCCAATCATACATAATTAATTCATTCAATAGATATCCCAAAATAGGTAATGATTATAGGTTGCCATAATGATTGCGTCCTATTTAAGGTGGAGTTCTAATATTTACGTATTACTGAATTTAATACGTATATAGTAATAAATTTAGTATTCAAGCATAAGAGTGCATTGTTTTTGCATAAGAGTGCAACAGCTATTACACCAAGATCTGAATATTTATAAAGCTAGTTATAGTACGAAAGCACTTTAACGCATCATTTGCCACGTTTGACGTACAATTTTCGATTTATTTTACAATGTAAGGTAATAATGAAAGTGAATGATAAGGATTCGTATGGATTTTTTCATGTGTAGTGACGATTCTTCTAACTGACAAGGGAACCACTTTTGGTGTTGCTCGCACCTAACATTGAGACCTGGTGTAGTTTAAAGCCCTATATTATGAAGTTTGAGAATCGATAAAATTTTTCTGTTAAAATAATATTTCTTGATTATACAGCTGCATAACTTTCTGAAAATGCAATTTTTGAGACCACTTATCGGACTATTAACATTGATTTTTTTTTTTAAAGAAAAGCATTTAAAAATAAAAATTAGTTTATAATAAGTATAAAATATTGAAAAAAGTGTGAAAATTCCTTCAAAAACCCACGAATTTGATTTTGAAAAATTGCAACTTTATATTCATATTTTTGGCGGGGAAACAGTTGGCGTTTATTTTCAAAAGTAGAGCTTTCAGGCAACCCTAGCCAAATGTCATAGCTAAATTTGTAATAGATAAAAATTGCAATATCCGACTTATTTCACCACAGTAATTTTTCTAAATTGTGTAAAAATATTAATTTACTTTAGGATTACTTTTACCGAAGGAACATTTAATACAGCAACATTTCATTTTAAACATTCGAAACTTTATTTCATTCGATTTCAAAAGAAAATAGGTTGCTTATTGTGCATTTTACTAAAAAATAGTTTTCAATGATCTTCGAAGCTTTTATGGAATTATATTTATTACTTATATATTTATCGTCTGCATAGAAAAAAAAATAAAAACCTAATCTTTGTTTATTATAAAAAATATCGCAATCTGATATAATTCTAGTAATATGTTCTGTACATTTTCTCTTTGGATAAAGCGGACGGAAAAATTGTAGCTCCTTATTTGGCGACTTAACTCAATTTTGGCGTGAAATAAACAAATAAATATGTAATAATAAAAAATTAAATGTATAAAAAAGTATATAAAATATTATTTTAACAGAGAAATATTTTCGGTTCTCTTACTTTTACGTATAGGGCTACAAAACGCACCAGGTCTCGATGCTAGGTGCGACGAACACCAAAAGTGGTTCCCAGTGTAACATGCAGAACTATGTAAAGCTTTGGGAACAGGACATTGCGATCCCGTTTTGACCGCTAAATTCATCAGCTAAGTAGTAAACCACAAATAATATCTGGAATGAATGATATTCATTTCCAGATTCGTGAACAAATTTTTATCCTCAGTACTGCAGCTATTAAGTAAATGCAAATTTTTATTTCGCAGAAGGTCCTATTATTTTTTATAATTATTTCTAATACTTATTTAATCTAAGGTATAATACTTATCATTATTAACAAATGCTGGTATTAGTGAAATTAGCCATATTTCAAAATACTGCAGCCAGGTTTATCTATCAGTAGTCTTAGATAAGATTTTGAAAAATTATGTTACACAAAATCTTTTTTCTTCTGAAAATAAAGCTTACTAAAATATTTTTTAAGATAAAGAGTTCTTCTTGTAAATAATTTGGTGTATAAATGTTTTGTCTTTCATTTAATTTGAACTATCTTAAAAAATACAATTATGTGGATTAAGAACATTTAATTGTTTAATAAAAAAGCCATTAAACTGTGATTAAACTTAATGTTTTTAATGAAAGATTTAAAACATAGCTTTGTTCTGATTACTACTAGTTATTTGATAATTATTATCATTATTTTTTAAAATTTTTATTTACTAAGGAAATAGAAAACTAGAAAAATAAATAACTAAATACAAGAGTAAGAATACGAGAATGGATAAAAAGTAATTTAGAAATTTTAAAATGATAGTTTAGGTAATGTTTCATTTTTTTTTCCTGTTCCCATATCTTAAAAAGAAATAGAACGAAAAATATCATTTTTAAATACATTGGCATATTGCGCTTTTTACCAAGTGTAAAAAAGCAGTGAATTTTCGATAATCGAGTTCGGTGCGTGACATTAGTGTATTGTAACAATAATTTTTGGGAGAAAAATGTGATTTGCTTTCATGAAATTAGTCGTAATTGCCCAGACAGAATTTGAATGCTTATAAACAAGGTTTTTTTTTTTTTAACTGCGGGGAAGGATTAAAAAAAATTACAAATTTAATAAATTATTTATTCATATATAGATCGAAAATGCAAAGGGGAATTAAGAGGCATACTATTTTCAATTATTTTTGAAAGATGCCGTTTGAAACGTGGCGATAAAAGAAAAATTAAATTTAAAAAAAAGTAACATAAAAGTACACACTACTTCTTTTTGTAAAGCATTTATTTTAATTCAAAAGACTAAAATATTTTCTCTGATTAAAACACATACTACAATATATTAAAACAAACATACACACATAAATAACGCCTGCATTCAACTGTTAAAGTTATATATAAATATTATACAGACATACATACAATAAATACAATAAACGCAACTAAAGTGAAAAATTAGCCAAAGCCAGGAATCGAACGCTGTGATCCCAGGTTCGATTCCTTGCTGTGGCTAATTTTTCACTCCAGTTATGTTTATTGTATTTATTGTATGTATGTCTGTATAATATTTATATATATCTTTATTTTTTATGAATTGGTCATGCGATTTAAATGTAACACACCAGATTTCCACAAACTTAGTATGTAATAAAAAGTAAAATGATCAAAAGGAATGTTCGTTAACCGTTCTAAATAACGGTTATAGGCGCAGTAGATGCAAATAAAGACTTTAAAGTTGAGAAAATGTGAATTTAAAATTTTATGAATTTGAAACGTGTATCAAACAAATTTGAAATTTTATTTGAATATATTAACCTTTTTAATCAATATTTTTTGAAGCATATTTATTTGACCAACATCTATCAGTATTCCTGGTTGTACATATACGACAAAGTTATGATATTTACTCTAAAGACACGAATGAATTTTTTAATTAATGACGTAGAATAGAACTTTTTACAAAAAGTTTTCCTGAATATTTGTAATCCCATGTTGAAGAGATAAATATAAAATTTTTCATTATAAAAATGAAAACTAAATTTTAATAAACTATTTTACATTTTATTAGTTGGAATTAGAGTTCTGCACTTAGTTTGTTAACCGGATTTTAGCATAACTCGGATCGACCCGCTATTCGGATATTGTTGGATTGGCGCTAACTTATTACATTATAAGTCTGGTGAGACTCAAATTTCTTCGAGTTCGAGTAAGTTTCGGGATGAGTTTTGACTTTGACGGGCCTGAAGGTCGGGTTGACCTGATGTTTTCAAAGACAGTCCTGCGTAATTTTTCAGAAAAAACCCAACACGTTTGTATATGAAGGAGCATATTATAGTTTCGTTTTTCAACATAAATGATAAAACTATATTAGAAGTTTATATTAGAGTATAAGAGTATATTAGAGTATAGTTGTAGACTAATTTGCTATAACTACATTAAATATAGATTAATTTTCTGTCAATTCGTGTTCGGTTTGGGTTAACTTGAAAAACAGGACTCTACTTTTAGACACTCATTGAAGATACATAATTACATTAAAACTTAAAAAATATCATTTATATCTCTAATAAGGGTTTTCCCCGCGATCGTCATTGCGCCAAATGATGACAAAATATTTCATTTGGCGCGAAAACGAAAGACGGAAATATTCCAATTATAGCCAAGTTTTTATAGGATAACTCTAAGATAGATGGCCATAGAGAAGAGATGGACAATCTAAATATTTCCATAACTTTATCATATATGGCACCATAAACTTTGTTCGTAGGAAATAGTTCAACAAGTTAATTCATTACGACATACAGCTTTGTTTTTCGATTGTAAAAAGTAAGTGTAATTTTAATGTTTATTTAATTTACTGGTGGAATATTTTTGTTGAGTTAGTTACCTGAATGTTTTTCAGTACGTACGTTACTTTTTTTTTTACTATACGGACTTTGAAGGCACGTATATAATCCAATCTTTGCTTCTAAGCCTAAAACAGAGATGTACAATGGCGGAGTGATGCTTTAAATTGGGTGTTCACATGTCCTTCAATTTTAGGATAGATGGCCACATAAAATCGACGAGAGATGGCCACATTTAATCAATATTTCAAAATTACACTGAGTGGGGATTTTAACTAAATATATTTATATTTAAATTAATTATATAAGTTTTATGTTTATAATTATATTAATTGGTATAATTGTTTAATATTTAACCAATATAAAAATTTCAATAAAAATAATATAATAGGGCCTATAGATGTATTTTCTCTTCAGAAAATATTGTAAAACGTCGGAAACTTTCGCGCAGAAACTGATAAAATTGATAAATAAACTTAAAACCGTGAAAAAGACTAAAATAACGGCGAGAAAAAAAACAAAAACACGACACTTCTAACAGCGAGGAAGATGAAATACATTTGAATTTATCAGATTCTATAGATTCCGGGGAATAGAATTGGACGAGGATCACTGTGTTGGTTGTGGAGAATAAAATACCACAACCAAAAAGGATGAGTGGATACAATGCATAAGGTGACTGAAGTGGTTTAATGAACTTATACAAACTGCCAAGGCCCTTGCAAAAAATGTGGTAAAATTTTACGGAAAGTGAAGGATTCAAATTATACTTCAAATTTTGTTTATTCGAATTTTATTCACTCATTTGCCGTGATATAATTTGTGTCTTTACAAATTGCTATGATTTTTCTGATTAATTATATGAAATATGTTATTTATTGCTATTTTAACTTCACTTTTTCTTTCTTTTATTGGCTGGCCATCTCTCCTCGGCTTGAAGGAGAGATGACCATCTGCCATTTTAACTTCAATTTTGTTTTCCACTTTTTGTTGGCAATATTTATTTTTTGCCCAAAATATGATGAGTATATATGTAAGAATTTTAAATAAGCATAAATATTTCTTCCATTTGCATTCTAACAATTTTTATTCCAGTCTTAAAAAACTATGACCATCTATCCCAGAGTTACCCTAATTGATTATTTTATTTCTTTTGGCGACACTTTAATTATGTTACTGAGCGACTGTAAATTTTCTGCGTAATTTATTATTTGTATTTTGATTTTTTTCTTTATAAATCATTTACATTGTCTAAAGATTTATCTGTTTTCATTTTACAAACTACCATGCTATCCCGAATCCCGAGGGGACACCGAGGGGAGTTAACTCGGATTTTGTTTCATAAAATTATTTAGAAATATATCGAGCAAGAATTTTTTCTCGACTTTCTAAATCATCTAAAATACAATGGTTTTATTAGACTCTATAACTGAATGTTCGATTTAAATGAGATACTGTTGTAAAAACAGTTAAAAATAGTCTGGTGCGGCAATCCCAAAACTATCTTCTATCTCATACATGTTAATACTTCAAAATTCACTATCAAGGTATAAAAACTAAATGGCAATCTATGCTCATCACCCTCATGAGGATTCTAAAGACATAGGTTCACTGAATTTTGTACATTTTAAAAGAAAATATAAGCATCGCGTCTTTTAAACAAATCATTGAGTTTTTATATCCACCCTCTTACATCTCTGCAATAAAAATTTCCAGCTCAAACAGCATAAAAGCGACACTTGTCGCGCTGTATACACCCAAGCTAAATAATGATCTACTTATGTGAAAGTGTAAGAGAACATGAAGTTTGATTAAATTCCATTCATTAGTTTTTGAGATAGCTATCGATAAAATCGTGAAAAATGCAGCACAGCACGCCACCTGTTATATGATTTACACGAAATCCTAATCAGCATTAACTTGCGTCAAAGTCCAACATAATATAACGTTTGATGAAAATCCGTGCATTAGCTCTTAAAATATGAATATCATTAAAATCGTGTAAATCCTGAAAAATGCTGCATATGAGCGCCACCTGTTGGGAGATTCAAACCAAAACGTAATGAGCAACAATTTTTATAAATGTTTAAAAGAATCTGAAGTTTGATGAAAATCCGTGCATTAGTTCTTGAGATAGGACAATTACGGAAATTATGAAAAATGCAGCATAACAGCGACACCTATTGCGCGTTTACACCAAAACGTGATAAAAAAAATAACATATGTCAACGTCTAACAGCCTTTCAAGTTTGTTGGATATCCGTGCATTAGTTCTTGAGATAGAGCTATTACGAAAATCGTGAAAAATTCTGCATAGCAGCTCCACCTGTTAGGCGATTTACACAAAAAACTAATAAGCACCAATTTATATGAGGGACTAACTGAATCTGAACTTTTATGAAAAGTCTTGCATTAGTTCTTGAAATAGAGCTATTACGGAAATCGTGAAAAATGCAGCATAGCTGCGCCACCTGTCAGGCAATTTGCAAAAAAATCTAATCAGCACAAAATATATCACGGAGTAAATGAATCTGAAGTTTTGTGAAAATCCGTGCATTTATTTCTTGAGATATAGCTATTGGGGAAATCGTGAAAAATATAGCATAGCAGCGACACCTGCTGGGCGGTTTACACCAAAAACTAATCAGAACTAATTTACATCAGGGACTAACTGAATCTAAAGTTTTATTAAATTCCGAGGAATAATTCTTAAGATTGTATGCCCACATAGTTTGTGCCACATACATATAAACAGACAGACATTTCGTGAAAATATGTTTTTCGGGATTTGTGACCCCTAAAACGTGTAAATCCGTTAAAAATTTTCTTGAATTCAATACTTTCTTTTTGTAACGATAGAAAAAAGTAAAATATTGACGCACACATTCCAAAAGAAAAAGTAAGTTTTTGAAACGATATAAGAATTAGTGTTTGACGAAGAATCTGTTTCTAATATTATTTTAATATGGCAATAATTTTTCTTTGATTAGCGAAATTGTTAAAGTTAGTAAATTGTCAGTGGCTTTTGAATAGACTGCCTTTTTGTAATTAATAAGATTTGGTAACAACATAACATTGTTTCTGTAAAAATATTGGTTGGTACAAGAGCTCAGTTACAAGGTAATAATAAAAAAGATGAAAGAAAAAAGTACATTATTAAGTAAAATTTTCCCACCATTTATTTATATTTATTTAAATGCTTCATAGAAAAAAATACAATATTTGGCTTGGTTCACAAATACCATACCTCTAATAAAATTGTCATCAATATCTTCATATAACAGATATCGATTTAATACCTTAAACCACTTTGCACCTGATAAATTCCCCCGTTAATGTTCATTAAGTGCATCAAAGCGTAAATAGAGAAGCATCTACTTAAAAACTAATATAGATTGATAAAAAGATACTCGAAGTTTAGATATTCAGGAAAAAACAGAGGTAGAGAAGACATTTTAAAAATATTCTTCTTGGGTGATCGATTTTATCACGCTTTCTTTATTTTCAAAGAAACATTTTGAAGTTTATTTATTTATTTTTTTTAGCATTTGTAAGAAGATACTTATAGATAAACATATTAAGTATATAAAAGTAATATTTTTTGGCGCTCATAATAATTTTTCGTTCAATCTAAGTATTATTGTTGGGAATGTAAGAATAAACAGAAGAAGAAAGAATTCCTTTAAAATGTAAATGGACAGTCGTGGAAAAACAAAAGTAAACGCCGCCTACTAACTCTGTAACAAATTATTGTAGAAGAAAGTTACTGGCACCAAATGATTGGAAATAAAGTCTACTTTCGCATGATGTGTAAAAAATTTGCTTAGGAGGCTATCTACATATCAAAACAAACCCAAACTTTTTTTATTATTATTGCAATACCCAAGTTTGGCATCATAAATAAATTCTATACCCTTGAATTAGCCTAAACACAAATTTCATGAAATTCGTACGATTAGTTTCATAGAAATTAATTATGTTAAAATTTGCATATTATAGGGGCTGTATCGAAATTGAAGTTTGGTACTCGATTGTTGAAAAACTACAGAATGACTATCTCATTTCTATTAATGTATTATTTCTTGCCAATATGACCATTTCACTCGCTTAATATGTTTCGACTATTGCCAGCCCAAATGTTTCAATAAAATGAGTAAAATATTGTTTTTTAAATTTTGATTTTCTGCATTTCATAGGCGGCCCCTTAAACCATCATTTTGACTTTTTTTTAATCATAATTCGAAAACTACTTGGAAGAAAAATTTGAAATCGAGAATTCGCATAAAGCAGGACATAATAATTATAAATCTATAAAAAATAGTAGGTTACAGTTCATATTTTTTCGAATATTAATTTCACAATTCATATTATAAAATTTTTTAAATTACAAATTCTAATGTATTTAAGTATTATAGCCACACAAAAAATTATCACAATAATTTCAGGAGGTATTAATAAAAATATGAAAATGTAATTTAACATTATAAGCTCTTAATTTTGAATGTTTATAATTGAAAAACTTATCATCCAAATGACTCGAAATTTCGTTTCTACTCAAATATGGAACTGAAGATTTAAAATTGTCAAAATTGGGTGTTGCCATTGAAAAAAAAACAATTTTGGTCTGGTTTTGATTAGAAGAGGGCCCCCTAAGCAAATTTTGTATGCATCCTTTTAAAAGTAAAATTTATTTTCAATCGTTTGGCACCTGTGACTTTCTTCTCTTATAATTAGTTGCAGAGTAAGTAGGAGGTATTTACATTTTTTTCACGACCGTACGTGCAAAATACACTGACCTCCAAAAGTTAAGGTAAAGGGAGTAGATGCTTTCGATTGCACACGTTTTGTCGATTATGTACAAAAATTATTGGCGAGTTGTTCTTGAACTTCTGGGATGAAAAGAACATGTTTGATTTCATATTTCTTGGTGAAGATTTAGTCGGGAGGACAATTAAGGGGCTAATAATAAATTTAATAATAAAATAATATTTGCGATCACCTATGTAACAGAAAATACTGGAAATGGTTTGTCACTGTGTTAAATGACTATTTGGGTCTCGTTCAACGTTTGTGTGCATTTGTGTAAGCATAGCACTCATATTCGTGAAGATGTTATTGTGTCTGTGAAAAATTTAAAAGGTTTTTGCTTATAGCATACAGAGTTTTCAACCAAATTTAACACAACTTTCCGAAAACTTGCCAAAGAATAGTAGCAACAGTATACTGCAATTAAAACATGAATATATTGAATATTGGATGAGATATGGGCATTTTTATGAGATAATTTTTAATTGCGCATGCGCGGAAGATTTCAAAAATTTTATTTCATAATTTGGTAGTCAGTATTTTGGGGCAACTTCTAAAAAAAGTCCAATCAAATGTTGTGAAAACTTAGAAAGATATAATGAGCTGATTCAAAAGTTGTGGAAAATCCCTTATAATAAAGCTATTTTTAGGAAGCAACTCACTATATCGGCCCTATCTTTGTGAATTTTCGCGCTATTTGACTGGATTTTTTATATAAGGTGCCCTAAATAGCTGACTACCAAATTATATAATAAAAATTTTAGGATCTTCCACACATGCGCAGTTAAAAATTATTTCATACAAATGCCCATATCTCATCAAATATTGACTATATTCATGTTTTAATTGCAGTATACTGTTGCTATTGTTCTTTGTCAGGTTTTCGGAAAGTTGTGTTAAATTTGGTTGAAAACTCTGTATGCTATAAACAAAAAACTTTTGAATTTTTCACAAAAACGTTAACATCTTCACGAATATGAGTGCTTGCTTACACAAATGCACACAAACGTTGAACAGGACCCAAATAGTGATTTACCACAGTGACAAACCATTTCCAGCCTTTTCTGTTACATAGGTGATCGCAAATATTATTTTATTATTAAATTTATTATTAGCCCCCTAAATGCCCCCGATACATCTTCACCAAGAAATATAAAATCAAACATGTTCTTTACATCCTAGAAGTTCAAGAACAATTCGCCAATAATGTTGGCAGATATTCGGCAAAACGTGTGCAATCGAAAGCATCCAGTCCCTGTACCTTAACTTTTGGAGGCCAGTGTAATTAATAACAGTATACAATGAGTTACATAATCACATAAAAAGTATTTGAAACAAATTTATAACTTTAATGATAATAAATGTATTTAAGCGTAACTATGTTCAGTTACTAAAATTTGCAAAAATGGAATCCTTCACCTCTAAATATAGCAATTCGAATAAAACAATTTTAATTTAATAGTACAAATAATAGGTAGTTTTACCAGTTTCAATTTTTATTCTTAAAATCAAATTCAAGTTTCTTAGTTTTCTGTTGGAGAATATTCTGAAAAATATTAAGAAAAGTAAAGAAACATCATATGCGAAGATCTTGATGATAAAATACAATATAAATCATATATCTTGAACGATAAAATACTTCCAAAAAATTTAGTATCTACTCATTTTTTATTTAAATGATATTAAGATTTCGTTATCTAAATAAAAAAAAAAAATAATTATCTAAAATATTTAATGCACTTGGAAGAAGCTGACAGAATTTTGGCTGTACGAAAATGAACATAATCTTATTTTAACATAAAAAGGGATATTCCTGTCTACATAACTTTTTTTTAACGCATACATTGGGTTCACGTAGAACAATTTTAATGTGCTGGTTTCAATTGCTTTAGTCAAAATATGACTTGCCCTTTTTTTACGGTTTCATACCTCAAAAAAGACAAGTCGAAAATTGTACGTCAAACATGGCAAATGAAGCGCATTCGTACTATGACTAGTTTTTAAAATATTCAGATCTTGGTGCAATAGCTCTTGCATTTTTATGCAAAAATACATTAATACAAAATTTATTACTATTATGTACATTAAATTCAGTAATACGAAAATAATACGACTCCGTCTTAAATAAGACGTAATCATCGTGGAAACCTAGAATCATTCCCTGTATGGGATATCATTGAATTAATTACGTCTGATAGGATTTAATATAATGAAGAAAACTTCTATTAATATATTTTTAAGTTTCGATTCGATTTTCAAAAGATTTAAAATGACTCGACAAAATTCTGCAACGAATATATATATTAAATTAAAAACCATTCGGTTAGTTAGTTTTTGCGCTATTACACGCGAACAGACGGACGAACTAGACAACGACTATAGGTGCTACGTATTTATACAATTACGAACGCACCTAATAATCGGATCCCTATAAGAATCGCTTTGTTGTTCGTTTGTCTGAAAAAATTGTTTTTTTTTTCAGTAACGTCTGAAAATATCAAGTTGAAATTAATATCAGTAATAAGGTCCACGGCTTCATTGTTTTATAAAAAGTTCGAGCTTTTAACTCAATGCAATGAAAGGTTATGGCCTTAAAACAATATTTTTTTCATACAAATGAACACTTCAAACCTACAGGGTACTTCCCGTCGACCTAGAAAATAGAAATTTAGCACGAAGGAATGTGTTGTAAGAACATGCAAAGGAAAATATCGGAAACTCATTAATTTCATAATACTCGGCTATAACAACAACAGCTGTAAAAAACTATATAAGTTTTTATAAAATTTACTTGAATATTAATATAATATTTAACGTTCTTAAATAACGTGATAAACGAAAAAAAAAAAAAAAGAATTGTTCTTTATAAATGTGCTTTGTATAATTTACATAAAGCTTACATTACAATTTTATTCTGTAACACTTAAATTAACACCATTAAAAACTAGGTAAGTGAAATAATTTTTTTTCTCAAGATACCTCCCCCTCCCCCAGTAACATAAAAGGGATTTAAAAGATTTATAATGCTAATGCGTAAGACATTATTTTAGTTTTTTTTTAAAGGATGGAAATAATCAATATTTCATGAAAAGGGAAAAGAGAAACATCTGTTACGCAAAGAACAAAATATATTTTTAGAAAATAATGTTTTTGAGTTTGAAATTTTAAAAGGATGCAGATGGGATATGTAATGAAGTATTAAAATTGTTCAAGTGTGCTGCAGAAAAGAAAGTTGTTATTTTCAATTTGTTTTAATTTTCAAATGTATTTTTCTGATTTTTATTTTCAGTAAGATTCTAAAACAAGATTCGTAAGTGCTGATTTTGTCGTATGTGCAAAAAAGATATCTCAAAGAGGAACTATTTATCTGTAACATAGATGCACTTATACAATCAAAACTGATTAGATGATTATATTCAGATCCTAACTCATGGAATATAATCACCAATTTTCTGAGAGGAGTGTAATTGCTTTGTAAAAAGAAGATTTAATGATTTAAAATTTATTTCAATATTATAAAAAGAAAAAAAAATAAAAACATACCTTCCTTTTACTTATGGAATTGTCTAATTAGATGGCCCGAACGACGACTACAGGTGCTACGTATTTATATAAATACGAACGCACCTTAAAACGTCCATATATTTGAGAAATATCGTTTATTTAAAGAATACACTGTAAAAAAAAAAAAATCTGTAAAATTACTAAAGATTTTCTGGGAAACTGGGATTCCTAGAACTTTTTATGTAACGGCAACAACAAAAATTCATGTAACAGATACACTTTTGCACCGAAAATCAAAAAATCTGTAAGGTTGCTAAGATTTTTTTTAGGAAACTTGGATGCCTAGAACTTTTGATGTAACTGCAACCAGGGTTACAGATAAAATTTTAGTAAGATTACTTTAATTTTAGAAGATTCATTTGTAAAGCTACAGATGTCTGTAGCTTTACAAAAACTAGTTTTGCAGATTTACAGATTTTTTTTTGTACATTTACAGATGAAAGTTTAGTAAGCATGTAACTTTACATCTGTAGAGCTACCGATTTTCTTTTTACAGTGTATGCAGAAAAAAATATGGAAGTGACAAACTTTACGTAAGAAGAAACGGAACTAAAAACTACATTGTTGGAATTTTAAAACAATATGAATGTACAAATTATATTAATGTGCATGAAGATTACGAAGGCTTTTTTGAAATTATATCTCCTTTATAGAACGTAGCTATTGATTCAGAAAACAATTCTAAATTACCAAAGAAAGAGTAAACGGGGATAGGACACATCTCTCAGTGAAGCATTTTCTTTTTCAATATTAATGTGTACATCTATACAACAAAGTGTGTTATTTGTATATGTTTACCTAATTATTCATGAATCCCTCATCTTATTTAGATGAACTTCAGTGTATAGGTTGAGGGGTAATGTTCTCATTTCTATATATCTTTTTACATCAAAATTCATTTAAATTATTATTTTAAATTAAATTAAATAAATAGTTTTTCTTTGGCACAAGATTTATTTTATTCCCGATTTAATTGGTATTCTATTCTTGTTTAACCCTTCATTTCAATGTTTTTCAAAAGTTTTTATTCTTGAATAAATTTAACTAATGTTTAAAAAAACTTTGTGTTAAACAAATTGTCAACAATTACAATTTGCTCTAACCTGCATAATAAATTCATTAATAAATCAAAAATATTGATATATTTGACGAAACTGGAAGTTAAATATGTACTTACATAACTTATTCAAACAGATTCAGCGTGTGCAGTAAGAAAGATTGTAAAATTAATATAAAGCTGACATCACTTGTGTTATCCTATCATAGGCAGCATTAGGTACTTCCTCATAATAAGAAAAAACGGTCGAAAACACGCCTTGCGATATTTTACCTTTCCTAGATTCCCCACTGATGATACCTCCTATGACAGAGATCCACTCCTATTCACGCAATCAGAGCGGTCTGGAAATAATTGTTCTCAACTCTGTTCTCTGTGGTGCGTTCAATTCCGTTCAATAGCTGTTCTCTTAGTTTTCAAGTTCAAACTACTTTTTATAATACTTAGCAGCGATTACTCACCAAATATTCAACGTATTGCAAACATTTGCGTATTTCTTTCGATATTCAAAATAACCCTACTTCCAGCACGAAAGAGAAACTGAAACCAAGCCTGATTTAATCTATACTAATATTATAAATAAGTAAATGTTTGTTTAATAGGGAACTACCTGGACTACCAAAACCATTTAAAAATTAATCGTTGCAAAATGATGATGAGAGCCTCTGCTCCAACATAGGCTATATTTTATGTCAGTGCCACTACCCCAAGGGTTGTAGAAGCGAAAAACCTTCTGAAATTGCGATTTTTGTGATACTGAGGGGCCTATAAACTTGAAATTTAACATACATGGTAGTTACTTATAAGTTGGAAATGCTCCCTATCGATGATTTCTAAAAAATTCGAAATTTAAAAGGATGAAAAGCTCAAAAAGCGTTCTAAAAACGTTCTAAATTACGATTTCTATGGAATCATTAAGGATATAAACTTTAAATTTGACATGGTTACTCCTTTTAAGACATAAATGCAGCTTAAAAAATCGAAATTTAAATTGTGCAGGAGAAAAAAAACGTTTTAAATTAAGATTTTGTTTCATAGTGAAGGGAAAAGGAACTAGAAATTTAGCATATTTCCTTTTAAGATACAAATGCTCGCTAAGAATGGTTTCTAAAAAATTCGATATTTAAAAGGGTGGAATGAGTAGGAAATGCTCTAAAAACTTTCTGAATTAGGATTTCTATGGAATTTTACAGAATACTTATTAATTAATTAATTCACATCCAATTGAAAAGCACGCAAATACTACTTTGCATATTTCACAACAGAGTGCGCAAAGCCGTGGGTTTTGCTACTAGTATATACTATTTCAGATCTTACGATAGTAGATGTGATTGAAAGTTGATCTAACACGTAGCATGGAAGCTTGAAGTAGCAAAAGAGTATTTTTTTCTGTATTAAAATGTACTTACACAAAAAAAACTGTCTTTATCCATCTTTTTTCTTAATTTAAAGGAGATATGAACCTCCTCATAATATTAGAATTGTTTTCGTTTTACATATGATATTTTGAATTCTCTAACTTTTACAAGAAAATTAATTTAAAATATTTTTAATGAGTTAAAAAAAATCATTGTCACAAAATTAATTTTCTTTTAGATTAAACATCATATAATATTCTTTTTATCCTTCCGATCCATGAGTTTTTCAAAGTTCAAAGCTTCTACGATTTAGGCACATTTTACGCATGTTTTAAAAATAATTTTGAGGTTAAAAATTTTTTAATCAACTTAAGTTTTATTATGCATTTAAAAAAAAAAGTCAAATTTCAATAAATAGAAGAAATCTATATATTTTTCGAAATTAAAGTTTTAAAAATGCCTTTTATTTCAGTTAAATATATTTTAAATGGTTTATCGAGTTGAGTAGAAATATCTCTTGGGTATACTTTAACTCCATGTTCGGACTGGAGTGAAGCATTTTGTATTATTTTGACTGAATACAGCGAGCTAGGTCTCTTGTACAAAAGTTGTTATAATTTGTCCTACCATCTCTTAATATTTGTCCGATCTTTTTCAGACTCAACACGAAAGAATAAAACTAAAATAAATTTAACAATAAAGTGCTATTTTTAAATTAATTTAAATTAACACATAAAAATATAGTATTAAAGGCAATAGTCAACAATTATCTTTTCTGTATCTGGCTCGTAAATGGGTACATTTAACTAATCTTAGAGTGCTGAATTCAATGAATAATCAGATTCTCCCAGTCACGTCACATCTATTAGATTCATGGCGGTTACGCAAAAACAAAAGTGAAATATTTGACAAAAATTGACCATTACAAATAGAAAAAAAACATAATATTTATCTATAAAAAAGTTTTCCTGGATACGAAACACAAATTAAGAACTAATACGAGTACGAAACTGATGCACTAAAGTCCATAATGTTAATATCAACAATGTTATTTTTCAAAACAGGACGATGTCTTCTTACTTGATGACAGTGCTGAATGTTCTGATAGTTACTTTTTGTTGTAAAAATGCATCCAAATAAGGCTTTTAACCTATATAGTCATTCATTTCCTTATTGTTTAAACAGAAAATGTAAATTATAATTAACATTTCACCATGTATTTTACCATGTATGAAAAAATTAAAATCTATAATTTTGTAAAACCCTAACGTGATAAAAAATTTCTGATAGCAGATTCAGATTCTAATGCAAAAATACATTGAAAAAATGTTTATTACAAATCAGATACAAAATGGCTGTTGACTAGTGTTTTCTGAACCTGTACATTACTACACCTTTTATTATTATGTGTGTTCTCATAAAACTATTTTAGAATTAATACGGTAAATTTTCCTTAAATATTTACTAATAGAAATTCAGAAAATAGAATATCTGTTATTATAAATAGAATAATAGCTTTAAAAAAGATTGGAAACGTTATAGTATAACATAAATTAATATCCTTCGTCTATAATAGAACTTTCCCTACGTGATTTCATTTATCTCGACAGTTATCACATTTTCTTTTCTTTTACTAATTTTCAGATTATATAACTAACCAACATAATTTATGGACAAAATAATATTCTTTGATGCTGATGAATATTTTAGGTAAAGAGAATATGAATAATTAATGATAAAGAAATTATGAATTATTTACGTACAGATATAAGAAAAGAGAATTCTTAATAGAGTTAAATAAGAATCAGGAATCAGAGATACACAAATCTACACTGCACATTCAAGATAAAAGCACATAAAATTTAATTTAACAGCTGCAAAAAATAAGGTTAAAATTAGTATGGTAAAAGTTTGCCCTTTCAATAATGATAAATTGTTAATAATAAATAAACAATAAATAAAAAGCAGTAAACAATTTCAATGGAATAATTTAATATTAGTTATTTTTACTGCCTTCTACCTTTACAAGAAGAAAGTATTGGATTCCTGAAAAATTTAGACTTCCGGTTTTCGATGGATTTATACGTTTTAAAAGCTCCTGAACATGTTTTGATGGTTTTTAGAAAATGTCTGTCTGTGAGTCTGTCTGTCACTCTGCCTAACACTGTGTCACTCTGTGAGTCTGTATGTGACAAAAAATTTTGTTGGCGATCTATCTCAAGAACAAATACACAGAATTTCACAAAACTTTAGATTCAGTTAGACCTTGATATAAATTGGTTCTGATTACTTTTTGGTGTAAATCGTCCAACAGGTGGTGCTGCTATGCTGCTTTTTTAACGATTTCTTCAGTAGTTACATCTCAAGAACTAATGCATGGATTTTCATAAAACTTCAGATTCAGTTCGACCTTGATATAATACAGTGCTGATTACTCTTTGGTGAAAATCGCCGAAGAGGTGGCGCTGCTATGCTGCATTGTTCATGATTATCGCAATAGCTCTATCTCCAAGAACTAATGCACGAATTTTCCTTAAGCCTCAGATTCAGTTAGTCCCTGATATAAATTAGTGCTGTTTAACTTCTGGTGTAAATCGCCCAACAGGTCGTGCTGCTATGCTGCCTTTTTCACGATTTCCGCTATAGTTGTGTCTCAAGAACTACTGCATGGATTTTCATCAAGCTTCAGGTTCACTTAGAAGTTGAAATAAGTTGTTCATGATTAAATTGTTGTGTAAATCAATTAACCGGTGGCGCTGATAATGCTGCATTTTTCGTATGTTAAACAATAGCAAGGCAGCAATATATTTATGGATTTATAGATCAGTCAGTACAATAATTATTCAATAATTTTTATGTCCTTATTTTAATAATTATACCTGCATTTTTTCACTTAATCTTATAAATGTGTTGACCCGATCCCGAAACTCATATTTAACTAGGTTTTTTTTTTTTTTAAAAGGAGTGAAAAGTAACATAATTGCAGTATGAACATTGCAGCATATATATATCGTAATATATATATATGGGGATATACTTATATAACGTTATAAACTGTTTCCTAATTTTGGAGCCCCTCCATCCCTTACGATATCATATGTTATCATCTCTCGGCACCCCCCCCCCCCCCCAGACAATGATATCCTTATCAATGTCTAAAAATATTTTTGATTTTTGGAGTGAAATGAAAATAAGGTTGCATTTATTTTTCGCATACCTTATTGATTCACAATAGAGATAAGTCAATAAAATATCATTTTATATATGAAATAACTTTATATAAAATTAAATAACATTTAAAAGAAATAGTTACTATTTAAAAGAATTTATTAATAGATTTTTTGTACATAATGCGTTCAACAGTAATAAAATCTTCTTGCACTTGAGCCCGAAGGGGGGGGGGGGGGGCAAACAGAATATCTTATAAATAAAGCAGACGGACAAAATTCTTGCTCTTTTTTGTAAACACAAAGTTTCATTTCAAACGTACTTCGCATATGGTGTCTCGAATAGCGGATTATATATGCATACATATATATATCCGAAGAATAGGAATGTCAAACGTTGGGGTATTGCATATATAGGAATTAAAAGATTTTATAATCATTTAAAATTTTTAATAATAACTTTGTATTCCCATAAAAATAGATAACAGACTGAAAAAAGATAACATACAATTTTGATGTAAAAACCAAGTTATAAATAAAAAAAAGTAAATTTTGGTTGTGTGAAAAATGATATTGATATCAAAAGACAAATCCCCCCTTTCCCTATCGATATCTTACGATATCATGTGCCAGACACCCCCCCCCTCCCCCCTAAAAGGATAACTTTATATATGCATAGCCTCTATAGAGAGAGAGGGGGGGGGGGATGTCGTGTATTGATCTGTACATGCGTATACAAAATGCGAAGCAAGAAATTTTGGTAAAAAATTGATTTACTCTGAAACTGCGGCTTTCAGAATCGGAATTAACCACACAGCTTTACTTTTCAAACACACAGTGTAAGGAAATAATAGTAATTATCATTTGTGTGTGTGAACACAATAATATACAAATGGTGTCTCCGATTAATATTTCATTTGGTGAATATATCATAGACCACTTTCGGAAGAGCTGTATAAATTTTGTAAAAGCCGGCCGAGAGATCAGGTAGTTAACCCATATTTAAACAATTTTTAAACCATTTTGTAACCGATATACGAGAAAAATCACTAAAGAAGTGTTATAGAGTATAAGTGATAAATACTGCGGCGATATAACAAAGAATTAATACCACCGACGTAACGTCTCCGGCTTCAAAATGGGAGGTCCACCGTCCGAACCCAGCCGATTCTATTGTGTTAATATTTAGGAACAGGAACACACTACCGGGGAGACAACCAAAAATGGCAAAGGCAGAAAACCCCCGCAGAAAAATCCCCTCTGCCAAATGCAAACTGGCAAGGGAGTAGCCCCAGAACACCAACGGCGTTAAATAACAAAAAAAAAAAAAAAAAAAAAGAGAGAGAGAACAATAAAAAACAATAATTAAAGTCATTTACAGGTTTGGCATGTGACTGCATAAAAAAAGAATTGTATACAATGTATAGAGTCATGTACACAATTATACATGCTGTAACAGAGAAAAAAAAAATGTTAAATAAAATCTTAAAGTTGGCATACAAAATACAAGCAGACATAGAAAGTCCTGAACTGAGCAAATTAATAAATCTCACAAGTCAACAATGTAAAAAAAAAAAAAAACTTATGCCCCAAAACCAAAGTCAAAATCAGAACTGGTATTTTATAAAAGAGAAATGTTTGTTAAGTTCATTATATATTTGTCGAAGTTTATTATAATTTGATCTTGACAGTAAGATATTTTTCATATTCTAGCTCAATGTGCGATTCCGAATAAAATCAAATGAGACAGGCATAAGTGGACAACGTCCGAAAAGGTAATGTTTTGGATCTCCGATGCTACCACACAAACACTTATCGTTCTGGCGCTTGCCCAACTTAAACAGATGACTGGGAAAAGCCCCATGAGACGTGATAAAATATGCAATGACTCGAGAGTAGCAAAGAAATGAGGTGTCAACTCTTTTGAATATACTAAATGTGTCTCTGCCTTTATCGCTGTATGTCCAATCATTCTGCCACAATTTAACAATGTTCTCTTTATAATAATGTTTTAATATTTAAAAATATATATATTTTACTTTCTAAACACATATAGCAATGTTTAGAATGTCAAGCGGGGTTATTCCTTTTTTTTTTTTTTTTTTTTTTTTTTAATTTTTTCATACTGTAATTTAAAACTATTGCTCTTTCTGTACAATTTTGCACTCTAGGAATGACCTTGAATTCTTTGGACACGCATTTTGAAACTTGAGAACATTGAAGAATACGTACGAAAAGCTTTGAGGGAAAAAATGACGATGTAATTAACAGAAAACAGGTCTTTCCGTTAAAAAAAAACTAAAAAAAGTTGATAATAAAAACTGAATGTCTAATTTGAAACGTTCGAGAGAACAAGGTACATAAGCCACATCTCTGGCGTGTCTCGAGAAAATCAGTTTTAAAGGTTTTGGTGAAATCCTGAAATCAACCATTGGTTGTTTAATGGATGATTTCATTGAATAATAGCGTAGCAGGTAATTGCACATCTTATCGTCATAAAAATTGTAAAAAAATATTTTATAATAAATTCATTAACATAAATTTATTAATGTCGTCTATAACTTTCTTCATTCAAACTAACATATACATATTTTTTTATACAAAAATGGCACAGTTTATTGCAAATTATGCATTGATATCAAATATTATTATTTGATTTATATCAACAAGTTTATATTCACAAATCAACAAAAGCGCTAAAGCTTTTGGATCCCATATAAAATGCCTGGAAAAACTAGCATCTTTCTATTAATCGACTTCAGAATTTAAGCTGCTATCTCTATTTACACATTCGCGTCATCCTGGTCTGCTGTTTCTACATTATTATACTCCCCAGATGCCTCGAAAATAGTTAAGGTTCTGACTGATATGGAGTATACATTGAAGCAATTTTCTTAACTTTTTTTGTTATTAAGCTGCACGTGTTCCTTGTATCTACTCCTAAAGGTGTTTAGATCTCTATTGAACTGAAGACACAGTCTTTTACCCAGTTTTTTTACCATTAACTTTCTTGAAAATGTACAATTTTGTAATCAAATAGGACACATTTCATAACGGGATCTAATACAATTTTTTAACGACAATTTTGTAATCAATAAGGTCACAAGTCACAATGATTAATTTAAATTTTCTATAATGAAAACACGAATTATGACATTTAAGGTGAACCAATGGTGAGTTGTTATGTCACTTAGGAAATATTAGTGTAGGTCGCTGAATAAAAAGCCTGTTAAAATATGAAAATTATTCTAACTGAGTAATAAATGTCTCGTGACACATTAAAAATACAGCAACAAGGTCATTAAAAACACAGTCACCTTGTTAATATTTATCAATAAATCCTTTTCTGATGAAGAATTAGTACTACAAACACTTAGAGAATAATCTTTGTCCTTTATATTATTGTCTGAATCAAAGTCATTTTCACTTTCACTACTATTTGAATCACTTTAAAACAATATTCGCTTATACGACACCTGTTGCTTTTTCGGCATTGTGGATTTTGTGTGGCGTGTGTCGTTATTGACTGAAAATAAACTAAAGATTTCATTTGGCCAACAAAAACTTTGAGGCATAATTGCGCATTCTCTCGCTGTTTTTAGTAATTCTTGTTGAGTGGCTAGAGACCTTCATGTGACATGTTCTAATAAAATATCTAGATTTTTATGAAAATGTGGCTTATGCACCTTTTTCACTCGAACTCTTCAATTAAGGGTGTCCGGGGCTAAAAATTCTCAAAAAAAAAAAAAAAAAAAAAAAAAACTGAGTTTTTAGCGTTAAAAACCGCAAACCGTATGCTTTTATCTTCATTAGATCCAGAGATATAACACCTTTCGCCTTGAGAAGCGATGCGTCAGCGGCCCTCTGGCGAGAACTTTAACTTCATTTATCTCAGAATGAATTTTTTCACGATTTGTGAACTTTAAAAGAATTTATCTAAAGTTCCGTGCAAGATATATGTATGAATTTTTCAACAGAGATTTTATGCTATATTTCCAACAGTCTTCTGTATTTTTAATTTTGAGTGATAATTGTGAAAATGTGCTAATTAATGCAAAACTTCCTCATAAAAAAAACTTCATTTTTTTACTTAAAATTTTTCTATAAAATTTATAATCAATATTTTAAGAAATCTTGAAGTCAAATTAAAATGACACATTTTCTGTACACAAAAGTGTAAAAAATTTTGTAAATCGAGTAAGTACTTCCAAAGTTATATAAAAATTACATATGTTTAAAATTTTTAAATTTAAATTTTTTTTAAATATTTAAAAATTTTCAGATTTTTTTTTTTACATGCAATATTTTTATTATATTAAAACATATTTCAGAAAAAAATTTCATAATAAATTCTCTATAAATAAAAAAAATATAGAATTTTGAGACCCAGACCCCCTTAATGGTTCTACTATTTATTTACGACAAATAATTTCCGCTATCAGATTACATGAAAAGTAATAGTTATTATACTTTATAGAAACCCTTGTTTTATATTTTGCTATGAATCAGATGATTTTTTTTTTGAGAAGTATGAGTTATACGGCAAATATACATATAAAATAGGAAAATGGTCTGAAAGTTTAGCTACTTGTTATACCCCGGAACGTGTTATACGATGGGATATACAGTACTTGAATTACCTTTCCAAGAATTTCAACATGCATTTATTAAAAACAAACAATTTCTTCTTTAAAAAATTCCATAATATATATATTTTTAAATAAAGACACAATACTGCTTAATGGTACACAAAAAAGGAACATTAATAAGTTAAAAGTCAATTTCTACGTTTCGAGCTGTTTCTACAGCCGTCTTCAGGAAAATATGTTGGTAAAAAGGCTCAAAGTTCAGAGACGAAAGCTTCCTGTGCAAGAGAAAATTAGTCGAAACATGACCAATGATTTGAATACAAAAATGTAGTGCTGCCATCGATGGCAACACTACATTTATTTATATAAAAATAATTTATACTACTTTAATTTACACTAAATTTATTTATATAATTCACTCTATTAAATAAATTGAAACAGTTGAACATGGCGAATTTAGCTGTATTAACAACAATCTTTTCCTGCATTATAACTTAGTTCCTAGCAAACACAGAGCTATTGGTAAGTAATTGGCAGACAGCCGTTTGCCACTGATGTCGGTATTGGCATGATACCAGGTGCCACTACCGGTTCCGTAAATTTTTGATACGCCGCGCGTATGCGGCTCGATTCATGAGGCACACGCCCGGTCCGGTATCGGTAGAACACTATGCCGAAAGCACACCGATAGCTAACCATACAAATGCCGGCCGCAGCCCTACACCAGCATAAATTGAAAAAAATATTTTTGTTTTGATATGTAATATTGGTATGTAAATTATAAATAAATATATTAATCTAATAATAAATATATTATAAATAAATATAATATAAATAAATATATTATAAATGAATATAATATAAATAAATATATTATAAATGAATATAATATAAATAAATATATTATAAATAAATATAAAAATATTAATCTTGGCATGTAAAATTAGCTAATATTTCAAAGGACCATATTTCGGAGCTAGAAGGGTCTGTGTTCGATCTGGCGGCCCCAAGCACAGAATGTAAACGCTCCAACCAGTTGACTACTGAGCCTTGTTTAGGTGATGACTCTGTGGGGTTACAGGGGAAGGTATTAACGCCCTCACTGACAAGCCCGTGTTAATTCGTTCACTAAGCTCCAGGTTTCACTGCAATACAAGCAATATTTAAAGTACTATAATTCTATTGATTTAATGTATTTTTAATACGTTGAACAATGATTAATACTTCCAAGGATTGCATTCATATTCGTTATTAATTTTTTTTTTTTTTAATGTTCAAAGAATCATTTTTTTTAGCATTTAAAACAAAATGCAGAGAAAACAACATTACAATTTTGCCTTTTTCTAAGACATACGGAGGGTTAATTGCTTGCCGATATTTTGTCAAACAGCAATCGGCATTAAAAAAGAGGCTTTCTTTAGTATCGGCTGCCGGCATGATACCGACATCTTACCGATTAAACTATACACATGCCGATACTAAACCGACATTGCCGAGCGTGGCCCCACATTCCGCCAAAAGGTCTGTGTTTTCTGGGTTTTTAAAATAAAATTTTGAAATAATATTAGATCATTAAGAAATAATAAATAGATATAAAATTTAATTAATAAAAAGTTTCCCTCGATTAAATTATCTTTACACAAGTTTAATACTCTCTAAAAAAATTCAACTTCATTTCGTAACTAATACATCGGGATATTTCTTAACATATTGTCATGAACAATGTCAAAAAACTTCCACTGAAATAATATCCGAAACCACAAAAAGTATACTCTGCACCTGATAAATTCTCAGTGAATATTCATTAAGTGCATCAAAGTATTCGCAAAGTATCTAATATAAAACTGATAAACTGTATCTATAAAAATATCTAGATAAGCTAGGATAATGAAGATAATATAACAAAAAAGGGGCAGATTTTAAAAGTATCTTTTTTGCTTTTGGGTATTCTTCGTAAGAGTTTTTATTCACAGCAAAAATTACGAAGTCTATTCTATTTATTTCTCTTTCCAAGCAATATTCATAATCAACATAGTGTGCGAACACATATAGTGTTTTGAGAATTTGTGTATGCATATATATTGTCAAAAAATAAAAATAAAGAAAATTTGAGAAGGACACTCACATCCAAAAGTTAATTGTAGGTTATTATGTTGGGGTTATTTAAAAAATGTCTAGTCGTAACTGAGTGAAATATTGTAAGCGTACTTAATAATGTGTATAGAGCTTAATAAATAGAGAAATATAGATATAAGTTTTTAAATTTATTATAGTTATGTTTTATATATGCACTATTGAAGTATGAGTTTAATTATCAGTGAAAAAAAGAAACAAGCGATTGTACGGCATGTCTAGGTATGTCTAATAAAGAATTCTGTAAACAGAAACTATTGTTGCCGCATAAGAAAGATTGTTCTGTTCATGCTCTCGGAAAAGACATTTAAAAGTTTTCAAGGCAAAATATTTCAAGCCCACTTATAAATGTTTCAAGCTCTAGCGTTGTGCAATTGTATTGTATTGTACAGTGTAATAGTACTTGTGTAGTACCACAAGTACAATTAAGCTTTATGGTATGAAAATCTTCTTTGGGGAAACTACTGCAGCAAATTCTTGCCAACGGGCGACTGCTCAGAAAAAATCTACTTGGACGAACCTCCCTTTTTAACATATAAAATTATGTTTACATAACGATGTTTAGATAATGAAAAAAATATAAACAAAATAAAAATAATGAAGCCATTCTTTTAAGATGTAATGATGAAGCTGATCATCTAAGAGCATAACGCATATATTATGTTAGATTGAAATTGGGGTACATTAATCTAACCTCCATTTATTGGATATATATACTGAAAAGGAACTAATTTGACCAATGGCGTAGCCAAGGGGGGGATCCAGACCCCCTGGACTCCCTCAAACGAAGGACTATTTTGCTGAATCATGGCTACAATAGTAAAAAGGCTAAGACGAAATCGCAAAGAACCTATGAAATATTCCGCTTTAGACAGGTGTTCGTCTTAGAAGATATAATTCAAAAGAATGTCTTTCGCCGGGACTATGGACTTTTTCGTTTTAGACAGGTTGCCGTTATAAAAACTTTCCGTTTTCACAGTATCCATTAAAACTGCTAAAACGTACTCACTCATAGTACACCTCTGAAGAGCATAAGTGTATTGCAGTAAAATCTGTGAAGATGACCTATCTCAAAGGAAAACAATTCAAGATTCTGCGAAAACAACACTATACATATATTTAAGTTTTCTAACATTTGAAACCAATCTGAAATGAAATTTGTTCCAATTGTGATTCCTTCTTGGCAGGTTTTCTGTGAACACGGAATCCTTTTGTAAACGGAAACATTTTAATAACCCGAGACGAACGGATAACTATACAAGTATACCTGCTTTTCCGTTTATACAAGTTTACTGTAACTAAATTAAACGTAAAACTTCTTTATCTTGGGCTTCGATGGGAATAACTGCTGCCCACACTCGTGGGAAAAGATACGAACGCAATAACGGCACATTGGTTGAGCTTCGTGACCCTTATCTTTGTTCACTTCATAACGGACAATATTATCAACTATTTTAAATCAGCTGCCTACAATTAGTAAAAGTAACTTTATTTTAGAACTGGATATTTGTTACCACTTTCAAAATACACTGGCGAGAAAAATTAAAGGGACAACCTTACAAAGGTGCTTATGTTAGTTCTATTAAGGGAACTTCAATGAAAGGTGATTGGTTGGTAACTCAATGTCAACGTTATCACATAGTCCAATGGGGTTAACATTCGCTACAGAAAAATATGCAAATTTTTCAGCCCATTCTTTCGGTTCACATGTGAAAATGAGTGCACGTGTGTTATTTGAAGTCTAATTTCGAGGATTGTACGTATAATTTCGGTAAAATTTTCGCTTATGGTAGGTGAAATATGTCGTCCAGAAGACATTTGACCAATTGTGAGAAATGGCGTGCAATAGGGAGAATGGAAGCAGGTCAGGCACTCTCAGGGGTCTGTAAAGACTTAAAAATAGCCAAAAGCTTCACAACAAGAATCTATAAACGGTCTAAAGACATTCGTAATATGCACAGACAACCAGGTTAAGGTAAAAAAAAAAGGTGCCACAATAGACTCTCGGGACCGTTATTTGGCAACGATTGCTAAAAGAAACATGCAACTGACGTCAGTTCGGATAGGCAAAGGAGTTCGCTGCAGCAACAGAAACTCGACTATCCAGATTTACTGTGAGTGACAGACTGCATGCAAGGAAACCCATGATTTGAATTCCACTAACTTCAGCAGCGAAATGCAACCGGTTAAAGTGATGCAAAGATGTCTTTGGAGTACCACGGACTGGAGTCGGATCTCTTTTACGACGAATCCTGATTTTGTTTGCAGAGTTATTACAGGCACAGTATCATATGGAAGAAAAAAAACACACGCAATAAGGCTGCAAGCATCCGTGAAAGGCATTGATACAAAGGTCGCGGAATCATGGTATGGACAGACATCATTCTGAATGGCCGCACTGACCTACGCACTTTTATCAGTACAACTGTGAATGCTAAAATATACAGATATGGGGTTCTTGATCCTCAAGTCAAGTTGTTTAAGGATGCAATTGGTAGATTTGGGATTTTATCCTTATTAATGATCTAGAAGTGCTACCCCACTCCACGGAACTCCAAAGTGTCCCTTCTGGAGCTGTAGAAATTCCACCCGGGAAAAAAGTCTGGATTCAACATTACCTTTGAACCCAATTACTACTTGTGAACGCCCAGTTTAATATTGCTTCAAGAATTTTCATGGTGGCAATAAGAGTTTTGTGTATGGAGAAAGTCTTGGGTTACATTTTGTCTTTAACAATGAGAAATCGAAAGCATAAATTGAAGCTAATGCACGTATCAAAGTCCGGAGTTTACTGTTGATCTTGGAGAGTGCTCTAAAACTGTTTCCAACCATCTAAAATAAATTGGTTGGGAAGTACAATAACATAAATCACCATTAGTTTTTACATACCCTAATACTTCCAAAAAAGTGCTAATCCATCGCAAATAAATTTGTTAAAAAAATGTAACTTCCTTGACGACTAGATATCGGAATCAATTATTAGATCGAATATGGTATCAAAAATGGTGAGGCATGAAAAAGAATTGTGGCTGTTTTAGACAATTTTTTTTTTTTTTTTTTTTTTTGCCAGCATAAACTATATTTGATGTGTGTGATTCTTACATTACTAGTTTCTATAACTGGAATTGCAAGATCAATTTCTTAACGATTAAAACCTTATCTCAAAAACTCCCACGAGGAATTAACGGCTCACACGATTGACATTTATGTGAAATAATTATCCAATATCTATTTCAACACAATGACTTAATTCAATGGCAAGAAATAAAACATGTAAATTGCTGTTTTAAACCACGTGATCATAACTTCATTGTAGGCAAATGTTATGTAATATGAAATTTGATTTAAATATATTTAACTCTTCAGTATGTGCTCAATTTTTTTAGATCTTTATTTGTAAAATCTTTTTCACTGGTAAATATTAATGTAACTTCAGTGTATTATTAAACTAGCAGGCTATGCCCGCTGCGCTGGTCAATATTTCCAAATGAACCTTGGATTAAACTAAATGGTGAATTTGAACTTGTATTTTAAACAATATGGATCTTCAGCTTAACCTTGCACATTACAGAAAACGATGCGAACGCCATTGCGATATAATGTTATCTTAAGCGTTGGACAAAATTTAGCAATTAAGAATTAATTGTTTTAGCTGATTATAAACAGCGCACTTATGGTCGGGTAATGAGACCGTTATGACAACAGGAATTAATACCTCTGTAACTAATCAACATATAATGAAATCGCATATACTAACACCATTCCTAAAAGTCATGCAACAGGGCCACTTGTAACAAAATATGTTCTGTAGATTTTTTAAAAAGGCTAAACTTTCATAATCAGGTTCACTTAATTTTTGAACTTTTACTGTTGCTCTATAACTAAGTACCCTTGAACAATATGTATATACTAAAACCTTTCCAAAATTATTACCTAACTAATTGTGGTATATCCTACGAAAGTATTATAAACAATCGGAATGAAATACAAATTTCCGTTGTAAATATATAGTAGATGATGATGATGCGATTTTGTGTAATAGAATTCATAGTAAAGTTTTCGCTTCAAACAAAAACGATGCTTTCAACATTAAAGCTAATACACCAATATGTGAAGTATCCGATTACGGAAGGTTAACCTGAATTCTCATGAGCTTGAGTTCATCAAAAATCATCGTTCATCAAACTCAAAGAAAAGTGAATATGTGGCTTTTGTGATGCTTTTATGTCAGCCGGGCGCAGGTAATAAATCAATAAAGATTGTTTTTATAGCATATTCTTATTTTATTATTTTCATTTAAAACACAAACCTTTCACTCATTTAATTTAAAATGCATGCCTTATACTAATTTCATTTAAAAAACTGAAAAGATAAACAATAACAGGAAATAATGCCATAATTAAAAGCAAAAAAATATTTTTAATTTACATACGCAAAATGTAACTACTGCTACTGGGAATTTTAAAAATGCTGTCAGCGAGATGTGCGCACGGTTGTTATAAATGTACCCATTTTTTCTTCTTATCGAGGAGCAATTTATAAATCGCACAATATTATTCTAATTCCAATTTCTTTCATTGAGGAACCTAAGACCGGAAAAAATGGAAAAAGACTCTTGTAGATTCTTCGGATGACGGCATCTGACGCCATAAACCGAGTTTATATATATGAAAATTTTTAAGTCGTTACAAACATTGCTTTCATACTTAAATATTTTCATTGGTACTACTTGTTATCCCGTCGACCCATTTCGCCAAATTATATAAATCGCCAAACCATTCGCCAAATTACATAAATTGACATAATCTTTATTTTAAATAACGAAATAACAAATAAATTAGTATAACATTAATAAAAATACAAATAAAACGTCGAAATTAAAATCACTTGATGACGTAAACACGTGTAGTTTGTTTAAATTCAAGTGAATTTGATATTTACGATCAACCATTATTGGCATTTAATCTTATAGTTTGACGATAGATTTTTGGTCGACGGAATATCTAAGTAGTACCTTTTCCATTTTTGTTTTATAACGCTAAATTCTCAGTAATTTTTTCCCTTTTATTTTACATAAAATCACTATTTTTTAAAAAAATTAAGATGCTTGCATTTTTATTTCAAACTCATAGAGCCGTTTTTATTTTTTAGCCAAAAGGGTTGATTTGAATTTTTTCCGTTGCTAGAGTAACGGATGTAATGATAGATATTTTGAGGTTTAGATGCCAAAGACACCGCCAAATTAGAAAAATATGAAATGTGTCATGAACTGTTGGACTTATAAAAATTTATTTGGTAGCATTCGATTCAGCATGCAAAACTACATTAAAATATGCTATCATTTGACGCATAATTTTGATATTCGATATTTTCCCCCCTCCCCGTGCAAAAACCATTAGGGGTGACACTTTAGAAAATCCTTTCTTAGCAGAAGTTTATGTCATAAGAAGTATTTTTACCACGATTTTCAAGATTTTAGGTTCAGTAGTTTGCGCAGTGCGTTAATTAGTCCCCTAATCCAGACTTTATTTTATATACTATATTAGATATGCGATTTTGAGGTGAATCGATGATTGAAAATTAGTCCAATATCATTTGAAATATTTCATAACAGAGGAGAAAGTACGAAGAAAGACGAAGAAGAAATGGCGAATTACAAAAGACTTGTAATTTTTTTTTTTTCAAAATGTTGAATTTTTCCATAGTAATAACGTATTAAAACATAAATTTCCTTAAAAATTATCTTTATTTCCTAGATTTCGAATCTGTGAATTTTCCTATAAATGAAATTGGCGATATGACTTGAGAAAATAGATAATATTTGCTTAAATAAAATGGGTAATATTCGTTGATCTGAGTTCGAGTTTATAAATATCACATGCTTTCGGGATTACGGCGAAAAACATTTTAAAAAGTATGAAATTATTTTACAATATGTATGTGTGGCAGAAATTCACACTGAAATTTAAGTATTCGATTCCATTTTTAAAATATTAACTGATATCAATATAAGTTACAATTGAATATGAAAATGTACTCAAAAAATGATCTCTTTCACCTAAAAAAGCACCATTTGTGAGAACATCCTCAAGCTAATGTCACGCTTATGCATTTTTGGCTTAAAATCACATTGTTTGGCGACAAAAGAAAAATAAAAAATTGTAAAGAAACAAATAGTAATTACACATGTGACTCACAATTACATCTGCTTGTTTCTTCTATAAGTTACGTGATGGGACAATTAGATATAAAAAAAAGAAAAGAACAGAACAGAAAGAAAATGTCGTTAAAATTTCATCTAATCAAATTTTCAGATTCGTTTCCATATCTAAGCAAGCGATAAAGAGCCAAATATTGCGTATCAAGTGTAATATTTCTTATTAAATTAATTTTTAAGCATTACAAATATTTCTTTCAGGTTTTGATTAAATGTTTCCGTTTTTTAATATTATCATTCATTAAAACGGATTTTCTTCTTCTTTTTTTCTTTTTTTTTCATTTAAATAAAATTAGTAACAAATTTTCTTTTATTTTTCGAGGTTTAATAGTCGTTTCAATTTTTTTTTTTTTTTTTTTTTTTTTTTTTATCAACGATGAATTTCGCCAAGAAATAAAATGGTAACCTTATCGCCCAAAATAACAGAATTTTCCGTCATAATTCTAAAACTAATATAGGTAGAATAATGTGTTATAGCTTAAAACCTTCCCTGAAACAATACCTATCTAACGGTATAGGTTCCGTAAAAATCCATGCAGTAGAACTCGAAATCTAGGCGTTCGGAACGAAATTTCCGTTTGGATTTTATATATATAATAGATAGATAATAAAATAGATAATAGATTTTATATATATATAACAGAATAGATAATAGATTATGTGTTATGAACTATCTCAAAGTTTAAAACAGATCGCATTGTTAGATTTCTTAATTTTAACAATATCGCGTTATGTTAGTTCCACATTCCACCACCAGGGAGCGCACTCTATTCTTAACGAAAGCGTATCTGAGCGAAACTCCTTCATGCAACCTTTCCGTAGATACATGAATCGGGAGGGTGGCGGTCTTAACCAATAATTTAAGATAATTGCTGAAATTACTACGAAAAATATTTTAAAGGGGCCCTACGCGGGCCCCTAATAGAGTTAGAGGAAATCGGAAGACGGCAAAATAATCGCGGGGAAAAGTTTGCTTGGGTGCTTCGGAGCTACTTTTGGCGCGAGATCTAAGCTCTACGACCAATAGGAGCCCAGATATTTAAGGAAATATGAAGTAACAAAGTCCAATATAACAGAATTTTCCGTACTAATTCTATAACTAATCTAGGCAGAATGATGTGTTATAGCTTAAAACCTTCCCTGGAACGATACCTATCTAACGGTATAAGTTCCGTAAAAATCCATGCGGTAGAACTCGAAATCTCGGCGTTCGGAACGAAATTTCCGTTTGGATTATATATATATTATATATATAATAGATGCAGTTATAGAGGCTGATCTTACCTTTTTTTATCCATGCTTTTTTTTAAATTAAGAAATTAAATAAAGATATATCTAAATTATTTAAGCTACTCGAAATACTTAAAATACACATACACAGTTGCTCCTGTCAAGACGTAATTGCAAGGGACTGGAAAAAAGTGCTATTTTAGACAGTCTTCCATTTAAAGCAGGGTAATTAATTATACTTCTAAGATACATTAACTCAATAAGATATATTGTTCGTTTCGTCGGGATATTGAAACTCTTCCGTTTGACACAGAATTCCGTTATAGAACGATTCCGCTTTCACAGGTTTTACCGTGTTTCACTAAAGAGCGTAAAAAATCACCTTTCAGACAGGTTTTTAGAAAATTTAAGTGTATGGCAATTCATATTAAGGGGGTAGGATACCTTTGAACAAGTGGAAAAAGTAAAAAATATCACTATGTTCTAAGCTTCAAAACTTTTATAATAAGTCAGAAATAAAAATCAAACTTCATTTAAATATAAATCTCATATTTAAATTTATATGTAAATGTATATATATACTGGTAAATTCATAAATAAGTATTGAAATAATAAGTTTAAAAATATACGGAAATAAGAGAAAAAAATCTGGCGCGCATGATAAAATCAGAAAATATGCATATAAAGAGGAAATTTTGGTGAAAATAAATACATAATAGAGTTACCTTTATACTAAAACCAGAATATTTGTAAAAAATATTGACTAAATTAAAAAATTAATAAAAATTTAAAAATGTTCACTTTTTGAAAAATATTTTCAAAGTACAAAAACGGAAAAAAAATAAAATTTTACGTTTTTCTGGTTTTAAGTTGTAGATAATACAGAAATGAATATGTGGTAAAAATTTCTTTTGTTTGCCATGCATAGTTTTTAAGTAACACTGCGCGCAGTATGTAAATTCATCGTTTTGAATAAACGCAGCGCGAAGTTCACTTATCCTATGTAGACTTAATATGTAGTCATAATAAAACTGCCATAATTAGTAAACTAATGGGAAATTTTTAATGCGGTTTTTAGCATATTGTTCAGAAATGGTTACGGAATCAAAATATCTATTAAAAAAAAATCGAAAATTTTGATGTTTTAAAGGTAACCTACCCCCTTAAGACCATCTAACGCTTCCGTTTAAGGCAGGATTCTGTTATAGATAATTACTATTTTGACAGGTTTAAGATTCATATAACATAAATGTAATATATTTATATAAATACACAAAACCTATAAAAATTGAACCTGTCTATAACGGAATTCTGTCTTAAACGGAAATGTTCTATAGTGCTATTGAAAAGAATACTATAATTACACCTGGTAACACGAAAGTCTGTGTAAAACGGGATATTTCATCAACATTTGTGATTTCATATTGACAGCTTTTACTGTATATATAACCTGAAGGCAAAAATTCTGGACCCCTCCCGAAACGAAAGCCTGGCTACGTAACTGAATTTGACACGTGATTCAAGAAAGCTGCTTTAATATAGCCCACTAATGCTTGTATTCACCACCTGCCTGATCTTTCGGTTAAGCGAGAAAACATTGAAATTATATTCCACATTAACCTGACTAGGCCTGTCACGGCCAATGACCGAAAAGCTGTATATTGCCAGCGAAAGTCATTTTTTCTTATATTTCAATGCATAAAACAAAAAATATTTTTTAATAACTAAGGGGCGCTTGCCAACTCGCGTCCAGAACTCACAGGCACAAACTGACATGCTATTTAAAAAATATTATTCGATTAGTGAACCTTGAATGATTTTATCACGAAACATTACCGATCTTCGGTAACCGGATTGAAATTCATTTAATTTCGACTGGTATTTTTCAATTTCTAAGGCCAAATCCACCACTGCGGTGAAACTTGGCGACTATTTTCGTTATTTATTAAGTAAGATCTATCACATATATGAAAATCAAGTTGTATAAAATAGTTAAATAAA
The DNA here is from genome assembly GCA_963932465.1 of Maratus speciosus. NCBI lineage: Eukaryota > Metazoa > Arthropoda > Arachnida > Araneae > Salticidae > Maratus > Maratus speciosus. Next base: position 462,254,177 of record OZ010789.1, read on the forward strand.
AATTGTCGCTGCTTCTCCGACTTTTATGAAAACGTCTAGCACAAAAAAATAATTTTAGACGCGATAAGAAAGTCGCTTTAAATGCGACATTTGGATATTTTTTTAGTTATGACTTCATTTTTCCCATTTAGTGTTTTTTGTACCTAACAGTTTAATTAATTTACATTTTTCTTTCTCTTTTAATATTCACATGTAAATATATTTTTTAATTTAAAAGTGTTTTGAAGAATCATTTGGTTTCATTAAATATGACGCAATTTCCATCATTAAGTGCTTTTTACACGCAATAGTTTCATTATTTTAAAGTTTTCGTTTTTTTTAAATATTTATATTTATATATATATATAACCATTAAGTAAACATTACGGACCACCAACAAAAACAGAATGAATAACATGAAATTAACAAATTGACAAAAATACAGTTCCTCCCCCCAACACCCTTAACATAGATTCCAAAAACATAGTAAATAACAGCAGGAATTGAATAACTGAAATGGAATAATGGAAATTTGTAGAACATAGTTGAATCCTCGGGTCCCAAATGCCTCAAGTTCCACAAATAAAATATGTGGTTTCCTCTACATATTAGCCATAAATTAGCTAAAGAATATGAATTTGGGACTACCACACACATAAAACAGAGGAATAAACCATTGAACACCAATTAAGTTCAAAATAGAACAAGATTAAAAAGGATAAAGGAAAAATAAAAAAAAAATTACCAAAATAAAATCCATACTGTCTTAGCAGTAGGCATAACAAATACTCACTGGAGATCACCAGCACATGTTGCCAAAAAAGTTTTTTATATATGGTGGATTAAAGATCAACGATATACAGCATAGCCAAGCAAACTCCCATTATGTATAACCAGCGCCCTCTATAGCTTATTTAAAATTGAGAATGAACTGCTCCATGTATTCAAATGAATCAGTGTGGTGCTGCCGTCTACTGACTTATTAGTAAAATAGAAATTATTATATAATAAAAACTATCATTAACTATTAATGGGTTAAGTTTTAAAGCAAATAGAGATAGCTATATGATAATTAAAAATATTTCAAAATGTGTTAATAAATATATACAGTTGTATTATAAAAAATTAGTAATTAATATATTAAATCAAAATGATATATAAAATGCTGAAAATAATTATTAATGTTGCATATAAATATGTGTACATCGCTATAACATATCACAATTTAAATTCCTGTGACAACATTGCATCGTCACTTAAATTAATTCATAATTAAATATAAAAACTAAAATTAAAATGCTAAGAAATTAATATTAAAAATAATTACATTTTGAATATATATATATTTGAATTGAAAAATGGTTGCAAATATTATTATTTAGATTTCAAAAAATATGGAAACAACATGTAAACAACAGCTTTTTCGAAAGACGATATAAATCTCTATTCACATAATGAAATTTTGAATAATAACTTGTAAAAACTAAAAAAGAAAATCCGCAATGGAAAATGCTTACTATAATCTAGTCATGTATATGCCATATATTAATTCATGGATTATTATTTTTTTTTTTCCAGAGAGAAGCATTCGCCTTGCATTCAATATTTCAAATGAAAATCAAATTTCAAATTAATTGCTTAATAGGTGAAAAGGCTAACATAGTGAAAAAGATTCCATGCCGGTACTTGAGCCCGGGCCATCAGTATAGCGCACTGACATTCTACTGACTAAATTAATTTTACCGAGGAGTTAATTTGAAATTTGATTTTCATTTGAAATATTGAATGCAAGGCAAATGCTTCTCTCTTGAAAAAAAAAAAAAAATATATATATATATCCATGAATTAATATATAGTTTCAATCGATGCTGGATTTAATTGTGTTTCGTGTTTGCGCCATGTCGGTGGCTCAAGGAAATATATTCCACCTTCTGCTGCATTTTTAGACTTTCCAAATTGCAACAGTGAGAAGTTCCATGCTGGGTATAGTTCAATGTGGTATTTAGTCGGTAGAACGTCAGTGCGCTATACTGATGGCTCGGGTTCGAGTCCCGGCGTGGAATTTTTTTTCACTAGGTTAGCCTTTGTGCGTATTAAGCAATTAATTTGAAATTTGATTTTTATTTGAAAGATGTATATGGCTGCAAAAGATGGTTAAATTGATATGCATAGTTTTTGCTCCTAGAAAACTTTTAACTTAGCAGCCAATGATCTTGACCAACTTTAACACTAAATAGCGCTTAAAATATTTTTCGATTTAAAAACTATTGTCTTCACCGTGTTTATCATACATTTGTATTTAAAACCACCTTTTTTCATGTTTATGCAATAGATTTGTTTTTAACTATAAGATGAGAAAGAGCACCAGTCACAATAAATTTAATTACAGTAGCAGTATCTTTTGTAATTTTTTTCTAGAATAGAAAAATACAGTTTTTTTGATACAGCACCTATCTACCAAGTAAACTAATTGGTTTTCTAGTTAATTGTGCGATGTAATTTTAAGAAATGTTTTAGATTGATCTCCTCTTGAGACTACTCGTCTTCATTTAATTCATAACACCGTCTTTAGTAAGAAGGGTTAGAGTTTAGCATATTATTCACAATTTTGATTTATATTTGTGATTGTGTTCATTATTTTACTTAATATAAATACAAAGGTTTTTAATGGTTTTTACGTACCTCTTTTATTAGGTAGAATTTAACTTCTGAAGAATAACATTTAAAAAATAACAAATATACTGTAAAAAATACAGTATTTGATCTCTTTTCAGATAAATATAAATTTTTAAAGTTCTTTTTGCTATTTGCAATACTTCTTAATTTACCTCAGCTGCTACAGTTATGATTTTCAAGATATTTTGAATATAAAAAAATATTGTTATAAAATTGAAAAAAAAATCTAAAAATATATTCTTTTATATAAAATTGTAAAGTTGCACCTTATTATTGCAGTAACTGAACTGCACCAAACTATAATTTAAAATAACAATAAATGACTTTATCAAAAATAAAACTTACGAATGAAACTTTTGTTTAGATATCTAACGAAATTACTTAAAAAAAATTAATTTACTTTTAACAGGCGATTACTAACAACAAATAAGGAAACTTGTTTAAAAGAAAGCCTTTATCTTAATTATAAGACGACTTTACATATCAGTTATAGATCTTTTACAAATATTCCCTTTGAGAGCATAAAGCTGCTTCAAAGAAAATGGATTATTTTCGATATTTGCGGAAAAAAGTCTTTTATTAACTCTCTAAAGACAAATTTTAAGTAAGTTTTGAATACAAAACTTACAGGATACTCATATTTATTTATTAGATATTTAATTAACTTCAATAATAAACCAAGCAGAAAGTTTTAAGTATCCCTTGAATGTATAAAAGATATAAACTTCAGAAAAGGAAGTTTGTCTATTTTATTTGGGTACGTGAGTATGAAAAATTGTAAATGACGCTTTTCCAAGAGAAATTTATGAAAATCATTCAACGTATGGCATTTTTGCTTATTTCCTTGTGCATACTATTTTGCATTTTGAAATCTGAAAAAGTTTTGGAAAAGGTTTCTTGAAAATCAAAATTTTTCTAGAGTAGGTGGTATAGTATATAACGACCATTTTGATTGTACTTGTATGCCTGTGTTTATTATTTATCATCGGGTGAATATCATATATTGACTTGAATAATTGTTGTTTGAAATTTAATTGTTAATTTAATTAATAATTTTGGATCAAGGGGCTGTTTTTATTGCAACTGAAAAGCAGTTTCCAAATATCATTGAAAATGTTTATAAATAAAACCCTCATTTTAACGCATGTTAAATGATTCTACAAAAATAAATAAATAAATCATTAAATAAATATATAAATAAAAATAAATATATTGCAGCATTTTATAAGTTAGTCTTTTCATATAATATAGATTACTTTTAGCACTTTCCAAAGTAGATGGATAACGTTTATGACTGCAGTCTGTCTGGCCATGCTATTACTCTTATAAATATACACGCATTGCAATGTAAGTTTTATACGAAGGCTGTTTAATAAAGAATGATCATAATTTTTCATAAGCATACTTTATTGCATGCAAATTTTTTATCTTCCATTGTTACCTTAATGTGTAATGTATACCTGTTAATTTTTTTGCTCATTTATGTCCAGTAGTACGGCAGTGGTAGCCCTGAAAGTTCAGATACTTTCACTATCACCTACGGGAACGATGGAGGCAACAAGCAATGAGTAACTATGCTCTTGGCTGAAGGAAATTTTGCTATCACCTGAAGAAATCGTCAGTCAAAGCGTATTATTACATTAGAGGATTCATCTCATGTTCATGTAACATTACTTTCAATTTTGAATATCCTCCACGCGAAAGTCCTGTTGTTCGGGTATGAAAGAGTCTAGGAATTCAAGGCGCACAAACGCGTCTCATGTTCACTTTTCTGTTACCAACGTATGGGTGGGACGCTATTATAACTGCAATATTTTTAACAGTTCTCATGTCGAACGATCGTCTCTGACAATAATAACGGCGGTATTATGTTGACTTCTGTAAGCTCAGTTACATTAACTCCGAATCCGTCTTTATTTGAAGATGATTGTCTTTCTCTTTCTTAAACATCTCAAACCATCATCTAACTGTTGTGCACGGAAGAACTGACTCTCCAAAAGTCTCCTATAGCGAACTCTTCGACTGACGATTTCTTCTGGCGAAAGCAAAATTTCCAGCAACAAGAGCATACTTGCTCATTGCGTGTTTCCTCCATCGTTCCCATAGGCGATACTGTCTGTATCTGAACTTTCATGACTGCCGCTGACGTACTGTTGGAAATAAATAAATAAAACAATTAGCACATGTTCACTACACATTATTCTAACAATGGAAATAAAAGTAAATATGTGTGCAATAAAGTATGCAATTAAAAAATCGTTCAGCCCTCGTATATTATTCAGATTCAGTATAGAATGTACGTTATTGAAAATGAAGAGTATAGAATTTATAGTTTGTTTATAGGGACACAGACCTTTTCTTTTCAATAAGGTGTACCGGAAAAATCGTTTGTTATAATGATATTACAATAAATCAAATATAATAAAATTTATATAAATTACTTAATTTTTACTACAAAATAGGTAGCATTTATATTCGACTGACAGGGACGCACAAAATATTCAAAATATTCTATTACATTATGATATACAGGGGATAATTGTTTGCGGTTCATTTTAATGATGTTACGATACTTTAAACATGACGAAATTTATATGGATCACTGGTATGTACTAGAACACATTTTCTATAGATTACGGAGTTCAAAAATTTTATTTTTCATTCACAGAAACACACAAAGAAAATCAGTTACAGGACCGAATACAATAGATAGTGGATGAAAATGCGTTTTCAGCTGTGATATGCATGCTAAAACTTAATTTTTTGTGTATCAGGTAGTGTGTATAAACTCTATTGATCATATCCAGTGCTTCAAGAAAAAAAATTCGCACGCATTCACGTATATGGACAGCGATTGCATAAAATAGCTTTTTAATGCATTATGTGTTTTTTTTTTCAATATTTATTTAGACAATTCTTTTCAAAAAATTAAATTTCTTAACAATATTCTGTTAGTGTTGGGAAGTTTTTTATGATCTATGCAAGATGCTTGATTTTTCACTCTTGTTAGATTCTGTTATCAACTTACTTAAAGAAACGATTGACTGAATTAATTAATTGTTTTATTTATTTAATCTAGAGAATATAGAAAAAAAATGTGTTCTAAATAAACTCTTGTTAGCAAATTTCTTGGAATATTAAAATTTCACTAAACACAGTATAAAAGTATTTGCAATTAATTTTAAGCTAGCATTTCTGATAATAAAAAAAATTATCTGCTTTCATTTTTAAAATTATTTAAAGCTTAGTATTTAAAAGAGGCGCTAAAATTTAATCGCCCGTTAATTTTAATATAAATGCGACATTTTTAAAGATTAAGACGGGAGGAAGGAAAAAGATATTAAATGCTAAATAGCAAGTGATTATTTTCAGAAATAGTAATTATGCAAGTTCATACTTAAAAAAAAAAAAACAATAAAAAACAACGTTAATGATTAAGGAATACGATAGGAAGTAATGCAATTATTACTTTCAATGATAATATTTTATACATTTTATATATTTTAAGGCAGGAATGGGAAATAAAACAGTTACGTTATTAAGTTAATTAATATTTAAGTTTCAATTTCAAAGATTAGATTAAGTCTGACTTTAAAATATTGAACAAACTAGTATAATACATAAATAAAGACTAAAAATTTCGTTAAATAAAATTAATGATGCGCAAAGCCATTCGAGAAAACATTGTCTTCGTACTTCAGGCGAATAGAAGACATGGTACCGTTTTAAAAGCAGAAGCAAGACTGAAAGAAAACGGAAGAGAAGTGTACAACAGCTTAAAGAAAACACCATCAACAGAAGTACAGGAGACTTCTTTTAATCAGACAGAATTATTATCGAATCAGAAGACAGATTAAAAGGAGAAAGAGCAAGACAAAATTGGATCATGATGATAATAATAATAATAATAATAATAATAATAATAATAATAATAATAATAACAATAATAATAATAATAATAATAAAACAATGTCATACAAGTAAAAGGGAATTACATGAAAATATAATATACGTAGATATAATATATAAAAGAATAAAGTAAAAAAAAGTAATTATTTAATGAATTAAAAAACAGATTAAGTATAAAAATAATAATGATAAAAATAAATTAAATAGATGCAAATAAAAGTTACCAATATATAAATTAATACCGAAATAATAATATTACCAACATTAATAAAATTAGCAATAATAATAATAAATTATGTGGTTGATTTGAACAAGTTTTTCCAAGCTACAGAGAACATAGAAGATTCAGATTTTTAATTAACTATAACCTCACAATTAAGATATTTTCGAAAAAGTCTCATACAGTGGTGCTATTTCCGTAAAAATGCTTTTTGCATTTTGAAAATTAAAACTGTTGCCAGAATCGCAAGAATGCTTGGCAATAGAAGATTTAGAAATTTCTTGGTTAAAAACATGACGGGAGTGTTCTTTTGAGTGGGTTTCCAGATATCTTTTAGTCTGTCCAATATGAGATAAAAACATTCCAAGGAACAATAACTGGGCAACTATTGGAGAAGGAACATTATAGATTACCCATTTGGGAAGATGAGGAACAGCAGACATAATCGAGGGGATTTTAAGCATATTGATATATCTAAAAAAAAAAAACATTAAAACGGAAACGCTTTAAAACTTCTGCTAATTTGAAAGATAAAGGAGTAAAAAAGCAGTATATTCAAATTATCAGGTTTTGTTTTGACAAGTTTAGAAAGAGCGGATTTTGTAGAGGATGGATTGAATTTATTCACAGTATTATCGATAACAGGATGGAAGAGACCTCTTTTGACAGCTACAAATCAAATTCATTATATCTCATATAAGTCATTTAAGATTAAGGGGAGCAGAATCTGAATAAATTTTGAAGGTGGGGTTTGATTAAGTGTAAAAGAGCACTATTTTCTATTCGGCTGGGTGATTTGGGAGAGCATGAAAGAGGTTCGATACAGTAAAATGTTTTCTGGAAACACAGTTTTAAAAAAATGTATCACATCTAGTAACTAAAACATCAAGGAAAGAAAGCATTTTACAATTTTCTATCTAAAAAAAAAAAAAAATGAATATGTGCGTTTGATAAATTAACAGTTTGAATAATAGTGGAAATATCAAAAGAATTAACAACTAAGATTAGGCATATCGTCAACATATCACAAACAACATTTAAAATTTAAGAACTTCAAAAATATTTCTACAAAATAAAGGATATAATTGTCACAAAAAATTGGTGATCAAAGATTTCTCTTTTTTAAGCCGTCAGGTCAGGGCTGTTTGTAAAAATCTACAATTAAATTCGAATGTAGCATGAGTAATGCAAGGTTTAGTTAAGTTAATAAAATATTTTTGAATTCAATATCTGAGCAATGAAATTCACAGAATTTAGTTTCTAAGCATGTACGAGTACCCTCAATTGAAATAGGGGAGAGTAGCTATATTTGGACCGCCGCTTTAATTGGACCGTTGCCATTCTGCCGTTAATTATAGGAAGAGACTCCATCTACCGCTGAAATCCTACTCATCAGAATGACATCACTCATGATTAGAAGAAGCAGCCGCCTACCACGTGCTGTTTTCAGACAATTTAAACAGACCTAAAGTTAGCTGTTTTGATCTAATTTTCTGTTACTAAACGTAAGTGAATATTTTAAAACTAAGGTAAGCTCTTATGTTTTCATATACATATATGAATTCATCTGTTTATTGCGCATATTTTTCAGGCGCATTTGTTTGATTTCGTTTTTGTTCTTAATCTTGAAATTAACTGTTTTAAGAAATGACGCAGTTGCCGTAATTGGGGCAATTTAAGTTGCTTAAATTGGACTAGATATGCGATCATAAATTTGAAAAGTAAGTGATGAATTTCGAGGACGGTACGCTTTGTACACTATTTTTTTATATTTATAATGGATTACTATCTCCATGCAAGTTTTATTTTTATATCTGGATTATTTTTTTTATACTCTTTAGGCCTATATAACATAAAAATATTTTTACATGTCTATGCGATAAATTTGTTTGCAATGTCTTTTATCTTGTATGTAATTGTATTTTTTTTCTTTGAATTCTTTATTTCTACGGCATATTTGATTTATAGAGTTGAATTCAAACATTTTCCTCCTGCAGGATATTTGTGATGGAAGGCTTTTTACAGTTCTGGAGGGTAAAATTATACTTTTTTGCCATTAAAACGCATAAAATCTTAAACCTTGATGAAAATATTGAAAAAGACATAGACAAACTGTCTGGAAGAAAAACACCCGTGACAGCAAAAGCTGTTAAAGATGTAGGAAACAAAAAGCATACAGTAAATTGTGAAGAAATTGACCTGCAACAAAGCTGCAGCTACAAATCCTCCCCAAAAGCAAATAAATCATTAGAAATGTTATTTTCCTTGCTAAATTCAGTTAAATCAAAGTACAGAGGGAGCCAAACAACAGTTGCGTTAACATCATCGCCATATACACTAAACCTTGAAATGAAAAAAAAAAAAAAAACACAAAAAGAAAGCTTTCACAGCACAAAAGCAATTGGAACATCGAGTTTTAAAAAATAGGCGTAATGCAATTAGAAAGAAAATGATGGAGGAGAAGAACTACAAACATAATGTAAAGAAAACTTCTGCTGAAAAAAAAAAAGTCTGATAATTCAGAATCGAAAAAGAAAAATCTAGACAGTGATGATTAGTTTTGCCTAATTTGTAAGAAAAATAAAATAGCAGAAATGATTCAGAGCTCAGATTGCCATATACGGTTCCGTGTTGTGTGCGGTGGAAAACAAAATCAATAAACAAAATTCATATATAAGCTTTGCATCACTCCTTACATCATATTCAAGTAACTGAAAATTAGTTCCATAATTTCTATTCATAATTACTGATAACTTTGATTTATATTTTGAATACATTTTGATTTAAAACAATTACTCTTATTTTCAGATATTTGATTTCGTTATATTTTATTGCTGTTAATTTGTTTGATTGTTTCATTAATCGCAAACTTTGCTTTTAATTAAATTATTTATATTCCCTAGTCATTAAAACAACCTGATATTATTTGGTCCAATTTAGGAGACTGGGGGTCCAACTTAGGCGACCAGTTGCTGAATTTGGACAACTTTTTACAAATTTCTCAAATTAAAATAAAATTTAAGATTTTCAAAAATAAATTGACCTAAATATTTATTTAGTTAGTAGATGAATAGATTGACCCTGTGTAATGATCTTTTGCATATATTCCAAAAATTAAGTGAGTTACACCAGGAAATATGTGAAGTGTTCCAAATTCGGCTACTCTCCCCTATTAATAAATAGCGATTTGACTTCAAGTGATCGATATTTACTAATATTTATAATGTGTATCAAGTATAGTATTCTGTATTATGTGTAATTATCTAATCAACTACTAGTCAAACTTGATTTTTGACGCTTACAACAGAACCACAAGTTAACGACACAGAGCATTGGAATGTGCTACACATAGTTTTATTTAGCATACAAAAACGAAAAAAAAAAAAAAAGTATTATTTGAACATATTTTTACGGTGAGCGCAGGGAAGGTGGAATTAGTTTCGGAAACTGAAACCTATATTGTAAAGCAAAACATGTCCATGAGTTGAGCTGCCATCAAATCGCTGGTTTCAACACGTCATCAATAAATTTTAGTTTTACAGCAATTTTTTAAAACTTCTAAACGTTGCACAATTTCAAATTTTAAATCCTCCAATAGAAAATAAAATGTTCTATAAAATGTACTTTAAAGTGCACTTTGTTTAAATACTGTATCTGAATTTACTGATATTTTATGTTTTAAAAAGTAATTTATAAGCATGAATTTTTCAAAAAATCTCTCTTGCGTGCTTCCTGATTACGAAAGATTAACCAGTTTAAATTTTAAACAATGTAAATATTTCAGCATTTGATTCTGGAAAAAAAATTCCATAACGAAATTAAAACTTCATCAATAATAAATAAAATAATATAAATAAAACGCAAATTTAACAGATATGTAATCGTAGAGGAGAACGGGGTAATACGCCCTGTGCAAAAAATAATCTGTCATAAATTTAACACAGTTTATGGAAAATATGCAAAAAATTACCTACATGTCGAAGATATTTTTATTTTCAACTCTTTGTGTCTTAGCAGTGCCAATTTGTCGCAGTTTTTAATCAATGTATTGTTTTCGAAGATAATGCATTTGGGCGTTTTGCCTGCTACATACGGGTATAACGCTCTCCCCCGTGACTTCTATCCTCAAATTAAAAAAAAAAAAAAACTAAAAGAACCGAATTCCTAATATTATTTATTAACTTTATAAAACGTAATTGTTTGCTGTTACAATTGACTTCAATAATTATAGTAATGAGGTCATAAAAGTTGTAATAAGTAAAGAAAAAACAACATTTCAAGCACATTATCCAATTGTACATTATCCAAGCCCATTCTGGGCGGGGCTTGAAGAGCTAAAGCAATTTTGTAGGACTCTTCGCAAGGCATGATCCTTATTCAAGCACGTTATCCAAAACAGGAAGACTAAGTGTTTCGTAGTCATTGTTAATAAAGTAAAAAATATTCGTATTTCGTAAAAAACATTCAATATGAGCTGTTGTTTCGTGTTGCACAAACCTTATAAAAGTAAAACAAGATTTATTTATTGCGAATTTTATACACATGCATATTTTAAAAATATTTAATTTTGAGAGAACGAGGACAAATTTCGAAAGAATTTTACACTGAAATGAATATCATAGTGGATGAAATTATTTAAATGAAATTAGTGATTTAAAGTATACAGGGGTTGTATTTGTCCTGAAAGTTCAAGACCAGGGAATTCTTCGGTACCAGCATTTTCTTATAGAAAATATCTTAAATAATTCGAAATTTTGAATAATTAAGGTAGATTTATTTCTCTATAAAAAAAAATACTCATATTTGTCCTGAAAAATTCCCTGAAGCGTACAATCCTTGAGTATATTTTTAAAAATAACTTAAATTCACTTAGCATTACAATTAGTATACATTTTATTTCAACAACTGTTTAATGTGTAGAAAAGGAAATTATTGGGAAAAAATACACAAGACAAACATTTTACAGTGCACGTATTCAATTAAAAAATGGTTAGGGTAAAACGCCTATACTTGGTCTTTTTACTCTTGTTTGGTAGGGCATTTTACCCTTCTTCCACCATTTTGTTACAACCACATTATTTTGCAATTAAACATTAACATATACTAATTTTATCTTCAAAACGAAAGATTTCTATACAATACATTTTTACCCCAGAGAAAACCCACAAAAATATATTTACTTAAGAGTCCACAATATTACTTAAAATATTAAGAGTCCACAATAATAGGTTGAATTCATGTCAAATTTTTACACATAGGTAGGTTTCCAATAATAAATAACAGGTGATTGTGGATGTAACGGCGTTGATTAGGATTTTGCGGTGGACCACGTGTGCGTGGATACACGTAAGGGGCGGAGACCGCTTGTTGTGACCGTGTGTACCTGTTATCTATAATAGGTTGAATTCATGTCAAATTTTTACACATAGGTAGGTTTCCAATAATAAATAACAGGTGATTGTGGATGCAACAGCGTTGATTAGGATTTTGCGGTGGACCACGTGTGCGTGGATACACGTAGGGGGCGGAGACCGCTTGTGGTGACCGTCTGTACCTGTTACCTTTGCTTTAATAAGTGTTTTTTGAATGGTGCAGTTGGAAGTAAGTGTATTTATTCTGATTGTTATTGGTGGTGTTGTTTTCCCGATATCTACTGTTGCATTTTTTGGTAATTGTAATCTTCATTTATTTAACCTTGGGTGTTGTGTGTTTTTTCCTTATGGCCTTTGGAGTGTAGCATGGCAGTGGTGGAAAATTGGCGCAGAGGTGGAGCCTATTGACACCACTAAATTATAGTAGTATTTTGCCTCTTAACTAATGATCAAATTTATGAGTTTTTATTAAACTGAATAATACCATAAAAATTTAGTGGTGTCAATAGGCTCCACCTCTGCGCCAATTTTCCACCACTGAGCATGGCTAACTAAGCTTTTAATATTGTTAACGCTGATATCTCCAACCACCCTCCGGCTATTAATTTAGAGATGGTAGAAATTATTGAAAATACTTTTTGTGACAGCAACAATAATAATGTTGCGCGCTCTTCTGCTTCGCTGGATTCACTTCTGCATAGGGCGGTTGAAAATGATGGTAAGTCATTCATTATTTTTATACAAAGTTTGGAATCCAGAGCTATTTCTTACCGTGACGATAGTACTCTTCAATTCATAATCAAAGCAAAAATTATTCATACTGCTGACATAGACAATGTTCGATATACTAAGTCTGGTAGCATAATATTTAGTATTAAAAATGTACAATGTGCTTCCGAAATTTGTAACTTGTCTGAATTCTTAGGTGTGTCAATTAAAATAAGTGTTGTTTGGGAAAATATCTCTAATAGATTTTTAATATTCAACATTCCCATGGATATCCCGTTGGTGAGTTAGGCTATGAAATTTCTGAAATCAATAATATCAAAAACTTGGAACTCCAAAGATTCATATGCAAGGATTCGCAGAATACTGCATCCCCTGTTATAGTTATATCACATGGCACCAACATACGAGCGGAAATAAAAATATGGAGCTCTCTCCACACCATCCGTCAGTTCATGGATAGGCCTCGTGAATGCAGGAAGTGATTTAAATTCAATCACCCATCTGGGAAATGCGATTCAGACCAAGTCTGTGTTACCTGCAGTGTTATGCATACGGGGCCGTGTACATCTGCGGTCAAAAGCTCAAATTGCAGTGGTGAGCACAGAGCGGATTACCTACAATTTTCAACCCGCTCCAAAAAAGCGGGGTTTTTACAATTTAACAATAGTAACTTTCTTTCATATGTAGAGGCCTGCAAAAGATTCTGTCCGGAGGCTGCTTCCGGGAACTATGCCCAGATTACCAGCGTTAAAAAATCAGATTACGAAGAATTTCAGAAACTCGTTGAAACCAGGACAAATGATTTGTTAAAAGTATTTCCTCCAAACATTCAGAAAAAGTTTTAGAAACTATTAACGCTTTTAGCAACCTCATTATGAACTTTATGGCGAAGTTTAGTGACTCGTCTCCTGGGTGTAAACGGTATCACAAAAATGAGGATAAAATATTAAAAAAAAAACGCTTTTAGTTGGTGTTTGTTTTTATTTTTTTTTACTTGTCACTTCTCAGGACAGCCTCTTTCGTTGCGTTAGGTATTTGTGCTCTGCTGTACTGTGGTCTTTATTGTTTTTTCATGGGTATTAGTATTATACAGTGGAACTGTCGAAGCATTTTAAATAAATGTCCCTGTCTTAATTGTCATTTCTTCTCCTCTGCTGATATCTTGGTTTTCCAAGAAAACCTCTTAACTTCTGAAAAACTCCTTGTCATTCCTGGGAAATTTGTGTACCGTCAGGATAAGGCATATCGTCCGGGTGGTGGGCTTGCCATTGCGATAAACTCTTCTTGGTCCTCTCAGCAGTTGAACTCTGTGAATTTTGAATGGTCTAATGAAGTGATGGGCATTTGTATTTTTTGAACTTGGTGCATACCAACATTATAAATATTTATTCCTCCTCGGGAATGGTGGTGACCGACCTCAAGAAAATCTGTCGCAGTCTGTCTGGGAGTCCTTTATTTTGTTGGACTTCAATTTACATCATCGTATGTGTGGTTCCTCGGTGTCTTCTCAGGCAATGTCAGGGTGTTTTCTCAGGCTTCAGTGAACAATTTGTAGATTAGTTTTCGGAAAGTTCATTCTGCTTAATCAATACCACTGATCACACACACGTGTCTCCGAATGGTTCCCCTTCTCTTATTGACATGTCCCTCTGCTCTCTTGATCTCTTTGTTTGCTCCACAGTTTGTGTGGATGAACATTTCTATGATAGCGATCACTTTCCGATTGTCATTTCTGTTGCCCTTCAATCGCCGTCATAGCCTAGTTCCACTCTCTATAATTGGCCGCTATTTTGCCGGAAAATTAAATATAACCTTCATTCGCTTTCTGAGATTGATTTTGATTCATTCCAGTCGTTGGTCCATAGTGTGTTGTCGAAATACAGCATTGCTCGCCCCAGTCCCTTGAAGTGCTTTCTGGTCTGGTGGACAACGAGGTGCAGTAATCTCAGTAAGCAGAAGTTTTTTTTAGAAGAAGGCTCGTTTACTTGCTTAAGTACAAAAGGACCTCTGCTAACCTTCGTCAGGTATTCTAAGCAGCGGTTCTGGGATGTGCTGTGCAGCAATTCAAGTGACCCTCGTCTCCTGCATAAAGTTTATCGGAAAATTAAGAATCGGTCGAGTATCTCTCTGGACTCCCAGTTTTCTTACAGTGTGCTGACTCACTTGGTTCAATGCGGAAACACAAGCGGAATTATTTGCTGACCACTTTAGTGAAAATTGCGAACATGAGCCGATTCCTCTCATGTATGGGGGTAAAGATAGCTTCTCACTCAACCGTCCTTTCACGTTATCTCATTTAAAAGATGCCATCCATCGCACGAAGATCTCCACCTCTTGCAAAGACAAAATTAGTGCCGCCCTTTTCAAAGTTCTAGACGATCTCGCCCTAGAACGTCTGCTGCAGCTCTTGAATGAAATGTGGCTCTCCGGAGACATTCCGACTAGCTGGACCTCTGCAGTAATCCTGATGATACTTAAGCCTGGCAAAACGAAAAATCATGACCCCTCTTATCGTCTAATAGCCTTGAATTCTGTCATGTGTAAAATGTGTGAAAGAATAATTTCAAACCGGATAACTCGCCACCTCCTTGGCAATAATATCTTGCATCGTAGGCATATGGGATTCCAAGATTTTCGAGACAGCCATAAGGCGATCACTATGCTCCATCTCGATTTTCAACAAGCTAGGAAGGAGAAATATATCCTGCGAGTTGCACTTGACCTTCAGGCAGCATACGATTCGGTCTATATTGATGGCTAAAATACAAATGAGCTCAAAGTAGGCATTTTCGGTCGGTTGTTTCGTTGACTCCACCGTTTTATAACCCGCAGATCTATTAAAGTGGCCTTGGGAAAGTGTTATTTGATTTAGTCTGCTCGGCACATCGGTAGAAGGGTTCCCCAAGCGGCGGTGTTGAGCCCTACTCTGTTTACGATTTTTATGGCTGACTTTTTTGAAGTTCTGGAAGCCCTCGGCATAAAATTCCTAATTTATGCTGATGACAACTTTGTATATTGTGATAGTATCTCTTTGGAATCCTACAGGGTTAAATTGCAAGAAACTCTCAGGCTTAACATGCAGTGGTGTACTTACTGGAAATTGTCAGTTACTGGAAGTTAGGTCAGACAAATGTCAAGCTATTAATCTTTCAAGAAGATTAGGCAACTACGAGTTTCACTTTAGTGTTAACGGCGGGATCATTGAGTTGTGCTGGGAAATCAAGTTCCTCGGGTCCTATATAGCACAACGGGTGGCTTCCGTTAAGATGCTGATTACCTCAAGAAGAAAATTTTCGCTAGAATAAATATTTTTAAATCCTTGTCGAACTTATAATTAAAATGGTTTTAAATGATTTTTTCGTTCAGTTGGAAAAATTGAATTCGTATGATATCTTTACCAATCAGTATGTTTGAGTTAAAAATAATAGTGTATGTATGTCTCCATTGTTTAAATGGAGTTCTATTATCTGCGGTTTATTCTGTTGAGCTGTTTACAAAGCTGACCAAATGTTATTACCAATAAGATTCTCTGAGCGAAATATATGTACTGGCTGACAGCTCAGTTAGCTCAAATGGTAGAGTCAAATGTTCTGGGATCAAGTCCTGCTTAGGTATATTTTCGCTCAGTTTTAAAAATGGAATTCGTATGATAACTTTACCAATCAATATGGTTAAGTTAAAAATAATAGTTCAATGCATTGTTGAAAAATTTCATTAAAATCATAACGCGTTGTTATTAAAGGGTTGCTGGCATGCAGTTGCTATTAAAGGAATGCAGTGTCATAATGGGTTTGAGTGCAATTATGCTATCTTTAAACGGAATGTTGACTAATGCTCTTTTAAAGATAATTTTTAATGATAACTTTTGAAAGTTTTAAAATATTTTGCGCTAACAATTATTAATTACATCAAAAAAAGGTATTTAAATAATAATAATAACATCAAATACTTTTAATACTTTAAATGAATTAGATTTTATAAATATATATATATATAACATTCTCTGAATTATTAGCTTTCGTATTAAAAACAGTTTTTTTAAACATTTAGTCTTCCCTTCGCCCTTTTTTCTTTGTTTTTATTTAAGTTCTCTTTACAAGCTTTACAAAGTCTAGCTAGGCCAAATCTCTAAAAGTTTCTTTTAAATACACAGCATTACTCCAAAGTGTAATTAAGGTAATATATTTTATCTAGAGAAGATCTTTGATCTTTCTTTAATGTACATAACTTTGAAAATTTACAGTAATGTATTCACAATTAGCTATTTCTTTAGAAATTCAAGATTTGTAAAAGGAAATAATTTGATAGGTAAATTTACAGTATACCAGATTTACTCTGTAATCATTTATCTTTTTATTTTCCCTCGGAGAATTAAGTTCACGAGTGGGTAAATTTTCAGGAGCTCAAAGGTAAACATTCTTTGTTTATGAATTCATATAATTGTGTGATAATACACATTTACGTCATAATGAAAACCTACTTTGAATGAACATAAGGTTTATCACTACTATTTTCCCCAAAGATATTATAGTGTGCTTGGAAGAATAAACATTATCATTAAAATTTACATTTTTGTTCATGCTGTGAAGAATAATGCTAGAATAAAGTTAAATGGGTTTAAATATACCATTACTGAAACAATAGCGCTAATAGATCCCATACTGTGTTATCAAGATTAGCTCAAACTCAACCTATAAATGTAGATTTTATAAAATTTAAGATTATCTTTTGTACCAATAATTACCAGGAAGCCATTACAAGAAAATCTATTTAAATAATTGATAATAAAGATATATTAGTTGTAAAATTCCACCTGGGCGAAAAATGTCCGGACCAGGATTCGAACCCGGGACCTCCTGGCTGAAGCTGCCAGTGCTCTGCCATCTGAGCTATCCCGGACGATTCTAGTCGAACTCTTTCACCCAGCTAACCTTGATGATTACAGCATCTGGTCTGAAACCTGGTTCAGCTCAACAGAATAAATCTCAGGTTATGGAACTCCAGAAATTTCGTATCCAGCGTTTTCTGGAGCTCCATTACTTGATAGATTTAGTAATAATTCTTCACATAAATAACTAATAATATTTATTTATATATTTTATTTTTATTTTTTACTTCTTTATATAAGAAGATTATCTTCTTGTGCTTGGATTAAACTTTAGTTGTATGAAACTACATTATATCCTTTCTTGTCTGGCCAATAAAACTGAAATAGATTTATATCAAAAGGCTCTTAATGGTTTCTATTTCTTTAATGTGCAATAGCTTTTCTTTAGACTGATATTCTACGAAGAATGAGAACTGGAAAGCCACTCTAGCTAATGAACTGGTAAATAATTAACCATATGATGCAACGATATAAAATAGTCTGTATAGGTAATTCTTTGAACAGTACAGATATAATTTTTGTAATGTTTATGCTATTGAAAGATAAAAATTAATCTAAGTTGAAATCAGATTAAAACAAAGTAGATATAAAGTGTATAGTAAAAATAAATATCAATACATTAGTTCATATAATGACCCTATGTATGAATTATTTTTAAGAGGGTGAAAAACATATCTTATACAACATATATTTAAACTGGATTATATGAACAAATAATTTTGAATTTTTTAAAATCTTACTCTATTTTTTACAAACTTTAAAAACAATTCAGATATAACGTTCACAAGCATTAAAATATTTTTTTCCAGGTAAGAATGGGAAACAATGGGGGTCTCTGACATATTTTTTGACTCAATTTTAAATATACTTGCAGGCATGATTACATGATACTTGCAGACATGATTATTGAAGAAATTTGTAATCGAACAATTGTTTCCATTTTTCGATAAATTAATTTCATCTTTAGTTATAAGCGATTGTTGTCTTAAAGCAGCAGTTTTTCCTTTCCTGAACTCTCCCGTCCAGAAAGCTAGCAGCTCAAAACGCCAACTGCGAAAGCTTTCTTGAAAAATCGTGAGCCTTTACCAAAAACAGGAAAAAAACAGTTTGATTACATAGT
Source organism: Maratus speciosus (assembly GCA_963932465.1). Taxonomy (NCBI): domain Eukaryota; kingdom Metazoa; phylum Arthropoda; class Arachnida; order Araneae; family Salticidae; genus Maratus; species Maratus speciosus. The sequence goes on from OZ010789.1 coordinate 462,273,070, forward strand.
TTCTGAATAACTTCACCTGCCAAAATCATGCATTTGTGGACAAAAACAAATTAAAAAAATTGTCAGAAAATGGTCAGTTTGAATTTGAGAACAGATTTCGCAGTTAATGTAAACTTTGGATACCTTAGCACAAAATGAAAAGTTTAAAAAAAAGTTTTTGGTCATATCTTTGTTCAGGAGAGACAGCTGAAATTTCTTTAAACCTTTATTTACTGAATTATGAATTCATGAAAACTTTATCTTCTAAAGCATTTTTTGTGAATTGCTTAAACTACATTAGAAGATTTGCATAATCATTTAATAAATTTTAGAAGGATTTTAGAAAGATTTAGAAGGATTAGTTAAATTTGAATTAATAGGGATTTTGTGCAATATTTATAACCCCCTCAAATATTGTGTTAAAATTTCTTCTTTTAAATATTTTTCTTAGTATTTTGTAGAATTAGGAAATGTACAAATATAATGTTCTTGCAATTGTAATATAGAAATATTTCCGAATTGAAAATCCCCGCCCCCTCCAACTCCAAGAAAGATGAAACGGATGCAAAAGCCAAAGGAATCATCCTTTTAAAAATATTTTTCTTTTGTGTAACCTATAATGCTTTTGGAACAAGACAAAGTAATGTATCTATAACTCGTTCTAAACTGCATGTACAACTAATCGATGTACTAAATGAATTTTATAACAAGTTATTTTAATGGTACTTATAAGTACCGTCAGTAGATAAAGAGGCTACTTCAGTCAAATGAAAAGACCGGTTCGCTAATTCTAATCCTATGGAAGAGATTTATAACGATATCTCGGTTACATTTCAAGATTTTTAAATGATTTTTTTTGCATTGGATAGCTGAGATAGATCTGTATGCAGGCCGTTTTTTACTTGTTCGATTTTTATTACAGATTTTTTTTTATGAGCATGCTTTCAGTTTCGAAACCGGTTCCGAAAATAAAAGCGTCCTCGTTAAAAATATCTGTAAACAAAATCGAATAATTAAAAAACGGCCTTTGTACAGATCGATCTCAGCTATCCAATGCAAAAAAAATCATTTAAAAATATTGAAATGTAACGGAGATATCGTTATAAATTTCTTCCATAGGATTAGCATTAGCGAACGAGTCTTTTCACTTGACTGAAGTAGCCTCTTAATATGGAACAGGAAAAAAAATCTCAACTGCGAATTTACCAACTGAATATCCGAAAACGAAATGGTTCTGCAATCAATTGCTGTATTTCGCAAACATTGTTGAAGTCTATATGATATTTATATGTCATACAGGAATAAAGATAACAAATGCATAGTTAGGGGTTGTTTTTCAATACAACTTCCTATGAGGCTGTCATGCGTAAGAAGGTTAATTTTATTATTTTGTCGCTTATAAAATTTATATCTACAGGGAAATTAAATGCATTGCTTTAAAAAAGCAAAATACAAAAAATTATATTTCAGTAACTACCTAAAAGTTCACTAAATCTTTAAAGTGTTTAATTGTATGAAACTGACAAATTAAAATAAAATATTAAAAGAAATTAGTAAATCTATATTATAAAACAAAAACATGTCTGTGAGAAAAGTTGACATCATATTTACTACCACAGTACTTGCCCAATAATATTTTATGCAATATTTTTAACATCTAAACACTTAAACAACATTAATTTTTACAGCGTTCAATAGAAGAAAAAATTATCTTTCGAATGCAATTCTTTTGAAGACTGTGTCTCAGTTTACTGATTGCGTTCAACCCGAATAAAAAAAAATACCCATTTACCCATTTTTACTCACTTGAATGCAAAAGTTCAACCCATTTTCACTTAAATCAATATAAATGGTTCAGCATTTATTTTCGACTATTATTCCATGACTAAATTACAACTTCATCAATAAATAAATAAAATAATATAAATAAAACACGAATTTAGCAAACGTGTAATCAAACTACACGCTTAAACTACTGAAATTATCAGAATTAAAAAAGACTGATGTAAGAAGCGACACCTTTGGCGGTAAAATTCTTGATATACGGTTAATGCGAGAGTATTCCTTTTAATAAAATTAAAAACTGTATTTGACACTACGTTACTGATATTTTTCATGTAAAACTTCTTTTTGGTGCTGTTAGAGGGCAATCTAAAACATATATATGAGGCATTCTCACAAAATTTTAACTTTCAGGAATAAAAATCTGGTGAAATTAAACTTAATAAAATAACATTTCAAACTTATAAATGAATGCCTTAATGAGTCAAAATAATGAAAAAATGGTCAGCAGCAACAATTTTTTTCATTTTACTGCGGTTCAAGTTAAATTTTCGAGTTTAATTTTCTTTACGATTTTATCTCTCTAACTTTTTATTTTCTTCTAAATTTTTACTTATATGAATTTGTATAGTACCTACAGAACATTCAAATAAGAAATAATAACAATGCAGTATTTTTAGTACAAAATTTTGGTATAACATTGTCTTAAAGGGGTGTTAAAGAAGGGCCGGTAAGGAAAAAATGGGGATGGTAAGGGAAAAAAAAGGGGACGGTATAAGAATGGGACGGTACACTCTAAAATTGGGAGGAGTGAAAAGTTCACTTTTTGAAAGAGTGACAGGCATTTTTACTCTTTTTGGAGTGAGTTTTATAAAAATACACTCCTTAAAGAGTGGAGTTTTCCACTCTCTAGAAAGGAGTGAGATGTCTCACTCCTGAAAGGAGAGTGACTTACGTGTGCATTGCTTTGTAACCAATCAGAGCAGCAAGGCGACGACACCCTTTAAAGATAAGAAAAATGATTACTTTTTCGTCCGCCATTTTAAGATTAACAGTTTAGGATATCATTAAAATTATTCTTTGGAATACATAAAATGAAGGTAAGTCTTGTTTAATTTTAAGCATTTATCCGTGTAGATATGAGAAATGTCCTGATTATGAGCTAAATAGTTGTATGTTTGTATAGCAAAAGATTGATCGTGGAGTATTCATAAGTGATTGTGTGATTTCTTCATGTAGCGATCTGAAATGTAATTGTTTTAAGGGGACCGGGAAAGCCGTATCTCCGCCATGTTAAATTCACCAAATTTATGTACCTTTTTCTCAGAAATGATGAAAGATAGAGGTCTAGATTTTTTAGAGTAGTTCGAATAACATGCTTTACGTTTTTTAACTGACCATTTTCGTTCTAAAGTGATTGTGAGATTTGTTCATGTAGCGGACTGAAATGTAATTGTTTTAAGGGGACCGGGAAAGCCGTATCTCCGCCATATTAAATTCACCAACTTTATGTACATTTTTCTCAGAAATGGTGAAAGATAGAGGTCTAGATTTTTTAGAGTAGTTTGAATAACATGTTTTACGTATTTTAACAGACCATTTTCGTTCTAAGTAAAATTCAAAATTAATTATTAATTATTTATTGAAAGTCATTTTTAAATTAGCACTTTTTGATAAGATTTCACTGCCTAAAATAAATAATTCTCAACAAATCATTAAATCCCTGTGTATACAATATAACATAGTATAAGTATTAAAAAAAATCTGAGTTCTTATGTTTAATAGATATTGAAACAAATTGGAAATTGCTCACCAACCGTGGCAAATGAGGTGCGTTGGTACTATAACTAGTTTTAGAAATATTTTTTGCACCGCATATTGTACTGAATGTATATTTTAGTGTAATACATAAGTGCATATCCATTTCATTCTGTTCTGAAAGGCTGTAACATCATTAAAATGCACTTAAAATATTTTTTTCCCATTGGCCGTCCTGTAACGGAAAACTTTTGACTGTCCTTGTAATTAAACTATGCATCCGATTTTTCTGAAATTTGAAATGAGTCTACACAATTTTGCAACAAATATATATTTAAAATTTTAGATCATTCGGAAGGCTGTAACATCATTAAAATGTACTTGCAATAATTTATTCCCATTGGCCGTAATGTAACGGAAAACTTTTGACTGTCCCTGTAATTAAACTATACATCCGATTTTTATGAAATTTGAAATGACTCGACAAAAGTTTTCAACAATTATATATTTAAATTTCAGACCATTCGGTTGGTAGTTTTTGCTCTGTTATATGCAGGTGTTGAATTCAGACCCTTATCTCCGGGAGGGATTTCTGTGGTTCTGGAGGGGGGGGGGACATTATAGAGTTCCGTGATCGGGAATTGCACTTTTTGACCATTGAAAACACAAAATCTCAAATCTTCCGGAGGGGAAATGCCCCCCCCCCGGGCCACCCCCTGAAATCAACACTGACAGACAGACTAAACGACGAATATAGGGGCTACGTATTTATATAATTACGAACGCACCTAAAAAAGGAACATAAACATGAAAAATCCAAGTTTTGAGAAAAAGTCGATTAAAGATTTATTGCCATTAAGCTGTGAAGTACTCTTAGAAAGAATGAATAATTTCAACACTTATTTTTTATATATATAAACATGTGTGACACATCGTTGGAAAGACAAAAGTTTAAACTATTTAATATAATATAAAAAATATAAAATATAAAAAAATATTAATATAAAAAAATAAAAATCGCTTTTTAGGTGCGTTCGTAGTTATATAAATACGTAGCACCTATAGTCGTCGTTCAGTCCGTCTGTCTGTCCGTCTGCCCGCATATAACAGCGCAAAAACTACCCAACCGAATCGTTTGAAATTTAAAATATATAATTGTTGTATTATTCTGTCGCGTCATTTCAAATTTTATGAAAATCGGATGTATAGTTTAATTACAGGGACAGTCAAATTTTTCTGTTACATTACGGCCAATGGGAAAAATTATTGCAAGTGCATTTTAATGTTGTTACAGCCTTCCGAATGGTCTGAAATTTTAAATAGGGCAGATGTGCCAGTAATGGCCACCCTTTGATGTTTTTGGTTCATAAAAAAATAAGTAATAAATATTTAACTTTAATTATTTTTTTATAATTTCCCCTTGCATGTTTTATAAAACTGGGTTATTGTTGACACTTTTAATCAAACAAATTAGGAAGTAGAAAATAATGTTTCAAAGTTTTGCTGTTTTTCTGTGAAAATCGTAATGAAGAGGCTAAGAGCTGGCTTCGTTTAATTAATTTATATATTATTTATTTTCTTTCTAAATTTGAATGCTTTTGTTTGAGTAGCAATAGAAAACTTAGACTTTTATATGCTAACGGTCATTTACGAAATTTCATTTATTTTTAAGGTTTTAAGAGAGGGTGCCTATTACTAGAATGGTTAATTAGTCATTTTCCACCAAAACTTTTTAAATAGCTGCTTTTAAGTTAGTTTATGTGATTAATAAAATTTCAATATTTTATTCTTTTTTTATGTGTATATACTTTGCTATTTTAAAATCTGACAATCAAACCAGCTAGGTAGTAGAAAATATTGTTTAAGAGCACAGCCAAAGACGGGCTCATAGGGGTCAATACCTCTTCTTTTAAATAAAAGCAATTAAGTTACAGAAACTATTAAAAATCTATTTTCTGTGTTAAATGTTTGGTTATTCTTATCTGAAAAAAAAAAATAACTAAAGAAGGAAAAAAAAGTAATATTCCTTAATTTATAGGCAATATTCATGAAACTGTTAAATCTGCAGATCAGTGGCCTCAAACATCAGTTCTACAGTTTTATTTTGAAATTATTTTACTTAGAATTTAAAATATTCAACTCACAATATCATTTCTTTCATATTTGCAATATTAATTATTATAAATGATATATCAAGTAGTCTCTGGAAGATTAATTGTTAAAAATAGCGAGACAAAACTAAACATCACTAACATTCCAAAACTTTTTTTTTATTATTATTACCTTTTAAATCCCCCACTGTTTCAATAATTTAATAGCTGTAATTGCCTGATATTTAGTATTTTAAACTATCCATCTAAAATAATTAAAACATTGATCGTCTGATAATTACAATAATTGATGCAAACAGTAAATGATCATCACAAATATTTTATTAATTACTGGTATCCTTATTGTTAAATTTATTTGAAAATAACCATTTTGTTTCATTAGTATGTTTTCATTAAATTCTGGTTCTAAATATAGTCATAAAAACAATTATATTTATTACTTTTTATGGGGTGTCCATTACTGGGCCAGAGGGTGTCCATTACTGGGCTTTTGGGTGTTTTGGTATATTTCTGTTATTTAAAATTAAATTTCGATTCACATTGGGAAATGAGACTATAAGAATGGTTAAATATTGTTGATAGATTAATATAATATTGAAAAAACTGGAATGTAATAATTATAACTGTTAATAAAAAAATAATTTTAAAAGAAATTCCTTAAGAGTGTCCATTACTGGCACATCTACCCTATTTAATTGTTGCAAAATTTTGTCGAGTCGTTTCATATTTTATGAAAATCAGATGTACAGTTTAATTACAGGGAGTCAAAAGCTTTCCGTTAACTTTAAGGTCAATGGGAAAAAATTATTTCAAGTGCATTTTAATGATGTTACAGTCTTTTGAACAGAATGAAATTGATATGCACTTATAAAGTTCACCAAAATATACATTCAGCACAATATGCGGTGCAAAAAATATTTATAAAATTAGTTATAGTACGAACGCACCTCATTTGCCACGTTTGACGAGCAATTTCCAACTTGTTTCTATTTCCGAGGTCAATCTTTTCCTATAAAACATATAAAAACTATTTTGCTCATATTCACAAAATACAATATCTACGCGAATAAAAAAATTAAATTAAACATGGCTTATCGCGTCATTTCATTAATAAGTATTGTATTAATTTCATTTTTCAGCAATGACGGACGAAAATTAGAAATCATGATTGAGTTAAGGAATATGTTTAAAAGAAAAATATATACATATTCCAGAGAACTTAAAAGTTTAACTTTAGACTCCATGTTCATATTAAATAAAACATAAGAAAATGACAGCGGATAATATATATATATACATTCTTAATATTTAAATCATGCTTAGAACTTATTTAAAAAAGATGTGAGTTTATAAGTATTGTTTTTTAAATGGAAAAATTAAAAATATTTTAGAACAATAGGACTTTGCAAAAATAGCAATAATTTAAAGAAAAAGTACGGTTTTATATTTAAAACAAAAATTAAAATCAAATCAAACATTGTTAAACATATAACATCCGCTGATTAAAAAGTTATTAATAAAACTTTAAAAGTAATATCTTTATAGGGCATGCAATAAAAGCAAACACAAAGGATAAGATTGGAATAAAATATTTTAGTTTATTACTATTAGTAATCTAATTTAAATTCGTATGTAACTTTAACTGAATTCTTCCCTAAAAGTTCAATTAGTGTTACAAACTATGAATTAAATAAATATTGCTAATAAAGTACTTTATTCCAATCTTTACTACGCTTGTATCTATTTTCATTGCATGCTGTAAAAGATGTGATTCTTTTAAAATGACCATAGAAGCGAAAAAAGAAAAAAACAAAAAAAAAAAACGACTACATAAAAAATGAACATCCACTTTTATGATAGAGTGACTATTCACTCCTACCAGGGGTGAAAAACCGCACTCCTTTAGCAAGAGTGAATAGTCACTCCTCCGAAAAAGTGATTATCCACCCCTGTTTAGAGTGAATATTCACTTTCCAGGAGTGACTATTCACTCTTTCAGAGAGTCAAAAATTTCACTTTTGCTCAGAGTGAATAGTCACTCTAAAGAGGTTGGGCATATTTTGACTCTGCGATAGAGTGACTATTCACTCCTCCGTAGTGAATAGTCACTCCTTTTTATTTAGAGTGTAAGGAAAATTACTACCTATTTTCAGACAAATCCTGTTAAAACTAAATGATAGCCACAATGTTCATTGATGTTTAGCAACAGTTATTTACATTGGATTACATTAAAAAAAAATAATAATTTACCTCGAAAAATGCAGGAATAAACCTTGGGGACGGTAAGACTACCAATAAAGCCACGATGCTTGAAATTGATATTTAAATGCTGAATTAAATTCTGCAGTAAATTTCCTGTCAAAGAATTTTAGCCATTCTTTCTCTAGCATACTTCTACATGAGAAAAAAGTTGAAAAAAAAATTATGTGGCTGCATCTGATGTGATTTTCTGTATAATTTTAGCATGAGCGACGGTAAGGAATCTAAAATCCAGGGTCAGAATTTAAAAAAAAAATAGTAACCATAAAAATGTGTGCAGTTAATTTTTTGCTACATATTTATATAAAACAGTAGTCCCAGTTTCGGAAAAAAATACATCGAATTACTTTTATTGAAACATTTTTATATAGACAGTTCCAAACTTAAAAATCAGCACCAGGTACACGGGACGGTTAGGAATTTCGTGGTATATTTAGGCCCCTAACATCGTATAAAACTTATTTATCTCGTTAATATTGCTATAGTGACATGCAATGGGATATTTTGCAACATAAAAAAACCAAGAATATGTACTAAAATAAAAATTATTATGCAGAGACTTAAAAGTCACAGTTTTGTGAGAATGCCTCATATATATTAAACGTAAAAACTGTACAACAGTTTTCAATTAAAAAATGATTTTTACCTATGTTCGGTAACCCGGGTAGCCCTGGTTGGATATCTCAATAATAATAATTAAAAATCTTGAGATGACTTTTCCTATTAATCAGCAAAGACATGAAAATGTTCATATTCTCTCTAACCGTTTTTTGTGATAAATTATTTTTGAAAAAAGGTAGGTTTTAAATTTACTCACGTGGAATGCCGGGAATAAATTTACGATGAATGTATTATTATTAAGAATAGAAAATGAAAGTGTTAAAACGGCTATGAATAATATACAAAATTAAAAAAGTATGATGAGATTATATTTTCAATTTTTTTAAACAGGTAGGAGAAGAGCAATTTGTTACACATGGTGAATTCTTTCCAATAATTTACAGATAAGGTCTTGTGAACTTTATTCGTAAACACTGTTTTATAAAAAAATTTTTAGGCTACATTTTTGTTAGTTATTAGTTATTTCGTAAATTTTATTCCAACAAAGACTAAACAAACAGAATTTTAAGTTTGTGTGGATTTTAGGCGCGTTACATAGAACATGCCACAATGAATTAAGCAGCAAGTTTTATTTAATAACTTTTAAACCAATGTCTATATTTAAAAAAAAGTAATTGTTAAAATAAAATTCCAAAGGTGTAAATTATATATACAGATATTTAGTAGAACAATGTATCTTTTTAACTTTTTAATGTATTTAGCCTCCGGTACGGTATGCTATTCTTTCTCCCAGCTTATTTTGTGTCCAAAAATAACGTTACCTTACAGAAGCTAGCCGTAAAACAAAGCATTACGATTAAATACTCTTTAGCAATTTTTTAAACTTTTAAGCATCGCACATTTTCAATTTTTATACCGTCGTATTGGAAAAAAAATTTCTTTTAAATGCATTTTGTTTGAAAACTGCATCTCCATTTATTTTTTAAATATTAATTTTTTTGTAGTTTTTGGAGCCATTTACTTAATATTGGCAACGGAAGTACTCCATTTCTGTAGAAAGTAAAGGAAAAATAGTTTTAAAATAATAATTATATATTTTTGCTGCCATTTTCTCGTAACAACCGAAAGAAAATGTAATTAAAATACGTGCTATTTTGAAAAAATATATAAACGAGTGATTTCTGTTAAAACAATGGAACTATTATATCCTCCTCAGACCCGATGTATCCTATAGGATACACATCTTTACAATTTTTTTTCACGTATATAAATAATGTTTTAAAAAAAGAAAATTGGTGTGTATGTTGCCTTACAGATAGCAGAACTAAACAGAATAAAAATTTGTTTCTCACAGTGCTTTTTTAGCGAGATACGTGTTATATCAAAATGGCTTGCAGCAAAAATGCATGAAATGTACAAAAACGAAAACGTAAATAGTGTTTCAATATATTAAGCTACCATTTGTAGAGTCCATTAGAAATAAAAAATTATTAAATGTATAATTATTTCACGTTTTACATTATTTTTTCAATGCAATGCAAATAAAAGTAAAATAAAAAATCCTAACAAAATGTCAAAAAAAGTACTTATTGGGTCCCCATGTATCATCGAATTTTATGTACAAAAAATATATTTTAATTTTTTTCGCTGTTCAATCTTTCTTAGTTATCAGTTTGTTAATATAAATTCATAACTGAAGTTGAAAAAAATATAATAATAAACCCTGGGGTCTGAAGAGGTTAAACTATATTTAATTGTAAGTATCTATGAATCATTAGGGCCGGGTTTTTTTCTTTTTGTCGATTTTCTTGAATGGCGGCATCTTTTTGCTGCATTTGTGCATTATTTCGCGATAGTAATGTGATATGCATGCTTTACTGTAGATGTTTATGAGTAGATCGTAAATGTAGAATTCTTAAGCGGATGCGAATGACGTCATTTTACATAAAATGAAACGTGTGCTTTAAGTCTTAAAGTTGAAATATGTTTTACTGCAGTAGAGTCCTGCTTTACCGAGTTATTTTCTTCTGATGTGTGGCTTCTATTACTATGAAACAGCCATTATAAGTCAAGTGTTATGGGAAGATAAAAGAACAGCCTAAAAAAAATTATGGCCATTTTTCCCCCCATTCTGACCAGAAAATCAGAGTTCTAACTTTTTACGGCTGCTCTTTCATCTTCACCTAACACTTCATTTATAGTGGCTGTTACATAATAATAGAAGCCATCAGTCCATCAGAAGAAAATGAAGTAATGGAAATGCCGGGGACGACACTAAATTCTGAAAAAGCAGAATTCCTGTTCTCTAGTATTTTTACTTTCTTCTATCTTTACAAGTAGTAAGTACTGGATTCGCGAAAAATTTCGACTTCCGGTTTTCAATGGATATGTTAAATGTTTTAGAAGGTTCAGAACGCGATTTGATGTTTTTTAGAAAATGTCTGTCCATGAACCTGTCTGTATGTGACAAATATTTTGTGGACGCACTAGCTCAAGAACTAGTGCACAAAATTTCACAAAACTTTAGATTCAGTTAGACCTTGATATAAACTGGTGCTGAATAGATTTTTTTGTATATAGCTTAACAGGTGGCGCAGCTATGCTGCATTTTTCATTATTTCTGCAATAGCTCTATCTGAAGAACTAATGTGCCGATTTTCATAAAATTTCAGATTCAGTTAGTTCTTGATATGCATCAATGCTGATTACCTTTTTGGTAAATCGCTCAACATGTGGCGTTGCTATGCTGCGTTTTCTGCGATTTTTGCAATAGCTCTATCTCAAAAACTAATGAACGAATTTTCATCCAACTTCATATTCAGGTATAACTTGATAAACACTGATGCAGGTTATGTTTTGGTGTAATTCGCCCAACCGGTGGCGCTGCTATGCTGCATTTTTGATGTTTTCCGCAATAGCTCTATCTCAGGAACTAATGCACGAATTTTCACCTAACTTCAGATTCAGTTAGACGTTAACAAAAGTCGTTGGTGATTAGGTTTTGGTGTAAACCACCAACAAATGGTTGAATGCTACACGATTTTAGCGATAGTTATATTTCAGGAACTAATGCACAGAATTTCATATCTTTAGAAATAGACATATAGTGCTATTTAACATTGGCACCTTGTTAGCGAACTTTGAAGAATTGACATGTATAAGACAGAAGAAAATTTTCGGACTAACACATCTGATTAGTTTATTTTTGGTTTTGCTTCCGTTATATAAAAAAAAACGAAACCCTAATTATTAAGAAAATTGGAAAATCATCTGATTTACTTTAAAGTTTTTAATTAAAGAAGATTTTATTCCTTTTTTAAATTTTTTGGCTTAGATGCCTTATGTTCCCTCAGCCGTTGTTTTGAATTGTTTGGCGATTTTTTGTTGGAGTGTTGGCGGTGTTTATAGCGATGGCAACCTCGATATATGGAACCCGGTGTGACGTGTGTATTCTGACGTGTTGTGTTCTGGCAACCCCTGAGAAGTGGTGGATTTTGTGGATGTATTTTGATATCGTGTTGTATCGTCCTGTCTTTTTATTTTTATGTTAATTTTATTGGATGTATTTGACTGACTATGGTTTCTGTAATCCGTTTAAACGCTTTTGCTGAAGTAATTAAGAAATATGAGGAAATTTTGAGAAGAAAAGTAGGTTTGTTTATTGTGTCTCAATGCGTATTCATAAGCCTATTTTGGAAAATGAAGGTGGTGTTATGAGAGAGATTTCGTCCTGGAGCTTTCAAGAAAGCAGATATCTGTTAAGATATGTTGATAATTTTATGTATATTTTGTTGCTTTAAGAGTTTTTTAAATTTTGAGATTGCTAGAAAGCGAGAACTGCTGAATTTTAAGAATGCTACACCGGAGAACTGCTGAATGCAGTGATGTATTCTTTTCGGTTAATGTGCGCGAAGCGCTCATACAAGATTACTGATTGCCACTTTAGCGAGTTTCGTTTTTTATGTATATTTTGCTGCTTTAAGAGTTTTTTATATTTTGAGATTGCTAGAAGGCCAGAACTGCTGAATTTTTAGAATGCTTTACCGGGAGAACTGCTGAATGCAGTGATGTTTTTTTCAGTTAATGTGCGCGAAGCGCTCATACAAGATTACTGATTGCCACTTTAGCGAATTTTATTATTTACATTTTATTTTCGTTAAGCAAAACATGCGTATAAACCGGTGCTTGGCGACATTTACTACTTGGCGGAAAAGAGGTTTTCACGCCAAGAAAAATTCCAAGATGGCGGCCGTGGGAACTTATGACATCTGTTCCAATTTTTTTGTAAAGCGAGACAAACTTTCAAATTTGTCTGAAATTGATTAAAATGTTTCCTTACACTTAATTATACAGGGTGTCCCAAAAAGATCGAAATGCACTTAAGTTTTTTACCTGTTGAAAATAAATAGGCAGTGTAAATTGCGAATGTGTCCAAAAAGGGTAGGGAATAAGTTTTTAGCAATGAAATAGCCCTTCCATTAAATTTCTAAAAGTTAATCTTTTTAAATTTTTATACCACCCCTGTACACAAAATTGGTCGAACAGGAAAATATTCCTCTTAATGAAAATAAAAGTATGATACGTTTTTATTTTTTAAATACACTGAGTTATGCTTAGTTAAAAATTGACTATTGTAAATGGGTACCACATATATTATATTTGAAAAGTAATTCTGTGAAATATAGCAAAAAATGAAAGCATGTATTATATGCGGAACTGACCTTAAACAAAAAATAATCGATGATTGTAACACTATTAGTGGCGAAGAACACTTGAAATATTTACCCCAACTTTAAAAGAACTTAATTATAGATTGCAGTTTAGCTCCGTATAAGGATTGTTTTACAAATAATATATTTTGAAATAAAAGAAAATAAAAGATTAAATTACATCACAAGGAATTAATATAAAAAGCGTGTGAATTTTAAACAGAAAATCTACTTGAAACATACGAATAGGTAAGTATATAAATGTTTAAAAAAAAAAAGCAATTTCTTTTCATTTAATGTTTTTTGTAAACCACTGTATGCAATATAGAATACGTGAATTATCACATTGCTAACGAAGCGTAGAACAAACAATGTGAAAAATGTCCAAGCCGAGAATCGAATCCGGAACCCTTGGAATAGCGCTCCAAGTGCTCTATCATTGAAGTTACGAGGATGATGCCCAGCCTAGCCTTTCTCACATAAGGGTAAGGGTTGGTAAGGCTGCAACTGCAGAACAAGATTGAATAGTCTTCATGTGCACGCAATCCTGCGGGGAAACATGAGACACAATCAAACCCAGCATCGGTGAACACATGCACAATAGGGTGGAACTGAAGTATAGGGTAAAAAAAAAAAAAAAACTTTTTTATTTTAATGTGTAATAGTGAAAACTTTTTTCCTTTTTGGATATCTAAACTTTTGGCTGAAAAGGTTTTTTTAAATTAAGTTGTTTTTCGGTTCCTCAAGGAGGTCAACGTTTTGAAATTTCAGTATAAAGTAACTGAAAGTAAACAACATAGCTGTTAGCTCATATCTACTTTTATTTAGCTAATACTATCCAGAAGTCACCACGAGGAGGTGGTTAAATATTGACTTCCACCCTCCATACCTCCCTTTGTTATGTATTAATTCAATTGGATATTCATCCTACTCACTTCTTAGGCAAACTTTGTCATTACATTGTGGGAATTCAACTTTCCCAAGATTAAGCCGTCTTTTGCTTAATATTTAAAGACGGTTGACGCAGCTCGCGGGACAATTTTGACACACGTTTCCATTGTTTGAGTATGACAAGGAAAATCTAAAATTCAGGTGTATCCCCTGTTTGTACTTTTTTTAAGTTCTTCATCCGATCAGACCGTCAAGATAGGATCAATGTTTTTATAGCCTATAATTTCAATATGTTCGCATTTTTTCAAGTCGCTTTCCTACTGGTCCAGAAAATCCTTTTGTACCCGTAGTTTTTCAGCAAGATGTTGAAATAAATATCTAAGAAAAAAGTTCATTTGCATGTAATAATCAAATTATCCATTATAAAGTTTTTAGGGTATTGCTTCCGATGTTTTAACAACTCCAGATTTGCATCCTGCATTAAAGGCGTTTCTGTTTCACCTAATAACTCTCAAACTTGAAATGTCTGTGTTATTATTTTGAAAATACACCAAAATTGCAGTGGCTATATTAATATAAGAAGAAGATGTCAATGAAATATGACCAATATATTTTTATCCTGGTTTTTGAACTGAGACCAGATGTTCGTCTTTAATGATTCTTTATACTTTTTTCCCTCTGCTTCAGTTATCATAGCGTTATCCTTTCTGCCATAAAAATACTAACCTTCTAGAATTAACTCATTTAGTCTTTCCTGTTCTTTCAAATTCTTCCTTTTCTTTTCTCTTTGTCGTCTTCAAGTCCTTCTTTCAGTTACCTTTTCTTTATTATCATCAGAAATACCCATACCTTCTAAGGTGCCATTTGCAATAATATTTGCAGTTTTGTCTAATACTCCTGTTCTTTCATCGTGTTGATTATCAAATTCAGGTTTAGAAAAACAACCGATTGAACTATTTCCTTCCGAACTGTTTCTTACACTTGACGATCATTCAATCAAAACATCCTTTTTTTGCTTTAAAATAACTTTTTTCCTTGATATTTCCATTTCCAGTCTTGCTACACATTTTTTGTAGTTTTTATATCTATTGATCCTATTGTCGTCACCCCATCTCTTTTTGGTCTTTGAGAAAGTGACGTTCTTGTTCTGATACACGATAATATTTAGTGCTTTTACACAGAGAAATGTTTTTTACAGGATTACCTAACATTTTGCAATTTTATATTGGATGTGGGATTATTCTTTCTAATCTTAATATTTTTCTTCAAATTTTTACATTTCTCGCACTAGTCTCTAATCATTTTTTATGATTTGTGTATCAGAAACCGTTGGAATTGAAGGTCTCAGCAATACACTTTTAATTGTATCATCAACAGCTTTAGATATTTTAGAAATAGTGTATACCAGATTCCAGCTGTCAGATTTTAAGTTAAATTGAACCCAAAAATAATGTTTCATAACTTTTTCATATGTTCATCAAAGATGACAGTCCAATGTTAATTGTTTTGGTTCACGAAATACAGGACACTTCAACAATTATCTAGATTTAGGTACGTTAACAGACTTTGTCACTTTTGACACCGAATGTTTATCGAAAAATAATTAAAGAAACTCTTAACACCCGTTAAATCGGACTAACTTGTTATGTGTCGCAGACAAATAAATCAGAGACAATGAAAGCTGACGCCCACGACGCTGGCTTCTACAAAAGTCAAATAAAGTGGGGCTAACTTTTCTAAGGCAAACTAAATTATTCTCTTTATTACAGGACATTAACACTTAATTAATTTAATTTTGCAAAATATAAATTTAACAATAAGCTTAAAAAACTTTTCATGCAATTATTGGCTTTTTTTCGTTTTTTATGGAAAATCAGGCACTTTGAGGAACCGGAAAATATCATTTTAAAATTAAAAAAAAAATATTTTCTTTTTATGGAGTTAAAAAGGAAAAAAATAATCACTATTAGAATATAAAATTCGAAACTTCGTTTTTTAGTTCCACCCTAATGCACAATTTTAATCGTCCTTCGCATCTTCCTCGTATCTTAAATGGTAGAGCACTTGGAGCGCTATTCCAAGGGTTCCGGGTTTGATTCCCGGCTTGCATATTTTTCACATTGTTTGTTCTACGCTTCATTAGCAATGTGATAACTCACGTATTCTACATTCAATAATTTCGAGAGTAATTTCACTGCTGAAAATTTATTGAAAAATTAGCTAAAACCACTATATGCAAATAAAAAAATGCTAACGACATCTGCTAAGAATATAGTTTTAAATGATTGTCTAAAATTTAAAGGCATTTTTTATGCAAATTTCAAAGAAATTCAAACACTGTAAATTTCATTCTTTGCTTTCTAAGTACATCTTGTAAAATTTCTAAACATGCATAAAAGCACATTCAAAATAAATGAAATTATCATAACATTTAGCTGTCAGTTTTCGCTTATCTTTCTTGAATTACAAAACTTCATATTATTTATCAAATTTCGTTTCCCCAACCTAATTTAAAAGATAAATTCATAAATATTTTATGACTTTCAAAAATATACTGTAGATAAACTACTTTTAGTGAAGAAAAAATGCTCTGCAATTTTAATGCATGAAAATTTTATGAATCCAATATCATTTTCTCTTTCAAGTATATCTATATATTAAAAATAGTGCTGCTGTAAAAGTTACTGAGCCATATTCTGATATACTAAACAAATATATAGAGCTTTTAAACATAATATTTCAAAGAGATCTTTTATGCGAATAGATAAGTGAGACAAAATCTTCGAATGTTATATGAAATTTTGGATAATATTTTTTTGGTGCTTAATGCCGTTACTGCCATTTCGACATGAAAATCAGTTTATTGGAGATATTGAAAATGAACTTTATTTTTACATGCAATGCTCTTATATGTGAAATTAGCAGCATAGAAACTCAAAGTGTCTCATTTGCATTAAATAGCATCTTGCTTTCTATTTTTTTTTTTTTTTTTTTTTGGTGTGTGTGTGTGTGGGGGGGGGGGGAAGGCGATAAATCTTATTCTTCTACATTAATATATATATATATATTTATAATGTTAGTATTATTGAATTTATTATAATAAGTATGAAATTATATTTAATATGTAATTAAACTTAAAATTGCAAATATTACATTTTACAAATTACATGATTTTGGTGCATTTATAGTAGAGTGTCTTTATTAAAAAAAATGGCGACATGCAGGTAATTAAAAAACAAAAATTGGATAGGTCGAGAAGATTTTGGATAAAAACATAAGAAACTTTCCATTACATCTCCTAATCTGAGTTTGAGCAAAGTGTGTATGCCATTTCTCTCTTAAAATTGCTCTCTGAATTTTAGTAAAACGTTGTCCAGGGTTCGATTTCAATCACTTTTTCAAAGATGACAAAATTTCTCGAAACATTTCCGAAACTGGTGTTAAAAGAAAAAAGTCATTTTAACAAATATAAAAATATGTTAGTTTTAAGAGTTAACATAAATAATTCATACTAAATATATTGTCCTTTTCACCAAGCAAAGCATCCCACTTATAGGATCCCATATTAAAAATATATATAGGTAAAATGCGAATGACAAAAGTTAAAAAAATTAAATGAAAATTGAGAATTGGGAGACATTTCATATTCAAGAAAAAATAATTTTCCGAGTTACTTCAAAATTAAATGCAAATAGGCTTTTTTGATTTTTAGATACTTTTACAAACTACATACATGTAAAATTTACACAAGGATACGTAAATATGCACCAAGAGACATTACTTTCTGGTATGATCATTCTGGGTAAAAATCATAGTCATGCAAGTTTAGCAATCTTCAGTTCATGAAATAAGATTTTTAACTTCAATATATATCGATAAATCTTAAATTGAGGAACAGAGTTGCATTAAGAGTTAATTAATGTTTTCTTTCGCGGTATTATTAGCATCGTTACTGTACACAATTTTACTGGTACATTGTAAAGGGGGCGTTCGTTACTCTGAGTTATGAAGAACTTCTCAGATAGTTCTCTTAAATAAAGGCATCTAAATATCGTATCTAACACTGAAAGAGTGATTAAGAGGTTCTATACTTTCAAACCTCAAAGTTTCTGATATTCTGAACGAACCTGCAGAATTGGGGATCTCTTGGTAGCTTACATAGCATTGTAATACGATTTAGTACGTAATTGCTTATATGCTCTATAAAAAGTGAGGCTTCAGTTGGAGTCTGTCTTTTTTTTTTTTAGCATAAGCCATTTTTTTTCTTTCTGGATTAACTTATTTGAGTCTTTCCTTGCTAATATTTTGACCTGTAGGGATAAAGTTTGTTTGTTTCTTTGCTTTTTGGGGGGTGGGTGTTGAGATCATGTATCCCACATAGTTAAGAAGAGATAAAAGGAAAGTTTATGTGTTGTTCTCTATCCTTAATAAAACAATTTAAATCTGTATTCTAGGCATTTTGGGGTACAAAAATAGTGATTTAAGTGCGTTAATGGCTAGTTGTTAAAGTATTCAGTCTTTTAAAAATTTAATCTTTAAAGTAGAAATTTTAACGCCAAATTGTTTAATTTCCCCTGTTACTTACATCGCATGATCTCTTGTTTTTGTTTTTATTGTTAAATCTAAATATCAGTATGAGTTTTTATTTTTGACTTACGAACATGGATGAGACCGTAGGAAGCGCTACGAAAGGATTCATATAACTATGGCTTTTATCCTTTCCTATACACAAGGTGCAATAATTAAATTCCTCAGATGTTTCTAAATGTTTTTTTTTAATTTTTTGATTAAATATAATTATCGAATATTGAATATTAGCGACTGAAAGTATGGAAATAGTAAAGCACTTCAAAGAAAAATACATGTAACAGAAACTAGAAACTTACTAGCATAGAAATAAATGTAGAACAAAATATGTAAAAATAAAAACTAAAAAAAAAAAAAAAAATCTTTAACCAAAAATGATGATCAAGCCTAGTTTACAACGCCATGATTTTTTAAGTCATTTTTAATGCATAATGTTCTTTATTATTTTTTTCGAAATTTCAAAAACAGTGTTATAAGTGTCTGCAAAGTAAGATTTCGTCTAATAAAAAAGAGTTTTAATAAAATGTGTAATGTACAGAAAGCATTTATTGAAAACAGAGTATACAAGCTCTGATAACTCTTTTGCCAGTCTAGTAAATAAACCATAAGTAATGAAATTTTCATTCATAGTATGTTATGTTTTATCTGTTTAGTAATAAAGAATTTTATTTCTAATTTAAATCACGAGTTTTTAACTACTCTTGCTATCAAGAAAAAATAATTAGTTCAAATTGCATCCAGTGCATGTCCCTTTTTTTAACAAATCTTTTTTTTTTTTTTTTAGACCTATTTTTTTTTTTTTTAATTCTCAAAAAATTTTAAAAACAAAATTTTTGGATAAGCTGGAGAGAAATGTTTAGATATTTAAGTATTGCGCGGTAGCGCAATGCTTATTTATTTCCAGTGTCACTTCTCAATGTTAATTTAACATAGAAAAGCCTATGGAGATCATTACTTTTTCATTTTTTCTTCCCACCTTTTTATCCCTGATGCCACTCATTTTTAATTCTTTGCTAATTCTAATAATATTATAAATTCAAAGTGTAAAAACATTTGCCAAACGTCAGGATCAAAACGGATCATAAAATGCCTTTGCATATAGATGGATTATAATCTAGAGAGTAACATGGGCCAATTTTTATTTACATTATTCAAATATTTTTCTTAATAATTCCAAATTTCGCTTTTTTCATTGAGAATCAACGGACATTTTCTAATAAAATTAAAGTTCCATTGTAAACCTACTTGCTTATAGAAAATCAACAAATTGAGATATTTTAATGCAACAAAAACTAATATTAGCTTAAGGGATTATATTAAATTTTTCTTTGATGACCTAAGTAGGAATTGACTTTAAAAACAAATTTTTTATGTTACTTGTTTAAGTTCCGATTGTAATTTTTTGACCTGCAAACAACCTGCATTACTGCACTGGTGAAACATTTTGAATTATACATAGGTAAATTGCATCACAAAATGTGATGCGATATCGCACAAATCAAAGCCTGATGATGATACCCTCCATTAATTTTGAAATGTGAATGCAGTAGTTATTAAAAAACTTGACATATTAAACAAAAACCTAATTTGCAGAACAAATTAAAAAAACAAAATTTATTTCCTAAATTGTTTAAGCCCGAGAAGGGGCAGATATTAAGATATTTCATTCAATTCGTTCTACATTTAATGTTAAATTTTTATAACAAATAAGCTAAACCAATTGAACATTAAAAAATAAAAATGAAATTCATACAATATAATGCTTTAAACACCTATATACTTAGATTCCGTTCAAATGAAATCGAAATAAATCTTAGACTTTTTCCATTTTTAAGTTGTAAATATTTGTACTGCAGATTTTGCATTATGTTTATGACGATTGTACATAATATGATAAGGTACATGCAAAATACAAAACTTTAAAAAAAAGTCTAAGATTTATTTCGATTTCATTTGAACGGAATCTAAGTATATAGGTGTTTAAAGCATTATATTGTATGAATTTCATTTTTATTTTTTAATGTTCAATTGGTTTAGCTTATTTGTTACAAAAATTTAAGATTAAATGTAGAACGAATTGAATAAAATATCTTAATATCTGCCCCTTCTCGGGCTTAAACAATTTAGGAAATAAACTTTGTTTTTTTAATTTGTTCTGCAAATTAGGTTTTGTTTAATTTTTATTTAACCCGACATCAAATTTTTGATTAAAATAGAGTTCTTTTTTTAAATTAAAGTACCTTCGTAAAGCTAACTATAATTAAGAAAAAGAAGAAACAACGTATAAAGGCACAAGTAAAATGTGTTTAAAAGCATACAGCTGTTTCAAAACCTCTAAGGTTTCCTCATCAGTGCTTAAAATAAAAGGCACGCTTCGTTTGACCAATGTACATTTTGTTACGAATGCAACAAAATGTACATTGGTCAAACGAAGCGTGCCTTTAAGATCCGTTTGGGGGAGCATAAAACTTGCGTTAAAAATTGTGATATCAAACGTTCCGCTATTGCCAACCACTGCTGGTCCAACAACCATAATTTTAAATTAATTTTAATCCGAAGCCTCCATAATACAGAAATGTACTTCAATCTATGACCTGGACTTCTGGGAGGCTTACCACATATGGAAAAATTCAAACAGTTTAGTTAATGATTTATCTAGTACGCACAATTTTTCAAAGGTATGGTTTAATTTTCTATAATTCCCTCCACTCCCTCCCCCCCTTTTCTCCTTCTGGGTTTGGACTCTTCCAGAGCAATTGGGTATTTTGATTGGTCTCCCTGAATTTGCGCGTGAGATCAACTCCGTAACTGTTTGTCAGCCGTAGGTCGCATTTCACCGTTGGCAGTAGAGCTGAATGGTACGCTTTTCTGACTCTCTGTCCACCTCTCTCCCCCCCCCCCCCTCTTTTTACACAATGTCTTAGTTTTAACTTTTATTTTAAGCACTGATGAGGAAACCTTAGAGGTTTTGAAACAGCTGTATGCTTTTAAACACATTTTATTTGTGCCTTTATACGTTGTTTCTTCTTTTTCTTAATATATTGGCACAAAGTACAATCCTTCCCCACTTTTTATAGCTAACTATAATGTTTATTAAAATATGGAATTAAAAAAAGACTTACCTCTTAAAAAGATAAAATTTCAAAATATTCAAAGCATGTACTCACCTGTAAATTAAAAAAAAAAAAAAGATATTATAAAACAAAATATTTAAAAAGGAATTCTAAACTTTAAAAAATGGAGAAAAAAATAAAAATCAACAATGATATTTAGAAAAATTGCGAACAAAGGTCATTAATTAACTGACTTATTCGAAATAAAATAAAATAAAAACTTGCTTAACCCTTTCGCGGGCGATGTCCTTAAAAAAGGACACCTCATTTTTATTTTACTGGCACCCAGAATATTTAATTAAAATTTTCCTTTTATAAAGTACTTGAAAAAAAGGCTGTTCATGTTCATATTTTCTAATAAATTCGTTTATAAACTCTGGTGTCAGTCCATTATTTCATCACCATTTAAACAGAAATACTCCGAGCCGGAAAGAGTTAAAAGATGCATTTAATATAAAAAATGACAGAAATATAAAAGATAAAAGTTATTATATAATATAGTTTTAAAAAACTTAAAAACTTTCACAATTTTCGCTCCGAGCGATTTCGATCAGACCTTGATCGTCATCAGGGCAGCTTTAGTTTTAATAACATCATTTATCTTTTATGTTTGTGGCATCTTTTATATTAAATGCACCTTTTAAGAAGGTTTTTCTTTAATTTTATTTCGATATGGTTCAAGGTGAATGTGACATTTCCAACGATATATGTTTATTCATATATACATTTTGCGTTTGTAACTGACTGAATTTTATTCAAAGGAGCTTAGCAATGTCTCTGATTTTAAATAGTGTGCAAATTAACGTGTTGGCCTAGAAATTTTCTATTCTTACACCACGTTAAAAAGTTGTGAAGCATGTGAAAAAACTACTTTGTACATGATTTGCTTGGATGAAACGGAAACTTTTCCTGTACACTCTAGGGAAGAAACAAATGCTTCGTAATATAAGAACATATAATATAACCACGAATGAAAATATACATTAATCTCTTTTGAGTTACCAACGATTCTGAAAAGCCTCAGAATCGTTATCGAATTAGAAACCAATATATATTCCAAATTTAAAGAAGAATTTATAACACAAGTAAAAATTAAATTTAAAAAATCAAAAAACCCGACTGCGTAAAAAGCGAACTAATTTATTATTTCTCACCAATGTGAAACTATTTTTTTATATTACTTACCTATTTTTTTTATTTACTTATATTTATGACTTATAAGTTGTGTTTAATTCTTAGTTCCTATCTATAAACATCGTTTTGATGTGGCCTATAGATGTCTATGAAGGTTCGAGTCGCAGTAAAGCTAGAGACTACCTACCTACACAACTTCCAAGTTGTGTAATATTTAAACGGAGCTTCTGACTGTAAAATAGTCAATGAAACATCGTCTTCATTTTGAAATACCTATCCAGTGATATGCCACTCAATATGGTGAGCACATTTTTTTTTTTGTTTCTGCCGCCAGTTGTATTTTACAGCCGACATTTTAAATTTATGAAAACAAAACCTAACCTATAACAATCGGACAGTTAAGACGAATTGATAGAGACCTCACTCATTAAAATGCATTCAGCCGTTGGGATGTTTCGAGGTTATAAAGAAATCCACATACCCAGATACGCCAGAAACACATAACCCTTTCTTGGCAGTCGGGTAAAAAGAAGCTTTTTACAATTCGGGATATCGTTTTATAAGATGTTATGAATTCGATAGTAAACACTTATGGAAATATATGCGCCGAGGAATTTATGCATACAAGGGTACCAAAATAATATTAATGTTAAAGTTAATCGTGTTTATCATGTCTGTCTGCAAAACATGTTTGATAAAAATAAACTGGTTGGATGTGCCAATGCCAAAACTTTCTTCTATCTTATACATATTAATATTTTAAAAAGTAGTTACACCTGTTAATACTTCAATATTATTAGTTCAATGCTATACCAACTTTCATTTTCTTCTTAAATTTCTGCTTCAGTCAATTAAACGGACTAAAAACGAGTTAATCTATATCATGATATTTGTTAAAATTAATGGTTTTTCTTTATTCTGTTGTTATCAGCTGTTTGCGTTTAGCCGGCTTAGCAGGAAGCGTGTTCCCGCCGCTGCGCGAGCTACCAATGGAGAACAGAACTACGAAAAATCAAGAAAAGTATACAAAAATCGCTATCACAGAGCCCCTTTACCGCGCAATATTTCCAAATTCAAGAGGACCTGTTGGCCATATCCAAAATTATTCACAAAAAATTTGGTTCAATTGTATGCATAATTTTATACACTTTTCAATGGTACAATAAAGAAAATGGCACAAACTTCGCTATTATAGCGCCCCCCTTCCGGCAGATTTTTTTCAAATTCAGGGAGGACTTGCTTGCTATAGCAAGAAACATACACAAAATATTTGGTTCAATTCTATGCATAACTTCATACACTTATTGATGGTACAATAATAAAAATGGCGCAGACATCGAAATTATAGCGTCCCCTTCTGGCGGAATTTTTTTCAAGTTCAGGGAGGACCTACCGACCATAGCCTTACACATACACAAAACATTTGGTTCAATTCTATGCATAATTTTATACAGTTTTTGATGGTACAATAATGAAAATGGCACGGACATTGCTATTACAGCACCCCTTCCGGCAGATTTTTTTTTCAAATTCAGGGAGAACTTGCTTGCCACAGCCAAAAACATGCACAAAAAATTTGGTTCAATTCTATGCATAACTTCATACACTTTTCGATGGTACAATAATGAAAATCGTACAGACATCGCAATTAAAACGCCCCCTTCCGGCGGAATTTTTCCAAATTCAAGGAGGACCTTCGTGTCATGACCAAAAACAAACACAAAAAATTTCGTTCAGTTCTATGCATAACTTCATACACTTTTCGATGGTACAATATTCAAAATGGCACAAAAATTGCTATTACAGCGCCCCCTACCTGCGAATTTTTTCCAAATTAAGGAAGGACCTGCTTGTCATAGCCAAGAACTTAAAAAATTTTTTTGGTTCAATTCTATGCATAACTTCATACACTTTTCGATGGTACAATATTCAAAATCGCACAAAAATCGCTATTACAGCACCCGCTACCGGCGAATTTTTTCCAAATTCATGAAGAACTTATTTGCTATAGCCAAATACTTAAAACACTTTTTTGGTTCTATTCTATGTATAACTTCATACACTTATTGATGGTACAATAATAAAAATGGCGCAGACATCGCAATTATAGCGTCCCCTTCTGGAGGAATTTTTTCAAGTTCAGGGAGGACCTACCGACAATAGCCTTACACATACACAAACTAGTTGGATGTGCCAATCCCAAAACTTTCTTCTATCTTATACATCTTAATATTTCAAAACCTAGTTACACATGTTAATACTTCAATATTATTAGTTCAATACTATACCAACTTTGATTTTCATCTTAAATTTCTGCTCAAGTCAATTAAACGGACTAAAAACGAGTTAATCTATATCATGATATTTGTTAAAATTATTAATTTTTCCTTATTCTGTCGTAATCAGCTGTTTGCGAATAGCCGGCATAGCAGGATGCGAGTTCCCGCCGCTGCATGAGCCGCCGATGCACAATAGAACTACGAAAAATCAAGAAAAGTATACAAAAATCGCTAGCACGGAGCCCCTTTACCGCGCAATATTTCCAAATTCAAGGAGAACCTGTTGGCCAAAGCCAAAAACAAGCACAAACATTTTGGTTCAATTGTATGCATAATTTTATAGTTCGATGGTACAATAATGAAAATGGCACAGAGATCGGAATTATAGCGCTCCTTCTTTCGCAATTTTTTCAAGTTCAGGGAGGACTTGTTTGCCATAGCCAGAAACATGCACAAAAAATTTGGTTCAATTGTATGGATAACTTCATACACTTTTCGATGGTACAATAATGAAAATGGCACAGACATCGCAATTATAGTGCCCCCTCCAGGCAGAATTTTTCCAAATTCAGGGAGGACCTTCGTGACATGACCAAAAATAAACACATAAAATTTGGTTCAATTCTATGCATAACTTCATACACTTTTCGGCGGTACAATATTCAAAATGGCACAAAAATTGTACAAAAATCGCTATTATAGCTCCCTCTACGAGCGATTTTTTTTACAAATTAAGGTAGGACATCCTTGCCATTACTTCATACACTTTTCGGCGGTACAATATTCAAAATGGCACAAAAATTGTACAAAAATCGCTATTACAGCGCCCTCTACGAGCGATTTTTTTACAAATTAAGGTAGGACCTCCTTGCCATAGCCAAGAACTTAAAATTTTTTTTTGGTTCAATTCTATGCATAACTTCATACACTTTTCGATGGTGCAATATTCAAAATCGCATAAAAATCGCTATTACAGCGCCCCCTAACGGCGATTTTTTTGCAAATTCATGGAGGACCTGCTTGCCATATCCAAAAACTTAAAGTAAAAATTTGGTTTAATTCTATGCATAACTTCATACACTTTTGGACGGTACAATATTCAAAATCGCACAAAAATCACTATTACAGCGCCCCTTACCGGCGAATTTTTTCCAAATTCAGGGAGGACCTGCTTGCCATAGCCAAAAACTTAAAATAAAAATTTGGTTTAATTCTATGCATAACTTCATACACTTTTGGACGGTACAATATTCAAAATCGCACAAAAATCGCTATTACAGCGCCCCCTACCGGCGAATTTTTTCCAAATTCAGGGAGGACCTGCTTGCCATAGCCAAAAACTTAAACTAAAAATTTGGTTCCATTCTATGCATAACTCCATACACTTTTGGATGGTACAATATTCAAAATCGCACAAAATTTGTTATATCAGCGCCCCCTACCGGCGAATTTTTTCCAAATTCCGGGAGGACCTGCTTGCCATAGCCAAAAACTTATAATAAAATTTTGGTTAAATTCTATACATAACTTCATACACTTTTTGATGGTACAATGGCGACAGACAGACGGACAGACGGACAGACGGACGGACGGACAGACGGACAGACGGACACACAGACAGACAGACATTTTCTATAAACATGTTTTTTGGAATCTCTGACCCCTAAAACATGCAAATCCGTCGAAAACAGGAAGTTGAAAAAAATTTCGATTACAATACTTTCTTCTATTGAAGATAGAAGAAAGTAAAAAAATTGGTTCAATTCTATGCATAATTTTATACAGTTTTCAATAGTACAATAATGAAAATGGCACAGACATTGCTATTACAGTGCCCCTTCCGGTAGATTTTTTTCAAATTCAGGTAGAACTTGCTTGCCACAGCCAAAAACATGCACAAAAAATTTGGTTCAATTCTAAGCATAACTTCATACACTTTTCGATGGTACAATATTCAAAATGGCACAAAAATCGCTATTACAGAGGGCGATTTTTTTCCAAATTAAGGAAGGACCTGCTTGTCATAGCCAAGAACTTAAAAAAATTTTTTGGTTCAATTCTATGCATAACTTCATACACTTTTCGATGGTACAATATTAAAAATCGCACAAAAATCGCTATTACAGCACCCCCTACCGGCGATTTTTTTCCAAATTCATGAAGAACTTACTTGCTATAGCCAAATACTTAAAAAAACTTTTTTGGTTCTATTCTATGTATAACTTCATACACTTATTGATGGTACAATAATAAAAATGGCGCAGACATCGCAATTATAGCGTCCCCTTCTGGCGGAATTTTTTCAAGTTCAGGGAGGACCTACCGACCATAGCCTTACACATACACAAAAAAAATTGGTTCAATTCTATGCATAATTTTATACAGTTTTTGATGGTACAATAATGAAAATGACACAGACATTGCTATTAGAGCGCCCCTTCCGGCAAATTTTTTTCAAATTCAGGGAGAACTTCCTTGCCACAGCCAAAAACATGCACAAAAAATTTGGTTCAATTCTATGCATAACTTCATACACTTTTCGATGCTACAATAATGAAAATCGCACAGACATCGCAATTAAAGCGCCCCTTCCGGCGAAATTTTTCCAAATTCCAGGAGGTCCTACTTGCCTTATCCAAAAACTTAAAATAAAAATTTGGTTCAGTTGTATGCATAACTTCATACACTTTCGGATGGTACAATATTGAAAATCGCACAAAAATCGCTATTACAGCGCCCTCTACCGGCGTATTTTTTCCAAATTCAGGGAGGATCTGCTTGCCATAGCCAAAAACTTAAAATAAAAATTTGGTTGAATTCTATGCATAACTTCATACACTCATTGATGGTACAATGGCGACAGACAGATGGACACACGGACAGACAGACATTTTCTATAAACATGTTTGTTGGGATCTCTGACCCATAAAACGTGTAAATCCGTCAAAAACCGGAAGTCGAAAAAAATTTCGATTACAATACTTTCTTCTATTGAAGATAGAAGAAAGTAAAAATGATAGAATCTAAAAGACCTATATTCCAGGTTGAGAAAAATAATTAATTCACAACAAAAACTACTAGGAGATGTTTTCGAAAATCAGTGGCACCAAAGAAATATTTTGTTCATAAATTTTTTTGTAAATCTAGAAAGTATATAAGTGTCCAAGATTTCCAAATATTAACCCTTTCACCGTCCGAGTGATTTCCTGTAATTTTATAAGAATGCTTGTAAGTTCCAAGATATATATATTTATTAATCGCAGTTTGATGCTATAATATCTTTAATATCACTTCTTTCTATATATGGTTCAAAATAAAATTCTGTTTAAAATATTTTTGTCTACAGCCATTTTAACATGATTTCTAGAAAAGGAAAAATCCTGACCAGACGGTTAAAGGGTTTTAAGAACGCATTTTGGAAACGTGGGTAACTCTGAGGAGGTTATTGTATTGTGTGCTTTGTTTACCGGGTGAGCCAAAAGTTCGTTACAACTTTGAAAACTCATAAAAAAGGAAGAAATTATGATAAAGAACTGCGGTTTGCAAAAAAATCTCACAAGGTTGTCGGATATTTTTAGCAGCAAAAAAAAAAAAAAAAAAAAAGTTAAGAAATCACATGTAGAGAGCGCTGACGATCCGAAACACAATGAACAGGACAATAGTTGTGTCGTAGAATGTTCTAGAGGTCAAGTTGAACCTTTGTTATTGGAAGAACAAATGAATGGAGAGTACTGTTGTCGTGTTCATTGTGTTTCGGGTCGTCAGCGCCCTCTACATGTGGTTTTTTAACTAATTTTTTATTTGCTACTAAAAAAAATCCGACTACCTTTTGACCCCTTCTTGCAAAGCGCACTCTTTTTACTTTCTTCTATCTTCAATAGAAGAAAGTATTGTAATCGAAATTTTTTCTGACTTCCGTTTTACGACGGATTTACATGTTTTAGGGGTCAGAGATCCCAAAAAACATGTTTATAGAAAATGTCTGTCTGTCCGTGTGTCCGTCTGTCTGTCGCCATTGTACCATCAAAAGGTGTATGAAGTTATGCATAGAATTGAACCAAATTTATATTTTAAGTTTTTGGCTATGGCAAGCAGATCCTCCCTGAATATGGAAAAAATTCGCCTGTAGGGGGCGCTGTAATAGCGATTTTGTGCGATTTTGAATATTGTATCATCCAAAAGTATATGAAGTTATGCATAGAATTGAGCCAAATATTTATTCTAAGTTTTTGGATATGGCAGGTTAGCCCTCCTTGAATTTGAAAAAAATTCGCCTGTAGAGTGCGCTGTAACAGCGATTTTTGTGCGATTTTGAATACTGTACCATCCAAAAGTGTATGAAGTTATGCATAGAATTGAACCAAATTTTTATTTTAAGTTTTTGTCTTTTTCAAGTTCTTGGCTATGGCAAGCAGGTCCTTCCTTAATTTGGAAAAAAATCTCCGGTTAGGGGGCGCTGTAATAGCGATCTTTGTGCCATTTTGAATATTGTACCATCGAAAAGTGTATGAAGTTATGCATAGAATTGAGGCAATTTTTTTGTGTTTCTTTTTGGTCATGCACTGTTAAAAATTTTGCAGCATTCTGGCAGGTCATTCGACCGTTTTTTGAAAAAATGGTTTCATAACCATAATTTAACTATAATCTGACCATAAAATGGCCAATAATATGGTCAGAATAGTGTTAAATTACGGTTGTTTTAACCGTTTTCGGAAAAAACGGTCAAATGACCTGCCAGAATGCTGCAAATTTTTAACAGTGTGGCATGAAGGTCCTCCCTGAATTTGGAAAAATTCCGCTGGAAGGGGGCGCTATAATTACGATGTCTGTACCATTTTCTTTATTGTACAATCGAAAAGTGTATAAAATTATGCATACAATTGAACCAAATTTCTTGTGCATGTTTTTGGCTTTGGCCAACATGTCCTCCTTGAATTTGGAAATATCGCGCTGTAAAGGGTCTCTGTGATAGCGACTTTTGTATACTTTTCTTGATTTTTTGTAGTTCTATTGTCCATCGGCGGCTCGTGCAAAGGCGGTAACTCACTTCCTGCTAAGCCGGCTATTCGCAAACATCTGATAACAACAGAGTAAGGAAAAACTATTAATTTTAACAAATATCATGATATAAATTAACTTGTTTTTATTTCTTTTAATTGACTGAAGCAGAAATTTAAGATGAAAATCAAAGTTGGTATAGTAATGAACTAATAATATTGAAGTATTAACATGTGTAACTAGTTTCTGAAATATTAAGATGTGTAAGATAGAAGAAAGTTTTGGGATTGGCACATCCACCTAGTTTTATAATTTGTTCCTTGTTTAATGAGTTTTTAAAGTTGTAACGAACTTTTGACTCAGTATTTTCCTAGATTAAGAATAATTTGGAAATTTTTTTTACACTGTCATATAACCGCAGTTGCCTTTTCATCTGCGCGAACCATATAAAATGCACTGTTCAATAAAAGAACGCATTGTAAATCACTTTTAAAAGACTGGTTCAGTGATAAATAAGCCACATGTATGCTCATTTCACTAGTACAATCAATACCAATAAGTCATATTCAACAGATAACCTACAATAATAGAACTCATTACTATATATTTTTCTATTATTATCTGCGGGTACGTACATAGAGTATTATATTACACAAAAATATTAGATGATAAAATTCTTATCCCCTTTGTCCCAATTAATTAACGCACTATGATAGTTTATAATTAAGAAATTATACACAAATTCTGTATCTTTCAAACCAAAAATTTTGCAAGAGGAATATGGCCATTTTAAGTTTAGCCAAAGTGAATTATTTTAATGAGTGATGTGTTTTACAATATACTTTTTCAAAATTGTTGTTTAATAAGCAAAAAATATTTCTTAAGCTTAATAAATTACGTATTACTTGATACATTAAAAATCCGTATTCATTAATAAAAAATATATATGCATATATTTACTTTCTCAGACATTCACTCCAATCAAATTAAAACAAGTTGAAAATTGCACATCAAACGAGGGAAATGAGGTGCGTTCGTACTATAACTAGTTTTATAAATATTTTTTGCACCGCATATTGTACTGAATGTATATTTTAGTGCACTTCATAAGTGCATATCAATTTCATTCTGTTCGAAAGACTGTAACATCATTAAAATGCACTTGAAACGTTTTTTTTTCCATTGGCCGCAATGTGATGGGAAACTTTTGACTGTTCCTGTAATTAAGCTATGCATACGATTTTCATAAAATTTGAAATGACTGGAGAAAATTTTTCAACAATTATTTAAAATTTCAGACCACTCAGTTGGGTATTTTTTTCTCTGTTATATGCGGACGGAGAGACAGACAGACGGACGGACCGAACGACGACTATAGGTGCTACGCATTTATATAATTACGAATGCACCTAAAAAGGATTTCATAATACTATTTCAAGAAAATAATCAATGTTATTTTACAATAAATAACCAAACTTCACCATTGCATTTATAATGGTGAGTTGATGAATGAACAGATAATAGCAGTTTTCTAAATAAGTTGACTTTCTGCTTTGACGATTATTCGAAAATATCATAAAAACATAATTATGTTGTACACACTGTAAAAAAAATTGTGATATTTCCTGCATTTTATGTTCAAATCCAATTGCTGTGAAATCGAGCACAAGCACCGACGAAGAATAGTGCAACGTTTTGATGATCTAGGTGGACAAAATTATTCCGTTGAAGTTAAATTAGTTTTTGCTGGGTTTTTTTAATGCATCACTAATAAAATACTCAAACAGTGATAAACATTTGGTTATCTAACAACAATGCCTTAAAATAACTAGTTGGATGTGCCAATCCCAAAACTTTCTTCTATCTTATACATCTTAATATTTCAAAACCTAGTTACACATGTTAATACTTCAATATTATTAGTTCAATACTATACCAACTTTGATTTTCATCTTAAATTTCTGCTCAAGTCAATTAAACGGACTAAAAACGAGTTAATCTATATCATGATATTTGTTAAAATTATTAATTTTTCCTTATTCTGTCGTTATCAGCTGTTTGCGAATAGCCGGCATAGCAGGAAGCGAGTTCCCGCCGCTGCATGAGCCGCCGATGCACAATAGAACTACGAAAAATCCAGAAAAGTATGCAAAAATCGCTAGCACGGAGCCCCTTTACCGCGCAATATTTCCAAATTCAAGGAGAACCTGTTGGGCAAAGCCAAAAACAAGCACAAACATTTTGGTTCAATTGTATGCATAATTTTATACGCTGTTCGATGGTACAATAATGAAAATGGCACAGAGATCTGAATTATAGCGCCCCCTTCTTTCGGAATTTTTTCAAGTTCAGGGAGGACTTGTTTGCCATAGCCAGAAACATGCACAAAAAATTTGGTTCAATTATATGGATAATTTCATACACTTTTCGATGGTACAATAATGAAAATGGTACAGACATCGCAATTATAGTGCCCCCTTCCGGCAGAATTTTTCCAAATTCAGGGAGGACCTTCGTGACATGACCAAAAATAAACACATAAAATTTGGTTCAATTCTATGCATAACTTCATACACTTTTCGATGTTGCAATATTCAAAATCACACAAAAATCGCTATTACAGCGCCCCCTAGCTTCGAATTTTTTGCAAATTCAGGGAGGACCTGCTTGCCATAGCCAAAAACTTAAAATAAAAATTTGGTTTAATTCTATGCATAACTTCATAAACTTTTGGGCGGTACAATATTCAAAATCGCACATAAATCACTATTACAGCGCCCCCTACCGGCGAATTTTTTCCAAATTCAGGGAGGACCTGCTTGCCATAGCCAAAAACTTAAAATAAAAATTTGGTTCAATTCTATGCATAACTTCATACACTTTTTGATGGTACAATATTCAAAATCGCACAAAAAACGCATTTACAGCGCCCCCTACCGGCGAATTTTTTCCAAATTCAGGGAGGACCTGCTTGTCATATCCAAAAACTTAAACTAAAAATTTGGTTCAATTCTATGCATAACTCCATACACTTTTGGATGGTACAATATTCAAAATCGCACAAAAATTGTTATATCAGCGCCCCCTACCGGCGAATTTTTTCCAAATTCCGGGAGGACCTGCTTGCCATAGCCAAAAACTTATAATAAAATTTTGGTTTAATTCTATACATAACTTCATACACTTTTTGATGGTACAATGGCGACAGACAGACGGACAGACGGACAGACGGACAGACGGACACACAGACAGACAGACATTTTCTATAAACATGTTTTTTGGAATCTCTGACCCCTAAAACATGCAAATCCGTCGAAAACCGGAAGTCGAAAAAAATTTCGATTACAATATTTTCTTCTATTGAAGATAGAAGAAAGTAAAAATACATTGTGTCCATTAAAATCCGTTCCCACCCACATAACTGCCG
Organism: Maratus speciosus; assembly: GCA_963932465.1. Classification (NCBI taxonomy): domain Eukaryota; kingdom Metazoa; phylum Arthropoda; class Arachnida; order Araneae; family Salticidae; genus Maratus; species Maratus speciosus. The sequence continues at coordinate 462,306,658 of OZ010789.1, forward strand.
AACGACTGCGTCTATATTCATAAACGTGGTGTCTAGGTATAGTAAATTGGCTATGCTCTGACAGATGATACCGCTTACAGCGCCACCTACTACAAAATGGCGGCATTAGCGATCCCATCGCGAAAACAATTCGAAATATGGGATAAAAGTGAATGACCAATTTGTAGAGCATCATCGATTTAGTTCGAAAGGATCCCTTGTGAACATGAATGCTAAATAAATCTCGTTCTGAGCACGAATCTCGTTTTCGAGATAGGAATACTAACTCAGCTGTTTTGCACCAGGTGATGCTGGAAGCGGTGTCATCTGGTAGAGCATAGCCACTTTACTATACTTAGGCACCACTTTTATGAGTATAGCTGCAACCGTTCGGCAATTAAGAGCGCGGGAAGGACTTTAGTGGGCACCCTGTATTACAAATCCTTATTACAAATAAGGAGTTAAACATACTTATTTTACAATTAAGTAAAAAACAATTTAATGCAAACATGTAAGTTAACATTCATTTCGTTTTTGTATTTTTGCCTACTCAGAATTTCTCGAGAAATTTGTGTAGTCATCCCGAAAAATAAATTTTTTAAATTAAATTTAAGTTAAAAAAAACTTTAATGTTTTGTTGTATCCTGTAAACTATATAAATGAATAACAAAATTATTTTCAGTTCAAAAAATGCTGCTGTGTGAATAAATAACCTATATAAATGTTATTCAAGTTGAAATAAAATTTCTGCATATAGACAGTAATGTATCCGCATTTTTTTTGTGTCCCTGCAGAAGAAATACAGATGCTACGCATTTTGTTTTCAATTTAAAAAATGCTATTGTGTATATCACTAACCTAAAATAATTATGTTGAAATTTAATTAAAATTTCTGCTTTTTAGCAACAATCTTTCCGCGATCTTTTCTGTGGCCCTATTAAAAATGGATAATTTCTACGTTCGTCAAATTATAATTTAATAGAATTGTCATCAGAAAAACACATGTAGGCAAAGTTTCAGCTCAATCAGATAATTGAAAGTGGTTTAAAATTGTCTTGTAAATAAATATGACTCTTGTTTATTAATAAAAACTTATTTATCTCGCAGCGATCTGCAGGACTTTGTTTAATTTTTCAATACCTTAGGAATGAAACTTTGATTTAAAGAAATGCTTATTGCTGAATAATGCTGAATAATTTATTAAACGTCAAGAGGAAATTTGTAAACAACATTAAGGATCATCCATAATTACAACCTTTGAAAAAAGCGATGAAGCGGGTTTAACATCGCTGATTTTCAAACAAAAATCGGTTAAATCTGACCTTGACAATCCTGTGACATATGTTCAGCAGACTCGCCCTTTCAAATAAAACCAAATAGTCATGACGTACTTTCAAACTTAGAGGAAGCAAGTTCAATTTTTGAAACTCCCTCAAACCAACTGCGCAAATGGCTTCTTCACTGTCATAATTAATCGACACCTCTGATTTATTTTACAAAACTCCTACGAATCTCTAAAATACAGACATTCAGCTACCAGTACACGCGGTTTTGTCAAATTCTGAGATAATCGGAAAAATGAATTTTGTACACCTAGATCATCAAAACGTCCCACTGTGCGACGGTGTGAAAAAGAATTCAAGCAAAAATCGAACTCAGCCAATAGCAACGGTACTTTCCCCAGACTTGAGAAATTTAACAGCACTCTTAAAGACAGCAGTTGTAAATTTTACAGCAACTGTGTTGGCAGCTTGGGTGCCAGCACCTTTTGTTGTAAAATACAATGATTTTTCTTGCACTTTCTGCAGTATTTTTTTTAAGCACCGATGCTGTGAAATTGAATTCAATCACCCATGCTGTGAAAGCGAATTCAAGCAACAAGTGAAGTAAAAATCGAACGCATCCAATAGGAAAACTACTTTTACCAAACTTGAGAAATTTTATAGTATTCTTAAAAGCAGCAGCTTGTAAATTTTATGGCAACTGTGTTGGCAGCCGGGCAGCACCTTTTGTTGTAAAATACCGATTTTTTTTTATTTGCAGTGCAGAGTGTTTTATAAGTAGTATGCATATTGATATTTACACTATATAAAGTAATTACATGTCTTCTATTTTTATAAAGATCATTAGGAAGACTAGAAAAAAAATGATATATACCTATTATGCAATAAGAAGTGTAGTTTTCAAATTAAAATTTTCAAGTACTCATATCTTTTTAACGTAATAAAAATTCGAGATTAAAACTTATACATGTTTGGAAATTGAAAGAATATTAATTCAGCTCTACACTTGCGCTCGATAAAATACTTTATGGTGATTTATTTATTTTTAGTTTTATTTTTATTTTTTTATTTTTATTTATTTATTTATTTATTTTTTTTTTGGGGGGGGGGGGGGGGGCACATTTGTGTTTATGTCAAACATATCGATTAAATAAAGAAATATTCTCTATAAAAATCGCATATAGTTATTCTCTTATTTATGAATTAATTAAAAAAAATTCTGTCTGTAAGGAAATTTTTTGCAATCTTTGCGAAAGATTGAAAATGTAGAAAAAAATGTTGAATTTAGCTAATTTTTTTAAAAAGTTTTGATAAACTTGAATTCTTTCGATTAAACACAAACGTGAATTCCATACAGGTACTTTATCTTCATTTTTAGGGATTCGTTGATCTGACGAAACCCTATTTGTCTAACTTCTGTGTCTGTCTGTCTGTCGCAGATCCCGTTCTCAGAAATTATATGTATAGGAGACATGAAATTTTGCATACTTATAGTTGAACGCCTCACACCAAGCGACAAATCATAAAATTTTGAAAAAGTCCAATATTTATCCCACTGGTCTCTAACTTGTGTATTTTAAGCATTTTTTTTTTCGAACTGAGCCCTTAATTAAGTTGGAGACATGAAATTTTGCATACTTATAGCTGAACACTTGCGATCACACGACAAATGATAAAAATTTCAAAAAGGTCTTATATTTACCCCTCCTCTCTCTTACTTGTTTAGTTTAAGCAATTTTTCTAACCCAATCCCTAATTAAGTAGGATACATTAAACTTTGCATACTTATAGCAGAACACTTGCGATCACACGAAAAATCATAAAAATTTCAAAAAGTCTTATATTATTTATCCCTCCGGGCTCTAATTTGTGTATTTAAAGCATTTTTTCTAACCTCCCCCCTTTTCACACGCGGGACACTTTTCTAATTTTTATGAACTTACATATATAACATATTACCTTACATATTTTAGTTTCATGTTTTACCACCAGGGTACGCTTACCTATCTCGAGTGCTATGTGCCCGATCACCTCGACTTTGAGGTGATCGAGCTCTAGCTCGCATAAATATACTCCGATTGCCATGCAATTGACATATGTTAATGAGGTTTACTATGGCAAGTTCGATATTGAAAATGAAGTATGTAATATTTATAGTTTATTTATAGGGACACACAAAAGATTCCTGTCACATTACGTTCTAAGGGGAAAAATCGACTGTGGTGTGTTTTAATGATGTTACGTTATTTCAAACTTATTTAAATTTATATGTATCACTGAGGTGCGCTACAAGAGACTTACTATAGAATAGGGTTTGCATAGCATCCATCGTTCATTTAGAGCAGCCATATTCAACCTGCGGCCCGCGGGTCGCACGTGGCCCGGCGACCTTTTATGAACGGCCCGAGACACATAATCATTAATCCATATAAATAAAATTAATTGCATGAAAAGCATTTAAGTACTTTTAGTAAATTGTTATATATTTTCATGGGAAGAAAAATATGTCCGGTTTATAAATAAATTAAAATTATTTTGAAACATACTAAATGCCGTTTTATTTGTCAGAAGTTCTTTTTACATGTAGTCATATTTGTTCTTCAGTTGTGTAAATATTTCTTTCACTTGCACACAAATCAAACAATATTCTATATTGATTAAATTTGCACTATATAATTTTAGAATTAAAATAATATTAATAATAAATAAAAAGGTTTTACATTGAGCAAAAGGCTGAATTAGAAGAGAGAATCTGATTTTTTTTCTTTAGCATTTTTAAATTTTGCAATGTTATTATATTTTCTATTTATTATATAGGTAACACCGCTTTTTTACGGTTGAACGTTTGTCGCGGGAAAGAATGGTACTGAAAATCAATACAACACGACTTCCAAACATTAAGCGCTACTATACATTTGTAAAATGTTTGCAACCGAAATCTACCTCCAGTTTATTATTTGGAAATAGTGTTGTAACTAGTATGATGTAATGTGTCTGGCAACAGTTTAAAAAAGATAACTAGCTGAGTTTTGTTGATGTTCTAAGCTTGTAATTACGCTGTATATATATTGCACACTTGAATTCTTATATAATAAAATACTTTAAAGATCTTCCAAGTAGTATTTACGTATAATAACAGTACTTTGTTATATTGCTTATGTTATCTTACTATTCCCATTACTTTTTTTTTTTACCCTTTTGATAACTCTAACTTTTGATAACTTTGTATTGCGGTCCGTGGAATATCGCAAACATATCTTTGTGGCCTGTGAGAAAAAAAGGTTGAGTATGTCTGATTTAGAGACTCGCAAAAGAATTCGGTTACGATTTTGTCTAATAACAATATTTGCTGGATCTGCATTTTAAGTTGTGGTACAAGTTTTTAAATTAAACTTTTTTTTATGCCTATTATTTAACGTGTATAAGTTCTACAGGTGATATACAATGCGGTACACAAGGTCTCGAGTACATTTCCGTCTATTGACGGAAATTGCAGAAGGGGAATTTACAATTTTACAACTGTGCTGTGCTTTTCCAAATTGAACTAAATTTCAGCATACTATTTAGTATATATATAAACCTATCGATCATATTACATGTTTGCACCAAACAATTTGCATATTTTTTCGATTATTCACTGCCATTCTTGAAATTGGGTTTTCAACTGAGTTATGCGTTTTCCGAATTGTTTACTTAGATGACCTCTTTCACCGCATTAAAAGCTGGAGTTTCGTTAAAGTACTGTCGAAATGTTCGAATGTGTTAATTAATCTATGCTTAACGCATGATTTGTCGTCGTTGATTTATGCAATTCACAATGCTATTCAAATGCAATGAAAATGTACGACTAAGTATGTGTCTCGATTTATTATCTCCATAGGTAAATTCTTTTAAATAGTTTTAGAAAGTTATTGCACAAATAAAAGAATTAATAGTCAAGAAAATCAATTCATATTCCACGAATTAATTACACGGCACATGAAATTTAAAACCAACTGTTTTTTGCTTTAAATTAACCTTTATTTTACATAAATATAATCCGTGAATTGAAATATTTTGAAAAAGAAAAATGTACACATAAATTCGAAAGTAATTTTCGAAAGAAACATTGATTGTAACGAATGATAAATGATATATATATTTTTACAGAAATCGATTTATAGATGCTCCAAATATGCCCAAAATCTAAAATTGCAGCTCATTCCGCAAAATACTTTTTGAGTTACGTTTAAAAAACAATCAGCATTGCAATCTTTTTTAATACGATTTATAATGAATTTAACAATAGCAGTTCCAAATTTTTAACCTGAATAATTTCTAAATTATCATACCAAAGGATTTCCCGTTTCTTAATCGAAGGTAAAATTTACCAAAGAATACAAATATAATGTCTAATTTCGTGTTAGTATTGAAAACTTTCTAGTTTCGTACGATTTGTATATGGAGACGACTTCATAAGCAAAATTTAAGAATAATATTGATTAGTAGACGCAGTTAATTATTCTATTTTAGACACATTCGTTCCACTTCATTTTGCAAGCAATAGTAAAAATATCAATTTTCCAATTTGTTGCTTAAAAATAATTTGAACATCCGTAGTATATTATGACGAACTGTCGTAAAGATCCGATAAATAAAAATATGTAAAACGGGCTTTTTATTGTAACCACTTCCCTTTAACAGGTTTAGAGATTAAACAGATTTTTTTGCAATTATATTTTTGATAAGTATGATCAAAAGGTCAAAACATCAACATATGCTTTTAAATTAACTTGCTACCTTTTATAGATGATCCTTAAGGTGCAATTCATAAATTAAGGTTTCAGAAATATAAAAAAAAACGTTTAAAAAAATTAAAACATTATTAAAACAAATAGCCATTTCTACTGTATTTTTACATATGTCATGACATTTTATTTAAGTCTTCTTTAACTAATTAACTTCTTAGTAACCTGATACCTACAAAAAAGCACACTTGTAAAAAAGTATGTAAAAAAAAAGGGTATTTCAAAATTGCAGAAGAAGAGCGTTTTTAAAGTTTTCCTTACATAATAATAATTTAAAAAAGGTAGTTTTCCACAAAAATTGCATTTTTTCTCAATTAATTCTTTATCTTCTTATATCCATTTAATAATACATCAAAGTATGTTATAAAATATCAACTTACAAAATAGTTCAATGGATCTCGATTTCCTTAACTCATTAAAGCCGGCTAGCAAGAAAACTTGCCATATAAGGCGAACAAAACTTTAAAATTTGAATACCAGTATTTTAGTTTGGAAATTTTCACATTATCTAATCTCAAATTTTGAGCGATTAAAGAAATCAAAATTACAGTGTGAAAAAAACCGGCGTCGAAGAATTAAAAGAAATGTAAAAGAGGATCGTCCTTAATGTGTTAAGGCAATCTTCTGTAATAAAATAAATTATGAAATCAAACGTTGAATTACTTTTGAAATTTTTAAAAATTAAATACATTACTATATGTCCATAATAAATGCAATAAATTGCATATAAGAAAAATATGATGATAATGGATACAAATAATGTCAGATTTGCTAATTTCAGACAAAAATACATTAAAATAATTTATTTTCATTTAGAACAAAATGTGCTTTGTGCTTTGTGCTTTATTTATCACATTTTAATTAATACATACTTTATGAACATATAGCATAGTTATCTTAAAATTAAAATAAACGGTCAAGTGCGAGTATTACTCGCGCTCCGAGGGTTCCGTACAATAAATATGGGAATTATTAACTCTATTATTAAAAAAATCGTTGCTAAAGAATAATAAGACTTTGCAAAAAACTATGCAACTTTGGGTTGGGTATAGCTGTATATACTAGAAAAGCACGAATGGGTATACCATAAAAGTTCAAAGATGCGCGAAGCCTAAATAATATCAAATATTGCTATTCTGTATAACTCTTTTTTAATCTTATCCTAATCTGTTTATGATGAAATTAATTCGGTACTAACATTGAAAGTAGTGTATATTTAAACTTCATTTGGCATATCATAATAATCTTTTCTTTTTACAGTGTATCTAAAGCAAAACCCTTGTTCAAAGTTTGGCATTGTGCTAAGCGCGCTTCGAAAGGAGGTACTGGACATCACAGGTACTGAGAAAAGGAAATGAGAACTTCATGCACTGTTGCCAATTTGCTACTTTAAAATGAAATTCTGATTGCTTCATTTCCATCACTTCTTTGAAGTAGAAATATTTGAATTTATTTGATTAAGTATTAAATAATGAAAAAATGAGACGAATTATACTACTTTAAAAGCATGGTGGCAACAAGCAATCTGAATTAAAAAATAAAAGTAAGGAAATGGCATCACCGAGCCTAATGCATCCTCAAAATATCATTGCATGATTCCCGTCAAAATTAGAACAAAGCAGTTCTTTGAATTGTCATTAAATGCGATGAATTTTGAAGGTATTTTGAATGAAAGGAAATGGTCTGTAAAATAGACGTTTCTTTAAGACAGGAAAGACGTAATGCTACAGCAATCAAAAGTAACTCGCACTCATTACAAAACATTTTTTAGGATCTTTAAAAGAAATACGATTGTCAAAGAAAATGGTCTGAGAGTAAAATCTGTAATAAATTCACGCAACACGAATCACGTGAGTAAAATTCCGTTGGTACTTGTATACAATAGTGAACCGTGAGAAAATGTATATCCGACAGCTTTGTCTTTCCGCTTCTGTATACAAAAAAAGTGCTCTTCGTAGACCTACAGAGACTTTTCTAACCACGATCAACCATTTTCGAAAAAAAAAAAAAATGATATAAAATAAAAAGAACTGAAAAGAAAAAAAAATATGTTTTCAAAGGACTTCAGGTAATATTTTTCTGCAAAATTTTGATATTTTAAAATGAATTATTGTCAACTAATCAATAACGAAAGCCCTCCGCGCAAATAGAGAACTTATTTAAAAATTTGAGAACTGGAAACTTTGTCGACCACAGTGTCTTCGAAAATTTCTTGAATAACAGGTGTTCGATTTGGCAACACACCAAGTCTCTTTAAAATCAGTTTTGTATCATCATCTGTATGTTTTTATACTATTGCTAATTTTATCCGTGGAAAAGAAAAAGACTTGTTGACAAAGTCATTGCGTTTTATGAACATCCCGCTAAAAGATTAGCTGAACTGGGAAAACATTCAGAATGATTTACCGACATTCAGTTAAAAGTTAGTCTGCCTAACTTTACATCAGAAATTAATAAAAAGTGTCATCTGATGATCAAATTTTTAACTAATTTCTGTATAAATCATTTTTCCATTTTTTATATTGCTTCTATACCAAGTTTAACCCAAATCTGTTTGGAATAATAGGCTATAATTAAAGAGGGGTGTAGAGCAAAATCAGATTAATTTTAATTGGACATACCTGTTAAAAAAATTGTATGCAACAAACACATCAAATAGCGCACAAAAAATTCACTCTAGTAAGTAATGGAATGTAATTATAATGGCTATATACACCAATCTTAATACGGACTAAGCTGAACTAATACATCGCAGTAACAGTATAACGTCATTAATATGTATTACAAATAATTACCAGTCTCCGAAGAAGAAAGTCTTTATATTTTCACCGGATATGCCTCTATTAAGTCTACTTCTCTCTAAACAAGAGGCATATCAGTTAACTATTTTTTTATATAATAATTTTAAAATTCAGAAACGCGAACTAATGTTAGTTGTATTGTTAAAACACACTTCCATTAAGGTATTATGATGGAATAAATGAAAATAGAAATATGGCGTAAGATTTTTTAGGCAAAAGAAAATCAAATAAGTTCCATTAAAATGAAGATATATACATGCTAAAAATGATTATAGAAAACATACAGGCTTATAAAATCCTTCATTAAACAGACTTACTAGTTTCGTACACACAACAGGCGACATTCTAAAAATCAGTACTAATAAAATAAACTTTATTGGCAAAAACTTTGAGCTATGAGCTTTATAAACAAACATCACGAGATACCAGGTATCATGAAAGAAAAATTATCATATGTAAACGTGGTGTATTTATCTTATTTTTAATTTATGAATTATCTCGCATCAAATTCTAAGTAGATCAAAGGAGGCTGATTCATTGCATATGTTCTCACTGCGCTTATAGATTTCTTTTGATTCACGGATAACGGAGGAAAAAAAATATTCTGACATAATTCCACAATTCAATTTCTTGTAACTTTTCAGAAAAATGTTCTCTTTTTAACAATCTTACTAATAATGTATTTTATGTCGAAAGAAAAAAATTCTACATTTTTTAAAAAATGTCGTAATGCACTTCATTATTAAATATAAAATTTATTTTCTATCTGTCAATGCATACTCGAAATTATTATTTCAACTGCATTTGCATTGACACAGGTAAGAAGAGTATTTTGGTTTTTTAACATACCAAAGGCAAAGATAATTTATTATGTTCTCCTTATAAAGAACATAAAACACTGGAAAATTAAGATTAATGAACCTAAAACGGAAAAAACAGGATATAATGAAAGAAATATTACAAGTGTTTATAACGGAAAAGACATAAAAATTGTCTTATGTAAGGGAAAAAAGGTAAGAAACTATCTTTTAATAAATATTTTGCTTTCAGTAAGTTTTTTCTCGAGATTTACGATTTACAAAAAGTGTGGTTGAAAAACTACTTATGAAGAATTATGTAATATAATCTATAATCAGAAGTAGGATATTTTTTCCTAGCTTACATTTTCATTCCGTTTAGAAAATGGCATTTAAAATTTTTCAAAATAAAATTCAGAACTTCTAATATTTTAGCTTAAGCTTAAAATAATTCAATTCGTTAAAGAGTAAATCAATTTGCTTATATCACTTATCTAAATGTCTACATTTAAACATCTAGAGCGCGTATGACATGTATGTGTTTAAGAATTACCTGTACGTAAAAAAAAAAAAAAGTACATGATAGGCTAAAAGTTCATGACACCATTTTTTAATGATATAATTTTAAATTTGTGTTATAAACAAAGTTTTATTTCTTAATGGAAACCGTGATAGAAAGCAATAATTTATCTAAAATTTTTAATATTTATGAGAGTTTTTTCTATCTACTAAAAGGTGATAACACACCATATACGGGTGTAACTCGTCATTCTTTTGGCAGTTTCATGATTCAAGAAAAAATTGAATTTTTATAATAAAAGGAACAACATGAAATTTAAACATTCTAATTCATGTACAGAGAAAGGTTGTAAGATGCTAAGTTTTGCATTTCATTTCCTAGCAGTTTCATAAACAATAATTTAAGTCTAAGAATTATAACTCTGACAATGATTATCTATCTTTTCCATTTGAAATGCATATTTGGAATATACATTTAAAGCTTAAATATGGCATAAGTAAGTAAATTTAACGATATTCATTGCAGCTTAAGGATGAACTGAATAATACATCAATCATAGACTATGTACATAAAATCTGATATAATTACAACTGCTTTCAAATAATAATAAAGGACTTTACGTTGTAATATCGATATTGCTTTCAAATATATCTCAACTTTAGAAAATGTCAAAATGTTTAATGATAGAATATTATATTATTATAATACTAGATGAAAACTCTTCAAGTATGACGGGTACGAAAAATTATTAAGAATAGATAGGCTGCTCTAAAAGTAACTGATGTTAATTAATGATGGAAACTATGGATTTACTGATGGATTTACTGATGGATTAACTGATGGAAATTAAATAGCAAGCGAAGGGTGGCAGATATTATACTTCGAAGAGATTAATGCGAGAAGGCAGTAATTTCTATACCATTCTTTCTTGTTTTAGTACCTAATGTCACTGACAAATGGCACTGTATTACCTCAAGCAATAGTAATTTCAAAATAACCGCATTAGTTTCAAAATGTAACCCACTTTTCTGCATTTAATAAGCTAAGAAGAACGCAAGGGGACTTAAATTTAATATATCTAAATAAAATAATAAATGTAATAAATAATAATAAATAATAAAATAATAAATGTTTGGGCATTTTTACTTTAACAGACAACCCGGCCTCTGACGGTGACATTTGGTAGAAAGACAAAGGAACATACTAAAGTAATTGTTTATTTCACACATTAATCTCCTGTAAGAACAACTTTACTAGCTATCACCAATTGCATTCTATTCCATTTTCAAAACCTTCAGTTCTTTAAAAAGCTCTCTTTGTGCTACCACTTTTTTTCCATCATTTCTACTCGTCGAAAAATGTTTCTTCGATTATATTTCAATGATTGCTATCCATAATTGAAATAAGTACATTTATCTAACCATATGGCAAGTAAAATCTAAGTATTTAAGAACTACGAATAATTTTATTGAAGTATTTTATCACAGAAAAATAAAGCAAAAAGTCATTTAATTTTGTAATATTTAATGTCATTTAATTTTGTAATTTTTTTCACGATCTACATTAATTTCCGATCTGAAGCGCACGAAAAAGGCACAATCATTAATCACTCCCTAATAGTATTCTAATACGTGCATGACATATAAATTTCCTTTCGAGAGTAGGAATCTCGCCAATCACAAAACTCAATTGTGAGAGAAACTATTGAATCGTCATAATTCACCTAAAAGGTCCCATGCCCATTCAAAAAGCGTTCCTGGTCGATATACTATGACGTCAGATTTTCAACAATCACGAAAGGTCGGAGGTAAATCATATTTTACAGGTGGTTGAGAAAAAGTATTTTTCTTTTGAAAATACTAATATCTCGTCTTTTCTTTTACATGTTCTTTGTTCCATTCATTATGAAATTCTGCTATAGGAATATACATTGAGATGTAAAGCAACCAGTAAGACCTGAATTGGTTTAATAAAATATATGAAAATGCAACATTAATCACTAAAAATAAATTCCATATTATAAACTTATTAGTATTGCAACTATTAATATGTTGTAAAAATTAGTTTATTCACAAGCTAATAGGCACATAAATGAACGTTAAATTATTTAAATCAGCGTTTTTTAAAGTGTGAGAAATGTCTCACTTCGGAGGTTCAGGAGTTTCTTAGGAGAGGCGTGTGAATTTTTTAGATTGTTTTGATCAATGTCATTATCTGAGCAAAAACATTTATTTTATCTTTCACTGTCAAGAAACTCATTTAGTAAGACATATTTTGGAAAGTTCAAGATTACCATTCAGTATTCAGCCTTTCTTTTTAAAAAGCCCTCTATTTTACTTTTTCTGGGCTTATCCGAAATTTTAATATTTCCCCAGATATTAGAGATATTGCAATTTGACAACCTGTTTTGTAATATGTTATGGCTTTATATGTACCAAAAGCTCAGCAAAAATAAATACGTGAAATATATTTTATGTTTCTGCGTCATAATGACATATTAACTATGTATATTAACTCTCTTTAGGGGGGGGGGGGGGACTTTCAGTTGCTCAGGGGAGTCACAATAGCATAAAGTTTTTAAATCCCTGCTTTGAAGAAATGTAAATTATTATGAAATCAGAAAAAAATATCAAAAATCTATTAGCATGAAACTTTAAAATTCAGTTATTGTCACACCATCAGAAGATATTAAAATGAGAAAATTAAAATAATGTTCAATTAAGCAACGATATAGATCATGGATAAAACATACATGAGCTTGACTAATCCATGCATTCCTGTAAGTTATTTCTACTCAAAATATTTATAAACATAGAAAAAACATTCCGGAGAAATATCAATTGCACTATACATAAAATTTGAGAAATTATCCTCCATTTTTTGAAAATCACTAGTTAACTAAATCAGCCTCTTTTAAAACTGAACCATTGAAAACAAATGGGAATGTTACACTTGCCATTGAATGAGTTGTTTTTTTAAAAGGTATTTTGGTGAAGAAAAAGTTTCTTTTTTAAAGATATCTAAACAAAATTTGATATGCTAATATTTACTATTTTAGAATTATTTTTGAAATCAATAGAAAATTTTCCGAGTTATGCATATTTAATTTTTAAAATATCATATAATTGTGATTAAACTGAGCATGGTATACTGTATCGTATATAAATAAAAATAAATCACATAATGTAAACGATTGGAAAACTTTGTATTTGAAAACCGAAACGTGAAAGGATTTAAATATTAACTGCTGAGCTATAAAAGTTATCACAAAAAAATTATTTTTTAAAAGGTTGTGCTTATTAATTTTTGAAAAATACAACGTTTAGCAAATTGTCTGTGTTTTAGGAAGTGGTTTAAGGTTAAGCTATGAATAGCATATGTTTAAGTTCTTACATTGTATTTCAAACTAAAGTTTGAAAAACGGGCAAACTAAACTTTTAAAGGTTATATAAGAGATTTTTTTTTAGTAAGTTACAAGATGATTTAAATTAAATTTCATTAAGAACATTCGAAATTCTTGAACCTGTTTACATGATATCCGTGTTCGAACAAGTAACCTTGGTGGTATGTCACCTGTGTGAGCTTTTTGGAAGTGCTTTCTCTATTTTATAAGTCAAAATGTCAAAATAGTTTTAAACATATATAATCAAGTAATAACAAAATTATTTAAAATCCCTATTACACATGAAGGGCAACGAACTTGCATGGCAATGATATCATCATTAATTTTCTCTGATAGATGTTGATCCAGAATAGAATAGATTTAAATTAATCATAGTGTGTTATTACAGGGTTTTTTAAATAGTACCAAAATAGAGAATAATTTAAGTTATTACTCGTTTAAATTTAATTTTAAATGAAGGGGAAAATTTCTGTAAAATTATTCACCCTCAATTCTGAGATAAATACATTTTTTTTTTAAAATTATAAAGGAAATTATTTTATAGATTAATGTGCAAGTTTTCAAAAACATATACAGAGTGTCCCAAAGAGGATTGAAACGGACTTTAATTTTTTACTTATAGGAAATGCGTATGCAGTGTAATCTAAAAAAGTGCACAAAATAAGGTAAGAGTTAAGATTATATTTATGAAATAGTCCTGCGACTAACTTTTAAAATGTTACATACTTAAATTTTTATAAGATCTATGGTTCATCTAAGTTATATGAAAATAAAACATATTTTCCAATCTCCTGACAATAAAACTGCAAATAAAGTGCAACAATAAAAATTCCATTTTTCTGCGACCAAGCCTCACCGAGTTCTGATAATTTGAATTTTATTATATTTCAGAGCTTCTGGTACTAAAAACAGACATGAGATTTTTTAGTGCAGGAAAATTCCATAAAAGTCAAAGTATCATTACTCGTTCAAATTTTGCTGCATAAAAGGGCGATTCTACAAAAAGTGGCCCATTTGGCATTTGGGAAAAGAGAAAAATGTTCTAAGAGTATAACTGAAACCCATGGTTGTTTTGGATAGGTAAATATATCTACTTTCAGGAATCAACCGTTGTAAGATACTTTATCCCTCCGAGCGTCTTGCAAAAGGGTAAAATTGTTATGTTGTTTTCTTTGTATTTTGTTTTAAATGCTAAGAAAATATAATTATTTCAACATTATATAAAAAAAAAACTTAATTACGAATATGAATGTAATCCTTGAAAGTATTAATCATTCTTCAATGTATTTAAATTTTATTAAATCTATAGAATTATATTATCTTAAATATTGCTTGTATTGCTGTGAAACCTGGAGCTTAGTGAACGGAATATTACGCCCCAAACACTTACAGGGTTAAGAAGCTATGAGAAGGATATTTGGAGAGTTGTACAACTTGGTCAGTACATTTTGTAAAGACCGTCACGTGCATTATCATGGTGACGAAATTCCTCCAACATATAGCATTGGTTTCATTTTGGTTTCGAACACGATCAACTTGTTGAGAAATCAAAGATTCAGAGTTTAGCAAGAATTCTTGTTCAGTGAAAATCAGTTTTCAGAGGAAGTTTCTAGGAAATACCTTCAGACCCCCTTTGTGATTTTTCAGAGCTATTAAATACACCCATGGTTACTGCCACATTTTTCTTTTTATTTCAAAAAACCAAAATCTTTTTGTGTAATAAAAACCTTTCAACACCTAATGTGATGGAATCTTGATTTTATTGGCCCAATAACACCAAAAGTGTTCTTCATGTGACAGTCTTTACATTTAACGTTACGATCGTTATATTCCTTATGACAGTCTTTATTTTTCAAATGCTTTGACTAAAGCGTGGATATAACCACTGCTTCGGAAAGAGGTATTTATCAGTTAATGATCTCAAGATGGTCCAATAATGTTCTTTAATCAATCATATTAACCAAAACTGTTTTATTAAAAATTAGAATGTGACGACCTTGACTGTGGCGGTCTTGAAATAACTAACTAAATATGGGCACTGAAAGACACTCATCCCCTTCAGACCACGTTTAGTGATCCTAATGTTGTTTCAACCACCTAACTAAAAAGTTAGTAATTTGGACAAATCAGTTTGAAACGTTTATCTTAAATACCAGGATTGACGGTCTGTACAAAAAATACCTCTTCATTTATGACTAACTTGGGGGAAAGCCCGATAAAAGTAAAATTTTGGTTAGCAGTGCGATGAGAAAAGGCTTCACTCGCTCGTATGACATTGTCGACTGAGCAATTGTCACTGAACTTCTCATTATCCATGGTAGAACCCAAGGTTTGTGGTTTAATAAACTTATATCCATGGCGGCACGCACCATGACTGGTTACATAATTTAGATACACTCATCCCCTCCAGACCACGTTTAGTGATCCTAATGTTGTTTCAATCACGTAACTAAACAATTAGTAATTCTAACAAATAAGTTTGAAACGTTTATCTTAAATACCAGGATTGACGGTCTGTACAAAAAATACCTCTTCATTTATGACTAACTTGGGGGGGAAACCCGATGAAAGTAAAACTTTGGTTAGCAGTGCGATGAGAAAAGGCTTCACTCGCACGTATGACATTGACGACTGAGCAATTGTCACTGAACTCCTCATTATCCATGGTAGAACCCATGGTTTGTTGTTTAATAAACTAAAAATATATCCATGGCGGCCCACACCATGACTGATTACATAATTTTGTTCAGCTACAACAGCATGTAAACCTCAAAATACATTTAAAATGGGGTCTTTTTTTGTAAATTGGGATTATATATGTCATATTCAACGAAATTTTGTATCAAAATATTTTGAAATTGCATAGATATCACTGTAGAAAGTTAGCACAACAGGCCGTGTACTCGTGACGGTCGTGACATGTTCATTAGGGTGGAGCGAAAAAAATTATTTTTTAAAAATCAAAAACGGGTAGGTGCCAAAAGTTGCCTTTATACTAGTACATCAAGTACGTGAAATTTTACCGCTGAAAAAGAATGGCTTGAGTCTGCGCTTTTGCTTCAAAAGTCGAAATTTTGGGTGAAATTTGACATTTTTTCAAAAAAATTAAAAAATTCCTATAGAGATGGTTATTATTTAAAAGTGTTATTTAAACCTTTGTTATGAACGTCTTAACATATCTAAACGATAAAACGATATCTTTATTCTGTGTAACTGGAGCAAAATTGACAACTTTCGGTAAAAAGAGACGTTGAAACTTTGTTGTGTCATTCAACGAGATGTTGTTTAGAATACAGCTCTTACCTAGTTGCTTTCAAAACTTCTCAGGACATCTATATCGACCACGCTACCATCTGAACACAATGTTTTATTAATACTTTGAATTGTAATTTTTTATCAAATAATGGCATAAGTTTTAAATGTATCAACCTAGTCCATCTCTTTTTTGTATCCACAGACTTTGGATGCTGCTGCTGCGATCTACTTCACGTATTTTTCTACTGATTGTGTAAGAGAAGGGAAACAATTTAATGCAGTGGGGATGATATTTATGTAATCCGTTCAGCTGTCTATTATATTTACCAAAATTTCCTCCGATAAATGCATATTGATTAGGGGTTCTGTTACCACAACAATTTTCTAATCAATTTGATTTATATAATTATTCGCTTCAAAGTTGATTGTCGATATTTCAGATTTGAATACGCCATCATTTACTCTCATATTTAAACTATTATGTGCTGAGCAGATAGCTGTTTAATATGATGGCGATCGTCAGAAAGCATTGAAATTAGAATTTCCTCTGCGTATGTAAAGCAACCGTTGTTCTAAATAACTTTTTTAGTATTTGTTTTATTCCGTTTTCTGTGTTCTTTAGTAGCCGAATAATTTACCATGAGTTTTAGACTCCTTCTTTCGATGTGGATTACATTTGATGGTAAACCATCCTGGGGTCAAACTTGGATGGCATAGTACTTTTTGAGTGAACATAGAGACTCTGATGGGAAGTGAGTGCTCATTTAAAGGCGGAGAATTATGTTCATCGTTGACATCCATTCTGCGTTGGACATGTTTAGAATGAACCATTACAATGGATCACATGCCACCTCAGAGGTCAGTGAATTTCCTCTGCATCCCTTATTATACAAGATCATTGGAAAAAATTAGATTCTAACCCACAGGGATTCGCCGGACCAACAGGAAAATCTTTGCCACCTGCCATTCCCTTCTTATTTCAATTTTTTAAGCCATAGAGAGAAATTTTGAAACATTATCTCCTGAAATCGAGAAAAGGGTACTCAGCACAGACCAGAAATACCTGCTAGACATTTTCAAAGTTATTTCATCAATATATTGCTCAGAAGAACTAGCGAATAGGAACCAAAGAAACATGTCCTACGCAAGATGGCTCACATACGCGAATAAAATTTTTCGCCTTTATGTTGTAAGCACTGTCTGATCATCAGAGTCTGTACATCAGAGTCTGTCATTCACAAAGTATGTAATCCAAGTTTATGTCACAGGATGATTTACACCAAATGTAATACCACATCTATAAAATGGATCTAAACACTTATGGGAAATTACTCGACTATTAAAGATCACAGAAAACGGCATAAAACAAATGCTAAAAAAAATTTATTTAGGACAATGGTTGCTTTGCCCATCGAGAGCAAATTCTTATTGCAATGATCTCTGACGATTGCCATCTCATTAAACAGCAAGCTTCTCAGCATATGAAAAATGCAAGAGGTAGAGTAAATGATGGCATACCCAAAGATGAAATATCTAAATATTGTTGAATATTGTAGTAACAGAACTCCCAATCACTATACATTAACTGGATGCAATTTTGGTGAAGATAATAGAGGGCTGAATAGATTTAATTAATTCCACGGCATTACTCTGCTTGCCTTATCATATACAAGCAGTATAAATATACGTGAAGGAGTGTTACAGCAGCATCATCCAACGTCTGTGGATACAAAGATAGATGGGCTAGGTTGATAATTAGAAAACTTACGCCAGTCTTTGATAAAAAAAATACAATTCAATGTATAAATAAAACATTGTGCTCAGATGGTAGAGTGGTCGAGTTATGCACTGCTTTGACATGAAATGCAGCCACCTCCATGTGATAGCTCATGGGTAGTTTTGAAAGCACCTAGGTAACAGCTGTATTCTAAAGAACAATTAGTTGTATGACACAACAGAGTGGCAATGCCTTTTTTTACCAAAAGTTATCAGTTTTGCTTCAGTTATACAGAATAAAGATATCGTTTTATCGTTTAAATATGTTAAGTCATTAATAATAAAGGTTTAAATAACACATTTAAATAATAATATTTTCTATAGGAATTTTTTTATTTTTTTGAAAAAATGTCAATTTTTACCCAAAATTTCGACTTTTGGAGCAAAAGCGCAGACTCAAGCCATTTTTTTTCAGCGGTAAAATTTCACGCAGTTGATGTACTAGTATAAAGGCAACTTTTGGCACCTACCCGTTTTTGATTTTTAAAAAATAGTTTTTTTCGCTCCACCCTAATGTTCATGCTATTTTACCAAATTTTCATTTAAAAAAAGGAAGAAAACCTAAATAAAGTTACTGCGCGAAGAAGTAGCTATTATATGGAATATTTTAGTGAGAAAAATTCGGAGGTTTCATTCTTTGCATCGGCTGTAGAGACCAGTACGTGAAATCGGCCACTTTTTGTCGAATTTACCCAAGAATGTAAATTTACTGTTGTACCTGTCAAATAATTGAGAATTTCTCTCTAAATATAAAATGTAGAACGCAAGAACCGCATAAAATTTTAAGTGTAACTTTTTGAAAATTAATGGCTGGACTATTTGATCCACTAAATCTCAATTCCTATCTTATTTTGAACACTTTCTCAATTCACATTGCCTACGTATCTCCAAAAGGTAAAAATTTAAAGTGCATTTCAATATTTTTGGAACACCCTGAATATAGTTTAAAATCAAATTCTATATTTAGATAACAGAAATCAAGTATCACGAGAACTAATAATTGCATTTAAAAATGAGATTATATTAATTTTTTTACTTGTATATTTAGCGACAAATGAACGCCGAAATAAGCTTAAAAACCGTGTTATGTTATCTATAAAAAAATAAAACCCCATTAAATTAAAAACAAAAAATATTGGTAGTACCTTTAAATATTCGCTTGAACTAAAAGAAGCTATTTGCTTTCAAAACTAATTTTCAAACTCTTAATCATTGCTATATATTGTACTTTTTTAGTTAGGTTGAATAACGAAAAATTTTGAAACAGCATTTGTCTAATTTGAATGCATACTTAAAAGTATAAAAATTATACATATTTGTAATAGCCTCAATAAAACATTTCATATAATAACTGTCTCGATAGTAACCGCCAAAATTTTTTTTTCTAATGTAATATAGTCTATGGCAATTAATAAATCTGATGTCTAGACAAATTCAAAAATAAATCGTTTTTAAAACTAGTTTCTTTTGGAAGCTATGATGAAACACCAAAAATGTGCCTACAAAAACACATCTATTGGATTAATTTCATAATTTTTTTCATTTATTTTTAGCGTTGCCAGAGAACAAAATGTATTTCGGTAGGTAATATATTTAATTTACAATTAATAAACGAATAAAGTATATTACATGTAAATTTCCAACTGGGCGAAAACTGTCCGGACCAGGATATTTACCAATTAGAATAATTGTGTTAAAATTAATCTAGTGAATAAAGTATATTTTATTTCAAATTTTTGTTTATATTATTTAAATATTATGAGAACCAAGCAACTTTCTTTAACGCACTTTGTTTGGAAAAAAAAAAGAATGGAAATTTTTAAACATATTATTCCGAGGAAATAGTAGATAAATCGCTTTTTCATCAAAGTACTATTTTTGATATTGTCTGATAAAAAAAAAAAACATAAAATAGTTTGTCTTATGTTCTTGAAAGAAATACATTTTACACATTTAGTATTGAAAATAATTCATAATTCTTTCTTCTTCCTTTTAAAACGAATAATATGAACACTTTAAAAATATGGCTTACATTAATCAGGTGCTATAAACTGCTGGCACGTGGCGTAAAAGAAAAAGAAGCTTTCATCTCCAATTTATCGATACTTATGTAACTACTACTCGTGGTGTCGATAACTTTTAAAGAACATGTGGTTTCAGTGAAATTTTATTTTAAACAAATTTACTTATCTACTTTTCAATAAGCGCCACATAATATTAATGATCGGGTAGTCGATTCTGCATAGCAAAACTTGCAGTAGTGAAAGAATGGCCTGATGAAAAAGCTTATTAAGTAATATTATAAAAAAAAAAGTGTTCAAATTGAAAGGAAAATCTATAATGAGACAAATATATTGAATTGAGGAATAATTTATGAGCGATTTTTGCTTTAATTGAAATATTCGCCTGAAATAAAACGCACCGGAAAAATGTTTTAAGTTATTTTAAAGGGAATTATTTGCTCTACAATATAGCCTTTTGATTATTTTTTTTTATTATTTATGTGTGTTTTCAGATCATTAAAATGGATTGTCAAATATGTAAAAAGTGTACATTTTGGATTCCATTGACTTTTTAGAAGCGTTCGTAATTATATAAATACGTAGCACATATAGTCGTCGTTCAGTCCGTCTGTCTGTCCGCATATAACAGCGCAAAAACCACCCAACCGAATCGTTTAAAATTTTAAATATATAATGGTTGGATAATTTTGTCGAGCCATTTCAATTTTTATGAAAATCGGATGTATAGTTTAATGACAGGGACAGTCAAAAATTTTCCGTTACATTACAGCTAAAGGGAAAAAATTATTGCAACTGCATTTTAATAATGTTTCTGCCTTCCGAATGGTCTGAAATTTTAAATATACAATTGTTGCAAAATTTTATCGAGTCATTTCAAATTTTATGAAAATCGGATGTATAGTTTAATTACTGGGGCAGTCAAAAGTTTTCCGTTACATGACGGCCAATGGGAAAAAAATATTTCAAGTGCATTTTAATGATGTTACAGCCTTTCGACCGAATGAAATCGTTATGCACTTATGAGGCGCACTAAAATATACATTCAGTACAATATGCGTTGCAAAAATATTTATAAAACGAGTTATAGTACGAACGCACCTCATTTGCCACGTTTGACGAGCAATTTCCAACTTGTTTATTTTGCATTTTATCACAATGTTAAGTACATCGAAGATCCCGGTGAGATTTTATCTGTGCATGAAGAAGGAACAATGCTTCAAAGTAGTAGCGCTGTCGGTTTTTTCGCTTCAAAAATGGGAATTGTGACCTCGAGGATGGATGGGATTTACTGTTGCCAGGTCGTTTGGGTAAATCAGGGTTACAAATGGTCTGGACAGCTCTAATTTCTTACAGTTTATTTCGCCGTCTTTAATCTCAGATAATTCTGTCATTAGATAAGGCGAAGAAAATTAGTATTAAATACTGGTGTCTAGAGCATTTAGATCACCAATTTACGCGGGACACCTGGCAGCACTTATCCGACCACACATTGGTCGACCAAATAAGTTTGATAAAGAGCGATTAAATACCCTCTTCATGAAAATTATCTTTAAACCACCAGGGCAGATAAATTGTGATAAAATAAAAACTGCGGTTACAAAAACACTATCTTCACTCATTGGGGCAGGTTCAAAATATGAGAAAAATGTTCATGGATTATTCCCCAACCCAATAGATAAATTAAATAACATAAAATTGAAACAGTAACAATTTAAAACAAATAATTTGTATAAGAAATTACTATGTATACTTTCAGATCTTTAAAATGGATTGTCAAACAAATAAATAAATAAAAATTGTAATTTAATAGATTACAACGACCATTTGGAATTTATTTCGTCCACCAAATTCCGTCGCACCCTCTTCAACAACAGATCGCAAAGACCAAACTTCAGACGACCAAAACCTTCATCGATAAACTCTCCAAGTCCCGTTTCGAGAAGAAAAACAGTTTACTAATCGAAAGCAGTTCCACCGAATCATCCAGAGATTGCGACAAATTACCTACCTTGAGCTCAGTTTTTTCCGGTTAGAATCGACCGATTGTGAAACGCCGTGGCTAGTGGATTGGAGCCCCTCGAGACATGGCCTTTTACTATCAATCGATTAAACATTAGATTGTTTCCTTTTTCGCGTTCGTATTTTATTCTGTAATCGATTTTCATGGGCTACATAATCAGTTGAAGACCTCGATTTTCATATAAAAAATAAATTGTATAAATTGTTGTATAAATTTTACCATATTATTTCAAACAATATCTTTTTAAAAAATATGCTCCATTTTTGTGGAACTGTATGTATCTGGAATTATGAGTACTTGAATTAAGTAATAAATTTTTTTAATAAATATGATGTTATTCAGAATGAAGTTTAATTTCAATGAAGTTTAATAATTTTAATTAAGTTTAATTTCAGAATAAAATAAAATAAAATATACATAATAAAAATGCTTAAGAATGAATTCAACATCATTCTCGTTAGAAGGATTCACTTATAAGAAGTTTTAAAAGAGAGAAGATCCATCTAATCTTTTCTTATTCAATCATAAAAGCTATTGGTAGAAGAACATTTTGTATTAAATATACTGTATAACAGCATTAAGTTTCTGGTTTATTTAAAATAAATACACATCTAAAGTCATATTTTTCATTTTCATGTAAAATTTTTAACTATTCTAATTAAATAAACAAAATAAATCATTACTTTTTTTCATTTAAATTGAAGAAAAAAGGGGATTGGTTAAAATTATAGTAAAATAAAACACAAAGCGATTGATCAAAAATGGGATTGCTCAAAGAAAGATATTTAAAAACCTTGTATTATTTTTGAAATTATACCGGTTTTTAATGAATGCGTAACGTACATTTAAATAAATGTATTTAACAACACATTATTAATTACGCATAAAAAGAGATTGTGACTGCGTAACTGCCCTTAATTTAACGCAGTTAGCAGATGTTTCCGAATGCTAATTATTACAATGAAACATAAAAGCCTAGGGACAAATTGCATCCATGAGTTAATTCAATACGCTGTTAAGTATAGTTAGTGGAGTGATTTTACGAGTATAGATATGAAAGTATGAGGATAAATATGCAGTATAATTTAAAAACCTACCCTATATATATAAAATCCTAATGAAACGAATTTATGAAACGGATATTATGAAACGACTGAAATGAAACGAATTTATGAAACGCCTGATTAAACAACTGATTATGTTTCACGGCGATTTATCCTAAAATATGGAATACTTTGCGATGAAATTAGCACCAAAAATCCGTATTGATCCGCCAGATTTCAAAACTGATATTAGAATTTTGAAATTCGACTTAGTTTTCGAGATATTAATTTTTTTTTCTAATTTTAAATACTTTTCTCTAACGATGGCAACTCAAATTTTAATCTTAACAGATATTTTTTTCATACTTATGTATTTCATTAATTTCATTTAAAATATAATCCTTTCATTCATTTTATTTAAATTACAAAACTTTCATTTAAAACTGAAACATATAAAATTGATCGCTTTCACTTCTTTCTTTCTTTTCTTTTCTTTTTATTTTTTTAACAAAATGAAAAGAAAATATTAGGCACAGATGTCATATACGCACCGGGATACATAATTGGAGCCAAAATGGCATTATTTTGATTGACATGGTAACCTGACTATTGTTGTTTAATTAATAATAAATGTTTATTTACTTTTATTTTGTTTTTTTAAATTATATAAATTGTTTTGTTCTATAATTATTAATTATTTTTTTGGGGTTATTTTCTTTTAAAAATAATAGAAAATAATTAAAAAATACGCTACTACTTAGTTATTCCGTCGACCAATTTCGCCAAATTATACAAATTGACATAATTTTTATATTAGATAACGAAAGAACAAATAAAATAGTATAACAAATAAAACGTCGAAATAAAAATCACTTGATGACGTAAACACGTGTAACTTGCTTAAAGTCAAGTGAATGTGACATTTACGATCAACCATTTTGCATTATTGGCATTTAATCTTATAGTTTGATGATAGATTTTGATCGACAGGATAACTAAGTAGTACCAAAAATACATATGTAATTGGTATTCGAAAACGAGGTTTTCGCTAAATTTTCGTAAAAAAGAATCACGCCAAACCCATATGACATCTGGCCAAACATTAAATAATGCAAAAAACCATGACATTTAATTTCAACTTCAAAGCAATGTTTTAATTTACCACTCGGAAAAAAAAAAAAAATGCTAACTGGCGAGTTGAAAAACCTATTGGCGAGATTTGCACCCGGCTAGCGTAACAGTACCAAGAATTCTTTGCGACTATGGCAACTTTTATGTAGTTTTATTCGGAAAAAAAATTGATTTTTTAATCAAATGGAAAACTTTCGGCACAGATGTCATATACGGCCCCATATTGGCGCGATTTGTTTCTGACGCCAATATCATATACGCAATGAGTACTTAACTGGCACCAAAGTATCGTTATTTTGCTTGATATGATAAGCCGGATATTGTTGTTTATGCTGTTGATGTTTTTCCGAAATTGGCGTCGGAAAAAAATCGCGCCAATATGGGGCCGTATATGTGCCAAACTTTCATATGAAGAGCGAAGGGATCAGACCGTATTTATTTATGGCAGTTACATGACTTGAACTATTATAATACAGATGAAATGATGGCGATAGAATTTAGGCAATATTTGGCGACTTATCACCTGTGCCTGGCTAACATTAAAGTAACAAAATGGCACCTGGGATATAAAAAGCGAAGTGATCCGCCCGGAACTGTTGATGATAGTCACATGACTTAGGCTATTGTTATAGAAATTGTTTAAAGTACCGGGAGACAAAGGCTCTGTACACTTAATTAATTTTATTTTAGCTTCTTTTCAAATGCTTAACTGATCCTCTTTAATGAAACACGAAAACAACCATTGGATGTCTTAACAGCAACTGATTCGGCCTTAAATTTTTGCAATCAAAGGAAATTGAATGAAAACCCGTTTACAGGGAGATCTGAACAGCTTTTTTCAGTATAATTTAATCTTCTCTAATATTTTTAAAATCGATCAGATTAGCGTGTTTTTAGATTCTGTGGTGTCTGAACGGGAGGTTGGTGAGCGTAGCTTGCAGGGAGCAGAGCCCCCTAGTATAGTTATAAATGTGAAAACAAAAGGAAGAATTGAAAAGCTGAAGACAATTGAAAAACTTTCATCCAGATTTTCAATGAAAAGTAGAAAAATGTTTAGTTTAAATGCGTATAAAAAAATATGGCTTTCACCATGGTTAAACATTTCTATGAATCACCAAGGGACACATTTTTTTAAAATTAATTTGGTTGTTTTAGATATTTTAGCATAAAAATGTGCAATGATAAACAGTTTTAAAGGATCTCTTTTATCAGTTGTTTGGATTGACATGCTTTTAGACGTTTGTTTTGATTTCTGTCTTGAACTGCCTTATATAGGGGTCTTTTCATCCTTTGAAAGAAATCATTCAACAGTGCAATGATATTTTACCACATTATTTCAAAACAGCATCTTTTTCAAAGGTATGCTCCATTTCTTCTGGGGCGGTATGCATATGGAGTTACGAGGATTTGAATTAAGTAATAAAAAAAATTTAATAAACATAATATTATTCAGTAATACCTGTCAGTTCGGGAATTTTAAAAGCACGAATGAATGATGTTGTTCTATGTAATATCAGTAAAACTTATAAATTAGATCCAGTATATTCAAATTAATTTGAGAAAATCATTAAAAAACATTAATGCTTACAAAACTAAGATTATTCAGTTTCACTACTGAATATAAGCTTATATTTATAATGCTAGCAGTAATTGTTTTCGTTAATAGAAATGCTTCTATGCTCATTTAATTTGTTATTGAAGTACTTTTACTGAAGTTCAGATGCAGTGTGCTAGCAGAAAATCTATCAGATCTTCTCTAACTAGCACTTATTACATTCTGCGTAAAGTTAACGAAAACAATGTTTAACAAACGTTTTATAAACATTGGAAAGACTTGCATTGCACACATATATTTAGTAACATAATGGAGAACATTATGAGTTTTACAACATATATAATTTTTATATGATTGAACTAATGTTAACTATGTGTTTACTGTTTTTATATAATTGAATTAATATTAATATAATTCGCAACTTGTAAGATATAAAAATGGTGTTTACAATTTAATGAAAAGGGATTTTCTGCATGAACAAAATTAATCCTTTTAAGGTAAAATTATCAATAAGGGCTGCAGCTGTTAGAGCTTCGGCATTACACTAAACTTCTAACTTAAAGGTTTGTTTTAATTTAGACGTTTATTTTAACTTAAAATAGAAAAGAAATTTGAATTCCGTTTGTAGTTAATATAATGAAGCATTTGAGAAATTTTATAGCATATATAGATATATATGTCTGTTAAGCTTAGCAATACCTAATTAATATTTAATAATAAAGTGTTTAGTAAAATTCTCAGCGTGCTTCTTTACCTTATTTTTGATTTAACGATTCATTAAAATAGAGAGGCTTTAAGATTATTACATCCGTTTTCTCCATCATAAAAAATATTAACGCATTATAAACTTTCATAATCATCATAACATTTTTCACAACTTTCTTAATGACCATTATTTCTTTATTAGACTGCAATCATATTTCTCAATTATTTTAATGAGAAAATATCCCAGAAGTTTGTTGACTAATTAGAAAGTGAGTACTAAATTTAGGCAAATTAACAAAGAAGAAAAAACTAAATATATATCAAATATTTTAGGAGGTACTTTTGCAGTTATTGTTGATCCAAATTAATGAAAATATGAAAAAAACTAATTTTATTTTCATGACGATCATAAATGATTTAGGCTAATAAATGACTAAAAAATAACTGCCTAGAGATTATTTTAAGGGAATATTTTATTTATCCTTTTAAGTGAAAAAAATAACTAGACGTTTGAGATAATACTAAAGTTCTTCACTGTCTACACACTTTTGAAATCTTTTTAAAGATAATTAGCGGCCTTATTTTCGTGGAATTTAACAAATTTTGGATGATTCAAGATTTTATCACTACAATTAAAATCAATGTATTTATTTTGTACTTGCAATAAGAATAGTTCTAACATAATCAACAGATTGCAGTATACATTAGGAATTAGAATACTTCATCATCAAAGTGCAAATTTTGGTATGTATTTATAAATAATTACATGTTTCCTTGACGTTTCGTCAATTTCTTTTGTTTAATATTTCATGGTATACATTAAGTAATCTAATTTTATAATCTAAGCTTAAACCACAGTTTAAAAATATATTCTTAAAAATGTATACTCAAAAAGAAAAAAGAATTTTTTTAACACATCCAAAAATTTAATCCTGAATCTGCTTAAAATATTTTGTTCAAAAATTTTCTATAATTTTTAAAATATTGCTTAGAACATTTTGCTTATTAAATTTTTATTATTGGTTTAACTTTTGAGCTAGCAAAACCGTGTGTATTAAGCATAAAGAGTTTTTTTTAATTATTTTAGTTAAATTATTCTTTGATCTTAGATGTTTTTAAAGATAACAGATGTTTATGTTTGGAAGCTTTAATGTAATATTTTTACTTATAAAGCATTGAAAATCTAAAAAAAAAAAAGAAAAAGAAAAAAAAAAGAAAAAGAAAGAAAAAAAGGGAAAAAAATAACAAAAGGGCATATTTATATGAGAGATATAAATTATGTATTTAAATAACAATATTTTGAAATTTTTACTAACCACATATTCAAGATGTCTGTCTCCAACTTTGTTTATAGTATATTTATATACAAAGTTTCATAGGAATTATTTCAGTAATTTTCATTTTCCCATTTTATTAAACACAGTTTTTTAATTGCAATGCGAGGAAAATTCAAGACATGGATCTTGCTATTCCTGGAAATCCATTGCTAACTACAGTTATGCTGTCATATTGCCACAATATTTTTGCCGTCAGCTTTTAATGACATACAAGTTCTTGTAATTATTTTAAACACAATAAACTGATTGGCAAATAATTCATATAAGTAGTAATTTTTCACGAGTTATTTACCAATTAGCTTATTGTGTTAAAAATAACTGAAGTGTAATTACTCATCCATAGTGTATTAGACTTATTTTACTGCGGTTTATTCTGTTGAGTTGTTTCAAATAACAGAACAGATGTCATTACCAAATAGTTGTTCTGAGCGAATATTGTGTTAGCTGGGATGTCGTCCAGATAGCGCAATTGGAAGAGCATTGTAAATTGGTGTAAAATGTTCTGGGTTCGAGTCCCAGTCTGGACACGCTCCGTTCACTCAAATAACAACGAATTTTCCATTCGCTCAAATGCAAAAATTACTAATACATGTTCCCGCTTTATAATATAGATGGATAAAAATAATCTAATACTTTTCATGACCTACTATTAAAAGATCAATAGTACAGACACACTATCAAAAATGCATCATTATCTATACCGTAATATTTATTATAATAATTTAACATATCCCTAAAGATTTTCTTGTACTTCATCTAAAATTTATTTTATCGCAAAAATACAAGTTTTTTAAACGAAAAATACCATTACACTACTTTCCAACAAAAGCATTTCCTGTATAAAAACAATGTCCGTAAACATAAGCTGCATTCTATATTTATGAAAGAAGTTCTATTTATATATGACTTGAATATCCGCTCCGTAATAGCTATATCTGTTTATATAATGATGAAAAATGTTACGACCAGTATAATTTATATATTTTAGATTTCTAATTTTAAATAAGCAACTAAATTTTTATATTTTATATCGTGTACCTTGATTTGAAATTAGGTTATATTTCCCGAAACATTTGCCAAGACAGTTTTTTACAAAACTGGTAAATAGATTAAACTCAAGTCCAGAAGGAATATTACTTCTAGAGTTTTCGTTGCGTTATATAAAACTGAAACTTGTTTCAGTAAAAAAACAACAACAACAGTTTATGCTCTAAGAGATTTAAAAGGAGTATTTTTGTGATGAAGATTTATCTTTCGAAAAGGTAAACAGTCTTCCTTTTTTAAGCCATAAAATGGGTTTTTTATTTTTCCCTTTAAAAATTAATCATCGGGATCATCCTTCTCTCATTTGTGGTTTTTGCGTACATAGTTGCTATTACAGCGTGTTCTTAGTTCATGTAAATCATTTTCCCTACATATACTAAATGAAATTAGAACTGAATGTGAAAATTTAAATGACAAAGATCCATGTAAATTGTTTACTAAAATTGTCTAGCCGTGATTATTTCTAATGTTAGTACATATGATATAAAGCACGTAAGTTACACACTCTTTCAATTTGTGAATGGATGTACAGTTATCAAAATGGTGTGTGTACATAGGTAAATGAGTATACGCTAACATTTTGAGACCACACTCAACTACTCTAGAAGCAAAATGCGGAAATAAGCTATCCCATATTGAAAACTAATTGCGATATCACAAAAGAAAAGTCAACTAGAAAGTTGTTCAGCATGGTCGATTCATTACGCTGTACATATGACACTCTACATGAATGAATAATCTAAACCAATAGCAAAAAGTTAATTTAAAGTTGCCCAATTCTTGTCGGTATTACTGTGTTAATATCATATAAAATAGTGTGAGTAAAATGTTTGAGAATTGAAATCAAACAACATGATTAAGACAGATTTTTTTTTTTAATTGTCTGTACTTGAATTAGTTACGATCACATAGTTTTTATAATCTAGCAAAACTTAATTCCTTTTTCGAAAGTAAAAATATTAGTAACCACATGCTAATTTAAATAGTAACCATATACCTAATACGGATAGGAAATTATACAAATTAATCTATTACAAGTGTAGTTTTGCCATCAACGGCGCATAATATTAGCAAAATGCGCTTGAATCGATTCATTGCTTCAGGCTCTCCGACAAGAAATTGTGTGGTGTGTTGAGGTGATTAATTACAATAAAAATTTTAATGTACAGTAGCGACGATATGTTTCGATACCTGTAGATATTTCCAAAATTTGTTTGTATAAAAAGTTCTGCTTCATTAACTTTCATAAATTTACTTAAAGCTGCAACATATTATATCGCCATATATCGAGCAAGTTCTGTCACAACTCTAAAATTAGACTACTAATCTACAAAAATCAGTAAAAAAGTACCGTGCAAAATTGCGTGTTTATGATGTTTTAATTTCAAAAAGATTCCTAATTTCTCTCTAATTTGGCAAGTGAGAAGTAGTCAAACTTAATTTTCACCTCTATCAAAAGTCAACAATAGTACACATCTTAAGGTATCAAATGACTCTGTACGTCAAATTTCACAAAAATGAACTATCAACATTTTTCCATTTGACTCATCAATGTTTTGTAAATAAAGTAATTTTTTTTTTAGTTTTTTTAACCTTTAACTGCCTTAAGAATTTTGTTTTTCTACATATAGTTTCAAATATAGAATAACGTTTTGTAACTTTTGCAATAAAGAAGGCCGAAAATCTATAGTTCCTCACATAGCAATGTCGCAAAACGCACCAACTGACATTATCTTTTTTCGCTTGCCGTTTAAGCCATTGATACACATGACATGTCATTTCCTAATACGTCAACGGCGGGGAAATTCTAATTGATTTTTTGCTATTTGCACAAGTTTTCGAGATAATCGACTTCCATCGATGATACACTGATCGACTTCCATATTTTGATACTAGGAGTTCTCCGAGTAGTTTCATTGTGTAGTACTCCACTTGGTATTGCGTAAACACCACTTTTATAACTGTATTTATATCTGTTTCCAAGCTAAATATCTGTGAAACTTAAGCACTCTTTACGTAATACTTATCAGCGACGCTGAAATTCTAATTTACTTTTCGTTACTTCCGCTAGTTTTAGAGATAAGATCAACTTCCATATTTTGATACTAGTAGTTCTCCGCGTAGTTTCATTGTGTAGAACTCATTTGGTATTGTGAAAACACCACTTTTATAACTATATTTATATTCCTTTCCAAGCTAAGTAGTTGTGAAATGTATGCACTCTTTACGTAGTACTTATCAGCGACGCTGAAATTCTAATTTATTTTTCGTTATTTCCACTAGTTTTCGAGCTAAGATCTACTTCCATATTTTGATACTAGGAGTTCATTGAGTAGTTTCATTATGCCGTACTCACTTGCTATTGTGCAGACTCCACTTTTATAACTGCAGTTATATCTGTTCCTAAGCTAAATAGCTGTGAAATTTATGCACCTCTTACGCAGTATAATAATTTTAACATATCATGGGTTTTGGATATATCTAAACACTACTAGGCAATCCTAATTGCCTCAAACCAACAACTGCAAGGCCGTCTCGTGGTATTCAACTTCATCTTCACTCTGTTAGTGCCATTGGTTGTCTCCCTCGGCGTTTATCCAACTTCTGTGCCGTTTCTATATTACCTTGAAATATGTATTTTTTTACATGTTGCTATGTAGCCTGTAAATTGAAATGTGAAGTACAGAAGCTGAATATTATTGTTACGTCCATAATATCGTCCACAATTAGATGAAACATTTATAATTTTCCTCCCAAAAAAAAACTTTTTTGTCGATAAATTTATTCTTCAATAAAATATTGGCTTCCATGTAGCAGAGCTGTAAAAATAAATTAAAAATTCAGCGTTGCATTCTGAGGAAAAAAAGAAATCAAGATTCACTTTAAATTGATTTTAAATCATTGTATATAAGTAATATACTTATAATAAAACTAGTCGGATGTACCAATCCCAAAACTTTCTTCTATCTCATACATGTTAATATATCAAAATTCGCTATCACACTGCCAGAATTAAATGGCAATCTATGCATCTCATGAGGATTCTAAAGATATGAAATTCCGTGCATTAGTTCTTGAGATATGACTATCGCTGAAATCGTGTAAATCCAGCAAAAAGCTGCCTAGCAGCGCCACCTATTGGGTAATTTATACCAAATCCTAATCATCAACAATTTATGTCAACGTCTGACTGAATGTGAAGTTTGGAGAAAATCCGTGCATTAGTTTTTGAGATATGACTATCGCTGAAATCGTGTAAATCCAGCAAAATGCTGCCTAGCAGCGCCACCTATTGGGTGATTTATACCAAATTCTAATCAGCAACAATTTATGTCAACGTCTGACTGAATCTGAAGTTTGGAGAAAATCCGTGCATTAATTTTTGAGATATGACTATCGCTGAAATCGTGTAAATCCAGCAAAATGCTGCCTAACAGCGCCACCTATTGGGTGATTTATACCAAATTCTAATCAGCAACAATTTATGTCAACGTCTGACTGAATCTGAAATTTGGAGAAAATACGTGCATTAGTTTTTGAGATAGAGCTACAGCGAAAATCGTGAAAATTCCTACATAGCAGCGCCACCTATTGGGTGATTAACACCAAAACCTAATTTACAAGAACTTGAGTCAACATACAACTAAATCTGAAGTTAGATAAAAATTCGTCCATTAGTTCTATAGATAGAGCTATTGAGGCAATCGTTAAAAAGGCAGCACAGAAGCGCCACCTGTTGGGCGATTTACACCAACACATAATCAGTAGCAAGTCATATCAAGGACTAACTGAATCTGAAGTTTGGAGAAAATCCGTGCATTAGTTTTTGAGATAAAGCAACAGCGTCTACAGCAAAAATCGTGAAAATTCATGCATAGCAGCGCCACCTATTGGGTGATTAACACCAAAACCTAATTAACAACAACTTGTGTCAACATACAACTAAATCTGAAGTTAGATGAAAATTCGTCGATTAGTTCTATAGATAGAGCTATTGAGGCAATCGTGAAAAAGACAGCAGAGAAGCGCCACCTGTTGGGCGATTTACACCAACACATAATCAGTAGCAAGTCATATCAAGGACTAACTGAATCTGAAGTTTGATGAGAATCCGTGCGTTAGTTCTTAAGACAGAGCTATTCGGGAAATCGTGTAAATCCTGCAAAATTCATCATAACAGCGCCACCTGTTGGGCGATTTACACCAAAACGTAATCAGCATCAATTCATATCAAGGACTAACTAAATCTGAAGTTTGATCAAAATCCGTGCATTAGTTCTTGAGATAGAGCTATTGCGAAAATCGTGAAAAATGCAGCATAGCAGCGCCACCTGTTGAGCGATTTTCACCAAAAACTAATCAGCATCAATTTGTATTAGGGACTAACAGAATAAAAAATTTTATTAAATTCCGTGAATTAGTTCTTGAGATAGAGCGCCCACAAAATTTGTGTCACATACACACAGACAGACAGACAGACAGACAGACAGACTCACAGAGTCACAGACAGACATTTTGTAAAAACATGTTTTTTGGAATCTCTGACCCCTAAAACGTGAAAATCCGTCAAAAACCGGAATTCGAAAATTTTCATGAATCCAATACTTTCTTCTCGTAAAGATAGAAGAAAGTAAAAATGAAACATTACTTTAAAATTTTCTTCTGTATTTGTATATGTGATTCGATTACATGTTTCGATACCTGTAGATATTTCCAAAATTTGTTTGTATAAAAAGTTCTGCTTCATTAACTTTCATAAATTTACTTAAAGCTGCAACATATTATATCGCCATATATCGAGCAAGTTCTGTCACAACTCTAAAATTAGACTACTAATCTACAAAAATCAGTAAAAAAGTACCGTGCAAAATTGCGTGTTTATGATGTTTTAATTTCAAAAAGATTCCTAATTTCTCTCTAATTTGGCAAGTGAGAAGTAGTCAAACTTAATTTTCACCTCTATCAAAAGTCAACAATAGTACACATCTTAAGGTATCAAATGACTCTGTACGTCAAATTTCACAAAAATGAACTATCAACATTTTTCCATTTGACTCATCAATGTTTTGTAAATAAAGTAATTTTTTTTTAGTTTTTTTAACCTTTAACTGCCTTAAGAATTTTGTTTTTCTACATATAGTTTCAAATAATTAATAACGTTTTGTAACTTTTGCAATAAAGAAGGCCGAAAATCTATAGTTCCTCACATAGCAATGTCGCAAAACGCACCAACTGACATTATCTTTTTTCGCTTGCCGCCTAAGCCATTGATACACATGACATGTCATTTCCTAATACGTCAACGGCGGGGAAATTCTAATTGATTTTTTGCTATTTGCACAAGTTTTCGAGATAATCGACTTCCATCGATGATACACTGATCGACTTCCATATTTTGATACTAGGAGTTCTCCGAGTAGTTTCATTGTGTAGTACTCCACTTGGTATTGCGTAAACACCACTTTTATAACTGTATTTATATCTGTTTCCAAGCTAAATATCTGTGAAACTTAAGCACTCTTTACGTAATACTTATCAGCGACGCTGAAATTCTAATTTACTTTTCGTTACTTCCGCTAGTTTTAGAGATAAGATCAACTTCCATATTTTGATACTAGTAGTTCTCCGCGTAGTTTCATTGTGTAGAACTCATTTGGTATTGTGAAAACACCACTTTTATAACTATATTTATATTCCTTTCCAAGCTAAGTAGTTGTGAAATGTATGCACTCTTTACGTAGTACTTATCAGCGACGCTGAAATTCTAATTTATTTTTCGTTATTTCCACTAGTTTTCGAGCTAAGATCTACTTCCATATTTTGATACTAGGAGTTCATTGAGTAGTTTCATTATGCCGTACTCACTTGCTATTGTGCAGACTCCACTTTTATAACTGCAGTTATATCTGTTCCTAAGCTAAATAGCTGTGAAATTTATGCACCTCTTACGCAGTATAATAATTTTAACATATCATGGGTTTTGGATATATCTAAACACTACTAGGCAATCCTAATTGCCTCAAACCAACAACTGCAAGGCCGTCTCGTGGTATTCAACTTCATCTTCACTCTGTTAGTGCCATTGGTTGTCTCCCTCGGCGTTTATCCAACTTCTGTGCCGTTTCTATATTACCTTGAAATATGTATTTTTTTACATGTTGCTATGTAGCCTGTAAATTGAAATGTGAAGTACAGAAGCTGAATATTATTGTTACGTCCATAATATCGTCCACAATTAGATGAAACATTTATAATTTTCCTCCCAAAAAAAAACTTTTTTGTCGATAAATTTATTCTTCAATAAAATATTGGCTTCCATGTAGCAGAGCTGTAAAAATAAATTAAAAATTCAGCGTTGCATTCTGAGGAAAAAAAGAAATCAAGATTCACTTTAAATTGATTTTAAATCATTGTATATAAGTAATATACTTATAATAAAAAAATGAAACATTACTTTAAAATTTTCTTCTGTATTTGTATAGACAATGATTTTCAGAAAATTCTCAAATCAAAGTACATGTTATAAATAACATTCTGTGTGGTAAAATTAAGAAAAGTAATATAAATGTTAAATATAATATAAATGTAGTTAACTTCAGATTCAATACACTGTTAGCCTAGCACACAGAGAAACGTGTGCATTAGGGTGGTCACAAGCTATATGGGGAAAAATTATTTTAATATTATCTTATGAGGAACCCCTCTAAAAGTTGAAAATTAGTTAAAAAATGAGATTGGCAAAGTTTCAGCTCAATTGAATAATAATAACCCGTGCCTCATCGAGGTTGAAATCATGAACAATCGTGTTTTTTGGCGAAAAATTGTAGTTTTTCTTTCATTAATTGAAAACTATTTGTTTTAGAAATCTGATTATTGTTTTATTTCATAGAAAATGTTGTTGCCTTGAGCTTTCACTCTCATCAAAACTTATATTTAATGGCATATAGTATTTTTCAGGTCAGCTCGTGAACCATACTCTCAAACTCTGCATTTTTGAAAAAGAATTGAAAAATGACAAATGAATAATTTTGATTACTTTTGATAATTTTTTTTTGTATTATTTGAATTAAAAAGAAAAGAAATTAAACAATTTTTGTAATTTTAAAGATATTTCATGAATTTTAGTTAATTATTAATTATCTAGTTCTGTGCCTGGAAAGAAAGATCTCCTCAATTTGTATTGCAATTGAAGCGTATTCAAACGGAACATCTGAATGTCTCTTCTTATTACAAGGCTGTTTTTGTTACCTACTAGCTTTATCTATTTTCATTCATTCCGGCAACCCCCCCCCTCTTTCGGTATGATGGCAGAAATGCAAGATTTTTTTTTAGATTGGCCACATGTCTCATCAAATCACCGACAGTAAGTAGTTGTAAAGTTTTATGTGTTTTATTTTATAATATTCGCCAAGAGAAACTGAACATCAGAGAAGCAGCTAGAATTACAGTATACCCACCAGATAACCACAGATTTTAATTTTAAGGAGAATTGTAACACGACTCCGCAAGCAACTATTTCGAAAACAAAGAACTGAGCTCATCAAAAACAGATTTATAAATTCCGATTTAGAGGGAGCTGTTGTTCACATCGATGATGGAAAACTACTTCCTCATTTTTTTAATACAGAAAATGTAGAGAGGATAGCAGTTATAATTAGTTGTGGAGATGAGGAACAGTTAATAGAAGTTCCTCAGTTTGAAAATAGTACCGAAATAATTCAGGCAAAAGCTGTATTTTCAGTAGTTGAAGAATGGGAGGAAGTTGATAAAATCCAGGCATTGTATTTTGATACCACTGCAGTAAACACTGGTCGCCTCAGACGAACCTGCATTTTGCTATAGCAATTATTAAAGAAAATATTTTCTTATTTACCATGTCGCCACCATAATTTAGGAATTAGCCTAAAAGCTTTTTTTTTTATTGTAAAGTGGGCACAGTTACTGCCCCTCAGCTAGATATTTAAAAATAATTTCAGATAGGGTGGTCTAAGTTAGTTCAGACTAAGTATAAAAATGCTATTGGAGACGAAATATTGAATATAAAATACTTAATTCAGAAGAAATTTCCAGTTTTTTTGCTGAACATTTAAAAAATGAACTGCACAGGGGTGATTATAAAGAAATTATCCAATTTTGTGTAATTTTTATAAGACGTCTTCCTCCAAAACACATTTTTTCAGAGAACCTGGTACTATTCATCATGCCAGATGGATGGCACAGACCATTTAGAAAAAGAAGGTATAGAGCTTATTTTGCTTATTTAAAATCAATATTTATTGTCAAATCATGGTGCAATGCCCCCACTCCCACCCCAATCAAGAATTGAAATTAATAAAATGACTTGTTGACTACAGAAAACTTGATAAATAGATTACAGACAAAGCACTCACTATATAATGATAAACCGCCTTTGTATCTTAACTAGGATCAAGTTGCAGCATTTTCATTTTTAGATGATACTTTGGAGAAAAAAAAAGTCAAAATAAGCACAGCTGTAAAATTTATGTTACTACTGTCATTAATTAATGTCATTTGAAGAAGAAAATTATGATGACTGTTTGTAAGAACAACAAAAGGTTTCAACGAAGTGGATTATTTATTGGGCAAAAAAGTTGATGTTTTTGTTTAATCTCAAGCTGTAAATTTTAAGAGATTTTATGTTAATATGCAATTTTAAATACCAATCCCAATGTATGTTGTGAAAATAAACGTTATTTAAAAGCAAAAAAATGTGAATGGTTTTAAGGTTGTCAATGACACAGCTGATTGGGTAATAAAATTAATCTGAGATTTCGATTCCTTTTTAACAAATGACGAAGATAGAAACAGTTTCTGCTAAAAGTTGTATCTGAATGTAGAAAAACTTTTCAAGACTCTTCAAAAGCTACATTATCTAAGCCATTACCATCTTACTGTGACAATTGTAAGAGATAATAATTTCTTTTCTTTATAATGATTCCTTTCTTGTAGTAAAACTTTAATAATAAAATGCATTTCAACATTATTTATTCTCGTTTTCATACTTTATACCCTTTTTAATTTTAATTCTTTAAGTTTAGATCTCGAATTTTTTCATTTACGTCGGAATTTTTTTAAATTAAACCCATTATTATGTACAAAATGAAAACAATAAGGTGAAAAGCAGATGAAATGGAATGTTACAATGTTTTTTCGCATTTTCATAAAAAGTCAATTTTTAAGATTCATATCGAGTTTGGTTCTAAAAAATGCGCATATATTTAAATCTACAAATCTTTACAAAAAAATTGTGTGTGGTTCTTTAAGGCAAAAACATTTTTTTCATAAAATGAGACCAGTATTATGTTTCTAGGTTTAATTGTATGCATTTTATGAAGTAAAAACAGCATTTTTTTCAAACTTTGACCTCAATGAGGCACGGGTTAACATTATCCAAATGAGCTGAAACGTTCCCAATCTCATTTTCTAGCCAATTGGTAACTTTTTGGGGGTCTTCCGGAAAAAAATCGAAAATTGATTTCCCGTGACCACCCTAGTGTGCATACTTTTAATTTTACTATTTTTCAAGCTTATAACTTATTTTAAATTTTTCTGATTCTCATGAAATAAAAACGGTTTGTAAAATGCATTTGGTATTGAAATTAATTTAAAAAATAACTAATCAGAATAATTAGTTATTCGTAAAATTAAATACAGTCGGACCTCTATTTAACGAACCTCTATTTTGCGAATTTCTCTATTTTGCAAACTTTTCCTAGGAACCAATAACATTTTGCGAATTTTTTCATAAACTAACCTCCAAATAGCGAAGTGCATTCTCTATTTAACGAACTTTTTTCTTCTGATATAATTTTTTTTTCTCCCTGTTTCTCAAAATATTTCAGGACACTTCAAACTTATTCTTTCTTTTACACATTTTATAATGATCAATGACCTTGAATTGGTTTTACCAGGTGCCTAACTCAACTAGAGCAGTAAAATCCCTGTCATTCTTTGCATTTCATTCAGAAAGTGCACACTTTCAATAACCCCCCTTGCACACTTAAAAGGGCTGTTCTGTAGTAAATAAGTTTCTATAATTAAATTTAAGAACGCATGTAGTAATACAATGCTTAAAATTACTTGTTATAATAAATACGATAATGTCATTAAAATTCATTAATTTTAATGTAAATGTTTTCTTAAATCTGAAAATACAGTGTATTTCCGGATAGTATTTTTTTAAATTCTTGTTGTCCTTACAGATTTCCTGTTGATGTGTAAAATGAATAATAATAATAAAAATAAATATGATTTATAAAAAGTGTGATTAGTTAAGTTTTTTAATATTTTTTAGTGTTTATGAATTAAAAATCTGTTTTGTGTAGCTTAAAGTATTTAAAAAGGCTCATCTCTATTTAACGAATTTTCCACATAACGAACTTTTTTACGGGATTTAACGACTTCGTTAAATAGAGGTCCGACTGTACTGCAATTAAATGACGCTCTTCATATTTTTGTTCAATATTTCTCGTTCAATTATTTGTTACAAACTTAAAGAACTGTGTAAAACAGAACTGCATTCGAACTTTATTTTCAATTTATCTCTAGTTTCCAGTAATTTTATTCTTTCTCACACAGACTCAATTAAGCTCAGATGTATGATGCTTGGACACTGAAATTAAATTTTGCGACTTTTAATGAGATTGCATTGTCTTTCTGCCACCCAGAATAAGATAATGTGATGTGAAATTCATAAATGAAGCATTTAATTGTATTAACTAAACTATTCATGAGTATTCCATTGGTCTGGCATAATTTATTTAATCAAAATTAGCAAAATATGTGTCAAATTAAATGTCTGATGCTTTCATATGCAAAGTAATTGTGTTTCTAAATATTCATATTTTGAGAAATAAAATTATTTAAGCTTTAAATAATAAAGATTAATTAAATTAATTTTATTAAACTGGAGAATACTTTTACTGATTTTTTTTTTTTACAATTTTATTACAAAATAGCTAGTTTGCAACATTATACAAGGTGTTCATAAAAAAGTCCCAGTTTCAATGGTATATTATAACAGTTTAATTGTGACTATTTACAACAATCATACGTCAAATTGAAGGTAAACTAACCTAGTTTTTCACAAATGTTCAGTATGTCCACCTTTAGTTATATGGCACACATCCAACTTAAAGTCCAATTCTGTGTCTCAACTCTGCCAAATCATTAGGTAGCG
This sequence comes from Maratus speciosus, assembly GCA_963932465.1. Lineage (NCBI taxonomy): Eukaryota > Metazoa > Arthropoda > Arachnida > Araneae > Salticidae > Maratus > Maratus speciosus. Next base: position 462,347,318 of record OZ010789.1, read on the forward strand.
GCGGAATATATGCGCGATCTTTTTAAAGCCCCCAAAGAAAAAAAAAACCACCTAGCTCTAACTGCTTTTAAATCTTCAGCCCAGCAATAACGCTTTACGCTCAGGAGTCGCCATTTTGCGTATGTGGCACTGCAAGCTAGTAAATAACAAACCAGTACTCGCACATACGCTTATCTAAAACTGTTTAAGTTACACTTTATTTGTGACCTTGAACTAACACTTTGCAACGCTAACAGTTGATACGATGAAAACATCAGAGTTCTCATACAAAGAATATTATAACCATTATTCCTATATATACATATAACAGCGCTACACTTACGTTTGTGGATGCAACTTTACACAATTTTCCCTTTTTCTATTCTTTTTTTTTTTTCATCAACAAAAAAAAAAGTACGAAAAATTATTGATTACATCCAACTTTTTTCACCACCTCCGTCCCTAAAATACCGTACGAGATATTTGAGATATCTCGGTATAACAATGAACTACCTTGTATTTGTATATGTGATTTATCACATTGCTAAGTAAGCGTAGAACCAACAGAGTGAAAAATGTCCATGCCGGGAATCAAACCCGGAACCCTTGGAATACCGCTCCAAGTGCTCTACCATTTAAGCTACGAGGACGATACCCAGCTTAGCATCTCTCACTCATTCATGTTGGTAAAGCTGCAACTGCAGCACAAGATGGAACAGTCTTCATGAGTTCACAATCCCACGGCGAAACATGAGACACAAATAAACCCAGCATCGGTGAACACATATATAAATCTAATTAATTTTTAAATTAATTTTCAGCAGTGAAATTACGCTTGAAATTATTGAATATGTGATTTATCATATTGCTAATTTCAAGCATAATTTCACTGCTGAAAATTAATTGAAAAATTATTTAGAATTATATAACTTATATTTTATGACAAAACTATTTGTTACACTCTGTATTCCTTTTTTTTTTTTTTTTTTTTTTGCTTATTAATTTCTTTATTGGATAAAATATAAACGAACTCAGTTTAGTAATTTGATTAAAAATAGCTGTGATATTAATTAATGTATTATTTCATATAACAAAACATTGTGTATTACACGATGTAAATTTATTTAAACCGTTTTATAACTTGTTTTGGAGTTTAAACAGATTTATGATTTTAGGTATAAATATTCGAGAGTACTTAAAGGTATATTCACAAATTATAATGTTGAGATTTAAATACTTATAACTTGTACTATCAACTTACAACTCAGCAATTTAAAAAAACAAGTTGGAATTTGCTCGTCAAATGTGGCAAATGAGGTGCGTTCGTACTATAACTAGTTTTATAAATATTTTTTGCACCACATATTGCTTTGAATGTATATTTTAGTGCACTTCATAAGTGAATATCAATTTCATTCTGTTCGAACGGTCGTAACATCATTAAAATCCACTTGCAATAATTTTTTCCCATTGGCCGTAATGTAAAGGAAAATTTTTGACTGTCCCTGTAATTAAACTATACATTCAATTTTCATAAAATTTGAAATGACTCGACAAAATTTTACAGCAATTATATATTTAAAACTTCAGACCATTTGGTTGGGTAGTTTTTGCTCTGTTATGTGCGGACGGACAGACAGACGGACTGAACGACGACTATAGGTGCTACGTATTTATATATTTACAAACGCACCTAAAAAGAAATACTAAAATGAAGATTAACTTAAATAAATATGTTTGTTATAAATATTTGGAGCATTGTAATTTTTTTTTACATCTAATAAATCAAATGAAAAGGTGATTAACAAACTTAAAAACTTACAGAATTTCAATAAACTTCTTGTAACTCTCTATTTTCAAATTTATAAGCTTTCTATTTCGAATATTAAACCGTATCATTCACCTTTATCCCAGTTATTCTACTTGCTATTAATTTAGTTAAAAAGATCACAAAGGTATATGAATATTTTTATAAAACATTTTTTACAATTTAAAGATATTTTTTGTGGGCATGAGATTGTAAAAGAGGATATGTAAAAAAACCAAACAATGTTATTAAAAAAAAAATTGTTTCTAAGGTAATTTTATTAGATAACTTTTTTTATTTATTTTATAAAACATCCATTTTCTTTGTTCTAAAAACGTTTTACTCTAAAGAAACATCAGGGAAGAAAAACATTCTTTCTGCTTTTCAGAGGACAATGTGTGATTCGATAATTCATTTAAGAAATTAAAAGTATAATCGAAAAAATAAAATTCTTTTTTTCAAGAAATTTTTCCCCTGGTTTTTAATTTAAGTTTTTTAGAAGCACCTGCATCACACTTTTTAAAGAAACTAATTTAATTAATTTTATGCAGATTTTAGCCTAAACTGTGCATAAAATAATCTTAGTATAGAAAGGATACACTAATTTTCATAGTTTTTTTTTCAGCATCCTTTATTGTAAATTGTAGTATAAAGTGTCATTTTTTTCGGGTTTAAAAAAGGAAGAGCTTTATTACATTTCTCAGAACTTTATTTTAAGAAAATTTTTTCAATGGGAAATGAATAGTTTATTCAAAATTTCATCATGCTGCATAAATAATCATGTTATAAAAAATATCGTGTATGTTATGCATTTTTTTGCGTAATTTTTAAAATACCTGGAAGGGTTCTTAAACTCTTAATTACAACAAACTACAGCCCTGCAAGGGTCGGATTGTCCGGATTCGATCCCGAAAACTCTTCTTAAAGTAAACTCGACACATTTCAACACGAACCCGACACGAATTAGAGATATTCATATCCGAACTCAACCCGATCAGGAAGATTAAAAATATTAACCCATATTTTAATACAATTATGGAAAAGCAGTCTACAGTTATATCTCTAACTACCAGAACTACCCGGCTTCGCCCGTGTCAATTATAAGGATCCTTCCAGGTAAAATAAATTAAAACGAAATAATACGTCAATCACAATAACTGAAACTTGTGCATTCATTCCCATCCACAAAACGTTAAAAAGGCAATCAGAAAACATGACGTTATTGCCTCGCAACCATGGTAAAATCCCTGAGCTTTAATAACAGAATGTGCGTTATCTTTGCCGGATGTAAGATAAAAATGCGTTATTTTCCTCACAATACGAAAAAAAAAAATTCCACCAAATCGCGCAGCATTTAGTGAAATTCTCGTTTGCATGGTATATATATAAAGTACAAACACTATGTCAGTGCCCATAAATTGTGCCCCATAAATTGGAACCCATAAATTGCGCCTTTACTGCAATTTTTCTAACTTCTAAACAGCACACAATTTCATTTTTTACAATGTCGAATAGAAAACAGTTCTTTCAAACGAAATTTGTTTCAAAATTATATCTCAGTTTTCTGATTTTAATGGATTTTAAAGTAATTTTCAAGCATAGATATTTTTAAAGGTACGTGCAACCCGATTACGAAAAAAGAACCCTTTTACTCTTAATGCAAGTATAAAGAAAATACATGTCTATGAGTAAACTGGTATCATGTTTTCTGTGGCAACAAACTGACACAATAATTAATTTCCCTTTTACTGCAATTTAACCTCTAAACCTCGCACATTTGATTGTTTCAACATCTTATAGAAAGCAAAAGTACTTTCAGTAAGATTTGTTTGTAATGTTTATCTCAATTTACAGATTTTTTTATGGATTTAAATGAATTTTCACGCATACATATTTTTTAAATATGCTTGCAATCCAATTACAAAATATTAACTCAATTGTTCAAAAACATTGTAACTAATTTAGAATTTGTTTGTTTTCGTGTAATATTCAATAACTAAATTGGCAAACGAAATTAAAACGCCAAAAATAACATAAAATAAAACACGAACTTAACAGATTATGGCTGTATTATACAATCGAAGAAGTAAACAAAATACAGGAGCCATTTATTTACGGTGAGTTGACTACACGTTGAAAAGATTTGATGGAATGTGAGGTCATATCTAGCCTTTTTTTTCTTGTTCTTAAATTGTTTCCATGAAATTTGACTGTTTGTTTTAAAGTAGATATTTTAATTTAAAAAAACAATTAAATTAAGGTGCTACGTCATTTTACCGCTCTTATAGTTGAAGTTTTTATTTTATATATAAATAATGTGCGTTTTCTGTTTAGAATGACGTCAATTTCAAAAATGCAAAAATATAGCAACGCGTTATCGTTACTTTTTTCACATTATTGTGTCATTTTTTAGGGTGTGGCAACGGGAAAGAAACGATTTAATTAGAAAATTAAAAAGATATATTTCTATAACGTTAAATTACGGAACATGGTAGAAAAAGGGATAAATAGTGTTCTGATGATTTTTTAAAGTAGACAGTGCTCTTTTCCACGTTCTAAAGCCTATGTAAATGAAGTTTCGTGCAAATCCGTCAAAAATTGAAGATTTGTATAAAGGACATACACACAGAGAACGGCTTTTATATATATAGATATCAATTTAATCTTTTTTGTATAACTGGAAACATATCCGCTCGTTAATATTCAAATATGTAGTTTTTTTACTCATAAAAAAATATTTGTGACAGTCTTTGGAAATGTTGGGTCAACTCGAACTCAATCCGACCGGACCGCGGATCGGGTTACCATAGCAACGATCGTTTCTTTGTAAATATATATATAAATATATAGTGTTTGTCGAAAAAAATGTTTAATTTTGTGTAATTAATGTAAATTTATATATTTGTAATTTTTAAACTATAAAACACTTTTGAAAGAGGCATTTTCGTTGCCATATTTAAAGCCGTCTGGCTTTGCAACTAAACTTTGCAACCGAATTTGTGCCTGACAAATTAATTATAGGTTGTCTGCTTGCCAAATAGTAATGTTATTTTTAAGCTTGATAAAATGACGTAAAGATGACTTATAATTTTTAAACTATAAAACACTCTTGAAACAGGCACTTTCGTTGCCATATTTAAAGCCATCTGGCATTAATTTTGCAAACCTAGTTTGTGTCTGAAAAATTAATTATAGGTTGTCTGTTAACGAAAGAGTAATATGTTACCTATAAATGTGGATCTGGCAGGGTCTTAGCGACATTGGTAACCTCTGGTAATAATGGATTAATATCACAAATGGATAGTAGAAACAGGTGTTATAAACAAAAATCATGCTAAAATGACGTAATTTTGAAGTTTTTTGACCTGCATAACCCCTTCTCCCGCAGGTAAACGCGACGTCTCCCGACTGCCAGACCGCCCGCAAACGTACTACACCATAAAACGGAAGAACATATAGAAAAATGAGCCTTGATAAAATGACGTAATTTTAAAGTTTTTTGACCTGCATAACCCGTTTTCCCGCGGGTAAGCGCAACATCTCCCAACTGCCAGACCGCCCGTAAACGTACTACACCATAAAACGGAAGAACATATAGAAATATGAGCCTTGAAAAAATGACGTAATTTTGAAGTTTTTTGACCTGCATAACCTCTTTTTCCGCAGGTAAACGTAACGTCTCCTGACTGCCAGACCGCCCGCAAACGTACTACACCATAAAACGGAAGAACATATAGAAAAATGAGCCTTGATAAAATGACGTAATTTTAAAGTTTTTTGACCTGCATAACCCGTTTTCCCGCGGGTAAGCGCAACATCTCCCAACTGCCAGACCGCCCGTAAACGTACTACACCATAAAACGGAAGAACATATAGAAATATGAGCCTTGAAAAAATGACGTAATTTTGAAGTTTTTTGACCTGCATAACCTCTTTTTCCGCAGGTAAACGTAACGTCTCCTGACTGCCAGACCGCCCGCAAACGTACTACACCATAAAACGGAAGAACATATAGAAAAATGAGCCTTGATAAAATGACGTAACTTTGAAGTTTTTTGACCTGCATAACCCCTTTCCCGCAGGTAAATGCAACGTCTTCCGACTGCCAGACCGCCCGCAAACGTACTACACCATAAAACCGAAGAACATATAGAAAAATGAGCCTTGAAAAAATGACGTGTTTTTTGACGTTGCTAGCTCTTAGACTAACATATTAAATACACTGATTGTAATTTTGGAATAAAAGGCAGTAAGTAGTTCAAGGTAGTAGTTGAGTAATTCTTGCATAGTTAGCCAAACATAGACTTTACTGGCCTTAAGAACATGTGGAACTGTACAATTTATGAACGTTGTAATATAAAAACGACATTTAGTACATCGCGGTAATGACAATGAACGCTAAGGGCAAAATTTAAACAAGCATAATTAATAGAAATGTTGTCTATGCGTTGTCTAAATTGTCGTGCGTTGTCTAAATTGCCGAGCGTATAAAAAGTAGAGATATGGAATATACCCATATAATCATTGCATTGGTTCTAAAGCTTTCCATATATTACAAATTGGTGTTTCCATGAAATTTGAAGTTTGGAACAAGCCTTGGTAATTACATTTACTCCATTGCATTTTTCTAGATATTGAGTTTTTTTTTCATATTTTAACTAGAACACAATGTAGTGCTTGAACAGAAATGGTCACAAAAAATTAAATAATTCATAGTTGACTGGATTAATTCACATTTTTTAGCCAAGGACGTTTATTTTTCGATTATCTGAGAAATAACTCATATAAAGAAAACCACACATCTTAAATTAACATAATATGATTTAAACAGTCTCAAAAGCTGGATATTGTAAATAGCCCCAAAAAGAATTGATGTTAATAATTCTCTTTTACTGAAAGCTATCGGAAGAAATAATTTCAAACATCTATTTATCAGTCTTTTGCATTCTGATATACAAAGAACGTACTAAATAAATTTCTTTTGTTTTAAAAAAATATATATTTAAACAAAACTGCAACCATGTGTAATTTTACATAATCGGTTTCGGATACCCTTAACACATCAATAATTACAAGCAAACCAGCAGTAATACAAATTCTGTTACTTTGGTATCAAATGTTTCATCCAAATAAACGTTATTCTTTTTAATAGTCCATAAAATAGAACCTAAATAAATATAAAAGCTTAATGCAAAACAAACCTTAAAACTACCTTAAAACCTACTTAGCTTAAAACCTTCGTTTATTTTCTTTGTAGACGTCATTAATAAACCTTAAACACATTATAAATAAGATTGATACTTGCATAACTCTTTACATTTGCATTAGCTTTCTGTTTATCTCACGGTGTGTTAATGGTTGTTTTGCGTGTGTATTTTTGTGGGCAACTTGTAAGAAAATTAAACAAAAGATAACAAAAGTATTTATCTTCAAAAGATTTAATTTCTTGTAACAAACTGATTAAAATATGTTTCGATTTTCGATTACATAAAATAAAAGCTATGTAGTATTAAGCTAAAATAACTAAGTATGTTGCACTTGAAAAACGAGACAAATGTTTTAAAGTAATGTCTTAATCTTAAAACAGTTTTTATTATAATTATAAAACTACAATAATTTATTTATTAAGAGGACTTAGAACCTTAAAATCTTTGCTAAGTGCTTCAAAAATATGGAAGATTTTTATTACGATATGTAAAACCAGATTAAATTACTTATTGATTAAGGTGAATCAAAACCTTAAAGATCCTTATAAAAAGCTTAAAAAATCTGAAGCTTATTTTTAATATAAATTGTATAGCTAGAGTAACTAATTTAATTGATGAACTATAATTAGAAAATCAAAAAATAAGCATATAAACTAAAACAATTTAAAAAATATATATGTATGTATGAAGCGAATGTTTTAAATCTAATTTAATGTAAAATTACTATATTAAATTACTTTTTTAGAAAAAAATAAAATAAAGTAAAAATTTTGAGATTAGTTTTAAAATGTAACCTCATTTTCTTTTTGAAGTTCTTTCATAATATTGATAGAGACGATTAATACACATTTAACAAAGCTTTAACGAGTTATAGGAATAAACATTGGAAAGAGAAAAACAAACGAAAATACATAATTTGCTTGTAGATTTCATTCATAACACAAACAGTTGATAGCCGTTTGAAAAAATAATTCTATAAAAGTTTACATCAGAAAGATGCAGAGTCGGAAATTCTGCAGTTTCTTTATAAGATTGCATAAACTTTTTTTAATATCTACTAATAAAACAAAGCTACTAGTAAAAAAAAAAAAAAAATTTCGCCAGCATACAAAAGTTTTGATTACTGAGCCTCTATAAGATCTTGAGTAAGTATTAAACAATAGCACTGGAAAATATGTACATACATTTTATATTTCACTCATAAATATAAAAATAAATAAAGTAAAAGCCATTGCTCAAGACATTAGGGCGACAGTTATAATGATCAATGTAAAGACGATCGGTTCTAGTTTAGCTTTAAGGCACCTTTAAATTCATCTTGTAAGTTAAACCACATCACCAGGAAACATGTTTCAACATGTGCTTTATTAGAAATATAAATCACTTAGTTTAAAAACAAAATTCCTCATTAAAAACAAAATTTCTCATTAAAAACATGGCACATATATTTCGGTTTAAAATAATATCCGTGCTTCTTTAATTGAAGAGTAAAAAGCCACGTCTAGCGAGGAAGAAAAGTAAATGAACATACGATAACTGTAAATGTGGCTTCTATGCGTGCCCACTGCGTATAGTATAACTGTCCTCTAGTGCTATTTTATTTAAACAATAAGAACACAATCGCATCACAAGAAAACTTTCTCATCTTGATAACAAAACAAGTTTATTTAAAAAATTTAAAGAAAATTACAGACTATTTTTACAGCATTTTTTTTTACCAAATAGTTCATGTCCCGCCTAATATTACATTCATTAAAAATAAAGGGAATGTTTCTATTTTTTGTTTTAATTAACTTTATCTATGTTGGAATTTTTCTTTTGGTGATTACTTATATTACAGTATAATTATTGTGATTTTTTTCTGATAATCTATTGAAATATAAACGTTACTATTTTATTGTAAAAGCATTTACGTCGTATTTATCTTATTGCACTAATTATAATTGTAATTACAGTTGTAGTGTATTGTATTTAGTGATTTATGCTTGCTTCTTCTCAGACCTTGTATCCTATAAACATTCGTTGTAGGAGTCTGGTTTGGTGCTCAGCCATTGAAAGATAAACTGTCTAATTTTGATAATTAGTTATTTACAATTTCATCAGAAAGAATCTTTTCTGGTTTGGGTTTTGTTCAGTTTAAACTGTACAAGAAGTTATTGAATGAAAAAAATGGCAAGCTTACATTTCTGTTCAAATTTTTCAATAAAAACAAGTTATTTTGTATTTAAAAGTTTGTTGTATAAAGCAAAATTTTCTTGCAACTTGATACTAAATTCTATTGTTTGCTTTTCGTGAGTGTAAAAAGCAAATTGTGTCTGTTTTCAGTTAATTGATCTTCAATTTTCTTACGCAAGTGGTAAAAAGAAAAGTAAAAGACATTTAGAATATTGTTTTATTAAGCTTTATGTTATGTGGAATATATTTTAGTTTCTAATTTATATTAGGTCTGGGAATATTTATAATCATAAAAAAATTGAGTATATTTTGAAAATATCAGATATACATTAAAAATGCCGCATATATATATATATATATATATATATATATATATATATATATATATATATATATATACATATATATATATATATATATATATATATATATATATATATATATAAATGTAGGATATTTTTGATACTTTCGAAAATATCATGATATTTAGTACCCTGGTTTAAAAGTACTTAGCATGTACAGGCAATCTAAGTCAAAAAATTATTTTCCCACAGTTTTTTAAATATAAAATATTGTGACAGCTAGCAACAACAAGAACAAAAAAGCAAAAAAGAGCATTATAGTTTTCAACAAAAATATTTTTGCTGAGTGAAGCAGAAAATGGTAAGTTTTCGAACCATCAGCAGGGAATCTCTATAATAGCCTAAGTCATGTGAATGTCATCAACAGTTCCGGGCTGACCACTTCTCTTTTTTTATTTAAGGTGACTATTTTGGTATTTCAATGTTGGCGCAGGTTAAAAATGTTCCATCTCCATCATTTGATCTATATTATAATAATCCAAGTCACGTGACTGTCATAAATAATTACGGTCTGACCCCTTCGCTTTTCATATCCAAGGCGACTATTTTTAATCAAAATTATTTTTTTAATAATAACTACAATAAAACTACATAAAAGTTGCCATGATTGAACGAAATACGAAAAAATGCGACAGGAACAATGTTTGGCGAAGTCTCACCTGCGCCCGCCTAACATAAAAAAAAAAAAAAAAAAAAAAAAAAAAAAAAAAAAAAAAAAACACAGAGTTCAAGATTTCTCTTTCCGAAACTTCCGATTTGACGAAGGATTGCGCAAGTAACTTAAATTATGAATAAGAAAAAAACATGATACAATGTTTAGCATACATTTAAGAAAGACCAAACTGGTTTACAAAGGCGGCTAGTGAGTTAATATTTACTAATTTTTAAACTATTGCTTTCAAAATTGTGAATTAAATTCGCTCTAAAACAGTCTGGAACTACATCACTATCCGATAGCGTTTATTTGTTGAAATAAAAATTAAATTTTCACTTCAAGAATTCATTTAAAATTTGAAAACATACTGTACAATACATTATCACATACAGGGAAATAAAAACTTACATAAATAAACAAGAGAAAATTCTTTTACGCAAGACTTCATCCAATTGATTAAGCGCTGAAAAATAATAATCACTATATATTAAAAGATAAAATCTGGTGGCTAGTTATTTGTAAAATTATTTTGTCTACGCCTCATCCAATCATCCATGTAAAAAAGAGATATACATTCTTTTACAGTTAAATATGAAATTATAATGTACGAAGAACGGCTATATTTGCTTAATAATTACAACCTGCTTCTTTAAAAAAAAAAAAAAAAAAAAAAAAAAAAAAAATTAAAAAAATTTAATACACTAGGGGGCTCGGCCCCCTACGAGCTACGCTCGCCAACCCCCGTCCAGACACCGCAGACTCTAAATGCACGCTAATTTGATCGGCTTTAAAAAGATTTCGAAAGATTGAATTATAATTTAAAAAACAGTGGCGATCTCCCTATAAACGAATTTTTATTCATTTCTCTTTGATTGGGGAATTTTAACGCCAAATCCGCTGCGGTACTACTTGATTATCCTGTCGACCCATTTCGCCAAATTATATAAATCGCCAAACCACTCGCCAAATTATACAAATTGATATAATTTTTAATTTAAATAACGAAAGAACAAATAAATTCGTACAACATTAATAAAAACACAAATAAAACGTCGAAATAAAAATAACTTGATGACGTATACACGTGTAACAACATTTCAAAATAAGCTAATATAAAAGGAATTAAGTAAAGAGAGTCTTTGTCTCCTGGTATTTTTTAACAAAGCGAAAAGAAAGTTCTTTTAAACGAGACATTTTAAATTAATTCTCAAAATATCAAATAAATGTCTAGCGCAATTTCTGAATTTAAACTTTTTTGCAATATTATTTTGTGTTCATTTTATGTAATAATTATAATGTGACGTAAATATGACGTAATTTCTCCTAAGACTTCTAACGCATGTTAATGAATTTATTATTTTACAATATCCTTTCTCTTTTAAAATTCACGTGTATACTTTTTATGACGCAATTTTTAATATGTTCCTGCTTTTTATACATAATTATTTAATTCTAATTTGAAAGTTTTTTTCCTGTTTATAATAGTCACGTGTAAATAAATTTTTAATTTGAAGCAAACATTATTGCTTGCGCTTTTTATACAGTTGGCAACAGTTTAAATTAGTACAATTTTCTGAAATCTGTAAAAAATATCTCTATAAATGCTGAAAATTTGAATTTAAAATAGAAATAAAACCTGAAAAAATGAGTCAAAATAAAAAAATTAATGTAATCTGCACTCCGGCAAATTCTAACGCATAAAATGATCTAAAAATGATTACACTGCCATGTCTAGTTTTTGCTGCTATAAAACTTTTTTAGTGGAACGATTTTGTCCAACTTTAGCATTAAATAACACTTAAAATAATTCTTCGATTTGAAAACTGTCTGCATCAGCGTGTTTATCAAACATTTCTGTATAAAACCACTGATTTTCATATTTTTGTATGCATTATTTTTGTTAATATTAACGAAGAAAGGCCTCCGATCACAAAAAAATCAAAACCGGCGGCGGCGGCGGCGGCGGCGGCGGCGGCGGCGGCGGCGGCGGCGGTGACAGCGGTAGTTACTTTTTTTTAGAATAGAGAGATAAAACGAATCGATTATTGTTTGTAGCTGGAGCAATAATTATTTATATTTAGTAAAGAAAAAAATTGAATATTTTTTCAGAGCTGGAATTAAAATTTTTATTTTTAATTAGATTGCGAGTTTCAGTACTTTGGGGGCAAAATCTTCAAAAAGAATTCGTTCTTAGTTTTGATATTTTTTTATTTTATACTCTTCATTTACTCTTTATTTTATACTTTCTTTTTTTTTTTTTTTTTTCAAAATTATCTGGACCATAGCAATATACAACATAAAAGTAATATTCGAAAACACAATAAAAATTTTCTGTCTTAAGTCCTATTTTCTTTTTTCTTTTTTTGAAGTAAGTTTATAATTTTTTCACCTATTTTATTAATACTGGTTTAAGAATTTTCTTTTATGTTATTTTTATTGTTCAAATTTTCTTATTAAAAAGCCTTTCTAAGTATTTAATGTTTCATAACAAAAAGAACAAACAGCTTCTAGAGTTTTGAGAAATAAACTTTTTATGAGAGAATAAATGGACGGAGCAGAAGAGTAACGGTGCTAAAGTCGTTTTCTGACAAAAAAGAAAGTCCTGTCTGTTTTACAACATCTGGAAACAGATTTTTGCTTTTCCTTTTACATAGAATTCTTGCAATAAAACAGGAATAAGAATTAGGTTTAACAATATAAAAATTAAAAGAAAAAAATAATACTTCATTATAGGCAAGTATTAATTATGCGTTTGGTAAATACTTTTTAATTTTGAATAACCCATATTTTATTATTTTTTCCACTATACTTCATTATTTTTTCACTTTCACATATCTTTACCTGCATATTTACTTAAATACAAATTAGATGCATACATCTTACAACATACTTACAGGCTTACACACGACAAAATACTAGATAAATGCAACATACAATATACTTATAAAACATGTAATAGACCAATTTTTTTCGAAAAAACGAAGCAATTTTTAGGACTCAGTCATTTTTAGGATATTCTTCATAACCTATTGAACTAAAATTCAACATACAGCCATTTAAATTGAAGTTTCTCGCATAATCGAGTGTTTGACAAAACGGCTTTTTGAACAAACGAAAATGGTATCTACACTGTCCTTAAAAAATCAAAAACAATCTTTATTTATAGTTAATGCATAACGATCTCTTTAATTTACACCATTTTATTTAATATCCAATTTTGACTATATTGATGCAGGAGGAGTAATAGCACGAAGACGTTTCGAATGGAAAGTATCCTATTTTCGTCCCAGGACTCCAGGGATAAACCAATTTGTTTACTCTTTGGAGCACCTCTGATGATTGTGCTATATTTATTTTTTTCTTGTGTTTTATTTAATTTTTAATTTTCTTTGCTAAAATACTATGCAAGTAAAAAAAAAAAAAAAAAAAACAGAAAGAAGTTTGTGCTTTTAAATAAACACGACAATGAGGGAGAATATAGTTAATTATTGATTTCAGCATGTGCTAATTTATAAAAATAAAATGAAACATTTTATATATAAATTATTTTTTATTGTTTCCAGTTAGTGAATTAAATATTTCTGTTTATCTTCAGTGATTTCCTAAACACTGTTTTACGAATATTTATAGAAGTTATACTTAAAGTTAAAATTATACCTTATAACAAAATAGTCTCATACAGTTAATGTGTCCCATAATTGTGAAAATATTTTCCATATTTACTACTTAATCTCTCATAAACAAAGTTATGAGTTACTATTTATTCCTAAGACAATCGTCACGTTTGAAATAAAACATAATTAATAATATACTAATACTGAGGAATAAAATTTTAGAAAATCACCTAAATCCATAATCACACAGTAAAATGATCCCAACTTATAAATGCTACATCAATTTCTTTTCTAGATTACAAATTGCACTAATAGGTACAAATAAAATGCTAAAGGAAATTTTCAAATCTTCGATCAATTTGTTTAGATTTTCAAAAAGATTGTACATATCTTATACCATCCGCGAAAATAAAATTTCAATTAACTAGAGAAAATTTGTTATTCGAGAACAATTATTTTATACAATTTATTTAATGTTGAAAAATTATTACAACTATTATAATAAAATACTATTATAATAAACTAATTATGCAACTATTATAATAAAATAAATAACGAAATATAATTCCCTTGCAAATACAGTTACTTAAAAATTAGAGTCATATGCGTCATCCATTCATTCACATAAAGGAAATTTGCTTTTAAAATGACATTTGAAATTATAAATAAAGAAGAAGCGGTATACTTGTTTAATGATTAACATTCTATCAAAGTATATAAAAATAAAAAGTAAACATTTAACATATATTTTCCTTTTTGTTTATAGCTAGCACACAACTAATATTTTATATTTAGTGAAAAGATATTGAAAATTACTTCATCAATCTTATGTATTTGATGTGACTGTAAGTTTTGGCTGTTTAAATGTAAAAACTTATAGAAAACTTTCTTTCTCATTTATTATTATTATTTAAACTAGATTATGTTAAAAACATTTCAAATTTATTCGGGATTTTCAGAACGGAAGAGGTTATGGTATGTTTTCGTTCGTGGTTATATTATGTTTTTAGATTAAAAAACATTTTTCTCTTTTTATGTTTTACTGTAAGACCCATCTTTCAACACTGATAGTTTGCTGAAAACAAACTTGAAAAAGACACGGATTCCAAAATGCTTACAGTTACAGCATATTTCATACGCTGATATTATACTCTGTTATTTATTTAACTCAACTTGGTTTTTGTACGTAAAGATGGAATTTTAGAATCAATTTTTAACTCACTTCTTGATAGGGTATGAATTATAAAACTGACGTACACACAAATGTGCTTCGATTAACACTAAGGCTAATGTCAGACAGACGTCTTTTGCACGTTTTTTTCCTTACGTATTATCCCTACACAATCCGCTAGCAACTTGTGTACGGATAATACGTAAGGAAAAAAGCATGCAAAAAGACGTTCGTCTGACATTAGCCAAAAACATTTTAATAGTTTTACAACTTAAGGGGTCTTGGACCTTTTAAACGCGTCGAAAATTAACGAAAGACTTCAAAGTTTGAATTAGTCTTTTTTCAAAACCTTTTTTATGTATAAACATGAAATTTTGTATATTGATAAAACAGATTGTGCTTTGTACTATGCTACCATTAGAAATTTATTAGCCTTTTACAGAATTTGTATATTGGTGAAATCAAAAGCGCTCTTTTTTTTACTCCATAAGTCACTGCACGCATGGTATCTTGAGATAGGGTATGGATTATAAAACTGACGTCCACACAGATGTGCTTCGATTAACACTAAGGCTAATGTCAGACGGACGTCTTTTTGCACGTTTTTTTCCTTACGTATTATCCCTACACAATCCGCTAGCAACTTGTGTAGGGATAATACGTAAGGAAAAAAGCATGCAAAAAGACCTTCGTCTGACATTAGCCAAAAACATTTTAATAGTTTTACAACTTAATGGGTCTTGTACCTTTTAAACGCGTCGAAAATTAACGAAAAACTTCAAAGGTTGAATTAGTCTTTCTTCAAAACCTTTTTTTATGTATAAACATGAAATTTTGTATATTGATAAAACAGATTGTGCTTTGTACTATGCTACCATTAGAAATTTATTAGCCTTTTACAGAATTTGTATATTGGTGAAATCAAAAGCGCTCTTTTTTTTACTCCATAAGTCACTGCACGCATGATATCTTGAGATAGGGTATGGATTATAAAACTGACGTCCACACAAATGTGCTTCGATTAACACTAAGGTTAATGTCAGACGGACGTCTTTTTGCACGCTTTTTTCCTTACGTATTATCCCTACACAATCCGCTAGCAACTTGTGTAGGAATAATACGTTAGGAAAAAAGCATGCAAAAAGACCTTCGTCTGACATTAGCCAAAAACATTTTAATAGTTTTACAACTTAATGGGTCTTGTACCTTTTAAACGCGTCGAAAATTAACGAAAAACTTCAAAGGTTGAATTAGTCTTTCTTCAAAACCTTTTTTTATATATAAACATGAAATTTTGTATATTGATAAAACAGATTGTGCTTTGTACTATGCTACCATTAGAAATTTATTAGCCTTTTACAGAATTTGTGTATTGGTGAAATCAAAAGAGCACTTTTTTTTACTCCATAAGTCACTGCACGCATGATATCTTGAGAAAGTATGCATGGATTGTCATGAAACTTGGTAAAGATACTAAACAAATATGCGTGTTTAAAATGAATTACTTTTAAGTATTTACAATGGTAATATTTTTAGTTATGACTATTTTTATTCATTAAAAATATAAAATTTTTATTTTTTTTTTTTTTACAAAAATATTTTTTTAATATAGTTAAGGAAATAATTTTACCCTAAGAGTAGTTCATTTTAAATACACACATATATGTTTAGTATTCTTTAGCAAATTTCATGACAATTCATACATCCTTTCTCAAGATATCATGCGCGCAATGACTTATGGAGTAAAAAAAGAGGTATTTTGATTTCCACAATACACAAACTATGCAAAAGGCTAATAAATTTCTAATGTTAGCATATTACAAAGCACAGTCCGTTTAACCAATATCAAAATTTCATGTTTATACATAAGAAGGTTTTGAAGATAGACTAATTCAAACTTTGAATTTTTCGTTAATTTTCGTTGCGTTTAAAAGGTACAAGATCCCTTAAAGTTTTACTTTAATAAAACGGGCAAATTACGGACAATAAGCTCGAAACCGCAGCGGTCGTTTGACGAATTCGGAGTCTCGCTTTTCCATGTCTTTGACTTAATGAATTCAACTTTTAAATTTTTCCGTTGTACTGGTCAATTAAAAAAAATAAATAAATAAATAAAAGGGACTCAGACGGGCGCGCGCGCGGACCTACACTGTAAAACAAAAACGGACTAAAATACGAAGGTACTACTGGCAATCGAGACGCCAGTACAATTTCCGTATTTTGACGGAACTTTTTCCCGGTAAATTACAGAAAATTTTCCGTTAAATTCCAAAAAAAACGAAACATTTTCTGTAATTTATCGGTAAAAAGTTCCGTTAAAACACGGAAATAGTATTGGCGTCTAGATTGCCAGTAGTATTTCCGTATTTTAGTCTTTTTTTTTTTTTAAATAGTGTATTGTTCCGCGATTTAGTGGCGTATCTGATATGTATGTTTCTAGCCTTTCGAGCGTCTTGCAAAAGGGTAAAATTGTAATGTTGTTTTCTTTTCATTTTGTTTTAAATGCTGAGAAAATATGATTATTTCAACATTATTAAAAAAAAAACTTAATTACAAATATGAATGTAATCCTTGAGAGTATTAATCATTCTTCAATGTATTTAAAATTTATTAAATCTATAGAATTACATTATCTTCAATATTGCTTGTATTGCTGTGAAACCTGGAGATTAGTGAACGAAATATTAAGCCCCGAATGCAGGCGTTATTTATGTGTGTATGTGTGCTTTAATATATGTTGTAGTATGAGTGTTTTATTATACTTAGAGTACAACAACTACCATTCTCGGTACATTGGTGTTCTTCTACCTTTGGCCTTTTGCATTGCTTCAGAAAACGATTCTATTTGGCACAAATTCTAATTTAAAGTATACACGATACTTCCTATAATTAAGTTAATATGTAAGCATGCGAGCACATTACTTCAACAGTTTATATAATGTATAAGGAATTTGAGAAAGGTTTCAAAGAGCATTCTTTCTTCAAGCAGACTTACTTCTTTTTTTGTTCAAACTAAGATTCTAGATATCATCTATTTCAAGCTAAGCCAGTAACATAGCTTTACGAATACTCACAGAACTCATAGAAAATATTTCTAGTATTGAAATTATTTTGGAAGAAAGAGATGCCTTACATTTGTGTTTCCTGTAAAAACGTATTACGATAATCTTTTAACGTATTTAGAAAAAATTGTTTAACAGCATTTATATCTATGGTAATTATCTTATTCGAAATAATACACGATTACCTATACATTATTACTGTTGAATAAAAATTCAGACAATTACCGAAAAAAGCAAATGCTCGATAATCACACCATAACTAATGTATGAACGCTTCATCAGTTCGCTTTAGGGATTCGAAATCGCGCCAAAATGTAAAATTCTATTGTAGGTCGGTAATTTTCACTCTTGCTGGAGAATTTATTTAGAATTTGAAAAAGATTGTACGTTGTATTTTATTAACCATGGGAATACAAATTTAGATTAATTAACTCAGGGAAATTGTTTTACGCGAAACCTCACACGTTTTATTTTCAGCTTTAAAAAATCAGAAAATAATGATAACAGAATAAATAAAGAAAGTTCAGATAAGCATATAAACGCAGTCATTTAAAAATTTAGATTTCTAACAATCAACTATATTCATTCATATAAAGCAGTATTACATGCTTTCATGATATTATTTTAAAATACTAACAAAGAAGAACCACTATTTGCGCTTAACGGTTAAAATTTATCTTTATTAATAAATATAAAACGTTTTAAATACAAAAAAATTCTAGCCGGTATACATTTATATATATATATATTATTATTTTTATTTTATTTTATTTTATTTTATTTTTTATTTATTTATTTATTTATTTTTTTTTTTTTTTTTTTTTTTTTTTTTTTTTTTTTTTTACTGAAAAAAATATTGAAAATTATTTTATAACCGGAATGTAAACTTACATTTTTTACTGGATGGTGAGTGTCAATTTTTTAAACTTAAATCTAAAAAAAAGAAAAAAAAAGAAAAGAAAAAAAAGGGGGGTTCTTTCTCAGTTTTTGTTATTATTAAAAACTCTTCAAATTTATTTGGCTAACTGCAATATAATGCATAAAGTTTCAAAGAGCATTCTTTTTTAAATCGATTAAAAAATAAATAAAATTGTAAATATTATCTCTTTTCAGCTACTTCAGCTACTTTATAAACATTGCTTAACGAATATTTAAAAAACTCACAGACAATATTGCTGTTATTAAAATTATTTTATAATAAAGTGCTCCCATACTTTTAACGTTTTAAATTTTGTAAACGTATTACGATTACTTTTTAACGTATTATAATCAAAACGGTGTAGCAGCATTTATTTTCATGGTAATTCTCTGATTTGAAACAAAGCGCGATTAACCATACATTAATTACTGCTGACTAAATTTTCAGAAAATTACCGAAGAAAGGAAACGCACCATAATCACACTGTACCAACATTCAAATGTATGAACGCTTTATCAATTCCCTTTATGGATTGGAATCCCGCCAAATGCAAAACCATATAGTAGGAAGGAAATTTTTACATTTACTAAAGAACTTATTTAGAATTTGAAAGAGTATGTGCGTTATTTGTTAAACACTGAAAAACATTTAGATTAATACTCATGTGAAATTTTTTGAACGCAAGTCTTCATCCAGTTTATTTATAGCTACAAAAATGATAATCTATAATTATAAACCAAAAACATGTCCGTGAGAAACTCTGACGTCATAGTGATGTTGGCCACACCTGGCCAATAAATTTCGCTTTTATTGCAAGTTTTTTAACTTTTAAACATTGAACAATTTAAACTTTTACACAGTCGCATACGAAAACAAAAATGTTCTTTCAAGTGCAATTTGTTTGAGAACTGAATTTACGGATACTTCACGGATTATTTACGGTTTCTAAAAATAAAATTTCAAGCATGAATTTTTTAAAATCTTTTTTTAAACCTTGCAGCCTGATTACGAAAGATTAATACGTTTGCACTTAAAACATTACAAATAGTCCAGTATTTGTTTCCATCTAATATTCTATAACAAAATTAAAGCTTCATCAATAAATAAATAAAATAATAAAACAATATAAATAAAACACAAATTTAACGGATATGAAATCTAACTACGCGATTAAACCACATAAATTATCAGAATAAAAACGTCTGCCGTAAGTAACGAAATATTTGGCGATTTTTTTGAACTATTAACTTTTGACATATGGCTAATCGAAAACTATCCGCTTTTAATAAATTTCAAAACTTTATTCAAGTACATTATTGTATTTTTTTAGATAAAAAATGCCTTCACTTTATGAGAGCATAATGTAAAAAATATATAACAAATGTAAAAGAGCTATTACAGTTGTAATTAAAAAATAATGGTTTTCACATGTGTTCTGTAACCCGGGGAGCTCTGGCTGAACCTTCCAGTAATTATAATAAATAACAAAAAAAGTAATCAGCTTAAAAATTTAGTTATTTAAAAAATTAGATTTCTAAACGTCTCATCCATATAAAACATAGTTACAGGCTTTGATAATGAAATTTTAAATTAAAAAGCAACTAGATCAAGTATTAATGCTTAATAGTTACAATTTACCCTTATTTATAAAGTTAAAATAGTTACAAGATAAAAGTAATATTTTTGTTTTGTTTTCAGCTGGTACATTTAATATATACAGGGTATTGCCGAATTCGACCGACAAATTCAGAGGGGTGGTAATAGGCGTCATGAAAAAGAAAAATTGCAATGGTCGCAAAACACCTATTTAATAAAAAAATACAAGGTGTTCAACCCTAACTCAACTTGGGTAGCCGGTAATATCTTTTAGAAAGCTTAAGTACATTATAATGAAACTTTTATACAGGGGTCGTATTCTATAGGGAAACTTTTATTGTTCCTACCACTATTTTGAAAATAATATCTTCATCGCACCTTTCTTTAGAATATGTTAAATAAAATGATCATGAAGGTGGCTTAAGGGTTCTGGTAGGAACAATAAAATTTTTCCTATATAATGCGAGCCCTGTTTATAGTGATGCACATTTTTGTTGTAAATGTGGTAATGTCAAAAAAGTGGTAGAAGTTTCCATAATAAGCGCCAGGTGTATGCACTTAACGCTTTACAATTTGTACTGCGATTATCAGTTCATACAGTATCATCGATTACATGAGCACCCTGTTTTTCAAGAACTTTTCGTGATTTTATCACATTTCATACCAAAATAGGTACATATCGTTACATTTTCATTGCGGTATTTTTTTTTTCCTTAAAACTATTACCGTCACCCCGCATTCCATTAGGGTGAAACACCCGGTATTTGTGACTAAATAAGTAGATTGCGACCCCATGTTCAATAGTAATGCTTCATCCTCTTGATACCTACTACCACTCCTCTGAATTTGTCGGTCGAATTTGGCAACACCTCGTATATATTTTTTTATTTACTGAGAAAATTAAAGCAAATTACTTTATAACCAGAATGTATTTTTTTTTTTTTTTTTTTTTTGGTAACATGCTTCACCTTTTTGATAAAAAAAAAAAAAATCTGAGAAAAAAGATCTTTTCTCAGCTTTCGCTCTTTTTTAAAAGCTTTTTAATTTATTTTGTTGTAACAATGTAATCAACCAGTAATTTGAAAAGATTTCAAAGAGCATTAAAAATCTCTATACTTCTATTCAACTTCCATTTAAAAACAAAGATTGTAGCTATTAATTCTTCCCAACTATTTCAGTAAAATTCCTTAATGAATACTCATAGAAAATATTGCTATTATTATTATTTTTTTTATATATAAAAGCATTTCCATGCATTTAATGAGCTTCATTATTGTGGAAAGAAATTGCTATAATTACGGAACAACGTTTCATAAACAAAGCATTAAGCCATCATTTATTCCCAAGGCAATTGTCTCATTTAAAATAAAGTAATATCAACCATACATTAATACGATTGAAATCTTTTTTAGAAAAGTACTGAAGAATGAACACACCCCATAATCAAACCGTAACAATATTCTAATATATAAACGCTTCATCAATTTTCTTTTCGGAATTCGAAATCACGCCAAAAAGTATAATTCAATTGCGGAAAGGAAATTTTCACATCTGCTAGAAATTCCTCGCCAAGTAACTTGCCGGTCCATTCAAAATACGGAACGGGTCGATAGATCTGACGTCACATTTTACCTGAAAGCACGAAAGGTCGGAGGTAAAGCCTATTTCACAGGTGTCCCAGAAAATTTCATTCTATTATTCTTTCTCTTTTAACAAGTGGTGTGTGTCATTCACCTGAAATTCCACTGGCACATTTATGAGAAGAATTTAAAAGTCCTTTGAAAATTCTGCTCTGAGAAAATAAAAATATCCAGCGGTAAGGAGTTCAGTTTTTGTTAAGAAAAACTGATTTTTCGTTAAAAATAAGATATTTGGAAACAATACTATCATTTCTAAACTGGAAAAAGTTGTCATTTTTTTTTTAATTCTTGAATAAAATTCTCAGTGTGCTTTACTCCGGTAGCTTAAATGAAAACATTTAAATGGCTAACCGCCAAAAATACACAAAGGCTTTGTAACGTTTAATAATACACGTTTCAATTTGATTAAAATAATAAATGCAAAAAAACCTGTTAATAAAATCACAAAATGAAGAAATTCGCAAGGCCTTTCGAAATAATTTTGCATTCCTTGCTCCTACTTTCAAAGTGGTAAGGGTACTTATTTGCGCCAGATGAATAAAAACAAAGCGATAATATTATTAAGAAGTTTCTTTCAGTTTATTTGTGTATCACATCGATTTGTTCAACCTTTTATTGTGATTTAAATAAGTTAATTAAAGATATTTACTGCTTCATATTGCATTTCATTTAATAATTTTAAAATATAATTATAATATATTTTACTGTCGACTTTTAAATATCTGATCAAAGTTTTTTCTTTCTTTCATTTTCTTTACGTTTGCAACAAGGGATTGTAACATTGTTTTTAGGGATTACGTTTAATGGTTCCTAATCAAAAATTTCCCTGTACAAATCTCTATTCGAACATAATAAATTAAAGAAATACGCCAGTTCAAAACTGTAATTCCTGTTTAAGAATGTTATGTGTCGTGCGATTTTGCATGTAATTGATTTATTGATTTCTTTTTTAACACGACAGATTCTATGATACGCTAGCAAAAATAACAGTTTTGCTACTTAAAAATTCTTTTTAAATAACTTCGTTAAATAGGAAAATGGGAAATTTATTTAACTGTAAAATTAATTTGCGCCTTCATAACCTTAAAATTTGAAATACCATTTAATTTAATGCATTTTATTATTATTTTGAAGAGTATTGTTTTGAGTCAGGTTTAATTGAGTCTCTACAAATAATTATGTTTTTAAAAACAAGATATTTTGAAAATATTCGAAATTAGACTTTGTAAATATTTCGCATAGTGTCGAAAATTTAAATAGCATCAATAAAGTGAAGAAAGGTTTAACGAACATAGGAGAAAAATTCATTAATGAAAAAGAAATAAGTGATGCACAAATTATGAATAACATAGAAATCATTGTTTTATGGATAAATATTATATACAGGGTGCGTCATAAGTTCGTGCAAATTAAAAAAAAAATCATAATAAAAGAAGTAATAGTCGGTAAAAATTTTGTTTTGCGCGAATATGACCAGAAGGACCTTGGATTTTGTTTCCATGCATTAAAAGATTTCAAAAGCAACCAAAAGATGGCGTTCACACGTCATACTGAGAACTTTTATGCAAATCAGGCAAACACAAACACACAATAAAAAAACCAAAATAACATGACACTGTGCATTTATTTTAAAGTAAAAGATTTTAAACATGACCACCACCACTAGGTATTAGGCAAGTGAGGGTCAATACGCCTATTACAGCTGAATGTAGCATGTAGCGCCAAAGAGGTCCGTCAAATGACATCTTTCAGTTCCACCAAAGGGCCTGGGGTGCCCCAGTACACACAACACTTTAAGTATCCCCACAACCAAAAATCTGCCGATATCAAATCTGGAGATCGCGAGGTCCCCTCAAACTTACAACCTCGACATATCACTCAGTCTTCAGTAAAAATTTCCAACAGGAACGTCTTGACTTCACGTGTAAAGTGGGGCGGGGCACAATCCTGCATGAAGATAACGACAGGTATCGCATGTCTTTCCTGCAATGCAGGCACAAAGTGGTCACGCAAAAGCGCCTCACTTGCCTAATGCCTGGTGGTGGTGGCCTTGTTGAGCATCTTTTATTTTAAAATAAATGCACAATGTCATGCTATTGTGATTAGTTTCATTGTCGTTTGTGTTTTCCTGATTTATATAAAACTTCTCAGTATGACGTGTGAGAGCCCTCTTTCGGTTACTTTTGGAATCTTTTTTTTTTATACATGGAAAAAAAATCCAATGTCTCTCTGATCATATTCGCGCAAACCAAAATTTTTTCCGAGCATTACTACTTCTTTTATTATGAATTTTTTAAGTTTGCATGAACTTACGACGCATCACGTAAATATGGATCGATGGATATAGATATAGATATAGATAGATAGATGGATAGGTAGATATAGATATAGATATATTGATTGATTGGCGTTTATAAAAAAGACTTTAGGTATGTATGAGACCCTTAAAAGCATGGTGGTGTAAGTTACATTTACTTAAATGCTCAAAAAGATGGTTGATCTGGCCGTGTTATAATGAAACCTAATGCGGTATAATACCACATGGGGTCAAAAATCCCTTGACGCGCCACTAAATGGGATCACCAATGAAATATCAATAGTCTTGTTTGTTTGTTTTATTGAACACATACATCAGATTTGTGTGCTTGACACCAGGGCCCGCTTATAAGTTATCGTCGATATACAGAGACGGGATAGCACAAGGAAATTTACAATACCAGAGAATTACACCCTGCGGCTCACAAAGAGTGTGCAACGGAATCGACGGGATTTGAGCCCGCCCCCACCTACGCTCTCAAGTGATTAGCGGCGTGGTGCCTTATCCATCCAGCCACGGTGGGCCCATCAAAAGTCTTTTTAGAAAGTATATACCTTCAAAAAATTCGTATCAAATAACAACAATGAAATTTTGGCTATTTATTTAGGTGTTGCAGACGTGAAAATGATGTCACATTTGCTTTGTGAACACAACAGAACAATAAAAATTTCACGTTTTTTTTTTTAAACAGTTGCTCTTTGGTGCAGAAAAACACAGTACAAACTTAAGAATGGCTTGCAAAGAATTACGGCACATCTGCTCCTTCGAAAAGAATCATTTGTCGCTAGTTCAGGGAATTTAAATGTTTCTATACAATCACCGATGACGCTGCACGTTTATAGACGTCCATTTAAAGCACCAAATTCATAAAACGCAAAAAAAAAAACGATACTATTACTCGCACTTTGGGCAGATTAAGTTAAGGGAGATAGCAGAAATTGTAAAGATCTCAACAAAACGTGTGAGGAATATTTAACATGAAAATTTTCATCTGGAAAAGTTCTGTAAGAGATGATTGCAGCGTTTTTAAGTATCGACCGAAAACAACAATGTATCGATGATGTTTTTGAGCCGATCTTTTACAATGGAAGAAACATCGACACATCTTCCACAGATGAATGCAAAATACTGTCTGCAGACAGGTTAGCACATGATTAAAAGTGTCCTAAGAGCCCAAAGCCTAAAAAAAAAACGGCTGGAAAGGACTTGACCAGTATTTTGGAGAGTGTTCATGTCATAACATTAATCGACTGCTTTGAAAAGGGAAAAACATTGAAACTGTTGAAAGATTAAATAAAAAACAAAAGTAGCATGTAACAAAATAAAAATGTTCTTTTATGAAGACAATGCCCCGGGTCACATTTCCACGAAAGGGGTGACAAAATTGAATGAATTAGGATACCAACTGTTTCACTCCGAATCGTATTCTTCAGATCCAGCCCTTGACGACTATTATTTGCTTTTTAACTTGATAAGGTGGCTCTCGGGCAAGAGATTTGCGTCAAATAATGATCTAGAATGTGAAAATGATGCATATTTACAAAGCTTGACATATCTTACTGTACGAAATGAATCTAAATAATAAAGGACCTTTTTGTTAAAATATAGTTTTTGTTTTATGTTAATTCATATTTTGGCTCACGTGAACTTATGACATTATGCATTGATGAGCTGTTCATTAGTAAAGACAACTAAACTCGTTGTATCTTATAGAAAATGTAATAGCAAGCAATGGCTGTTCTTTTATCCGTATTCATGTTATTAAAATTCATTTCGTAAGTTTCGTTTCTAAATAATGCGTTCCTTTCTTTCTTATTAATGTGTACTTAATTTAATTATCAATCGACTCAAAGCTATCATACTCTGCATATAAGAACACTAATAATTTTTAATAGGTTATGTTGCTTTCCAGTTCGCTTTGAATTGCGCTAGTTAGCTCAAGTCTGATTGATTAGAATTAGATATAGATAAATTAGGTTTTGCTCATAGCAAGTGAAGTAAAACATTAGTTTATTTTAGTAGAGAAGATTATCATTAAAATATTTTGAAATCGCATTAAAGTTTAAGAAGAAATGGATTTAACAAAACAAGTTAAGTTATTGACTGGTGTAGTAGACTGGCCAATATGGAAACGCAAGATTAGAGATTTACTTGATTATCACGAAGGAGCACTTGATGTTATAGATAGTAAATTAAATAAACCTGAACCATTAAGTAGCACTGCTGAAGATAGAGAAATCAAGGAACATAAAGTAAGTTCTGATTTGTATCGTAAAGCTAACAGTTACGTAAAATCCGTGATAGCAAGTACCGTAACTGATGTAGTTTATCAAAAGATTATGGATAAAGAAACAGCATATGAAATGTGGGAAGCCTTAAAGCATCATTTTGAAGCAACGTCAAAAGATCAGTTATTTAAGATATGTACAGAATTTTTCGCATTTAACTGGGCGTTAGGCGATGATGTTTCAACTCACATAGATAAGTTAAGAACCATTTGGAGCGAATTAAATAACGGACTTAAAGATATTGGGGAAAATAAGTTACCTGATTTAATGTTAGTTTGTAAAGTATTGCAAATTTTACCACGCAAATTTGAAACCTTTAAGTCTAGCTGGATGTTGTTGTCTAAAAATGAAGACAGAACATTCGATGAGTTAACAGAGCAACTTTGTATATTTGAGAGAAATTTCATCGAAGTTGAAAACGGCGATATTGCTGTTCAGGAAGCACTAGCAACTTCAAGATTAGAAAAACAGAATAAAGATAAAAATTCCAAATTTATCAAGAAGTCATATAGAGCTGACATTTGTAACTACTGTAACCGCCAAGGTCACTGGGTAAGAAATTGTAGAAAATGGATTTCTGATGGAAAACCAGCCAAAAAGTCGCCAAGTAGCGATACTAAAGATATAAAGAAAATCGTCAATGGTGCAGCGATGTTTATTTCTGTCGAAACGTATACTTCGGAAGCAGATTCCACAACATTTTGGATTGATAACGGAGCAACTCAACATATCACGAAGTGTTCAGAGTATTTTACAGATTTCACGGAATTTCTTAGTCCTTGTAGCATTAAGGCTGCTGGAAAGGAAAGATTGGCTGCAATTGGAAAAGGAACTATTCGTTTTAAATCTTTTGCTGGTGGAAAATGTCAAGAAATTCAGCTGAAGGATGTCTGGTATGTACCTGAAGTCAACAAAAATTTATTTTCAGTGTTAGCTGCTCAAGATAGAAATCAAGATAGTGAATTTCGATCGACATCTACAGAATGTTGGTTAAAGATAAATAACCAAGTGGTACTGTATGGAACACGCAATGTATCTGGATCTTTGTTTAAGGCAATAATTGAGCCAATAATGCCAAATCAAATTTTAGAAATAAACAATACTGAGGAAAACGATTCTTTATTACAACTTTATCATGAAAGATGGGGTCATCAAGATAAATGTCACATCAAACAAAAGCTTGAAAAAGAGTTAGAAATCAAAGTTCAACTGGGAAATAAGTTATGTGAACCATGCATTTATGGAAAAGCACATCGCTTACCTTTTGGAAACAGAAAGAAAGCAACAGAACCAGGTGAACTTATTTCGGCTGATGTCTGTGGCCCGTTTCCTGAATCTTTTCAAAAGAAACGATACTTAGTTGTATTTAAAGATAGCTTCACAAAGTTTAGGTATGGTTACATGATAAGAGAGAAGTCAGAAGTCAATACTATGCTAAAACATATGCTTGCTCATGCCAAAACAATGGGATACAAAATTAAAGAATTTTTGAGCGATAATGGTGGAGAATTTGACAATAAAGAAATTGAAGCAATTCTACGTGAAGAAGGAATTACAAAAAGACCTACCGCACCTTTTACACCACAACAGAATGGATCAAGTGAAAGAGAGAACAGAACAATTGTGGAAATGGCAAGAACATTCAAATATTCGAATCCTGAAATTAGTTTTCCGGATGCAATGTGGGCCGAACTAGTATCTTCTGCGATATATATCCTAAACAGAACGGGAAAATCTTCAGTAGAGGGAGTTAGTCCTTATGAATTGTGGATCAAGAAGAAACCTAGGGTAAAGCATTTACGTGTAATAGGTTCTACATGTTATGCTCATATTCCTGTACAAAAGCGAAGAAAAATGGAGAAGAAAGCTATCAAAGGTTATCTTGTAGGCTACGATTCTGATGAGCGTTACAGAATTTGGATTAAAGAAGAAAACAGGATGATTTTTTCTAGAGATGTCATTTTTCATGAAAAATTGAATAAATGTAATAATTCAGTTCATTTACCATTCAACGACAATAAGCAAGAAAATACAAGTAATCTTTCTAATCGGGGAAAGTATGAAGATGAACAACTTGAAGAAGATGAAAAGCAAGATGATTTAAGTGACAGCGATGTTGATAGTGATGAAGAAGTTAAACCATCACATGATATGCAATTGAGAGAACGTGACAAGATTCGAAAGCCTGCACGGTTTGATGATTATATAATGGAAGCTGAGTCATTAATTTATGAAAATGAAAATCCTGAAACATACATAGAAGCAATCAACAGCAAGGAAAGTTCAAATTGGAAGGAAGCGATGAAGGATGAAATAAAATCTTTAAAAGAAAATGAGACCTGGAAATTAGTCAATTTACCAGAAGGTGAGAAAGCTATACCATGAAAATGGGTTTATAGAATCAAAACAAATCCAGATGGCAGTATTAACAAGTATAAAGCCAGGCTTGTTATAAAAGGTTATAGTCAACGTCAAGGCATTGATTATACTGAAACTTTTAATCCAGTAGCAAAATTAGAAACAGTACGAGCCGTATTGAGTATAGCAGCAGAAGAAAAAATGTATTTATCACAATTTGATGTATCTACAGCATTTTTGTATGGAGAATTAGAAGAAACAATCTACATGCAACAACCAGAAGGATATGAGGACAGCACAAAGACAGTATGCAAGCTCAAGCGAAGTTTGTATGGTTTAAAACAAGCTCCACGTTGTTGGAATAAGTGTTTTGGTCAATTTTTATTAAAACTTGATTTCAAAGTGAGTGATGCCGATCCATGTCTATACATTCGAGAGAAGAATGGCAAAAAGTTAATTATAGCATTGTACGTAGATGATGGATTAATTGCTGCAAATGATCAACAAGAGTGCGAAATCTTCATTGAAAAGTTAAAAGCCAGATTCAAGATAGTTACTGGAAAAGCTTCTTGTTTTCTAGGGCTTGAAATTGAATATCAGAAAAACGGAGATATTACTATTAGTCAAAAAGGATATGCCAAGAAAATTCTTAAGAGATTTGGATTTGAAAATTGCAAGCCAGTAGCAACACCGATGTTAAAGGAATCCAGATCGCAAAATACTGAAGAATCTAAGAAAGTTATTTTTCCATATAGACAAGCAGTTGGAGCTCTAACGTACCTAATGGTAGGAACGAGACCTGATCTAGCTTACAGCGTAGGAGTTTTATCAAGAACGCTAGAATACCCATCTGCTGAAGATGTAGTGAGAGTAAAGAGAGTTTTTCGCTACATATCAAAAACAAGAAATTTTGGTATTACTTATCGCGCAACAAATTCAAATAGAGTATTAAAGTGTTACAGTGATGCAGATTTTGGAAGATGCATAAAAACTGGAAGATCAACATCTGGGTCAGTGATAATATATGCTGGAGGTGCAATCTCGTGGCGCAGTCAAAGACAAACCATCGTGGCTACTTCAACAACAGAGGCTGAAGTTATAGCAGCATCTGAAACAACTAAAGAAATTATTTGGCTCAGAAGATTGTATGAAGGAATAGTACAACTAAAAGAAATACCTATTCTTCAAGTAGACAATAGTGCAGCTGTAAAACTTGCCCATAATCCAGAATATCACAAGAGAACAAAACATATAGAAATAAAGCATTTCTTCGTTCGTGAGAAGGTGTTAGAAGGAAAGTTAGTTGTAGAGCAAATTTCAACTGAGAAACAGATTGCAGATATTATGACCAAGCCGTTAGCCAAAACTCGATTACTAATATTGTGTGATCAAATGGGATTATCAGGCTAAAGACTAAATATGTAATTAACAAGGGAAAGTGTTAAAATATAGTTTTTGTTTTATGTTAATTCATATTTTGTCTCACGTGAACTTATGACATT
Source organism: Maratus speciosus (assembly GCA_963932465.1). Taxonomy (NCBI): domain Eukaryota; kingdom Metazoa; phylum Arthropoda; class Arachnida; order Araneae; family Salticidae; genus Maratus; species Maratus speciosus. The sequence goes on from OZ010789.1 coordinate 462,377,970, forward strand.
ATGCATTGATGAGCTGTTCATTAGTAAAGACAACTAAACTCGTTGTATCTTATAGAAAATGTAATAGCAAGCAATGGCTGTTCTTTTATCCGTATTCATGTTATTAAAATTCATTTCGTAAGTTTCTTTTCTAAATAATGCGTTCCTTTCTTTCTTATTAAAACCACTTCACCGGCGACAGGTATGGGGAAACAGTGCTTTTACCCCCGACTTATCTCGGGGCAGCCGGTGAAGTGGTTAATGTGTACTTAATTTAATTATCAATCGACTCAAAGCTATCATACTCTGCATATAAGAACACTAATAATTTTTAATACTTTTGCATAAGGGTAGAAAGGAAACTATCTTGAGGAATAAAATCTAATTTTGACAAAAAAAAAAAAATCCTTTTTGTCATTGCTAGTCGCCCCACCAGTGGCTGAGAGGTTCTGCTAAGCTGGTAGACGGGAGGTGCTGGGTTCGATCCCAATCGCGCCCGTCGGCCTAATCGTTCGGAGTTTTCATGGTTTTCTTTGAACCTTGGATTTCCAAGCGTTAATACGGGTTAGGTTCCCTTAGAAAGACCCCCACGAAGGGCACTCCTCCCTGGGCCTATATCCCTCGTGCAGATAATTGGCCGTCATAAATACAACCAACCAACCAAGTCATTGCTAGTCTCTCGGATCTTTTCAGTAATATTATATTTTTGTACATTTTATAGGCGAGTTTGTCAAACCATAACTATAACTATTGTGCCTATTAAAATTCATATGGATTGCATTCGTATTCATTCATGACATTCATATTAATCGTTTAAAATTTTTTCAAAAAATTTTTATTTATTGAGTTAAAATTTTGAAATTTTTTGTGATGGTTAACCATATTATTTGTAAACAAAATCGCATGATAAAACTTCTCATAATTTCTTTAAAAAAATTAAATTTTAAATTTTGGTAAAAAAATGGGGTAGTTTAAAAACGTTATAACTCAAAATATTATTAACAGAATTTCAATTTTTTTTTATTTAAATAAAGAGAAATATATAAATTTTAATTTAGAGCCAGCATTTTAAAAAATATTCATTTTAAAAAAAATTAAAAATACTTAACGAAAAAATTACAAAAAAAGTGGTGCAACTTTAAAAAAAAAATCATATTTTCAAAAGTAAATATTTTTTTCAAATATGCTGGCTTAAAAGTAAAGTAAAACAATTGAAAACGATATGTTCCGAGTTTCAACCCTGTATCTTTAACGGTTCTCGAGTTATAAGAATTTAAATATGATAAATGGTGAAAAACACCTACCATGAAGAAAAACGCAATTTCACAAGAACTCGTTTCCTTGACAACCATAGCTTGAAAGGCAGATTTTGAAAACAAACTAAAACGAAAAAATTAATGCTTCCTGTTCTAATTAAGATAGAAACATCATTTAAACATCATTTTTAGCAGAAAACGGCAGAGAATTTTTAATCCAATAATGAAAAAAAAAATTAAAAATTTGAAGATTTTTGTGACCCGGACCCCTTAAGTCCCAGGGGGTATTGAAAAAACACTCTCGAAGAATCCCAAGCAGCGCAACAGCGCTTTCTCTAAATGAGTACGAAAAGATCCAAGCAGCGCGATAGTGCTTGTTTTATTTTATGTCGAGAAATACCAAGCGGTACGATAGCGCTTGTTTTATTTTACATCGATGAATGCCAATCGGAGCAATAGCGTTTCTTATATTTCTTAGGTGACGCGATTATCGTCTTTTTCTCATCGCTTCGTCACATTTACTGCAGTTTGCAAAGCGATCGGACGTATTCATCCAATATTCCACGATTAACAATTCATCCAACATGTTTTGATAAATACCGATGTTACAAATTATAATTGTTATTCTCCATTTAAATTGCTTGTTCATAACACAAAAATATTGTTAATTTGTAATTCGTTATTTTATAAAATACATCTGTATTTATTACATATGCGTACTGTAATTTTATATATATTTCAAGTTTTATTCGATAAAAGTTATTGAGAAGATAACAATGAAACATTTTTTTTAATTGTGTACTGCATTATTGCATTATTATAATATTATTCTACCTATTGTAAAATGTACTATTTACATTAAAAGGAGCCGTGTGATATACTTGCTTGTGATATCTGAGCGCGCAACTTCATCAATCGGTAAATCACCGTCAGTTGTCCACAATGTTCGAAATGTACTAGATTTCTCGACATAAAATCTCAAAAGCGCGGTCTCAAAAGCGTTTTTAGACTCAAACGGTTAAATTATATTAATTTTCCTTTTAAGACTTTTAAATGTACGTGCATTTTTACAGATACATATATATACAAAGTTTAAAAGATGGTCAGCTATATGCAATTTTCGGAATGTGAATAAGCAGATGGTATAATATGATATTGCTCATGAAATACAGAAACGTCATAAGTCAGAAACATACAATTTTAAGTTTTTTTAAATTGTTGAAATGTGCTCTTTATAAACTATAAACGACTGTAATTACTCCACGCATCGTCCTATGCAAAATTTTAAGTGCGTCCGCTGAATGGTTAACACGACAGAAGAGTCATCCGTCAAGTATAGATTATCAAACAATTTCCACACATTCAAACTACTGTAACAAAACTTCACCAGTTAATAAAAGTGAAAGAGGGTATTCATGCAAACAATTTAATAAACGCAAAGCCCATTTGAAAATTCAATTTCAGCAATTACCATCTATAATGAGAAAATCATTCATATTCTTTTGGGAAGCCCTGTATATGATCTACATATTTCTAGATATACCACATAGTTTGCTAAAATTTAGTTCAATTAGGAAACGCATAACAGTCGAAAATAACCCCACAGAAATTTCTGTTAATAAATGAAAATAAATTATTTTATGGAACCCTGTGTGTGATCTCTAGAATTTATACGCAACAAATAATATGCGAAAAGTTAGTTAAATTTAAAAAAAAGATTACGACAACTGAAAACAGACTTCCAGCAAACATCGGTTATAGGCAGTACAGCAAAAAAAAATTTCTGCATGTCCCTGTCGATCAAAGAGAAAAGCTGTGCACGCCATATTCTCTAGTAAGCATCTTGTAATACGCCCAGTGATGTACATCGAATATTCAATATGTTAATAGTGTAACATTATTAAGGGGGTCCGGGGCTCAAAATTCCATTTTTTTTAATTTATAGGTACTTTGTTATGAAATTTTTTCTGAAATATGATTTAATATAATAAGAATATTGCATGTAAAAAAATCTGAAAAAAATTAAATATTTAAAAAAAATTAAATTTTAAAATTTTAAACATTTAATTTTTGATATAACTCTGGAAGTACTTACTTGATTTACAAAATTTTTACACTTTTGTGTACAGAAAATAAGTCATTTTAATTTGACTTCACGATTTCTTAAAATATTGATTATGAAGTTTATAAAAAAAATGTAAGTAAAAAAAGGAAGGTTTTTTATGAGTGAGTTTTGCAATAATTAGCATATTTTCACAATTATCACTCAAGATTAAAAATCTTAAGACAATTTGATGAAAATATAGCATAAAACCTCTGTTGAAAATTTCATACGTATATCTTGCAAGAAACTTTAGTATATTCTTTTAAAGTTGACAAATCGTGAAAAAATACATACATTCTGAGATAAATGAAGTTAAAGTTTTCGTCAGAGCGTAGCTGATTCATCGCTTCTCAAGGTAATAGGTGTTATATCTCTGGAACTAATGAAGATAAAAGCATGTGTTTTGCGGTATTTAACGCTAAAATCGCAGTATTTTTTTAAGCCAATAAAAATAAATTGCATTTTTTTTTTTTGGAATTTTTAGCCCTGGACTCCCTTAAAATGCGTTGAAAGCGATTTCTCCAACATACTATATTGTAACTTAATATTGTTGAATGTACCTGTAAAAACAAACTGTAAATGCTGACATTTCCTTTTTAATACCGAATATGCCTTAGCTGACCACAATAACCTATATGGATTAAATAACAATCCGAATATATTTACGCGAGTTAGATAACTGACAAAAGCACGAGTTTAGAGCAGGAGTGTAAGCGGTCAAACGAAACAAACCCATAAACACTTTTCAAGTACGTTAGCAAGTCTTAAAAACGCGACAGAAGAGGCCAGTACCAGTTGCACTTGAACTTTAAATTGCAATTGATCTTAAATGTTTCAACTACATTTTTTTACAAAATGACGCTTTTTCAGCTATGACGTAGTTGCATTTTTTTGATTGATTTCCCAAAATGTTATTATACGCTTTTTTTCTGTAAATTCAGCGGATGAAAAAATAATATTAAGCATAAAGTTATAAATCTTTTTAAAATATGTTGATATGTATTTTGTTTTATGAGCATACTAATTTTTCTTTTTTTTTAAATAAAATTTTCAAACAAATTTCTTTATATTATCTACGTTTAGAAAGACGAACACTATTAAAATCAATTAGATAAAGATTGCTGGCACTTATAGAACTTAAACAAACTTAAAGTACAGTTGCATCTATTAAAACATATTCTTCCGTGATATAACATTTGTAAAAATTGTAATAGTAATAATAAAAAACTGACAGTAAGAAATAACTTTAATAAATAATATAATTAAATAAATTATAATTCTTTAAGCAAAAACAATTAATTGTTCACAAGTGATAAATTATTATAGCTTAAAAATGTATTTCGTTTAAATCACAAAAAACATTTATTAATTTTTTTATTCACCTAATGCCGAAACAGCATATTACGTGATTAGGAACAATTTAAAGTATTAACTTTCGTACAAAAATAAATACAAAATAAAGATTTTGGAAAAACCCCAATTATTTGTTTTTCTAAATATAAAAATCGTAAATAACACATTTATTTCTTAATGAATTAGGATTAAATGTATTTTTGAAACCTTAATTAAAGGAGAAAAAAAGTTTCGCTTTTAAAGATGGTCTTGGAGAAATATTTACAAAATTCTCATGTTGCATACGTAAGCAAATCAGACTAATAAAGTAAAATATTTACATTTCGAAAGAAGGTACATCTTTTAAAATGATATTCTTTGACTTTTTTTTTCTGTTAGAAGTACAACATTTTACTTTGTTTTATATCTTTACAGTAAACTCAACTTTTCATAGATTTACCCTTACAAAAATTTCTTATAGAATTCTATAAAAAATATTTATAGAAAAAGTACTATAGAATTCTATAGAATTATGGCCCATTTTTCTATAAGCTAGTTTCGCCAAAAGCTATAGAAATATCTGTAGAAATTCAATAGAAATGTCTATAGAATTTCTATAAAATATTCGAATATATTCTATAAAATATTCTATAAAAATATTCGAATATATTCTATAAAATATTCTATAAAAATATTCGAATATATTCTATAAAATATTCTATAAAAATATTCGAATATATTCTATAAAAATAATCGAACATATTCTATAAAAAAAAAAAAAAGCGTCAGCAGATGTTTCCATTTGGCCACCCTCCCAAGTACTAACCATGCTCGATGGGGTTTGACTTCAGTGATCGGACGTGAACAACACTCAGCCCACTCTACGGTTGCTCACAGTGTGTCAGCTCTCCTTACACTATTTCAAGTTTATTCCTTTTGTGATTTGCATTCCCAATCATTAAATTTGTATAGAAATTGTTGTATTGTATATAAATTATATATATTTTATACGCTGATTAATTCTCAACTGTGTAAATTATGAAAACCGAAATCATTTGCAAATTAAAAAACCATTTTTAAGAAGGGGGAAAAAATGTCAGTTAAATAAAGAATTTATTTACTTATTTATTTTGTTGGTGGTAGTGGTGCTATATTATTTACAGTTAAAAAAAAAAAAAAAAAAAAAAAAAAAAAGAGTGAGCTCCACAGCTTAAATCTTGTTAAGATATTCATTACAGATTTCTCATTTCTGTTAAAATTTATTAATATAACGACATCGGACGGGAGTTGATAAAAATAACTCGTATTTTAATATAGACTTCAAAAAATATTTAAAAGTCTAATAAATTATTATTTGTTGAACTTGAAACGTAATTGTTTAAATACTTTTATACATCAGATTAAAATTTTTGAATAAAAATTACAATTAGTGAATAAAGTTTATTAAATTATTAGATGAATTACCATTAGTGAATAAAGTTTATTAAATTAGGTGAATGTTTTTATGAAATTAACAGCAAATTAATAAATCATAATAAAATAAAACGACAAATTAATGAGTCATTAACGAACTTATTAATTAAACAATTTAAATCAGTGTAGTTCTATTGATATATTATTACATTAACAATTGAATCACAGTGTATTAGAATTATGAATTAAATTATAATGATATTAAGGGATGCATTACAAAATTAATTAATATTATTATTTAATATATATGTATAGATAAATTAGTACGCATAAATTTTAAACGACCAAAAAATATGTTTTTTATTTTAAAAAAATCTATAGAATCATTCGTCTATAGAACTTCTATAAGTTTTATAGCGCTCTATAGAAAAACTGTTCTATTGGTAACAGGAGAAAAAATAGAAAAACTGTTCCCCATTGGTACTTAACTGTACGTGGATTTTTAAATGACAAATGGCCGCATCGGTTGATTGGTCTCCGAGCGTCCCTGGACCTTATTGTTCATCAATGGCCTCCTTGCAGCCCTGCCATCATTCCATAAGATTTTTCTATAGGGCCTCGTCAAAGAGCCCCCCTTTCCCAGGAGATATCTTACAAAATCACGTGCAAGACCCCCCCCCCACCCCTAAAGTGATAACATTATATATGCACAGCCCCAATGAAGCATTGCGTATATATCTACCCTATATATATAAAATCCTAATGAAACGAATTTATGAAACGAATATATGAAACGCCTGAAATGTAACGATTCTTTGAATCGACTGATTAAACAACTGATTATGTTGATTTCTCCTATAAAAAGGAATACTTTGCGATTAAATTAACACCAAAAATCAATATTGATCCGCAGATTTCAAAACTGGTATTAGAATTTTTAAATTCGAATTAGTTTTCGAAATATTAATTTTTTTCTAATTTTATATACATTTTTCTAATGATGGCAACTGAAATTTTAATCAAACAGATTTTTTTTTCTTCAGATTTTAGAAAAGGTTACTATTTTAAACTAATTTGGCGAGAAGTCTGGCCTCCCTTAAATGTATGCTAAGAAATGTATCATGTTACTTTTATTGATAATTCAATTTGTATTTCATTATCATTTTATTTAATTCAAGCAGAAACATTTAAAATAAATGGCTTTCACTTCTTTATTTCTTTTTAAATGAAATGAAAAGAAAAATATTAGGCACAGATGTCATATACGCACTGGGGTACCTAATTGGCGCCAAAATGGCATTATTTTGGTTGATATGGTAACCCGGCTATTGTTGTTTATCTAATAAGAAATGTTTATTATTTTATTTTCTCTTTTTAAATTACATAAATTGTTTTGTTCTATAATTTATTATTTTTTTTTGTTATTTTCCTTTAAAAATAAAAAATAATAGAAAAAATTAAAAAATACGGTACTACTTAGTTACTCCATCGACCCATTTCGCCAAATTATATAAATCGCCAAACCACTCGCCAAATTATACAAATTGACATAATTTTTATTTTAAATAACGAAAGAACAAAGAAAATAGTATAACATTAATAAATATACAAATAAAACGTCGAAATAAAAATCACTTGATGACGTAAAGACGTGTAAGTTGCTTAAAGTCAAGTGAATGTGACATTTATCAACCATTATTGTCATTTAATCTTATAGTTCGGTGATAGATTTTTGGTCGACGGGATAACTAAGTAGTAATAAAAATACATATGTAACTGGTATTCGAAAACGAGGATTTTGCCAAATTTTCGTTAAAAAAAATCACGCCAAACCGGGTGCGTATATGACATCTGGCCAAATATTAAATGATGTAACAAACGATGACATTTAATTCCAACTTCAAAGCAATGTTATAATTTACCACTCGAAAAATAAAAATAAATGCTAACTGGCGAGTTGAAAAATAGTTATTGGCGAGATTTGCGCCCGGCTAGCGTAACAGTACCAAGAATTGTTTGCGACAATGCTTTTATGTAGTATTATTCGAAAAAAGAATTGATTTTTTTTAAATCGAAATGGAAAACTTTCGGCAGGGATGCCACATACGGTCCCATATTGGCGCTATTTTTTTTTCTGACGCCAATGTCATATACGCAACGGGTACTTAACTGGCGCCATAGTATCGTTATTTTGCTTGATTTGATAGTCGGATGTTGTTGTTTATGCTGTTGATCTTTTCCCCAAATTAGCGTCGGAAAAAAATCGCGCCAATATGGGGCCGTACATGATATCTGGGCCAAACTTTCATATGAAAAGCGAAGGGATCAGAGCGTATTTATTTATGGCAGTTACATGACTTGGACTATTATAATATAGATGAAATGATGGCGATAGAATAATATTTGGCGACTTATCACCTGTACCTGGCTAATATTAAAGTACCAAAATGGCACCAGGAATATAAAAAGCGAAGTGGTTCGCCCGGAACTCTAGATGATAGTCACATGACTTAGGCTATTGTTATAGAAATTGTTTTAAAATTCCGGCAGACAAAGACTCTGTACACTTAATTCCTTTTATTTTTAGCTTCTTTTCAAACGTTTAACTGATCCTCTTTAATAAAACACGAAAAGAACCATTGGATGTCTTAACAGCAACTGATTTGGCCTTAAATTTTTGAAATCAAAGGAAATTGAATGGAAACCCGTTTACAGGGAGATCTGTATAGCTTTTTTCAGTATAATTCAATCTTCTATAATATTTTGTAAACCGATCAGATTAGCGAGTTTTTATATTCTGCGGTGTTTGAACGGGGGTTGGCGAGCGTAGCTTGCAGGGGGCAGAGCCCCCTAGTATTATTATATATTATATATATTTATCACTATATATAATATATATATTATATATAGTGATATTATATATAATATATATAATATATATAGTGATTATATAATATATATAATATACTAATATATTATATATATTTATCATAGTAGTATTCTGCTTTAGAAAGCATATTAAATTAACATTCATTTATAAAATAAAAATATATATATATATAACGTATAATTTGATTTATTTCTAACCATATATAATATCGATAGCGATGTTCATAAGTAGAATATATGGTAAAGTAAAAACTAATCATAAAGTTAAGCAAAGAATTGTTTTCCAAGTACAAGTAGCTGTCTAAACAATCGTTATCGTTTACCTTAACACTATACCATCAAAAGAACTATTTCACTATTAGCAAATCCGGAACGGGATATATTCTTGACTAGTGGGCGTAACTTATTTAATGAAAATAGAAGGGAATGGGATGCTACAACTCCTAGTTAAGCTGCATGTTTGATAAAGGTAAAGATAATTAGCTGGAGTTAATTGTGTTTCCATTAAAGTTTAACAATTTGTCATCATTTATTAGATAGCCGTTAAAATTTCAAGTTTTATGGAATATAGCTGCGTTCAGTATGTATATATATATATATATTTATTTATTTACTTTTTTTTTTTTTTTTGCTTAGAATGGCATATGATTCAGTAATAAGTTAGCAAAATATGAATAATTAGCATAAACGATAGTTTCTCTACTCAAAAAAAGTAAAATATTTTCTTTAATTTATAGTACGCGATTCTTTTTACTAAACTAAATGAAAATCTATAAAATATAATATATGTGAAACAAACTTTTAAAAATATGTGTGAAAGAAAACATTGTTTGTATACAGGACAGTCAAACTATCTCGCTTGAAAGGGCAATTTCTAAAGGTTGCGTAAGGTAAACAAAGGGTGTTCGAAAATTTATGTAAAGGTTTCGATCCTCTGCAGTTGTAATTTTAATGAAAAACAAAGTATAAGGCATCAATTCGGAACAGGGTTTAATTATCGTCTGCAATATTAAAAATATTCTTTGCCTAAAAATGCCGCTGGAAAATAAGCAATGGATCGAAGATCAATTATTTACGTTTCATGAAGAGAAATAAATGCTCTGATTGAATTATTAAAAAAATATCTGAAAAACGTAATTTTTATGTATCTACATATAAAATAAGTAACACAAATAGTAAAAAAAGAATTAATGAAATGTCAAACTTTACATTTGACTGTGAAAAAGGTAAAAAATGCATACTCAGCAACGGTAAGTTCACGGCTTATTTTATCTAAAGTCGCATCTCATGCTTTAAACGAAAATTCAACCTCCAAATAAATATCGAAACATCTTTAAATAGCTCTAGTGGAGCTGCAAACAAAATTGCGAAACATAATTTAAAGCTAAACAGCACAACAACAACAACAAAACATGATATTCACCGCCTAATGCGAAAACATGCGTAAGACTATGAGCACTTTACACAGACTATGTAAAATGCTCAAGACTATGTAATTGTTGTATGGAAATTATTTGGCATGTTAAAAATGGAAATATGTAGTTACAATTAATAAGCGTGGGTATATTTATCTGTTGGCGATAGAAAAAGATCGATTTAGTATCAAAAAGAGGCGAAAAAGACCAAAAACTTATAGTTCATAGAAAACAAGGAAAAGTTTGCTAAAAGTTTTATGGTTATTGCTGGATTCTCATACAACGGAAAACGTAAAATGAGTAAAGCAAAAAAAAAAAAAAAAAAAAAAGTCAAAATTTAATCTGATTGCTATTATAAATAAGTTTTAATACCTGTTTTCAAAGAAGACATTCCATCACTTTCTCCAAATAGTCTTAGTTAGTCCACCATAGTAGATATGAAAAGGGGGTTCTGCATCAGCGGCACGGCGGCACGACCTTGAATGACCTCTGCATGACCTATGCGTGTCCTCTGCATGGGGTATGAAGGTTATGCGGCGTAGGTGAAGGTTATACTCTTGGAGGCGGGGTCAAGGTGATGCGGCGGTGAAGGTGATGCGTCATCTTATAGTATGAGGGGTTATTTTGAGTTTAATTATTTTACTAATGATAATTAATTTTAATTGGGGGACTTTAACTTTTTTCGGGGTAATTTTTGAAGATTGAAATTTTTAGAGATTGATTTTTTTTTCTGACCGTACTACAGTTTGAGGGGTATTTTTAAGTTTAATTATTTTACTAATGATAATTAATTTTAATTGGGGGACTTTAACTTTTTTCAGGGTAGTTTTTGAAGATTGATTTTTTTTTTCTCACCGTACTACAGTATGAGGGGTTATTTTGAGTTTAATTTTTTTACTAATGATAATTAATTTTAATTGGGGGACTTTAACTTTTTTCAGGGTAATTTTTGAAGATTGAAATTTTTAGAGATTCATTTTTTTTTTCTCACCGTACTACAGTACTTAGGGATAATTTTACATTTGAAAAATACATTAACGATAATTAATTAAGAAATTTTAATTGGGGGACTTAAATTTTTTGGAGTAATTTTTTGAAATTTTTGGGACATTGATTTTTTTTTTTTTTTTTTTTTTTTTTTCGTCGTACGAGGGGTTATTTTAAGTTTGATATTTTTTCATTAATGATAATTAATTAAGAAATTTTAATTGGGGGACTTTAACTTTTTTGGGAGTATTTTTGAAGATTGAATTTTTCATGGACATTGAATTTTTTCGTCGTACTGCAGTATGAGGGGTTATTTTGAGTTTGATTTTTTTTACTAATGATAATTAATTAAGAAATTTTAATTGAGACACTTTAACTTTTTGGGGGTAATTTTTGAATTTTAATGGACATTGATTTATTTCGCTGTTGTTTAGTACGAGGGGATATTTTGAGTTGGATATTTTTTCACTAATGATAATTAAGAAATTTTAATTGGGGAACTTTAACTTTTTGGGGATAATTTTTGAGATAGAATTTTTTGGGAGATAGATTTTTCTTTTCGTCGTACTCCAGTACGAGGGGTCATTTGTACTTTTAAAAATTAATTTAGAAGTTTTAATTGGGAGACTTTAATTTTAGGGAATAATTTCTGAGATAGATTTTTTTTTTCTGACATATATTTTTTAGCGCACTTGAGTTTTCGGTGTTATTTTTAGGGGCATAATTTTTGTGTTAGAGTTTTTAATAGTGGTGATTTTTAATATTAATTTGAGAACTTGAAAATATTTTTTTTTTTTTTTCGCGATTTTCCTTTAGCAATCGAATTTTAAACATTCATTAAACATTTTAATTGGGAGACTTTATCTTTTAACGCAAAATTTTCGATAAAAATGGAATTTTAAACATAAATTGGATGAGAGGACTTTACGCAATTCAATTTAGTGACGTATGCGCTTGACTATTGAGTATTAATTAAAATTATGAATGATTGTGAATTTTGTTATTTAGTGTTAGAATTTTTGTCTGTGAATTTTTTAATAGTACTGCCCCACCCGTGGGTGAGAGGTTCTGCTCACGAAGCTAATAGACCTGAAGTGTTGGGTTCGATCCCATTCGCGCCCGTCGGCCTAATCGTTCGGAGTTTTGTTTGAGCCATGAATTTGCATGCGTAAATATGGGTTAAGTTACCTTAGAAAGACCTCCACGAAGGGCCTAGTGTAGATAATCGCCCGTCAAAATCAACCCACCTTTTAAATAGTGTTAATAAATTTTAGAATTTTTTTTTTTCTGAATACGTGTTAGATCGGTGGTTATGTTTTCGCGGATTTAATCATAAATAGAAATTGGTAGGATATTTTTAAGGATATCAGTTTACGATTTGTTTTGCGATAATTTTTAGGCATGTATTGCTTAATTTATATGAAAATATATTTTGAAAAAAAAAAAAAAAAAAAAAAACATGAAATGCCATTCATAAAGATATTAGGAAATGTATACCCCCTACCCCTAAATGAATATCTATATATTTGTAAAATATGGGGTTACCTATTCAATGGTCCATTTGAATTTGTCCCTTCAAATTTTATTGACGCATGTTTTCTATTTTTTAAACAGTGCCATTATAAATTATCTAGATCTATTTTTCAAAACTAGAAAATCGATTTTTTAAACAAAGCGCTTTTTAAACATATATAATTTTTGAACGTTTCTATCGAAACACTTTGAATTTTTAATAAGATTTTGGAAAAAAAACGCATTTTTTACAAATTTTCGCTAATATTACGCTTTTTAGAATAAAACTATTAAATACATAAATTTACCAAAAATTTAACACACTTACTTTACTTCAAATGACTTTCAGAGCCTAAAAAAAACGCGTGTTTCTGTATGAAAATGTCTACTATACTGAACCGTGGTCATCGTGCGTTATCTTTGGGAACACTCAGAAGTGAATCACTTTATCTAGATAAGGAGATAAGGGGTTTTCCTTTTTATCGTGATAGGATATTAGATTTTAATTTCGATTGACTAATGTTGGGGTACAAATTAAGATTTTCAAATAATTAATTTAAGATTTTTATTATCTCACTGATTGCGAATTTAATGAATGAATAATTAATATTACGTCACACAAAACGAATTTTTTGAATAATTAAGATTTAATATTGCGTCACAATTTTTAAATGATTTTATTAATCTAAAATTTTTATCCAATTGGGGGTCATTTTTTCTTATAGATTTATTTTAAATAAAATTGGAATATTCATTTAGTAATACTATATTAACAATTTAATGCAAGTGCGACATTTCTTTTGGATAAAATTAAAACTATTTTCTAATGAGACCTTTAAAAACGGATACTTTTTTGATTCATTAACCGCGAGAATACTTCAAACATGTCATGAATGAGTCATCACTCATAACACTCGTAAACATGAAAGTTTAAATAAATATATCGTGGTTTATAAATAGTAAGACTTTTTGAAAAAATCATTAAGCACAGGGGTACTTTAGACATACATTTTGAAATAGAGATCAAGTTAAAATTTTACTAAGTTTCATAATGGAGGTCACGTGATATCATCACCAATCACAGTTTATTCGTTATCATTATTGCACACGCGCGCCCTCTATGAGTGTATAAATTTGCGTGCAACGAGACGTTTTCATTATTCCAAGTGCTGAGGTAGCTGTGTGAAGACGCTTTCGACTGTTCGGTAATTTTAGTTAGTATTAAAATGGAACAAGTCCCCCATTCATCTGAATCCAACACGATGAGTCATCCCCTTTCACCAGAATTGAAGTATCAAGACATGAAAGTTTCATCACAACCTGTTTCGAATACTGAAGTGGTACAAGCTATGCATTCTCCTGAATTAAACCAAGATATGGAAGTTTTATCGCAACCTGTTTCGAATACTGAAGTGGCAGCTTCTTCATTATATCTGCAGAAGTTTCCTTTTGTGTGTAATGTGTGCAACAAAGCTTTTTCTCAAAAGTTTATATTAAATAGACATATGAAATCTCACTTGCAGAAAAAACCATTTCCATGTGATTTGTGTGAAAAAAGTTTTATTCAAAACAGTGATTTTCAGCAACATAGGAAGATTCATTCAAAGACCCAGGTAATTTACACTTGTGAATTATGTGGTGAAGTGTTTTCGAGAAAACGGAACATGATTAGACATAGAAAGATTCATACAAAGTCTCCTGTGATTTTCGATTGTGAATTTTGTAGAGAAGTGTTTTCAAGAAAGCGCGATTTATTAAAACATAAGATTATTCATAAGCCTACCAAGCAATTTAATTGCAATAAATGTGATAAAGTGTTTTCGATTAAACGTGATTTATTAAAACATAAGATTATCCATAAGCCTACCAAGCAATTTAATTGCAATGAATGTGATAAAGTGTTTTCGATTAAACGTGATTTATTAAAACATAAGATTATCCATAAACCTAACAAGCAATTTAATTGCAATGAATGTTTGGTAGGCTTATGGATAATCTTATGTTTTAATAAATCACGTTTAATCGAAAACACTTTATCACATTTATTGCAATTAAATTGCTTGGTAGGCTTATGAATAATCTTATGTTTTAATAAATCGCGCTTTCTTGAAAACACTTCTCTACAAAATTCACAATCGAAAATCACAGGAGACTTTGTATGAATCTTTCTATGTCTAATCATGTTCCGTTTTCTCGAAAACACTTCACCACATAATTCACAAGTGTAAATTACCTGGGTCTTTGAATGAATCTTCCTATGTTGCTGAAAATCACTGTTTTGAATAAAACTTTTTTCACACAAATCACATGGAAATGGTTTTTTCTGCAAGTGAGATTTCATATGTCTATTTAATATAAACTTTTGAGAAAAAGCTTTGTTGCACACATTACACACAAAAGGAAACTTCTGCAGATATAATGAAGAAGCTGCCACTTCAGTATTCGAAACAGGTTGCGATAAAACTTCCATATCTTGGTTTAATTCAGGAGAATGCATAGCTTGTACCACTTCAGTATTCGAAACAGGTTGTGATGAAACTTTCATGTCTTGATACTTCAATTCTGGTGAAAGGGGATGACTCATCGTGTTGGATTCAGATGAATGGGGGACTTGTTCCATTTTAATACTAACTAAAATTACCGAACAGTCGAAAGCGTCTTCACACAGCTACCTCAGCACTTGGAATAATGAAAACGTCTCGTTGCACGCAAATTTATACACTCATAGAGGGCGCGCGTGTGCAATAATGATAACGAATAAACTGTGATTGGTGATGATATCACGTGACCTCCATTATGAAACTTAGTAAAATTTTAACTTGATCTCTATTTCAAAATGTATGTCTAAAGTACCCCTGTGCTTAATGATTTTTTCAAAAAGTCTTACTATTTATAAACCACGATATATTTATTTAAACTTTCATGTTTACGAGTGTTATGAGTGATGACTCATTCATGACATGTTTGAAGTATTCTCGCGGTTAATGAATCAGTTAAAAAAGTATCCGTTTTTAAAGGTCTCATTAGAAAATAGTTTTAATTTTATCCAAAAGAAATGTCGCACTTGCATTAAATTGTTAATATAGTATTACTAAATGAATATTCCAATTTTATTTAAAATAAATCTATAAGAAAAAATGACCCCCAATTGGATAAAAATTTTAGATTAATAAAATCATTTAAAAATTGTGACGCAATATTAAATCTTAATTATTCAAAAAATTCGTTTTGTGTGACGTAATATTAATTATTCATTCATTAAATTCGCAATCAGTGAGATAATAAAAATCTTAAATTAATTATTTGAAAATCTTAATTTGTACCCCAACATTAGTCAATCGAAATTAAAATCTAATATCCTATCACGATAAAAAGGAAAACCCCTTATCTCCTTATCTAGATAAAGTGATTCACTTCTGAGTGTTCCCAAAGATAACGCACGATGACCACGGTTCAGTATAGTAGACATTTTCATACAGAAACACGCGTTTTTTTTAGGCTCTGAAAGTCATTTGAAGTAAAGTAAGTGTGTTAAATTTTTGGTAAATTTATGTATTTAATAGTTTTATTCTAAAAAGCGTAATATTAGCGAAAATTTGTAAAAAATGCGTTTTTTTTCCAAAATCTTATTAAAAATTCAAAGTGTTTCGATAGAAACGTTCAAAAATTATATATGTTTAAAAAGCGCTTTGTTTAAAAAATCGATTTTCTAGTTTTGAAAAATAGATCTAGATAATTTATAATGGCACTGTTTAAAAAATAGAAAACATGCGTCAATAAAATTTGAAGGGACAAATTCAAATGGACCATTGAATAGGTAACCCCATATTTTACAAATATATAGATATTCATTTAGGGGTAGGGGGTATACATTTCCTAATATCTTTATGAATGGCATTTCATGTTTTTTTTTTTTTTTTTTTTCAAAATATATTTTCATATAAATTAAGCAATACATGCCTAAAAATTATCGCAAAACAAATCGTAAACTGATATCCTTAAAAATATCCTACCAATTTCTATTTATGATTAAATCCGCGAAAACATAACCACCGATCTAACACGTATTCAGAAAAAAAAAAATTCTAAAATTTATTAACACTATTTAAAAGGTGGGTTGATTTTGACGGGCGATTATCTACACTAGGCCCTTCGTGGAGGTCTTTCTAAGGTAACTTAACCCATATTTACGCATGCAAATTCATGGCTCAAACAAAACTCCGAACGATTAGGCCGACGGGCGCGAATGGGATCGAACCCAACACTTCAGGTCTATTAGCTTCGTGAGCAGAACCTCTCACCCACGGGTGGGGCAGTACTATTAAAAAATTCACAGACAAAAATTCTAACACTAAATAACAAAATTCACAATCATTCATAATTTTAATTAATACTCAATAGTCAAGCGCATACGTCACTAAATTGAATCGCGTAAAGTCCTCTCATCCAATTTATGTTTAAAATTCCATTTTTATCGAAAATTTTGCGTTAAAAGATAAAGTCTCCCAATTAAAATGTTTAATGAATGTTTAAAATTCGATTGCTAAAGGAAAATCGCGAAAAAAAAAAAAAATATTTTCAAGTTCTCAAATTAATATTAAAAATCACCACTATTAAAAACTCTAACACAAAAATTATGCCCCTAAAAATAACACCGAAAACTCAAGTGCGCTAAAAAATATATGTCAGAAAAAAAAAATCTATCTCAGAAATTATTCCCTAAAATTAAAGTCTCCCAATTAAAACTTCTAAATTAATTTTTAAAAGTACAAATGACCCCTCGTACTGGAGTACGACGAAAAGAAAAATCTATCTCCCAAAAAATTCTATCTCAAAAATTATCCCCAAAAAGTTAAAGTTCCCCAATTAAAATTTCTTAATTATCATTAGTGAAAAAATATCCAACTCAAAATATCCCCTCGTACTAAACAACAGCGAAATAAATCAATGTCCATTAAAATTCAAAAATTACCCCCAAAAAGTTAAAGTGTCTCAATTAAAATTTCTTAATTAATTATCATTAGTAAAAAAAATCAAACTCAAAATAACCCCTCATACTGCAGTACGACGAAAAAATTCAATGTCCATGAAAAATTCAATCTTCAAAAATACTCCCAAAAAAGTTAAAGTCCCCCAATTAAAATTTCTTAATTAATTATCATTAATGAAAAAATATCAAACTTAAAATAACCCCTCGTACGACGAAAAAAAAAAAAAAAAAAAAAAATCAATGTCCCAAAAATTTCAAAAAATTACTCCAAAAAATTTAAGTCCCCCAATTAAAATTTCTTAATTAATTATCGTTAATGTATTTTTCAAATGTAAAATTATCCCTAAGTACTGTAGTACGGTGAGAAAAAAAAATGAATCTCTAAAAATTTCAATCTTCAAAAATTACCCTGAAAAAAGTTAAAGTCTCCCAATTAAAATTAATTATCATTAGTAAAAAAATTAAACTCAAAATAACCCCTCATACTGTAGTACGGTGAGAAAAAAAAATCAATCTTCAAAAACTACCCTGAAAAAAGTTAAAGTCCCCCAATTAAAATTAATTATCATTAGTAAAATAATTAAACTTAAAAATACCCCTCAAACTGTAGTACGGTCAGAAAAAAAAATCAATCTCTAAAAATTTCAATCTTCAAAAATTACCCCGAAAAAAGTTAAAGTCCCCCAATTAAAATTAATTATCATTAGTAAAATAATTAAACTCAAAATAACCCCTCATACTATAAGATGACGCATCACCTTCACCGCCGCATCACCTTGACCCCGCCTCCAAGAGTATAACCTTCACCTACGCCGCATAACCTTCATACCCCATGCAGAGGACACGCATAGGTCATGCAGAGGTCATTCAAGGTCGTGCCGCCGTGCCGCTGATGCAGAACCCCCTTTTCATATCTACTCACCATAGGTTCCATCAAGATAAGGTTACTAGCCATACGTTTAAATCTGCTATATTTTTAGAAACATTGAGAAATGAAACCTGAATTGAGACTATTAAATTTAAATGCACCCCACGCAAGTCTCGTGACGTTTCTCATGGATTACTGTGCATTTGAACTTTTAAAACAAGCAGTTTAACATCGGCATACCAAAACATTGGATAGACTCTGGAAGATTATGGCCTAGGCGTGGAACAAAATCACCCTTAATATTTTAAGAAAAGCTCTTTTTCCCCCTCAAATCAGGATGTGATATGATAGTTCAACAAAGTGGCTCTCAGAGTGAACATAATCTATAAAAGAAAGTTTCGTTGTGTGTGCCTGTTGGCGATGACTAGGAAAATCTACGTCACGTACGAGATTAAATTTTTTGTGAAACTAGCCCAGAGGGTCTCATGATGCACCTGAGATTCAGAATTTAAAAATTCTAATAATTAATTGAGAAATTAATTAAAAACCCCAAATTAAAAGAAAGGAAAGGTATTCATAATTCAAGAAAAGAATAGATTTTTATCAAACCGCAGAATATTTCGTCAAAAACTGGAAGAGAGGGGGAGGGATTAATACAATTACGGCGCTGCTAGGGCGATAAATGTACGAGGTCTTTTTAAAAAGCGCCGAATTTTAAAATCTACCGGGTCTAAAACTTCGAAAATTGTACAGCCAGAAGAAAAAAAAATCCTTTTTCAGAAATTCTAAAAAATGTTCTTGCATTGTTACAAAATGTCAAAAAATCCACGAAACACCTATTTATAAAAACTACTTTTATTTCCTTCGAAAGAAATGCAGATTTTGGAGATATATTTAACAGACAATGCAGGTGTTTGTAACACGTGATCCAGAATAAAACCGCATGGATAATATTTAGACTAGCATTCTTTTGCATGGTATCAAAATTTTAAAAACAGAGCATTTAGAGATTTTAACTTATGCATCTAGAATATGTAAGAATATGCATTAAGAATATGTAAATTTCAAAAAAATTGATTCAGAACTCTTTTTAATTAAAAAAAAATCGATTTTTAAAAAGAAAAAGAAATGCATTTTTGTATAGAGAATGAACGCGAATTTGCTAAAATTCGGAAACTAACTAGCTGATCGATTTGAAAATTTCAGATAGTTTATAACTCATAATAAAAATTTAAAAAATCGGGGTGCGTTGAATTTAAGTGGGTGCGCTCCGGGGGGGCACTTTTTCAAATTATGCCGACACCCCTCATGTGATACATCGTTAGAAAGCCCTGTAACCACTGTTTCATAATGTAATGTTTGTATAGAACATTCTGTCCTGTCATAGATATTCCTGACGGTGGAATGTTGAACTAAGCACTATTTTCGAATGGTAATTTAAGCAAAATTCAATATTTTTCGCGATTTCTTTCTATTAAAAATATAAATTTAGACAAAATGGAGTTAAATGGATAAAATCATACATATTTCAGGTTCATTTAAGGGTCATTCATCAGGAGCCCGGGAAACGCCAGGTGGATCAGCTAGTACAAAATAAAATTCTTATCTTAAATGTAGGAACTAGCTCTACTATACATACACTATATAGCCATTAATCACCGGACACTTTAAATTTTAGACATTGTGTCGAATATTTAAAGATATACTTGTCAGATTTATCTGGAACTTCAGGATTATGAAGAATACGTTTGACTTTATTTTTATATACTGTGATTTGATCAGAAGGACAATTAGGGGTGAACATAAAATCATTAAAAAATAATAGGTTCAATCCATTTCAAGTGGTCCAGAAAATCATTTATTCGTTGCTTGACCATTTTTAAAAAACTGAATTTTTTTGTACAACAACCCTAACATGATGGAAGTTCAAAATGACTATTATTTTAATTTTATTAATTTTTGTTTGTGCATGGCGGCCGTCTTTGTTTCATCGTCCGCAGCAATTTTCTCACATGAAGGGTTGACGGAATTGTAAATATCTCATCTTTTATTTTTCCAATTCGAGTGGAATTTAAACCAATTTGTTCAGAATAAAATGGTCTAAAAATTTGGTAATAGAGTAGTTTCTGAAACTAAAATTGAAATTTCAGCATAAAGTTTTTTTTTTTTTTTTTTTTTTTTTTTTCAAAAATTGTCCGTTTATAAGGGGAAATTTTTCTAGCAAGGAAAACTGTAAACATGATATAATTTTTTTTTTTTTTTTTTTTACAAATAGGCCGAAAGTACTTGTACTCACACACCAACTTCCAGATCTGGGACTTGCTTTTCCTTCGCTAAAAAAAAATCCCAAATTTTTCAAAAATGTTAAAAATCGCACTTTTGAGACTTTGATATCTCTGGTGGGGCACGAGATAAAAATCTGAAGTTCTAGTTTCTGACAGTATTTTATGGTAGTGTTATGCGCAAAAAAATTCAGGATGGAGATTTGAATACAAGCTCAGATATGGCAAGGGCAGCATGTCAAAACAATACTGCCAAACTATTGTTTTGTTGTAGTCACAGGTAAGTATTTAACACAGCTTCATTTATATTTATTTTTTTAATTATCTTTAAATAATAGTAACAGCTAATGAAGTCTTTTGCAAACTTAGCAATTAATTTGAAAAATAATTATGCCTAAGGCCTACATTTTGTATGGTTTCAGTCAAATATCGTGAAATTTTAGAAAGATATTGGCGATAGTGCGAGGTAATTTTTAGCCATTCTCTGAAAACAGCTAAATAATAAGGGGATATACATAAATTGTCGTTTTTAATTTTTATTTAATTTACATTTTTTATTGATGCTTTAGTTCTTGGAAAACCACCAGAACGAGACTATTCCAAGAAAAAAAGAAGTATCAAAGTCTAAGCAATTCTTCAAAATCTACTCGTTGACATTCATTAAATACCAACTTCTTTGCTGAAAGCCAGTTAATAAAAAATGACAATTTGTGGAAAATCCCTTATTCAGCTGCTTTTAGAGAGCAACTAAAAATCATATCACTATAGCTCCTATATTTTTCTGAATTTTCACTATATTTAACTAGCTTTTTTTTTATGAGTTGCTCCATAGAGTTGACTAGTTAATAAAGAGAAAAATATTTTTTATCGTGCGTATGCGCAGATGAAAATTATTTCATACAACTGCTCATATTTCATCAAATGCTTGATATATTTACATTCCAATTGCACTATATTATTTCTACCAGATTTTGTCAAATTTTATGAAACTGACATTACATTAAATTTGGTAGAACCTCCCCCCCCCCCCCCCTGGATATAAACAAAAAACATGCAAGAATTTTTTGAACTTAATAAAATAAATCGATATATCTCCATGAATACACGTGCTATTGTTACACAACTGAATACACATATTGTACAATATTCACATATTCATAAACTACAGGGATAGATCATTTGGTGCATTTTATTGTACATCGCAAATATTATTTTTTTTCTTTGATTTTTAGTTGGCCCACTAATTGACCTTCTGATCAAATCGCCATTGATAAATATGAAATCAATCATATTGTTCATAATCTTGAAGTTCCAGGAAAATACAAGTATATCTTTAAATATTCGGCAAAATATCTAAAATTGAAAGTGTCCGGTGATAATTGGCTATATAGTATATATCTTTCATGACACTGAGCAGACGATTCACGGATTTCACGGATTACATTCGAGCAGACGAAGTCCGGAACGAGTGAATGATGCATTTCAAATTATGTTTCGAGTCAAATCTGTCCCCATACAATACAGAAGCAATGAATTTGCAACCGTTTCTAGGACTTTTCCATCTTCTCTAGCAACATGATGTGGACAGCAGTCCTCTGAGGCTGCAATGTGGAGAACAAATTTTTTAATAAATTTATCTTGAAAAGGTCAAAGTACAAATAAAAGCCTTTCTTAAACAAAAAAGTGGTGCCAACCGAAGAAATTCGTGTAAGAGATGCCTGTGCCTGGGAGGAGTACTTCGGCCGCAAAGGGTTAAACAAAATTGCTTGATGCCATGAATCTGTCGTTTAATTTTAAAATAATCACATTTAAATCTAGCTTGGAAATTGACGTTTAATCTTTTTGTGTAAACTTATTTTTACCCTGCGTCTGTACGTAATTTGTGTATTTATTTACGTTTCTGTATGCACATTCGAGCCAGAAGTTTATATTTAATATCAATGTTATCCAAGGCACACAGAACCAAAATTTTCTTGTAATTTAATGTAAGTTACAACAACGCTAGGAATTACATTTAACTAGATGACAATAATTGTAGTTTTACTCTTCTTTAAAAAAAACTTATTCTATTAGAAAGAGTAGATAGAGTAGCAATAGTTTAATGGAAAAAAGAATAACATTCGGGTTTTGTACATACTTCAATTTTCAAAAAGTAATGAAACATCATAAGTTAATAAAATTCGCATGATGGTATAGTTCTCGCGGGTTATAAGATATGTGACTGATATTTAGAAAATGCTAAAGCTATAAAATATTCATCCAGCATATGAAGTTTTTAATTGAATTAACAGGTGAAAATTTATTGAAAAATCCATCTTTGTGACACTATTTAGCACGGGAGTTAAAATTCACGTTACTTTCTAATGGTATTCCTTAAAAAAATATTGAAAAAAAAAATAAACATATAGTAATATAAATATAATAATATAAAAATAATAAAAAAAAATATTAAAAATATACCTTTGATGTTTTAAAAAGAAACGTGTTTAAATTTAATTTGAAGATAAAATTAGTTTTTAGTAGAATAATAAAGTTATTAATTTTTATTAAAAGAAGAATATTATTACAATTGTATGCAACCAGTTTATTTGGAATAAATGGAAACTGCAGGCAAATTTATGCTTTGAATTTCGAATCCTAATATTTAGGTCACGTTACTTCCCATTTCCTTCCTTTGTTTTGATATATTAAACATTTAAGATAAAGCTTTCGTGCAAAGGGAAAGGAAGACAGGCAGTCTTCTCGAAAGCTAAAATAAAAATGGGAATTTTTTTTTTTTTTTAGGAAACTGAATCGAGAGTCACTGTAATGTTGAAATTGATTTGGAAACAGATAGCGATGTGTAAATACCATGAAATCTTAACGATGTTTTTTAATACTTTGTCGAATTGTGATAGAAAGAAACCTACTCTAATGTTTTTGTTTTTCCTTTGATGTGTTCTGAAATAAGAATGCATTAAGGGGTAACAACAGCTTCCAAAATCCTATAGGAAACAGCCAATATTGGCAAACCTTTTTCTATAAAACTACTGAAGCGATTACAATAATATATATATATATATATATATATATGCATGTATTGTAATCGCACATATATATATATATATATATACATAGTTAAAAATGATATAACATATCCATTTCTTAAAATCCTTAAATTCTTAAACAGAAAAAATACTAAACTTACTTAAAAATGTTTTTTATTTACAATACGATACATTTAAAAACCTAGTAATTTCTAGAATATCATGCTCATCATCAGGGTTAAAAACAATAAAAGTCAGAGGTTGAGTCCTTTATACCATATGGGCTTATCCAAACTTCAAAGTGAGAAGGGAATGAAGCTATGCTGTCCGACTTTTCCAAAGTTCTACAGAAGTGGGGGTGCTCAGGTTATTCACAGTATACTATGCCATATTTTTGGAATGACGTACGATAACGTATCGTTACAAGTGTAATTAGCACGACGTATAATTTCTATTGACTCCATAATTACTAATTTTTGGTAATTTGATAATTTCTTTATTATTTAAGCTTCTTTAAGATCAATCATAACTTCTTGCTCATGATTTAGTTTAGAAATAGCTGTTCGACATCGGTTAAGCTTGATGCCTGCGATACGTACTGTTGAATGTTCTTTAAATTTCCGTGTTTTCATACATATATAATATGCTTTTCCTTTATTCTCTATTATAGTAGCTGCGATTATGTATATAACAGCTGAATCTTCCATACGTATAGGATCGATGCTATAGTGAAATCTTGCTTTTAATTTGCTAGGGGCGGGGGATATCAATTAAATTTATATTCTATTTTTTTCATTTAAACTTTACACTCAAGCAAACCGAGAAAATATTGAAATTTAATAGTGTAACTTTACTTATCGTGTAACATTACTGCAGCGATTTCTGCAATTTTTTGCCCATGAATCTGGGAAATGCATAAAGATGCTAAGGTGATTACATGCTTGAAAACAAAAAGGCTTTTTTTTCATATTTTATTCTAGAATGTTCCAGAAAACTTAAATAAAAAGAGTATTGCTCCAGTTCAAAAATTAACTACAAACTCTTGAAATTATTTTATTTTTTTGTAACTTCCATTATTAATTTATTAAAATAAAGATAATTTCTCCTTTTGTTCTAAGTCGCCCTCCGAGGTAAAAAAAAAAATATCGTGTATTTTTGCAGTTTCTAGTTTTAAAATCGAAGAAATGATAAAAAAAAAAAAAAAAATCGCAAAATATGCCAGTAAATGCGGTAAATGCTTAGAATTTTGAATCTTAGCCTTTAGGTCACGCGACTTCCTTTTTCCTTCCTTTGTTTTAATATATTTAACATTTAAGGTAAAACATCAATGCAAAGGGAAATAAAGTGAAATATTTGTGCTCTGTAAATGCTCTCCAGTTTGGCAGGAAATGTCCAAAACTTCACATTAACTGATTTAAGTTTTGATAATCTGATATTCCGAATTAACATTCGGAATAGTGAATGTATAGATAATTCTATTAGTTGCAGATTGCAGTCTGAATTTAAAAAATGTAAATAAATTCTGTGAATTTATAATGAACAAGCATAGTTATTATTAATTCTTATTAAGAATAGAATAATATATAGAATAAAGATAAGCATGGAATAATATATAGAACTGGGGTGCTCAGCCCGAGCGAGCCACGCCGGCGAACACCCGTTCACTCTTTGCAGCCGCTAAAAACATAGTAATGCGTCCTTTAAAAAAATATTACCAGGTTAGAGAAGATTGAATGATTTTAATACTACAACAGCGACTATCTTCTGTAATCGAGTTGTCATGCTTTTTCGTTTGAATGGGACATTTTTCGGTTACCATGGCCTCACCCTTCGCTGTCGTGATAACTGACAGCTGGTTTCGGAATTGATAAGTAAGATCAATTATACATTTGAAAATCAGCTTGTATAAAATGGTTGGGTTAAAATGTCACTATCTTTCTGACTTTTATAACGACAGTATGGGCAATATATTAATGTACCTTTAGATTCGAGGTTAAAAAACTCCTTCTGCTTGGGAATAGATTTCAGAACCACAGTATTAAAAATCATTGTGTTTTGAAATTTACACTTATATTTTATGTTTTGATCGGGTTTTAGATATTTTCAGGAACATGTATTCATTGATATCTTTCTGTATTTTAATACACTACCATACATATTTTCATATTATTTTTATAATGCATATTGTTTATATTAATTAATAAGAATATACGAATTTTCTAATATTTATTTATCGAATAGTAATTCGTACAGAATAAATCGAAAGTATTTTGCGCATACATTTACCTGTATTTATGCGGCGTCAAGTGACTAATATACAAACAAATTTGCTTGCCGCAATACTTTTATACCATGTGACGTCACATTAAAATTCCGCGGAATGAAAACCGTTTTAAATGTATCATTTTAACCTATGACGTAATTTTCACTATTAAATGCATTTCTTGTGAAATAGTTCATTTATTTTTTTCTCATTTAAGATTCACGGGTATATAAATTATTTAATTTAAAACTGTTTGGGAATGTGAATTTGAGCTCTTTAAATATGACCTATATTCACCATTAAAATTTTTTCACGCGTAATAATTTAATTATTTTAATACTTTAAATATGACGATATTTAATATTTTGTCATTTTACATATGAATCATTATATACTTTAAATGCGCGTTACGTGTAACAATTTTATTATTTTAAAGTTTTCGTACTTTTTAAATATTAACGTGTAAATATATTGACGTAGTTTCACTATTTTCAGCTTTTAACACGCGATAATCTAATTCATATATATATATATATATATATATATATATATAAGTTTCTGTTTTAATAATTTCACTTTTCAATTTAAATTTGAAAATGACGACAAAAAATAAATCTAATAATCGCTTTCGTTTTCTCTTTTTTTTTTTTCCAAAAAAAGTGGATCTTTTTTTAACATCTATGGAATTTATGTCAAAGTTGAAGATGATAAACGATTCTTGGCTTTTAAGATAAACTGATTCCTGACGATTGAAATGTGAAAAAAGTTTTTTATTTTTTCAAATTGACCTAAAAAACGTAATTTAGTCACAGTATTGTCTTCACTATCGATTGAAAAGAAATGATAATTTCAATTTGAAAATGACAAAAAATAAGAACTCTAATAATCCCTTTCGTTTTCCCTTTTCTTCCCTTTTCCCACAAAATAAAGTAATTTAGTTGCCATCATTACAGAAATGTCATTAAAATTAGAAAAATATTAATATCTCGAAAACTAATTCAAATATTAAAATTACAATTTCACTTTTGACACCTGTGGATTAATAGGGATAATTGTCGTTAATTTCACTGCCTAACGTTCCATATTGTAGGAGAAATAGCTGTGAAACATAATGAGTCGTTTCATAAATTCGCGTCATTAGGATTTTATATATATCGGGTAGATAATAAAGAATAAAGCATATAATAATATAATATATAAAGCATAGAATAATATATAAAATAATAATTATAATTTGACAATTAGTGTTGATTTGAATAGATAGAAAATGAAAGTTAAAACAGTGATACATTCGGTAAAAAATAATTCGGCTAACCCTAAATAATTTTCCTGTTTTTATGACTTAGTTAACGATCCTGGAGTCCGCTTACGAGATTTTCTTTTTAATATGTACATTAACATAACACAGCAACGTTGCATTTTTACAGGACGAGAAATTATTTTTATTTCACGAACATTTTGGCTAAGGAACGTAATCCAGAACTATTAATCCCGGAATGATTGATTGAAATTAGCTCGTTAGGCGAGGTATATGCACTTTAAACTTTGAATCTTAATATCTAGGTCAGGTGGCTTCCTCTAGTTTTGCATATTAAGCATTTAAAATAAAATAAATGGAATGGACAATCAACCTTTTAAAAATGTAATCTTTTTTTTCTTAGAATGAGTTAAATTCATTGCTGACAAAACAGATTAGGATTATTAAGATGCCTGCCTATGTACGGAGCAATTTTTTCCAAAAGAGCTATTTAATTATTTTTTAAACTTATTTTTACTAAGAAAATGTGAAAAAAAGTAAAAAATATTTCATTCATTGATAAAATTTTGGTAAATGGAGGAATTTATAGTAAAATTTAGTGAAATTTGGCCCGAAACGCAAAACGCTCTAAAGGAAATTCTACTCTATGTATCTTAATTTCCTTTTTACACTTCATATTTATGACATTTGTGAAGGAAATGAACTAAAATCTACGATATTCTTTAAGTATTTCAAAACTTATAGCATATCGCACCTGTTTACATGTTAATTTTCATAAAATTCATCGATGTCATTTCACAAAAACATCCATAAAACAAAAATTATTTATTCTAAATTTAAATGTTTAGTTCATTGCCTTCACAATAGTGTAAATAACATATATTTTAAATTTCATAGTGATATTCCAATAACTTTTTGAGAAATCATGTTTTGCATATGGAATTTTCACCGAAAATTACATTTTCCTAACAATGCATTTAAAGTTTAGATTTATGTTTTACTACAAGAATTTACAGTAATATACATCTAAATTTCATGGAGCATATTATTTACATTTCTTATTATTAAACAAATGCATCCAAAATCGCGAAATTTCTCCAAACATACGACCCTTTAAAAGCAATTTAAAAATTTTAAATTTTAAAACCCTTTAAACAACACTTCCGGTTTGAGTGACAGCTGTTGAGTAGTTTTAAAACCTCTATAACTCTGGATCTATTTATCGTACAATAAAAACAAATACAGTTTTGAAAGGTAAAAAGTTGGTCTTTAATAAAATAAAATAAAATAAATTTGACAATTTTGGTCGAAAATTGCATTTTCAACCTAGTCAGATACCTTAAATAATAATTATTAAAGTATTTTTAAGCATATATTTTAAATATTTCGCCGATAAAAAATGATATAAATACTCATATAGTGCTTCTAAGGATGTAAAATCTTTATGGATATCATATCAGGTGTCCCAAAAATGACTAATGGATTTTAAATTCCATAACTTACAAACGGTGACAGATATTTAAAAAATTCTTGCAGGAGTGATATGTAAGATGTCAGGAGTTTTTATGCTGCGATCCTCAGTTTTAGTTACAAATAGCATCATAGATAGCGCTGCAAGCAATAACCGCTAAATCCAGGCTCGATTTTTCGGCTTCTCTCTTCTTCCATGCGAAAAAAAGAGATTAAAATGTAATGAATGGATCCCGAAGTACCAAAAATCGGGTCTGGACTGAACGCCTATTGCTCTCAACGCCATCTATTGTTTAAAATTCAAACTAAAATCAAGAATCACTGTAGAAAAACTCTTGACATCATACATAACCTCCTGCAAGAATTTTTTTTTTTATATCTGTCACCGTTTGGAAGTTATTGAAATTTAAAATCCATCAGTCATTTTTGGGACACCCGGTATGTGCCTCTATTCTCGGTTAACTGAAAAAATATCCAATTTCTAAATTTTTGCGCTGTGGTGTAAAATTTCTTTATTATTTCATCAATGGAACGAAGCATAAATGAAGCATAAAAAACTTACAAAATGACAAGTATTAAAATTCAGGAATTCATTTTAGTTTTCCTGACACTTCAAATTAAGAGGGAATGGGTGTTTTCCGTTTTAAAAAATAAGTATATTTCAATTTTTTTTTTTAAATCCAAGAACATCGTAGATATATGTAGGTTTAAACAAAACACCATAGCTTGAACTTTCAAAATCCAATTTTTTATTATTT
The DNA here is from genome assembly GCA_963932465.1 of Maratus speciosus. Taxonomy (NCBI): domain Eukaryota; kingdom Metazoa; phylum Arthropoda; class Arachnida; order Araneae; family Salticidae; genus Maratus; species Maratus speciosus. The sequence goes on from OZ010789.1 coordinate 462,407,772, forward strand.
CATTTTTATCGAAAATTGTGCTTTTTGAATTGCTTTTCCACGTTGTTGATTGGTGTTGAACGTGTAGGATTCCGCAGTATCTGAGATTTGCCTGTGTGGTTTCATCTGAACGCAATGACAGAAAAAGAACATTGAAATATACAGAATTGTCTAGTCCTTGACCAATACTTTTATTTTTTTTATTTTTTTTATTTTTTTTTTATTTCTGAAATTTTACACTTTTAACAGAATTACGAACATTAAGATTTAATTTATCAATTTTCAACAATTCTTTAAAAAAAAACCGATTAATATATATATGTATGTTTTTTATTATAGTCAAGGACTAGGTAGTACAAACATTAAGCATTTTTTGTCTCTCGAGAAAAACGTATTTAAAGTTTTGCAAAACATACCATTCGCTCGTGAACAGCATGACAAGAATTGTTATACCTTCTATAGTATGTTTAAAGATTTAAAAATCACTTCTAGAGAACAGGTATAAAATATCAGACATTCTGAAAACGCAAGAAATCATATTCATTTTTTCATACCGAGAAACTCTGATGCCCTCTTAACGTTCACTGCATTTTATGTGTAGATAATTATTTAGGAAGGCAGAAAATAATTAAAACAGTTTAAATTTATATAAACAATTGAAACAGGATTATTTTTAACTTACGTTAAAATCATAAAAGTCATATAATTTCAAACAAAGGGTATTATAATTTAAACAAATGGAAATAGTAAGAATATATGTGCTTTGATTTTCAAATCCAAACATTTGAGTCACGCGATTTCCTTTTTACTTCTTTAGGTTAATGCGCGGAACATTTAAGATAAAACTAGTATCATGCATATGGGAATAAATACAGAGAAATACTAAAAAACGTAAAAAAAAAATAGAAATTAGTCTATAGAAAGGGGAAATTAAATTATGCAAAGTGAAAGTGAATTTGATTAAAAAAACAGGTGGCATTCAGAATACAGCAAGAAATCTTTATTTTTCTTCTTTTTTTTAAATACTGCTTTTTAACATTTTATCAAACAAACAAAAAAGGATTTATACAGTTAGAACTTTAAATAAAATATTCCTTTTTTTCCGTATTATGTGATTCAAGGTTATAGTGAACGATTGATTAGACATTGCGCATAATTCTAATGCCTCAAATGCAGTATTGCCAACTGGGTATTTTTTAATTCGGAAATATACCAATATTAAATAATAGTAATATTGGATTTATTTAATCTGTAGTTGAATACAAGAATATTACTATACGGAAATAGTGATAGATATTTTTAATAAAAATCCTCGTCCATTTGATAACACTGCTCAGAGGTCATGCGTCTTAATGTTTTATGTATACAGTCATGGACATTCCTAAAGATAAAATAACATTCCTTCTTAATATTAGTCATATTTTGTTGTAATTAATAAGACAAAAGTTATTGTCATTACAAAACGTCTTGCTCTGTCAATATTAACATAAATCTTTTTTTAGATATCTTTCTTTGTAGATTTCTAGCGATCTCCAGCTTATATCGACAAATTTATGCAAGTCTGTAAAAAAAAAAAAAAAAAAAAAAAAAAGAAAAGAAAAGAAAAGAAAAGAAAACAAGTATTAGAAGCTCTTGTTTCTCTAAATATTTATTAATACTTTTAAGTTCAAATTTCAGCATCTGAATTTCAACACTTTAAATTCTGTGTTTAAAATAGTCAAATAACATATTTTTTTTTTGTACAGAATCAAAGTCTTTTAACATTTCTCAAAGTACTCACTCTTGCAAATAGAAATTTTGAAATATACTTGGATGCGATGCATTTGAATGAGAAGTTTAACGTTAAAGTAGCACAAAATTTACTATTTTGAACTGAAAGATTGGAATCCGATTCTATTTACAATTTAAAAAAATCTTTGCGATAAGAGGTAATAGTTCAGAATCACATAAGACCTAAAATAAAATAATTTAATCAAAACATTAAAATATCCCAGTCTCAGGCGCATTGGAACCTAGACTTCACCTTGGGATTATATTTTCCTAGACATCTCCATCAGAGACGCACACATACAGACAAGGATTAATATTAAAGGTTAAATATCGCCCTTATGTTGGAAATTTCTAGTTAAATACCAATATTACAGAAATATTGTTCGCATTGAAATTTTTTTACAATGAAACGCCATTACTCACGGACAATCCAATCGGTCAAAAAAACTGTTTTTTAATTCAGACCTGCCTAGGATGGCTTTCTCGCCCGATTGGTTTGTTGGAGATCACGTGATCTGGCATCATGGACGACGTTCGAAAGCAGCAATTTAACAAACAAGAGCTTTCTCGGCCGGTATTGAAGTTGACCGTATATTATCTCCAAATACTGCTTTACATTCAAAATATTCTAATTGTTTCGAAATAAAAAATTCTGAACGACGAAATTCGTTCACCGAGACATGAGAAATGGTGATTAGAAAAAAGCCCATAAAATATATTTATTTATATTTCTTATTTCAGAACATTGGAAAATTCATATTTACTTGTGAGAAGTGGCCGCCTTTGGAAAACATTTTATACGATTATTCATTATTATTTGACAAAACATTTTATACGTTTATCAGCTCTTTTAGGGAAATTAAATCTTCATTTAAATGTGCTTATGTTCTAGTTTTACTGTTAATGGAAAGCTTTTTGGAATGAATTACACTTCATTCAATGTAGCACACAGCTAGAAATATATTCGTAGATATATTTATAAAAATATACACAAAATTTATTCTCTTAGCGGCAACTACTCCAACCAGGTTGATTAAATGACTTTGATTCACGCATGTGTGTTTTAGTATAAGTTAATACAATATAATAAAAAATATATAGTGCTGCTGGGAATGAGCAATAGTTTCTATTGTAATAACAGTTCAAAATGCACAAAATTACTTTGTATAAGATATTTCCAATTGTAAATTTACTAAGAAAATGCTGCTGATGCGTAACATATTTGACTTAAAACAAAATATAATGCAACAGAATCAACACGTAAAATTGGATAGAATGACAATTATTTTTTCCCCTTCAAAATTTTGCTAACCCTAGATATATTAGAAAAAGACACAATACGCCTTCAAAAATGTTTCGGATTATGTTGGTCTCAACTGTTAAATAGGATTGATTAGAGTCAGTTGCTTTATAATCACTCGAGAACATTTTAAAAGTTAGTCCCGTCACATTTATAAATTTTTTTGTCCCTCCAATATTAAATATTGCCTTAAACTAAAAGTGAAACATAAGACAGTTTTCTACTTCATTCTATCTTTACAAAAAGAAAATAATGGATTCGTGAAAATTTTCGACTTCTGGTTTTCGACAGATTTATACGTTTTAGAATGTTCTGAACACGATTTGATGGTTTTTAGAAAATGTCTGTCTGTGAGTCTGTCACTCTGTCACTCCGTCACTCTGTCACTCTGTGAGTCTGTATGTGACAAAAATTTTGTGGGCGCTCTATCTCAAGAACTAATGCACGGAATTTCACATAACTTCAGATTAAGTTAGACCTTGGTATAAACTAGACCTGATTAGTTTTTGGTGTAACTCGCTCAACAGTTGGCGCTGCTATGCAGCATTTTTTATGATTTCCGCTATAGCTCAATCTCCCGAACTAATGCACGGATTTTCATCAAACTTCAGATTCATTTATTCCTTGACATCAATTGAAGTTTTATACATTTTGGTGTAAATCGCTCAATAGGTGGCGCTGCTATACTGCATTATTTACGATTTCCGCAATAGCTCTATCTCAAGAACTAACGCTTGGATTTTCAACAAACTTCAGATTCAGGTATATCTTGATATGAATTAGTGCTGTTTCTGTTTAGGTGTAAATTGCTCAACAGGCGGTGCTGCTATGCTACATTTTTCAGAATTTCCACTATAGCTGTATCTCAAGAACTAGTGCAGGAATTTTCACGAAACTTCAGAATCAGTTAGTCCTTGACATGAATTGACATTTTATAGATTTATGTGTAAATTTATCAACAGGTGGCGCTGTTATGCTGCATTTTTCAGAATTTCCACTATAGCTGTATCTCAAAAACTAATGCACGAATTTTCATCAAACTTCAGAATTAGTTAGTCCTTGACATGAATCGACATTTTATGAATTTTGGTGTAAATCTCTTACCAAGTGGCGCTTCTATGCTGTTTTTTTTGCGATTTCCGTACTAGCTCTATCTCAAGAACTAATGCTTGGATTTTCAACGAACTTCAGATTTAGGTATATCTTGATATCAATTAGTGCTGTTTATATTAGATCTGAATTTCCAATGGGCGAAAAATGTCCGGACTAGGATTCGAACCCGGGACCTCCTGGCTGAAGCCGCCAGTGCTCTGCCATCTGAGCTATCCCGGACGATTCTGGTCGAACTTTTTCACCCAGCTAACCTTGATGATTACAGCATCTGGTCTGAAACCTGGTTCAGCTCAACAGAATAAATCTTAGGTAATGGAACTCCAGAAATCGCTGGATACGAAATTACACTAGATTAATATTAACACAATTATTCTAATTAGTAAACAAATCATATTAGATGTAAAATTCCAACTGGGCGAAAAATGTCCGGACCAGGATTTCGCCCAGTTGGAAATTTACATCTAATATGATTTGTTTACCAATTAGAATAATTGTGTTAATATTAATCTAGTGTAATTTCGTATCCAGCGATTTCTGGAGTTCCATTACCTGAGATTTATTCTGTTGAGCTGAACCAGGTTTCAGACCAGATGATGTAATCATCAAGGTTAGTTGGGTGAAAAAGTTCGAACAGAATCGTCCGGGATAGCTCAGATGGCAGAGCACTGGCGGCTTCAGCCAGGAGGTCCCGGGTTCGAATCCTGGTCCGGACATTTTTCGCCCAGTTGGAAATTTACATCTAATATGATTTGTTTACCAATTAGAATAATTGTGTTAATATTAATCTAGTAGTGCTGTTTATGTTTTGGTGTAAATCGCTCAACAGGTAGCACTGGTATGCTATATTTTTCAGAATTTCCGCTGTAGCTCTATCTCAAGCACTAATGCACGAATTTTCATCAAACTTCAAACTCATATATACTTTAATATGAATGGGTGCTAAATGGATGTAATTTCTTGTACTATTTAAATGATTTAATTGACGTGATTTATATAGAAGAAAGTTTTGTGATGGCCACAACATACTAGTTATTTTATAAAAACAAGTGCATGTATTATACCTCGATGCTGCTTGGTTTGTATTTTTAATTATTAAGTATTAATTATATACTTCAACTAATAAATAGAAAACGCATTGGTTGTCAGTATTGTATTACAAATTATACATATAATTTTATCTTAATGCGTTGCTTGTACATAAAATTGATTGAAATTTTAACCAAGAGAAGAAATTTAAAATTTTGAAAATGCTAGAATAAAATATTTTCTTTCAGTCATGCATGAGATTGTAGCAAACATTTTGAAAATATTTTGAAGAACATCGTGTTTGACAAGTACAAATATTTAAAGTAAAATCTCTCGCTTTGTATAGCCGGATTTTAAGATATGTTTGAAATTATAAAATTTCCAGACAAGCTAGACTCTGTCTTTATATGGAATAAAGAATTTTACTGCAAACTCAAACTTCCTCATTTTTATTCCAAGAGAGGAATCGGAAAGTAGAATGTATCAATTTCTTACTGTTTTGGAATTTTCTATACGAATTATTTTTATTTCTGATATTTTTTAAATAAAGTACTGTTTAGGATTTAAAAGTCTGTTTTGTTCTACATTTTGGTTTCGTATAGTACTTGTAAATCGTTCTGTTTTATTCAGATCCCGTATTTATGCACATATTGCCCATAAATATATCACTGTATAAAAAGTTGTTACATGAAAATGTGGAATAAGTAATAATAAAAGAATATCTTACTATGCTTAATTCAGAAACTTAAGGTTTTCTTATGAAAAGATTTATAACTTAAAAAGTGTTCACACTTTAACATTAGCACCAATAATTCTAAAAAAAAAAAATCAAGACCGTTCTCTATTTATTGCTATACATTTTTCCGCTTCTGCGAAGTTACAGTAGCTACTGCTTTTATTTGGATTGAGAATAACACGTTCAAAATCTCTACAGTATGAACTCCTTTCTTCAAATAGCCGTAAAGAATTCTCTAATAGCATAATATCATAATATGTGGGAACTACTTAAATTTTTCCCATTTCTACTAATGTAGCATAAATAGAATTTTTCGATTACGAAGATGTTTAAGCTATCAGTTAATTGTTCATCTTATTTACTTCATAAAATCAATTTTTGGGATTTGGGAACCGTTTGTGGATTTTGTTTCACATAACCTAAAAACGTAAATCGATTTTTGTGCTAAGCGATGTCACTTTTCCTTCACGAAGAATTAATGTTATTACATTGTCACATATTATAATAAAAATTTGTCAGTTAAAAATCTATCGATATACACTGTTTCAACGTACTTCGTAAAACTAAATTTTAAAAACTAGAACGCAGTATGACATTTACCATTTACACTTATACCTGGGCAATCGTTAGAAATAGTTTAAATAATATTTAGTTGTTCAGAAATGAAATAAACGTGCAAGGTAGTTTTAGGGCAAGTAATTTTTAAAGACATAAAGCAAATAATAAATTTTGCTCAGTCAAAAATAAATCAAAATTAATTTTGTCTGCCTATTGCAATTTGTTTTATTGTTTTGTTTGCTTTTTGTCCAACATCTCTTATTTAAAAAAAAAATTCTCAAGATGTTTCGTCATACCATTCAAAATGCAACTCATACATGTTCTAAAACAAAATGTTGAATATAAATACGGGCTTTTGGAACGAAACGTGCGTAGGTATATGCGTAAGTTTGTATTAGTGATAAATTGACTCTTTTATTGATGAAATTAAATCAAAAATCTAAATTATTACATGACATATCTTTCATAAAATTTTTGTTCGAACAAAAAACATGGTTTTTTTTTTTAATTAATTTTGTTTAAAACAAAAAAATTCCTTAAACTGTTCATTTAGTATTGAAAAACTAATTGCCTTATAGCAATTCCTGTTTTATACTAAACACTAAGTATGTAGAAAATTATGGATATTCCAAATATTGCTACCTGAATTCATTCAACTTATGAATAATAATAACAAAAATATTTTTGACTCTCTTGACATTTGAAAATCTTCTATTTTCAAATAAATTATTTTTCGAGATTAAATTTTTTTTTCATTTTTTTCATGCAGTTCAAGCTCCAACACATTGTAAAGATACGAGCGCGTGGCGTAAAAATGTTCAGCTAGCATTAAGGGCACTCAAATCTCAGAATATTGGCAAAAACTTTTAATCAGGTAAATACTAATAAGATTGGCCTTCACCAATTATTAAAATTATACATAAAAATTAGTAAATGACCGTGGGTTCTGGAGCAATTTTTATGAACACGCTGGATCAAGCTAACAAGAGCAAGAGATTTGAGAAAGTTTCAGTCTAGTGCTGGGAAACATGATGTGTCTCTCTGATATATAGGACTTACACAGACCAGAGGATGGTCTTCGCAATTGATCTCTTGGGTCGAGATCATTATCTGGGGATTCAAAGACAAAATCTTTCTTCCGCCCACAACTTTAAAGAGTCAACATACACTCTCTAGCTCTTAGCGAAACTGCCTAAAAACATCTCTCCGGCATCTATCATCTCCATACCTTCTCTCACCTGTGAAAGAAGAGAGGAGGGTATCTTTTTTTCCCCCTATCTGTGTTGCATTGTCTTGAAGAAGAGCTAACTCTTTCCGCTTCCTGATTCGTAGTGTTTATCTCTTCGAGGAAGCAAAACTTTGCCAATGTCCGTCTATCACTTTTCGTTGGCGCCGTCTTTTTTCTCGCACTAGGAGTTGACTTGATCATCTATATTGACTTGTCTTGACTAATTTTTAAAGATTTACTCAGCCTATTTAAAAGATGAATTAGTTTTCAATAATGTTTTCCGCACCACCTTTAGACTGCTCTAACCCGTCTGAACTGTTTCACGGTGAGACAGTACCTGTGAATATTAATAAACATTCAATATGTCACAACATGCATGTTCTAAGACAGAATTCTAAATATAAGAAAGGCTTTCGGAGCAAACCGCGTGTACATGGGTGAGTTTATGTTTGTGCGAGTAATAAATTGTATTTCTTATTGATAAAATTAAAGCAAAAGTCAAAGTTATTACACGATATATCTTTCACAGAATTTTTGTTGGAACCGAAAATATATGTTCTTTAAAATCTTTAGTTATTACTTAACTTATTTAGTTTAAAATTAAGAAAAAAAACCATCAAGCAATACATTTAGCATTAAAAAATTAATTGCTTTATATTAATTTCCGTCAGCAGTGGCTCGTCATGGAGTTCAGAATCCCTTTACTACCATTAATATCGTAAAATAAATTTATCCTTCTTTAATTGAAGAACATTCCAAGATTAAATACGTTCAAATTTTATGTACTAAAATTGTGGTAGTAAAGTGACTGCGACAATTTTCTACTGCTTTGAGCTAAACACCTAGTATGGAGAATATTATGGATACTTCATCGGTTTCTACATAAATGCATTCAACTGACGTATAATATATGGCAATTTAGGATATCCATATCAGAGAGTTTGAGAATTCACAGATACAGTTTGATAAATTATATGTATGTTCATAATTCGAAGATGATTCCTCCAGAATTTAAGGCCCACATTTGATCACAAAAGAAAGAAAAAAGTGTTTGATTATGCTACTTTGATGACTGACTTCTTTTCTAATAGTTGAAAAATTGTGATATTAGTTCGAATCTCCAAATCTTATTAAATTATTATAAATATACGCCACCAACAACAACAAAAAAAAACTGCGATTCTGCATATTAAGAACGTTTTTTTCTTAATATGACATATATGTTGTTTTGTTAGCTACTCAGAGCCGTAATATGTGAAGAAGTGTATAAACTAAACTTTTATTATTTATTCTTATAAAAATTTAATTTAATTTCATTAAAATTTCTTTGTTTAAAATTACGGTTTTTAACTCTTCAAGGACAATTTTTTATGGTGAGAAAAGAATGGCGTTCTTTTTACGATTTATTCATTTTATATTAATAGGAATTGATACAGCGAAAGAAAAAAAATGGTAAAACCATAAAAATCTAAAAAAGAACCAACTTCTACATGAGCGAAATGATTTCTTAAAAAATGAAAAACAAACAGTAATTTTATCTTACATTTCTACAAAGTATTAAAACTTAATATATTTCATATAGGGGAGGGTAGTACACAGTGAGACGAAAAATATTTTTACTTAATGTATGGCGACTATTTTTATTCTTTTGAAAACATTTTTGCTACACCTTAAAGTAGGGGTGCACAACCTTTTTAAGAGAAGGGCCACTTATAAAAATTTCTGGGTTGTGGAGGGCCACATCAGTAACGCGTGGAGAATTCTATTTCTGGGAGATGATCTGTGGCCTATAATCATATAAAAAATATGGTTAAAAACGGGAGTAAGGGGGTCGTTTTACCCCTCTAGGTCCCCTAACCGGTCAACATATCCAATTCAGTTTGCAAGGATATACCAACAGTTTACGTTTGTATATATAACAGAGATGTAGCAAGTATTATTTAGAAGGACTGATAATATTCCTTGACTTTATTCGGGGAAGTAAATTTTGTTTATTTAAAAGTGCTAAAAAACAAACATAGGCATGAAAGTGGCTAGTGCCGAAAAAAATGTGAACTTTATGAACAAAGGGGGGATGAGGAGCGAAAATTTCGTTGAAAATACGTTGAAATAAATGCGTTGAAAATTTCGATCAACGAAATTTGCGATTTTTCCGCGCTCGATCAATGAAATTTTCGATTTTTTTTTTTTTTTTTTTTGCACTTGATTGACAAAATTCGCAATTTTTCCGAAGCCGGTCGATAAATTTCGCGTTTTTCCGCGCCTGATCGGCGTAATTCGCGATTTTTCGCAGCTCGATTGACAAAACTCGCGATTCCTAACCGACTGCGAAATTTGCAATTTTTTTCCCGCGGCAAATTGACAAAATTCGCTCTATTTTCTCGCAATAAACTGACGAAACTCGTGATTTGTACTCAGCCGATGAACGAAATTTTCAATTTTCCGCGCATCATCCAGAAAATTCGCGATTGTTTTGTGCATGATCAACGAAATTTGCGATTTTTCCGCGCCTGATCGACAAAATTCGCGATTATTTTCGTGCCCGACCAACGAAATTCTCGATAAGTTTCGTGCCCGACCAACGAAATTCGTGATTTTTTGGAGCCCGATCGACAACAACCGCGATTTTTCGTACCCGATCGACGACATTTGTGATTTTTCCACACCTGATCGATGAAATTTGCGATTTTTCCACGCCCGATCAACGAAATGGGCGATTCTTAAGTGACTGAAAAATTTTGCATTTTTCCCGCGGCAAATTGACGAAATTCGCGGTAAACAGACGAAACACGCAATTTTACCGCAGCCCATCTAAGAAATTTGAGATTTTTCTGCAGCCCATCAACGAAATTTGAGATTTTCCCGCTCCTAATAAAAAAGATTTACAGTTTTTCCGCCCCGGATTGACGAAATTCGCGATTTTTAACTGACTGACGAAATTCGCGATTTTTTCTCGCAACTGACGAAACTCACGATTTTTACGCAGCCAATCAACAAAATTTACAATTTTTCCGCGCATCTTCAACAAAATTGACGATTTTTTCGTAACCGATCAATGAAATTTGCGATTTTCAGCGCCTGATCGGCAAAATTCGCGATTTTTCCGTACCGGACCAACGAAATTCGTTATTTTTCCGATCTCGATCAACAAAACTCGCGATTTTTTCTTGCCCGATAGGTCAAATTTGCAATTTTTTCCGCGCCTCATCGACAAAATTCGCGATTTTTTCGTGCTTGATAAGCGAAATTTGTGATTTTTCCGCGCCTGATCGACAAAATTCACGATTTTTCCGCACCCGATCAACGAAATTCGCGATTCTTAACTGACGGACGAATTTTTCAATTTTTCCCGTGGCAAATATATGAAATTCATGATTTTTTTTCTTGCGACCTATGTACAAAACCTTTATTATCCATAATGACAATTGACAATTTTTGCGGTTATAAATTGACGAAGTTCACGGGCTACAAGTAAGCCCATCGCGGGCCACTTTTGGCCCGCGGGCCACAGGTTGTGCATCTCTACCTTAAAGCAACACAAATATGCTACACATTAATGTAGAAATGGTTTTAAAAAAAGTTATGTATAAAAGCTTAGAAGCATGATAACGGAGTATCGGAAATTGTCTCACTGTGTACCATTTGTGGTACACAATGAGACAATGTATCTATTTTCATGAACCATACACTTTTACAATCTATTCATAATTTTTTTTCTGTGTGATAATGTCTGATTCATCACTTGGAGTTTAATCTGACATTTTTGGGGTCGAGTAGTTTTAATAGAGCAATTGTAAAAATGCAAAGAAAATTTCAATAGTTACAGGTACACATATTATTAACAATTCAACCACATTTTGAGCTTAACACGTATGGTGGATTGTGGTAACTAAGCTATAGTTATCCTTTTTAAATAAATGCTTAAAAGTATGCCTAACAATGGCAGTGTGTAGCTGAACTTACATCCAAATTTCCGAAGGAAATCGGAAACCGGTGGTATCTTGATAATTGCTTTGTTATCATAAATTGTAGTTCTGGCAGTAGCATTTAAATGTCTGATTCATTAACAGACACCCTATCTGGAACATGGGGCACGAAGAATGCCGTTTTACACTCTTCGAAGATAAATCACTTCAAAATCACCATCTTCATCCTTACAGGTTTCCTACATAAAGAGGGTATCAGATTCACCGACTTTTCAGTTGAAAGGGAGAAAAAGGTTACAATTGTCTTTGCTAAAGTTGGAGGAAAACCCGGGAAAACCAGTACTACTAGTACCAGCCGTCAATATTTATCGTATTTTCGTATCAATCGCTTATTTCTGATTCGCAAATGTTGAAAGGTGGGAGGAAAAGTTGCGGCTAGGACAGGCTTTTTTGAGATGCGGATAAAAAGTTGGGGATATTGCTGTTTGCTATCACACTGGGTGTCGAGACAACATTTCGCGAAAAGTTGGAGGAAATCAAGAGTTGGCTCAAAAATTGCTCGAAAAGTTGGTGAATCTGATAGCGGCTTAAAACACACTATTTGGAAACTTCACAAGAACGTAATCACAAACGACACGCTCCCGTTCTAGTTCCTGAAACCTAAATGATTCATCGTTCTCAGAAGAATAGTCTAGGAAATTCGTCAGAAGAATCGTCTTGAACCACCTGTGTACCCAGTAAGACACGTCTCATTGTGTACCACAATTGTGTGTCTCTCTCTGTACTTTCGTTACGCTGTAACAAAATGGATGTTTTATCAATTTCATCGCTTTAAAAAATTTGTGTCGTTTTGTCGAAATAGTATATTATTAGATATAGCTACGTTTGGTTAAGTAATATTCCATAATGACGGAAATAAATTCTTAAAATAGATGTTTATGTAACTTTAAGCGCTCTAAAATAAAGAATTATTTACTATTTTGTCGGGCAAGTAACCGATGGGCCGAAACTACATCCACGTGTTGCTTAAGATGAAGTGGTTATTTGTGACTGCTAGTTAGGAGAAAAAGTTATAACTATATGTCAAAAATGGCTGCTGTCTCACTGTGTACCATGTCTTACTCTGCACTAATCTCCCCTACCTTACATTATTTTTATCAAATATTAGCGATTTATTCAAGTAATCTAACAACACTGACTGCCGAAAAAATACTTCAATCTGGGTATCTGGATTTCTTTATACCCTCGAAACATCCCAATGGCTGGCTGGATTTTAATGAATGAGGTATCTATCGATTTGTCTTAACTGTCCGATGGTTATAGGCTAGGTTTTGTTTTCATAAATTCAAAATGACGGTCATAAAATACAGAATGGCTGTAGAGACGAAAAAAACGCACCATATTGAGTGGCATATCATTGGATAGGTCTTTCAAAATGAAGACGATGTTTCATTGATTATTTTACAACTAGAAGCTCCATTCAAATATTACACAACCTGGAAATTGTGTAGGTAGGATCACTAGCTTTACTGCAACTCTAACCTTTATAGACATCTATAGGCCTCATCAAAACAGAATTTATAGATAGGAACTAACAATTAAACACATTTAAAAGTCATCAATACAAGTAAATAAAAAAAATAGGTAAGTAATATAAAAAAAATAGTTTCACATTGATGAGAAATAATTAATTAGTTCGCTTTTTACGCAGTTGGGTTTATTTTTATTTTTTAAATTTCTTAATATCTATAACTGTGCATAATAACATTATCAGTGCAGTCAAACCATAAAAATTTTACTTATCTTGTTGAGGGATTCTGTAGTGAATAAGTTATCAAAATTTTGTTCTTTTTGCAATTGACAGTGATTATAAGTATAAACTAGACGGATGTGCAAATCCCAAATATTTCTTCTATCTCATATATCTTAATATTTCAAAAAGTATTTACAAATGTTAATACTTTATTATTATTAGTTCGATACTATACCGACTTTGACTTTCATCTTAAATTTCTGATTCAGTCATTTAATCGTAGTAAACACGAGTTAATCTCGACGAGTAAATTTATTACGTTAAACAAGTAATATTTATAAAAATGAATAGTTTTTCTTTATTCTGTTGCACATTATAGCTGTTTGCGAATCGCCCGCTTTGCAGGATGCGAAGCTCCCGTCATGAGCAGTCGATGTACAATAGAACTATGAAAAATTGAGAAAATTATACAAAAATCGATGTTACAGTGCCTCCTTCCAGCGGTATATTTCCAAATTAAGGGAGGATCTGCTGGCTATAACCAAAAACAAACACAAATAATTTGGTTCAATTCTATGGATAATTTCATACACTTTTCGATGGTACAATAATGAAAATGGCTGAAAAATGACTATTACAGCGCCCCCTTCATGCGGAATATATCCAAATTGAAGAAGGTTCTGCAGACCATAACCAAATATATACACAAAAAAATTCGCTTAATTTTATGCATAACTTTATATGCTTTTCCATGAACAAAAGCGACACACGGACAGAGAGACATTTTTTATAAACGTGAAAATCCATCAAAAACTAAAAGTTGAAAAAAATTTCAATTATATTTCTTTTTTCTACTGAAGATAGAAGAAAGTAAAAAACTAAACGTCCACATATGTAGTCAAGGGCGTGAAGTGGTAAAGTGATTTTAAGCAACCTAAAATACTATTTTAATCCATATTCAACTTATTTTCCTGGTGGGACAATTTCAGAGTTGTGCATTATGTAATGTGATACTCTAAATTTGACATGATAATTCTGTTATTCGTCCTATGAAGGTGAGAAATATTTTACATTTCTGATCAAATATTATATTTTGAGTAAATTTATAAAAAATAAATTTGTTTGGAAATAAAATGCATTAAAAATAGTCAGTAAAGCATTAACAAAAAATATCTAGAAACAAATAATGAATCATATGAAATCCATTTCATTGAAATATATAATAAACTTTTATTTATTGAAAATAATGACGATTTAGTAAAAAAATATTTGAAGTATCAAGCGTTTGCATTAGATTTGTTAGTGGATCTAAAATAGGAAATTAAATCGGATGGTGAACCGGAAATTTGACTGAGAATATTCTTTAGTATATTTACATTAATTTTATATTTTAAATTTGTATGGCAATATTGAAAATTAGATATTATAAATAGTATAATATTTTACATTTATTTATTTATTCTCATTTAATTTACTAAAATAGTTACCTTTTTATTTTACTTTATTTTATCAATAAGGGCTAAAGAAGCAATAATAAATCTATTAACTTTAGCCAAAATACATAAAAGTATGTTTAAAATGTATTGCATTAGGAAGTGAATAAATAACCTGTAATATGCTCATGCAGAACTATTTTTGAATCATTTCACAAAATAAAAGACAAGTTTACAAGAATTTTGGTAAAATTCCATGTGTGTGATTACGTTCGGTCATTCCTTCAACTAAAATTAGGTACTTGGTTAATTTACAAAAAGCATTACTTTGTAACCCTACACTACAGCATAACAGCTTTTCAAAAAATTAATATATTGAAGTATATAAAAGTCGCATTAAAGCCTGATAGTTTTATGTTTTTTAATTTAGAAATATTTTAACATTTTCAATGAACATTATTAGTGTTATTATTATTATTACTTACAGTCTTACATGTCCACAAATGAAATCAAACATTTAAAAATAAAAAGATGTAACATAATGTAATAAAGCAACAGTGCCTTTAAATTTAAGACCATGCTAGTGTTACATATTTCTTGTATAAGATATATGAAATAAAATGCTTTGAATATAGAATAGTTTGTTACAAAATTCCTCCATGCATCACACGGAATGATAAGTGAACACCATGATAAATTTAAAGGAAATGTATGTCTGACAGAGATAAATGTTCAGGAGCATTTTTCTTATGTTATGTGGTGGGATCTACAAAAATGTCGCAGGGAAAACATTAAAAGTTTTTTATTCAAGAGAAAATTTTACGTTATGCTTAGCATTTTTTCTTGAATTTTAAACTATAGTGACATGCTATTTCCATGTACATCTCCCTAAAATTTTAATATAGATATTCCTTTAAGAGTAGGTCTTAGAAATACACAAAAACATGTAAGTGATTAAAACAAATTCAGTAGAACAAATGAGCTGTCTGTATAATAAAAGGGAATTTTATGGGGTAGGAATGATAATCATTATATGTATATGCACACGATAAAAAACTTTAATTTCTGATACAAGTTAAACATCTTCCAAAGACACTTAAAAAAATTGAATGTATCAAATGGAAATAATCTAAAAAGTTCAAGAAAAATATTGTATTTTAGAATAAAAAAGCATCGCCAAAAGACTTTTTCGCTTTCGAATACTCGATGAATGTATCGGAAGATATTGAATGAGACATTTATTTGTTTTGCACCAGATCTTTGTTAATAGTTCCTGGCCAATCATAGGCCATAAAACATCTATGCTTGTAAAGAAAAGAAAATACTGACTAATACTTTTAAAAAATTCCAAACATATACAAATATAAAATAAACAGTCAAGTGCGAGTATTACTCGCGCTTAAAGGGTTCTGTACAATAAATATATGAATTATTAACTGTATTATTAAAAGAATAGCTGCTAAAAGAATAAAAAGATTTGTAAATAAATAAATAAATAAATAAATATACAATGTAAGGTTGGGTATAGCTCTATATACAAGAAACATATGAATGTGTATGCCATAAAAGGTCAAAGATATATGAAGCCTAAATAATACCCAAATATTGCTATTCTGTATAACTCTTTTTTTAATCTTATCTTTATGATGATCTTAATTCGATACTGACAATAAAAGTAGTGCATATTTAAACTTCATTTGGCATTTAATAAAACTAAATTCAGCGTAGTAACAATCTTTTCTTTTTACAGTATAGCTAAAACAAAACCCTTGTTCAAAGTTTAAATCTGACATTGTGCTAAGCGCGATTCGAAAGGAGGTCGCAAAGATGCAACGCCACATTGGTCCGTGCCGCGTTTTTCCAGATAGGTTTTTAATTTACTTTTAAAGACACGGGATGCGTGTCGAGAGATCCACTCAATGAAAATTAGTCGCGAATCCCTAGTATTTATGTGATTAATTCTAATTGAGTTAGTCTCTTTTTAACAATTTGCCGTTCATTGCTTTTATACTGCTACTGGGCATTGAATTACACACATAAATCATTAAAAGTTGTTATTTAATCTTTAAACGCCGATGGTACATAGAATACGCCGCCCCTGTCATTATGTATGTCCAAACCGTCCGTGTCTTTAAGGGTTAATATCTCCTCTAATTACCGAAGTTGTTTTTCGAAAATCATTGTCAAAAATGCTTTTATACTTCTGTTACGATAGCTACCTCCAGCGCTCCTCAACATCTTTGCTGAATGCCCACAAATCGAAATTTGTGTGTAACAGAAAAATGCGCTTTTCTCTAAAACTACATATCCTATCGCTATAAATTTCCTGCAAGGTTTAATTTAACGTCTACCACCTCTAATTTGTTTTCATATTTTAGTTTCAGTAGATTCGGAAATAGAGTGCGGGTGAATATATTTTTGCACTACACTTTTGACGATATCTCTGAAAATGTAATATCTAAAATTAAAAGAAATGTATTTTCCACGCCATATTCAAAGAAAAGATTTCTTTTCTTCAAGTAACTTAATTAGAACATCTACGTTTTTCCTAAACATATTTGTGAATGTTTAATAATCTGTAAATATGTGGGTTAATAGTCTTTATTACATCTCGCAATTTGAACTTTCCACGTTCCATCGTTTTCGAGTAAAATAGCTGTGACAGACTGACAGACAGACACAGGATTGATCTTATAATGGTTCCGTTTTTACTTTTTAAGACCGGAACTCTAAAAAGGGCAAAAACATACAAGGTGAGCTTACTAATAGTCTTTAGAACATAACAAAGTAAGTATGGAAACTCGTATTGTATGCGTAATTATTTAGTGATTTTTTTTTAATTGCACCGTTTGATAAAAACTTTTAATTTCCGATTAATAATTAAAGCAATTTTTATTTTCCCGAGAGATGTCTCATGTTTTGTGAAACAGATTTTTAAAATATCCAATGAAAAAAATCTAAAAGGCACAGGAAATTTGTTTTTGTTCTCTAGAATTACAAATATCTTGTAAAAAAGTTTTATCTTTGAATATTCGATTATGAATGTTTCATAAAATACTGAATAAGATATTAATTGGCTATATTTAGCTTTTCATTAGCATAGTTCTACACCATCTTTACGTTTGAAATCTCTTATTTTTTGACAGTCAGTTAATCAATATTGTATTGATTATAGCTATCATAAATTTTATTTATCCGTTATTCTGCTAAATCAGTTGGCCATAAATTTAAAGGTATAACTCTAGATAGCTAACTTGTTAATTCTTTTCACTCTAGGAATAAATTTATAGCTGTAATTTCCCAGTAATATTATTTTGTTTACTTGTATCTTTAAAGGTGGAGATCATATCTTTAAGCAAATGTGTTTATCCTAGAAAACAAGCCAAAATCATTAATGGAACAGATAATGTATGTTTGGTGTCTATATTAATATTAGAATGGTTTACAGTACATATACATTTAACATCTGAATTTAAAAACCATTAAAACACCAAATAAAATAAACTAAGACAGACTTGAGTACAGTTAAAAAATAAAATTTATAAAGAATATACATAAAAACAATTAAAAATACAGCAAGCTTTGAATGGTGCTCGTTCTGTCCCTAGTGAATATTGTTTGTTTTTAAAATAACTAACTTTAACTGTTCTTGATTTGTTCTGTCGTTTGAAATGCAATGGATATTTTTTGTACTGATGATGCCTTGCGTGTCGCTTGGCGAAACGTTTACATATTGTATTTTTAATTGTTTTTAAGTATATTCTTTTTAAATTTTATTTTTTAACTGTGCTCAAGTCTGTCTTAGTTTACTTTATTTGTTGTTTTAATCAGAATGGTTGTTTAAAGGAATGTTGTTTATTGAAAATAATGTTACACTATTTTTCTCTATTGGGTGAGGCAATAAATTCTCAAAATGTTATTATATTAATTCTTAATTTTGTTTGGCATTAGTCTCGCCAATGATTGCGCCTCTTTTTATCATATTGGCGAATTGTAGATTTTTACATGCCAATGTAGTAAAACTGTATTGCTTGATAATGTTGTCTCTCACTTGCGATTGGATTCGCAACTCTGAACATGTAAACAAACTTTTGCTGTTTTAATGGGCTACCCTGCTGAAGCTTTTGATGGATCGTAAAGAAATAAAACATCTTAAAATGTGAAGCCTTTTCTACTGATTTCTCCTACTGTTTCAGGATTGGAACCCAATAATGGGTTTGCGAGAACGTCGTGTACATAACTACATATGAACCGGCCTTACATGTTACAGATCTCGTCACCAAATAAAAGTATGGGGGGCTTTCGCAATACCATAGTTTAGCTTTTCGTTATCATAGTTCTAGACTGAAAATAAGTAATAAAACAAGTAATCACATAAAGCAAAATTTCTCTGAATAACATTAATAAAAAATTGGACAATAGAGACAAAAAAAAGTAGGAAATTGTACGTCAAATGTGGCAAATGATGTGCATTCGTACTATAACTAGTTTTATAAATATTCAGATCTTGGTGCGATAGCTGTTGCACTCTTATGCAAAAATGCAAGATTACAAATTTTATTATGATTATATATATTAAAATTAGTAATACGGAAATAATAGGACTCCATCTTAAATAGGACCTAATCACCGTGGCAACCTAGAATCGTTACCTATCATGAAATATCATTGAATTAATTAAGTATTATAGGATTTAATAGAATGAAGAAAACTTTTATTAATGTCTTTTTAAGGTTTGATTCGATTTTCATAAAATCTGAAATGACTCTAAAATTTTGTAACAATTATATATATTAAATTTCAAACCATTCGGTTAGGTAGTTTTTGCGCTGTTATATGCGGAAAGACGACAGAGAGACGGTCGGACCAGGCGACGACTAAAGATGCTACGTACTTATATAATTACGAACACACCTTAAAAAGGCAAATGCAAAGTGTTCAACTTCTTGGTAATTCAGTAAAGTGGTATAAAATAGAAAATTCTAATACTTGTACTTAAGATATTACGCAAAAGAATGAAACGCTCCTTCTAATTATTATTAGATGAACAGTTCAAAAATTGTTAAATAAAATTTTCTCCAAAGAATCTGAATAATTAGACATTGCCGGTAAAAGCATGTTAGAGAGAAACACAATTTTCCTACTCCCCTCACTTACATTATAAATATTATGTAAAATATTAGTTAACAAATTAATTTATCAATTTTTTATACTTTGGATATTGATGGAATGGTGGAATTCTGCCATCGATATCAAAGAATCAAACAAAACTATAATTGGTATCGTTAATTGTTGATCAATTAAAAAAAAACAGATAAAAGTAAAATCGGGAAAAAAATATTTTGTTAAATTATTTAGAAATTGTAGATTTTTTTTTTTTGTTTAAATATGATTGGGAAAAAAAGATTTAAAAAAAAGTTCAAATTTTATGTTTCCTCTTATATAAGAAAATCTACCATAAGAAAAAGAAAAGATAACCAACAAATTTACATAACATAAAAAAAATAAACTGTACGGAAAATTGTATTTATTGTAATAATTTCCTTTCAGTGAAATATTTGTGAAATATCAATAACGGTGAAAAAACTCAGGAAATCCATTTTTTCCATCATATAATTTTTTAGCATATTAAATTAAATTCCTTGACAGCAGCATTTTCAGTCAAATTATTTTTGCACATTTCGGAGTTTTCACAAAATAATTTAAAAGTATGTATTTTAAAGCTACGCAGTTTTACTTATTGTTTATTAGTTAACAAATAAATTGATAGATTTTTTATTATTTGGATATTGATGGAATGAAGGAAATCTACCATAAATGTTAACGACTCAAACAGAACTATAATTGATATCGTTTCTTTTGTTGGTCATTAAAAAAAACAGATAAAAGTGAAGTTTGGAAAAAAAAATACTTAATGAGTTATTTAGAAATAAATTATAGAATGTTTTTTTCAATTTGACTGCGGGAAAAAAGAAAATAAGTGTTAAAATTTTATATTTCCTCTTGTATTAAAAAATCTACCATGAGAAATAGAAAAGATAACGAAGAGATTTACATAACATAAAACAAAATAAATTGTACAGAAAATTGTATTTATTATACTAAAATCCTTTCAGTCAAATATTTGTCAAATATCAATAAGGGTGAAAAATCTCAAGAAATCCATTTTTTCTATTATATCTTTTATTTTTAGCATTTTAAATTAAATATAAATTCTATGATAGCAGTTTTCCAGTTAAATTATTTTTGCAGATGTCTGAGTTTTCACAAAAGAATTAAAATGTATGTATTTTAAAATTACACAGTTTTACTTATTGTTTATGAAAAAGAACGTATACAGAGTGTGTCAAAAGGATTAAAACTTCCATTATTATTCTTGCATATACTATTATTCTTCCAATTATACTTCCATATTTTCTGAAAGTAAGCCATCAAATATCTAAAATCTTGTTAAAATTTGGCTTTAAGGCAGTTTATACTCCTTTTAACAAAATTCCTTTCACAAATATGAAACATGCAACTGACAATTTTTCACATTGGGGTATTTACAAAATATCTTGCAAATGCAATAAAATGTACATTGGTCAAACGAAACGACTTTTTAAGGTCCGTTCAGGGGAGCATAAAACTTGTGTTAAAAATTGTGACATGAATCCGCTATTGCTAATCACTGCAGGACCAACAATCATAATTTTAAATTTTCCGAAGCCTCAATGATACAGAAATGCTCATCAATTTACGATCTTGACTTTTGGGAAGCCTATCACATATGGAAAAATTTAAACAGCTTAGTAAACGATTTATCCAGTACGCCCAATTTTTCAAAGTAATGGTTTAAATTTCTTTAATTCGTCTTCTCCCCCCCCCCCTTTTTTTTTTTTACTCCTCATTGTTTGAACACTCCAGGCGCATCTGGGCAATTTTGATTGATCTCCCTGTGTGCGCGTGAGATAGACTCCGCAGTTGGTTGTAGACGGTGAATTTTATTTCACTGTTGACGATCAAGATATGAGGTACGCCTCTCCCCCCCCCACCCCCCCGTTTTTATTCCACAGTTTTTATTTTATTTTTAAGCAATGATGATGAAGCCTTAGAGGCTTCGAAGCAGCTATATGCGTTTTAACTTACTTATATTTATGTTTTACAACGTTGGTTCTCTCTTTTTTTCATATAGAACAACACTTACAGCCGATTTAATAAACATTCTAATATCATATTCACCACTTTAATAAAAAATCTTTAAACTCATTTATCTCATAATAATTAAGAGAAAGTTTTTTTTTCCAACAGGATAAATCATATTCATAGTTGGAGTAGCACAGATGAGGCTTATTCCAACTGAATGAAAAAACAATCTCTTAATTATTATGACCTAATTACATGGTATACAGGAGTTTCCTTGTTATCAGAACACTTTCATCGTGTAAATACTATAGTTATAGTCTGGTTGAATATAACTAGCGCTGTAGTTCGCAGCCATGTCCAACAAATAAGAGTGAATTATGTCCGCCAGGTACCGTCCGAATAGTTTAAATGGTAGAGCATTGGCAGAGCCCGCCATGATAACCAGGTTCGAGTACCGGCCTGGACAATTTTTCACTCAACTGTGAGGCTCCAACTATGAAAATCATTTATCTCAGTTTGTGTTTTTTCACATTTTCCGTGTCTTCAATATGCTAAGACTTTTCTGATATGAAGGAGAGGACTTGAATGTTGTTTTAGTTAAATGTCATACAATGCATAAAAGATTTAAGGATAGAATTTCTAATATTTTGATACCATTTGTTTAAAAACGATTCATACGTACAATAACTTGTCATTTTCTCTGCTATTTTTTGCTTGTATTTAGTTTTTTTTTTCTCTAAAACTATTAAATCCGATCCTTAAATCTGTTTAATCCCTACAATGGCGGTGGTTCATTTTTGGATCACCTAATTTTTATTCCTAAATGCTAAATTGGCACCGGAATATTAAAAGGAAAATATTCCCTTTATTGAGTACTTGAAAAAATGTTTTTGCTTATTTTAGAATAAATTTGTTTTTAAATTCTGGTGTCTTTCACTCATTTCAGCATTTTACGAATAGAAGTACCTTGCCCCTGAAAGGGTTAAGTTACCGCTATACACTTGCAATAAAAAAATGAGGTGAGGCATAAATAAAATAATATACTAGTAGCGTTTTAAATTAAGCGTTTAAAATTGAATTTATTTTTTATTTTGTGTAAAAAGATTTTTTTAAAAAGCTTTTTGGATTAACTTATTTATAATTAACATTTACTAAATTTTTTTAAGTTGATAATAAAAAAGAGTTTTATGATTTGGTTGCCGAGACCCCTTTAAGAATTAAAGCGCGTTTCAATCATTTTATGACACTATGTATACATTTCGATGTCGTAAAACACTTTTGGTTGCCCCCCATATCTGAATACTTTCATAACACAAATTATTCTTGTTTTTTTTTTTTTTTTTTTTTTTTTTTTTTTTTTTTTTTTTTTTTAATACTTAACAATAACCGAACTTGAGTGTATGCCGACATATCTGTGAATAACAAGCTTAATGATGACTTACCCTCTAAATATAAAAGTATTTTCTTTCTTGTGAACCTACATATGTAATACAGCATTACTATATACGTATTAGGGAGGGGCAGATATTTGGAAAGATAATAAATATAAATACTATCATTTAGTATATATCTTGTTTTCCTATCGTCTTTCCTGGATTTAGAAAAAGTGGTCTCGAAATGGAAACTTCAAAGGAAACACAGAAAACTAATCACTATCCTTTTGTCATTAGTCAAAGGAAATGAACACAATCAACAATTTCAAAAATGTAAAATTTGGAAAAGCGGACGATTTATTCAGACTTGTATCTTGTATCACAGTTTTTCCTAAAAATGTGTGTTCAAAACACCCTTATTACCTTCTTTTATACTCAGAATAAATAAATATGACGTTAGTGAAAAATGTTGTATTCTGGTTTTTAATAGTTTTAAATATTTCTGAATGTTCTGAATGTACTTTAACTATTTTTTATAACGATGTCTGTCGGTAAGTCTTAGTGTGTTACACCAAATTTGCGGGCATGCACTGAAGCACTAATGCACGGAATTTCATGAAATTTGATATTAAATGGATCTTGACATAAATTAATGCTGATTAAGCTTTGGTGCATACCGTTATCGTTCAACACATTGTGTTACTATGCCGAGTTTCTCACAATAAGCATGATATCTATGCCTTACTATAGGTGGAATTTGAGCAAACTTTGTGTATAAAATGATTATTTTGAAAAACTGTTCTGATTTAGTTTTAGTTCCGATTAATCGCCAAGGATAATTAGCCACAATTAGTCAACAATACTACCAATGTATGATTTTTGTGAACAAAACAAACAACTTAACCATAAAGGTATATATAAATACCATACAGACATACAAGCAATAAATACAATAAACCCAACTGGAGTGAAAAATTAGCCAGAGCCAGGAATCGAACCCGGGACCGCAGTATACAAGACTGCTGCACTAACCACTGAGCTACTCTGGCCGATACCCGAGTCAGCAATTTCTCACTAATAAACCATGTCGGGCGAGTCACCAGCCATCTATACGTGTGTTATACGTGTGCTCATACAGCCATCTACTCTTGAATGCACGCTGTTAAAACTGGATACTTAAAAATAAGTAAAATGTACTCATTTTTTAGTACTTTCCGATCTTATAATAGCTCCGAGTACTTAACTCTTAAATTTGAGAAACGCATGTACTCATTTTTTTTGAGTACATACAGGGACTCGAAAATAAGTATGTATAGGAACACACATACACTATAAGAAAAAAAAAAGCGAAATCACAGAGAACCGACAAATCACCATATTTAATTACGGTAATTTTGAATCGCGAAGAACTACAACTTTTGAAGTAAAGAACAACGAAATTTACTATTTTAATTCTTGAAATTTTGTGCATGAGCCACCCCGCGATTTGAACCCGAGTCCTCTAGGTGGGAGACGAGTATTGAACTGACTGTGCTATAAGAGCAGTTACCAGCCGCTTCCAAATGACACCTTTTATGAATCAGCAACGGAAGATTGCTAACAGCAGAGATGAATTTTACCTTTCTTAAATATTTTAATTTCTAATAAAACAATTTTTAAACTAAATTTTCTTCTTTAACATTTCTAATGAAACTGTAAATAAATTTGAAAAGTGTGTATTATAAATTAAAAATTATAACAAAGATAGACATATCTACTTATAATAAAAGCTGAGATCACGTGACCGACGGAACGATGCCGGTGCGAACCACTCTGGTCTGCGAAACGACCGTAGCTAAACGCCATGTTAGGCTTAATGAAAAACATATCTTAACATATGACAGCTAAATGATAATTTTTTCTACTTGAAATCATGTCTGTTCAGCATATTTTCACTAAAACATGTATATCATATCCATTTATAATGTATTAAGCTCCAAAGTGAAAATAAGCTATTATAAACATCATATTACTAGATATCAACAAAAGAACACTGTTGCCATTCACAATTTCTGAATATTGAAACAAATGAATGACTCTTTGAGCGCTTCATTAAAAAAAATACAGGTTAACTATCTGATTTAGTTCTTAAAATATTTTTAGAAGCTTATTAAAGTCTTTAAATATTTTAATTTTGTTTCAAACCTTCAAAAAGTTTTTGCAGCCATCTATCGTCAATTAATATAAACAATCGAAGTTTGTTAAAAATACAAGTTAATATTTGCATATAATTAGCATATTAAAATTAATGTGAAATTTTCAGAAATTACATTTCACTTTGCTAATCATTATTATTATTGTTGCAAAAAAAAAAAAAAAAATGTGAGTCATTCACATTGAAGAATCATTCATCAGAATTATCTAAATGCTGCTTGGTCTGCGAAACGACCGTAGCTAAACGCCATGTTAGGCTTAATGAAAAACATATCTTAACATATGACAGCTAAATGATAATTTTTTCTACTTGAAATCATGTCTGTTCAGCGTATTTTCACTAAAACAGGTATATCATATCCAATTATAATGTATTAAGCTCCAATGTGAAAATAAGCTATTATAAACATCAGATTACTAGATATCAACAAAAGAACACTGTTGCCATTCACAATTTCCGAATATTGAAACAAATTAATGACTCTTTGAGCGCTTCATTAAAAAAAATACAGGTTAACTATCTGATTTTATTCTTAAAATATTTTTAGAAGCTTATTAAAGCCTTTAAATATTTTAATTTTGTTTTAAACCTTCAAAAAGTATTTTTGCAGCCATCTATCGTCAATTAATATAAACAATCGAAGTTTGTTAAAAATACAAGTTAATATTTGCATATAATTAGCATATTAAAATTAATGTGAAATTTTCAGAGATTACATTTCACTTTGCTAATCATTATTATTATTGTTGCAAAAAAAAAAAAAAAAAAAATGTGGTGAGTCATTCACGTTGAAGAATCATTCATCAGAATTATCTAAAGGCTGCTTTGATGTTTTGAACAACACGCGGTGGATTTGAATTTATTCAATCAAATCAGTTTTTATTTTTGTTTTCTATAGTTTAAGGATCTTTTTAGCGATGCCTGATGAAAATGATGAAACACCGATTGAACGTAGACGGCGATTAGCTAGAGAAAGAAAGTCGAGGTGGCTTGCTCGACAATCACAAGCAACATTAGACCGTATAAGGGAAGAAAATCGCCAACGTCTTCAAAGTCAACGAGCTGAGATCAGAGCCAGTCAACAAATCGAAAATGAAGCAATTCAAATAGACCACGGACCAGACCCTGACTGTTTCTGAAACTGAAGGTGATATTGAAAGTCACAGTTGTGGTTCTTTAGACTCTATCTGCCAATACTGTCAGGCACTTCATTTTCCATCTGAAAGATTAAGTCGTGGAAATTTTAAGAGCTGTTGTCATAAAGAAAAAGTTAAACTTCCTCCACGTCAAACTTTTCCACTTTTTTTGAAAGATATTATGAGCAACCCAAATTCACCAGACTACAGAAATTTTCATGAAAATATACGCTGTTACAATAGCGCTATTTCTTTTGCTTCAATGGGTGCAAAATTAGCTGCAAATGTTCCAGGTCGTGGACCTTACTGTTTTCGGGTGCAAGGACAAATCTATCATGTCACTTCACACTTACACCCTCAAGAAGGTGAACAAAGGAAATTTGCTCAATTATATGTGCTTAATACAAGTCAGGCTGTTCAAGAACGCTTAAACATTCCTCAAAATGAAAAGTGTTTACGTCATATTTTGAGGCAGTTAGATCTCATGATGCAGGAAATAAACCCATTTGCTCAAGCTTACAAAATGTTATATGAAATTGAAAGACAGAGTCATGAACAAGCAACGAGAGATAATCTACCAGTACCAAATGTTCACATGTTCTTGCGTAGAGATAGGCACTCAGATCAAAGACGATACAATTTGCCGACAGCAAATGAAGTTGCCATGGTATTCCAAAATGAAGATGGAGAACCACCATTTGAAAGAGATATCAGAATTTATCCTCGCACTCCTGAGCACAGCACTAATAATTTTGTTCCTTTAAATATTTTGAGTCCAAACTTGGATCCTATGACATATGCAATTTTTTATCCACATGGTGAAGCTGGCTGGCAACCAAATTTGGTGCTTGATCGCTATCCTGGATCTGCTGAAGGTTTACGAAAAAACGTATCAATGCTTCAGTATAAAGTGGCACAAACTGCCATTAGACGTGGTGAATTCAACCCTATTTTGTATGGAGGGCCACTTACTCAACAGTGGGTTATTGATTCATACCTTCAAGTTGAAGCAAACAATCTAAATTTT
The DNA here is from genome assembly GCA_963932465.1 of Maratus speciosus. NCBI lineage: Eukaryota > Metazoa > Arthropoda > Arachnida > Araneae > Salticidae > Maratus > Maratus speciosus. The sequence goes on from OZ010789.1 coordinate 462,435,449, forward strand.
GTCAGGCAGCAACAATCAAAATTACGATGTGAAGAGTATGCTGGACTTGTGGATTACGTTTGTCACGCAGCAGCAAATGCAAATTTACCAGCTGGAAGAGCTATTATACTGCCTTCTTCTTTTCAAGGCTCCCCTCGAAACATGCGTGAAAGGTATCATGATGCCATGGCAATTGTTACAAAATTTGGCAAACCAGACATTTTTTGTACTTTTACATGTAATCCCAAGTGGCCTGAAATATTGAATAACTTGCCTGATGGACAGACATCATGTGACAGACCAGATTTAGTAGCACGCGTGTTTCATATAAAATTACATGCACTATTAAATGATATCACAAAAGGGGAACTCTTTGGAAAATGTCTTGCATACGTATATACAATTGAGTTTCAAAAACGTGGACTACCCCATGCTCATATTCTTTTGATCCTTGCACAGGAATTCAAATTCCATGATGCTTCACAGATTGATAGAGTCATAGTGGCAGAGCTTTCAGTTCATCACCCTCGATTACATGAAATTGTTTCGAGGGCAATGATACATGGCCCATGTGGAACTCTTAACCCGAAATCACCTTGCATGGAAAACGGTAACTGTAGCAAGAATTTTCCAAAAACATTCCAGCCTGAAACTCGAGTCAATGTTGATGGTTACCCATTTTATCAACGCCGTGAAGATAATAGTGTAATTATTAATGGAATACCTGTTGATAATCGTTGGGTTGTGCCGTACAATCCTACACTCTTGCTTAAGTACGACTCTCACATTAACATAGAAGCATGCACCAGTATCAAATCTGTAAAATATATTTACAAGTATATTTATAAAGGTTATGATTCAGCTAATGTTGTCATTCATGAAAACAACAATCAACATGAATTTCTACATGATGAAATTTCAAATCATGTGAACGCCAGGTATGTTAGTGCACCTGAGGCAATGTGGCGTCTCCTTGAATTCAAAATGCATAATAAATCACATTCTATAATAAGACTTGCCATCCATCTGCCACATCAACAGATGGTTTACTTTCAACAAGGTACGGAAAATGCAGCACTTAATCAAAATCGTGACACTACTCTCACAGCTTGGTTTAAATTAAATATTTCAGATCCAAATGCAAGACAATACCTATATGCAGAAATACCTCTTCATTATGTGTTCGAAAAAGGTGTTTGGAAACCACGACAACGTGGAGAGGAAAAAATTTTGGCTAGAATGTATTCTGTTTCTCCAAAAGACATCGAGCGTTACTGCCTTCGTCTACTTTTGCTCAAAATTCCTGGAGCAGCTAGCTTTGAGGACTTGCGAACTTTCGAGGGCGTTATCTTGCCCACATTCCTTGAAGCAGCCTGTCAAAGGCAGCTTTTGGCTGATGATCAGGAATGGGACAGATGTTTATCAGAAGCCTGCGTTTTTCAAATGCCTGCACAGCTCAGGCAAGTATTTGCCTTCATTTGTCTTTTTTGTAATCCATCAAATCCTCTTGAATTATGGGAAAAATTTAACGATTCTTTGTGTGAGGATTTTAGGATGAATTTCAATGATTTTATGGCACAACAACATGCTTTACACAGTATTCAAGCAATATTCAGGAGCCATGGTGTTACCTTAAGTACATTTAATTTGCCAACACCCAGTCCACTGGATTATCAAGATCCAGTTTTAGTTTATAACCACATTAGTGAAGCCTCTGATGCTATTGAAAAAATTGCATCTTTGAACTTGCAGCAAAAAGAAGCTTTTTCAAAAATCATACAAGCAATTGACAATGAGCAAATAACTCCACGATGTTTCTATTTGGATGGTCCAGGTGGATCAGGTAAGACATGTGTATATAATACTCTTTTGGCCTTTATACGGGGACGTGGTGAAATTGTTCTTCCTTATGCCACCACTGGTATTGCTGCCATTTTGTTAAAAGGAGGAAGGACCGTTCATAGTGGATTTAAACTACCGGTTCCAATATTGGAAACTTCAACATCTTCAATGCGTCTCACATCAGACGAAGCAGTAACTATCCGTCAAGCAAAGATCATCATTATTGATGAAGCTACAATGATGACAGTTCATGCTTTACGTTGCATAAATGCTCTGTTAAAAGAGCTAATGGGAAATGAAAAACCATTTGGCAATAAAGTTATGTTGTTGGGAGGTGATTTTCGTCAAACATTGCCAGTCGTTACACGTGGTACAAAAACTCATATAATTGAAGTTTGTATTAAATCAAGTCCACTTTGGGAACATTTTTTTCATTTGAAACTGTCACAAAATATGCGTTCTGAAGGTCAAAATGAGTTCAACCAATGGCTGTTAGATATTGGTGAAGGAAAAACTTTATCTGTTCAAAATTTACCATGTGATATCATACAAATTCCCTCTAACATGCTATGTACTGGTTCAATCGTTGCAGAAATGTATGGAAATAAAATTGATACAAACTACATTCAGGAACTTTCCTCAAAAATTATTTTGACCACTACTAACAAGGATGCAATGAAATTGAACAACGAAGTTATGAATCTTCTTCCTGGAGCCGCATCTGAATTTTACAGTGCAGATTCATTCGAGTCAGATTTATCAGAAGGTGAGACAAACTTTTCGCAGGAATTTTTGAATGAACAAACTCCCTCTGGAATGCCTCCCCATAAATTAATATTAAAAGTTGGTGCTATTGTGATGCTTCTTAGGAACATGAATCCTAAAAATGGTTTGTGCAATGGCACCAGGTTAATTATTCGAGGCCTATATCGACATTTCCTGGATTGTGAGATCTTAACTGGTGCTAATAAAAATGATAGAGTCTTTATACCAAGAATTGACCTTACACCAAGTGATACAAATCTTCCATTTAAACTTATCCGGAGGCAGTTTCCTATTATTATTGCTTTTGCAATGACTATCAATAAATCGCAGGGACAAACATTCAACAGTGTTGGTCTACATTTAGAGGAGCCAGTCTTTTCGCATGGTCAACTTTATGTTGGACTATCACGATGCAAAGAACAAAATAAAATAAAAGTATCCATCCGTAATACAAATCTGCAAGGGCAACTTTTGTCAGATAATAGGGTGTTCACAAAAAATATAGTTTTTCCAGAGATTCTTTTCTAGAAAAAATACTTACCCCAATAATTCACATGACTAAATAGCTCTATGGTGTTAGTATCTGTTGTATTATTAATGAAAAAAGTGTTTTAATTGCATCTAATTTTCTGTTGTATTTGAAGGGCTCCCTCTCGAAGCTTATATTCTCAAGGCGAAATGATTTTGCTTTATGCTTCTACTGGTATTGCTGCCATTTTGTATGTCATTTTTGAATGGGGAATTATATATTATATTCTTGAAGCAACTTCACAATATGTTTCTTATTATTTTTGCGAAAAACTACATTATAAGCATACAATTTGCTGTGTTATTTGATGTGTTAGAATTTTGATTTTGTTTAATATTGCTGCTGAACTGTACACTAAAAGGTAAATTCTTTTTTTTTCTAACCTGTATTGTGTAAAATATAAACTTTGTCTGATAGTAGAGTGTTTACAAAATATATATATTTTTTAGAAAACTTTATTGTACTACTAATGGAATAAGTGCTTTAACTGCATGTAATTTATGAATTATTGCATATATTATACATTGATATTTGAATAACTTTTTACAGATCAGTTTTAAATTCATATGCTTAAAAAATGAAATTCTTACAACTACTCGGTATTGGCTCAGTACTCGGCCAAAATTTCGCCATTTAACGAGTACTTGGTATGCCTCTATAAAAAATCAATTGGTTTAAACCATGCCAACCCTGTTAATCCATCAGCTTAAAAAGAAATGTTGAGCTTAAAAAATAGCTGAAATTTACTTTAAGTTTCTAGATTTATGATATTTGTTGCATAATTTTATTATATTTTCTTTATAAATGGAAATTTTGCTTATTTTATGGCATATTGTTATTTCTTATGATAGTAGGCTTAGTCTAGCATTGTTAAATCATAGTAAATTTTAATTTGCTGCAAGCACAGAAAATTTTACTTCTGTGGTCAACACTAATTATGTTAAGTCCACATTTATTGTTGTACAATTTTGTGATTTTTGACACTTTTTTCCTACTGTGAATTAAGAAACTAATATTCTCAGGCTGAAATAATTCTGCTTCATACTACTGGCATTGCTGCCATTTTGTTGTGTCATTTATGGGGAGTTATATACTGGATTCTTGAAGTATTCAACTTCGCAATATGTTTGTCATGTTATTTTTGGTAAAAACCACATTATATTCATAAGTGTTCAATTTGCTATCTTATTTTATGTGCTATCATTTTGAATTTGTTTAACATTGATGTTGAACTTTACACTAAAAGGCAAATTCTTCTTTCTCTAACTTATATAGTATTATGTAAAATGTGTATATTTTTTTAAATCTTTCTTTATTAGAAAAATGTCTTTTTTCTGTCAATTTTGATGAACTGCTTTCTTACTTTGAATTGTGTAGCTAATATTCATAAACATACAATTTTCTGTCACTTTTTATGTATCTTTCTGCTTTATATTTGCTTTTTATTATACTGGAAAATATTGTTCTTCAAGAAATGCTAAAATATATACTCTATCATACTAGGGGCGCACAACCTTTTTATGAGAAGGTCCATGTATGAAAATGTCTGGGTTGTTGAAGGCCACATCAATAACACAGAGGAAATTCTCTTTTTTTTGGGGGGGGGGGGGAGGAATCTGTGGCCTATAATCAAATGAAAAACATGATTTCAAAGGGAAGGCAGTTTTTCATCACCCATTCGACAACATTTGAGATTTTTCTACACCCAATCAACAAATCTTGAGAATTTCATGTGCCTGATCAACGAAATTTGTGTTTTCTCAAGCGCACGATTGGCGAAATTCACGGTTTTTTCTGCGTGCAATTGGAGATTGTGACTTCTCCGGGCTCGATCAATGAAACTCGCGATTTCTCCTGGCCCAATTGACGATATTTGCAATATTTTTTAAATTGTGACTGACAAAATTCTCAGCTTGGGAATTTCCTATGTGGATATCTATGGTATTGGCTGGTCGATTCACGGAATTCGTGATTTTTAACTGGCTGTGACGAAACTTGCAATTTTTTCACGAGACAAAATGTCAAAATTCATGATTTTTTTCTGCCATTCATGACAAAAATTGCAATTTTTTCCAGTTATAAATTTAAGAAATTCATTCATGGACCACAAGTTGTGCATCTCTACTATACTATCATACTATTAACCTAGACAATAATTTAAAACTAACAAAATTGTAATGTTTTGTGCAATCGTTAAACCACTTCTGAATCTCGATTTGATTTTGTTTATGTAACATAATGATTAGCAATGTGATGTGTCAAGTTCTTTAAAAACTCATTGATAACACTTTTTTTTTACAGAAAATTTCACACATGGATTATTTTGTTTAATATTTAATTTGAATGTTTTGTCATTGAACCATTTGAAAAATGAATTATTTAGTCAATATCCTGTCATTTTTGACGGGGGTATATACTAGTCTTTAAATAAAAGCTTGGAAATCCCTACTGTCAATTCGGTATAAGAAAAGGGTTTATCAGAAAACTCATATTTTTGAGCACATAGGATTTAAACATGAATTTTAAGCGTTAAAATACAAAATGTATGTATTCATTTCTGCATACATTTATAAATAAAACATACATTTATAAAAGTATAAGTATACACAACTTCAAAATATCCTGTACTCGTTTCTGAATTAATTGTACTTAAAAAAATCGAGTACAAAGAAATTTTCCTTTTTAAGTAGATTAATGCTCCTTTTTGAAGCAATTGTACTTAAAAAATATGAGTACATAGAAATGCTCATTTTTAAGTAGATTATTTTTAACAATGTACTTCTTTTTTAAACAATTGTACTTAAAAAAATACGAGTACATGGAAGTTCTCATTTTTAAGTAAATTATTTTTGACAGTGCAAGCGTTATTTATGTATGTATGTGTGTTTTAATGTATATTGTAGTATGTGTGTCTTCACTATTTCTGAACGCTATATTTGTAATGATATGGAGGAAATTATTGCAATATCCAAATAATAATTCAAATTTAGAAATACTGGAAAACCACTATTTCTGAACGCTATATTTGTAATGATATGGAGGAAATTATTGCAATATCCAAATAATAATTCAAATTTAGAAATACTGGAAATATTCAAAAATTACTAATAAAGAGACATTTTGAGTAAACTTTATTCTTATGTTGCATTAGACAAATACGAGACTTAAATAATTGAAAAAAATTAAAAATACAGTACAACCTCAATTATCCGAAGTAATTGGGACCGACCATCTTTCGAAATATCGAAATTTTCGGATAATCAAGAATGCTTCAATTTTAAGATTAACGAGAAATATATGCAATATTTCGTATTATTGTAACAAGTGCTTAATAAAAATAAAACAATAGAAAAATAGAAAAAAGAATAAATTGCCTGAATTTTAATTTTGAAATTAAGTATCTTTTACATATATCACAAGGGTTTGAAAAAATGTTTTGTTTGTCGCAGTTTCAATTCCTTTGCTTTGAAGCTCCATCACAGAGTTTTCTAATATTATTAGTTCACCACTATCACAGTCTTTCTGCTGCTCCAGCCTTGCCAAACCTTTTTGTAAAACATTCAAAAGCTTCAGAATTGCTAATTTGTTCGTTTTTTCCGCTCCATTCCGCAGCTTACGGCAACTCAAGTTAAATTCATTGGAACTCTAAGAAAGGGGATGGAAAATATTTATATGTACTCGTAGTTCGGAAAGTAGAGCTTGCACACACACACAAAAGTCTTTCAAAATGTATTTTGCATCCAAGGAATGTGAAGTTAAAAAAAAAAAAAGCTTTAAAAATGGATTTCGGTTAATCGAGAGTTTCGGTTAAAAGAGTTTAGGATAAAAGAGGTTCTATTGTAATTCCAAATAAATTCTAATTTAGAATGTATTTTGAAAATTTTCCGCTCATTTCATTTTTCATTTGAAATTTCGAATTTTTTCGAAACCGTTCTTGGCGAACATTTATATCTTAAAAGTAACCACCATACTAAATTCCCACCTGAATTTTAAAAGTAACCACAATACTAAATTCCCACCTCAATTTTAAAAGTAACCACAATACTAAATTTCAAGTTTCTAATCCTAACAATTCCGACTAAATCATAATTTAGAGTGTTTTCCACTCATTTCAATCTTTCAAATTTCGAATGTTTTAAATTTAGATCTTAGCAAGTGTTTACTTATTTAAAATAAACACCATGCCAAACTCCAAGTTTCTATACCAACTGTACCACATAAATAGCAATTTTAGAATTTTTTTTGCTCCCTGTTAAATTTCGAGTTAAAAAAAAAAAAAAAAAAAAACTGTTCATAGCGAGCATTTGCTTCTCTAAAGTAACAGCAATGCCAAATATCAAGTTTCCCAATTATATCGCACACATCTAAATTATTGAACGTTTCTTGCTCTTGCACCCTTTTAAATTTCATATTTTTTAATGTCTCTCAGAGCATTTATATCTCAAAAGTTTCTAGTCGTAACAGTTCTAAACAAATCGCAATTTAGAACGTTTTTAAAATGTTTTCGGCTCACTTTTGCCTTTTAAATTTCGAACATTTTAGTAACCGTTTACAGTAAGTATTTACATCATAAAAGTAATCATCACACCAACTTTCAGTTTCTAGTCCCTGCAATTTTACAACTTTTTTGCTGCTGCAACCCCTTGCGGTTTATTGTACCGACATAAAAGATAGCCTACATTGGAGTAGAGAATGTCACCAGCATTTTGCCGCAATTATTTTTTAAATCAGTTCGGTAGTTACAGAAATTATAAATTACAAACACACAAACAAAATTTACTTCTTTATAATATTAGTATAGATTTATAATGTAGAAAAAATACAGTTTTTAAAGCTCGTACTTTTACATGATTACACTTCTATGTTCACATATATGACTTACGTCGATTTTTTGTATTTTAAAATACTTCAATAAAATTTGTTTTAAACAAATGAATAATGAAACCTGTAACAAATTGTCATATAATATTGCATACATTTAAATCCTATATTATATTTTTAAAACTCCAATGAAAAATGGAAGGATATTCTTGGAGAATACCAAGTTGTAAAAAAAAAAAAAAAAAAAAAAGATTTTCAATTCATAAAATTATATTTACATTCCTATATTTTTATCATCATTAAAAAACTGACGTCATTTATGAAAGAAAAAATGTCCTTCTCTTCAGGTAAATGAAAACGTAAGTACTTCAATTAATAAAAAGAAAATTTCATGCCAGCTAACGATTTTAACCTTTAGTAAACACGCTTAGACCCAATGCTATTAAGGCTGAGACTTATTGATTTTATTATTTTCAAACCATTACTAATAAGTGGTTTCAACATTTTTCTTCCTATCTAAATAAAAACGTTTGTTTAGCAATAATGCGTTAATGTAAAAGCTTAGATTTATTTTAAGAAAATCTTCACGTTTAAGAATCTCTCAGAGAAAATGTTTAGAAAATTATTTTAATGTTGTTTTTATCAGACTTCTTCTGTATGATTAGTAAATATTAAAATATTGCTGAGTCGTCTAAAAGAAGTTTATTTAGTTTTTCTAGACATATAGATTACAGATGATTAGAAATTGAAATTACCATAATGATCGTCTCTTTCGTCTTATTTTCTAGATTTTTTTTTTTTGAAAAATATAATGAATTCTATAATTTTACCCCTATACTTTATATTTGTAAATTATACCTGTATACGTATTTATATACATATACATAGTAGAGCTATGCACGGTCCCGGGCTTGTCCCGAAATCCGTACCCGATGATGATGAAGAAGAATTTTCCAACGGGCCGGTCTGAGTGGATAAAATTTTTTTGCCCGATATAAAAATTTAAAACGATCAAACTAAGCCAGTAAAAGGGGAAAATTTTTAAATGGACGTGACTAAGACGAAGATAAGTATAAATATATAGCACGAGTCGATGATATAAAGACAACACCGGTATAGAAATATAACATGTCCTGCGTAGAGACCGACATTGGCAGTTGCATCATGTGTGAACCAGGGCATAATTATTACAGCAGACTTGATCCAGGTCCAGGATCAGGCTTACATTTTCTTTCTTTCTACATTCTGGGCGTACATGACGGGCCGGTACTGGTGCTATTCTGCATTCTATGGCTTGCGAACATAAATTAATCTGAAACATATAGTAACCTATAATAGTAATTTTTCCCATAAATATGTATACAGTAGTCTAGAAAAATATGTTAATTCTATTTTACGAAAAATCTGCTTTTTCTTTGTAAAATCAGTTGTGTCTGATTTCATAAATTCTTCCACGGGCTGGCCGGGTCGGCCCTGTTTTCACTAATTTTAGCACGGGCCGGCCGTGAACTGCGAAAATACAAACGGGCTTGACTCGGTCCTGGAAATTACGGCACGTGCAAACCTCTAATGACATGGCGTAAGATAAAATTGTTTACATTTCAATAAGTCAGAAAAAAAAATTGTCACATTGGAGTGAGGTTTCCACCAGAAGACTTATTAAAATGTCCGATATTTTGAGCCAAAAAGAAAAAAAAATATTTGAATTTTCTTTGAAACTTTTTTTAAACGAATATTAACCATTTGTCGAATAGTATTGGTTCCATATTCAGCATATATCAGTAGCTGTTTTACGACTTTTAATTAAATTCAGGAAATATACCCAATGGATTCAATCTTAATTTCTAATATTTCCACACAAATTGCAATGTTTATATTTTCAAGATGAAGAGACCAAAATAATTTTTTTAACGTATGGGAGGGTTGTACGCTGTGAGACGAAAAATATTATTACTTAACGATGGTGACTATTTTTACTCTTTTGAAATTTGTTTTGCTACATCTTAAAGCAACACAAATACTCTACACATCAATGTAGAAATGGTTTTAAAAAAGTTATTTATAAAAGCATAGAAGCATGATAACAGGGTATCAAAAATTGTCTCACTGTGTACCACAAATGGTACACAGTGAGACAATGCATATATTTTCATGAATCATACATTTTTACACTCGATAAATAATTTTGTACAGTGTAATAATATTTTAGCTACTGCCTGAAATCGTGTTTATCACTTGGAATTTAATCTGACATTTTTGGGGTCGAGTAGTTTTGATAGAGCAATAGTAAAATTGTGTAGCTGAACGTACATCCAAATTTCCGAAGGAAATCGGAAACCGGTGGTATCCTGATAGTTGCTTTGTTATCATAAATTGTAATTATGGCAATAGCATTTAAACGTCTGATTCATTCACCCTCTCGCCGCAAAGCCTAAGGTATGCTTGGACATGCATTTTTCCGTCAAATTAATACTATTTGGTTACTCCTACCACTTATTTTTTAGCGAAAACTTTTTATGATTTAATCAGGACGTTTTCCCCGATTACGATAGTAAAAAATTTCTGCTTTAAAGAACCGGTGATAAACGATTAAAAATTCTGTCAAAGACGCTCATCGCGAAGAATTACTTATGCAGGAAGAGGGTTAACCGACACCATATCTGGAACATGAGGCACGTAGCCTGCCGTTTTTCAACCCTTCAAAATCACCATCTTCATCCATACAGGTTAAAATGTTTCACGCTATTTGAAAACCTCACAAGGGCATAAACACGATCGACAGGCTCACGTTCTAGTTTCTGAAACCAAAATGGTTCATTGTCGTCAGAAGAATCGTCTGGATTCTAGAACCATCTGTATACACATCGAGACACGTCTCACTATGTACCACAACTGTGTATTTCACTATGTACTTTCGTTAAGTTTTAGCAAAATTGATACCACATCTGTTTCATCAATTTCATCGCTTTAAATATTTTGTGTCGTTTTGTCAAAATAGTCTGTTATTAGCTATAGCTAGGTTTGGTTAAGTAAATATATGTCATAATGATGGAAATAAACTCTTAAAATGACGTTTATGTAGCTTTAACCACGATAAAATAAAGAATTATTTACTATTTTGTTAGACGAGAACCGAAAAACCGAGACGAAGTGCTGAAACTACATTCACGTGTTGCATAAGATGGGGTGGTTATATGTGAGTGCCAGCTAAAAGAAAAAGTTATAACTATATGTCAAAATGACTGCTATATCCCATCTTAACTTTTTTAATGCAGAAATTGAAATGAGAAATAAGCATAATAAATAAGGATAGGAACAAATGTAATAATTCTTATTGAAGGCAGCTTTTGTTATTTATAAACTGTGTAATGTTAAATATACATATCATTAAAAAAAAAATTCAAGTTAAAAACAAAAAGAAAGAAAGGAAGGAAAAGCAAATAAAATATTAAACTTTCGTTTCAGTATTTCCTTAAGTCGAAGAATCATCAACAATGAGGATATTTTTTTTAACTTCTAATCACATCGTAGTAAAAAAAAAAAAAAAAAAAAATGTATTTTATCAAAATCAAACAAGAAAAAAATAACACAAATTAACAAAATATTTTCATATTTCTAGTACATGAACTATGACTCTTCTTAAAATTTGTAGATTTAACAGTCTTGCAAAGTAATTTATAATGTTTGTGGGATAAAATTCTATGCTCGACCAAAATCGAACTTTGTGTTTCTCTCAATTTCGACCGAAGCATGACCTAAAAGAAGAATATCAAAGAGATGCGTAATAATTTATTTGTTTACGTTTTTTTCACTAGATTTGTTCAACCAATTGTAGCAAAACCTACGACAAAGAATACTATCCGGATTAGAAAACGAAGAATGTTATTCAGAAATAGTACACAAAAATCAGAAGGTTTGACGTCTATTTAAAGGCACTGACAGAGTCAACGTCAGCACATGCAAAAGATACCTGATTTCATTAAATATTTAGCTACGTAACCTCATATCTGTGAAATTATTTTCCCATAATTATTAATTTATATAGCATTTAAAGTTCAACCAAGCTGTAAAATTATAAGATATTACATGATATTTTAAAGGATTATCTGCACGGTTAACAATTTTTTATGGTTTAAAGCTTTTTTTTTTTTTTTTTTTTTTTTTTTTTTTTTTGCACGAAAAGAAAATAATAGATTTTTGAGACTTTATAATGTTTTTGATAGCAGTAGACTAAAAGTAATTCACACCACCCTGACAAATCATGGTAAGTGGTCAGATGATACTGACCGGATTTGAATTAGATGTCAAGAAAACATAGTCATGATTTAACTACAATAATAGATAATCCAGCATTCTATTGTTATTTTACAACATTCCTAGAACATTGTAAACATCCCTCGTATTTAGTGTTTCCTAGTATTTAGTGTAGGTCCATTATCGCAAAAAGCGAGCGAAGGAAGGGAAAAAAAGTGGAACTGTGGCTTCTAAATTGGAACATAAAAATATTGTAAATCTTATCAAAACGGCACCTGTCTACAACATAATCCTATCTTAAACTTGAATAATTCATGGTCCCTACAAAAGAAATACATAATTTTACTATCTTTACATAACTTTACTATCAAACCTGTAAAACGAAAGCCTGCCATAAAAGGAATCATTTTCCTGTTACTTGATTTTCCATCTTAATAAATTTTACTGTACTAAATAAATAAAACTATCGTATATAGTAAAATCTGTGAGAGCAAATTCGTTAATGATCGAAATAAAACTTCGTTTCGGAGAGGTATCCGATTGAACAATTATAATTATACGGTATTCCTTTCAAAGGGTCTGAAACTTTTATGTTTAAGACAATGTTCCGTATCAATACGTTTAGTGCTTACAGGTTGTGATGTTAAACAAAGAGTACATTAAAATCCGCAAAAAACAGAACATCTAAGGACCAGGAAAATATTCTATCATAGCTGGCGGATTCGTATGATATTGCTTTCTGTGGAATAAAAAAAAAATTGCGGTGTAGTCAAGTTTTGGTTCGAATTTACTTTTCACATTGTTGGGGAAAATGTGTTCAAATTTGACTTCCATCTACAAAGAATATTTCTGGTTGAAATCTCTTATGTATTTAATTATTTTCCATAGAGTAATCGAGTTTCCAGGTGTAAATTGCTCTCATTGGTTAGCCTGTCGGTTTTATGATTGGATGATACCAAAAATTGAGTGAATTGTAGCAGGCTGAATATCTTCTGGGTAGCTCAGTAGTAGAGCATCCGCGCCTATAGTGAAGGTCCCAGGTTCGAATTCTAGCGAAGATCCTTTTCACACTGTTGAGAAACATTTTTCAACTTTAACCTCGACATACAAAGAATTAGTACTCCACGTTGAAATTTCATTTATAAATATTTTGCCAGTTTTAAATAAAAATCTTTTAAAATACATTAATTTTAAAATCCCAATATTTCTAATTTGAAGGTAAACATTAACCAGTTAAATCACCTTTCTAGGAAAGTAAAATTCTGTCTAAAATGGATCTCTATAAAAGAAATAATATCTGCTGTAAAATAAATCATGTAATAATCTATCATTTGAGAATTTAATTGCGAGGTTAATTATGAATGTAATACATCATTTTTTTTCTTTTAAAAAGTTACAAATTTCTGTATAACGTAATAAAATTAAAGCAACATACAGTAAACTTTGTTGCTAAAAATTCAATTTAGTTAAAAGCAAAACTCAACTCAAAGTTTAATAACCGAAATTTCTGCGCTTAGTTCAAACGATAACAAAAAAGCAAACTCCCGTCTAGAAACCTTTCTTTACAATTTTCTGTAAGTTACTCAAGGAAAAATCTTCCAGATCGGTTGTCTTTATAAGAGATTTTTTGCTATAAGAAAGAAAACAATTCATAGAAATACAAGCTTAAAATATTCAGAAAGAAATGTAATATTTCGACAACTACTTCAATTTCTATTATAAATTTATTTTTTAAAATTTATTTTGTAACTTTTCGTTAAACGTTACATTATTTCTTCAATTCAATATAATAAATAAATTTTCTAAAACTTCTTTTTGAATATTCTAAAAATATTTAAAATGTGCTGCGCAACAGTTACTTACATATGTTTAAATAGTTTTTAAGCAAATATTTATAAAATGTTTATACAGATTGTTACTGTAAAATTCTTTTGTTTTTTTACTTGTATTTATATCGAAATTTTATTTTTTTATTTAATAAATTCTTCATGTCTAGTTGAAAATGTTTCCGGTGAATAGCTATAGATATTACACATTCAGATACGAACAATGACTCCATTAATGTTATTAGACAGCTTAGCACTATAAATCATTCTCGGTCTGTGTTACAAGCATTACGTTACATCTTAAATGTATTCAGAATATAGGCTAAATTTACCGGATGCTTTCTTATACTATTGTCACTTTAAATAGCCAGCATAATATCTATCTATAAGTTGAAATTCTAGCCACTTTTCATTTAACAGAATATCGGGTACTGCCATAAGCTTAAAAATTAACTGAGAGGGTTGTTTTTATATTTAAATCGTAACAATCATTAAAGTTTTGAAAATAAAAATCTAATTTAGACTCCATAATACATATATAGGCCTTCGAATTAGTTTAGATATACGTATACACAAACTTTTTACTATTAATTCCAGAGATGTTCAATATTAAAAATTAGGCTAATTTGGGATCTCACAACTAAAAATTTTTCTTTAAGGTTCAAATGCAAAAGAAATTTTATAAGTACTTTTCAATGGGAAAAATTAGTTGCGTTTGGGAAACACTAAGAACTAGTTTAAAAATTTTGATTGTCAGTTAAGATTCCCTTCGTACACTTGTTAAATGTTTTGAAGAAATTTTCATCTTACAGTGTATACATATAGTGCCCCAAATTGTTATGGATATTAAGCATAAATCAAAAACTAATTATCAGATCATGCTATAATTTCGGATATGCAAATCTGAAGCTTCTAGAAATTAATTCCGTATAATTAAAGTACGGAGGAGGGTGGCGTTGTCTGCATAATACGCAATGGTTAATTTTTTTTTAATGGGGCATTTGATTTATAACTACGTTGCTAATACACATTTTATAATGGATCTTGATTCGATACTTTTATATGTTTAATGGTGTAGATATATTTATATATTTATCAATTCATATTAAATTTATTCATATTCATTAATATTTAATAAAGTTAACGATTAACTTGTATTTAATTTTTACCCTATTCAGGAAAAGATCATATGAATTTCTAATAGTATACTATCTTAAATGAGAATAAAATGCATAATGAGTGCATTTGTTATACCTAATGCTATGACAGTATGGATATTAAGATGGTAATTTATTTTTATTTTTCCTCTATCCTTTTTAATCTTAATTAGAATAATTGCGTTAAAATTAATGTAGTGCTTTTTAATCTTGTTTCATTTTGAACTTAATTGGTGTTCAATTATTTCTCTTTTTTATGTGAGTGGTAGTCCCAAATTAATATTATTTAGCCAATTTATGGCTAATATAAAGATGAAACCACACATTTTATTTGTGGAACTTAAGGCATTTGGGACCTGATGATTCTGTCTAAGTTCTTCAAATTTCCATCATTCCATTTCTGTTATTCAATAACTGTTGTTTTTTACTATGATTTTGCAATCTATGTTAAGTGTGTTGGGGGAAACTGTATTTGTTAATATTATTTTATTCATAATTTCACAGTTTTTGTTGGTGTTCGGTAATGTCTATTAATGGTTATATACACATATATATATATATATAAATCACAATTCATATACTTTTAAAATATTAATTTCCTATTTCCTATTTCCGATAATAAAAAAAATTAATGCATCAAAATTACATAATTATGTTTGGTATTGTTAATATTAACGCCTCAGAAATTAAAATTCGCTTAAAAATAAATATAACGGGAGATACGAATGAAAATATTAAGAATTAATTAAACATTAGTAGGGTAAAACTTGGAGTAGCTTTCTGTTTGATAGAATCGGGATAGGAAGTCAAATTTAAAATTTCAATATATGTTCCATTGCATCATAGAGGCAGAATGAAAACTTATTTTTTTAATATTATATATTTTATGTATGAATAATATAAAAAATAAGTGTAATATATATCTATATATATTTTAAAAATGATATAATTCCGAATCAAATGGCTATTTCTTTTTTGTCTATCACATTGTGACAACTAAAATATATAAGGCCCTTCTATATCTTTCTTTTCGCTGACCATACATTTAGTTTTTACAAATAACCTGTATAAGTTACACTTTATGTAAGCCCTTCTTTGTGTAAACTAAGCATCAAATTTAACAACAACAAAAAAAAAAATTATGCGAATTGTAATTTTTCCAACTGAATGAAAAAGTGTCCGGGTCGGAAGTTCTATCCAGAACCTCTGGCCTAAATGGCAATGCTTTTATCACCTGAGTTACATGGGCGACAACCCATCCGAATAGGGTTGCCAGTTGTACGTTTCACCCGTAAGTTGTACGTTTAAAAAAAATAGATCTATCGTACTGTGTACTTTTAAATTTGACCCGTGCGACGATTTCTTCCATTTTTCTACCACACCTTACTTTTGATAGTTTCATAAAGCTCTTTCTTTTTTAGTTTATTACAAAATTTCCCCTTTTGCCGAATAAAAGTTATACACATACACACTAAATGTAAAAACGGCTTACTTCCGATCGGAATGAGAAACACCTTGGCAAAGTCGTGTAATATTAACTGCATATTAGTGAACTCCTTGGCTAGCGTTAGTTCATCTGAACGTGACATTATTATTAGAGAGAGTATAAAGACTATACATACATTATAAAAATTTTAATTTAGAATATCTGTATCTTAAGTTTTAATATATTGTTTTATTTATTATCTTACTTTGTAAATTATTTAAAAACAACATTTAAACACACAATAAAATAAGTTAATTTGAACAGACGTATACGTTTCGTGAGTTCCAGGACTCACATCCTCAGTGTATAAAAACTTTAAAAACAATATCCCCCCCCCCCCCAACTACATGTACGGTGAAAACCCAAATATCAAAACATAATACCAAAAGACCATAAAGTTCCAATAGCCAATGGAATTACAGCGGAAGTGAAGTGCCGTGACACAACAAATCCACCCAGAAAGTTGAGATGTATGGTAGACTAGACAAAACGGCTGTTGGAACTTGATGATCTTTTGGTATTGTGTTTTGACATTTGGGTTTTCACCGTACATGTAGTTGGGGGGATATTGTTTTTAAAATTTTTATACACTGAGCATGTGAGTCCTGGAACTCACGAAACGTATACGTCAGTTCAAATTAACTTATTTTATTGTGTGTTTAAACGTTGTTTTTAAATAATTTATATTTCCTGACAAGTTTTGTACTTACTATCTTACTTTATGCTTAAATACAAATATTTATTTTTCTAGGTTATCCATTGCTAAAATTATCGTCATTGAATTATAGGATGTTTTGTTTTATTTTTGTTCTTACATTCCATTTTTTATGGAAAATAAGGATTCACTCGAGTAACATATAACTTTTAAAAAAAGAAATTCCTTACCGAAAATATTACTGGCACATTCAACATAGTTTAGTGTAGTATAAAAAAAGGAAAATAGTACGATAAAACCAAAGCGAAATAGCGTCAATGGAAATCTCCGTTTTTTTCTGAAGAAATCTGGCAACCCTATGTCCGCACAATTGAACACAGTGTTTGTCTAGGTGAATTGTGTCGCTGGTTTGTCACCAAAGTCGCTCAAATGCTGGAGATTTGCCAATCTAAGCCATGGGTGATCTTTCGGCTCCCGGTCTGAACACTGTTTCACTCAGTTTGAAAAAGTTTCAACTCGCCAGGCCAGATTATACAGCAAAGAACCTTTACAGGATCAGGATCACTCTGCCAGGGAGCCAACCAAAAATGGCATAGGCATGAACCCCTGACAGAAAAGTACCCTCTGCGACCTGCAAAACTACAGCTGGGGAATAGCCCAAGAAATACAATGACAAAAAATAAAAGTAAAACTCACAAAGAGCGCCCTGGCGCTTGAAAAGTGGTTAAAATAAAACAAAGATTAAAAATCAAAATTTATATTTTATAAACGAAAAATGTTTATTTAGTTCGTTGTAAATAAGTCTGAGCCTGTGATAATTTAATTTCGAGAACAGTATGTTACGCATGTTCCAGCTAAGTGTCCGGTTACGGATAAAGTTAAATGAAGTAGGCATCAATGGACATTTACCAAACAGATAATGTTTGATATCACCGATGTTTCCACATAGGCATTTATCACTCTGGCGTTTTCCCCTTTTATAAAGATAACTAGGAAATGCCCCATGTGCAGATATAAAATAGGCATGGACTTGCGAGAAACACAAAAATGAGGTATCCACTTTTTTAATAATACTATGCGTGTCTCTTCCCTTATCGCTATAAGACCATTCGTTCTGCCAAATTTTAATAATATTGCTTTTGTAGAACTGCTTCACAAACGAAACAGGGATAGGAATGTTTATTTCAGCATCAAATGTACTCAGTGACTGATTTGGTAAGGTAGTCTGCGCGCTCATTTCCGACGAAACCAACGTGGGATTTAATCCAGCCTATATTAATAGTTTTATTATGCAATAGTCGTAAATTCGTATAAATATTAAAAAGAATTTCGTCCGTTGGAAAAAGATTTTGAAGCGCTTGAACTGAGGACAAGCTGTCTGTATAAATGTGGAATACATTGTATGAGGAGTCTCTACATCATTCAACTGCGGAATCTAAGGCGGTAAGTTCAGCCTGGTATACCGTATTAAATAATTTAAGTCTAATTCTCTTCTCAAAGATAATATCTTCTTTCAAAAATACCACAAAAGCAGCTCCAACGCCCGTAGGCATCTTAGAACCATATGTATATAAAACTGTGTGGTTGTACAAAGGGAAATTCTCAGTAATAGCACGTACGAAATTGAGAAGAACCTTTACAGATCGATTTTTAAAATAGCAAGTTAATTTATCCATCAAGATTTTATTTACCATCCATAATCCGGAAATCAATAGAGATATTTTTACGCAACGAGAATATTTGCAATGATTCAGTGTCCTTTGATTTACCTAAAATTGGGAAAGAGATGCTATGTAATTTTAGTAACAGTAGTAAAAATTAATCTACGCTCGCAAATATCCAAGTTAATTTTATTTTTATTTTATGTTTTGCAATGTTTTTCATTATGCATGATGTCTCGTGACATTGTTTACCATGTTCTTGTTTTTAAATTATGAGAAAATTAATCCACGCTCGCAAATAGCTAATTTAATTTTAATTTAATTTTATGTTTACAATGTTTTTCATTGTGCATCATGTCTCGTGACATTGTTTACTATGTTATTGTTTTTAAATTATGTGAAAATATTTTCTATCGTGAATGATTTTGAAAATGTCGCCGTTTGTGCGATGAAACGATTGTTAATCTTAATAAAGATATTTTATCACTTTTTATAGCATTTTTTAACTTAATAAGTTTCAACTCTTGAGATTTTTTTCCCCCCAATCAGCATGATTGTGCTGAAAATAATTATGTGTAAATAGTTATATTTGATAAGTTAAAAACAGTTTCAATGCGAAACTAGAAATTATTAATTAAATGTAACATGTATCGTAATATTTATTATTCCACACCAATATCTCCAAGTTTCAAACAAAATCATTCCACGAATTCTAGTTATTTCAAAATAGTTTCTGAAATACAAACAGTAATGTTTTGTTTTTATTTCTAAATGTTAGCGGGCATTGTTTCGCAAAATGCTGCAAAAGTAGCAGTAACATCTGAATTTTTTTATTTACATATATTAAAGATAAACACTGAAGATATACTATCTAAAATCTTTTATTTATACATTTTTATTTTACCCAGTCTGTCATGTTCAAAGAATATGCGTTCAGAATTTTAATATTTAACACAGAATACCGTTTAAAATTACAATTTAAGATCTTCTTTATCTTCACTTTAAAGTCAAACTTTTATTCTTCTTGAAAGTTTAAACTTTTACGTTATAATATTTATGTGTTTTACCTTGAATGTAGATTTTTTTTCCGTTGGTTATTTAACAAAACATTTTTGGTTAGATTTTCTCAAGTTTAGAATATTAAAATATTTAAAATAGCTCTAAAGGTTCCAAGGAAGTGAATAGGACAAATACAAATAGCATACATTCAATTAATATGAAACTTTTTAAGAAAAAAAATTAACTTGCAAAAGTCCTTTTCTTTTCAAATTAAATCTCTATTAGTTAAATGAGCTGTCACGACATTACTTAGATAAGAGTTTATTTCTTTAGGTCAGCTACAAAGTTTAAAAATGAGGCAAATTTTAAAACATTGTGGTTTAAAATAATCTTTTTTTTTTTAACAATATCTTTCCCTAATCAAAATATCACAGCATTGTTAGGTGAATTATACATTTTTGTCAGTATGACTTGACGGAATTGAGTTATCACCCTTTTTCACTTTTGGAAACATGTGTTACGATGTTTCAAATTGTTGTTAGTTAATGTTTAAAGTAAAGCTTATTGATGATTATTGATCAATATTAATTGAATCTCTGGTTGAAATAATTTCTGTATTTTTTGTTTGAAATGTAAATCGAGATAAAATATTAATATATTTTAATTTGCCCAACAAAACTTTTCGTTAAACGCTTAGGATATTTTTTAACAAGCAGCTTACTTACATCAAACTTTTCAGAAACGGTTCATTTATTTCTGAAGCACATTATACGTCACATATAGTTATAATATGTTAAACAAGAAACTAAAACTAAAACTACAATATGAAATTGAATAATTTTGTAAAACATTTTTAAATAATTACTTAAAACGTTATTGTTGTTAAAAATGAATAGCTAAATAAATGTTGGAATATTGATTGCAGGATTAACTATAATAAGGAATTTATTGTTTCTCAGTTGCAGGTAACATTGCTCGCTGCATTACGAGGGTAGTCCAAGAAATACCGGAACTAACGTATAGATGGTGGTAGTCGTTTGAAACAAATGACTAGGGTTAAAAGTACTAAACTTACAAAGCTTAAATTTGAAGTTTGAAGATGCTGCGTTTTTTAGTATTTATTTGGCAACAATCAATAGTGAACGCTCTCAGTGAATTTCTAAACATGCAAAAAATTATCGTCGTTATGTAATACAATACTTTCATTTGAAAGGTCTGAGTCCAACCTATATAAAAGTCGAGCTAATTCTTCTCTGGGAGAATCTGCTCCTTCTTTTACAACAATAAAATATTTGGTTACAGAGTTTAAATGAGGCAATAGGACCTGCCAACGCGAATATCACAGTGGGACCAAATTCGGCGCCCCCACCAGAAGTGGTGATAAAAATTCATAAAATGGTGTTGGATGATCATCGTCTAAAAGAGCGTGAGGTAGCAGACATGATAGGCATTTCAAAAAGTGCTATACATCGCATATTGACTGAAAATTTGGACATGAGAAAGCTGTGCGCAAGATGGGTGCTGCATTTGCTCACAATGGAAAAAAAAACAGCGTCGTGAGGCTCTTCAATCGAGTGTTTGCCGATGTTTCACAGCAATAAAGCCGAGTTTTTACCTCCATTAATTACCATGGATGAAACATGTGCCCATTCTTTCACACCTGAGATGAAGAAACAGTTAAAACAGTGGACAAAAAGAAATGAATCGGCTCCAAAGAGGGCGAAGACAGTTTCATCTGTTGGCAAGGTGACGGCGGCGTCAGATTTATGGGATGTACAGTACATGGACTAATTTTCATTGATTATTTTTAAAAGGGAAAACAGTTAATGGCGAGGATTATGAAAGTTTATTACAGCGTTTCAATGATGAAATCAAGAAGAAACGGCCGCATTTGGCAAAAAAAGTGTTGTTTTATCAAGACAATTCACGAGTTTTCACATCCATTATCCTGATGACCAAATTCAATGAGTTAAAGTTCAAAATGCTTCTTCACACATCCTATTCATCAGATTTAGCCCCACGGATAATTTTCTCTTTCCAAATTTGAAAAAATGGGCAGGTGGTAACGTTTTGTGAATAGTAAAGAAGTGGTGTCTGTGGTTGATGGCTATTTTGAGGAACTCGGTCGTTCTCACTATAAACAGGGTATCTAAGCTACTGAACATCGCTGGGATATGTGTATCAAGCTAAATAGAAGCTATGTTGATAAATAAAAAGATTTTTCCCAATTTTTTCTGTTTTTTCTTTGTTAGATCAGGTGCTTCTGGGACTACCCTCGTACATAGGGTCAAATTTCTGTTAATTCATTTAATCTCAAAAACACTTAAAAATAGCTGCAATTCCTTAGCTTCAACCTTTTTCTTTTTGAAGAGTTACTTTTATAAAATCAAGTAAATAAAATGTATCTCTCTAATTAATATTTTATCATACTCTTATTAATATAACTGGCAAATAAATGCCTAGCTCATATTCATGTAATGGAATTCAGAAATGTTAAATCTAAAACCTTAACGTTGCATGTTATATTAGGGAGCCCAATAGTCACTTTTTTAGCTGCAACAGTTTCCAAAAAATATTCTTCGTATTAAAATTCCCCAGATTAAAATTTGCAAAGAAAACAGTGGTAGGCAAAAATGTGACTCCCTGGTTATACGTTTCAAGAAATTTACAACCTTTATCTTTAAAATGAAATTTTGCAAAGATTACAGACAGGATATCATGGATACAAATAAAGGAATTTCTCACGCCAGACATTCAAATAAAAAAATCATGAGAAAATATCACGTACCGTCATGTTGAGTTATTGCAAGAATATAACAATGCGTGCACGTAATAGGTAATGTTTTTTGTCTGAATATTTTGAATTAAAAGCCATACGTTGCGTACATTTAAAACGAGAAGTTAAAGAAAGTTTATGTCATTTTGACATAATTTTATATGTACTCACGCAACTATGCAAATAAGTTTTCTCGTTAAGATTAAAACATATATAAATGTATTTTTTGAAATAAGGAGTATTTTTAAATTGTAAAGACATCTTTTCTATTTTTGAAGCTTGTTTTTTCTTTTTCCAATGTCCTCTTGTTTTATTTGTACAAAGAAGCAGTATTTTGCTCGTATTAATATTAAGTCATCGTAAGAAACGAAATCTGTGTAGAAACTGAATTACGAGATATAATTTTATCAGCGCGTAGCAGTTGAATGTGTTTGGAATACATAATTTATTTTTCACATGATACAGAATATCGCCAGTGTAAAATTGGTTTAAATTCGTAATTTACTCATAACGAAGTTTGCAACATTTTTAAAATGTCTGCTCTAATAACGAATAATAAATGACACACTTCTTTATCACCCGAATTCAAAAATTATTTAATTTTCAATAGCAATTAATAATGCTAAAATATTTTTTGTGGTTTGAGATTGATAACACTGAAATCTTGCTGTTTTTATAGCATATACTGTGGATATTATTAGAATAAATTTGATAAAGTTTTTGTGACGTTAGGTTCAGACTTACATTATTTTTTTCAAATGTTTAAAATAATTATTTTTTCAGCTTTTGTAAATTGGTTTACTATTACAATTTTTTCATCAAAATTGTACAGTATAATAAATTCCATATTCCTCAGTTTTATAAGTTCAATTTAAAAAAAAATGTAATGTGTTCATTACATAACAGTAAAAGTCATTGCATTACTAATCTAAATATTATTTTTATAATATATTTGAAGTTGTTGAAGAATTCATGATTATCCTACACTATTTCTTTAAAATGATCGTAAAATAACTCGGAAAAAATAACTCATGTAACAAACACCTTATTGACATTTAAAACTTTATACGAATTCTATGCATAAAAATGCAACGCAGCTACATGTTACTCGCTTAATTTCGTCTTTTGTATACCGATTCTGTTTTGTTGTAAAGAATTGTAACACTTCTCTCGTAGTCTCTTTTAAGCTATTTGTGTTAAACGTAAACTGGCGGCTACTTTTTAAGTATTTATCTAGCACTATTTCAAAGCTGTCGTAGATTTATACTGATCTTTCAGGTAGATTATTATTGTTTAGAAATAGTGATAAAAAAAGAAATAGACGTCAGCGGCGGCCCTGTTAACAGAAATCTCACTAATTCGGAATCATTTTAGAATTCTTTTTTCATTATAATTTTTCATTATATGTATATTTTTTTTTATTGTTTTTGTTTCTTTCGACATAAATAGTGAACTGAGTTAAAAAAAAGGTTCATTTTCCTATCTTTGATCTTTATTTTGAACGAGAAAAATAAAAAAAACACATCATGTTATCTGTTTGATTTAATCGTCTTGCGCTTTATGTCATGGTAGCTGACAGCCTTCCAGTGCTTTGATGAATGAAATATGCATTGTTATCTTGAAAGAATAAAGTATATACGAGCAGAATCTAGTTAAAAATTAATGTTACAGGTTTTACCGAGCTATATTGAAGAAATTAACACTGTTAAACTGATGTTATACATGCTAAAAGTGAAAACCGTTCATTTAAGGAAGCTATACTCCTTTAAATCTCAATTTCGATTATAATTTCAATTCAAAAACTCATAGTTTTAGAAAAGTGTAAGATCAAAGAGTGTAAACTTTTTGATCCTGGAAATTTTGAAATATTTAAATTTCTCACAAAGTTTGAGAAATCTAAGTTGAAAGTTGTTTTTATGATTTTTCTCAAAAGTGTTTTTATTTTGTAAAACTGCGATAAAAATCATCATAACTCAATAAATAATAATTAAATTATTACAAAATTTTAAAATCATGTTTTAAATATATCTTCAAAGGAAGTAGACTATTCTTATACTGATTTATTGAAAAGTTTATGAGTTGCAGTTTCAATTTATTTATTATTAAAGTTTTTTCAGGAATTTTCAGCGTTGTTTTTCTTTTTATACCTATAACTGTTAAAATACTCCTGTTATTGTCATAAAGATATTCTAGCTGCTGTATAGCATTATTATATTCATTATGAAATTTATAAAATGTATTTATTTTTAATGGTTCTAAATTTAAATGGCTTTAGGGAAATAGTAATTTTTCGGTTAATTTTATGTTATATTTTTAAAGAAAAATTTACTTACTTGTATGTTCATGTCACATTTTTATAAAATTTTTAATAATAATTAGCAATTTTAAACTTAAAATTTACAAAAATTCAAAAAAATTGTTCCGAAGGCATATACATATCTTAAGAATATCTTTTAACTAGAAAATAGGAATTCTGCTTTTTCGGAATTTAGTGTCACCCCCGATGACAAAAAATATATGTATATAAATATAGATACAGTAGAGTCCCGATCATCCGAGTTAATCGAACTTATACCTTTGGAATGGATCATTTTCTTCTGATGGACTGATGGCTTCTATTATTATGAAACAGTCATGATAAATGAAGTGTTAAGTGAAGATGAAAGAGCAGTCGTAAAAAGTTAGAGCCCTGATTTTCTGGTCAGAATGGGGGGAAAATGACCATAACTTTTTTTGAAAAAAATATATGGCCATTCCCCCCCCCCCCCATCCTGACCAGAAAATCAGAGTTCTAACTTTTTACGACTGCTCTTTCATCTTCACTTAACTCTTCATTTATAATGACTGTTTCATAATAATAGAAGCCATCAGTGCATCAGACGAAAATAACTCGGTGAAAGCTGAAACTTCGATTATCGGGACTCTACTGTAGTTCAGTTTTGAGATTTATAACACGCAATTTTATTTTTCATAAAGTAGCGTCATCTACATCCGCTGAATAATTCATCATTTGCGATCCAGTGTTAAATAACATCTACAGTAAAGTACGCTTAGGACGTCACTATCGCTGAATAATACACAAATCCAAATAAAAAGAGATTTCGTCATTCAAAAAACTCGACAAAAATTCGGCTATCTAAAGATTCACAGGCCTTCATTTGTTTGTATTATTAATATAGATATTTAAAATTAAATTTAGTTTCAAATAGCTCTCTGTTTTATCAGAAATCCTTCATTCATATTTTTTCAAAATAGCACATTTTTTAATTAATTTTTTTTTTCATTTTTTATGGGAAAATAACAACAAAAAGATATAATTGCTATTTTTCTTTCACTTTTTACAGAAATTGAGTTTTTCCGTTGCCAATATTAAGCAAATGGCACTAAAAGCTACAAAAAAAAAAAATAATAATAATATCTCAAAAATAAATGGAGATGCAGTTTTCTAACAAATTGCATTAAAAAGCACTTTTTTCCCAATACGACGGTATACAAATCGAAAATGTGCGATGCTTAGAAGTTATAAAAATTACTATAGAGTATTTAATGGTACTGCTTTGTTTTACGGCTGGCTTCTGTAAAGTAACGCTATTTTTTGAAGACTACACAAAATAAGGTAGGAGAAAGAAATAGCATACCGTACCGCTATTAAACAGATCTGTAGCCGATTGTGCGTACGAAACATGTTGATCTGTTTATTAAAATGTATTTATAAGTCTTTAAATGTACTTTTGTTTGCTTTTACCATGGATAACTTTAGTTTAATGCTAATAATTATTACCATTAATCTAAAGTTATACATTCTAAAACTGAAAACTGTAGTGATTTTCTTACATAATTTCATAAACACTGTTGTAAATCTATAGCAAACTGTCCAGTCATTTGACCGTTTTTAAAGATAACGGTTACAATACAGGGCAACTATAAAAGATTCATGCATTTTTATTCATTAATTTCCTTATTCATTCATTAATTCATCATGGCTACTGATTCCAGGGATTTTGTCTTCAAACAAGTTGGGGCACATTCCTCATTGTAATATTGATGCTCGTGAATAACTGAAAACTGAACTTCAGCATCAGTATATTGGGGGTGTCTGTGAGGGTGACCTCTTTATTTCCTTGGCCCCCTATGTCACCTGATTTCACGCCTTGCAACTTTTTCCTTTGGGGAAATATTAAGGATCTTATTTATGTACCCTCAGTACCAAAAACATTAGAAGGTCTCAAGGAACGTATGAATTCTGCA
Organism: Maratus speciosus; assembly: GCA_963932465.1. Taxonomy (NCBI): domain Eukaryota; kingdom Metazoa; phylum Arthropoda; class Arachnida; order Araneae; family Salticidae; genus Maratus; species Maratus speciosus. Next base: position 462,462,447 of record OZ010789.1, read on the forward strand.
GTGATGTCCATTGACAGGATGACGCTACGAAAAGTACAGAACGAGTTCAACTACCGTCTGGACGAGTGTTGTGTGATCCACAGTGTGCACATAGAATTTTTGTAGAGTGTGCAGAAAATTCGGTAAGTTTGCGGTTATTTTCATAAATTATTCATATCTGTGCGTACAATACGTTAGAATATATAGCCTTTTGAAAATGAATTAATCTTTTATAGTGACTCTATATTATGAAGCGTATCTGACCAAAATGTGAAGCGTATTTGACCATAATTTTGACCATATTATGGTCAGAATAAAGATATACGATTCTATACATTAACACCCATTTATTAACGAACGTCCAGTTTTAACGAAAGTTAGAGCCTGTAAAGTAAGAAAGAAAATACAAGAAAAGAAACATAAAGGCAAAGTGTCAATTTTGGATCCTACAAAGATACAAAATGAACCACTGCCAGAACAATTTTTTTTCCAACAAGAAAAGAATTACTGAAATCGGAGCATTCATTCAAAAGTTATGCCGTAACAAGCATAAGAAATATATAAAAACGAACTTTTTAATCTTCTTTGTTAGAAATTATTTTAAAAAATATGTATAAAAATTTCACTGCTAATTTAAAGAACTATTTTCAAAACATATTTGAAATTTTTGAAGAACTCATGATTTTTATATACTCTTAAATATCATGATTATCATATACTACTTTAATAACTACCTTATTGTAATTTTCATAAACAAATGAATATAATAATAAATATTTTAAATAAGTAAAAATCAACAAATTTTTGCTTTAGTAAATGAATAGAAATATTTTTGATTTATATATCAAATTATTCTTTTACATAACAAGATACACCTCAGTGTAATATTTCTTAAGTAATATAAAACAGAAATGAATTCAACAGGTTAAGATAACGTGAATATTTATGTTATTTTCACTGGCATTCATTTATTGGCGCACTGAAAAATTCCCTCTGATGAATAATCATTTGAAACACAGTATAACTATTACTCTGACATTTATTTTGTTTAATGTAATATCCTTGGGCCAGATAAATCTTGATTTCTCGATTTAATCATTTATCTCTAAACTAATAATAATAATAATAGTAACAATAATTACATAACTGAAAATGTAGAGCTTTGTCATAAAAATACAAATATCACAATTGCATACGATTTTAATAATATCTTACTGAACATTGGATTTTTTGCAAAAATACATCTGACGTGTTCTAAGAAATAAAGATCATATTCATATAAACTATGTTAAGTTGAAATAAAAGTTGAAATAAAAGAAAATATACTAAAGTAACATTAGATGAATTTCATTTTTGATCTTTAACGGGTTTTACACTTATTATAAATGCTTTTCATCAATAATATCTTTACATTGTATTTATTTTAAATTAAATATTTATTCTAATTTGAAACGTTAGATGTCTTATTTCAACTTCTCCATCAAGTTTTTAAAAATATAAATTATGTTCTATCTAATTTTAAATAACGATTAGAAATATTAATAAATTGATATATTAATTTTAATATAATATTTGTGCAACTTATAAATCTTTGATAGCACAGCCAGACTCAAATAATATGAGAAGTGTTTCTCTCTGAGATAGTGAGGAACGAGCAGAAAAGGGCAAAATACCGTGTGTCACAAGCTACTAGATTAATTCATTATTTAAGTTGTAAAATTTGAATGACAATAACGTTTTTGGTAAAATAAAACTTAGGTCAAATAGGTAACATAACGCACATTTAAATGTATATGATTTCAAACATACGGGTTTGCAACAAGAGCTGTCAGAGAAAAGCTACAATTGAGCTTTGAATACCAATATATAAGGGACGGTCAAATGAAAAGGAGACTTTTGCTATATAGCGCAGTTGTTTCTTATCGCAGTGTCTAAGGATAGATAGCGTGGCATTTTTTCCAGTTGCGCATGTGTAGTGAGCAGCTTTACCATACTTTATTCATTCTTAAGTTGTTTTAAGCAATCGGATGAATGATGGATTCCTCCAGATCAGTGCAAATAGCTGTTGTTCAATTTCTTAGCGCAGAAAGTGAAAAAATAAGCACAGAGGAAACTAAAGGTATAGTGTTACTGCAAGATAATGCTCGGCAACGAGTGAACATTAAGACTTTAAACCTGATGGCTAAATTTCGGTCAGAGGTCTTGAAATATCCTGCATACAGCCCCAATATCTTCCGATGTGACATCCATATTTTCGGCCCCCTTAAAAAAGTCGCTGAAAGCTCGATGTTTCAAATGTAACAAGGAAGCGCAAGATATTGTGAAAATCTGGATCCACCAGCAACTACGGAGTTTCTTCTCTGAAGCCATCCACTCCCTTCCTACGCACTGGGATCAATGCATCAATGGCAATGGCAAATATATTTAGATGGAATGTTACACATGAACTATAATTACAATATTGTGTAATTAAATTATTCTGAAACTAAATATGCTTTAAATACAGAAGTCTCTTTTTCATTTGAACGTTCCTTACTTTTGTATAGTACTATTTGCCTTATTTCATTACAGAAATTCAGCGATTCATTCAAATAAGTGGAATATTACTGTATTAAATGAGTGATATTTAAAACTCAATTGTGGCATTTCTATAGCAACCGTGCTTGCAACAGGCATTTTGATTTGATCTGTAATTACAATATTGTGATTACAATATTTAGATTTGATCTGTAATTACAATATTGTGTAATTAAATTATTCTGAAACTAAATATGCTTTAAATACAGAAGTCTCTTTTTCATTTGAACGTTCCTTACTTTTGTATAGTACTATTTGCCTTATTTCATTACAGAAATTCAGCGATTCATTCAAATAAGTGGAATATTACTGTATTAAATGAGTGATATTTAAAACTCAATTGTGGCATTTCTATAGCAACCGTGCTTGCAACAGGCATTTCGATTTGATCTGTAATTACAATATTGTGATTACAATATTTTGATTTGATCTGTAATTACAATATTGTGTAATTAAATTATTCTGAAACTAAATATGCTTTAAATACAGAAGTCTCTTTTTCATTTGAACGTTCCTTACTTTTGTATAGTACTATTTGCCTTATTTCATTACAGAAATTCAGCGATTCATTCAAATAAGTGGAATATTACTGTATTAAATGAGTGATATTTAAAACTCAATTGTGGCATTTCTATAGCAACCGTGCTTGCAACAGGCATTTTGATTTGATCTGTAATTACAATATTGTGATTACAATATTTTGATTTGATCTGTAATTACAATATTGTGTAATTAAATTATTCTGAAACTAAATATGCTTTAAATACAGAAGTCTCTTTTTCATTTGAACATTCCTTACTTTTGTATAGTACTATTCGCCTTATTCAGTCAGAGGTCTTGAAATATCCTGCATACATCCCCAATATCTTCCGATGCGACATCCATATTTTCGGCCCCCTTAAAAAAGTCGCTGAAACTTCGATGTTTCAAATGTGATATTGTGCGCAATTCAAATGTGATATGAAGCGCAAGATATTGTGAAAATCTGGATCCACCAGCAACTCCGGAGTTTCTTCTCTGAAGCCATCCACTCCCTTCCTACGCACTGGGATCAATGCATCAATGGCAATGGCAAATGTAATTAGATGAAATGTTACACATGAACTGTAATTACAATATTGTGTAATTAAATTATTCTGAAACTAAATATGCTTTAAATACAGAAGTCTCTTTTTCATTTGAACGTTCCTTACTTTTGTATAGTACTATTCGCCTTATTTCATTACAGAAATTCAGTGATTCATTCAAATAAGTGGAATATTACTGTATGAAATGAGTGATATTTAAAACTCAATTGTGGCATTTCTATAGCAACCGTGCTTGCAACAGGCATTTTGATTTATTAGTGTAAAACATTAAACCATGGTGAAATCATTGAGAAATGTAATAAGCATACATAACATAAAATATAAAAGAAATAAATACTGCTATTTTTTAGAGAATGTGCCATTAAAAAAAGAAAATATAATCTTTTTATAAATAAAAACGGTGAAATTAGACTAAGTTTTAATGCATGAAAAAACTGGATAGATTTTCAAACAGTTATAATAACAGAAAATGCTTCAAATCTCATTTATTTTTTCTGTCAGAATTTAAAATCGTTCAGGAATTTAACATGAAAAAGGCATGAAGTATATCTCGCTAGATCCCAGTAAAGTTTCAAATAGGCCATGCATAAGTAATCAATATTTCTTGGCCAGACATTCAAAAATTTGCTTTTTCTCTGTTTTATTTTATGCCTTTATTTATAAATAACCATTCTTTGCACGCATGATTTGTGCATCGTTTATTGTTATCTACAATGATGAATTTTATAAACGCGGCTAACATTTTATTCTGTTGAAAATGCTGATTTTGGTATTTATTTAGACCGTAAGTTTAAAGATTTACATTTAAGTAGTAAGTAATCAAATATCACAGAAGTCAAGAATAATTGCAGCCATGTAATTGTATAAAATTCACGAAGTTAATTCTGACAGAATGATATAATTTATTGTTGACGCTTTTTTAGAAACGTACAAAATAATAATCACAAAATATTTATTAAAAATGTAACTACAATTGAAACAATATTATAATGAAAACGTGGTGTAATGTAAAAGTATAATATTATTTAAATGCTTAAAAATTTCAAAAGAAATAGTTTTTTCATATCAATAAAGTGTTTACGTTGTATGACAAATCGGATCCGTAGACTTCACTGATCCAGTTTGTACCACTCAATTGTGCTATAAAATTCATTTAAAAAAATTTCAATGTTACATTATTTATTTTTACCCGACTGCCATGTGTTTCACGCGTATTTGGGTATGTGGATTTCTTTATACCCTCGAAACATCCCAACGGCTGGATGGATTTTAATGAATGAGGTCTGTATAGATTCGTCTTAACCGTCCGACGGTTATAGGCTGAGTTTTGTTTTTATACATTCAAAAGGGCGGTAGAGACGAAAATTTTTTTTTATTCATTTTATTGAGTGACATATCATTGGATAGGTCTTTCAAAATGAAGATGATGTTTCATTGACTATTTTACAGCCAGAAGCTCCGTTTAAATATTACACAACCTGGAAGTTGTGTAGGTAGGATCTCTAGCTTTACTGCAACTCTAACTTTCATAAAAATCTACAGTCCTCACCAAAACAGTGTTTATAGATAGGAACTAACAATTAAACACAACTTAAAAGTCATCAATGCAAGCAAATAAAAAAAATAGGTAAGTAATATAAATCATATTGGGTCGTGCGGAAAGTCGTGTCCGTTTGGGAAAATCAATTCGTACCGAAAATTCTAACATTTAATTATTAGACATTAATTTCGATATCTAATGTCTAATAATTATCGGGCAGAATTTTCCAGTACGAATTGATTTTTCCAAACGGACACGACTTTCCGAACGATCCAATAGTTACACATTCATGAGAAATAATTAATTAGTTCGCTTTTAACGCAGTCGAGTTTTTTGATTTTTTAAATTTAATTTTTATTAATTTAGTGCTTTGTAAATTTAATCTCGGATTCAATTTAAAAAGAAAATTTAGTTTGTTTATAGTTTTATTTGATAAATAACTGCTCTCACAATAAAACAACAGAATATTGATAGCTTCTAAACATTTCGAAAGAACACAGAAAAAGAGAAAAAAAAAGAATGAAAAATCATGTATCCAGCACAGCATAGATTATGAAACACTTTTGCATGGGACAACACATTTAGGTCAGATTAACGTAAAAAACTTCATCGTTTAATACATTCAAATATGATGTCTAATTGAACATTTTGGAAACACATAACACATATGAAAATCCAATTTCAGCAGTTCCCAACTAAAATTGGAAAATTATTCGAATTCTTTTGTGTAGCGCTGTATAGGATATACAGATTTGTATATATATGTTACCGTTAAAGTGTATAATCCGTTATTTCATAAAATACCTAGTTATTTTATGAAATAACTAACCAAGTACGTTAAAGTGTGTAAAATTATCGAATTTTACGATTTAACTAGTTATTTTATAGAATAACGATTGTCTAACCGTTAATGTATTAAAGACAGCACGCAAAAGCCGTTTTAACCGATTAAAGCTGTTTTAGTCAGTTTTGAATTGGTTATGGCTGTTTCGCAATCAGAGTGCATGCTGAATTTCTTAGACCTCTTCTTCGATGCTAACTGTCTTGCGTTCAAAAAGTTATGAAGACAGCTTATTTTGCTGTAAATATGAGCAACCTATGTATGTTTCATGCTTAGAAATATGTTAAACGGAAGGCAAAATGGTACAGAAGGTCTGAAGGTTGTGTCTAAAAAAATAATATAGAGAATGAAAGACAAGGAGCTTAAGACAAAGAGGAAAGAAAGACAAGGTTTAGAAATTCAAGCTACGAAAATGAAATTAATGTTTGACAAATTTTATTCTTAAGCATCTCCATGCATTACAAGTCCGTATTCCATTTCAAGAAGTTGGCAGTGGAAGAAGAGATGCTAGACCTGTTTCAGCTGCCGTCGTGAAAAAAACTAGCGATAGATTGTTTTCGATTAGGAACACGAAATAGGTGAATCAAGCAGCTGTACTCTAGGTCTCAGTTCAGTATATGTGAGCAAAAATCACTTTTAATTGAAGAAATTTTAAATATTGAAATAACGCTCCGATCTATTGCAACAGATCAAAGTTACGGCACTGGACAAGGATTTAAAATATGTTCGTGTACTTTTTTATTAGCACTGTGTGATAATAAAAAATGTGCCTGTATAAAAAATAATATGCAATGCAATTCCAAGTGTCATCACAGCAATCCATGTTCCTATAAATAATGGAAAATAAAATGAAGGTATTTCATAATTTTGAAATAAAAATGCTCTTGTATTATTAATTTGAAAAAAGTTTATGAAATGTTGCTATTAAATAACATAATTATTCCTGCCTGCATATCATTTTTTAATTATAATTAAAATTGTTAGTATTATTGTTGTTGTTGTTTCTTTTGTAAGCATTATTTATATTTAGCGTTTTGGATAAAATCTTTGCAATATGTTTTAAAAATAGTATTTTTTTTTACAAACAGGGCAAAATACCTAATAATTATGTAATTTATAAGTAATAAAAATTTAAATATAACTATTGCCACTCTACCTTCTGTTATGTTATATTACTGTTTAACTAATATGAAAATAATAATATGATATTATATATTCTGTTTTTATATAATTCATCTATTAAAATTTTGAAATGTAGTTTTTCAGTGACTTTAACTATTTATCGGATTTGTTTTATTGTCAAAATGTTTATTTTAAACTTTAACGTTTAGGCAATCGTTATTCTATAAAATAACTAGTTAAACCATAGAATCCAATAATTTTACACACTTTAACGGACTTGGTTAGTTATTTGATGAAATAACTAGGTATTTTATGAAATAACTGAATTATACGCTTTAACGGTAACATATATATCATTTCATATCTAAACTACATATATCCAAAGATTTAGTTCAGTTAGGAAAGTTCCCTTGAGCAATTTCCGCTAAGAAGGAGAAATTCGCCTGAATTTTTTTCTGCAGCTATGTATACGATCTACAGAATTTATGCACACCAAGAAATATGGAATAAAATAGTTAAATTTAAAAAAGCATACCAAAACTGAAAACGCTCTTTCAGCAAATACTGCACATAGACGGTACTGTAACTGAATTATTCTGTGTATGTCTGTAAATGAATGATAAAATACTATGAACACTCTATTCTATAGTAAGCATCGTGTAGTGAAATTCGATTATTTATATCAATTTCAATACATTTGAAATAGCGCAATATCGTTAAAATGCATTGCAAATGATTTTTCCCCATGGACAATAATGTAACGGAATTCTTTTCGGTGCCTCTGTAAGTGAACTATTAACGCTGCACATTTCATCTTCAATACCAAACATGACATGGTAAACATCATTAATATATATCAATTACATTAAAACTCGAGTATATTTACGCAAGTTAGAGCGTGGACAGGCATTCGGACAGACAAATCGCATTCATAAACACTTTCCAACAAGTGTTAAAAAGAAAGTTTAGTGCGAAAGAGAAGCATGTTAGTCATTTTTAAATGTTCTCTGTGTAAAAAAAATCTAGTTTTAATTTAAATAATTGTGATAACATCATAAACATAAAGATAAACCATCAGTTTCGTGTTCAGGATGAAGACAAATAACGATTATAAAACAGTAAAATAGAATATTTTTTACAATTATATGCGCAAAACTTAATTCAGAATCATTTCTCAGTTCAGACTAATATTTAATTTGCTAAAAATATTTTATGAGAAATATGTCAGAGACTTGGATACAATTTCGTTGACATTATATACATATATATATACATATATATATACCGGGTGATCCAAAAGTCAGGACGAAATTTAAAAATGAATAATTCGAAAACGAATCAAGATACAAAGATACGGTTTGCACCAAACGGATGGAAAAGAAACCGGGTTATGTGTGGCAACGAAAAAAAATAGTTCTGTTGGCGATCAACAGATGGCGCTATAGTGTTTTATTGCACCAAAAGATGATTTAGAAATGAAAAAATGTTGACAACTCGCAGGTCAGCTTAATTACAGTTAATTAATACTACAGTAAATGTTCAATGTGCTGTCCATCATTCAGAAGTACAAATGTGAGACGAGTCACCACAGTTCACAGCGTTTAGTAACATTTCTTACGTTATGGCAGACACATTTTGACGAATGGCATCTTTCAGTGCTGCTAGTGATACTTGTTGGTCGCGGTACCCTTTTGACTTCAAGAATCCTCACAGCCAAAAAGTCACAGTGTGTCAGATCGGGAAATCTTGGAGGCCATGCGTGATTAAAGTAGCGACTGATAATGCGATCCTCCCCAAATGTTGAGCGTAGCAGGCGTTTCACAGGCAGAGTAATATGAGGTGGTGCTCCATCTTGCATAAAGATGACTGTTTGGAGTGCCTGTCGCGCTTGCAGTTCAGGAATAATGTTGTTCTGTAACAGTGCTACATATCGCTGACCAGTGACAGAAACTGTTTTGAACCCATCTGTGTGACTTCCTCGAAACAAAATGGGCCAATTATGAAATCAGCAATGAAGCCACACCAGACTGTCACCATAGGCTTTTGCAAGGGTACCTCAACAAATGCATTGGGTCAATTTTGAAGATTTTATGGGTAGAAGCTTAGCCAAAAAGAGCGAATAAAGATTATACGGAGACAGGTTCATTATAGGTTTTTGAAGTCTTATATACCCTAATATATTCGTCAGAGCACCATTTGTCTTATATCTCCAAAATATCTCCAAGAGAAAACACAAATAAAATTGTTTTGAAGTTTTAATAGATGGTTGAAATATGTGCCCTGGATGCTTGCATCTGTGTTTTGTTAGGATGTAATTAACATGACTAAAACTCGACTCAACTATTTACATAACGTTACGTACTATTTACATAACTGTGATTATATGCCGCAATGAAAAATTTTATTTTTCGATTTCGGCATTTATTCCATGCATCTAATATCAACTGCGGGCATAATATCATGATGCGACACAGTGGGACGTTTTGATGATCTTGGTGGACAAAATTCATTTTCCCAATTATCTCAGAATTTGACAAAACCGTGTGTACCGGTAGCTGAATATCTGTATTTTCGAGATCTGTACGAGTTTTGTAGAAAAAAAAAACATAAATGTCTATTAATTATGACCGTAAAGAAGCCGCAGTTGGCTTGAAGGTTTGAAGGAGTTTCAAAATTTACATTAGCATCCTCTAAATTTAAGAGCACGTCGTGACTATTCTCTTTTATTTGAAAGCACGAGTTTGCTATACATATGTCACAGGGTCAAGGTGTCACATGTCAAGGTCAGATTTAACTCATTTTACTTTGAAAATAAGCGATATTAAACCTGCTTAACCGCTTTTTGCAAAGGTAATTCTGGATGATCCTTGATGATATTTACAAATTTCATCTAGACTTTTAGCATATTATTCAGCATTATTCAGCAATAAGCATTATTTTTAAATCAGTGTGCCATTCCTAAAGTACTGAAGAATTAAAAAAACTCCTGCAGATGTCTACAGATCATTCAGTTTTTATTAATAAACAAGCGTCATATTAACTTGCAGTGCATGTATGTATCTTTAGTTCAAATCTTGCAAGTCAAATTTAAACCACTTTTAATTATACGATTGACGTCGACCAAATCGTTCGGAGTTTTCGTGTTTTTCTTCGAACCTTGGTTCTCCAAGCGTTAATACGGGTTAGGTTCCCTTAGAAAGACCTCCACGGAAGGCACTCCCCCCTTAGGGCCTATATCCCACGTGCTGATAATTGGCCGACATAAATACAACAACAACAACAAACAATTATCCGATTGAGCCGAAACAATGAAAATATGTGTGATTTGAATGACATTACAATATTATTATAATTTAAAAAACGGAGAAGATTGTTTAGAATACTGTTTCTACAGGGCTTCACATAAATTTAGATTAAAACTCGCAAGTTAATTTTAAATAAATTTCAATAATCTGATTGAGCTGAAACTTTGCTCAGGATATGTAGTTATGATGGCAATGCAATATTATTATTATAATTTATGGAAAGTAGCAGTTACGCTTTTTTTACTGGCCACATAAAAGATTAGTTCAAATCTTGCAAGCCAATTTTAAACCACTTTCAATAATCTGACTGATATGAAACTTTGCCTACATATGTTTTCTGATGACAATTCTATTAAATTATAATTTGCCGAACGTAGAAATTATGCATTTGTTACAGAGTCACACAAAAGATCACGGAAAGATTATTGCTAAAAAGCAGAAATTTTAATTAAATTTCAACAAAATTACTATAGGTTCTTGAGATGCGCAATAGCATTTTTTAAATATAGAACAAAGTGCGTATTAGTTATATATATATTTTTTTTTACTGGGACACATAAAATTTCGGATATATTACCGTCTATATGCAGAAATTTTATTTCAAATTGAATAAAATTTGTATAGGTTACTAGGGGCTCTGCCCCCCTGCAAGCTACATTGGCCAACCCCCCGTTCAGACAACGCAGAATCTAAAAACACGCTAATCTGATCGGTTTTAAAAATATTAAATTGAATCATACTGAAAAAAGCTGTGCAGATCTCCCTGTAAACGGGTTTTCATTCAGTTCCATTTGATTGCAAAAATTTAAGGCCGAATCAGTTGCTCAGACATTCAATGGTTGTCTTCGTTTTTGATTAAAGAGGATCAGTTAAACATTTGAAAATAAGTTATAATAAAATGAATTAAGTATACAGAGTCTTTGTCTCCCGGTCATGTGACTATAATCAACAGTTCCGGGCGGACCACTTTGCTTTTTATACTCTAGGTGCCATTTTGGTATTTTAATGTTAGCCAGGTACAGGTGATAAGTCGCAAAATATTATTCTATCGCCATTATTTCATCTATATTATAATAGTCTAAGTCATGTAACTGCCATAAATAAATACGGTCTGTTCCCTACACTTTTCATATGAAAGTTTGGCCCAGATATCATATACGGCCCCATATTGGTGCGATTGTTTTCAGATGCCAATTTGGGGGAAACATCAACAGCATAAACAACAACATCCGACTTACCATATCAAGCAAAATAACGATACTTTGGCACCAGGTAAGTACCCGTTGCGTTTATGACATTGGTGTCAGACAAAAATTACGCCAATATGGGGCGGCATATGACATGTGCAGAAAATTTTCCATTTTGATTAAAAAATCCAATATTTTTTCGAATAAAACTACATAAAAGTTGCCATGGTTGCAAAGAATTCTTGGTCCTGTTACGCTAGCCGGGTGCAAATCTCGCCAACAGCTTTTTTCAACTCGCCAGTTTGCATTTTTTTTTTCGAGTGCTAAATTAAAACATTGCTTTGAAGTTGAAATGAAATATCATCATTGTTGCATTATTTAATATTTGGCCAAATGTCATATATACACACCGGGTTTGGCGCGATTTTTTTTAGCAAAATTTGGCGAAAACCTCGTTTTCGAATACTAGTTACATGTGTATTTTTGGTACAACTTAGTTAACCCGTCAATCAAAAATCTATCACCAAACTAAGTAGTACCTTTTTTTAATTATTTTTTATTTTTAAAAGAAAATAACCAAAAAATTAATCAACTACAGAAAAAAACAATTTATATAATTTTAAAAAAGAAAAATAAAAGTAAATAAACAACAATAACCGGGTTACCATGTCAATCAAAATAATGCCATTTTGGTGCCGATTAGGTACTTCGGTGCGTATATGACATCTGCGCCTAATATTTTTTTTTTTTTTTTTTTTTTTTTTTTTTTTTTTTTTTTTTTTTTTTTTTTTTTTAAGAAACAAGTGAAAGCTATCAATTTTTTTTCGAGTGGTAAATTAAAACATTGCTTTGAAGTTGAAATTAAATGTCATGATTGTTGCATTATTTAATATTTGGCCAAATGTCATATACGCACCGGGTTTGGCGCGATTTTTTTTACGAAAATTTGGCGAAATCCTCGTTTTCGAATACCAGTTACATTTGTATTTTTGGTACTTCTTAGTTATCCCGTCAATCAAAAATCTATAACCAAAGTATAAGATTAAATGCCAATAATGGTTGCTCCTAATTGTCACATTCACTTGACTTTAAGTAAGTTACACGTGTTTACGTCATCAAGTGATTTTTATTTCGACGTTTTATTTGTATATTTATTAATATTATACTATTTTATTTGTTCTTTCGTTATTTAAAATAAAAATTATGTCAATTTGTATAATTTAGCGAGTGGTTTGGCAATTTATATAATTTGGTGAAATTAGTCGACGGAATAACTAAGTAGTACCGTATTTTTTAATTATTTTCTATTATTTTTAGAAGAAAATAACCAAAAATTAATCAACTACAGAAAAAAACAATTTATATAATTTAAAAAAAGAAAATAAAAGTAAATAAACAACAATACCCGGATTACTATGTCAATCAAAATAATGCCATTTTGGTGCCGATTAGGTACTTCCATGCGTATATGACATCTGCGCCTAATATTTTTCTTTTCTTTTTTTCTTTCTTTCTTTTTTTTTTTTTTTTTTTTTTTTTTTTTAAGAAACACATGAAAGCCATCAATTTTAAATATTTCAGTTTTAAATGAAAGTTTTGTATTTTAAATAAAATGAATGAAAGGATTATAGTATTTTAAATTAAATTAATAAAATACAAAAAATTGCGACGGGAAAAATGTTTGGCGATTTATCACCTGCGTCCCGCTAACATAAAAATACTGATTTCTTGATTTCTCTATCAGAATCTTTCGATTTGGCGAAAGATTGTTCAAGTAAATTGAATTATGAATAAAACATGATACATTTCTTAGCATACATTTAAGAGAGGCTAACCTGTTCGCCAAATTAGTGTAAAATAATAACCTTTTATAAAGAATGAAAAATAAATATCTGTTATGATTTTAATTTGAAATTTTTTTTAAATCTGAAGTTCAATAAAGATATTTGGTGTTAATTTTATCGCAAAGTCTTTCATATTTTAGGAGAACTCACCGTGAAACATAATCAGTTGTTTAATCAGTCGTCTCATAGAATCGTTTCATAAATTCGTTTCAATTCAGTCGTTTCATAATATCCGTTTCATAAATTCGTTTCATTAGGATTTTATATATACGAGGTGGCACCCGCCGAACTTCGACGTAGGAATATATTTAAGAAGGAACTGTTTCATTGATTTATAATAAATCTACAAAATTAGTTACAATAGAAAATGCATCGTAAATTGACTAGTCTAACTCTCAAATCAATACTATTTTAACCTAAAATTAACAAAATGCTATTTCTATAAAACTCAGTACTTTAATTGAATTATTAAAATTAAACTTTAATCGTATATGTAATCAGTAAAATATAATTAAAAACAGTTATTATGATGAAGCTGTCAATTAAGTCTCTTATTCTTCGTTTTCCCGAATCAAAACGATAAAATTTATTCTAGTTTGCTGCAATCAGATCTTTCTTTCCTGTAAAATATAAATCCGATATCATTTTCACCTTCTCATAATTTACATATGTACTTCTTATATCCGTATTCACCATGTTAAATAATGGTATTTTGATTTGATCATTTTAAATTCATTATCAGAAATCATTTTTTTCAAAATTCGGAAAATATTATTATACGCGGATAATTAAAATTAATTCTTTTCAGCTTTCTGATAGGAAATGAGTAATTATGAAGGAAAATAACACAAATATTTAAAATACGTTTTCGTAAAGAAAAAGTGTTATACCGTTTGTAAAATATTTTTGCTATAAAACTAAGAAACATTTAATTGATGAATAGAAACGAAATAAAATTAAAATTCACCGTATTTTTGGCATAGCATGTATTTTAATTTCAATTTTTATGAGGAAATGGCAAAAAAAAAAAAAAAAAAATACAGTAATCTACTATTCTCCCTTTACTTTTAATAGAAATGGAGTACTTCTGTTGCCACAATTACAAAATTGGTACTAAAGACTGTAAAATATAATATCTCAAAAATAAATTGAGATACATCTTTCAAACAAATCACATTTAAAAGAACATTTTTTTCCTTATACGACGGTATAAAAACTGAAAATGTGCGATGTGTAGAAATTGCAAAACGCAAATTTATTTCAAATTTGAAAGTGTTGCCATTCGCAGAATGACGTATCCGTTACGCACAGGTAGGTTTGTCCTTTATAATATTGATAGGGTAGATTTATTCACACAATAGCATTTTTTCAACCGAAAATAAGTTTGGTAGCATTTATGTGTTTTACAGGGTACCACAAAACATTAAAGTTTTTTTAATATGATTTTATTTAAAAATTTTTATTTTTCAGGATGACTACACAAATTTCTCGAGCAATTCTAAATAGACAAAAGGTAGAAAAAAGAAATGAATGTTAACTTAAATGTGTGCCTTAAATTGTATTTTACTCAATTTTAAAACAATTATGTTTAACGCATTATGTGTAATGCATTATACAGGGTGCCCAGTAAAGTCCTTCCTACGCTCTTAATTTCCGAACGGTTGCAGCTATAGTTGTTTATTGTTGAAAACTGATGCCATAAGTCCCGCAAGAGGGCGTCGCGAATTGAAAAAAATGTGAAGTGAACGGAGTAGAGAATAATTTTGCTGTGAAGTAAGATGGCGACCAGAGTGTTCGCTCATGGTATTGTGATATAAATAAATAGTGACACAGTCCAAAAAATATTTTGTGTTTAATGAGTAAAGTTCAATATTTTGTGGTCATACGAGCGCCAAGGATTACTATGGATAAGTAGTTTATTTTGTCAATATATCATGTTGATAAAAATTTAGCTTCGAACATTTTGTATCTATTATTTGTGAACATTAATGAAAAGCAACTAAGTGCTGTTAATATCGGCCTTGGATACGATGAAAAGGGGTAAGTTTTGACCTCTTTATTGCTTGATTATAATTAATATTTGTTCTGAAATATTATTTAAGTATGGAAGCTATTTTAAAAGAAAAAAAATTATTTAAATCCAACATAACTAAGGCTACAAATGAGCTCACGAATAAAAGTGGTTTGGACAAATTTGATTTAGAATTGTACGAGAAAAAATCGTCTGCGTTTGAAAAAGAATTTTCAGAGATATTTAGGAAACTAGATTAATATATATTTAGAAAATTTTTTCAATTTTGTGACGATAAAGATGATGATAACTATATTACTGAGCAACAATCTGTTCAAGAGAACATAGACAAAATATATTTAATTGTAAAAAGAAAATTAAGTGAATTAGCACCAGTTTTACTGAAACGCGAAGGAAATGTTAGCGAAACAATCCGCTTACATAAATTAAATCTTCCAACATTTAGTGGGCAATTAGATGAGTGGTTATCATTTAGAGACATTTTCATTTCTAGTATTCATAATAATCATAATCAGCTTCGCAAAAACTTCCCTATTTGAAATTATCACTGCATGCTGATCCTTTAAGTATCATTCAGTCGATACCAATTACTGATACTAATTATGCGATATCATGGAATCTTTTAGAAGATAGATTTTCGAATAAACGAGATCAAGTATTTGCACATTTGAAGCGTTTTATGTCTTTTCCCTCCATTCAAATTGACAATCCGTCTTCTATTTTAAAATTAGTGGACAATGTAACTGAATGCATTAGGCCATTAGAAGTTCTCGAGCAAAAAAATAGAGGGATTTTCAGACACCATATTTGCATACGTGTTAATTCAAAAGCTAGATTCTTCTTGTAAGCTTTGGTGGGAACGAGAATTCAAAAAAGATGAATTGCCGAAAATCTCAGAGTTGGTTTCCTTTTTAAAAAATCATGCTCGAACTTTAGAAGCTTCTAAAACAAACATTAACACCGTTAGTCAAAAAAGCAAGCAAAAGAAAAAGCGACATCGTTTTACACTAGTGCGAAAAATTTAAAGTGCATTTGCTGCAAAAATGATTCACATTCATTATTTAGATGCAATGTATTTCAGAAGATATCTGTTAATGATCGCATTGAATTCGTTAGAAGAAACAAAATATGTTTCAACTGTTTATCAAATTCAAACCATTCTGCGAGAAACTGTACATCTATTTACTCGTGTACGTATTGCTGTAAACGTCATTCATCTCTGCTTCACATACAAAGATAAAAAATAAATAATTATCCACCAATGGAGTTCAGTCAGCAGTCAGGAGGGTCAGATATGATTGCGAATTCATCTACTCCCACCAAGGAGGAAAAATACAGCTTAAATACCGAAGCTAAGTGTTTTGAAAATAGGAACAGTGATTTCGTAGGTACTTCTGTAAATAATTCACGGCAAAGGAGAAAAAACACTATTTTAGCTATTGTCTTAATTAATATTGAGAATGTGTCTGGTGAATTTATACTTGCACGTGCATTAATAGATGTCGGCTCAAATTACTCATACATTCCTGATAACTTTGCAAAATTATTAGGAATTAGAAGGGTAAAAGTTAATGTTTCTATTTCATGTTTGAATGATTCTCAAATAATTGTCAAATGGAAAATTAGGGCCACTCTTTCGAACAACGCTGATTATAAGAGAACAATAGATTTTTTGATCGATCCGAGTTGCCTAAACATGTGAGATTGGCAGATCCAAAATTAAATGAACCTAATAAAATAGATGTTTTGTTAGGGATTGAGTGTTTCTACGAATTATTGCGAACTGGTCAAATTCACTTAAGAAGTTCTAACGCCATTTTGCAGAATACCGTATTTGGGTACATGGTGGGAGGTTGCATCTCTGATTCGAATACTGATAATAATGATAATTATTGTGGATTATTTTGCAATGTAGAAGAATAATCAAGAAAATTTTTCGATTTAGAATCGATTGGAATTAGGGATGATCATTACTGTAATGATGAGGTTAAGGCATTGAAAATTTTTACAGAAACAGTGTAAGAATAATCGTTACGAAGTAGTCCTTCCATGGAAAAAGGATTGAATAAATTTGAACGGCAACTATGAAGTCTCTGAGAAACGATTTAAATATTTAATAAAATGCGAAACGATGATAATTTGTTTTCTCAGTATAAAGGTATTTTGAAAGAATATCTTGATTGTGATATTATTGAAAAAGTGTTATATTCAACTAGACCAGAAAGACTCATATTCTATTTGCCACATCGAGCAGTTTTTAGAAAAGATGGTGTCACCACGAAAACACGCATGGTGTTGATGCTAGTTCTCACGATGTTGGTCAACTTTCTTTAAACGATTGTCTGTGGCCTGGTATCAATTTAAATTCTAATATTTATCAGTTGTACGTTAATTTAAGATCAAATAAGATAGGAATTTTAGCGGATGTAGAGAAAGCATTTCGCCAAATTTCATTATCAGAAAAGGACAGAGATGCTGTCAGATTTCTCTTTGTGGAAGTTACCGAAGATCTGTCAAATAAAGAGTCTGATAATTTGAAAATTCATGTGTATCGTTTTAAACGTTTACTTTTTGGATTAAATGCTAGCCCATTTCTCCTAGCTGCCACAATAGAGCATATACGAAAATTTAATGATGGATATCAAAAAAACTTTTGAAATCCTTGATACTTGTCTTTATGTCGATGATCTGGTGAGTGGTACCGATAATATGGAAGGAGCTTTGAAGATTTCATATGAGACTAAGATAATCATGAATCAAGCTAGTTTCAATTTGAGGAAATGGTTAACAAATGACAAATCGTTACTAGAACGGTGGAAGAAAGAAGAGTTCGAGATTTATCCATTTGATCAAAATCAGAGAATTATAAATTCAGTGAAAGTATTGGGAATAGCGTGGGATGTTGAACAAGATTATATTAGCATAGACATTTCGAGTTTAATAGAATTTTTTAAGAATAAGAAAAATACTAAGCGGTTTGTTTTACAGACTTCTGGAATTTATGACCCTACTGGTATTCTATCTCCATTTACTATAAGACTTAAATGTTTTTTCCAAGATTTATGGATCCACAAGCTGTTTCTCGATACTCAGCTCCCCATTGACATCTGCGAAAAATGGACACAATGGTGTTCAGAAATCTCTAAATTAAATCAAATTAAAATCCCTAGATTTGTTTTCTTGTCATCTGATACAAACAATGTTGAAATTAACTGCTTTTATGATGCAAGTCAAGAGGCTTATGGTGCTGTAGTTTATTTGCGAGTGCAAGAATACGACCAAGTTTCTGTTAGTTTCATAGCATCTAAAACCAGAGTTGCCCCAGTAAAGAGAATAACTTTGCCGCGCCTAGAGTTTATTGGTACTTTACTCTCAGCTCGCTTAGGATCAGAAATTAAAAATGTAATTGATCGTGAAAATACTTCTAAAACCTATCGTTGGATAGATTAAAAAATAGCTTTATTCTGGTTTAAGGGATCCATCAGAAAATGGAAGTCTTTCGTTGCCAATCGTATGGATGAAATCCAAAGATTAACTCAACCAGAAACATGGTTTCATTGTGCAGGTAAAGACAACCCAGCAGATCTTATTTCACGAGGAATTAGTGCGGACGCCCTTGTGAACAATTCCAAGTGGATTACAGGCCCCGAATTTTTGATGGATCCAGAATTTTCCTCACGTTATTTGCAATCACCTTTTTCTGAAAGTGACTTACTAACTGAAAGTGAAAGTCAAAACTATTTAAGTGAAATGAAATGTTCTGAAAGGAAAAATAACTGTGAAACGACTTTATTTCTAACCACCGAGAATTTATCCTTTTTTGATAACTTTTTTGATCTTAGTAATGACTATTATAAACTTTTACATATTTTTTCCTTTGTACGCAGATTTATATACAATTGTAGAAATGCTGATAAAAAAATGGTAACTTGATTTTTGAAGAAGTCAAGGAAGCTGAAAACATTTTGATTAGAGTATCACAAAAATGTTTATGTAGTAAAAAGGCTGTGACAGTTAATCTTAATATTTTAAATCCCTTTATAGTTTATAAGGGAATCTTACGTGTTGGCGGAAGGCTCAATAAAACTTCTGTATCTTATGAGCAGAAATATCCGGCTATTTTGCCAAAAAAGTCTACATTAAGGGAGATTTATTTTACTACTATGCATAAGCGTCTTTTTCATGTTGGTCCCCAAAGACTCTTGAATTCTGTTAAATTAAAATTTTGGCCTCTGGGAGGGGGGGGGGGGTTAGAAAATTCGCAAGAAAAACGGTGCATTCTTGTGTTATTTGTTTTAAGGTAAAACCAACTCCATGCTCTCAGCTAATGGGTGAATTACCTTATGAAAAAATTAACGAGTCACCAGTATTTAATTGTACCGGTTTAGATCTATGCAGTCCATTTCATGTAACCTATAAAAATCAGCGCAAGGGTTTATTGAACAAAATGCTTATTTGTGTTTGTATATATTTTGTAACTCGAGCCATTGATCTTGAACTTCTCTCAAATTTAACCTCAGATACTCTGATTGCCACTCTTAAGCGTTTTATCGTTAGACGTGGAAAATGTTCTAAGATTTTTACGGATAACGCTAGAAATTTCGTGGGGGCAAATTCCACACAACTTTTTCAGATGAAATTTTAGAAAATTATTTAATTAATTATTGTCATGTTGTGTATGTCTGCTTGCAGTGTAATTTTTTTTATAATTGTACTGCGTAAGGTTATTTTACTGTAAAAATTCTGAGATATTGAAATTTGTACATTTTAATCCGGGGGATTTCAATAATTTTTTCTTTTAAAATAGCTTCCATATTTAAATAATATTTCAAACAAATATTAATTATAATCAAACAATAAAGAGGTCAGAACTTACCCCTTTTCATCGTATCCAAGGCCGATATTAACAGCACTTAGTTCCTTTTTAATAATGTTCAAAAAACATAGATACAAAATGTTCGAAGCTAAATTTTTATGAACATGATATATTGACGAAATAAACTTCTTATCCATAGGGGTCCTTCGTGCTTACAAAATCGATCAACTTCGATCACAAAATGTTGAACTTTATTCATTAAACACAAAATATTTTTTGTACTGTTTCACTATTTATTTATATCACAATACGATGAGCGAACACTCTGGTCGCCATCTTACTATGAGCGTACGTCGCGTACGAGTACGAAGGATCCCTATGGATAAGTAATTTATTTCGTCAATATACCATGCTCATAAAAATTTAGCTTCGAACATTTTGTATCTATGTTTTGTGAACATTATTAAAAAGGAACTAAGTGCTGTTAATATCGGCCTTGGATACGATGAAATGGGGTAAGTTCTGACCTCTTTATTGCTTGATTATAAATAATATTTCAGAACAATAGTCATAAAAGTGGTGTCTAGGAATAGTAAAGTGGCTATGCACAACCAGATGAGACCGCTTCCAGCGCAACTTGGTAAAAACAGTTGATTTAGTATTCCTATCTCGAAAACAAGATTCATATTCAGAACGAGATTCATTTAGCATTCATGTTCACAAGGTGCCGTCATTCACTTTTATCCCATATTTCGAACCGTTTTCGCGATAGGAACGCTAATTTCGCCATTTCGTTCCAGATGGGACTGTAAACGGTCTCATCTAGTAGCGCATAGCCTTTTTACTATGCCTAGACACAGTGTTTATGAATATAGATGTAGTCGTTCGGCAGTTAAGAGGGTGAAACGGACTTTAGTGGGCACCCTGAGATTTTATTTTAAGACATTGTTGTTAAATAACCAAATATTTATCACTATTTGAGTATTTTATTCGTGATGCATTAAAAAAAAATCATGCATTAAAAAAATCAAACTCTTTCAATGTTACATTTATCATTGGGAGTCGATATCGACCACTTTGGCAATTCCTGCATTATACACCATTAGCAAAGTCATATGTTATTTATGTTAAACATTAATAAATTTCTATTGCTTTGTAATTCTCTATATATTTTTAGGCGCTACCTGGTATAAAAGATTTAGCAATAAATAAAATGAAATAGACGCCTCGTAAAAAGAAATTATATTTAGTGTAATAACATTTTTGGTTCAAATCATGAAAAATTAAAAACAGCCATCAAAAATTAAAACAATTAACAACAATAAATTAACAATAAACAATTTTGTTAATTTTTAATTACAAGGAGGATTTAAAAAAATAAAACGTAAACATATAGTGATAATCTAAAAGCTTAAAAGATCTCAAAAGAAATTTCTGTACTCAAGAATAAAATGTAAAGAAATAATTCGATTCGACATGCGTACAAGTAATAAGAAGTCATAATAATCGTAATACTTGTTTTTAATTACATAAAAATACTTTGTGCTTCACAGTGTTTCATAACATTTTGCAATGATACTATTTACATCTTTACAAACTGTAAAAAAGACATATAATCCCAAATCCTATCCTAATTTAAAAGAAATTCTCAACACTAACTGTTGTCCAGACGGTCTGATTCATGATATTTGATTAAACGTGTGTTATTACATACTTTAATGTAATTCTTACTATCACTCTACGGTATTTATGAAATTAAAAATTCAGTAAAAACAGATTGAACTGCATTATTTTAAATATTTAAATCTGTATTCCTTTCAGATTAATGAATAACGCTTACACAACACTGTCCAAAGATGAACCATGTTTAGCAAGAACATTGTGAATATATGAATTGATAAATGTACTAAATGAACATTACCAGTTATAATCAGTTACCCACTGAAGAATATCGATAAACTCAATGAATTTTTACTTTTAGAATTAAATATATATATATATATATATATATATATAGTCCTAAACCTCCACGTAGAAATATACTAAATCTAATGCACCTCAGATTATTTCTAGAACTTTATTCTAAAATATAGCAATCAGGGAAATGAGCGCTTAGTTTTTGATCCTCAATTCAGTTTAATCGCTTTTCCGAAAAGAGTGTATTTTAAGCATATGCGATAGGGATACCCCAGTTTCATATTTTCTTCAGATTATGGTGCAACGAGAATTACTATTAAACCTAATAAGAGTGGTTTGTTCGAACAATCTCGGTTTTATAGCCTATAAAAGAGGTTTACACTTTGACTTTTTAGGAATCGTAATCTTTCGATCTATATTGATTGTATCACATTCAGATAAATAATCTTGGTAAATCTCGGTAAACTTTCTTAAAGCTTTATCTCAGATAGCATGATTTGGAATATTTCAAATAATATTTTTAGCAGTAATGCCTCATAAATAGTATAAACAATCTTCCAAGATTACTACTTTTTGGAAAATGTGAAAAGAAACCCAAATTAAGAAATAAAAGCATTAAATAATCAGAAAAAGATTATTTGGATTTAATTCATCATAAAAATCACCGTTTCTAATAGTTAATAAAAATTCTGAACATAATTATTGATGAATATTTTTTTATATACAATAAATGTAATAAGTTTATGAGAATTTTAGAAAATTCGACAAAAAAGATTAATTATTATACTTTTTTTCAACGCAGAGTAAGACATGATTATGAAAACATCCAATGTGAATAATTTTAAAACACGGCTATAAAGAATTAGAAAAAGGAAATAAATTTTAATTCATTATTTAAATGACCATTTGTAAATTATAAACAAAATAATGAACGTTATTATTACGGTAACCTTCTTTTTAATGATTAAAGCATATATAGTAAAAAAAATTATTTTTTAATTTATAAAGTTCTATAAAAAAGAAGCCATTTTTTCAGTTAATAGAGAGACAACGTTCCTATGAATAACTCATATGAATAAAACATTCATATGAACAGTTGGAAATGGAATTGTTTACAGAGATTTAATCTAATACTGAATTTTCTACACTTTCAAAATTTGCATTATTCCCACTTTATATATGCAGTTTAAGAAAATTACAACACAAAAAAATTGAAAAGAATTTGAAAAACTGACTAAAATATTTTTATATTTGCAGCGAATAAACAGCAGTCAATCGTCATAAATAAGTGAAAATAGAAAAAGCATTGTTTAAATATATTGGAAAATTTAAAAAAAAACAGAAAGTATTTTCATAACTCTACAAAAGTAGACAATTTGTTAAATGCAAAAATCATTAGAAAATTTTTCGAGTATTTTTAATTTAAAAGTGTCCTTGTTTAGAGCATCTATTTATTAATCTCTCTATCTCTCTATTCTAAAAAAAGTAACTACCGCTGTCACCGCCGCCGGTTTTGATTTTTTTGTGACCGGAGGTCTTTCTCCGTTAATATTAAAAAAAATAATGCATACAAAAATATGAAAATCGAAAGATTTATACAGAAATGTTTGATAAAAACGCTGATGCAGACAGTTTTCAGATCGAAGAATTATTTTAAGAGATATTTAATGCTAAAGTTGGACAAAATCGTTCCACTAAAAAAGTTTTATAGGAGCAAAAACTGTTCATAGGAATTTAATCATTTTTAGATCATTCTATGCGTTAGAATTTGCCGGAGTGCAGATTGCATTAATTTTTTTATTTTGACTAATTTTTTTAGGTTTTATTTCTATTTTAAATTCAGATTTTCAGCATTTCTAGAGATATTTTTAACAGATTTTAGAAAGTGGTATTAATTTAAACTGTTGCCAACTGTATAAACAGCGGAAACAATAATGTTTGCTTAAAAAAAATATTTATACGTGTAAATAAATTTAAAATTTATTTACACGTGACTATTATAAACAGAAAAAAACATTTGGAATTAGAATTAAATAATTATGTACAAAAAGCAGGAACTTATTAAAAATTACGTCATAAAAACTATAATTACACGTGAATTTTAAGAGAGAAAGGAATTTGTAAAGGAATAAATTTATTAACATGCGTTAGAAGTCTTAAATAGGAGAAATTATGTCATATTTAAGTCACATTACAGTTATTACATAAAATGAACACAAAATAATATTGCAAAACGGTTTAAATTTAGAAATTGCGCTAGACATTTATTTGATATTTTAAGAGGATACTTTTCAACTATTTTTGTTAGGAAAGCGCAAATAATATTTAATTTCTAACACAAGTATTTCCACGTGAATATTAAAAAGAGAAAGAATAGTTTGGTCAAAATTACGTCAGATTAAAAACGATTAATTTAAAATGTCTCATTTAAAAGAACTTTCTTTTCACTTTGTTAAAAAATACCAGGAGACAAAGACTCTTTTTACTTAATTCCTTTTATATTAGCTTATTTTGAAATGTTATTACACGTGTCTACGTCATCAAGTTATTTTTATTTCGACGTTTTATTTGTATTTTTATTAATGTTGTACTAATTTATTTGTTTTTTCATTATTTAAAATGAAAATTATGTCAATTTGTATAATTTGGCGAGTGGTTTGGCGATTTATATAATTTGCCGAAATTGGTCGACGGGATAATCAAGTAGTACCGCAACGGATTTGGCGTTAAAATTGCCCAATCAAAGAGAAATGAATAGAAATCCGTTTATAGAGAGATCGCCACTGTTTTTTAAATTATAATTCAATCTTTCGAAATCTTTTTAAAGTCGATCAAATTAGCGTGCATTTAGAGTCTACAATGTCTGGACGGGGGTTGGCGAGCGTAGCGCGTAGGGGGCTCAGCCCCCTAGTTCTAAAAAAAGTAACTTACGCTGTCACCGCCGCCGCCGGTTTTGAATTTTTTGTGACCGGAGGTCTTTCTCCGTTAATATTAAGAAAAATACTGCATGCAAAAATATGATAATCGGCGGTATTATAGAGAAATGTTTGAGAAACACGCTGGTGCAGACAGTTTTCAAATCGAATAATTATTTTAAGAGATATTTAATGCTAAAGTTAGACAAAATCGCTCCATTGGAAAAGTTTTATAGGAGCAAAACCTATATATGGGAATTAATTCATTTTTAGATCATTTTATCCGTTAGAATTTCCCGGTGTGCAGACTGCATTCACTTTTTTAATTTGACTCATTTTTTGAGGTTTTATTTCTATTTTAAATTCAAATTTTCAGCATT
Source organism: Maratus speciosus (assembly GCA_963932465.1). Classification (NCBI taxonomy): domain Eukaryota; kingdom Metazoa; phylum Arthropoda; class Arachnida; order Araneae; family Salticidae; genus Maratus; species Maratus speciosus. The sequence goes on from OZ010789.1 coordinate 462,487,990, forward strand.
TCGAGAGATATTTTTTACTTATTTTAGAAATTGGTATTAATTTAAAGTGTTGCCAACTGTATAAACAGCGCAAATAATAATGTTTGCTTCAAATTAAAAATTTATTTTACACGTGACTATTATTAACAGAAAAAAAAAACTTTCAAATTAGGATTAAATAATTACGTATGAAAAGCAGGAACTTATTGAAAATACTTCATAAAAACTATTTTTTTTTTTTCATAAAAACGAATTTTAAAGAGAAAGGATATTGTAAAATAATAAATTCATTAACATGCGTTAGAAGTCTTAAATAGGAGAAATTGCGTCACATTACACTTATTACGTAAAATGAACAAAAAGTAATATTGAAAACAGTTTAAATTTAAAAATTGCGCGAGACATTACTTTGATATTTTGAGATTATATTAATAAGATTAATATTAATTTTATTGAACGCGTTTAGACTACTTTCGAGCGACTATTTAGTAATTTAATAAAAATAAAAAAGATTACAAGCTGAAAATGAAGTGTGATGGACAAAAAATATGATTTTAAAGAGAAAAATCTGTGAAGCAGAAAATAAAAAAATTGCTTAAATGGTTTAGTTAAGATTCATTAACCTTCTGTGTCGTTTCCATCAAAAGAAGGCATTGGTATTTGTGAAATATATTTGCATTTTGATGCAGATTTGCTTATTATATTAGCTTATTTTTAAATGTTTAACTGATTTTATTTAATCAAAGACGAAAACAGTTATTGTATCTTTTAACAGCAGCTGATTTTTTCTTAAAATTTTCTTAAAATCGAAGAGAAATTAATAGAAACCCGTTTATAGGGAGATCGCCACTGTTTTTTAAATTATAATTCAATCTTTCAAAATCTGTTTAAAGCCGATCAAATTAGCGTGCTTTTAGAGACTGCGGTATCTGAACGGGGGTTGATGAGCGTAGCTCGTAGGGGGCCGAGTCCCCTGGTATCGGAAAAATGGGAAAGTGGGCATAAATTACGAAGCAAAACTTTGAAATAACTCAGTGGAATAATCAAAAACCTAAATGTTTCTATCTAATTAGCCTTGAAACAGAAACCAAAATATTTATTAAACATATTCATATGAAGTTAAAATGCAAAACTTTTTTTTCCAACTCAATTTTTTTATATTTTTTTATTAAAAAGTTTAAAAAATTGTTAGATATTTTAAAACATTTGTATTTATTTTGAAACTGATGGATTACTTTTTAAAGTATAAAAAACATATTTTTAAATTACCAGGAGGAAAATTTTAGTCATATATGTACGTAAAACTAAACTAAGCGGCTAGTGTTATCCAGTAGATATTTTTTTGTAATTTTATCTATAATTTTAGGCTTAAATGCTAGAAGAGAAATTAATTTAACTGATTAAAAAATATAGTTTTGTGATATTTAAACAGCTTTAAAATACATAAATTCAATTATTTAAAACTATAATAATATAATGTATTCATTCATAAATTTGGAGGTTACCCAGTAAAAGCTGATTATTTTGCTGTAAGCGCTGTTAAGTTCAGTGTACAAAAGCATTTCACTGCCTTGAATCGTCATTCTCGGTGCAGATTTTATCCGCTGAACTAAACAGCACCCTCTACCGCCTCAACGCTCCATTTCCACACCCACATTACTATACGAAATCTGCTTACAAAGATCCCCCAGACCTGCCTTTACATTCTGACATTAATTTCGAAGCACGCTGTATTTGTGTAATGCAACGCCCAGTTACTAATCCATATATTTATTGTACGGAACCTTCTGTACGTGAGTAACACTCGCATTTGACCGGTTATTTTTCATAAAAAATATTTATTGCTCAAACAAATGAACAAAACAGAATTATAATGACACATTTTTTCTCATTGACGAAAACAATTTTGGAATTTGCTCATTTTTATCAGAAAATAATAAATAGATTCATAATTGAATAAAACCAAATTAAATGTTGATAATAATAGATTATTTAAATATAAACACAACCCGTAGCCAAAATGCAGATTTTTAATTATAATTAAACAGTTAAAGCATTTATTGTAAAATTATTTAAATAATCTAAATACAATTTAATTTTACAGTTAATTTTATATTTATTTCCCTTATTAGTAGTAATTCATAAGTAACACTTACAAATCAATAATTTACTTTATTTATACACGAAAACTTTTATTCCTGTTAAAATTATAAGGAATACCAAATAAGATATTCTTTTCAACAAAATATGAAAAATGAGATGTATGCCTTAAAATAGCTTGGAAGTCACCCAAAGAAGAATAAAAGATTTTCCTTTAATAAGGCAAAAAATCGCATTTGAAAACTTTAAATTAAGCTTCATACAGACAGAAAGTATAAATAAAATAAAAAAATATACATATATATTCAGCTTTAAATTTAAAAAGCAAAAATATATTGACCGACATCTCGTTCATGAACTATTAGAAGCATTCAAATCTATTTAGTTATCTTCTACTTTCAAGCTTTAATAAAATAAAAGAAGATAAATAATAATTTTTTAGTACTTATCAACAGATTTATTATCTCACCGTGTAAATTAGAATTTGTTGTCACCAGAGCTTTTTTAATAGGAAAATAACAGTAGATATGTTGAGAAACTTATAATTACTTTTTAAAAATTCGAAATAGATTTCCATTACCATCTTTTGTATACTTTTTACTGCATTGAACTCGGTATTTAGAATACTTATAACATTACATTAATTATTACCTCACTTAAGTATAAAGGATATTTTTAATTTACTAATTGCACATAAGTTGGTGTATTTGAATAAGAGTATTTTGAGCAACAGAGTAATTTTTGTGATAAATATTTATTGTTACCTATATCCACTTTAAACCGCATATTTGCCAACATAGTTCAAGTTTGATGAACAGAAAGCAACCATTTATTAAAATTTTTGATTCATAAAATATTCATATATATGCATACATGATGCGATGCATATTTTCAAAAATAAAGCAACACTACATTAACAACATATTAAAATTTCCTGGCGACTGATCCACTTTTACGAAAGCAAAAGTTTAGACAGTCTAAAATCAGACACACACACAGACATACCATGTTGGATCTCTATGAATTTTTTTCGGCCAACATTAAAAGACATATTTTAAAAATATATCAAATTCGAAACTCCATCAAAATGTACACTTAAAACAAACAAAGAAACATACATAGATACAAACGAAAAACGAATCATATAACCTCCTTTGAAAACAGTTAATCTTGCGAGTAGTTTTTTGAAACATTCCGAAGGAATAAAAATATTTCTCTATTCCGATTATTAAAGAAACGTACATTTCATGCTTTTTTGAAATACACCTTTTTTCTCGAAAAAAGAAAAATACTTAAAAATTCTCAAAAAGCTTTAAGTTATCGTACTAATTTACTTCGCGCTTTATTATATATGTGGTACACTAGTAGTGAATGAAATGTAAAGTTCAGAAATCCTTCCAATAAAAATTAATTTATATTGACTAAACAAAAATCAAATTTATGATTTCTACCCTTAGTTCTTACTTTCGCTGTTATGCAGTAATATTTAAATATGTCTTCTTAAATAAATTAATCTTCATATTAGAAATGCAATCATTGAGCATGAGATGAGAGCATGTAATCAATTTTTGATTCATAAAATAAATATATACATGTATACATGATTCGATGCATATTTTTAAAAATAAAGCAACACTACCCTAATAGACCGGGAGCCGCCAGCACAGACAATCACCACATTGAGTTCACGGATGAAATTCTAGGATTAGTTAAATCTTTATTCGCATATTAAAAGGCAATCGGTCTGCCAAGTCATATTTTGGTGGGAAACACAGGAAAACTCGATTTTAGAGGCTGACTCGTAGGTTTACCATTGTGTATTACTGCACCAAAAGGTATGAAAACATGGAGGACTGCGAGCAGGAAAACACAATGGTAAGCCTACGAGTCAGCTGCTAAAATCGGGTTTTCAGGTGTTTTCCACCAAGATATGACTTGGAAGACCGATTGCGTTTTAATATGCGAATCAAGATTTAACTAATCGTAGAAGTTCCATGAACTCGATGAGGTGATTGTCTGTACTGCCGGCTCCCGGTCTATAATTACACATTCAAATTCCCTTGCAACTGATCGACTTTTACGAAATATAAAGATTAGAAAGTCAGACACACACACAGACATATAATGTTCGATCATGATCAAAATTTTTTCCTCTACTGGCATCAAAACGACCCCTTTCCAAAATAATAAAAATAAATAAAAATAAACAAGAAAGAAAAATCATGCCTCAAGCATAGATTATGAAACACTTTCCAACACTTCCTGAATTCTTTGCCAAAATTTTGCTGTTTAATAATGTAAAAAAAAAGCAAACATTTTAGAAAACTCATAACACATTTGAAAACCAGATTTCAGCAATTATCGTCCATAGCGGAGAAGAAGTCCAATTATTTTGCTCTATATTTAATCTACAATTTGTACATATGCTACAAAACACGCTAAAACTTAGTTTAGTAAGAAAATGCATAATAGGTTGAAAATTCACGTTCAGCAGTTTCTATCAATATATGGAAACATACTTGAATTCTTTTGCACAGCCCTGTATATTACCAACACATTTTTATATACGCTACATATTAAGTTAAAATTTAATTCAGGTTAATACAAGATTAAAACTATTCAAATCACACTTCGAAACATTATCATCCTTAGGAGGTCATGCATCGAGTTCTTGGCGTGGCCCTGTATATGATTTTATTTATATTACACAAACATTTCTTAGTATGGAAAATATAATCCAACTTGAAAGTGCACAACTCAATTAAAAGCTGCCTTAAGCCATTCGCGCTGATAATCCGCAATGCTTGCGAATTCTTTTGTGAAGACCTGTATAATGATCTACAGCATTTATACACGCCACATACTAAGCAAAAATTTAGATAAATGTGCATAAGGTAAGTGAAATCGCAGTTCTAGTTCTTATAACTAACAGTCTATTTCAGATGCAGTACACTATTCGAATCTCTGGCATGTCCCTGTAAATGAACGATAAATGCTATGCACATCATGTTATACAACAAGCATGTTTAGTAAGCCTCGGTAATTTACATCATTTTCATTCTATTTGAAATAGTGCAACAGAATTAAAGTACACTCCAAACACTCTCCCGTAGACCATTATGCAACGGAATACTTTTGTGTGGCCGTGTAAATGAATAATAAATGTTTTCCACCCATTTTCTTCAAAATGCATTATTCAGTGCACTACATAATTGCACATCAATTCCATTATGTTTGAGATTGTCTAAAATCATTAAAATGAACTTGAAACGATTTTTTCCATAGACCGTAATGTAACGGAAACTTTTTAGAGTCCCTGTAAATGAACTAAAATCGCTACATACTTCATTTTCAATAACGATTGTGCTATAGTAAACATTAAAAACATACAACAAAATCAGGGCGATCCGAGTATATTCACGTTGGTTAGAGCTCGGGCAAACAGACAGACGTACTGACAAATCAAAATCATAAACACTTTTCAACTATGTTGGAAAGTGTTTACAAATCAAATTGGAAACTCAATCCGTTTTCTCTATTACATTTAAACTATTTAAGAAATATAAATTTCATACTCTTTTAAAATAATCTGATTTCCCTTGAAAAAATAAAAATACATAAAAATACTCAAAAATCTTTAAGTTATTTTATTAATTAGCTTCGCGTATCATCACATATTTTTTTCGAAAAGTAGCTTCCAATATACATGATATACATATAGGAATACCCCAACTTTACAGGGCTATTAAAAGAAAACAAAAAAGTACAGTCGTGTTGTTCATCGGAAATAAAAAATAACAGATGAAAGTTAAGATTCAACAGAGTTATAAGTGTTCCATGTGAGCCCCTCCTGAAACACGAACGATATTGAGGCGATACAATAACTCATTCCACACTTTTCTCAGCATGTCTGGTGTGACTTTTCGAACGGCTGCAGATATGTGTGTCGTAAGTTTGTCGGTAACTTCAGAACTAAGGCTACTCTTAGGAAGAACATACACTTGATCTTTGAAGAGGACATACACACACAAAAAAAAATATGCTGAGAAAAGTGTGGGATGTGTTATCGCACCGCCTCGATATCGTTCGTCTTACTGGAGGAGCTCACATTGAACTTGAATTTAAACTTTCAACTGTTATTTTTGATTTCCGATAAACATATTCATTTATGTATACATATTTAGTATAGTACAGGATGAGTACAAAGGATGGACCCGATTAAAAAAAAAAAATGATATTTTCGAAACTACTGCAAATATAACAATAAGTGATACATGATTTTAAAGAGAAATATAACAAGTTTTTTTCAGTTGCAAATGTTCGATGTGTGACCCTCTTGTTATATGGCATACGTCCAATCTGTAATCCGGTTCGTTCCAAGCGATATATAGCGTCACTCTGCCAATGGTTCTGAATGCTGCTGCACAAATGCGTTCTTTAAGTTATGGCAGTATCAAAGACATTGTTTATGTACCACCAATTCCGAAAACACTACCAGAACTTAAAGAACGCATTTCTGCAGCATTCAGAACCATTGACAGAGTGATGCTACAAAATGTTTGGAACGAACCGGATTACAGATTGAACGTATGCCGTGTAACACGAGGGTCACACACATCGAATGTTTGTAATTGAAAAAGACTTGTTATATTTCTCTTTAAATTCATGTATTACTTACTGTAATATGTGCAGTAATTTCGAAAATATGAGTTTTTTAAATCGGGCCCATCATTTGTACTCACCCTGTTTTATGCGTAAATGAAGTGTAAATTTCAGAAATCGTTTCAATATAAAATAATTTATCTTTAGCAAACAAAAATCAAATTTAAGATTTCAAATGAGACTCATAAATTTTCTACCAATAGTTTTTATTTACTCTGGTATGTGGTAATTTTTAAATCTGTTTTCTTAAATAAATCAATCTTCTTATGAATACTTCTATCAAGCTTTTCTAGGTTAACTGCATAATCGGAGTAGGATGCTTTTCAATTTAGCTTAATATAAACGACTGATTTGTTCTTTTAAGACGAAAATATATTTAGATTACAAAATTTACTTTCTTTTCGCAATGTCAATGGAATCAGGATTTTAATTTCCTTGTCGAATAAAACATTTTTCGAGAATCGTATTTAATGAAGATCCAAACAGGCGAAAATATGTGTAAACACATATAGTGAAATAATTAAAGCTGATAAACAAATACTTCTAGTATGAAGCAATAAAGAAAAAAAAACCATTTATGAAACGGAAAAAAAAAACATACTTCAAAAGTTTATTTAGACATGATGACAATGTTATTAAAATATGGTGATGATGTTATTTAGACATTGTGGCAATGTTATTTAGACATGGTAGCAATGTTATTTAGACATGGTGGCAATGTTATTTAGACATGGTTCCCAAAGTTTATTTAGACATGGTGATATTTTAAATGGGAAATAAGTGCACAAATGACAATGTCAATAAAAAAATAGTTTTATTGATGCTCTTAAATTAAATGAGAAGCTTTAATTCGTCGTTGTAATTAACATTTTTTAGTAAATATTGTATATTAAACAAATATTTAAATTTTTTTAGAGATGTATTTATCTAATATATTAGATCACGTATGAAAATTTTTAAAAATTGGTTTATATTGTAAAGAATACCAATAGTCTGCTATACTTAAAATATACATTTTGATATACTTAGAATTTTATGATCTAACATAATTATAGTGTTAAATGAAATAGAAATACTTAATGCCTCAATTAATTTAATTGTATTAGAAGAGAAGGTATTTTTACATGGTATTCCCAAATCTTGTTGATATAGAGATTTGCTATGTATTTGAGTTAAAATAAAATTGAAAATCTGAAAAAAGTCATCTTTGAGAACAAGTTATCACTTGGAGATAAATTTATTTTCGTAAGCAAAATTTTGTATTGTGTAAAATTTTGCATTATTTTATTGACCTATGGCAGTGGTTCCCAATCTGTCGTGCGCATACCCTTGGGGGGTACGCGGAGGACCCATTGAAGGTACGAGAAAGTAATGCTGGTAATGGCAGAGAATACAAAAAATGAAAGACTAAAATTAAAAAGCTATAACTCAAAGAGAAAATTTTGAAAAAATAAAATATTGATTGAGATTTTAAATTATGATTCTTCATAAACTGATTTTAAAAGGTAAAATTTCAATGCCTTTTGGTTACCAGAGAAATATCAAAATATTAATGAGATAGCAGGAGTTTTAATGTCTTTGAAGAACAAACAGAGGCGGCGTCTTATGTATATATTAAAAATATATTATCCCAATAAAATATTAGATTATTATATCTATTAGATTAATTAGATTATTATATCTATAGTTATTTAAACTTATTTTTAAAAGTTAAGCTCCAGCAACCCGTTGCAGTTATCAAGAGTTACATTTAAGCATTTGAATATCAAATGAATATAATTTGTGAATTTTTAACATAATTAAAAAAGGTATATAGGGGAACTCTAGGATAGATGGCCATAGAGGAGAGATGGCCAGTCTAAACATTTCCAAAACTTGATCATAGATTGCAACATAAACTTTGCTTGTATGAAATACTTCAACGAGATTATTTATTGCGACGTGCAATTGTGTTTTTTTTTATTATAAAAAGTAAGTGTAATTTTAATGTTTATTTAATTTAATGGTTGAATATATTTTTTTTTTTACTTAAGTATCTGAATGTTTTGCAGTGCGTACGTTATATATATTTTTTATTATATGGACTTTTAAGGCACGTATGTAATTTAATCTTTACTTCTAAGCCTAAAACAAAGACGTACAATGGCTATTGATGCTTTAAATTGGGCGACAATCGTCATTCAATTTCAGGAGACATGGCCACATGAAATCTGGAAGAGATGGCCACCTTTAATCAATGTTTCAAAATTATACGGAGTGGTTATTTTAACTAAATATAATTAAATTTAAAATAGATATATAACGTTTATGTTTATAAATATATTAATTGATATAATTATTCCAATTTTAACTAACATAGATATTTTAATAATAATTACAATATAATAAGACCTAACGATTTATTTGTTTCAGAAAATACTGAAAAACGTCGGAAACTTTCATAACAGAAGCTAAAAATTTTCATAAATAAACTAAATTAACGTAATAAAACTAAAATTAACGCGAGAAAAAATAAACACAACACTTCCAATTGCGAAGAAAACGAAATGCATTTAAATTATCAGATTCTACAGATTCCGAGTAAATAGAATTGGATTAGTGTGTTGGTTGTGCAAAACAATATAATATCACATCCAGAAAGGATATCTGGATATATTGCATAAGGTACCTGAAGTGGTACCATTAAACGTGTATAAATTATCAAGACCTTTACTAAACAGGCGGTAAGATCTTACGAAAAGTGAGGTATTGAAATTATACTTCAAAGTTTGTTTATTCGAGTTTTATTCACTCATTTTCCATCATATGACTGCAACTTTACAAATTGATATATGTTTTTCGTGATTAACTATATGAAATGTGTTATTTTTTTGCTATTTAACTTCACTTTATCTTTCTTGTATTGGATGGCCATCTCTCCTCTGCTTTAAGGAGAGATGGCCATCTGCCATTTAAATTTCAATTTTGTTTAACTTTTTTTGTTTTCAATGTTTAATTACTTTTTGCATAAAATTTTATGAATATATGTATAAGAATTTTAAATATGCATAAATATTTCTTGTATTTGCATTCTATGAATTTTTTATTTCAATCTTTAAAAACTATGGCCATCTATCCTACAGTTACCCTATATATATATATTAGCTTGTTATGGCTAATGCAAAGATGAAACCGAATATGTTACTTGTGGTAATCAATGTAATTTGGGCCTGATGATTCTGCCTTGGTTCAACAAATATTTCCTTTTTCCAATGTTTACTGCATCTTCAATTCTCTGTTGCTCTTGTTATAGGGATCTGTTTCACAGAATTTTTTAATGGTTTATACATCATTTTTAATTTGAATAAGTTCCTTTATAATTTATATATTCACATTTGTTGATGTTAATTTGTACTGGTTTATAGTTGTTATATACATATAATAAAAGTAAACTGCAAAATGAAATATCAACATAAGTACCTGTAAATTTCGTTAAGTTGATTTGAGTTGTTTGACAATTTAATTAACTTAATAACAGTAGTAAGAAATAATAACAAACATTTTTGTGTGGAGATATGAGTGGAGGGTAGGGTACTCATAAATAGGAATATTTAGCATCGGGTATGACAGAGGTAAAAGGTTAGGAACTACTGGTTTATAATTGTTACATATATGTAATAAAAGTAAACTGTAAAATGAAATATCAACATTAGAGCCTGTAAATTTCGTTAAGTTGATTTGAGTTGTTTGACAATTTAATTAACGTAATAACAGTAGTAAGATATAATAACAAACATTTTTGGGGGGAGATATGAGCGGAGGGTACTCATAAATAGAAATATTTAGCATAGGGTATGACAGAGGTGAAAGGTTAGGAAGTGCTGGCCGATGGTGTAAGCAATAATGCAGAACTAAAATAGTTGCATAATTCATTCGGCTCTTTTATCATATCAAGTACATAACATTTCTGGGAAATTTATTTGTGTCTTTATTTGAATATTAGCATCTTAGGAACTAAACGAACTGTTCTGTATAATAATCAATTAAATAATCTTATACAATTTTAAGGAAGATATTCTTTTAATTTTATAGTGATTTTCTAATTATTTCAGAACAAAAAGTTATTTTTCAAACACTATTATAATCAATCTTCTTACATATCAACTTTCTTTATTGATCCATACTTTTTCAATGTGTTTTCAATGTAGATTTTTTTTTTACTTTCTTTGAGTATAATATAAAACATACATGTTTATGTATGTTACTGAACTATCAAAGTTGCTAATGCGTAAGTAATAAACAAAAATAACATTTTTAAATAAAAAAGTGCAATAAAATCAAAATATCTCTCCCCCAAACAGTATTATGTAATAATTTCTTAAATCGTGACAGTTTGTATATATTTTCTATTACTCCCCATTTTCCCAGATATTATGCGATACATTTTGCTTCTTTCTCGGTCAGTTTATTGAATAAGAACTTTCAGTTTTTTTATACAGAATTTAAATTATCTTATAAAATCATACGATGTTTGAATTCCATGGGGGAGATGTTTGAGCATTCACCTATTTCACTTATATTAAATTTAATGATACTAAGCAACTATCAATATTTTTTCAATAATCTGATATTATTTGATATTATTTCTCAAACATTTCATGCCTTTATTTGGTCTCATTTTGTATTTGTTAATTTTGCTAAACAATAATCCCTTTGTGATCTATATTTTGTAAAAAAAAAATAAATCATTAGATGCAAACTTTAATATCTTCGCACGAAATGTTAACAGGTAGATTCTCGAATGTCCTTAAAATACTAACTATTATTGTAAAACGAACAAAAAAAAATCGTATAAATTAATGTAATTTCAAAGATTTTTTTGTTGCAATATTGACTTTTAGTCAAACTTATCTGTTGATTGTATATTGTTGATTAGGGTCTGTATATTATGCTTAATAACTTTTAATATTTACTTTTACTTACTTCTATCTTTACAAGAAGAAAATATTGGATTCATGAAAAATTCCGACTTAGGTTTACGAGGGATTTATACGTTTTAGAAAGCCTTGGACACGATTTGATGATTTTTAGAATATGTCTGTCTGAATCTGTCTGTATGTCACAAAGTTTTTGTGGCCGTTCTATCTCAAATACTAATGCACGGAATTTCACAAAACTTCAGATTCAGTTAGACCTTAATATGAACTGACGCTGATTAGTTTCTGGTGTGTATCACCCAACAGGTGGCGCTGCTATTTTGTATTTTTTCGATTTTTGCAATAGCTTTATCTCAAGAACTAACGCACGGAATTTCATCAAACTTCAGATTCAGTTACAAGTTGACTTAAGTTGTTGCTTATTAGATTTTGGTGTAAATGGATTGTAAAAAAGGAATTTTTCAGGATTTTTGTAATAGCTCTATCTCAAAAACTAATGCACGCAGTTTCAACAAATTTAACATGCTGTTACATTTTAACGGCATCGATCCTTATTTTACTTGGGTTTATTTTGAAAAAATGGTGTTGATTTTACACACTTTGGGTTGGAAATTTTGGTTTCACACCTCTAAGAGGGAGGGTTCCGAAATTCAAATTTTTTTTTTTGAAACAATGCGATACTTATATCTAATTAAATGAATCCAATTCAGCGAACCTACATACCTTTACAATCCGCATGATGGGCATAGATTGTCACTGTGATAGCTAATTTTGAATTATTAACGTGCATGAGATAGAAGAAAGTTTTGGGATTGGCACATCCGACTAGTTTTAATGTTTAATAGCAGTTGAAAAGCTAACTGAAGAAAATGAGTCCTCAAAATTGAGTAAAAAGTACTCAATTTTAAATACGTCACATACACAAAATAGCTTCGATCCAAATGTACTAAAAATTAAGAAACATGTGTACTCATTTTTTATTCCATGGACGTGTTCAAACATGAATCGTTACGTACCTCCCCTCTTCTGAACCTCCCGTTTACTACAGATTAAAGTAAATATGTTCTGACATTTATATCCCATTCAAAATTCTTAACAAAAAACATTTGATTATTTATTAAGGAAAAATAGCTAACTTATTATCAAGATTCCCAAATCAAATATTCTTATGACAAGATCATTGTTTTCACGCACTTTTAAACTATGTTAAAATACTGTGCATAATTTGATATTTACATTAATGAAAATCTTTTATGCCGCCATGAATGAAGTAAGACAAAATGATCGTTTGGTTTGGGTTTGATAACATGCGATGTTTCAAAATTAAGAATTTTTTGATCAAAACATACCCAATTAGATATGAGTACATCGATTTACTCATTTTTGAGTACTTGATTTTTTTCAGTGCTGTAAATATAGTCTTAATTGATTCTTTAACTTTCACAAAAATATTACGACTGCTGTAGATTATTTTTACTGTACAGAATTCAACTTCATATATATATATATATATATATATATAGTCATGTAATTGAAATAACTTTTATTTTTAATTCTTCGTAATCAAAATTAATTCATGGAAAAATTGTTTTGCTTTTGCAAATTTTACATTTCTACAATGTCTGAAATGGCAAAAATAATTAATTGCAAAATTCAGAAATCTGTTACTAAACAATTAATGATAAAAAAAATATATCAAGAATTTTTTTTAATTGAGTATTTGAATACTGACATAACTCAAAAAGGGAAAGTAATAGAAATTTTATTTTGTTTAAATTTGCAATTTTATTTTAACTGTATTTTATCAAAACCAGCAAATCATTATTCAAAAACATTAATTTGCTCTAAAATATCATAATGTATTCTTATTCAAGGCTGGAGTAGCACAGTTGAAGGTTATTCCAACACATCTCCAGACAAAGAATCGAATGCTTGGCGTGCCGTGCCAATGCTTTACATGTTAAGCTATCCGGACGATACCTGGCTGACATAATTCACTCTTATTTGTTGGACATGACTGCGAATTGCAGCGCTAGTTTCATTCATCCGAGCTATAACTATAGCATTTTCATGATGAAAGTATGTTTTAACACGGAAACTCATCATGTAATTTAACCGAGTTGCAATTTTTTTCGCTATTTTCCCTAAAAATAAAAAAGCAAAATGTTTTCACGAAACAAAGGCATAAAGTACATTGAAAGAATTAAGCATCATATCATTGTGATCAATATAGGACGTTTCGCAGTATATGTAACAATGCATAACAATTTTAAAGAACGTAGCTTCAATTTTATCAAACAGACTGAATACTTTCAAATGATTAAATCGTCATCTTAAACATCATTATCTCATTTAAAAATCTGTAACTGTTACTTTCTAGATTTGAAGAGCATCTTTTTAACCTCCCGTCTACCAGACGGGTCCATTGGACCCGACATGTACATTCAAAATATTTATTCAAACCAGAAATTTCTTCAAAACAAACTAAATGTATAAATCAGACAATAATAAGTTAAATAAACAAATTAAATAGTTTTAAGTAAAAATTCTGGTGTAGAATGTTTTTATAAAACTTGAGTAAAATTTCCGGTAGTTCTAGGGTTAAAATAGAAAAAACATTAGAAGAAACAGTGCATTATAAGAAACAGTGTTTAATTTTTCTTTCATCATTATCTTCAAAGGAGCTTTTAAGCCTTAAACAATTACAAAATGAGTTATTAAAAACTTCAAACAACTAAGTTCTTAAGATACGATTTAAATTGAAGTAGTTCGCTTATTAAAGAGTAGAAGCACAAGTGGATGTCAAACATTTTCTTTTATAAATCATCTCTTGAGGTAACTTGTTTCATTAGAGGCATCCCGCCGTGTTTCATTCATCAAACGATTATTATGCCATAAAGTGTTTGTTCTCCAAACATTTAACACATTAAACCCTCGGGAGTAGACAATAACTGTTCTGCACTTATTTAACTAAACCATAAAAAAGCAACTTGTTTAATAAAATCCTAGTTGCTTTGAGAATTAATTACTCTTGGAAAATGTTCAAATAAATTTTTTTTCTTTGTAAAAAGATTCTCGGAAATTGTTCGGTGACTTGTAATACTTTAAATTTTACTGCTTTCTATATTTATAGGGAAAACATATTGGATTCATGAAGTATTCGTATTCCATTTATTTATGAATTTTTACATTTGAGATGTCCTGGAAATTATTTGACTACTTTTGGTCTGATTATTGTGGGTTACACAAATTTGTATCAACTGTAATTTAAGAAGTAATGCGCGGAATCTCGTGAAACCTCATACTAATTTGGACCTTCAAAGAAATTGCTGATAAGATTTTGGTGTGTACAGCGCAAAGCCGTAGCTATGCTATGCTTTTCACGATGTGCGTGGTGGGTAAACTCAACATCTACAAGTTGCAGGAAAAAAACTGAACTTGTACTCAAAACTTAAAACGTAAGATGCTTTTTTTTTTATTAAAATTGGTCACTGAATTTTGGAATTGATCTCTGAAAACAGGGCACTGTTATACTGGAATTTTTGCAATGAATGACATAGTTGCATACTAATTTCTGTTAGGTAGAAATAAACCCTTTTTGTGTCTGGAGTTATAATTAAAAATATACAATGGTGGCCAAAATTGTTGAAATTTTTTGAAATTTTCACGTGTTATAACTTTGTGTGCCTGACAGAAATTGCTAATATGATTTTGGTGTATTAAAAAATTGTTGACATTTTTTTAAATTTTCATGTGTTATAACTTTGTGTGCTCCATATAAATTGCTGATAAGATTTTGGTGTATACAAAATTGTTGACATTTTTTGAAAATTTCATGTGTTATAACTTTGTGTGCTTCACAGAAATTGCTGATAAGATTTTGGTGTATACAGCGCAAAGCCGTTGCTAAGGTATGCTTTTCACGATGTGCGTGGTGGGTAAACTCAACATCTACAAGTTGCAGAGAAAAAAACTGAACTTGTACTCAAAACTTAAAACGTAAGATGCTTTTTTTTTATAAAAAAAAATTTGAATTTAGGAATTGATCTCTGAAAACAGGGCACTGTTATACTGGAATTTTTGCAATGAACGACATAGTTGCATACTAATTTCTGTTAGGTAGAAATAAACCATTTTTTTTATATCTGGAGTTATTAATAAAAATATACAGTGATGGCCAAAATTGTTGACATTTTTTGAAAGTTTCATGTGTTATAACTTTGTGTGTTTGAAAAATATAATAAATTTCACTTAAATACAAATATTTATATATCAGATCCAAGGACATTTAGCATAGAAGTTAATAAAAAAAAACATAATTAAAATATCTGCATTACGAAAAAGTTATGCTTGCAAAAAAATAAATTCTATCTTAGATTTCATTGTATTTTAAAGTTACACTTACTCATTCAATATTTAGTAGGATAACCCTTGTTTTTTATTACAGCTTCACATCGTCTTTTCATTGAGAGTGTTTGAAGTTCGTCCTTTTTAATCACATGATGCCAAGAATCAATTATAGCTTCAATAATTTGCGATTTACTAGAGAGACGCTTTATTGTACCAGAATTTTCAAACGTCGCCCTAAATTTTCTATAGAATTTAGATCAGGACTGTTTCCTGGTCAGGGTAATAATTGTATGTTTTTATATTTAAACCATTCTTTTTAAATTTTTGCCGTATAGTATGGATCTGAATCCTGCTGAAAGATAAATGGTGCTTTATTGGGAAAAAGAGCTCTAATAGAAGGTATTAATTTTGGTTCCATGATAGTTTCGATGTATTTTTTTGCATTCAGAATGCTATCAATCACTTAAATACGGTCCACACCATCTACAGACATACAGGCCCAAATTATGATATTTGTTGCACCCTCAGTAAAAAACTTTATCTATCTATCTATCTATCTATATATATATATATATATATATCACTTTCTTCTGGACACTATAACTTCCACAATTCTGCACAAATCTCTTCCAAACTGATACATAAAATCAAGGGGCATAAAATCTCGGTTAAGTTCGTTAATGGGCAAAATCGGACCAAGGGGATGGCAATAGGGAGCGGTTATGTGAAAACCGAAGAAAACCCATAACTTCTTGATTTTTGTACATATCGAATCACTTTAAAGTTTTTATTACTTTTAAAAATAGGGCCAAAAATTTATGTATCACAGATTTTTCATAAAATTACTAATGGGCTCAATGGGCGAAAAAAAAAGGGGTTTGGGGAGAAAAAAGTCCTAACTTCCTAACTTCGTCAATTCTCAAGATATCAAATCCAATTAATTTTATTGTACATCTCCTTAATATTATATACAACTTTTATATTCACAAATTTTTGATAGGACCAATTCGTACCGCAAAAAAATTTTTTAAACGAAAACAAAAAAAAGGGGGGGGGGGAGAAGAAAAATTTCAATAACTCCGTCAATTCAGAAGATATAAAATCCCCATGAATTTATCATATATCTTTTTAATATTCTCTTCAACATTTATCTAGACAAGTTTTTGATAGGACCAATTATTACAGCAAAAACAAATTAAAAATACAAAGCGGTTAAAGAAAAAAAATCATCTTATTAAGGGTGTATTCAAATCCAAACTGCTTATTTTCTGACTCATTTTTAAATTCATTTTTGCTCTCTAACGCACCCAATTGATATATTCTCTTCTTCAGAAACTATATAATGTACCGTATTGATCTATGTTTTGATAGAGGCATAATATATTTCAAAAAAATGATGTCAAAGTGGGCATTTTGAACAGAATTTACCGAAGCGAAAAATATTGTCCTACTGAGAAAATAATTGTTCATTAATAAAGTTTCAATTAATTGAAAGAAAAATACAAACACATGTCACTTATAAATCTTTTCAAAAATCACGTCAGCAAGTTTCGTATTTTTTCTATTAAAAATGAATCTGAAAATGTGACATTAAATTTCGAGTTGTTGAGCATGGAAAAGTATTTTTTTTAATACCGCCTTAACATGATTCTGATAAAACCAGCTATTATATAAAAATGAAATAAAAACTCGTCAAAAACAGTCAGATAAAACTGTTAAAGTGGATTTATATCTAATCATGATTTTGTTTTTGTTGGCGCAATTAATATACTTAACTTCGAAATCTACCTCTGCCTGTAGGCCGGGTATTTTACTGCCTGATTATGCTTTATTTATCATTGATTTAGTTTCTTCATAACGTAAGCACAACTTTCGCACGCCAGATAAAGTGACTGATCCCCCAATCTGTCTTGCAATTTCAGCAGAACAGAGACTATTTTTTTCTCAATATGGCAATTCTGCTTCTTTTTGTAGGAATTCAATCAGTTCTTGTTGTTGATGACATTGTTTTTAATTATTTGCATTAAGAAAAAAATAGAAATATTAGAAAAAAAATACATTATTCTATTTAGTTACCCTTCTGCAAAATTAATTCCAGCAAAATACCGCTTTTACAAATCAAAACATACTAACTGTCTAGTTACTGACATCTTATTAGTTCTCAGAACAGTCATTGTGATTGGCTAAGAAGATTTTATTACAATACACTTCAGCATTCATGACTAATTGTGTTTGTATTCTAGACTATAGTAAGTGTAACTTTTTTTGTAAAGCAGTTATTTTAATTTTTTGTTGTTGTTACATTCTACGTTACATTTCCTTGAATTTGATATGTAAATATTTGTATTTAAGTCAAAATTAATATATTCTATAAGCACACAAAGTTATGAAACATGAAATTTTCAAAAAATATCCACAATTTTGGCCACCACTGTATATGTTGGTTCAATTTTGGCTTTGAATACCCAATATGGAAGCCTGTTGCTCTGTGCTATGATAATCAAAATTTGATCATAGTAGCTAACTAATTATTCACATATAGAGTGGACATAAAGAAAAATCCGATATACGAGGTTCTAGAGATTGAAGTGCTCAAGGACATGAAACTTGAAATTTCGACGTTTTAAAATATGCGTCCAAGAATGTCCCGAGAAAAACAATCGAGTTCTTGCTATTCTTGCAGAATAAATTATCAATATTTCCAAAATTTCAAAAGGTAAACCTCTACTTTTCCGCATTGAAAAACAAAGAAAAAGTTCTCAGTGTGAAAAAAATAATGCTTTTCGTTCAAGACGCAGAATGTTTACAAAAGAAGATGGGGTTAATTTAAATTGATTTATATCTACCTTAGAGTTGACGTGAATTGGATTGGGCGTTTTAGCTACAGGGTTCTCACAGATCTTTGAATATCCTACCACTATCTCTGAAAAACAATATTCACCTTATTTTATAACATAAATTTTGAGTTAAATAAGACAATGATTTCCATTAGACAATATTGTTATGCAAATTTAAAGAAGTAAAAAACCTATTTTTCTTATTATTTTGCTTGAATCTCAGGAATTAAAGAATGACTTAATAGTTTTGCAATCATGAGAAGATGCGTTATTTAAAATTTAAGAAAAGTAAAAAATTAAAACATTAATTTTTAAAGAATGTTAAAAACTGAAATCTTTAACTTATTCAGAATAATTTTAAATTTGCACAAAATGGCATAAAAATTAACGGTACAAACGAATTCAATTTTTGAACAACTTTTTTTATTAAACTGTTTCATGCTGATAGAAATTTCGTTTGCTACAAAAACTGAAAATGTGATGGGTCTTCAAATTGAAGTACTGTATTCGAAAATTATCTTCTGTAATTAAAAAACATTATTCTGATCTTTTAATAAAAGTATTTCCACGTTATTCAACCTGTAAAAACATCCCAACAATTAAAACATTCTTTCAGTCCATTCGAAACAATTTTCAGCGATTAAATGTTTCAGTATCTTTTTCGAAAGATTTCCTTCTGTTTCCTCTTTTTGAAATGAATTCAGTTTATATTTTATTCATGAATTTATTTTAATTCTACAGTCTCTGATCGGTTAATCTCACAGAGTTACTGAAATAAAATAGTCAAGCTTGAAAAGACAATTATTTATTGGATAGAATTGCTTTCCGTTAAATAAGATGATAGGAAATTCTTTAATTCCTAAGAAAAGGGGTTTAAGAAGAAATATTAATGCATGGTGTTAATAATACGTTTAACGTGCGTAAAGTGTAGGAAAGCTTTTTTAATTGGTAAGATCAGCTTGAAATTTTATAATAGTCATTTTTTCCTTTATACAGTAGAGTCCTGATTATCCGAATACCGCTTAATCGAGTTTCCACTTTAACCGAATTATTTTCTTCTGATGGACTGATAAATTCCATTATTATGAAACAGACATTATAAATTAAGTGTTAGGTGAAAATGAAAGAACAGCCGTAAAATGTTATAACTCTGATTTTCTGGTCATAATAATAATAATAATAATAATAATAAAATGGCCATAGTATCTTTGTATTCACTTAACACTTCATTTACAATGACTGTTTGATAATAATGGAACCCATCAGTCAATCAGAAGAAAATGATCCATTTTAAAGGTATAAGCTCGATTGAAAAAAATATTTAATACTCTGAGCAGAAAGAAGAGGCTACACTTGCAATTTTCATGCCACTAATAGAATCACATAGCTGCCAGTTTGAACGGATTTGTTACCTCTAAAATGTAATCGAAATTTTTTTGTCATATTTAATCGTTGATAATTGTTAGATTTCGGCAATTGAATTAAGCGAAATTTACTGGTAAGTTTTATTGGCAAGAAAAAAACTTAGAAATTGGTAGCTATGCAGTAACGTAATACTGCAGGGGGAAAAAACTGCAGCAGAATTGACATTCAACAAGCAAAAAACTATCAAGGGCCTTTTTCAAATAAACAATTTCATTCCCCCATTTTTCTTAAAAGTACGGAAATGTACAACGGAGATATGTCACTAGTACTATAGAAATTAATGAATTCACTGAAAGTTTATATTTAATCTCTTTAGTAGATGACGATTTGTGTAAAACCGGTTTATCCGAGTATTTTGCTTATCCGAGGTGAGCTTGGTCCATATTAACTCGGATAATCGGGACTCTACTGTATTATTAAAGGATAACATGCTACTTAACTTTTTTCATTTTAAATATGACGATACTTCAATTATAATCGGTCTTATGGTAAAATGTGTTGAGTGATACCTATCCAAATCAAGGTAAATTTGAACTTTAAAGTCATTTTTCTCAAAGCAGATATTTTGACATTGCGTGCATCTTATTTCCAAAATTAAGTAACATAGAAACTTAATATTGTGTTGTATTTTACATATCTTTATAATATCTACCTAACAAAGTACTTGTAAAATATTTATTTATTTATTTAATTTTTATTGAAATTTTATCATAAATTCTGTATTTTATGATTTAATTGCCGGGAGAAATATTTCCATTTGTAAACTTGATTTTTTACTATTACTATAAAATCATCTTTTTGAAAATGTGATGGGTTTTCAAATTGAAGTACTGTATTCGAAAATTATATTCTGTAATTCAAAAAACATTATTCTGATCTTTTAATAAAAGTATTCCAACCTGCAAAAGTATCCCAACAATTAAAAAATTCCTTTCAGTCCATTCGAAACAATTTTCAGCGATTGAATGTTTCCGTATCTTTTCAAAAGATTTCCTTCGGTTTTCTCTCTTTGAAATGAATTCAGTTTATATTTTATTCATGAATTTATTTTAATTCTATAGTCTCTGATCGGTTAATCTCACAGAGTACTGAAATGAAATAGTCATGCTTGAAAAGACAATTATTTATTGAATAGAATTGCTTTCCGTTAAATAAGATGATAGGAAATTCTTTAATTCATATGAACGGGGTTTAAAAAGAAATATTAATGCATGCTGTTAATAATACAGTTAACATGCGTAAAATGCAAGAAAGTTTTTTTAAGGGAGGAGATCAGCTTAAAATTTTAAAAAAGTAAAAAAAATAAATGTTTTTCTCTATTATTAAAGGATAACATACTACCTAACATTTTTTTATTATTATTATTTGACGGTACTTCAATTAGAAGCGGTTTTATGATAAAATATGTGGATAAAATATGTTTACCTATCCAAATCGAGGTAAATTTGAACTTTAAAATCATTTTTCTCAAAACAGATATTTTGACATTGCGTGCATCTTATTTCTAAAATTAAGTAACATAGAAACTTAATATTTTATATTATATTGTATTTTATATCTATTTATAACCTCTATCTATTTTTAAACAAGTACCCGTAAAATACTGATTTATTGTTTCATTTTTTATTGAAATTTTATAATAAATTTTGTATTTTATTGTTTAATTGCCTAAAAAAATATTTTCATATGTGAACTTAATTATTATTTAGGTTGAAGTTAAAGTATAATGTTTTAAGAATATATGTATGTAATATTAAATGGATACATCGAAAATATTTTCCATAATCCAGCGCGCATCACAGATATGTAAAATCACCTTTTTTAAAACCCTTATTAGTATGCCTTAATTAAACTAAATTCTAATTATTTTTTATTAAAAGTATTTAAATGACTACATAAACAATTATTTGTACAATTCAATCTAAAACAAAATTTTTAAATTGAAGAAATATTTAAAGCTCCAAAACATTTTTAATATCGTGTTAAAATCAAGCAATATTAAACTGCTAAAGGTGATCTCCACTTGAACCATTTAAAATATATATATAAAAGTATTATACTGCTTATTTTTTGAGTAAAATCTGTTTATTTCCAAGCATAATTTAAAATTAAGCTTTTGAATCAAATAAGTATAAAAGTAAAAACAGCTTTTAAAAACACTTTTTTATAAACATTCTCGATGTTGCTTGATTTTAACACAATATTAAAATCTTTTTAGAGCTGTAATTAAACAGAAAAAACAATTTTTTTAAAGTCAATTGTACAAATCTTTGTCTACGTATTAATTTAAATACTTTTAATGAAAAATAATTATAATTTAGTTTAATTGAGACTTACTAATTAAGGATTTTCAGAAAGGTTATTTTACATACATGTGTTGCGCTCAGGATTATAAAAATTATATTTGATATATCCACTTAATATTACATATATATATTCTTAAAATATTTATACATCTTGAAAATCACGGTTAATGTTTTGATTACATTTCATGTTTTTTCTCAAACATTTCCGTTACTATACATTAATTTGGCGTGGGCACCGAACTTGATTATGGAAAATTCACTGCATTTTTTACGCTTGGCAGAAAAAGCAAGCAAGTGAATTGTTTATAAAAAAAATATATATAATTTTTGCTTTGTTATTTAACATAAGGAAACTTGAAAGAAAAAAGAATGAAAGATTATTTCAACTCCCTTTTTAAGATTTTTAAATTGAGTTCTCAACGTATAATCGTAAAGTAATTCACATTAAACTGTTAATTGATAAAAGGATACTTTTTCAATATAGGGACATTAGTGAAATCGTGAAAATGGTCTTGATGACAAAGAAAATTTGGCAATGTATTTTCTGGTAACCTATACGCTGTTTCACATATACTTGAAATTTTTTCAATATTTATGCATTCGAAGTCATTTATCTAATGTTATATACACGCAAAAGTAAATGGTATATAAAAAGCAACAATAATATGTATATACATAAAATGTTTATAAAAAAGCATGAAATCTCATCAGGTTTGTTTTCATAGTTGTTTGTATCATTTCTTATTTTCTGAAGCACAAATTGCGCCAATTTTTAAGAATGCCAAGTTTACTATAATGGAAAAGTGCCGATAAAAGAGTATTTTAAATATATATATATATATATATCTTTTGATGCTTCTATTAGAGTAATAGTTTTAATTTTTTACACCAGGTGGTATTGAACGCTGAATTTGGCAATATTGTAAAATAGAAATTAAATAATTTAAAAGTGATTTGGGTAGTTTAAATAATGTAATTGTTTTCTATTTGTATTATATTAATTGAATTTGTCACGGTGTTTCAAAATGAATTGACTGAATCCATGGGTTTTAATTTCTGTGTCAACTTAACTGTTTAATTCACATTAATCTTATCGTGCTTTTGGATACCATGTGCAGTAGGATATTTTGAAAACAACTGGGATTTTATTCGGTATGTTGTGTAATATTTCTATATTTTATGCTATAAATTAAATATTTAAGAGGTTGTATTGTTTTTTCCATTTCATGCTATTTGATATTATTCATTTTTCATCTGGAAACTATTCTCTGGGTCATATTGGTTGTTTGAGCACAGGAGAGAAAAAAATTTTCAGCTTTTAGCTTTTTTTCTCACAGAAAACGACCGATTTGCTTATATCATTGAATTCTGTACTCTTGAAAACGTAATTCAATAGATAAGTTTTTCAATTATTTTTATCGGTATCCATATTCTTCTTTTTTTATTTCCATATTAATTCTTGTAATAAAGTGTAAGGCACTTTGTTTTATATATACAGTTGTATATTATAGGTTTGTGGTATCCATTTTTATTGTCATTTCATTCATAATATTGTGGTTTTTGAGGGTGGTCGGTAATATTTAATTAATAGTTATATATATATATATATATATATATATATATATTACACTCTTCATTTTCTATTTATAATTTATTTTATATGTTTCAGCCTTTAAAATGTTTCATTGTTTTAGTTTATGGCATCATTTGGCATATTTTGGCGATCGTTTACTGACGCATAATTAAACCCATTGTTATTTGAACACCAATAGAATTACGCGTTACATAGAATATTTGGCGATTTATCGCCTGCGGTGGGATAACCGAAAAAGCCTTAAAATTAATATATTAATTTATAATTAAGTTTTTAAAAAACATTAATATGTTATATTGTTATTGGAATAAATAAGGTAGGTGTTATCTGTTAAAAATAATTATAAAAGTATTATACTGCCAAAGCTTTGAGGAAAATTGTATGTTCCCAAGCATAATTTAAAATTAAACTTTTCAATCAAATAAGTAAATAAGTAAAAATAGTTTTTTTTAAACACTCTTTTATAAACGTTCATTATTCAACATGAATTTTTTTTTTTTTTTTTTTTTTTTTTTTTTTTTTTTTTACTGCAATTCATGTTTTTTTCCTAAAATTTCCTTCACAATACATTAATTTGGTGTGAGCACTGAACTTGATTATGAAAAATTCACCGCATTTTTTACGCTTAGTAGGAAACGCAAGCAAGTGAATTGATTAAAAAATATGCAGGTGTAACATGTGTGTACCTGTTAACATAATTTTCATAGTTCTGGCATATCAAGAAGTAGTTAAAACTATTTCTGCTGGTGTCAAATGACATCTTTTAAAATATTTCGATTTATGGTATTTCATTTGTAATTTTTAGATTGAAACAGTTAAAAATCCTTTTTAATACATTAAATACTTGTTGTTATGCTTGTTAAATTAAAAGAAATTAGATAAATCATTAAATAAATCATTAAATCATAATCATTAATAAAAGAATGTAACAATAAAGCAAAGTTATTTGAAATAGATTATTACTGGTCTTCATCAGAATGTACAATAATATTCATAACAAGCTTTGAATTATAATTCCTTAGACACAAACATATAATTTCCTCTGAAAGAATGTTTCATGTTTTTTAAAGATACATTTTAAATGCCCGATGCGTCTGTAATACACAAAAGTCTCCCAGATAATTTATTTTTCTGTTTTGTTCGTTGGCACGGTTTGTAAAATAAATTAATAAGTTTGTTTAACTGCTAGATATATGTTCCTTATAATAAGGATGTTCCATAATAATTGAGAATAAAATCATAAAAAATTAAAAAATATATTTACATAAAAAAAAATACATCACTCTTCTTCAAAACACGTTCCTTCAGATGATATGCAATGGTTCCATATTTCAACACACTTTTCAAAAGAAGTAGAGAAACCGTTTTTTGGAAGCTGCTTCAAAGAACCCTACACTGCTAAAATAATTTCAGAATCTTTTGTTGAATCTGTCAGATCACTTGTTGCGGAGTTGATAAGGGGTTCAAAATGATGCACCCAAGTTTCATCACCTGTAATTATGGTCTTTAAGAAATTCCGGTCATTTTGATCCCTTTATCAGGTCCGCAACAAGTGATTCTGACAGATTCAACAACATATTCTGATTTATTTTAGCAGTGTAGGGTTCTTTGAAGCAGCTACCAGAAAATGGCTTCTCTACTGATTACCCAACTGCCGGGTTATGTGTTTCACGCGTATCTGGGTATGTGTATTTCTTTATACCCTCGAAACAGTCCAACAGCTGGATGGATTTTAATAAATGAGGTCTCTATCGATTCGTCTTAACCACCCGATGGTTATAGGCTAGGTTTTGTTTTTATAAATTCAAAATGGTGGCCATAAAATAAAAAATGGCGGTAGAGACGAAAAAATTTTTTACGCACCGTATTGAATGACATGTCATTGGACACATCTAAAAATATACTGCTTTTCAAATCTGATTCAGTAGAACGACAAATGAGTAAAAAAAAGCATTGTGTTTTAGATACTTAATAACATTTTATTTACAATGTATAAATTATTTATAAACATATTATTATACTATTTTTAATTGCGAAAAGGTGCAAAGTAAAACTTTAAAAACAGTAAAAATAAGTTTATTCGACTGTTTACATATTTCGACTCTACCTGAGTCATTTTCAAAACAAATAAATAAAATTATTCTAAAATTGCAATGTCCACGGAACGCCATTATTCAATTTTTCACGTACTCTTTCCTATTCTGCACGTTATTTTTTATTTTATTTGCATGTTTATTTTATTTTCGTAACCATTGAATAGCTCGAATATTTTTACCCGACTGAAAAGAAGGGTTATGTGTTTCACGCGTATCTGGGTATGTGGATTTCTTTATACACTCGAAACATCCCAACGGCTGGATGGATTTTAATGAATGAGGTCTCTATCAATTCGTCTTAATGGCCCGATGGTTATAGGCTAGGTTTTGTTTTTATAAATTCAAAATGGTGGCCATAAAATAAAAAATGGCGGTAGAGACGAAAAAAAATGTTACGCACCGTATTGAATGACATGTCATTGGATAGGTCTTTCAAAATGAAGACGATGTTTCATTGACTATTTTGCAGTCAGAAGCTCCGTTTAAATATTACACAACCTGGAAGTTGTGTAAGTAGGATCTCTAGCTTTACTGCAACTCTGATCTTCATAAACAGCTATAGTCCTCATCAAAACAGTGTTTATAGATGGGAACTTACAATTAAACACAGCTTAAAAGTCATCAATACAAGTAAATAAAAAATAGGTAAGTAATATAAAAAAATAGTTTCACATTGATGAGAAATAATTAATTAGTTCGTTTTTTACGCAGTCGGGTTTTTTTATTTTTTTAAATTAAATTTTTACTTATTTTGAAAAGTGTGTTGAACGATGAAACAGTTGCATATCATCTGAGGAAAGTTGTTTTGAAGAAGAATGATGTATTTTTTATGTAAATATATTTATTGATTTTTTATGCTTTTACTCTCAGTTATTATAGAACGCCCGGTGTGACTATTTGTATTATTGCCCCCAAGTGACTATTTGTATTATTTTTGTACCCATATTAACATTACCGTAAATCATCCTATAAAAATGTGATTGGTACCAAACGAATAGTAATAATATTTAATAATTACTAAAAACTTACATTTTGCTTAGAGGATCATCATCATATGGAAATGATACCCAACTTGAAATTTGTATTACTAACATCCAATTTTCACACCATATTTATTTTGTTAGTTTTGTAAATCGTTACCGTCGGATATCAAATGGGATAACATCGGTCGAGTGGTTTAGGAATTATGCGTTTAAAATTTATAATTCCTAACCATAAATTATTTTTTAATCTTTGGAAAACAGATTGCAATGCGAAAGATTTTTAAACTTAACTAAAAGACTACTTGCTGAAATGAGCTATGTTTGAACCTTCTAGAAATTGACTTCTGTTAAAAAAAGTATAGGTTACAACTCATATTGTTCTCGAAAATAATTTTTTTAATATACATTTTTCAGAAAAAGATATGAATTTCTTGCCCGTACATTTTTAACATAAATAATTTACTAGAAGCTTCAAATATGTGGAACGAAAATTACAACTAATTTAGACAAGTAGTTTAGCTTCATGTACTACCCGCATTGCAATCTGTTTTGCAAGTATTAAAAATGAATTTAATATTAGAAATTACAAACTTTAAACCTACATAATTCTTAAACTATTTGACCGATTGACTTCTCGTTTGATATCGGAGAGTAAATTTTACCGAAAGAGGTAAATATAATTTCAAAATTATGTGTTAATATTGAAAATTTTCAAGTTTTTTACAATTTTAAATGAAGTCGCCCTTCCCCCACACCAAGCATATGTACTGAAATTATACCAAATTCTAAAATTTTCAATACGAACGCTTAATTTTGACATAATATTTGGCTTTGTCTGTAAAATTCACGGTAGGATTCCAAACGGAAAGTCTTTCGGTCTAGTAGTTTAGGAATTTCGAAAATTTAAAGTTTGGAACTCTCAGTGCTAAATTCAGTTGTAATCGTTTCAAAACAAATTGTAATGCGTTTTAAGGGAGTCCGAGACACAAATCTTCAAATTTTCTAAAAAACATTGATTGCATTATAAATTTCTCTGTTTTTTTTTCTGCTTAAAATTACGTATAAATTATGTTTCTATCTTAATTGGAATAGGAAATATTAATTCTTTCGTTTTGGTTTGTTTTCAAAATCTAGCTTTCAAGCAATGGTTGTCGTGAAAACGACTTCAAATGAAAATGAGTATTTCTTCATGATGAGTGTTTTCACCATTTCTCGAATTTAAATTGTTATAACTCAAGAACCGTTAAAGATAAACTGTTCAAACTTGGAACATGTCTTTTTCAATTAGTTTACTTTAATTTTGATTCAGGAGTTTGAAAAAAATGTTTAATTTGAAAAAATGATTTTTTTTTAAGTTACATCATTTATTTTTTTTACTTTAAATATTTTTAATTTGTATTTCAATTAATATTTTTTAAATGCTGGATGAAAATTAAAATGTTCTGCTTATTTAGATGAAAACAAATTGAAATTCTACAAATAATATTTTGAGTTATGACGATTTTAAACTACCCCACTTTTTTAATAAATTTTAAATTTTAAATTTTTTTAAAAAATTATGAGAAGTTTGATCATGTGATGTTTACAAATGATATGGTTAACCATCACAAAAAATTTCAAAATTTAAACTCAAGAAATAAAAATTATTTTAAAATGTGTCCCGGACCCCCTTAAGCACAAATCAAAAATACTTGGTGGAATGAGCTGTGATTTTTAATTTGCACATTTGAAGCATTTAATAATCTATCTCTGTTAAAAAATTCATAGTTACGATTCATATTTTTTTCGAAAAATAATCTTTTAGAAAATATGTATTTTCAAGATAAATATGAATTGTAATCATACTGCAGAAATCGATTTCTAGAAGCTTCAAATATACGAAAAAAAATTACAGCTCACTACGCCAAGTAACTGAAAGTAATTTAAAAAAAGCCGTTTCAAGTACCACCGCTTCGTAAGATTTACAGCTAACTAGGGAACATCCCCAAATGTCAGTTCTGGATTTTGAAGAGAGTCGTACCGTTCAAAAGCTCTTATCACAAGGGTCAAGAAATGTACAGGAACTACATTCCCGAATTCAATAGTTCAGGAAATATTCGCAGTGGTAAATAACAAGAAGAAAGTAAGAAGAAGAAAAGATTTCAGAATTGTTTTACAAATTAAATGGCAATAAATGCGAATTACAAGTAAAGTATGATTAGTAACAGGAATTAACACTTGTTCTGATCCTATGAGATGAAAACAAACCATGGGCAGGGCCTAGGCGGGAAGTTTCAGGAGCGGATCAAGGCAGCGGTTTACTGTCAAACAATCATGCCCTGCATCGTTTGTGTTCCAAGCTTTCTTTCGTACAAACTAGACTCTGTGCTATATTTACCAACCTTTACATATGTTTCTTTATGCACTGTTAAAATGAAAAGCTCGAAATATGTAGCACATATTCCAATGCTAGCCAAGATTTTTTGGAAAAAAATGTAAGTGATCAATTGCATTACTGTGTACCATTCATGTCCCTTGAAATTACTAGTAGACTTTGACTTAAGTACTGTGATTTTCTCGAAAGAACAGATCAATCTAAGTAAACTGACTCCCACAAAGTTAAGATTAAATATTTTATGCTAACTCTATTATATTAAGTTCATTTTAGTATTGAGATAATTAACAGTAGTAATTAATTTAATTAAGGGTGCGTTATCAAGTTTTTTATTATCTTCACGGGTATTACGACTAACTGTTAAAACGAGGACATTTATAATTTCCTTGCTTCTCGTATTAACCGTGTTCGACTGTATTTCCGGGTTACACGTTAAAGAATATTACTCGATGTACAGAACATAATTGAAACTAGTTTTTAATTGAATCTATTTTTTACATTTTTTTTTATTAGATTGTCCACTGACAGTACCAAAAAACAAGTTTATATAAAAAGTACCAACTATGTATTCAAATAAAGTTTTGAAATTTACATAAAAAAAGAGAAGGGATATTACTTTAGTATTAACCGCAGACTTTCTGTTAATAGCCATAGAAAACGCCAAAGTTTTCAATATTTATAGCAGATTTGTTTTTTATACTTATTATTTCGATCTTTTACTGCGTATTTCGATTACATATGCGTATAATTTATTATATTTCTTTTGCTTTATTTATTCATTTACTTTTTCAATGGCGAAGTTTTAATTTCGTCATGGAATACTAGTCGGAAAATGCCACTATTTATATTGTTTAAGTAACAGGTTGATCTTTCGTAATCGGGCTCCACGCAATACAGATAGATGAAAACAAAAACTATATTCCCTCAGGCTCGCATTAAAATTATACAGCTATAAAACTTAACACCCCGCGATGGTTATCTATTTATCGATTTAAAAATTCATTCTTGAAAATAAATTTAAAAATCACAAAAAGCAAGTAAATTGAGATACAGTTTTCAAACAAATTGCATTTGAAAATATATTTTTGCTCTATTCAGCGGTATAAAAGTTGGAATTGTGCGATTTTGAGAATTAAAAAAATAATGCAGTAAAAGCGAAATTTATTGATCAAGTCGTTGCCATTATGAATATGACGTCACTGTTACTCATAATTTGTTTTTTATATACAATATAGAGAGTTCATAGACATTAGTACATCACAAGAACTTTATAGCTAATATAATCTTTTAAATAAAATGTCCGTTTTTCGAAGAGAACAACGTAAAGGCTTAATTAAGAAGTTTAAAATTTAAGTACCAATTCTGAATGATACTACCTCCTTTTTAAAAGTCTAAAAAAGTTTTGAATTACTGGATTATTATCAAGCAATAAACAATGTCTTAACTCTGATTCACATATTGAAATAATTATAAAATTATTTTCATATTTAAAAAATACGTATATTTTCTAATTTTTAAAATGTATTAATTTTTTTTTCAAACAAAGTATGAAAAGTTTTTAATCGTTAAAATGCTCATAAAGATTAAAAGAAATATTATAAAATTAAATATATATATATATATATTATATACGTTCTAAAAATTATAATACAAAAATACATTACAAAGACAGAAATTAAACATTCAATAAAACAATGTTAAAAATTAACATAACAAACTTATTTGGAAGACTATGTTATATTTTTGTACACATATGTTTTAAAATCTCAAACTAATTTTTTAATTTATTACTTTTTTAACTATCACTCAATTTCAGTAAGCTCAGTAATTTACACGTTTACGAAATAATGAAGTAAAATATATTCCAGTACACTGTTAAGCTGTACATCATACTAAACTTTTACTTTACATAAACATTAAAATAATTTTGTAACACATATTAGTTGTCATATACAAATAGTAATCATAACAATCATGTAACACATATGAAAAACATAACAATTATTCGAAATCTTATAAAATGCAATGATATGTCAGCAATTGAGAAACGATTACTGTATACACAGTTTTAAATTTAAAACTAAAATCTTATTCTTACACAACATCACCTTTTATGATTAAAAGTATTCAACACCTGAAAAATGTAGAAAATTGGTTTAAAAAAGGGTGATTTTGAAAAAAAATTTATGATGTACATTTCCTCCAAAGACAGAATCTTATCATGATTAAGTTACGAGTAAGAATTTTCAGCAGCTTACAATAGTTAACGATATCCTTAAAAGATTGTACCTCAACGTGCATATTTATTATACTATAATAATAATAATAATAATAATTATTATTATTATTATAACTTTTTTAGATGAGTATTACACGTAAGAGACTAAAACGTTAGACATGGAAATATCTTTAATTGAAAAAGCAAAATGTGCAATTATTTATAATTATTTTCTACTATTTTAGAGTATTTTTCCCTCAGAAAGTAACACCATTAAGCGAAATCTGACATTTGCTTATAATCATTTGTGGTACTACTAACAATACATATAAAACAAATGAGTCAATACTTTAAAAGTATCAGGAAAATATATGTAAATTTCTATAAAAATGAGTGTGTGAACTTTTTTGAAAAATTGTATAAAAAAATTGTTTTTCGCTATATTAAATATTTTTCAGCATTCGTTTAATAATGACAAAAAATAAACTTTTGAAAGCTCATTACAATGTATATATATATATATATATATGTATTGCAAATATTGAGTGCTCTTAATATAACGCAAAGCACACTTTTGGCACATACTTTAACATTATGGGAAAATAGGAACGTTCCCTGATTTTCAAACAGTTTCATTAATAATATTCCGAATTATTTAAATCCACTAAAAACTGCGCATTATTTTAAAAATGCATCTGCATGTGAAGTTTTAACAAAACTTTTCATGCTTTTTATAATAAAAATATATCCCAGCTTGTAATTAATAATTCCCTATAACTGTTTATCGGAAGTAAAAACATCTTTTCAAGATAGCAGAAATATGCATATTAGTATAAACTAATATCATACTTGCCAACTTCGAACTAAACTTCCGTAAAATGTGAGTTAAATTAACCCAGGTTAAACACATTTCGAACCAGAAATTTTTTAAGGAAATGAATTAAAATAGATTTCATAGAGAAACGTGATATTAAATCTATAATGACACATCAAGTAAATTTTCTGGTTAGAAACATGTTTAACAGGGATCAATTTAACTCGCATTTTACGGAAGTTTAGCTGAATGTTGGCAAATATATAATATATGTATATTTATGTATTTTATGAAGATAAAAATATGAAGCTTATTCTTAAACATCGCTTCATTTATACGTTGTGTCACTTGATTTTTTGCAAATTAATCCCAACTAAAATTTTAATAACACGCATATTTTTCAGAAAAAAAAAAAAAAAAAACTTCTGAACACATGGCAAAAGCACACCTGTAAAAGTAACCACATGATGACAATACACTCATACCTCTAAACGTAGCTTTGACAATTCTCTCCGCTCTCGATTTAAATCCTTGCGCTGAATGAACGTGCAATACGAGAGCCATGGCTCAGCGGCTAGTAGCATCGCATCGAAACCGCCTCGCAGGGAGGCCCGGCTACCGACTGAAGCTTCGGCGGTCCCGCTGTGCACAGCTGCGCAGAGAAGCGCGCACGCCGCTCGCGGCACGAAGCAAATGTTCAACAAGCCTTGTTTGGCGGCACAATGTTAGGTGAAATGACAAAAATGACAGGTAGCAATGTAGATTAAAATTCCATAGAACCTGATGTATTTTATCACCAATTTCGTTTTAGTATTGCTTCAAATGATATATTTCAAAATTATTTTTCAAGCGCTGACAGATTTAGAAATTTTTGTTGCTTTTCATTATGTATTGATTCACTTGTTGCGTATTTCAAAGGGAAACAATGAAATAATTCTTTATATATAGATTAAAAGTTCATAGATCCGCGCGTATTTTATTAAGTGTTTTAGACTCTAATGATCTTTAAAAAAAATCTTTTAAGTAAAATGATTGTTTTCTTTATAAGCTCAGTTGGATACTTTGAATTATTAGTTCCATTATTCGTTGATTCACTTGTTGCATCTATCAAACATATAAAATGAAAGTAATTTAAATAGCTCTTTTGTTTAAATAATATTAGCATTATTGTATTTTTAGAATAAAATTATTAAATTTAAATTTAAAACAATATTAGGTGAAGCGACAACAATAATTATAATAAAGGTAGTAATGTGAGATAAACTGGCATAGACCCCGGTGTATTATATCCTCAACAGTGTTTTAATTTTCTTAAGAACGCCCTTTAAAAAACTAAAAAAAATTAGTTGAATGATTTTCTGTGGTTGAAATAATTTTTTAATTCTTGTTTTTAATATTCATTGATTCAATTGTTGGATATATCAAGTAATAAAAATGAAAATATTCTACATAAAGTCTTTGCTAAAATATTATAAAAGTTGGTGGATGTTTAGAACAAAATTATTAAACATAAATGTTCTAATGCGAATGTCCAGCAAGCCTTCATTTAAAAGCAGGATGTAAGGTGAGATGATAAGAACGAGAGGTAGCACTATAGGTTAAAACTGCATAGAGCCTAGCGTGTTTTATTGTCAATAGTACAAGGTGACTACAAATAAGTTGGGCGATTACGTAAGTTAAGAACTTCCGAAATATTAAATGAAATAAACTAGTTGAAAGCCAGACTACTAATAATATTTCCGAAGTTTATTCATAGATGACGTTAGGTGTCATAACTGACGCTATCGCTTAGCGAGTGGTAATCATTCTTGTTCGGCATTACGATAAAGCAGGCATACAACGGTGCTGAAAAAGTGAAATGCTGCCTTTGGTTTCATGAAACTTATTCTGCTATGCAAGTACGACGACGTAATAATGATAATGGTAAACATGAACGTTTCTCTATCTTACAACAATATGTACTTTAATTTTTTTCCTGTCGCTTCCATTCAATAAATCATTCTTTTTGCCTAACTAATTTGTAGACACCCTGTATTTCAGTGCTGTTTCGTCTAGACTTTTCAAAAGCAGTAATTTTTTCACTGTTCACTGATTTAAATTTGCTTCGATTTATTGCTTTCGTTATTTATTATTGGTGTTTATACATTTCAGTATCCATGAACCCAACTTAAAATCTCATTTTAACGTAAAAATTCAACATGGGCGCTTGCCAGTCGCGGTATAAAGCGAATATTCAACAAGACTTATTTCGCGGCGCTTTCTTAGGTGAAGTGATAAAAAATAACAGGTAGCATTGTAGGCTAAAATTACACGGGACATGGTTATTTTATCATCAACAGTGTTTTACCATTGTTTCGAATGCTCTATTAAAAAGAATGATGTAGAATGATAGTTTCCATTATTTGCTAACATATATTGAATTATTGCTTTTATGAATTATTGATTCACGTGTGCGTATATCAAATAGAAAAAAAGTAACGTATTATATATATATAGTGTACATTTCATCGAGTCTGGTGTATTTTATTGACTAAAGTGCTAAAGTCTTCTTCCAAATGGTCTTTTTAAACATATCTTTGCAATAAAATGATTATTTTATTATTCATTGATTTGAATATTTTTTGAATTATTTCATTCATTATTCGTTGATTCACTTGTTGCATTATTTTGGTACGATGTTAAATAAAGTGATAAAAATGACAAGTAGTATAGTATATTAAAATTTAATAGAGCTTTGTTTATTTCATTGTCTACACTGTTTTAATCTTGTTTAAATTGATTTATTTCGAAATAATTTTTTCAAACAGAGTGAGTTTTTTTTTTTATTATTATTCGCTGACATATTTAAAATTATTGCTTTTATTATTCATTGATCTAATTGCTACGCATAAAAAATAAGCAAAATAAAAGTATTCGATACGCAAAGGTTAAAATTACATAGACGTAGGTGTTTGTTATTATTCAAATGTTTTAGTCCGAATCCAAATGATAAGTTCAAAAAAATCAAGTAAGATGATTGTTTTCATTATTCTCCGATTTAAATGTATTGAACTATATCTTTCATTATAAGTTAATTCACTGTTTGTATGTATTAAGTACAGAAACTAAAAAGATTTTAGATATCTTCAAAGCATTATTTTCATTAAGCGATTTTTAGACTAAAATTATTAAATGCGAAGCAACAATAATGTTTGTTATATGATCCTGAAAACAATATTAAGTGAAGTGATAAAAATAACATGTAAGAATGTAAGCCTACAATTTCAGACTCTGTTACACTTTATCATAAACCTTATTTCAAATGAATGTTATTTTCTAAAATATCTTTGAAGTGGTGTTATTTTACGTCGATTTGAATATGGTTTAAATTATTGCTTTCATAATTTATTAATTCACTTGTTGCATATATAAAATAGGGAAAATGAAAGTATTTATCTATATTTTATTTGATAAAAAGCTGTGGGCTTTGGAGAATTTTTAGAAATAAAATATTAAAGAGGGACAAGCTTGTTTGGTGGTACAATGTTAAACTAAGTGATTAGAATGACAGATAATGCTGTATGTTAAAATTATAAGACCCGAGTGTGTTTTATAATAAATAGTGTTTCAGTACTGTTACCAATGATTTTTTATCCAAACAATCTTTAGAGTATAAAGATTGTCCGTTGTCTCCAATGAGATTTTGAATTGTTGGCCATTATTTATTGATTCAGTTGTTGAATACATCAAGTAGTAAATATGGAAATATATATATATATATATATATTGTCTGTTTTAAAAATATTATGAATGTTAGTGGATGCTTAGAAAAAAGTTATTAAATAAGGAGGAAAAATTCAACAAGCCGTGTTTGCCGATGTCTTTCAAGCGTCAAAAAAGCGTATTTCCGTTGTTAGAGCCAGAAAGCTTCGAAATTTCACAAACTTCAATGTATCATAACTCAAAATGCTTTGGACGTAGACGATTGGACTTTTTACTGTTTTGCATGGTAAACTATGGAGAACGTTTTTCTAAGTAAAGCTTATAGTACCCAAGGACTATATAAAGATGAAAAAGTGTAACTAAAAAAGAATAACACATAGTTTTACGTAAATTAATTTTCATATGATGAGTAACAATATTAAATTTATTTTTTTGCAATTGCAACTATACTCTGAAACTAACGGTTTAGTAATTAGCTAATGGTCAACGATAGGCAGGACATCCGGTTTATTTCTAAACTAAAAATACGAGGCTGTTGAAATATATTATTTAGAATTTAGGTAGAATTTAGTGCGATCTATTGCGGAAATTTTAAATTAATTTTTAAAGTGTAAAAAATTATAAAAAAATTTTTTTGAAGTATTTTTTTCAGTATAAAAAAATTACGAGCTACCTGATAAACATGTCACTTATTTCATCTTTACATTAATTAAAGTTAATACAGTATTTTTTTTAATTAAGTACTTTAAAACATCCTGTATTGGTACATGTATGCTGAAATGTGTATAATTATTCTTGCAAATACATCTATAACTCCAAAGATGCAGAAATAACAGAAGTGAAATGTATAAAAGCAGCATTAGAATTTTTCATAATTTATATTTATTATGAAATGACAAACTTATTATTAATATTTTTATTTCCATATATTTAATTATTAAAAACGTTTTGATAGTTACTTAAGGAGTAATTTCAATATCAAGTAATTAGTAAAACTATTTTGTTATTTTTTATACTAAGAATTAAGACAAATTTTGTTGTTCTGGTTATTGTCACACAAATCTGCATATTTAAACCAAAAGACGTTAAACAGATGGAAAAAGCAGACATCGTGGCGTTATTTAAGAATAGAATATCTCTTTAAAAATGACTTGGGGGAATGCGAATTCTGTAAAAGGCAGTTTATGATTAATGGTATTAACAATGTATTTTTAAACGCAAAAACATAAAAAAAATGAAAGAAAATAACTGTGGAAAATTTTAGCCGAAGTACTTTAAATTATACTCATTTAAAGTGCGAAAGATAAATAACTACCATTTAAGATAAATAACGAATAATACATAAAATTTACTAACGCGTTATTTGAGCATGTGATATTTTTTGTGGAAGTTTGTATGAGAATAGAAAATCCTTTTAATGGTTTTTTAAATAAGTGCTACTAACACGAATATGTATTTCTAATTGTTGTGCAGATAACATTTAAGTGTTAATTCCTTAAATGCGACAATTTTTGTATTAAATAATTGTTATTTTCAGAATAAAGAATAATAAAATTCCTCAGAAGAAAAAAAAAGACATTTAATGAAATACATAAAATTTACTAACGCGTGATTTGAGCATGTAATATATATATATATATATTTTTAGAATTTAGCATGATCATAAAAAATCCTTTTGATTGTTTTTTTAAGTAAGTGCCAGTAACACGAATATGTACTTCTAATTGCTATGCAGTTAATTTCCAAATATTCATCCACTAAATGCGACAATTTTTGTATATATTTTTCCCTTTAATGGACGAATATCATTTTATATTACAAAACGCATTGATACGCAAAACGCATATAAAAAACAAAACAAATCATTGTTACGAATATTATGACGCCTGAAACTGAAAGTCTTAGTTTTTATCTAATTCTGATTCAGAAATAGCAAAGCTGTTATAGATTTTTTTGTAATCTGGATCTTGCATTTTATGTTATCTGAGACAGAAACAAGGTGTTTTTAATATTGTACAGCCAAAACATTAGAAATTGGTCCCAACAATAAATGACAATGATATATATATATATATATATATATATATATATAACCATTAATTAAACATTACCGACCATCATCAAAAACTGCAATATTCTGAAATGACAATAAAAATGGATACCACAAACCTATATATAGAACTGTATGTTTTATGTAAAGTGCCTTATACATAATTACAAGAATTAATATGGAAGAAAAAAAGAAGAATATGGATATCGAAAAAATTGAAAAACTTATATATTGAATTACGTTTTCAAGAGTACAGAATTCAATGATATAAGCAAATCGGTTGTTTTCTGTGAGAAAAAGCTAAAAGCTGAATTTTTTTTTCTCCTGTACTCAAACAACCAATATGATCAAAAGAATAGTTTCAAGATGAAAACAGAACATTATCAAATGGCATGAAATGGAAAAAACAATACAACCCTTTAAATATTTAATTTATAGTATAAAAAATAGAAATATTACACAACATACCTTAAAGAAACCAAATTGATTTTCAAAATATCCTCCCGCACATGGTATCCAAGCATGATCAGATTAAGGTGAATAAAACAGTTAAGTTAACACAGAAATTAAAACTATGGATTCAGTTAATTCATTTTGTAATACCTTGATAAAATCAATTAATATAATATAAATAGAAAATAATTACATAATTTAAAATACCTAAAAAACACATTTAAATTGTTTAATTTCAATTTTAAAATATTGCCAATATGCAGCGTTTAATACCACCTGGTGTAAAAAATTTAAATTATTACTTTAATAGAAGCACTTAAAAAATAAAATTTTTTAGTGCTGCCATCTATTATATTATTTAAAAAACAATTATTATTATTCAAATGTCACAAGAAGAAAATAATAAAAGCTAATGTAATTAAAATATATCATCTGCATTTTACCACACTAATCCTAATATATAAATAATAATCCACTATATATCATTGCTAAAAAAAATTAATTAAATTAAATGTTAATAAAATGCTTTCAATATATTCTATTACCAAACCCATTTAGTCTACACTGAGAAAATAAATAACTTTATAACATTGATAATATATAGAATATAGCTATATGCTATAACTTAAAATAAATTATATATAATATAAATATAAAAACTTTAAGAAATACTATTAAATTTAAAAAATAATAAATTAATAAAATAAACAGGAATAATAATAATAATAATAATAATAATAAAAAGGATGCTTATAGAAATTGTCAGATTCTAAAATTCCCAATAGCCTAAAGATTACAAGTATAGTGTGTGGATTATCTTCATATTAGCCAAAAATGCTAGAAATGCAGCCAAAAGAAATGTAGCAAAGAAATGTACAAAGAAATGTAGCCAAAAATGCAGAAAAGCTAAAAAATATGATTGTGACAATCAAACACATTAAACCGATAATTAATCATGGAATGAAGGGCATTCACACGTGTAACTGACGCAATTTTTATTGTGTAATTGACGCAACTTTTATTGTGTAATTGACGCAACTTTTATTGTGTAACTGACGTAACATTATGACTTTACAAAGACAATAATGGTACTTAACTTAGTTTGTAAACTTTTAATTTACAATGTCGTTTTATTAGGATTTTATCATAGAATAAGAAAATATCAAGTTCTCCAATCATACCCTTAAATTAAACGTATTATAAATTTTATCCCCCCCCCCCCACAAAATGATGATTTTCTGTGGAATTGCCCTTACATCAGAAACTTTATCACCTTTATATACTCACTTTGGCGATTCCTGAACCACAGCATCTGAATTTTCCAGTTTGCTAAGCAGTGCTGGACGTCCTATTCTGTC
Organism: Maratus speciosus; assembly: GCA_963932465.1. Taxonomy (NCBI): domain Eukaryota; kingdom Metazoa; phylum Arthropoda; class Arachnida; order Araneae; family Salticidae; genus Maratus; species Maratus speciosus. The sequence goes on from OZ010789.1 coordinate 462,528,207, forward strand.
CGCTTGTTGAAAGTGACAGCCGCTTTTGCTTGGACCAATTAGGGGCTCTGAAAGCCTGTCCCCTTCTGCTCCGATTTGACCTTTTGAAATAAACAGAAGTTACAGAGGGCTACATCGTGCGAGTACGGTTTATGATCCAATATGAGATGGTGTGTTTTGCCAAGAACACCTTAATAGACAAGGCGGAATGGATTTGCCCATTGTCCTGATGAAGGATCCAATATTCTCCATGTTGATTGTTTCATGCAAAATCTGACGAACATTTTCTTTATCGATTCCTATCAAATCAGCAACAGCACCGATACTCAGAAGAGGATTTTCGCGGATCAACTGACTAATTTTTTGAATGTTTGCGTCCGTTTATGAAGTGCTGGGTAGCCTCTTCCTGTGTCGACGAGCGAAGATGTGTACCTCTTCGCTCGTTTCTCACCCCTCTTTGAACTTTTTAAACCACTCAAAAACGTGAGTGCGCGATAAACATTCATGCTCATACACTTTTTTTAACATATGAAAAGCTTCTGTGGCAATTTTACGAGAAACTTCACAAGAAACTTGAGGCTAACCTTTTGTTCCATCTGAATACTTTTCGTTTTTCGGGAGAGTCCCTAGCGCATTCTTCACTCCGAGCAAATACTATGGCCAAACTAAGCGACATGTGCCCATCACGATTAAGCAGGGGATGGAGGAGATATTTATTTAAAAAAAAAAACAATAATGAAGTATAAATGACTTTTATAAATGAAAAATATTATTAGAAAAATAATAAATGTATAATAACACCAAGAACATTGTAAAAATTTGAACAATGACACTAAAGTCCTGGACTTTCATAGAGAGCTTTAGCCTATGGCCTATAAAGTCTTGGAGAATCCTGAAATTTTGATTAGCATCATACATTTTGTTTTTAATAGTGAAGCTATGAGCAAATTTAATATTTTAGTAAATTAAGAAGATAAAATTTATTTCTTTGTCCATTTTTAAACCTTCTTTTTAAAAATTTAATGTTGATTTTCATAAGTACCAATTTTTACGCTTTGTTCTTACAACTAAATTTTAATGGAACATTTTATCTCATTAAATTGGAGAGATCTGCGATTAAATAAGAAAAAAAATATATTTTAGTGGTAAAAAAACATAAAGTGGAGAGCTATGGTTTTGTGTTACTCGTAGCTTTTAACTCGTATAATATATATTGTATCAACCTAAATATTTATCTGGCTTTAACTAAGTTGTTCGAGTTACATATCTATAAGACTGCACAAGACGAGTTGTGTAGTAGAATGTTTTTTTTCTACTTCTCTCTCTCTCTCTCACACACACACATATATATATATATATAAGTTTTAGCAACATAAAAAAATGTATTTGATTAGTTGAACTAAAGACATTTTTAATAAACTTTTCCACAAAACATCACATATGTAAAAATAATTAATTCCAGTTTCAAAGAAAAAGAAAAAAAATGGGGTTTTATAACAATTACTGTACCGCAGATGGTCTCTGTACGTCAAACAATTATTGTGGCCTCTTATAGAGAACTACAAAAATACAAACAGACCAGTTTCATATATAGAGAGAGTTCCCGTTATATAACAACTGGATACAAGAAAATGTAACAGATATGAATAAACAATGATCAATAACAAGAAATACATCAAATTATATTATAGTCTCTAAAGAACAAAATTTATGATAATTAGATTTAGCTTTTTCTTTCTCAATTGTAAAATGTTTTGAAGTCGTGTTTTAAGTTTTTAGTGCAATACTCTGTTTATAGAAACAATAAGTAGTAATTACAACAAATTATTGTACAATATTTCGATTTTCATGTATTACAATAAAAATGTCATAACACGTCAGGTTTTTGTTTATGACTTCTTAAACAAAATGACCAAATGTGTTGTATGTGTATCTAAAAATATTTTTGTAGATGAATAGCATTTCACAGTCTTTTCCACACACGAATCCTTCATTCATTCATGTAAAACTGAATATCTAGTATTAAAATATTATATTATTTGGAATTCCTATATTTGTATAAGTTATTTTTTTAAATGTGTTAGTTAACTTTAAACTTTTAAACTTCTAAATTAATTGAATTTTTAAATATACTTTGGAATATATCTTAGCTTTTAAAAAAATCAATGTCCACTTTCAAGTGTCTTCAGTTTCTTATGTATTAAAACTGCTTACTTTTTACATGATTTTTTTATTTAATTTTAAATTGAAATCATTAACATATTTTAATTTATAGCATAGCATATACTCTAAAATACTTTTAAAACTTATGTTCTATTAAAAGAAACTAATATTTGCGTATTATTTGCACTATATGTTGCTTTAAATTGTATGGCTAAATTATAAGATTCTGCGTAATGATACATCCCAATAATAAGCTTATTTTTTAAAAAGATGTCTCAAAAAAGTATTTTATATTGCATTAAAAGTTATGAAAAGGGCTTCCGTAGTTTAATAAATATTAAATTTCCATAATTTATTCTTAGAATAAAAAAAAACAAAGGGACGAACTACGCGAAAAATACGTTTTTCTTTAGTTTAAAAAGGCTATGAATTTTACATAAGACTGCATTTGGTGAATTTAAAAATGTATTAATGCTTTTACACCTTTCCGTTACAAAGTCACCAATCTCGAGCATTGAGAATAAAGTTATCAAAGAATGCAACACGAAGGTAATACCGTACAATCCCGAACGAAAAATGGATCCATTTCTATCTTGATATAAAGATTAAAGCAAAAACAATAAATAAATAAATAAATAAAAATTAAAGTAAAAATAAAAATAAAATTAAATTAAATTAAAATAAAAATTCCTTGTTTCGAAAGAAATTATGGTTGAAATAAAACCTCTTTTGGCATTAATATGAGGCAGAATAAGATTAAATTCCCTTATCTACATTAATGTTTTACCTATCCTTAGTTCAGAAATATATTTTCGTGAATTAGATTTCATTTTTCAACTCCAGTGTAACATTGCAGATTTTGTTTGAAATTGCGTGCTTCGTTTTATTAGAAAGCTTTTGAGTATAACCTAATTAAATAAATATTCGATCATGAAATATATGATTATTAAGAAATGATGAATAATTTTATGTGCAGTTTTCATGAACTATAGCTTATGAAAATAGCACATTAAATTATTAAAGTGGTTTAATTGAGAATTATGTTTTTAATGTTTAGCTACGTCAACTTTACTTATTAAAACATAATTTCACTGTACGAAGTTTTGTACAGAAATTTGTCATCTAGATCCATTATTCTTATTTTGTTCCCCATGTTTATTTTCAGCAAAACAATAAATAAATTATGCGTTACCATCATTAGTGCGGTAACTGGAAGGTTTCGCCTCAAATCTGTTTATATTTGGTATTTTTCTGTTGAGATAAATGAGAGATATTTCAACTCTAAACTACTATTTTCATTTGTTTTAAAAAATTTTAAATAAATAACGCAAACTAATAAAATAACAAACTTAAAATAGGATTTTAACTATTTATGGCTTATATATTAAAGAAAAAAAAATCATTCAAAAATATCAGTTAAAAACAAATAATAAGAATAAGAATCAGCTACAGAAATAAAATCTGAATTTTTATGGAATATATGTGTAGAGGGATATTCGAGCAGTTATTTAAAGCTACATTAAAATCTCTAATTGCAAACAAATTATTTAACTTGTGGAAAAACTCTTGAAGCATGGCTATTAATATGATACACAAACACTTAATTGTGTGAGATAGTCAATCCCAAAATATTAAGATGATTTATAGATAAATTACTTCAGATGTATAAATAACTTCTAAAGTGATTAAAGCACGTTTAATCAAAACCTCAAAAAGGTAGACCTAATGTGAGTATCTAATAGTGATACTCAACGCAATTTTAAATGTCAAAAAAGGATTTTTCGTATAATTCATATGAGGTTAACGGAATATTTTTTTGTTATAAACCCAAATTCATGTAAGCCATTGCTATTTTTTATAACTCTTCCATTAAGTCCACTATTATATTTTACTACTTTTATAGGTAGCACATGCCTTCGGCAGTCCCGTTCTTTCAACCTTAAACAGAACGGTAGTAAGCTCGATCACGGATAATGCTACCGGAAATAATTAAAAGCTAAATTCGATAAGTTTAAGACAGCGACAAGCTAATTCGTGCAGGCCGCCCGAACCTCCCCACCGCAGTATAATATGGATGGATGGGGCCGACTGATTAATTTTATCTGATTCAGAAATATAACAAACACATTATGCAGACTTGGAAAATATGCAAATTGTTATCAAATTTCCTACGTCGTAGTACTATTATTTTCGAATAGTAATAATCGCTCTATGGAATGACAGAAATTCTGTGTTAAACTAAAGTGAATAATACCATACAGAATTAATGGTACTTAAAAGTATTTATTTTGAAAGATCTTCATATGTTTAATATTTCAGTAACATGTTGTAATTTTCAAGAAAATACTATAAATAAATATCTTTTAAAAAGACAATGAGTTATTAAACTTTGTCTGGCTTTGTATAAGCTTGGTAGAACGGCTTGAGCTTAAAATTAACGCGTTTAATTTCTGAAATATAGACTCTCTCAGTCGATTCAAAACAACAAGAATCTAACTTTCAAATTTCATTTTTTACTACTACATTCATTAATAATTTTTTTCTTACATAATAAAAGCGGATTTATTTTGTTTTATGATCATCTCATTTTGGCATTAGGATTACCCGAAACTGTTCTGTGTATAGTCTTTGTACGAAAGTTCGCTTATTCAATGGAATTGTTTTAGGTCAAGTAAAGAAATCTATATCTATATACCTATGTCCACGGAAAATTTCCATATTTAAAGCTGGTCGTGTAACAGTAAAGTTTGGAACAACTAGTCTATTGGATTTATAGAATTTACCATATGTTTATATCCTACTTCACTGGATACTAAATAACGAAAATATTCTTTCTCTTAGACAAATTCTTTCAAAACTAATCACCATATAACGTCATGTTACTGTATATGAAAATAAATTCCAATCCAATAGCTTTCTAGAAGTAGAACGGGATCCTTCGCATAGCATTTAATGGCATCCTTTCTATACTACGCAACGCGTGAAACACGAGTAAACGTCCAACATTAGTTCAGCCCTACGTAGATTCTAAGGCCCTGGAATAAAGTTTCAAGGCGAGTGAAAAACCCATGTTTAGGTTAAGCAAAACATTAATGTAACAAAAATGCCACTCGATTGTGAACTGTGAGATGATGGTATTAAAAAAATCATGGTGAAAAAACACCAAAAAACTAACATGTTTAAATTTTGAAATAATTTATGTTGGAAAAAAGTATAAGGTCGACAACGATTTTTTTGACTCAAATGCAAATTAAATCGCTTCAAACCTTAAAGTTCAAGTTACTAGGCGTTTCGCAAGCATTAAACGGTTTGTTTCTGTTTTTAATAAGAATGCCGAAGCATAAGCATTTGTCTGACGTAGAATGTGGCAAAATTCGTGGTATGAAAGAATATGGAATAAGAGGGGCTTCTACTGCAAGATCTATAGGTCGATCAAAAACTGCTGTCAGTAATTTTTTTAAAAGGTCCTTTGAATTAGGGAAAATCCAAGTGTATGATATGTGAGAAAAAATGTCTTCGTCTCATATACTTATTGATTTAATCTTACCATGCACCATTCGAACTGTCCATAATGATTTAAATTCAGATGGAAGTGCAAAGTATCTAAAATTGCCCACCTTTAACACTGCAGCATAAAATTGCCCGCGTACAGTTTGCCAAAAAATATGTTTCATTTGGAGATTTTGGAAAGAAGTTGTATTTTCTGACGAAAATAAATTTAATTTCAATGGGTCTGATGGGTTTACCAAGTACCGGCATGCTATTAGAAAAGTAAAGACTTACTCCTCTAAACGCTAATTCAGAGGTGGGTCTATTATGTTGTGGGAAGCATTTACAGCAGGTATTACCGTGCTCACTGTGATAATTGATTATAAATGAATGGAGAAAAGTATCAAGAAATTTTGGGGAAACATTTACTACCCAATGCACCACTTGTTACATCTGGAGAGTGGCTATTTCAATGACAACACCAATATCCATAATAAAAGGACTGGACAATTACACCGTAAAAAGATATATATACACTTGATAAAATATCATTAGTTTACTACACAGTGTACAAAACTATTGTAAAGTCAAAAATAAACTTATACAAACATTAAAATAAAGTTAAAATATGTACGTTTCGGTCATCCTTCTATGACCTTCCTCAGGAAAGTTGTCGTGTATCTTCTAAAATTAGAGCAAAACCGTCTTGGGTTCAAAATGTTCGTTATATATTCAGTCAAAAGTCACTTTATCCAATTACAATTCAGAAAACATGCAATGGCACCATCTATTAGACAAAAAGTAGACTACAATTTCGAATGATTTTTAATATGGCGCCGTCTATGAGGTGAAAAAGGAATAAAAGAATATTAAATGAACAATTTTGGCCTGCAGTGGCCCAATCTATTGTAAGGCATTGTAAATAAATGTAGAACTTAAAATGCAGGAGGCAAACATTGTTAAAATCAAAAATTGTAGTGCATACTTGACTTTCGGAAATGTAAGATGAATAGATTAAATTGCAAAAAATTATTTTAATATGTGCAACCAAAGTTTAGGGATATTAACTGATATGTTATCATTTCAAACTTCTTCATTTCAAAACATAATTTCTATTGATTCTTTTTGAAGGCCATCTATTCCAGTATTACAGGGAATTATAATTTTAGCATTATCAAAATCTATATAACTATAGGGGTTGTTGAAATAAAATTTAGCCAGTACTGTGGTCTGACGATATTGTAAAATGTCTCTTTTATGTTCTTTCAACCTCTCCAGAAATTTTCTTTTCGTAGTACCAATGTAAAATTTTTTAGCACCGCTATCCAAAATGATAGGAATTTCATAAACACCGGCACGCTCATGGCCAGGTGTAGGATCTAAATTGCAATTTAATAAATTAGTAAGGTAAGGAGGGGAAATAGCAACAAGTTGAACGTTAAATCCACGAACCATTTTCCTTAACTTTTCAAAAATGACTGGCACATACCTGAATCGACAATAAGAAAATCTTGCTCTAATTTTAGAAGATATACGACAACGTTCCTGAGGAAGGTCATAGAAGGATGACCGAAACGTAGATATTTTAACTTTATTTTAATGTTTGTATAAGTTTATTTTTGATTTTGCAGCAGTTTTGTACACCGTGTAGTAAACTAATGATATTTTATCAAGTGTATATACCAATATCAATGTTTCTCAGCGCACAAAAGCGAGGTTTAAGCTAATGGCGTCCAAGTTCATGAGTGGCCTTCCAAGAGTCCTGACATGAATCTATTGGAAAATATTTGGGTTATTTTAGAGAAGTCTGTTTATAAAGATTCTGGACAATATCGAACCAAACGTGAACTCATAGCATAAGGTTGTCTGGAGTAATACAAAAAATGAAACTTTATCTAAACTTACTGCAAAAATGACATATCGATTGATAAAAGTAATTGAAGTAAAAGTTGCATTTATCCCTTCAAGTCCGGAAATTTTTTGGTAGAAATGAAACGTTTTGGTGGCTTCCGCTAATTAATAGAATCATGTTTCATCAAAAAAAAATCTGATGTCAGGCTATGGCAAGGGAGGATCCACGCAATTCTGCGCATGCAGGCTCGATTTTAACCCTTTCTGGGGCAAGGTACTTGTATTTGTAAAATGTTGAAATAATTAAATGACACCAGTATTTAGAAGAAAATTTATTTGTAAACAAGTAAAAGGATATTTTCGCGTACTTAATAAAAGTGAAATTTTCATTAAAAAATTCGAATGCCAATGTGGTAATTAAGGATTAAAACTATGTGATGCCATAGCGGCATCACCGGCCCATCAAGGGGTTAAATCGCACAAAAGAGGAAAATGTTTTTTCTCTTTCTTTAGCATCACCTACACAATTGTGTAGGTGGTCTTAAAGGGATATAGAATATGTACTTGAAAAATTCATCATAAAATCATAGACCTTATACTTATTTCCATGATAACATGTATCAAGATATAAAATATATGATTATTTTAGTAATTGCAATTTATATAGTTTTGAGAACTGTGTATTTCTATTAATTTTGATTTAAATAATCTGTGTTCCTTACTTCTTGCCCTTACATTTTGTAGAAATTTTCACAATATTTTTTCTCACGACATTAAAGATTTTACAAGACCTTAGTTTCTAAGGGGATTAACTTTCTTCGAAAGATTTTGATTTATCGCTAAATGTACCAGCAAATCTCTCTTTTATCAGAAATTAAATATTTATATGCGGAGAAAAATGTTCGATTTTTTTAAGTGAATAAATAGTGTTACATCATAATGTTAAAAAACTATATCTTTGAAACTATCTGTGATTTTTTTTTTAAGTGTCGATTGGGATTATATATTTATAAAAGATAATTTGAGACTAAGCAAAACAGAGTTGCTAAAGTTTTTAAGAAAAAAATACGATATTTTTTGGCCAGTGAAGTCTTTCAAATTAAGTTATGGAAAATACGTTTGCATAACATATGCCAACCACTTTCCAGGAAAAGTTCACACTTAAAAAAAAAAGAATGCTTCATGACCTAGCAAGAAGATTTATAGGACATATAATATGATCTAAGTTTAAAGAACCATTTCTGAAATTAAAGTTTCTTTTGCTGCCCGTAAATTCTAGAAACGAGTCCGAGTAGTTTTTACAGCATATTAATCAGTTTCCTCAACACGAAATATTCGTTTTTTGGATGATATGAATTTTCAAGTAAGCATTTTAATGTTCAAGAAACATTTTGAACAGACAAACATGCTAAATTCAGTGCATTAAACATTAAAATTAACATTAATTAGTTAACATACGAATTGAGTATTTCCAATTGAGCGAAAAAATGCCCAAGCCGGGAATCGAATCCACATCGTTGGTTTACATTGTCAAGGTTTTGCCGTTTAGGCTATCTAGGCCGACAACCGGAGAGCATATTTCGCTCAGATAACCTTATTAGCAATAACAGCAGGTCTGCCAAATAGACAGCTCAACAGAATAAAGTACAGGTAAAGGAACTACATATAAACGATGGGTACGTAGATATACTATTATTTTTAAACACACTGTAAAAAAAATTCCGCAACGTTCCTGGGAAAAAATGGGCAGCTGAGTTGCCCATTATTTCCAAGAAAAATTTCTTGAAAATGACTGGAACTTTACTGTATATGTTAAAAACTTTCCACAGAAATGCCAGTAAGTTTCCTGCGAAATACCAGGAATATTTCTGTTGACAGCAAAACATTACTGACATTTCACAGCATGCGGGATCCGCAGACGATTTTTACATTTCCAGTTGACAATTTTCGCTTTATTATCATTATTTGTTAGAATGAAAAAATATTTTGAAATTGACATCAAAATTATTATTTATAATTTACACGAAAAAATAAATTTTCAGTTAAAATTCAATAAAGTAAATATATATATGATATATTGTTTCTGAACTTTGCTTAAAATATAAAAATATATAAATGTAAATAATAATTAGAAAAAAAAATCTAGACATAAAATATTTTGGATTTTCGTTAGTAATTATGTTAGTTTACAAGTTAGATAAAATACATATAAATTTTCATGAAAAAAAAAAAAAAAACCTAAACGTAATTGTATATTTTTTCCGAAAATAAAAAAAATAAATTGAAATTTGCAGCAATTCAAAGTGTCAAATATATATCAAATTTAAATCAAATTGTAATAAAGTGTTAAAATATAAAATTAATTAAAAAAGAAAAAAAAAGTCCAGAGGTAGCATCGAACTCGGGCCGTACGGGTGGCGTGCGAGCTTTCTGCGTCAACACCACGAAAGACACGTTGAGAGCTGCAAACTAATGGGCATTTGAAACGTATGCTAAACCTCGGCATCTAATTTCTGAAAATCTAAGTCCCATTTGAAGAAATCCTTTCACAAGAATAATTGGAGATAAGAACTCTAAAACATACTTTAAATTAATCAAAATCGGTGAGAATCATGTTTGATGGTCCCCTGGTTAATGGAGATCCAAATAATAGGTGTATTTTTTTACACGGTCTGCTCCTTAAAGATTCCACAGACAAGTACGAGAGATAATCTCTTAGCGATGTCACGGAGGTATTGTATTTTCATCTGAATTGTCTTGACAATAGAGACGTAAAGGATTATGTCGTCTATTGATTTATTTGCATTCCATATTGATTTTTTTACATTCATTTAAGGAATTCTTTTTCGACACTCGCGCGCGAGCAACGGATTATAGCAAAAAAATAATAAATGGCGGCCGCAGCGTTTTGCTGTTTCCAACTTTTGTGTCAGGAACGTTTCAGATAAGAAAACCAGAATTTCACAGGAAAGAGCTAAATTATTCTGAAAACCTGAGAAAAGGCGAAACGTTCCTGGATTTTACATGGAACGTTACCATTTTTTTTTACAGTGCACAATCATACTGATTGGTAATCATACGAATTGAATATTTCTTTTACCATTCTTATGAAATCTGACTGCGACAATTATACACACCTAAATAGGTAGCATTTCCATTAATGTAGAAATCTCAATCTATTTTTAAATTTTTAATCCTCCATTTTTTATAATCTACATATAACGGAAACATGTAAATTTCAATTAATTTTCTGGTATCTAAAGTTGCGAGAGTATACAGTATTTCTAATTGGGGACAGGTCCAATTGGTGTAATTTTGAACGAAATTTGCTAGTTTTAACTCTACTAAAAGCGTTAAGAAGCTCATGATCATTGTAAAACCTTGTAAAACTGTCATAAAGCTATTTTTCCACTACTCTACTTCAAATACAATTTGTTATTGGTTTCTCTGGCAGGTTATTTAAATACTTAAAATTGCCAGTGCGCATTTGGTGCATTCTCACAATCTTTTGTTTTTCATGTCCCTGAACAATAATTTTTTATTTAATACACTTTTTTATGTTTCTTTTTATCTCATATACTGGGAAACATCAAATTGCGTGTTTGCATAACAATATTAACGAGATAAATAAGTTTTGGACGATGCTGGGAATCCAAATACCAGGAAAACTCATCTACCGTCCCGTGTCTTTGATGCTGATTTTTAAGTTTGGAGCTGTCTGTATAAAATTGTTTCAATAAAAGTAATTCGATGTCATTTTTTTCCAAAACTGGGACAATTGTTTTATAGAAATATGTAGCAAAAAATTAACAAGCATACATTTTTACGGTTGATATTATTTTTTTAACTCTGTCCCTGGGTTTTCATCCTTACCGTCCCTCTTGCTAAACTTATACAGAAAATCAGTTCAGATGCAGCCACAGAATCTTTTTCAACTTTTCTCTCATGCAGAAGTATGCTGGAGAAAGAATGTCTAAAATTCATTGACAGGAAATTTACTGCAGAATTTAAATCAGCATTTATATATCAATTTCAAGATCGTGCCTTTATTGGTAGTCTTACCGTCCCCAAGGTTTATTCCTGCACTTTTCGAGGTAAATTAAAAAAAAAAAAAATTTAATCCAATGTTAACAACTGTTTCTAAAAATCAATGAACATTGTGGCTATCATTTAGTCTTTACATGATTTTCCTATAAATAGGTGGTAATTTTCCTTACCGTTCCATCCTTACCGTCCCCTTTTTTACTATTTCGTCCCTTTTTAGGGTTTCGTTCATCTGACGAAACCCTATTCGTCTCGCTCCTCTGGCTGTCTGTCTGTCCGTCACAGAACCCGTTCTCAGAAACTATACATGTTGGAGATTTGAAATTTTGCATACTTATAGACGAACACCACACATTATACGAAAAATCATAAAATTTTGAAAAAGTCGTACATTTAACCCTTTGGGCTCCCACATGTGTATTTTAAACAATTCTTTCTAAGTGAGTCCCTAATTTGGTTGCAGGCGTGAAAGTTTGCGTACTTATAGATGGACACCTCAGATCAAACGACAAATCTTAAAATTTTGAAAAAGTCGTACATTTAACCCTTTGGGCTCCCACATGTGTATTTTAAACAATTCTTTCTATGTGAACCTCTAATTAGGTTGTAGGCGTGAAATTTTGCATACTTATAGCTGAACACCTCACATCAAACGACAAACTATAAAATTTTAAAAAGTCGTACATTTAACCCCCTGGGCTCCCACATGTGTATTTTAAACAATTCTTTCTAAGTGAGTCCCTAATTAGGTTGGAGGAGTGAAATTTTGCATATTTATAGCTGAATACCTCACATAAAACGACAAATCATAAAATTTTTAAAAAGTCGTACATTTAACTCTTTGGGCTCCCACATGTGTATTTTAAACAATCATTTCTAAATGAGTCCCTATTTAGGTTGGAGGCGTGAAGTTTTACATACTTATAGCCGAGCACCGAGCATCAAACGACAAATCATAAAATTTTCAAAAAGTCGTACATTTAACCCTTTGAGCTTCTGCATGTGCATTTTTAACAATTCTTTCTAAGTGAGCCCCTATTTAAGTTGGTGGTGTGAAGTTTTACATACTTATAGCTAAACACCTCACATCAAATGACAAACCATAAAATTTTGAAAAAGTCGTGAATTTAACCCTTTGGGCTCCCACATGTATATTTTAAACAATTCTTTCTAAGTGAGCCCCTAATTAGGTTGGAGGCGTGAAATTTTGCATACTTATAGCTGAGCACCTCGCATCAAACGACAAATCATAAAAATTTTCAAAAAGTTGTACATTTAACCTTTTGGGTTCCTACATGTGTATTTTAAACAACTATTTCTAAGTCACACTCTATTTAGGTTGGAGGCGTGAAATTTTGCATACTTATAGCTGAACACCATCATGCGACAAATCAGAAAAAATTGAAAAAGTCGTACATTTAACCCTTTGGACTCCCACATGAGTATTTTAAGCAATTCTTTCTAACTGAGCCCCTTATTAAATTGGAGATTTGAAATTTTGCATACTTATAGCAGAACACCTGAAGCCAGGCGACAAATCCTAAAATCTTGAAAAAGTCTTACGTTTAACCCTTTGAGCTACCACATATGTATTTTAAGTAATTCTTTCTAAGAGAGCCCCTAGTTAAGTTGGAGACATGAATTTTTGCATACGTATAGCTGAATACCTCAGACCACACGACAAATCATAACATTTTCAAAAAGTCTTATATTATTTACTCCTCCGGGCTCTAACTAGTATATTTTAAGCAATTTTTCTAACCTCCGCCCTTTTCATCCGGGGAGCACTTTTCCAACACCACTTTGACCATTATTTCATATTATGCACCATAGCCTTACATATTTTAGTTCCACTTTTTACCACCAGGGGTGCCTACTTATCTCGGGTACTATGGGCCCAATTCCCCATAACTAATCCCCCGACTAATATATCTACGGATAGTATGTAAAACGGAGTTTCGTTCGGATAGAGGTTTGTTTAGAATAGAGTTTTTAGAAATAGTTTAGAAATTTACCTATCACAAACAATTCATTTTACTCCTTTTTAACACTTTCCAACATACTTGAAAAGTGTTTATGAATTCAGATTGTGTTGTCCGTTCTCTAACTCGCGTAAATACAGTCTGATTGCCATGAAATGGATGTTTGATATTGGGCTTTACTGTAGCGTGTTCGGTATTTAAAATGAAGTATGTAGCATTTTTGGCTTATTTACAGGGAAACTCAAAAGAATTCCGTTATATGACGGTCTATGGGGGAAAATCTTTTGCAGTGTATTTTAAAGGGTCTCAGGAATCTTAAAATTGGAAAAAATGAAAGAAAAAAAGACCATTTTCAACATTTAATATCTTAAAATGTATTGGATTTTAATTGAGATAAAAGACTTGTTCTTTAATTTCATGTATTTAAAAATTGCAAAATGCAGAATTAGCATTTACAGGGGGTTCCAAACTGTCATATATTTGACGAGCAGAAAATCGGCATGGTAGATTACCCGCAGGATTAGAAAATAAATTTTGCAACTAGAAGGGAAATTTAAACCTACTTTTACCCCAAATCGTAATGATTACGCTGAACCTGAATAAATTTGCATTTAAAGCATTTTTAAATTTTTAATACAAAGTTGTATTTAGCTAATGCAAAATTTAGAAAAATTCAGCAATATAATCACATAATATATATATATATATATATATATATATATTTATTTTTTTTTTTTTTTTTTTTTTTTTTAACAATAAAAAGGAAATTTTAGGTTCAGCTTATACAGACTAACATGAAACATATGTTTTGAAATTTTCATGAAAAAATATTCAGAAGTTTTTGAGATATCGTGCGCGTTATGCCCAAAAAGTCATTTGAAGGAAAATGACTTCAAAATTTCGTAAACGCCGCTTCAGCTATTGAGCGGGTATAATTCTAAAAGCCATAACTTCAGCTGTAACGGGAATTTCAAGGAAACAATTATATCAAAATGTTCAGAAAAGATAGGGTATTAACATCTAAAAAAATTAAAAATTGGAAATTTTTAAAGCTTTAAGAGCGAAGACCCCTTAATGATATTTTAAACATATTGAAATTAATATACATAACTGAGGTGTGATACAAAGTTCTTACTATAGAATATGGCGTGCATAGAACTTATCTTTTATTTACATTGACACACAAAATAATTTGACTATAGAAAAAATGAGCAAAAATTGGACTACTGAAGCCTACGATCAATAATTGCTGGAAGTGCGTTTTCAGTTTCGGTATGCGTTTTTAAGGGGACAATCTTAAAATCCTTAAAGATATTTTTTTTTGTGTAAATTTCACCTAAATATTATTCAAGGGTACATTATATGCATTATGACATGCATTTATCACAAGAAAAAATTTAAAAAAAAATTATTTTTGAGAAAAAACGGAATTTTACGCGTCGTCTTAGAAATCTTCGAAATGACCCCTGCGTCTTCCATATCAATGAAAATCCCCAATATTTTTTATAAAAGTTTGTTTTATATATATAAATAAAATAGAGCATCGAATTTTATATATTTAAATTTAAAGGTAAACAAAAAAAATTAAAAATTTTGAAATTTTTTCGAAAAAATTTCAAAAATTTTCAATTTTTCAATTTTTTTTAACTTTTAAATTCAAATATATAAAATTTGATGCTCTATTTTATTTATATATAAAAAACAAACTTTAAAAAAATATATTGGGGATTTTCATTGATATATGCGCAGGGGGCATTTCGAAGATTTTTAAGACGACACGTAAAATTCCATTTTTTTCTCAAAAATAAATTTATTATTTTTTTTGTGCTAAATGCATGCCATAATGCATATAATGTACCTCTGAATAATATTTAAGATAACCCATTTAATATTTAATAAGATAATAACGGATATTTAACAATATCCGTTTTTTGGCGAAAATTGTTAAGTGGAAATTTTCAGCTGCTCGTTTAACTGAACGAACCTTTCCTTTAGGAATATTAAAATGTAGTAACATAGATATCTTTATATCATATACAGGACTGTAAAAAAACAAAACAAAAACGTTCCTTTTAACGAATATTTTTGGTAACACCAAAAATCGGGTTTTCAAATGCATTATGGGAATGCATTATGTGTTTTCTAAATTGTTCATTTAGACATCATTTTTCACCATTGTAAACTGTGGAATTTTGTTGTATTATTCTGAATGTGCTGGAAAGTTTATCGTAATCTATGCTGTACGCATGATTTTTCGTTCTTATTTGTTATAATTGAATGTGTCGTAGCCTTATACACGTTATGAATTATTATTGTTTTTAATATTCCTTTTTAATTTTCGTTTATGTCATAGATATTGTGTTTCTTTTATTTTTTTTACATTAAATGCGGACAGTAGCGTATTGCATAAAAATAATCTTTTTTCTCGCAATGAGAAATTGTAAAAGATTGCATATGTACAGTTTAAATGTACTTCGAAGTTTTACGATTTTAAATCTAATATTTTAATCCCCATTTCTATGTTGTAAAAAAAAAAAAAAATGAGTTATATCCAAGAAATACATTAAATGATTAAAAATAAATGTTGGATGAGCACAAATATGTATATAAATTTATGTAAGAAATTATGTAACTTTAGTTTAACTTTAATTTAACATGACCATGTATACGTATATATATTCACTTCAATTCAAAAGTACTGTTTTATAGAAAAATATTTAATTCCTGATCGATAAAAGATGTCTCAAGAGTTTGGTTTTAGTTACGCAAGTTTGAAAATCAAGTTTATCCAACAAATTTCAAAATCTGAGTCTTCGTGGTGTAAGTACTTTCACTTAAAGCAGCTTAAAATAGCAAAAATGGTCTTTCATTCATGACATTTTGTAGCCTATAAAAATGTTTTAATAACATTTATAAAGAGTTTTAGACAAATATATTTCACGTAAGGAATTTTGATATAAATGTAAAATTTTTCACATAAAAACAATTAGGAAATATTTAGTGCAGTTTAAGTTATTTGTTTCTGAAAAAAAAAAAAAAAAAAAAAAAAAAAAAAACACTTTCTGACTCTTCTTTTTAAGATATCTGCCTACGCTCGGAGCGCTTAAATAAATGTATAATATTGAATAAATACAGCGCTCTAAAATATGTATAATATCGAATAAATATATATTCCGTTCAAATGTAATAGACAATGAAAAAAACCCCGTAAAATCCTCGCAATATCTATATAATCTTTTAAAAATTTTTGGGGGTTTGCCATGATTTATCAAAATTTCATGCTTACGCCAGACAGCGTACGCTCAATTCAACTCAATATACGAGGGTGTATCAATACATTTTTGTCCTCACATAGAAATAATTGAGTGAAATTTATGAAATTGCTACATCGTATTAGTCCTTTTCTCTATACCCCCACCAGTGGCCGAGAGGTTACTCTCGAAGCTGGTAGACGGGAGGTGCTGGGTTTGAATCCCATCGCTTCCGTCGGCCTAATCGTTCTAAGTTTTCGTGCTTTTCTTCGAACCTTGGATTTCCATGCGTAAATACGGGTTAGGTTCCCTTAGAAAGACCCCCACGAAGGGCACTACCCCCTCGGGCCTATATCCCTCGAGCAGATAATCGGGCGTCAAAAATCAACCAACCAACCTTTTCTATATAGTCAGTGTGTATAGTAACACATTTATGTAACCGGTATTTGAGTGTATCCGGTATTGAGACCGGTATAAGAGTGGGGGGAGGATGTAT
Source organism: Maratus speciosus (assembly GCA_963932465.1). NCBI lineage: Eukaryota > Metazoa > Arthropoda > Arachnida > Araneae > Salticidae > Maratus > Maratus speciosus. The sequence continues at coordinate 462,545,462 of OZ010789.1, forward strand.
TCCAGGAGGCGCGATAGTAGACCCAAAGGGGGTCATTTTTTCTAACTTTTGCCGACCCCAAATGTGGCATATTGTTGAAAGGTCTGGGAACACTTATTCATGCTATGCACCTCACGAGCGCCTACCCCCAATTTTCACCTGGGTTGGGCATGAATGATGTCCGCAAAGTTTAGAAAAATGTCCCCCGGAGTGCAAATTTGAGGGGAGGGGATCGGGAGGTGCATAATATGAATAAGTGTTCACAGGACTTTCCAATAATATGTCACATGTGGGGGTCAGTAAAAGTTAGAAAAATGCCTTTGGGTCAACTATCGCGCATCCTGGAATACATCCCTCCCCTCCTTCTTTGAAACATTGGTTGCACAAATGTGTCACTGTGCACACTGACTATATGGAAAAAGAACTCATAAGATGTAGCAATTTCATAAATTTCACTCAATTATTTCTATGTGAGGGCAAAAACTTCCTGATACACCCTCATATTTCAATTTCCTTTGTACTACATACTACTATTACACTTACTTGTGCACTGAACGAGGAGTTTTACAATATCGTCAAATTAACTGAAATATTTCAAAATATGTCAAAAAATAGAAATGTTTCATTTAAAATTTCCATTCTTAGCACTTTCAAAAGCAGTTGAAAAGTTTTTATGACTTCGGTTTGTCTGTCTGTCTGCTGTCTGCCGTCTATCCGGCTGTGCTGCAACTCGATTAAGTATACTTGAATTGACATGTAATTGATATACGTTATTGAGGTTTACCATGGTATGCTTGGTATTGAAATTCGTATGTAGCATTCATGGTTCGTTTACAGGGGCACTCAAAAGTATTCCGTTACATTATGATCTATGGGGGAAAAATCATTTGCGGTGTATTTTAATAGTGTTACGCAATTTTAAACACAATGAAATTTATATACATTATTGAGGTACACTAGAAAATGGTTGCTGTAGAATATGCTATGCGTAACACTTGCTGTACGCGTATAGGGGAACTTAAAATTATTCCGTTACATTTTGGTCCATGAAGAAAAATCTTTTGCGGCGTATTTTAACACGTTAAGCGCCACGTCAGCCACCGGTGGCTGACAGCGAACTTTCCGTTTAAAACGCGCCATTTACCGATGGCTGACGTCTAAAATATGATACAAAACTGAAAAAATATACATTGTTTTAAATAACTGCTGAACAAATATTTAAAATTTACCTACCTTTTATTAAAATAATTAAAATAATAAAACTTTGTAAAAAATCACCATAAAATAAAAACAATACATAGGACGCGTTTCGAGCTGAAAATATAACAGCTCGTCATCAGCTACAGTAAACACGTGTCCGTAAACGGACAAGGTCAAAAATGAACTGAAAGGTAGAGAATGTTGCAAAGAATGCGACAGATGGCGCTAGCTGAAAGGGGAACATGCAGAAGAGAAAAGTGTTGCCATAAAGATAGAATAGAAATTGATAGGGAAAAAATGGAAATAAAAGAAATAAACAAAATTAAAATAAAATAAAAGAAGTCAATTAAAAAATATAAATAATAATAATAAATAAAGAAATATAAAAGAATAAAACAAGAAAAACCAAAGTATCCTTTTTTTTAAATAAAATAAAAAGAAAAGAAACAATAGAAGATGAAAAAGAATTACAAAAGTAATTTCCACGCTGGAGATAGGAAAAGATGTGATGGGGAGATGAGGGTATTTTCATTTCAATTGCACTATTTTATTTCTATTATATTTTGTCAATTTTTTTTAAACTAGCGCTAAATATGGTAGAAAACCCTGCATGATATAAACAAAAAACATGCAAGAATATTTTGAACTTAATAAAAAAATTGATATATTTCCAACAATATATGTGCTATTCTTTCAAAAATGAATACACATATTGTAGAATATCCACTGTTCGTAAGCTATAGCGATAAATCATTTCGTGCAATTTATTTTACAGGGTGATCCCAAATATTCTTTTTTTGCACCCCCCCCCGCATTGTCCTTCTGATCAAATTGCCGTTGATAAATATGAAGTAAAACATATTCTTGATCATCCTGAAGTTACAGAAAAATCCGACTATATCTAAATATTCGACAAAATGTCCAAAATAGAAAGTATCCAGTGATTAATGGCTATATAGTGTATATGAGGCTTGTTTAAATTAGAAAATGTGCTACTTTTTTAGTTGCAATTTTTTAAAAAGAAATCATAGAAAAGGGTAAGAAATGCACACATACTTGTAAGATAATAAAACAAATAATAATAATAATATGTTCCGTACATCAAATGTATTTTTTCCAGTTATTTCAGTTACATAAGTAAAAGAAAAAATTCTCCTTTTTAAATATTTTACATTTATTTTTTTCGCGTACAATGCGAATACTATGCCAACTGAGCTACTTCAAGAGCTCTGGCAGACAATAATCAATGTATCTACGTAATGACATTAATATCTAGATCAGACACAGGCGAACCTTTTCACGTGCGAGTGACGAAATTTCACAAACAATATCTATCCATAATGTAACGTGCCAAACTTAAGAGAACTATGTTTATACGAAACACTGGTTATAAACTCAGTTGATTTCATGCATTAATAATTAAAAAATATTAAATATCAAAATGCTATTTCTCTATATATTGAAATCAGCAATTACATGAATGAATTTTTAATTCATAAATATGATTCATTCATGCGGCACGTACTATAATAAGGAAAAAAGTACAAGTTTTTATTTTAGCAATTTTTAATTTATTATTAACACAACATCTCCGTTATAATTTTTCAAGTTGTATAAACAAGGTAATAATGTATTGATAATAATGTATTGATGAGATTTTTGCTGTTGTACGTTCGATTGTAAATGATTTATACCTGGTTCATATTTTATTATTTTTTCAAATATTCATAGGTGAATTGGGCCCATTTGCTATTTTATTCCAGTGACTGTCAATCGAAAACCATTTGAACATTACAGCTTTTTAAACTCATAGAAAGACACAATATATGTTGAAAACGCGGCATAGCATCACAGCAAAAGAAAATCTTCTGATGTGGATGTGTTAATTCATACAAAAAATAATTGCATTATTTGTGATAGTCTGTTTGTATGGAACAAAATCTTATTGATTCTGACAGAAATAAAAATGGATTTCATCTGTTAATGATTAAAATTTTTCTCGTGCTAAAGAAAATGACTTACGTGCCAACTCTGGCACGCGTGTCATAGGTTCGCCAACCCTGATCTAGATTGTCATACCAGGCAGCATAGCAAAATTAACAACAGACGAAGGAACTGCAATTAACGTTATTTTACTTTAAAATGATTTATCAGCTTAAAGCGGCCAAAAGAACTCCAATGAAAGATTTATATGTAGATTGTACTTTATAAATAGTTTTATTAGTTTGATGGGGCCAAAGGAACTCCAATGATAGATGAATACGTAGATTATACTTAAAAAAAGATTTATTAGCTTAATGAGACCAAAGGTACTTCGTTGAATAATTTATACGTGTATTATACTTTTAAAAAGATATAATGTATTAGCTTGATGGGGCCAAGGGAAATTGAATGAATGATGGATACATAGACTATAATTTAAAAATAAATTTTATTAGACTGACTAGCAGCCTTCGCCTGCTACGTTGATAGCTTTTTCTACAGAAACCTTGAATCAAACAAAATATATCTGTGAATTTGATCATGCATTTTAAATCAATATGGACATTTACCTGGAATATCTAACCGAATTGCTGGAAACAATATGAACGTCATTACGCTATTATATCTTTTATAGAGTAACACAAAATTTAGGCTGTTAAGGACCAAATTCTTTAGTTGATCATTTAGTGTAGGATTCGCTAAAGAACGATAAAATAATATGTAATATACTAAAAGCGTTCATGAAAAATTGTCAATGCAAGTCGTATCAGAATCCATTAATTGGACTGATTGAAAAGGCTAATCGTTCATAATAATTGGGTTCGCCTGATTCTAGAACTTTCAGCCATAATTCTACAATCAAGTAACCTGACGACCAAGCTACACCAATCAAATGATATGTGTTTTATGCTAAATCATTCACTGAAAAATTAACTAACCGATCACCTTCCATCGAAATCCACTTAGCAGAATCTTTTAAACTGGAAAATGTACCGAGACCTTCCCTAAAATTGGTCTAATTAACAGTTTAAAACCAGAAAAATTCATTCAGCGGAACCTTTGAAAAAGTCAATCTTTCGAAATTGGGTTCATCTGATTTAAAACTTCCTCCATAATTACTGAACTAAGCAAGTTAGAACGTTATGTTTCATACTAACATCTTTTCTAAAAAATTATCTAAAGAACAATGTAAGTCCCATCAAAATCTATTCAGCAGAACTCAAGTTATAAGCGGCCGGAATGAAATTTCTCTTTACATTTGTATGTATTGAGATAGTTAAATACAGCTTTCATAATCGCGTTAACCTGATTATAGAACTCTGGGGGGTGTAGCACTATGTATTCGCCGCATCACTTCTGGATTTTGTAAGAAACCCTGCTCAACTTCCATAACTATAGCATATATACTCTCTAGTCTGTAGCGTATATCCTCCAATTTTTAGAAATTATCACTTGAAAATTTGAGGTCTTGGCACCAAAAACATTACCAAATTAGAAAAATATGAAATATCTCATGAACTATTAGACTTAAAAGAATTTGGTTAGTACCATTCGATTCAGCATACAAAAATACACTAAAATATGTCTAAAATATGTTATCAGTTGATAAATAACTATAAAATGAGATTTTAAAGGAATTTTTTAAAGTTCGTTCTCTTTTTTACTCCCCCCAGGAGTGGAATTTTAGAAAATCCTTTCCTAGCAACACTCTGTGTCATAAGAGGTATATTTAGCCCGATTTTCAAAATTTGTGGCTCAGTAGTTTGAGCTGTGCGTTGATTAATCCCAAATCCAGATTTTCTTTTATATATATAGATTTTACCAAAGGAACTGTAATAAACAATGGAAATGTAGATGATACTTTTAAAAAGAATTTATTAGTTTGTTGGGGCCAAACGAAATCCGATGAATGATGGATACGTAGATTACAGTTATAAAATAAATTTTATTAGCTTTATCGAGCCAAAGGAACTCTAATAAACGATGGATATGTACAGCTCATATTCATAATATTAGAATAATTACCTTTTTTTTTACAAATTGAAAATAGCGTTTGGTAATTTAATGTCTTTTAATGCAAATTTGCAAACGATATTTTTATTAAGAACTTATTATTGAATAAACTTATTTATTATCTTAAAATTAATATAATTTTTGAAAAGATTAATTAAAAAAAATTATTTTGAAAAGTCAAAATATTACAATATTTATTCAAGTGGTTCAAAATATTAGAATATTTCACATTAATTCTCCTTTAATTATCACCAATTCATAACTGGTTTCATCATTGATTAAATTCAGACGATTTTATTTAAAATCAGTGTTCTTTTTGCAGTTTGTTTGCTTTTTCGTGTGAGTGATATTCCTGAATCTATTAAACTTCATATGGTTGATTTGTATCGGCACGGTAAAAATCAGTGTTATGTAGCGAATTATTTACATTGTTCGCAATCAAGCGTTAGTAAAATACTAACACAATATTAAAATAGACGTTCAAATGCGAGTATTACTCACGCACAGAGGGTTCCGTACAATAAATATGTGTTTTGTAATTGTATTATTAATAAAAGTCGTTGCTAAAAGAATACTAAGACTTTGTAAAAAACTATGCAAAGTAGGATTAGGTATATCAGTATATACTAGAAAAATGTAAATGGATGAACCATGAAAGTTCAAAGAGATATGGAACCTAAATAACATCAAATATAGCTATTATGTGTAACTTATTTTTATTTTCTTCTATCTTTACAAGAAGAAAGTATTGAATTCGTGAAAATTTTTGATTTCCAGTTTTCGACGGATTTACACGTTTTACGGGACAGAGATAATGAAAAACATGTTTTTAAAAAATGACTGTCTGTGAGTCTGTCTATCTGTGTGTGACAAAAATTTTGTGGGCGCTCTATCTTAAGAACTATTGAACGAAATTTAATAAAACTTTAGATTCAGTTAGTCTCTGATATAAATTGGTGCTGATTACTTTTTGGTGTAAATCGCCCAGCAGCTGGCGGTGCTATGCTGTATTATTCATGATTTCCACGATAGCTATATCTCAAGAACTAAAGCAGAGATTTTCAGAAAACTTCAGATTCAGTTAGTCCTTGATATGATTTGGTGCTGATAACCTTTTGGTGTAAATCGCCCAATAGGTGGTGCTGTTATGCTGCATTATTCATAGCTCTATCTCAGGAACTAATGCACGGATTTTCACTAACCTTTAGATTCAGTTAGAAGGAATTATATATATTAGTACTGTTTGGTTTTTGGTGTAAATCGTCCAACAGGTGGCGCTACTATGCTGCAAATTTCACGATTTCCGCAATAGCTGTATCTCTAGAACTAATGCATGGATTTTCATCAAACTTTAGACTCAGTTAGTCCCTGATATAAATTTTTTCTGATAAGTTTTGGTGTAATTTGCCCAAGCGGTGCCACTGCTATGCAGAACTTTTCACGATTTCCGCAATAGCTCTATCTCAAAAACTAACGCACGGATTTTCATTAAACTTCATATTCAATTAAAAGTTCACGTAAGTTGTCCATGATTAGATTTTGGTATAAATCATCTAACCGGTGGCGCTGCTCTGCTACATTTATCAAGAAGTATTAAGATGTATGAGATAGAAAAAAGTTTTGGGATTGACACATCCCAATTTGTTTAATATTATCTTAATCTGTTTATAATGAACTTAATGAACTTAATTCGGTACTGACAAAAAAATCAGCCCAGCAAACACATATCAATCGGCACACGATCGAACCGCAGCCGGCAATGTCGGTTAAGTGTCGGCATAGGCACTGTGGTTTCGGTGAATTGTCGGTAGCATGTCGGCAACTGAGACTTAAGAATCTGCTTTTTCAACTGCCGGTTACCGTAATCGGTCCCCTTATGGTTATATATCCGCAAGTGACGCAGGACCGATATGTGATTTCTGACAGTGGCCCGAGTAGATTTGCCAACATCTGTCCGAATTCGGAATTTTTAGTCTTAACCGACATTTTTTCCCCTTTTTCTTAATTTTGTTTGAGTTTGAGTTTTGATGTATTTTATATAAATTCTAACAGTGATAAAAAAAAATAGTCTATCTTTATTTATTTAAAAAAAGCTGTTATTGAATTAATTTTAAAAAGGACTTACAATTATTTAAATCATCAAAAGAGTTTTTTTTAAATCGCTCCTTAAGATAATTATTCATTGTAAACTTATCCTAGAAAAAAAAAACTTCATAAATTAATTATTTTCTAACTATATATTCATTTTAAAAGCAATAGTTATGTTTCTTATTTCATTTAAAAACCAAATTATTAACAAAGTGTTTAAAATTATTTTACAAGCTATATAAAAAAAAAAAAAAAAAAAAAAACTACCTAACTTTTTAGCATTGAAATTTAAAAGAAAGATTCAGAAATCTCCCACTTCTAAAAAATTATTTACCAAAAAAAAAAGATAAATTAATGTTTCTATTTTATTTTATGATTAAAATTTTTGATAAGTAAAAGAATCATTATTGTTACATAATCACTAAAAATATATTCTACATTAAATCAAGAATTGACAAAATATGAACTCTCATTCTAATTAAAAGTGATTAATTAGCAACTTATTTTTTTATTAAAATTAGTTTTTCTATGTTACAAATATATATTTCTTGAATTAACACATTTAATTACATTATAATTCCGAAAGAGAAAATTGAATTAAAAGAAAAACCTCTGAAATTCACTTAAATTATTTAATAAGCATTCTTAAATTTATAAGAAAAATTCAGAAATATCCCCCCTTTAAAAATTATCTTCCAAAAAAATGTAAATTAATATTTTTATTTTATTTTTAAATTAAAAATATTGATAAGTAACAAATTAATATTGCAACATACTCATTAAATATATGTTCTACTTTAAATCATCAAAACGACAAAAATGAATTCTTATTCTAATTAAAAGTTATTAATTACCAACTTTTGATTTATTAAAATAATTTTTTCCATGTTAAAAATATATATTTTATAAATTAACGCAATGCATGTAATTACATTATAGTTCCTAATAAGAAAATTTGATTAACTGAACAAAACCTCTAAAAGTATTTTTTAAATACTTAATTATTCTTAAATTTATAGCTATTCTTAATTATTCTTAATTAAATCTATATCTTAATTATTCTTAAATTTATTTTTATATCCGTTTGCTTTAACGAATTCGCTAAGATATTTATTTCATTCATTTAAATATTAAATTAACTTTTAAATGCACGCGTGTAAGACAATTACAAATAAATAAAAAAAATAAAATAAAAACACTTCAAAATTCTAATTCGCCCATCTACCATTTACCTTCAACAATAAACCATTAGGTATCGAAATGTCTTCCCCTTATTACCTCATAGAATCCTGCCCTGATCAAGTCTGGTGGCCAAGTAGTTAAGGCGTCTTACTTCCTGTCCTTGGGTACGTCGGATCAAACACACCCTCTTCGGACGCCGAAACACGTTCCTTTCAAATGTGCATTCTACGATGGTTCATAGATGACGCCATCAAAACTGATTTCTTTTTCAATTGTTGCTGATGTTAAGCTGCAGCCGGCATTCGTATGGATAGCTATCGGCAGGCTGTCGGCATAGTTTTCTGCCGATACCGGGCCGATTGCGTGTCTCATGAATCGGGCCGCATTCTCGCGGTGTATCAAAAAAGATACGGAACCGGTAACGGCAAGCGGTATCGTGCTAATACCGCCGGTAGTGACAAGCGGCTGTCGGCCGATTGCTTACCGATAGCTATGTGTTTGCTGGAAGTGCATATTTAAACTTCACTTGGCATTTCATAAAACTAAATTCAGCATAGTAATAACCTTTCTTTCTACAGTGTAGCTAAAACTAAACCTTCGTTCAACGTCTGCATTTGGCATTCTGCTAAGCGCGCTTCGAAAGGAGGTCACGCAATTGCAACTCCGCCTTGGTCTTTCTCGCGTTTTTCCATATAGGTTTTTAATTAACTTTTAAAATCACTTGAGGCGAATTAAAACATACATTCAACGCAAAATAGTCGCGAATCCCACAGTATTTATGTAATTCATTCTAGTTAAGGGTCCCAAGGCTCTCAAAATTGGAAAAAATAAAAAAAAAAGAACATTTTCAACATTTAATATATTGAAATGCATGTGATTTTTAAAAACACAATTTTTATTGGGATGAAAGATATAAGTATTTTCTTTTATTTCATGTATTTAAAAAAATGCAAGATGCGTAATTAGCATTTATAGAGAGCTCCAAACTGTCAGACATTTGACGTAAAGAAAATTGGTATAGCAGTTTAAGCGCCGGATTGCAAAATAAATATTGCAATTAGAATGAAATTTTTGGTGCCTACTTATACTTCAGATTGTAGTAATTACCCTGAATCTAAATAAATTTGTATTTAAAGCATTTTTATATTTTTAATACAATGTTGTATTTAGCTAATACAAAATTTTGAAAATTTCAACAACATAATAACTTTAAAAAAATTTTTTGAAGAATAAAAACGAAATTTTAGGTTCAGTTTATACAGATTAACATGAAACGTATGTTTTGAAAATTTCATGAAAAATATAAAAAAGTTCTTGAGATATCGTGCGTGTTATACCTAAAAATGTCATTTGGAGAAAAATGACTGAAAAGTTTCGAAAATGCCGCTTCAGCTATTGAGCGGGTATAATTCTAAAAGCCATAACTTCTGTTCTAATGAGAATTTGAAGGAAACAATTATATTAAAATGTTCAGAAAAGATAGAAGATTAACATCTAAAAAATGTAAAATTCAATTTTTTTTTAAAGCTTTAACCCTCATAGCATGCATGGTCACGGTGACGTTGTTGTGACGTCACTGTAAATCACTGTGGTCACGTCACATCTGTGACCAAAATGCCATCACTCAGTGATGTCACATTATGACTGAGATGTGAACTTCTTAGAAAACTTTAAAAAATTACGAAAATTCTTCAAAACATGTTATTTCCTGTAAAATTATTTTTTTCTGGCAATTAAAAAAAAATTGTGACGTCAATGTTATGTGACTACTATGTAACGTACATCACGTCACTTATGTGACAAAAAAAACCCACCACATTGTAAGTCACATTGTGAGAAAAATATGAACTTCAAAAATCTTTGTAAAGGAAGAGTAATGTTTTAAACAGTATTTTAAACAGTCCCGAGTTACAGCTGCTAAGAAATGAAAATATATTAGTGGATAGCAAATGGTAAATTCTGTCACGAAACGGGGGGGGGGGGGGTGGGGGGGACATAAAAATAAAGTGCACGATACAATCATTAATAAACTAAATTTTCAGGCTATATTTTATCAATTTGATATCTAAGACAGTGAATGTATACTTTTTCATGATTTACATTTTATCTAGCATTGCAATTTAACATAATAATCCTTCACTGATTGTCATTATTATAAAAGTGTTTCTCGGAAAAATGGTACGTGCTGGAGCAATTTGGATAATATATTTAGAATTAGGAATGTTAAATTTGTACACTTACATATTTAGTTTGCTGGGAGGAAATTTCTTTCTTTCTTTCTTTTTTTACCGACCAGGGTTATTCGAAACCCTTCAGGGTAATTCCATGAAAATTTGCCATGTCTGTCACACAGCTGAAAATCGCTATGCTTGTTGGCCACCGTAATTTTCGAAAAGTTTGCTTCGCGTTATTCAATTGATGAGATATCTCCGATAAAATAATTCACAATTTTCCGTTCTAAAATACTGGTAGCGGGAAATCGTAGTACGTGACAGACATGACAAGTTTTCATGGAATTAGCCTTCTGTGGTTTCAAACAAAAAAATTTCTATTATAGTTAAATCTACACCTTTTAATGAGCACGTAGAAAGAGTCTTCATAGTTTAGTCATCTATGCATTTCTTGATTTATAATTTTCCTTCAAGTCATAAATTCTATTTCTTTCAGACTTTTAAATAAAATTAGCATTTTCCGAAAATAAAAGATTGTGCAAAACCCATGATATAATTACTTATTCGCATTTAAAATCTGTACTTTAGAGATATGACTTTAAAAAAAGGGTTATTTTACAAATTGTTTTATTTTACAGAAAATTAATGTAAAAAGAATGACAGATTGACAACGAAATTTTGTTATCCTCGATTATTCTTTTTTATTTATTAAGAAGATATTTTGAATTTATTTACGTGTGAAACAAACTTTAATTAAAAAAAATGAAAAAAAAAACGGGTGATGGGGTGTTATTATCATGAAATATATTTTTACACCTTTTAAAAGTTTAAATAATGTTTTATCTAATAAACTCTAATTATGAATATTATTATTATAATTATTTACAAAAAAGGAACTTTACAATGCATTTTAACTTGAATTGTTTGGTACGGATAAAAAGAAAAGGTAAAGTACATTGGAAAATTCTTGAAATAGAAAATTTTAATTAACGATACTTTCAGAAAATTACTGCGCATTCAATTTCCAAATATCTTGTTTACAAAAAAAAAAAAAAAAAAAAATAATAATAATAATAATAATAACATGTAAGAGACCATCTGCTTAAACTCGTCTGCCCACAGAAAAATAAATATGAGAAGACGCGGGAAATAGTTCACTGTTTAGAACATCACCACGTCTACAACACTTTAAGATAAGGAAATGACTTCCGCCAATTTTAGAATACACGGATATTAATGGAACGTACATGTAAGCCTTATTTAATTTAAATATTTTATTCCTGATTAGTGTGTTATGAGTTAAATAGTTTTATGTTATATTTGTAAGAGACTGATCTGAAATTGTCAGAACCGATATTTTCCAATTCGATAACTGTAAAGAAAAATATCTTAATCTGCCATCGCTTGAAAAAAAAAAAAAAAAAAAAAAAAAAAAAAAAAAAAAGCTGCGCAGAGACCGATTCATACCTACATCCATATTGGAATTATAATAATATAAATAAACATTAATTTACACTTACTTGAGATTGAAAATGTGTTGAAACAATGATTTGGAAATTTTTTTTTCGGCTTCTTACTATTTTTTTATTACTAACACTTATAGTTATTATTATTTTGGGATTAAATATGATGTTCGATTATCATGAGATTACGAAACTGTTTCAGATCAGAAATTAAGATTATACTGGGAAAATGTATTTTTACATATTACAGTAGTGAAACATTTGAAAGATTTTTCTTTTAGTGCTAATAATATTTTAAATTATCTTTTAAAATCCTAAATCTTCAAACCAATGTTTTCAGATTTAACATTTGCTAAAATTATAAAATAATAGGAATTCCTTATAACATATGGAAATATTTTTGAGATATTGTTAAATCTAATAATGCATTTAATTTATCTATTGTAGTTTGCTATTGTTTAATTGTACCGCTATAAATACTAATTATTATTTTTAGTGTTTTTCAAATTGGTATACTTATTTTTTTTTAATTGTATGTAAGCCATTTTCTGTTTATGATTTTAATCAAACATTTAATTATAGACGTCCTGAATCGGTTATTAAATTTTCTTCTATTGTAAATTCATTTTCTACGTTTATGATACGCGTAATTATTGGCACTAAAAAGTAAAATATGATATTTAAGCATTGAAATAAAGTGTTTTTATGCCTGATAGGAAATTATAGATTAAACTGCTTTAGTATATATTTTTTAAAAGTTCATATAATACAGGATACATAATATAGGACACAAAGTTGAAAAGTGCTTATGACTTCGGTTTGTCACTCCGTCTGTCCGTCTAGCAGTCTGTCCGCACTCTAACTCTCGTAAATATACTCGGATTGGTCTGAAATTTTTGGATGTTATTGACGTTTACTATAGCATGGTACCTATTTGTAATGAAGTTTGTAGCATGTTTAGTTCATTTACAGGGACAGCCAAAAGTTTTCCGTTACATTACGGCCTATGGGAAAAAATCGTTTCAAATGATTTTTAATGATTTTACGCACGCTTACAAACAGAATAAAATTGATATGCATTTATGAGGTGCACTAAAATATGCATTCTGTTGACTATGCGATGCAAAGAATAGTTATCGTTCATTGTAAGGGCTAAAAAAGGAATTCAAATACATAATGATATGGGGTGGAGGGAATTGTTTGCGGCATACTTTAATTATGTTAATCTATTTCATATATAATGAAATTGATATATGTCGCTGAGGTTTACATACTATAAATTATTTCATGTATAATACGACTAATACGCATATAGCATTTACAGGGACACATAAAATATTTCAGATACTATATTGTATCCGAAGTACTGTTCATTAGTGATGATTGCTGGAAATGTATTTTTAATTATGATATGCGCTTTTATGATTCACTATTTTATGCATAGTATATGGTGTATATAAATACTGTAATTCCTATACAGAGCTACACAAAAGTATTCGTAAGGATTACTGTGTATGTCCGCAAATTGCTTAAAGGTGGTTTTTAAATGAGTTATGCTTTTTTTCGCTGAACTGCATTTAATTTACTAAGAAATGTTTGTAGAATATAGATAAAATGATATATACAGGGTCACGTAAAGAATTGGATGCATGGCCGTCTATATATTATAATTTCTGGAAATGTGATTTCAGCAGTTTTAAGAGTGTCTTAGTTTGAATTAAATTTTAACTAAATAGTGGCGTGTAATAATGATTCTAGGTAAACTACAGGGTTGTACAAAAGTATTAAAGTATGTTTCCATACATTAGTATAAATTGCTGAAAAAGAATTTCAACCTTTTAGGCGTTTTGTTGCTAAACTAAATTTTCCCATTATATTGTATATATACTCTTAAAAAATGGGTACTGGGATAAAAATGGGGTAAAATTGAGTAAAAAGTACTCAATTTTAAATGCGTCACATACTCAAAATAGCTCCGATCCAAACTTACTCAATGTTGAGAAACACCAGTACTCATTTTTTATTCCATGTTTGTGATCGAATATGAATCGTTATGTACTGCCCCCCTCTAAAATTTAAAGTAAAAATGTACTGACATTTATTTCCCGTTCAAAGTTATTAACAAGAAATGTTTAATTGATTATTTATTAAGAAAAATAGCAAAATTCTTAACTAGATACCCAAATCGAATATTTTTATGACAAGAGCATTATTTGCAAGCACTTTTAAATTATTTTTAAAATACTGTGCATAATTTAATATTTACATTAATAAACATCATTTATGCCGCCATAAATGAAATGAACTATTACAGGATACAAAATTACTCGTTTGTTTGGGTTTGATAACATGTGATGTTTCAAAATAGTGAAAGCATAGGTTCATTTTTGACCAAAAAGTATTCAATTCGATATGAGTACGTCGGTTTACTCATTTTTGAGTACTTCATTTTTTTTCAGTGCATCAACCTACAGATCAAATGCAGGGCTGTTCAAAAGAATTGGAAAACATATTTGGCTATTGACGGTAACTGCTGAAATCAGTTTTTCAAATGTTTTATGCGTTTTCTAAAATGTTTACTTAGTTACCTTATTTACGTTATTTCCCTAAATCACGATGTCTTATTAAAGCATTCAGAAAGTGTTGGAAATTATTATATAATCTATGCTTAACGCATGATTTTTCTTACTCGTTTTTTCTATTTCCCAGATCAGTCTTATCCTATAAAACATAGCAAATCTATTTAGCTCATATTCACAAAATACAATATACACGGGAATAAAAAAATTAAATAAATATGGCTTATCATGCCGTTTTATAAATAATAGTTGTATTAATATCCGTTAGTCTCCATGTTCGTATTTAAAAAGCAATGACAAATCACAACAAATTAAAAAACTTACACATTCAAAATATCAAGCTTGAACTCAATATCAAGCATAGAACTTAATAGAAAAATATGTCAGTTGATAAGCATTGTTTTTTAAGTGGAAAAATTTAAAATGTTTTAGAAGAATAGGACTCCAAAATAGCGATATTTTGCTAAAAAGTACGGTAAAAAGATAAGATTTTATATTCACAACAAAAGTTTATTTTAAAACTCATCGCTGTATTAATACGTAGAAATTTTTCCAGAGATAATCATTCGCCTTATATACAATATTTCAAATGAAAATCAAATTTCAAATTAATTGCTTAAAAGGCGCCAAGGCCAACATAGTGAAAAAGATTCCATGCCGGGACTCGAACCCGGGCCATCAGTATAGCACACTGACATTCTACCGACTAAACCACATGGAACGACACCCAGCATGTAAAATTTCTCACTATTACATGTTGGCAAGGCTACAAACGCAGCACAAGATGGAATATTTATCGTGAGCCACCGACATGGGGGTAAAAACACGAAACTTAATTAAATCCAGCATCGATTGAAACTATATTAATACTTGGAAATTTTTCCAGGGAGAAACATTCACCTTGCATACAATATTTCAAATTAAAATTGTCATTTGAAATTTGATGTTCATTTGAAATATTGTATGCAAGGCGAATTGTTCCCTCTGGAAAAATTTCCAAGTATTAATATAATTTCAATCGATGCTGGATTTAATTAAGTTTCGTGTTTGCATCATGTTGGTGGCTCACGCTAAATATTCCAACTTGTGCTGCGTATGCAGCCTTGCCAACATATAATAGTGAGAAATTTTCCAGCCTGGGTATCGTTCCATGTGGTTAAGTCGGTAGAATGTCAGTGCGCTGTACTGATGGCCCGGGTTCGAGTCCCAGCATGGAATCTTTTTCACTATTTGCGCCTTTTAAGCAATTAATTTGAAATTTGATTTTCATTTGAAATCATCACAGTGTCGTTCGTCACAAGACAAATCGTCGTTAAGACAAGTTCGTCACAAATTGGTCACAGTGTGACGTCAAAGCATTGTCGCTTTCGTCACAAGTTCGTCACAAAGTTAATGCCAAAATAGTCACAAATGACACACTTTTCACAAATTTGTCACACCGTGACTTCACAGAGCGGTCACAGTGTGAAGTCACAAACGACCTCTAAAACGGCCATAACGACCTCGCTTTCTAGTCACTATGACGTCACATCGACGGTCACAAAATCACAGTGTGACTTCACAACGACGTCGCCGTGACGTCATTATACCTTACGGGAAGTGTCCTGAGACCCCTTGAATCAGGCTGTTTTTAACAATTTGACGTTTATTGCTTTTATACTGTTACTGGCCATTGCCTTATGCATATATAACATTATGCATATATAACGTTGTTATCTGGCCCTTAAAAGCCGATGGTACATAGAGTACGTCGCCTCTGTTATTATGTATGTCCAAACCGTCCATATCTTTAAGGGTTAATATCTCGGTTAATTACTGACGATTTTTTTTTCGAAAATCTTGATCAGCAATGATTTTATACTTCTGCTACGATAGGTACCTCCAGCGCTGCTCAACACTTTTGCTGAATGCCCGTAAATCAAAATTTGTGTGTAACGGATAAATGCGATTTTCTCAAAAACTATGTGACCTAGAGTAATCACTATAATTTTCCTGCAAGGTTTAAATTAACGTCTACTACCTCTAATTTTTTCATAATTTAAGTTTCAGTAGAATCGAAATTAGGTGGTCGGGGAGGGGGGGGGGACATATTTTTGCGCTACATTTTCGACGATATCTTGAAAATGTAATACCTAAAATTAAAAGAAATGTATTTTTGAATTCAACGTTAGCTTTCACGCGCTACCCTAATTGATATACGAAGAAAATATTTTATTTTCAAGTAACTTAATTTTCCCCTCCACATTTTTACTAAATGTATTTATAAATGTTTAATAATCTGAAAATATGTGGATCAATAGTCTTTATTATTTCCCCCAATTTGAACTTTCCACGAGACATAGTTTACGAGTAAAATCGCTGCAACAGACAGTCACAGAAATGATCTTATAATGGTTCCGCTTTTATTTTTTAAGTACGGAACCCTAAAAATGGAAAATTTCAAAATGATCGCCGAAATGGCGGACGAAAACCAAAAACATCTGCTAGAGATGACATGAAACTGAAGCCTATAGTTAAGAAAAGCCGTTTTAAAAGTGTGCGATTTTTACACCGAAAATGGAAAGAAGAAGGAGTTGAAGTTTCTACATCGACAACATTACGACGTCTCCATAAATTTAAGTTTGAATCTCGTGTATCGAAAGCAAAAACCACTCATGACTGCAAAACAAATGCGTATAAGATTGAATTGGTGTTAATCAAGACGTTTATGGAGCGAACAAGATTGGGAAAATATATTATTTAGTGAATAAAGTATGTTCTGTGTTTCATATGGTAATCAAAGTATTCGAGTTTGGAGAATGAACCAAGAAGCATTTGATAAAAAATGCCTTAAACGTTCTATAAAATTTGCTGCTAGTTTCATGGTTTGGGGTTGCATGAGTGCAGAAGGACCTGAAAGGTTATGCATCGTCTACGTAAAGGCTAACTCTCAGATATAACAAGAAATTTTGGAATATTACATGATTCCATCATCAGTAGATTTATTTGAAGATGATTTCATCTTTCAACAAGATTTAGCGTCCCCGCATACCTCGGTGTCAACTAAGAATTGGTTCCGTCATCGCAAAATTAAGGTACTTCCTTGGCCACCAAACTCACCAGACCTCAATCCCATCGAAAACTTATGGTGTATAATGAAGAAAAAATTCCAAGAAAATCCTCCTTCAAGTAAAACTGAGTTAGTAGCACGTATAAAGTCTAATAAATTTTAGAAAATCATTATTTTCAAATAAAAAACAGATGTGGTATTAATATTGTGTGAAAAGTTAAACGCGCGTTTTTTTAATTCATTTCATGTTTCAATAGAAAAACAATAGCGCGTGTTATCTAAATAGATCAACTACAAGCACCCAGTGTACTTTATTTTTTTATTGTATCATTCTCTATATTTATATTATGATCTTAAAACAATTTTTTTTTACGATTGTGATTTATTTTTTTCCAGCTGCTAAATTTATTCCAATGTTATTTACAATCTTTTTGTGCTGCCTTTTTTATACAGAGTGCAAAAAGGTCAAAAGTTTTTTATTTTATATACAAAAAAGGGGGAGGGTGCAAGGAAGGTGAAAGGAAAGAAAATTAAATGTTTAATTTATGTTAAGAAGAAAAATGTTGAAGAAAATTTTAGATAAAAAATGTTTTTTAGAAAAATGATAAATTAGATTAGAAAAACAAACTCTGTATAAGAACGCAAAAACTAAAATAATAACCATTTATTATTTTTTACATTACTTAATATGTACTTTTATTCAATAAATTTAATGGGCAATTGATGAGATTTTATGCTGCACAAATGCCTTTAGGATAACGAGTTTTATACATGATTTCTTTCTGTTTTTCCTTTTTATGTGTTTCATTTCGTTTTCTGTAATGTTTAGATATTTAGTTTTGGATTAAACTATTTATTTACAATGTATATTTAAAAAAACGTTCTCTGGGATATAGAGGAACTAATGAAACACTTTTAGAAATAATTACACTAACAATAAAAGCATTAATTGTAGTATAAACATAAATTTTCCGCATAAGTAATCGCATATTATAAATAGAAATAAAAATCCACATTAAAATTTGAAAACCTATTAAAATATTTTATACAAATAATTTGAGCTATTTTCTTTTACTTCTTTTACGCCATTCACTTGTAGGTAGGCATTATTATCTGAAACAGATATTATCCAGCAGGAGAAAGCATTATTATCGGATGGCTAAAGAGTATTATTGTGCTTCTAAGATTTTATATGCTAAGCAATTATGCGCATGTGGGTACATGTAAATTGTTTTTAATAAATTGCTACGTTCTTCGCGTCTTCGCATAAGTTGAATTGTGAGGGGAATCATCATTGGTTCCGAAGAGCCATGCAAGATGTCTCAAAATTTCTATGAAGTATTTTAATTATTAAGACTGTAAAAGGAGAATATAAAAAATAAATAATATTGGATGTTGCAACTCACCGATTTATCAGCTCATTTATTACTGTTATTTTCTTTTTCAGTAAAATAAGTGAATTTGAATATGAATAGCTTACGATGCACACAGTTAACACTTTCTAATGTAGTAGTGATGTAGTAGTTTCATCATAGAAAAAAAAAAAAAACATAAATAGAAAACAAAAAACCCCTGTAAATAGGCAGTAGCTGTTGGTAAAAAGCACTTGTTTGAGTTTTCTCGATCAGTTCACACATTTTTTATGTACATTAGAGGGAGAAATTAGCGCTTATGCAGAGAATCTTTCACAGAGAGAGACAGGAGGTTTAATTAATTTTTCTTCAATTCACAGCTATAGTGTACCAGTTTGCGGTTTATTGTCAGGTTTTCCAATAACAAGTTACATAAACATTTTTCGAAAAATATTCGCTTCTGCTTAAAATTCCGGCATCAGTGGAAGCTCCTAGGAGTTAAAATTGTTGGAGGTGCTGCTCTAGAAAAGTTTTTCCCTTTCTTGTAAAACCCCGCACATTTCGCTAGAAAAATATAAAATCTATAATTATAAAAACTATAAAATATAAAAGTAAACACTATAATATATAAAATATAAAACCATATCATTAAACAGGACATTTTCTAAATTTTAAGATGGCCTATTTTTTATTGTTTTAATTATAAGCTCTCGTTAAGTAAATACTTGGCATAATACTCAAAATTTTAAAGAAAATCTGCTAAAAAAAAAAAAAAAAAAAAAAAAAAAAAAAAAAAAAAAAAAAATATGTATATAAGTTTTCAAACCAATTTGTAACACTGACAGTTAATGCTACATAAAAACAAAGCATAGAAACATTTGTACATATAGTTTCATTTACATTTGGCTACTTATTTTTATTTTATAAAATGGTAATTTAAAATGCATTCACTTACTTGAAAATAACTTTGTATATAAGTTTTCAAACCAATTTGTAACACTGACAGTTAATGCTACATAAAAACAAAGCATAGAAACATTTGTACATATAGTTTCATTTACATTTGGCTACTTATTTTTATTTTATAAAATGGTAATTTAAAATGCATCACTTACTTGAAAATAACTTTAAATCTTAATGCCATTTAGTTAACTTCTTTCAAAGTAAAATTTAATTGTTTTGTTATTAGAGAATGTTTTGACATAAAATTCGCCTGCAAAATAGAATTGAAATCTGCTTTAGATAGCAGAAGTTTAAAAAACCGCACATAATAGCATCTAGCAGTATATGTTTTATTTTGCTTTCTGTTAGCTGACATTTCTCATTTGTTAAATAATTATCATTAAAATTAATCATTTAAGGACCGAATAGTTTTATTTTAATGTAAATATTTATATATTCAGGATAATATTTTAATTATAATAAATCAGTTTTTTCCCCTACAGTGTGAACGTTATACAGTAAAGTACTCCCAATGAATTTGTTTTATTTCGTAGAAAATTATATTTTGTTAATAATGATAGTCATTCACATTCATTTGTTCACAAATTTATTCTGAAAATTGATTAACGATATTTCCTAAACTAGAAATCTTTATAAAATGCACTTATTTGGAATAGTTAATCTGGCAGTATGTATTTAAATGAATACGAGAAAAATTTTAAATAAATAGTTTGTGATGATCGTTATCCTCTCAAACTAATCTCACATATTAGAGTTAATCCTAAGGAATTTTATAGCAAATTTTATTTAGATATAATTCTTGAATACATCTTAGCACTAAACGACTAGTCGGATTTGCCAATCCCAAAACTTTCTTCTATCTTACACATGTTAATACTTCAAAATTCGCTATCACAGTATCAAAATTAAATGGCAATCTATGCCCATCATGAGGATTCTAGAGAAATGAAATTCCGTGTATTAGTTCTTGAGATATGACTATCGCTAAAGTCGTGTAGATGCTGCAAAATGCAGCATAGCAGCGACACTTGTTGGAAGATTTACAACAAAACATAATAAGCAACATCTTATGCCAACTTCTAACTGAATCTGAATTTTGAGGAAAATCCGTGCATTAGATTTTGAGATAGAGCTGTTGCGGAAATTGTTAAAATACTGCATAGCAGCGCTACCTATTGGGTTGGGTTGGGTTGATTTTTGACGGCCAATTATCTACACGAGGGATATAGGCCCGGGGGGAGTGCCCTCCGTGGGGGTCTTTCTAAGGGAACCTAATCCGTATTAACGCATGGAAGATCCACGGCTCGAAGAAAACCACGAAAACTCCGAACGATTAGGCCGACGGGCGCGATTGGGATCGAACCCAGCACCTCCCGTCTACCAGCTTCGAGAGCAGAACCTCTCGGCCACTGGTGGGGCCCGCTACCTATTGGGAGATTTAAACCAAAAAATGATCAGCAGCAATCTATATCAGTGAACGCCGAAACATAATGAGCACCAATATTTATCAAGATATACCTCAATCTGAAATTTGATAAAAATTCGTACATTATTTCTTAAGATAGAGAGGTATTTCGAAAATCGTGAAAAATGCAGCATAGTAGCGCCAGCTGTTGGGCGATTTACACCAAAATATAATCAACACCAACGTGTATCAAGGTATACCTGAATAAGAAGTTCGATGAAAAATCATGCATTATAGTTCTTGAGATAGAACTACTGCGGAAATCGTGAAAAATGCAGCATAGCAGTGCCACCTGCCTGGAGATTTACACCAAAAACTAATCAGTACACATTTATATCAGGTACTAACTGAATATAAATTTTTATTGAATTCCGAAAATTAGTTATTGAGGTAGAGCGACCATAAAATTTGTCTCACATACAGAAACAGACAGACATAGTCACAAACTCACAGTCAGACATTTTGTAGAAAATGCTTTTCGGGGTCCCTGACCCCTAAAACGTGTAAATCCATCAAAAACTAGATGTCTAAAATTTTCACAAATCCAATACTTTCTTCTTGCAAAGATAGAAGAAAGTAATAAAGTAAAAAGGCTTTTATTATAACGAGAAATACGATGTATTTTATAGTGCTATAAAGATAATATTTTAGCAACAACGATTTTATTAGTAAAAATATTCACAGGATTGATAATATTAGAAAATATGGCACAGGAGAATTATATTTAGATACAACTTTACAGCCTATAATATTTTCAAATAAAAAAAATGTCTGAATGTAGAAAAAAAAAAACATAATAGCATTCATCTTGTCTCTTTATGTATTTGAAACAAGTTTTAATATTATATCAACATTGGCAATTATTTTGTATAAAATTTTAAAATTTTATTAAATATTTGCAAAATAAAGAAATAAAAAAAATAACAATGCTATTCTAAAGAAATGTTTTAAACTTTCAAGCTTTTAAAATAAATGAAATTCAAACATGGAAATCCATTTCTCTGTGGGGAAGACAAGAATCGATTTATTGGGAAAATTACCATTCTATTTTTATAGTAAATTGGAATTCCCAAAGTTCTATTTATTGTGTTATTTTTATTTTTATTTTTGTTTTAGAATAGATTTTGTATTTTAAAAATGGAAGTTAGGTTCAAATTTGAAAATTTACTTTAATATAAAGTAGGCCTGAGATCGGATTCGAACCCTATATTTTTATGCATCTTCTGTATGTTTCAATTTTCAGTGGTTCGTGCTTTATATGCCCTGAAAATATGTAGTCACGCTCGTAAAAGTGTACGTTATATACTCAGAGTTTAATAGTTCTTAAACAGAGCAAGAAAGTCTGGACTTCAAAATTTCTGTAGTAAATATAAGCAGAAACGTGCTTGCACTTTTAACATCCATCTTCAGCTCTAAATGAAGTCAATGATGCATAGCCATCGACCAATGCTATGGAGCAATCAAATTCTGTGTTTTTTGTTTTTTTTCTAATGCACTGTCACTTTTCATAATTATTTAACTTAAGATGTCAAAAATATTTATGCGTTTGTACGGGTATATTGCCAGTGGATGCAAAACGCAAAGTGTGCCAAAAGTATTTATTTTCTAAGCATTCATTTTCTTTCATTTATTTTATTACAAGATTATCTTGTCAATGATCTCTCATCAACTCCTTTCCTCTCTCCAGCGTGGAAATTACTTTTTTAACTCTTTTGCCTCGTGTCTTGTTTCTTTTCTTTTTATTTTGTTTTAAAAAACATGGATCTTTTGGTTTCTTCTTGCTTTATTCTTTTATATTTCTTTATTTATTATTATTATTTATATTTATATTTTTTAATTTACTTCTTTTCTTTTCTTTTAATTATGTTTATTTCTTTTATTTCCATTTTTCCCTATCAATGCTCCTTTCAGCTAGCGCCTTTGACCTTATCCCCTTACGAACACATGTTTACTGTAGCTGATGACGAGCTGTTAATATTTTTAGCTCGAAACGTGTCGTATGTATTGTTTTTATTTTATGGTGATTTTTTACAAAGATTTATTATTTTAATTATTTTAATTTTACAATTATTTATCTGGTATTCTTTAAATACAAAAGAAGGAGATTTGTATAGTGAAGTAATTCTTTTGAATTTTCATTAAAATATTTCGTGACACAAAAATAAGTATAAATTTTAAATGATTGTTTTATTAAGTATTGCGTTATGAATTAAAATATTTTTTTAGATTTTATAGCCTTTTTTTTTTATTTTATATTCTACACTAATTAAATGCAGAATTTTAAATTAATTATTCAATTTGCATGAATACACTATAGAATATGTAAGTAGATACTTTCTTAGAATTAAAAAAGAATGAATCATAATTTTTGAACTTAATTAGCATTAATATGACAAACCAAACTTTTAACAGTTCATAAAAATAATGGAAGAGAGAATTTTATATGAATGCAAATATTTAAATCAAATAATGAAGTAATTCTAAAAGATAGCTAAATTAAACTATAAAATATAAACACGAAATTTAATTAATATACTTACTTTCCTTTTCATATCTATTTTTTTCAAACATATATAAAGAAGTATTACAGAGAAATCGCTAGTATTTTGCTGTATGAGGCAAACGTATATTCCCGTGGATTATTTTATTTTGCAAACACATCTTATTTCCCCTGATATGTTGGATATGTTTATGCAATTTCATATATTCGATTCTTTCATATTCAGTATGTTCTTTTCATTTTATTTGCTTCTATCTAGTGTTAATATTTTTCAAGGAAAGTTATACACATCCTTCCATATTTAAACAAAACTGAAGAAAAAGATGTGTGAAATTAAAGCATAGTGCTTTTTTTATCACTGAGAATAACGCTAATCACAATATATTACTACTATATCACTTGATGTAATAAAATAAATGTAAATAAATTGTTGTTTAATTAAGAAATTACGGTAATTTCTTTTTAACTGAAATAAAGAATAAGATATTTCTTTATGTTCCAAAAGAAATCAAAACTAAACTAATAAATCGATTTTGTTCACGGCCAGAGTAACAGAGATTGAAATGCAAAATTGATAAATTCAAATTCTTATTTTTACCTTTAAAAATACTTAAATAGACGACCTATACAAAAAGTAACACTGTACGTTATAAATTAAGAACATCTACCAATTTACGCATTTACTCATTCCACATCTACAGACATAAAACTGCATCTATACATCTATGTAACTGCATCTGCACATCTACATATTTATATCTGAATCTGTCCATCTATACACGTACATCTGCACACTTACATCTAACTTCTTCATTTGTATAACCACAGCTACACATTTGCGTCTGGTTTTATACATTTACATATAAATATCTACATCTAACCTCTTCATCTACATGTCTATAGCTATCATTCAGCACCTATATTTATACATCTACATCTACACATGTACTCCCTACTATGTTTTTCCTCTAAATCAGCACATCACATCCAGAGATATGCATTTACGGACAACAGTTTCATCTGCGCATCTCCATCTTCATCACCATAGCTGTATGTATATATACACATATACAGGTATACATTTCTACACTTTTGTTTATGCATATAGATCTGCGATTTCATATCTGAAATTATATACTTAAAGCTTCCTCTAAACATGTCCATTATTGTCTCCAAATCCACTGATCTCCATACATACTTCTTCACATAAACATTTGCATATATATCAACGCATCCATATAATCTGGATCTACAACTAACATTTATTCACCTACACATTAATATTTGCATGTACATGAAATAATTTACATGAAATCATCAACATTTACACCTACATCGTGGCTCAAGTAAAACTTAATAGCTTAACTAAAATTGAGGAATCGTCGATAACAAAAGTGTTCTGTAATATTTCGTAATAACGGTCTTCAAACAAGTGCAATTAATAGGAACCATTCTGTTGTTAACATTCTTTACGATTATTTGATATATGTGTATCAGAATTGCTATTACATTTTATTGTTTCCAAGAAAATGAAAGAAAATTTATGTTGAACTATTTTTCCACGTGCAACCTGCATTATAAATGTTTATTCGAACTATATTGTTTGGCAACTGTCGTTAAATTCTGTTTCTGATTTTAGTACTTTATATTTTGATATGTAATATGTAAGCTGTTCATTTTACTTGATCGTATTTCTATTAAATATATTTTTCCTATTTAACTGCGCTTCTTACTCTGCATTGATACTTATTTAAGTAGTGTATTTTACAATTTAATTTTAACAATTTTTTTCTATCAAAAAGTATGTGTAATGCTAACCCTTTTAAATTAAAAATAACTCGATTAAATAAATCATCATCTATTTGTTCACTTTTATGATTCATTTTTTTTTTCAATCTGTGGGAGAAAAGATTTCAATCCTATCTAATCCTATTTTCATTCTAGAATTGTAAATTTCCTTCCCTAGATCTAATACTTAATAAAAATGCCACTGAAAATCAAAATATGTTGCATTCCGAGTATTGGCAATAGCTTAAATTTAGAAAGAAATTTTAATGTATAAAACATTAGATTTTATTTTTCCTCAACAGTCAAAATAAGAAATTGGGTTTAAATATCAACGTGACAGCATATGTTATAAATATGAAATGAAATGTTGTGAATATCCCTTTTACTATTATGAGGGAAGATATATAATCAAAACTATGATGCTGAAAATAAATATTTTTTTAGCATTTTACGAAAGATAATATGAGAGAAAAATTTTTAAAAGTAATAATTTATTTTCATATATTCATTTTTGTATACCACTTGTAATTTGCTTCGAAAAATCTTATTTTACTGGGATACAAAATCCTTATATTAAATAATTCATATGTTTAGCGTTAAGAAATAATTTTGACATAAATTTATACTAGTAAATCTGCAGATCAGGAGCCTCAACGTCACCTCTGCAAGTCATGGTTTTTAGACTCACTTTGGTAATGTTCAGTTTCCTGCAAACCGCAATTTACAGTTTTCAAATTACGTAATTATTTATAAGAATAAAAAATACGAAGTTTTCAGACATTAGAAGTATTAAATTAAAAACGTTATGGAAGGATATTTCGAAATTTTCATGAGCTGTTAATTCTGGTATATATTTTTTAAATAATAAAGTAGATTTCTTCAGGGGGCTCCGCCCCCCTGAACCCCCCGTGGTCTTATTAATTTACATACGTAACTTTTTATTGATTGCGCTAATGGTTAGCGCAAATCTTAGATTTCTTTTTACACTTCCGAGCCTTATTTTTCAATACTGGTAACACAGAAAATGATTTACATTGACGCAATTATATTAAACGTTTAGGTTTTATGAATGAAAATGTAATTTCCTTTAAAAATAAAATAATTTTCATTCATATTTTCTGAAATGAGGCGGCATTAAGAAGTAACACCCGTCAAAAAACATTTTTTCAGGCAAGCTATTTAATACTTGGTTTTTAAGAATGAAAATATTTATTTCCCGATACAATGACGTCATTTTCGACAACGATATTTTTGCGGTGCATAATTTTGATATTTACTATATATTTGCTCTTCAAAAGTTTTTTTTCCTCATTGGAATTTTCGATTAAGAATTAACATTTCTGTTAGCTGTGTGCAGACGATAAACCATGAGATATTAGTAACATTTTTTTTTAATAATAAGAATTAATATCATAACACAAGCCCCTTTTATTTCAACCTCAAAGCGTATTCGTTTTATTTTTGATATATGAGATCAAATTCACCTTCTTTTCGTATTTTCGCTTTATTTCTAATATGAAGGCATATCTATTCATGTCTATTTTTTATTTCATTTTCCTCTCGCACATAAAAATCTTTCAAATCAAAATTAACTGGTTAGGATAAATTTTTATTCCGGGATTGAATTTTCGTGGAAACGGCGAAAAAAAAAAAAAAAAAAAAAAAGACTGTTAAATTTCATAGCAAAATGTCGATTTATTCCTTATGAAAATAATGAACTTTTTAATTTAAAAGAAAAATATTTGAACAAAATAAATAGAACGTAGTCTTTCTTTATTTCTGTGGTAAATTCCATCTATATGTAAAGACACAAAGGCATTAATTCGTCCCTTTTGACTTTGATTTAACTTCAAACAATTACACATACTTTCACATTTACGATATTTTTAGGTGTAGGTCGCTGCTAGGTAACAGTTAAAAGATAATAAAAACAATTAAATATGTGCTTAAAAAGAAAATTTATATTAAAAAAATATTTTATATTATTGAAACACATATATAAAATCCCTCCATAAAAGTTATACACCGAATTTAAAAACTCTGACAAATGTATATACAAAATTTCAAACTAATATGAATAATGAATGGTTCTAATTAGGAAATTTCATCATCCTTAATTTAGCATTTAAATCCTTTAATCATATGAGCCATTTCTTTTCAACAAATAAAAATGGAAAAATCGTCTGAATTGCTATAGGAAAGCATTAAGTCGCAAAATAAAATGTTCTATATATTCCGAACGAATAAACCAAATTTAACCAAAAACTATACAGCTAAATCCGGGGATTTCACCAACATGCATCCTTAATTTTAAGATAATCGGATGCTTTTTACGGCAGTTATCGCGGAACAGACAGACAGACTAACAGACAGACAGACTAACGGAAACCAAAACTTTTCGTGTCTCCACAGTAAGCCTTCACTGACGTTTCGGCAAAAATAGAAACTTATAACTATGAACAGCAATATTTTTAAGTATAAAAATTATGAAAATGAATACTTTTATTTTATCTGGTCTTAAATCATGTTTTAAGTATCACAATTAAATGTAATATTTTTTTATTTCTTTAATTGAAACATGAAAGTTTGATTTAAAAAAAATTAATATTTTAAAATCATTTAAAAAAAATTAATATCTTTTCTTTTTCAGTGTTCGTACGCCGCTAAAAATTCAGTGGATTTAAAGAGTTTGAATGCCAGGATTTTCATACAGTAATGATCTCCATATCTGAATACAGAACAGTTTCTATCAAATAAGGCAAATGTTACTTTATGAAAACTCTGGCATTCCCCCCCCCCCCCCCTGAGGCTGACAAACACTGTATGCTTAACGTTTCACATTTTCTTACATTTTAAAACCATTTTCACAGACTCCCCCCAAAAAATGTAACATAGTTTTAATGATAAATAATTTTATTAGCTTTTTTTCTCCTTTGAGATCAGTTTCAAATTAATGAACAAAATATGTTTAGCCATATGGGCCTTATATTGCACTAACATTACAATCAATCTTTACGAGAGCATAAACCCATTTTTGGCTTTGTCGCAGTCTTACATAAATAAACATTATTCGCGTTAAATATATATGCTCTAAATATCTTCCTAATAATAATTTTAATTGCGTATAAGAGTATAAGGAAGATGACAAAAGTATCTCCTTCAGAAGGATGCAACAGCAGATGAAAACTTCTATGAAATATCTATACTATGGAAAAGATGGTCTGTAGACTTTATCTTATTTTCAGTACTATCGTGCCCTATATTTTGTTTCATTATTTTTTTCCGGGAACTAATGTTATTCTTTGACCAGCCCAATTGGCAATGGCAGATCGACGATAGGGTGCATTGTGCTGAATCTGTACCATCCGAGATTGGAGAGTTGAATAGCTTGCATAAGACAGAAACGTTTTAGGAGTCACAGCACTGATATTGTGATCTTTATCATTTTTTTAATTCTGGCAAACACTTAAAAAAGTTTTCGTTATTATTTGTTCAACCCCAAAAAGAAGAAGTGATAGTTTAGGAAAAAGCATCTACTAATTATATTCACGGTTACGATTTTACATAAAAAATTTCTATATACGACAATAGTCTTTTCTCATTTAAATATCACTAACGATGTAGATTAGCTTAAGATATGCCAATACGTTTGAGTAACTAATTTTATTCAAATATCACATTTTTTAAAACCAAATAAAGTTTTCTTCATACGGTCGTCGAAAGTGTAGTTATGGCTGCTTTTGTTTCTGCTCCTAAATCAGTAATGTATTTTATAGCAAAAGTATATTTTAAGAAACCAAAAAATAGGTAAAACATGGTAAAACATTATTTTCGTGAACAATCAGTTACGAAGAACATTCTCTCTGCAATAACTGTGGCTATATTTCTATAAAAGCGATCACCGACAATTTTATGTGATGTTATGAGTGTAATGAAATATCCGTATAGATATCTCATATATTCCTGAAATTTTACAGTTATTTTTATAAATTAACATACATAAAACATAAAAAAATCATAAAAGTGATAATTTGAATGCTTATAGTTACAGAAATTTTTGGTTTATGAATTAGATTGTACTACATCAACTGACCTACAAATAGAAAAAACATAATAAAGTGTTATTAGGTTTGTTGGAGAACATTTATCGTAATTATTAAATATTGCTTCATTTATGCTTAAAATTGTAAAAATGATATAGTAACTGCATAAAAATAATTTGCTCAACAGCTTCCTCTACGACTATGTTAATCAAAAACGTATACAGGCTTACAACCCATTTAAAAGTGGACGGCTAAATCACCTTAATATACTATATATTCAATCACTTAAAAAGAAAATGCTGCAAAAAGAAAAATAGAAAAGTTATCAATGTGCTGTTTAAAATGTAGTTCTTTGATACATCATATTTTGTAACACATAATAGTTGTTTAATAACATTATTTTATATCTAAAACAATTGCATATACATAATCAATAAATCTGACGCTTATAATGGAATTTAAAAAATCATAAATATTCTTTTGGCTCATTACCATATAAAACATAATCAAATATAAAATAAAATTTTGTACATAATGAAGGGAACGAATATTTTTTCCAACTGGATTAAATGATATTCAAGGATGGAGTATCACAGTTGACGTTTATTCCAACAGAGCGAAAAATGTCCAGACCAGGAATCGAACTTGGATACTTGGCGTGCCGTGCCAATGCCTTACCTGTTAGGCTATCCGGACGATAACTGGCTGACATAATTCACTCTTATTTGTTAGACTTGGCTGCGAACTGCAGCGCTAGTTTCATTCATCGGAGCTATAGCTATAGCATTTACATGATGAAAGTGTGTTTTAACACGGAAACTCCTGTATACCATGAATTAGGTCATAATGAAGGGAACGAATATTTTTCCCAACTGGATTAAATCATATTCGAGGATGGAGTATCACAGTTGACGTTTATTCCAACAGAGCGAAAAATGTCCAGACCAGTAATCGAACCTGGATACTTGGCGAAGAAGAGTGAATTATGTCAGCCAGTTACCGTCCGGATAGCCTAACAGGTAAGGCATAGGCACGGCACGCCAAGTATCCAGGTTCGATTCCTGGTCTGAACATTTTTCGCTCTGTTGGATTAAACGTCAACTGTGATACTCCATCCTCGAATATGATTTAATCCAGTTGGAAAAAATATTCGTTCCCTTCATTGTGACCTAATACATGGTATACAGGAGTTTCCGTGTTAAAACACACTTTCATCATGTAAATGCTATAGTTAGCTCGGATGAATGAAACTAGCGCTGCAGTTTGCAGCCAAGTCCAACAAATAAGAGTGAATTATGTCAGCCAGTTATCGTGCGGATAGTCTAACAGGTAAGGCATTGGCACGGCACGCCAAGTATCCAGGTTTGATTCCTGGTCTGGACATTTTTCGCTCTGTTGGAATAACGTCAACTGTGATACTCCATCCTCGAATATGATTTAATGCAGTTGGAAAAAATATTTGTTCCCTTCATTATGACCTAATACATGGTATACAGGAGTTTCCGTGTTAAAACACACTTTAATCATGTAAATGCTATAGTTATAGCTCGGATGAATGAAACTAGCGCTGCAGTTCGCAGCCAAGTCCAACAAATAAGAGTGAATTATGTCAGCCAGTTATCGTCCGGATAGCCTAACAGGAACCAAAGAAAGATACAGCACATTCGATTGTGATCCAGTTTGTGCGCGAGATGAACAGTACTTTGTACTGTAAAAATGTCTTTTTTTTCAGTGTATCTCTATTACACTGCTGCTTATTCTTTAAAGTAGGGGTGCACAACCTTTTTAAGAGAAAGACACTTATAAAAATGTCTGGGTTGTCGAGGGCCACATCAGTAACACAGAGATAATTTTATTTCGGGGAGGTTATGTGTGGCCTATAATCAGACAAAAAATATGGTTTTAGAGGGGGGCGGTTACTCCTCTAAGTTCCCCTATACAGTTAACATGTCAAATTGAGTTGACAAGAATATATCAACAGTTTACAATTGTATATATAACAGAGATATAGCAAGGATTATTTTCAAGGAATGATAATACTCCTTGACTTTATTGCACTGAGTAAATTTTGTTTTATTAAAACTGCTAAAAAACAAACATAGGCATGAAAGTGGTTAGTAAGAAAACGTGAACTTTATGAACAAAGGGGAGAGGAGGAACCGATCAACGAAATTTGAAAATTTTCCGTCCTTGATCAACAAAATTCGCAATTTTTCCGAAGCCAATTGACAAAATTAGCGATTTTTTCGCGTTTGATCGACGAAATCCTCTATTTTTCTACGCCTGATTGACAAAATTCGCGATTTTGTCGTGTTTGACCAACGAAATTTGCTATCTTTCCGCGCCCGATCAACGAAATTCGCGATTCTTAGCTGACTCTGACGAAATTTGCAAGTTTTTCCTGCGGCAAATTGACAAAATTCGCGATTTTTTGTCGCGATAAACGAGCGAATCTTACGCTTTTTCCGCAGCGGATGAATGAAATGTTAAAATTTTCCGCTCCTGATCGACAAAATTCGTGATTTTTTCGCCCCCGACCAACGAAATTCGCAATTTTTCGGAGCGCGATTGACAAAACTGGCGATTTTTCCGTGCCCGATTGACGAAATTTGCGATTATTTCGCGCCTCAACGACGAATTTTGCGATTTTTCCGCGCCTGATCAAAAAAATTCGCAATTTTACCTTGCCCTACCAACGAAACTTGCGATTTTTCCGAGTCCGATCGATAAAACTCGCGATTTTTACGAGCCCAATCGGCAAAATTTGAGATTTTTCCGCGCTTCATCGACAAAATTCTCGATATATTCCATGTTCGATCAACGAAATTTGCTGTTTTTCCGCGCTTTACTGACAAAATTCACGATTTTTCTGTGTCCGATCCACAAAATTCGTGATTTTTCAGACCCTCATCGACGAAATTCGCTATTTTTCCGCACCTCATCAAGGAAATTCGCGGTTTTTCCGAACCCGATTAACGAAATTCGCGATTCTTAACTAACGAAATTTTCCATTTTTCCTTCGACAAATTGTAGAAATTCGCGATTTTTTCTCGCGACTGACGAAACTCAATATTTTTTCGCAGACGATCAACAAAATTGACGATTTTTCTGTTCCCGAGCAACGAAATTCGCGATTTTTCCGCACCCGGCCAACAAAATTCGCTTCCGTGCCCGACTAACGAAATTCGCTATTTTTCCGTGCCCGACTAACGAAATTCAAGGTTTTTCCGTGCCCGACCAACGAAATTCAAGATTTTTCCGCAGCCAATCGACAAATTCACGATTTTTTTTGTACTGACATATGGACAAAAATTGCAACTTTTCTCAATAATAAATTGTCGGAATTCGCGGGCCACACGTTAACCCATCGCGGGCCACTTTTGGCCCGCGGGTCACAGGTTGTGCACCTGTACTTTAAAGCAATGAATCACAATATCTAAAATATAATTTTAATGTCTTAATATTCCCATTAAAAAAAGGTAACCGAGTTTCATTCATTATAACTCTTCTTTCATAAAATATGTGGATAAATAAAGGTTATTAATTTATTCACTATACTTCGTCTAGTTTTGTTAATTTTTAGTACGTACTGTATTAAAGAACAATAGTTTAAAAGTACCAAACTGTACAAATCTTGACCTGCAAAATATAAATGTGAAAAATAAAATACAGTTCTGAGCTTATTCTGGTGTAATGTATATTTAAACAATTTAACTCAACTTCACAATTATTTTATGTTCACGAAAATTAGAACTTTTTTTTTTTTTTTTTTTAATAATTTAGTTTAACTCCTGACTCCGGTATCTTATAGTTAATCTGATATCATGATTAATGTGCATTGTTTTTTCTTTTGAATTTTGTGCTTTAATGAATCGATTACTGTAATAAACATGCCTTAGTTAATTACCTTATCGTAACAATCAAATACTCATTGCTGAGAAAGATTTTCTTTTTTAATACTAGGGGCTCTGCTCCCTACGAGCTACGATTGCCAACCCCCATTCAGAGATCGCAAATTCTGAAAACAAGCTAATTTGATAGTCTTTAAAAAGATTGTGGAAGATTGAACTGAATTGAACTAATTGAATTAATTAAAAAAAAAACAGTGGCGATCTCCCTGTAAATGGGTTTCCGTTCATTTCCCTTTGATTTGGGAATTTTAAGGCCGGATGAGCTGCTGTCAAACATCTACAGGTTGTTTTAATGTTTGATTAAATAAGATCAGTTAAACATTTGACGTATACGGAGTCTTTGCCTTCTAGTATTTTTTAACAACGCTATATGAAAATTGTTTTAAATAAGACATTTTAAATGTATTGTTTTAAATCTAATGTATTTTCACAAAAGTTTTCTCTCTCTTTTTAATATTTACGTGAAAATTCTTTTGTTGTTAGAAAGGAAATATTATTTGAGCTGTCTTAGAATTCACAACAATAGTTATAAAGATCATCTCAAAATATGAAATAAATATATTTTTTAATTTAAACTGTTTGGCAATATTATTATTTGGCCGTTTTATGTAGGACGTAATTTTCTCCATTTACATTCCTCCATTTAACTATATGGCTCTTGACGCATATTAATGAATTTATTATTTAAAAGTTTTCTTTATCTTATACTATTCACTTGTAAATGTAGTTTTTATGACGTAATTTTCAATATTTTCCTGCTTTTAATATGTAATCATATAAGGGGACCAGGTAAGCGAAATTTGGGAAAAAAATCGATTTTTAATTTTTTACCTTTTTATAGAATTAAATAGTTTAAACTTTTATCTTTCCAACGATGTGTCACAAACGTTTATATATTAAAAAAAAGAATTGTTGGAATTATTCATTCTTTCTAAGAGTACTTCACAGCTTAATGGCCATTTGAATCTTTAATTGACTTTTCTCTAAACTTGGATTTTACATGTTTGTGTTCCTTTTTTTCAATATCTATTAAACTTGAGAACTCAATTTTTTTTATTGCTTTTATTATGTTATATTGTATACTTTAACACAGGGATTTAATGGTTTGTTGAGAATTATTTATTTTATGCAGTGAAATCTTACCAAAAATGCTAATTTAAAAATGCCTTTCAATAAATAATTAATAATTAATTTTCAGGTTCATTTAGAAAGAAAATGGGCTGTTAAAATACGTAAAGCATGTTACTCAAACTACTCTAAAAATTCTAGACCTCTATATTTTACCATTTCTGAGAAAAAGGTACATAAAGTTGGTGTATTTTAACATGGCGGAGATAGAGCTTACCCGGTCTCCAGAGTTTTAATTTGAAAAGGTTTTTTTCTGTTTATAATAGTCACGTGTAAGTAAATTTTTTATTTAAATGAAACATTATTCTTTGTTCTGTTTTTACAATTGGCAACTATTTAACACTTTATCCCCGACGGTATTTTAAAGTACCATTAAAATAACTTGTTATAAAATAAATTTAATATATCGATTAGTAGTAATACGGTTTAGAATGAGTTATAAATACTTTATCTTGTTCCAAAAGCATTATTGGTTGCAAACAAAAATATTTTTAAAAAGATGATTTCTTTTTTATTCCATTTTTAAGCTTTCTTGAACTTGAAAGATTGTGATGATAAATTTTCAGTTAGGAAATATTTCTATATTTCTGTTGTAAGACCTTTATTATATTTGTACATTTCCTAAATCTATGAAATACTAAAAAAAAGTTTTAAATAAAAGATTTGAGTCAGTTAGATTTTGCATAAAATCCTTATAAATTCAAATTTAATCAATTAATTTTAATTGGCAAAATCCTTCTAAAAGTTATTATATGATTGTGTAAATCTTCTAATGAAGTCTCAACAATTCCCTAAAAATACTTTAGAAGATGAAATTTTCATGAATTCGTGATTTGGGTTATAAAGGGTTAAAATAATAATGTTTTCTAAAGTATGTAATAAATATCTCTCGAAATGCTGAAAATTTGAATTTAAAATGGATATAAACCCTCAAAAAATTAGTCAAATAAAAAAAATAAATGCAGTCTCACACCCGGAGTTTTTAATGTATACCCTCAGAAAAAATGATTAAGTTACTATATATAATTTTTGCTCCTATAAAACTTTTTTTAATGGAACGATTTTGACTAAATTTAACATTAAATATCTCTTTAAATAATTCTTCGATTTAAAAAATGCCTGCATCAGCGTGTTGTTCAAACATGTCTCTATAATACTGCCAATTTTCTCATTTTTGTGTGCAGTAGCTTTATTAATATTAGCGAAGAAACCCCCTAGGTCACAAAAAATTCATTTACCGCGGTATTACAGAATTAGTTACTTTTCTTAGAATAGAGAAATGCTTGAAAATTATCTCGCAGATGCCATAAAAAAATCTCTAAAATTAGCTATTGTTTTTAAATGAATTTTATTCGAAAGTACATTTTTTTGTCTCTGTTTAAAGACATAAAAATTGCAGTCATGTGATCTATCGAAGTGATGTATGAGCAATAAAAATAACAACCAGTTTTTTTTTAGGATTCTTCCAATAGTGATCTGCACAGTTCCGATTACGATAAGTAAGTCCGTAGAGATAGATTTATACCCTTGTCAGTAAAAATTATAAAGTGTATCACATTTAAATTTATTTATGACATTACCTAATACGCTACATATAACAAAACATATTCTAAACTATATTACCATTTGAATATAAAAAATTCTTAAATTAAATACATTTTTTTTTAATTTCATTTAAAAAATAAATGCGTTTTAGTTTCCGCGGGAGGAATCGTAGTTGAAATTTTTATTGGAGAATAAGTCAATGATGCATTTGTCTTCAATTTATTTGTCCAAATATATTTCCGACTTTTATAAAAAGATCGTTCATTATCCTAATTCTACTCTCTTATTCCAGAACAGCAAAATCAGAGAGTACAAAAACATCATTATTTATGCACTACAACTGAATAAGTACGTAAAAATCACTATATAAATAAGAATTAACTAAACATGGTACTTTTACTGTACGCTATAATATAAGATAGGATACGCATAATTTTTTAATATAATTTTCTATGCAGATAATTCTGATTTATGATACATAAATCTGCCGAAAAACTATTATTATTGAGCCATTTAGACTGACACTTTATAAATGATACAAAAATCATGTTTTTGAAAATGTATATAATATGCTTGAGAAAGTGTTCAAAATATTAAAATTTCATGTAAGTTTATTAAATATTTAGAAAGGAAAAAGCAAAGAAAAATAAAATTATAATTGCTAATCATACAGTCTGTTCAACAAGAATGTGACCACCATAATCATGAAAAAATAAAAACTTTGATTATGTTATTTTTCTTTTATTGAAGTAAGACTTTATTAGCTGTGCGCAATTACCTGATATTTCGTCTATCGCCTTCATTACTGGTTATAAGTTGACATCGTTTTCTCATACTATCGAGGAAGTTTTCTACAAAACATTTCGCAAAGATAGCAATATTTTCTTGACCTGAAATATCAGCTGTTTCACCGTGTACACTGGCTTTCCCTTAAACTTAATTTTGATTTTTCATTTCAGCACTACCACACATTTTCAAATGGATTTGCATCAGCGAACATTTCATGCCAATTCACCATGAGAGGTTATTTTGCCATTCCCTCCCACTACATAATTTGCTGCGTTATTTAGGGTCATTGTTTTTTTTTTTTTTTTTTTTTTTTTTTTTTTTTTTTTTTTTTGCAACACCCAGCTTTTTATGACAGAACCAAAAGAAATTTCAGCAGACTTTAGCAAGTATTTTCGATATATGGTTTTCATTTTCTTGGCGTTTAAATTATCCGTAAACAAAAGGAGACAACAAAACCATGTTTTCAAAAGCTGCCTTGATGCTATTTCGGCAGATCGTGCACATTCCTAACCTCCAAATATTGCTATACCCTCTTTTTTAATGAATGACCTTTTTTTTCTGTATATATTTTGCAGTCGCTTTATATGTGATTTTACATCCTTTTGTGTGATTAAGTAAAAACACTACCTCTAATCGATTCATGAAATATGCGCTCATTGTAATAATTATGAATTTATTGACATCCACAATACAATTTGCCGGCAAAATAAACTCTACAAATACGAGCATGGAATAATGACTAATTATGTTAAGACACGTGTTGCTACAGTGGTTCCTTATCAAATGACAGTGGTCACTTTTTTGTTGAACGAACTGTATATCATATAAAACACACACACAGTACAATATACATTAAAACACACATAAATAACACCTGCATTCGCTGTGGCCCCGGGTTCGACTCCTGGCTCTGGCTAATTTTTCACTCCAGTTGGGATTATTGTATTTGTTTTATGTATGTCTGTTGAATATTTATATATACTGTGAACTGTATACCATTTAAACCCAAATGACAAAAGTCCTTTCGGCCTGTACCGGGAGGAAAAGGTAGCTTCCCAATTCCTTGTTCTAAATATTTCAGCTAATTTTACTCAAACGCACGAAGTTAAAATGTTTGGAACCCGATTATAGAAGATTCGCTGTTTTTGTCAACATTGAATTTGTATGCGAATTAAAAAAAATAGTCAGGTATCGCCAAGTTGGCTTGATTTAGGACGACCTATTATATTCATATATCTGATTTTTATCTTGCATTAGCACTCGCATTTATGAACTAATTTTGATGCGACTGATTATGTGTACAGGATTTACCAAGATCTCAACCTAGTTCGGTGGTCAATTTCATCCTCCATCTGGTTTCAAAGGATCGACCACTTAAATATTTCAAACCCAAAAATATGTACAAAACAATTTAAATAATCGCTTCAGTGCTAGTTTTACTCGCGCACAAAGTGTTACGTGCAATAAATTTATTAGTTACTAACTGTAATGTTACAAAATTAAAGTGATTTGTAATCGAAAAGTTTCTTCATTATAAATGAATTACATATTGAGTTATAAGTGATTTTTTGACTTTTAATGTCTTTGAATTATTCTATGAATGTTTTTTTAATAATCACTTCAATAATAGAATTCAATCGGAATGAAACACGTTCGCTATTTATCACTATGATTCGTCTTATACAGTGCTCAGCAAAAGTTTAGATCGATTATGCTTCTGTGCTGTGAAGTATGTAACGAATTGTTGTAATTCAACTGTCATATATTACTGGGGACTTATCTTTCATACACAAACAATAAATTTTAATTTATACACTTTACATAATATATAATGAC
Source organism: Maratus speciosus (assembly GCA_963932465.1). Lineage (NCBI taxonomy): Eukaryota > Metazoa > Arthropoda > Arachnida > Araneae > Salticidae > Maratus > Maratus speciosus. The sequence goes on from OZ010789.1 coordinate 462,584,489, forward strand.
AAAAAAACAAATTTAACATTGTTGCAAAAGTATAGACAATCTGTCTGTTAACAGAAAAATATCCATAAATTAAAATAGAACTGCACCTACATTGTCTGCTATTAATGCAAAAATGTGACTTTCCATCGAAGAAACTAAATCCTGCATCACTTGGGGGTCTATTTCGTACCAAACACGTTCAACATCTGATCGAAGTTCATTTACAGAGGAGTATTGTTAAAAAATTGCATGAACCGTATGAGATATGATGCCACAAAAGTTTTCGATTGGGTTCAGATCAGGGCTATACGCGGGCCAGTCAAAAATAGTAATATTTTGAGAGTTAAACCAATTTTTTGATTAGTATGCAACATGAATAGACGCATTATCTTGCTCAAATACATACTTTGGAAGAGGTAAAAGTTCACTAAATCGCTGTAAATTGCTTTCCAATGTATGTATGTAGTCTTACACAGCTTGGCGACCATTGAGAAACTCCAGAGATACTTGAGAATTAAAACAAACTGAGGCCCAAATCACCAACCCTTTCGAGGTCAAAGGACATCTAATTTTAATTCCAAAAGTGACAAGAATATTTAATAAAATTTTCCTTTTATAATATATGTGAAAATAAGCAATTTCAAATTTTCTAATAACTTCGTTTAAAAGTTCTGGTATCAGTCCTTTATTTCACCAGTTTATAAAAAGAATTACTCCGCGACAGGAAAGGGGCCAATTTGTTGTGAGATTTCAAGGCTGGTTGTTTTATCATTTTCATTTAAACTAATGTACATCTTTCTTTAATGCATCTACGAAATTATCCGTTGACACAGAAAGCTCTGACTAACTTTTAACGCGATTAGCAGTCATCATTTGTCTAGATGCCAGTTTATGGATCCTTCTATAATCTCGTTTTCTGGCCACACGAGTCCTTCCAAATCTATGTTTTGCTTTGAAAGAATCACCCTTACACAGTACTTTATAGACAGACTTCTTTGGCCGATTCAAAGTAGCTGAAATTTCTGCAACAGTCTTCCCTTTCGATTTCAGCATCCATGCTTTAATTACTTCATCTGACTGAAAATTTCTTGCTCGCGGCATCTTCTCTAACCGATGCTATCGCGAGGTGCACTTAAATACTTCATACATGTGACGTCATAAGTTTGAAATATGCGTTTTTCCGTGAACAATTGCCAGAAAATCACAAAAGTGTCTAAACTTTTGCAATATGCAAATTTCACTTTTTTCGGTTAAATTAAATAATATCCTACATTAAAATCGTTATTTCAGTCCTAAAACGTTTAAAATATATTTAAAAATAAGAACAGTCATTTGTATAACCCAAGTGTTCGTATTTTTTATTTAAAGGTTAAAAATCACCAGTGTCTAAACTTTTGCTGAGGAGTGTATAGAACAAAGTCCTTGTGCGATATTTAAAATTGGCATTGAGACAAGCGCGCTTAGAAAGAAGGTCACAAAGTTGCAACGCTGTCTTGGATCGCGACCAATTTTTCGATATAAGTTTTTAATTAATATCTCGGCCAAATACCGACAATTTTTATCAAAAATCATTATCAATAGTCCTTGGAGGATTCTGCGTCGGTAGGTACTCCAAACGCCTCTCAACACTCTTGTAAAGTAAAGCTTGTGTGGAAAAATGTGATTTTCTCAAAAACTATGAGACCTAGGATAATTTAAAGGATAATTTAAATGAACTCCTACTAACCCTAATTATTTCACAATTTTAGTGTCAGTAGATTCGAAAATTGGGGGGGGGGCATATTTTTGTATACGATATCTCTAAAAATATAATACCAAAAATTAAAACAAATATATTTTTCAGTTCAATGTTACGAGATCTTTCGAACTATCCTATAAATAATAATAATAATAATACAATCACGTAACAGAATTAAACCTCCTAATTTGTTCCTAAAAATAATTAATATTCTATAAATACATGGGTCAATAGTTTTTATAACTCTGAACTTTCCACGTTCCATAACGTTTGAGAAAAACGGCTGTGACAGACGGACAGACAAACACAAGAGTATGATGGATCGTATAATGGTTCCGTTTTTACTTTCAAATACAGAACCCTAAAATCCAAAACATTTTATCCCTTTAGTGTTCGGCCATGATGCAAGTATTCCGGAGCCTTTTTCATTTTGTTTCATCTTAAAAAACGGTTGAGATATAGCTGTTTTAACTTCAGAGATTTTAAAAAAGATTAAAAGGAAAAGGTTCCTTCATAAACAGATTTAAATTATGAGTTTTGTTGGACGTGTTCCTGCATTGTTGTGACTATTGTTCCAACTCTCATACCCTTAACTTAAAACTACATAGTGATATGCTCCAGCGTCAAATTCTCACTAAGCTTTGCGATACTTGGTGAAATATCGCCAAATTTGGCAACAAAAATAGATCGGAATATAATGAAGCCATTTTGGTGACAGGTGACTAATTTTTTGAAATTCCTATTCAAATTCAATATTGACGAAAAGTAGAAATCTCTTGTAATTGGGTTCCATGCACTCTAACTTTCGTGTTTTTGGTAAAATTAGCTGAATCCTTAAAAGCAAGGCATAAGTAAGCTACCTGTTCTTCCCGGCATAGGCCGGAATGTCTTTTAAATTTGTTGACGTGTTTAAAAATGCAAGCCACGAAGGATTTTCAAATTGCTATAACTCAGTCATTTTTTGTGATAGAGACAAAACAAAAATTCCTTCGGAATTTTTATATTAAGACAAACATTTAAAGTAAAAAATCTTTTTTAATTTCTGATATTTTTTTATTTGAAATTTTTAAGTGGCCCCCATGAAGAAACAAAATGGCGGATGAATCTGTCCAACGAACTCGGTCGGGACCTTGGTCTTGTACATATGTTTAGTCACAACCAAATTGGATCGAAATACAAGTGCTACAGAATGACAAAAATAACGCAACATATATACATATATATACTAGGAGGGCTCCGCCCCCCTGCTAGCTATGCTCACCAACTCCCCGCGTAAACGCTTCGCGATTCCGTTCGGTATCGCGAAGCAAACCCTATTTTCTAGCCAACTCCAGAAGAAATTATTTCGCGTTTCCAGTCTGGATCGCTTCGCGATTCCTCATTTTCTATGCATTCAATTTTTAGATACCACTAGTTATAAACGCGCTCCTCCCCAACTCCTGACGATTTTATTTCCTTATCTCCCAGCAGGTAATCATTAGAGCTTACAGAGTTTCATAATTAAAAGAATTATTAAATTTAAAATCATTAAAAATGGTAAAATTTATAATTTATTTGAATAATTAAAAATTAAATAAAAAATATATATATAGTGTCACGAATATTGTAAATAAGTAGTTTTTGTGCTTAAAAATAAAGTAAATAGATCAATTAAGCTCTATTCATAAGCTAACATTAGTTTTTGTTGCATTGAAATATCTCAATTTGTTGATTTTCTGCAAGCAAGTAAACCGTATTGGATTTCAATGGGAGTCTATGGAAATTTGGCGAAATACTGGAAATAGCGCCAAGTTGGCTTCATTTTTAACGACTTATTTTCGTCGCCAAATTTAGCGATATATTGCCAAGTTGGCGACAAACTTGGCGATGTTTTGGCGACAGAGCCGGGACCCCTCCCTTGGTATAGCGTCCGAAAGCACTGATCAATCAGCTGCGTTTCGCAGTATCTACGCAGATTTTCATTGGTTCATTTCCAAAGCATTACTTTTTTTCATATATAGAAGGATATATATATATATGTATGTATAAATCAACATTTTAATGGCAGGTGGTTTTGGGGTCTTGGAGTCATGATCAATGGAAATACTCCGAGAATTTTCGGAATTGCTGCGATTCTGGCGGCTTCTAAATGTAGCTTTTTGTAATGGAATCTATATAAAAATACACGGGTAAAAACATACGTCTTTGTGTCCTATTAATTTGTGATTGATTGGATTGAACAAGGAGATATGCATGTATTGGAAGTTCTTTTTAATAATGTCAATGTATTTCACTTATAAATGCCAATGTATTTCACCTATAAAGACAAGGAAATTTTATAATGTATGAAAATATTTAAATTTCTTTTTATAATGATTATTGTATGCAGAAATCTATATTTCTTTGTACCGAAAACTCCTCCGTTTCGGTGTTGTGATTAATCATATAAAACTGATCTAAGAACAAAATAATCTGCTCTCTAAAGTAAACAGCAGTATGTCCACAGATTTAGTGTTAAGATATTTTTAATATTTTCGCAATTTTGGTATCTTTTATTAATATCTTTTATTCTACATAAATTAATAAAAACTGAGTAAAATAAATTCTAGATAACATGCCTTTAGAGGCACTCCCTAAAAAGAAAATTTTACGCTGCAGTATTTCATAATGTTGATAACCTTAATTGTGTTAGAAACAATGTTGCGGAAATTTTGCTTTTTTTTTACACAAAGCAGATAAATTGGCAATAATTATCGCTTTAAAATTATTATTTTAGAAATAACAATAAGAGTTTCAATGATATATAGGTATGATAATATATGCAATCTTTAGGGGAAAATATACACAAAAGATAATTTAGTGTTCATTATTAAAATATTGAAAATTTTCTAGTTAAAAATTTTTAAAGCTTAAAAAATATATAGAAAGAGAGATAAATTATTTTTTAATCCTTTCAAAAATAATAGTAATGATTTTATGTTTTTCCTCAGCTTCTGGAATATAAAACCTATGATTTTGCGTAATAAAATACAAGATATTCTGTATCAATCTTTAAAAGAAAAAAAGATTCTTATGCATAATATAGTTAAAAGTAAATAACACGAAGTTTGACTGCACATCAATTGCAAAAACAAATATATGACTAAATGAATATAATTCCTTCAATTTTCAATTATGTCTCAGACTTTGATTTAAATGAACTTGTCATCTATTTGAATAAGTTAATACTAATTGCCTCGACATCATTTTGCATCAGCTAATTACTTTGAACGTCGTAAGATTGTCTGCGTTCAGATCATCATATTATTTATTTCCGAAAGCACGAGAAAATTGAGTTGCGTAATTTAAGGTAATGGAAACACCACTGTATTTTAAGATTTTTTTCTTTACATATGGATTTTAGAAGTGCTTGGCATTTGTTTGAAACATTAATTTTTAATTACTATACAGTCGAGTCTCTATATAACGAAACCAATTTTTCCAGTCAAAAAATTCGTTATATAAAAAAATTTGTTACATAGAGAATGACGTTGAAAATTCGTATTTAACGGGAAAACTTTGAAAGAAAATTTGTTTTTGAGGTGTCTCATCATTCGTAATTAAGATTTTGAACTGTTTAACTCTAAATATTAACTTGATATTATATGTTTTTTGATTATTTAAACTGTTTAAAAATCCGAAAATAAACATTTATTTGAAAGCATAGTGAAAAATTGCATAAAGAAAACTTTAGACAAAGAAATCTGTCAATTTTGTAAATTTTAACTCTTACACGGAAAGCAGAATTGAATGGGGAATATTTTCCTTAATATGAAGTACTCTCCTTATAACATGAAAGCAACCCATTGTTTCAATATGTTTTTTTTTTCTTGTTGTAAGTTTTCCCTTTTACTGTCATTGTCGCTCTCACTAATATTTTTAACAACGCGGTTTAAAAGGTCATTATCAGTGGGATACTGTGCAACAATTAGACTGCCATTCATCTGCCATCTATTGAAGCTTTTTCCGAGCAAATGAGGAAAGATTTCAGGCAAATTTCGTTATATGGAGATAGATATTCCGCTATATGGTGATTATTTTTAATGTAATTATTCGAAAAAGTGGTTGTTCCTACTAAAAATTCCTTATATAAAGAAATTCGTTATATGGAAGTTAGTTATAAAGAGATTCGACTGAATTTTTAATTTTTAATTTTTTTTCAGATAATAAGCAGGAACGAAAACTCATGTGTCTAGTATAGATTATGAAACACTTTCCAACACATTCAGAATGCATCAACAAAACTTTACATATTATTAAGGTGAAAGATGATGTCTAAATAACTAATTTGGAAAACGCATAACGCATTTTAAAAGACAATTTCTGCAATTACCATCAATAATAAACATTGGAGGAATATCCGATTTTTTTTGTGCAGCTCTGATTATGATCCATAGATTTGAATGCATACTGCATAGTGAGTGAACAATTAATTCAATCAAACGCATAGCAGAGTTGAAAATTCCCATTGAACAATTTACGCCAATAAACAAAAATGTACTTGAGATCTTTTCTGTAGTCCTATATATGATCCATAGAATTTATACGCACCAAGTAATATGCAAAAATGGTTACATTTCAAAACGCAACAGAAAATGCACTTCCAGCAATAATTATTAATAGCAGAGGTGAAGTCAAATTCTTTTGTGTGTGCCTGTAAATGAACGATAGGTTATATGCACACCATATTCTACAGTAAACGCCTTGTAGTACATATCAGTGATATATATAAATTTCAATATTAAAAAATGTAATATCATTAAATTACACCGCAAAAGATTTTTCGCCGTAGACCGGAATGTAGCAGAATTTTTTGAGTGTTCCTGTAAATGAACTGTGAATATTACACCTTCATTTTCAATACTGAATATGCCATAATATACCTCATTAACATATATCAATTCCATGGTAATCTGACAATATTTACGCAGAGTACGAACAGACGGCAGATAGACAGAAAAATCGAATTATTAAACACTTTTCAAGTATTTTGGGTGTTAAAAATCGACCCATAACTTTTTTTTTCGGACTTTATTCTTTAAATATTGTTAAAGAAATTTTTTCTGCTTTATTTTCTAGGTACATTCCATATGTTAACTTTTTTAGGTAGATTTCGTAAGAAATACTGCCTTTTACCTTCTACCCTATGTAGGAATTTTTTAAACATTTTTGCAGGTCTACGCCGATCCGGACCCTAGAAATCAAAAACTTTATCTCTCTCTATATATAACTATAGGAAAAGGTGTAAATATGGGCACCCTCTTTTGTTTTTTACTTAAAGTGACTTTCATAAAAAAAAAAATAATAATAATTTTTGACATTCATCAACAACTATAATAAGTTTACTAAATGAGAGGATGCAAAACAATGATTAATATCCATTGTTTTCAATTCAAAAATGAAGATTTACAAAAAGCTTTGAAAAAAACACCAGAAAAAATGGGGGCCCTCTCCAAAGAAGGTCACAAAAACTAGTTTAAAATGTTTTAAAACAGGATAAAACAATACAAAATGGTAGAGAATTTATTTATTACAGGAAAAAATTATTTTCAGAAATCGAAAACATAATTGGTTCTTTCAGCGCGGAACAATCTAAGGTTACCTACATTTGGCGCGTAGCTCATTTAGCCCACACTTCTACGCGAGTGTCTTCACAGAACTTTCCATCACAAAAGATGCAAGTTGCATCACTCCAGACTGGTTTAGTCTCATCATTGATATCCAGGTTCATATCATCATCGCTGTCCACAGGGATGACCGCCCCGGGAACCCAGCTTTCGCTTTAGAGTATAAGTGCAATCCCGGAGGGGATTGCACTCAAAATCCACTACAATCCATTCAAATCCACTGCATATGGTAAGATAGATTAACAATGACTAGTCTTTACAATATTTTAAAACAATTAATAACATACAGAAAAATAAATTCAGTTTGCTGTTTTTGACTCTGAAACTCACACATCACTGTCCACAAGGGGAGGGTCAGTAATGAGTCCGAGGATCGTTTTGTAGGTCGATTTTTTTTAAGGCCTTTGGTCTTCCCACCCCTGCCCGCTGACCGGTCTCTTACTCCGGGGAAACTCAAGGATGTCTTCTTGAGAGTACTTTTGTCAAGCGACTTGATCAATTGATCCTTGCATGGCGATCCATTGATGACACCGAACCTTGTCGCTTTGCATCCACGAATAATGGTTCTCTTCTTCATGTTGGGGACAGAAGATATGTCGACCGAAGAAACTACTTTTAAAGTTCTCGGAGAACATTGCGGTGTTTCAGCAGTCTCATCAATTAGCATAGCTAGAGTTTAATGTGCTTGTATATCAAGATAGTTCGAAAAAGAGGGGATCCATAGTTACACCAAGAAAGGGTGCCCATATTTACACCAACTCCAACTGAGAAAGATGGCCACTTTCACACGTAACCTAAAGAGGTGCATCATTAAAGGCGTGCTAGGATCTTCGTTTTCCCAATATCACTCTGAAATTATTTTAAACTAATTATAGGGACATGAAAAGAAAACGATTTCAGATACCTGTGAAAAATTTGCAGTCCCGAACAGACATCAATTCGCACAATACTATATTCTGCATTCACACTATTTAAAAAATGGTTCCAACTGCTGTCTATTATCTTATATCAATAAGTGGCATCATGTACACTCCTGGCCGCCAGTCTTCAGCACCTCGAATGGCCACTTCGGAAGAGGTGCCCATTTTTACACCTGTGCTGGTTTTTACACCTTTTCCTCTCTATATATAACTATTAAAAAACATTGCAAATTACCAACAAAAATTAGGAAAGTATAAAGAGAAAGAAATTTATTCATTGACAATTAAACTGTTCCCCTTAACATATTCAACAGAGATTTCAAAAACATAATTTAAAAAAATGAGCAGAAAATGAATAATGGATATTTGTAGAACCTATACAGATTCATCAGGTCCCAAATGCCTAGAGTTCCACAAATAAAGTGTGTGGTTTCATCTTTATATAGACCATAAGAAAGCTAAAGATTATGAATTTGGGACTACTACACACAAAAAATGCAGAAATAAATTATTGAAAAACAAATATGTTTAAAATAAAACATTATTAAAAAGGATTGAGAAATAAAAATCACATTACCATATTGAGAGCATTGCTGACTAAGAATGAGGCAGCATTATAAATAAGTAAAAGAGATTATTTGCACATGTTGCCAAAAATTTTTTTAAAATGTTGATGGACCAAGGAGTAATAATGTATAGTAAGGTCAAGTATATTCCTCAATATATGTGACCATCTCCCTCTATATATAATTTAAAAATAAATTTTCCAGAATGTATTCCAAGGAATAAAGGAAGTGCTGCACACTTTAGAATTTATTAGTAAAATACATTGTTTTGGAAAAAAAATTATTTTTAATAAAAACTATTTATATCTATTAATGGATTAAGCTTTAAAACAAATACTGTCTAGAGGCAAATAAATGATAGTTATATCAATCACTTTTTTATGGATACGATAACTTCCATAATTCTACACAAATGTCTTCCAAACTGACACATTAAAGCACGTCGAAATAGGGAGGAGTTTTGTGAAATCCGAAAAAGCCCATAACTTCTTAATTATAAACATAATTATAATGTATCACAGCTTTTTGATAAAATTTAAAATGGGCTCAAGGGGCGAAAAAAAGGGATTTATGGAGGAATAAATTCATAACTTCATCAATTCTCAAGATATGAAATTCAATTAAACTTATTATAAATCTTCTTAATACTAACTACAACTTTTATATTGACAAATTTTTGATAGGACCAACTCTTAAAGAAAAACAAACAAGCAACAACAACACAAAAAAGGAACAACCGAAAAACGACAAAATATGGAAGGGGGAGGTTGAATAAGAAATAAATTCCTAACTTCGTCCGTTCACAAGATATCCAATCCGTTTCGATTTATTATACATCTTCTAAATATTATCTACAACTTTTATATTGACAAGATTTTGATAAGACCAACTCTTGCAGCAAAAACAAATTAAATAAAAATAAAAGTTGGAGAAAAAATTTCGTATTAATTGTGTACTCAAATCCAAACTGCTTATTTTCTGACTCATTTATAAATTCATTTTCCCTCTCAAACGAGTCCAATTGATATGTTCTCTTATTCAGAAACTATGTAATGTGCTGTATTGGACAATTTTTTTGATAAAAGAAGAACATATTTTTTTAAATGCTGTCAAAATGGGCGTTTAGAACCGAATTTCCCAAAGCGATGGTACTTTAAACTGAAAAAAAAAAAAATCCCTGCCGACTCGGCTTACAGTCGCAGGTAGATTTCGAAGTTAAAAGTAAAATTTTAATTTTAAATAACGAAAGAACAAATAAATTTGTATAGCATTAATAAATACAAATAAAACGTCGAAATAAAAATCACTTGATGGCGTAAACACGTATAATTTACTTAAAATCAAATGAATGTGACATTTATGATCAGCCATTATTGACATTTAATCTTATAGTTTGGTGATAAATTTTTGGTCGACGGGATAACCAAGTAGTGCAAATATTAGTTTTTGTTGCATTAAAATATATCAATTTGTTGATTTTCTGTAAGCAAGTAAACGGTATTGGTTTCAATGGAATTTCTATGGGAATTTGGCGAAATATTAGAGATATCGACAAGTTGACGTCACTTTTGGCGACAAACTTGGCGGTATTTGGCGACAGAACAGGGTTCCTCCTACGGTAACGCCCCTTATATGTATGGAGATACTATAGCGTAATATGTATATATTTATTTTTCACGTGGAAATCTTGCAATAGAAAAGTAATTATTGTGGTAAGAATTATATTGTGTTTTTTGCTAATTGTTGGCAACTGCTATAGCGAATTTTTTTTTAAAATTTTCCTGTCATTTTTCTGTAAGAGCTGATTTTATCAGAATCATGTTAAGGCGGTCTTCAAAATTTTTAACCTTTCCCCATTTCTACTGCCTTGGGCCGGTTTTTCTCATTTGCAATCCCCGCCGAGATATTAGCCATCTCAATGTGTTTGGCGAGTTTGAAGACGATTCGTGCGTAATTGTGACTTTAATCTTGCAGACAAAGTTTTGTACACACACATATATATATATATATACATGTGTAAACTTTTTAGGTGTGGTGGTTTTGGGTTCCTGGGGTCATATAATGAAAATATATGAAGGAATTTTTCAAAAGTCGCATCATGGTAACGACTGCAATAGGTAGTATTTGTTACTAAAATGGTCGTACTGGGAAAATAATTGTTTGTAAATCAAACGAAATATAATCTGAACGAAAAATAAAAAACACAGGTCGCTTATAAATCTCTTCAAAACATCACGTTAGCAAGTTTTATGTTTTTTCCTTTTAAAAATGAGTCTGAAAATGTATCAGAAATTTTCGAGTTGTTGAGCGTGGAAAAATATTTTTTTAATTAATATGATTCTGATAAATGATTTTGATAAAACCAGCTCTTACATAAAAATGAAATTAAAAACTCGTCAAAAGCGCACAGATAAAATTATTAAACTGGGTTTATCTTTAATCTTGATTTAGTTTTTATTGGTGAAATTAGTACTTAACTTCGAAATTTATCTCCGCCTTTAGGCCGAGCCGACAGGGATTTTTTCTAATTATTACAGTTCTTGAATAAAGTGACACTGCAATGTGTCAGAGAAGTTTCATAGGCAAAGTTCTTGGTGTAGCGCTAGAGGAGGAAATGAAGAGGGACAAATTATAAGGTATCGAAGGGACATTATGACGTTGCCACATCGGCCGATTCAACACTCTGGGTAAGTTGAAACGAGGTAATACTGCATAATCTGTTTAAAATGTATGGACAGCTTCGTCCTGCTGAAAATTAGAAAGAATATCTGAAGGGACGTAATGGAAAAAATCTTTCTAGCCTATTGTACCTATTGTAACCTATTGTATAAAACTGTATGCGTTCAACCCTTCACAAATACTGGCAAAAAGTATGAACCCAGTAAAAATCTTGTCCGAAAGTTTTCGGCGAATCGTTTTTGGAATCTTTTTTGACACCACGTTAGTTTAGATACTCTTAAACATGCTAGTTGTGCACATACTGAGTATCATTGCCTTATATGTACTTCTTCATTAAACAAACCTAGGATCTGCGTACGCTGTGTGTTTTTTTAAGAAAATGGAAACTTCAAAGCCGATTCGCCGCGAATAATCTTCTGCTCCGAATTCAGAGACACTTTGCATATTCTAAGAATGTAAACATTCATAGTGTAATATTCGCATCACGCCGGATTAAAAACATCAAGATTATCAAAAATGGGCTTCATACTTTTTAGATGACGTATGACCCTTTTTTCATAAGTAACTGCGACATTCGGCTTTGATCACAGTCCTTGCGTATACCATTGGGTATATCCTTCTATATCCTTGTCTGTTTTGTACCTTTGTGAAAACGCACAAAAGTCTAACGAAGGAATATCTTCTGGTTTTCGATATCGTTGACTATACAGAGCCAACTTTTTCAAATTCCTATAAATTAAAGTCATCATTTTAATCCTCGTGATTATACATGATATGCAATACTTTCGACTTATGTCCCTCCGCGTGGTTCCGAATAGATTTCTCAAGTGAGGAAGATGACTGGTAGCCCAGCAGAGTACGCAGTAGCGTTTAATGCGACAAGGGACGGTTATGCACGAGTCCCAGCCTCCGAGTTAGCGCCCATGGATAGTGAAGCGTTGTGTTGTGGTGTTTTGGTAGGCCTCCATACACTTGTGTTGTGGTGACGGCTCCACGTGGCGTCGTGCATACCCACCACTCTGGTTTCCGGGCAAGGTGAACAGCGACGCTTTGTAGGTCGATCTTAGAGATGATTATAGGGTCAGATGATGACTCTGAGCGAATACGAACTAATGGGATAGAAGCATATCCACGAACATTATCTGGGGAAAAGATGGAAGTGAGAACGAACTCAGTAGACCAAGGCTCAGAGATTTCCTAGTATCGACGAGGTGCGCGGAAATGCCATACAGGAACTCCCGGTAGCATCGACAAAGGCTTTGAACAGCGTCTGATTCAGGAATGAGAACCCTGGCAGGAGGTTCACCCTCTGAGTCCACTTCAGCGGAAGTAGTTGTGAGCCGACCCCGAGGCCCAGTCAGGAAAGGAGAATGCCCACCGACGACCAAGTGATGGCCTTGCATGATGCCAGTGTGGTACTAGTGATCGCTCGGTAAACTTGTTTTGGTAGGAGTATTGGCCCATTCTGTGTCTTGGTCGGCCGCAGGGAACCGGGCCGAAGGCTCGCCATCTAACTTGGTGGCGTTTAAACTAATGTCTCGACCTTCGGTCGATAACTAGTCCGGCGTGTTTATGCGTAGTCAGAGCTTTCTGTGGCTGAGATGGTCCGATTAGAAGTGTCTAAAGCATTACTTTCAAGCGACAACCCTCTCAACGGGGATCCTTCTATGGGTTTGTGGAGAGATTTATCACGTTCTCCAAGTAGCCGCTAGTAGTATCTACCGGTTTCATGGCGTTTCCTGTAAAGGACTTATTGCACGGGGAAGGAGCGTTTCGGTCTTTGGAACCCAATGTCCCCGAGGTAGTTCTATAGTTCCAAGAGAGGAGATCGGGTACAAGGTCTTGTGACCTCGAGCGATCCATGTCCCCGAAGTAGTTTTTGGTATGTATAAAGATATCTGCTTTTTCATGCAATTAACGTCCTCTAAATTCAGTTCGTTCTGTAAAATCCTCCGTTTTACAAATTTCCGCAGACCTCATAAATCAAAGAGCAGATTGTAACATAATCAGAAGTCCTGAAACCCAATTTTCTATATTGGGTTATACCTGTTATATATACCTGTTTACTCGGTTTATAGTGACATTTTGGTTTATCAATATCAAGAATGCATAATTTTATCATATGTCTTTATGAAAACATATCACAATATTAGTTATAGTACCTTTATATTGGAATAATTTAATCGCTGAGTATACAATATTTGAGGATGGCCAAAATAAGCAAACAGTATTAAATATGAAAAAAAAGAACATGAGAAAACAAAACTTGAACGAAAAAATTATTTCTTCACGAGTTTAAAAATTGCACTATTACCCTTGATAACGTGAAATAAACAGTCCACCACACTTGCCAAAATCACGAGTGATTTACATTTAGCGTAAAAAGTAAATACGAAATAAAATTAAGACATCCTCGATTTTAAATTCGCGCCATAGTGCCAGTTGTTCCAAGTATATTTGTAAACATTCGTTTTGAGAAATAATATTTTAAATATAAGACCACACTTTAATTATTTAAAATAGGAAGTGTGAAAAAACTTCTTTTTTCTTCGTTTTATTTTATTATTATTATTACTATTTCATACATTTGTTTTTCCGCATTTACATATTTAACTCTATGTATTACATGCACGAGAGAGTCTTCAAATTTCTATCTTATGTTGTATTCTGATTAAGATGAATTAGTGAGAGACATCATCCTGTATATACCCTAATAAAGTAATAATTTAATAATATTAACTTTATCAATCAACTTACGTTCATCATAAATTTTATAGATGTATGAAAAAATGTGTAGCTACAAAAAATAAATAAATAAATAAATAAATAAATAAATAAATCTTTATTTATTTTTCTTCTTTTAGTTTTCTGAATCCTTTTGTACATATGTCTAATTTTGTAAAAGTTTATGTTAACGCACAGGAGATAGAAACTAAATACTCTAATAACATTGCATGCATGCCAAATATTATTCGTTTATGAATTCCTCATTTTAGGTGCGTTCGTAATCATATAAGTACGTAGCACCTATACTCGGCCTTTGGCCCATCCATCTGTCTGTCCGTCTCTCCGCATATAAGAGCGCAAAAACTACCCAACCGAATGTTTTGAAATTTAATATATATAATCGTTGCAGAATTTTGTCCAGTCATTTCAAATTTTATGAAAATCGAATCACAACTTAAAAATATAATAAAAGTTTTCTTCATTATATTAAATCCTATCATACGAAATTAATTCAAGTTATGTAATGATTCTAGATTGCCATGGTGATTATGTCCTATTTGAGATGGAGTCCGATTATTTCCGTATTACTGAATTTAATATATGTAATATAATCGTAATGAATATTTTTTTATGCATTTTTGCATAAGAGTGCAACAGCTATTGCACCAAGATCTGAATATTTATAAATGTAGTTATAGTACGAACGCACCACATTTGCCACGTTTGGTGCACAATTTAAGACTTCTTTTTCTTTTTTTAATTTTCCGAATCATTTTGTATCTATGTCGAATTTTGTAAAAATTTATATCAACCTACTAGAGATAGAAATCAAATGCTCCAATAATATTGTATGCATGCCGAAATTTATTCGTTTATGAATTCTCTTTTTATGTATTTATAAAACACACCATTTCAACAATGATTTCCCGGATGATTCTACAATGATTTTTCCTATAAAAACATTTTCAAAAGGAAAAATATTTCTTTATCTCACCTTCCCATTTTATGGAGCAGAATATCATTTCTATACATTCACTCATTCAGATGCATCCTAGACATAAAAATTTCTTTAACGGTTCACCTAACATACATGTTCCGGGTAAAATATTTGAATCATGATCCTGTTTTATAGCAAAGGTCTTATATACTTTTTATTCCTTTTGAAAATACAGAAGAAGATATGAAATAGTTTCAATATTTGTGCCAAAAGAAAGGTTATTGGTATGCAAGGAAAATATTAAAGTGAAAAACGCTGTTAAAAATACAAATAATAAAATTACATAAAGTATTCTTTAATTATTTTAAAGTGTTATAAAAACACACGTGGGCGATTCTGAAAAGGTGGGCACTGGACACAAGTCATAACTTGAAGCCTTTCAAACATAACTTTAATTATCATTGACTTTTTTTTTTTTTTTTTTTTTTACATTGACTTTTTAATTCTATTCAGAGACAGAAAATGACATAATTTATTGTAAAAGCTTTGTATAAATATCTTAAAATTTTATTATTATATGCTAAAGAGGCCAATTTCGGACATTCATAACGTTAACTGCTCCAATGTACCACCAAGAAAAAGAGTTTTAACTTTTTTTCCAGGTGGTTCTAATGGTAAACAACGAATGCATAAAGGAAACGGATGATTTTTTGATAATGTCGTTAAGAGATGGCAGGCTGATTTATTGCTTTTTTGAAGATAGAAGGACTTTTCTATAAAGAATTTTTCTATATTTTGTTATGTCCGAAAGTAACGTACGTAACAAAGCATTTGATTTTATTATTATTATTACTGGATAACAAAAAGTTAATTATACAAATATATATATATATGTATACAGACAGATTTACTACATTCTTAGTCTTAAGAATTTTTTAAATACTAAGATCAACGCCCAAAATCTGTAACGTACGTGTGAAAAAATGTCCAAAATTTGTAACGAAAACAACTGCTAATTACATGCTTTAATAATTAATTTTACGGAATAGTTGCTGTCTTTTAATGTTTGTGTATAATTTTGTAGACGTACTATTAAAAAAATTTATATATTATATTTATAGACAAAATTTAAAAAAATTGGCTTTAAATTTGAAAATTTTAAAAATTACATATTGTTAACGTTTAATGATCCCACCTTTTCAGAATGACCCACGTAGTAGGTTTTTTTCTCAGCTTTAAATTTAATTATCCGAAAATTTCCAAGTTTAAGGAAAAGTATCATTTTTGTTTATACAAAAAATAATCGACAATTACATATTTTTTCTGTTAAAAAACCTCGTAATTATTTTGTTTTAAAGTACACATAACTTCATGGAATGAAGTTCTATATTCTAAAAAAGTAGCCTCCAAGTATTTCTCGCTCAAAGTTAAAATTTTTTTTTCTCATAACTAAATCTACTTGATCTGAAAGAATATAATTCAAAGGGAAGTTTAAGCTCTGTGCAACGAAAATTTGAAGAGCTTTCTGTATGCATTATCTTTCAGTATTTACATTTAGCAATATTACCAAATAACCTTAGAAAGAAAAAATTATTTCCCTTTTAAACTTTTCTTTTCCTTCCTTTTAGGCTTTAAATATACATTTAAATTAGTAAGAATTTTCAATGAATATAGTTAAGCACAGATTAGTAAAAGTTAATTGTATAGCTTTCATTAATATGGTTATCAGAATTAAAATTCTTCGAAAAGCCTACAATTTCTAAAGTTTTAGACTAAAAGTTTCCAATAGTTACAACATGATAAAAGTTGTTAAAACATTCGATATTCATTAAATAAAATCAATTAGTTCAAAAAGTCCTAATCAGGGAGGCGGGGAATCAAAGTTTATTTCGAATATAGACATCTTAAATATATTCACAAATCACAGTCATGAGAGTACAGTGGTCCAAAAAGAGAAAGACGGGTCATCAACGAATTAAAAATTATACCAATTTTGAATTCTCAAATAGTAACAGCTTTTTCGGAATCAAGTTAACAACATTCGTTTGGGGTTAGAAAAAAAATTTAAGTATTTTTTCAATGTCTGAAATTATAAAAATCATTTATAATTTCACAAACGCATAAGTCCCACACTCATTTATTTGGAAGAAATAAATTTTGCTTCCTAGATTTCAGAAGATAAGTACTTTTTAACTAGGGTATTTTCTAACAATATTTTTAAAACTATAAAAATTGTAAAAAGTAAATTTCTACCAAAGAATTTAGCTATTTACAAAACTAACTAGTAGGATATGTCAATCCTAAAACTTTCTTCTACACCGCGTCCCAAAAGTTTAGACAATCATTAAAATTTGTATTAACATAAAAAGTAATAAGGTACAATTAAAATTCGTGAAATAGGTAATAAAGAAAAGCAGTTTTGCTGATATACACAAATAAATTATGATCAAAAGTTTGAAATTATAAAATATACATTAAATTATATAAAAATGTGCTGACCCAAAAGTATAGACAATTGTAATTTTGTTTCGTTTTACATGTTTAAAAGTAACTAAAAACTTACTTTTAATATTTAATTGTATTGCCACGACACTTTATAACATCAAATACACGTTGTTACATATAATTAACTAAGCATTGCATTACAGAAGGAGATATTTCATACCACGCTTTGTCAATTGCAATTTTTAAGTCATTTATACATTTATGTTGCTTTCCATTTTCATATATCTTACGAGATAATATCCCCCATATGTTTTTCATGGGATTCAAATCTGGACTAAGTGCTGGCCAGTCTAATAGTGTGATATTGTTTCACCTAATCCATATTTTCGATGATGTGGAGGTACAGATGTATGCCCCATCTTGTTGAAAAACACAGTCCGGTCCTGCCAGCAAATACAAATTACGTGATGATTGAATGTTATTAAAAATGGCTTCAGTTGATAATTTATCTCTGCGTGAAATTGCATCAATTTTCAGAATTTCAAAAAGTACTGTACACAGAAGAATGAAAGCTTCAACAAATATTGTTTACAGGAGAATGAGAGCAAAACCTTGCTTAAAGCAGAAACGTCTTAAAGATGCACGTATAAAGTGGGCTAGAAAGCATATATCATACGGTGAAAAATGGACTTCTGTCTTCTTCGATGATGAAAAAAAATGGAATTTAGACGGCCCTGATGGCATAAATTTTACTGGCATGACCTAAAAAAAGAACTCAAGAACTGTTTCAGCAAGCAACAAAGCGGATGATCCGTAATGACCTGGGGAGGGTTTTCTTTCAACGGCCAAACATTTCTACGATTTCTGGACAGAAAAATGAAATCAAAGGATTATCAGGATATTTTACATACCAGTTTACTGCCAATTATGGATTTGCCAGCGGGACCGCACTGTGTTTTCCAACAAGATGGAGCATCCCTCCATACCTCCGCATCATCGAAAATGTGGTTTAGGCAAAACAATATCACACTATTTTACTGGCCAGCCCTTAGACCAAATTTGAATCCTGTGGAAAACATATGGGGGATCTTATCTCGTAAAATATATGAAAATAGAAAGCAGTATACATGTGTAATGACTTAAAAATTACAATTGACAAAGCGTAGTATGAAATACCTCTTTCTGAAATGCAATGCTTAGTTAATTATATGTAACAACGTGTATTTGATGTCATAAAGTATCGTGGCAATACAATTAAATATTAAAAGTAAGTTTTAAGTTACTTTTAAACATGTAAAACGAAACAAAATTACAATTGTCTATACTTTTGGGACAGCACATTTTTTTATAATTTAATGTATATTTTATAATTTTAAACCTTTGCTCATAATTTATATGTGTATATCAGCAAAACTGCTTTTTTATTACCTATATCACTAATGTTAATTGTATCTTATTACTTTTTATGTTAATGCAAATTTTATTGATTGTCTAAACTAGTGATGGGCGATTCTCGAGAATTTGACAATCGAGAAAAATCTTCATCGTAAAAAATCACAATCGATACAGCCATCGATTAATTCATAGAATCTACAATCGAGATGTTTTACAATCGATTATAACGAGAAAAGCTAAAAACAGTTATTGGAAAACTTAGCTATTATTCTGGCCGACAATTTCATAGTAGTAATAGGGTTTAGTGATGGGCGATTCTCGAAAATTTACCAATCGAAAAAAATCGTTATCGTAAAATACACAATCGATACAGTCATCGATTACTTTCGAGAATCTACAAATGAGATGTTCTAGAATCGATTATTGAAATCATTGTTTTTACATATATATAAAGCAGATTTTATTAAATATAGGGTAACTGAAAACAGATGGAATAAAAAAAAAAGAAAAAACCAAAAGGAAACTATAAAGGAGCCATAAGACTGGAAATGTCTTGTAAGGGTGCTCCCTGGTTGAAAAAAGCTGAAAAAACGCGAGTAGCTATGAAGCGGTAAGGGGAGTTTCAGTATCAAAAATTAGAATTTTTTGGCAATTAGCACCAAAATGGCCAAATAGATAAGAATCAAAAGCACCCCCTAGTGGCAAAAATATGAACTAAAGGATGGTAAAAGGGATCAAGATTTTTTATAGATTTTTCTACGTCATTTGAGATTGGATCTTTAATTTCCCCATTTTTATAAAGTCTTCGACTGGAATACATTAAACGAACTCCCGCGGGGAGCAAAGTAGGAGGGAGGGGCAAGGAAAGTGCATAATATGAATAGTGGTCACAGGACTTTCCAACGATATGGCACATGAGGGGTGTCGGCTAAATTTAGTAAAGTGCCCCCGCTCGGGGGCAAAGTAAGGGGAGGGGCGCGGGCGATATATAAAATGAAATAGTAGTCACAGAGCTTTCCAATGATATATCAAATGAGGGGTGTCAGCAAAAGATAGAAAAGAGTCCCAACTCCCAGGATTCCAATTATCGTGCCCCCCCCCCCCCGAAATATACCCTGCCCATCCTTCTCTTTGAAATTTTCATATATTAAAAATTATTTATCGGAGGGCTCCGTAAAAAAATCCGATCTAAAATGTTTAAAAACGCTACGATTTCAAAAAAGTTCGAAAAGTGCCTCTCTCGGGGTGCCAAACTAAGGAGGGAAGAAGAAAGGTTCATAATATGAAAGAGTAACTTTGCGATGATAACCGAAAACTTTCCGATGATAGATCAAATGACTGGTCCAAAAAAAGTTTGAAATCTACCCCTCCAACGTGGGTTCCCTCTTTTATCCTAGAATATACCAGGAAATCACGCAGCCCCACTTTTAAAATTTTATATTTAATAAATAATATTTATCTGAGAGCTCCATTAAAAAACCTCATTTAATGATATTAATTGTAGAAATCTCTACAATTAAAAAAAAAGTCACCCCCGTACCGCTCCCCCCCCCCCCCCGCCCCCTTCCGGAATTCAACTCTGGAAGGAGAAAGATTCATAATATGAAAGGTGGTGAAAGGACTTTCCGATGATATGTCAAGGAGAGATTTGGTAAAAGTTTGAAAATTACCCGCCCCCCCCCTCCCTTTGTGCACTCTCGCGCACCCCAGAATTCACTCACCTTCCTCTTTGAACTTTTTATATTTAATAAATAGTATTTATCTGAGTCCCCAGGTATGGGGCAGTTTGGCAGAGCTAAAATAAGAGAAACATTGAAAATTCGGGGCAAAATAACACTAAATTTAACAGTAAAGTTTGAAACTAGGACTATACAGAACTAAATACATAAACCACTATGCTTCATAACCCACATCGGTTAATAGCAATAAAAAGATAAGTGCCAGTTAAACTGATGGCATTGAGCTCACAGGTTATTAACACTAACTGTATATTATACTCTTATTTCAAAGAATAATGTCCCTCAAAAAATAAATGAAGGGAAATATCCCCCGTTTGCCCCTTTTATACTTAACCAATGAACCTCCAAATCTAATCAGGGAAACTCCTTAACTATAATAAATCAGTATATCAAATTTGAAGCAAATCAGATAATTCTGCATGAAAAAAAGAAACATATCGCTAAATTAAGGGTGGTCTAACTCCTTTAATCCTTTTATACTTAACTAATGAACCTCCAAATCTAATCAGGAAAGCTCCTTATCAGAACGAACATAGAAAAAAAATTAAAGTAAATTGAATAATTCTCCATGAAAATCCATTTATCTAAATTAAGGGGAGGGGACTTGCCCCCTTTTCGCCCTTGTATACTTAACCAATGAACCTCCAAATCTAATGAAGGAAGCGCCATATCGGAATAAATCGGTATATTAAATTTGAAGCAAATCCAATAATTCTGCATGAAAAATCCTTTTATCTAAATTAAGGAGAGACTAGCCCCTCCCCTTTATACTTAACCCATAAACCTCCAAATCTAATCAAGGCAGCTTCTTAACATAATTAACCGGTATCCCAAATTTGTAGAAATCGACTAATTCTGCATGAAAAACACATTTATCTAAATTAAGGAGGGGGTCTACCCCCTTTCCCCCCTTTATACTTAACTAATGAACCTCCAAGTTTAATCAGGGAAGCTCCTTAACATAATAAACCGGTATACCAAATTTGGAACAAATCGAGTAATTCTGCATGAAAAACCCATTTATCTAAATTAAGTGGGAAACCAGCCCCCCTTCTCCACCTTTATCCTTAACCAATGAACTTTCAAGTTTAATCAGGGAAACTCCTTAACATAATAAACCGGTATACCAAATTTGAAGCAAATCGAATAATTCTGCATGAAAAGCCCATTTATCTAAATTAAGGGGGAACCAGCCCCCCTTCTCCCCCTTTATACTTAACCCGTAAACCTCCAAATCTAATCAAGGCAACTTCTTAACGTAATAAACCGGTATACCAAATTTGGAACAAATCGAATAATTCTGCATGAAAAACCCATTTATCAAAATTAAGGGGGGCGGACCAGCCCCCTTCTCCCCCTTTATCCTTAACCAATGAACTTCCAAGTTTAATCAGGGAAGCTCCTTAACATAATAAACCGGTATACCAAATTATGAGCAAATCAAATAATTCTGCATGAAAAGCCCATTTATCTAAATTAAGGGGGGGGGGTCTAGCCCCCTTCTCCCCCTTTACACTTAACCCGTAAACCTCCAAATCTAATCAAGGAGACTTCTTAACATAATAAACCGGTATACGAAATTTGGAGCAAATCGAAGAATTCTGCATGAAAAACCTATTTATCTAAATTAAGGAGGGGGGGGGGGACCAGCCCCCTTCTCTCCCTTTATCCTTAACCAATGAACCGTCAAAACTAATCAGCGGAACGCCTTATCAGAATGAACATAAAAAAAATTGAAGCAAATCGTACATTTTAATCAAGAGTTATCGCGTTACGTACATACATACGTACGTACAGTACATGCATACACACAGAACCGACGGGTACATTAGCTCTCAGGCTTAGATAGCCTGTGAGCTAAAAAGAGATTGGATAAGCAGATGGATTCCTTTGAGAAATTATGACTTAAACCAGAAATGCGGTAAGTTTGACTCTAAAAGCTTCATTTCCATCTCGCATTTCGGCAAATCTCATCTCGATGATTTTTCCAGCATTTCGACGCTTCCAGATGGGAAGCTGCTCGATGGTTGGTTCTCTCGCGGTTTTAAACCTTTCGGGATGGGAAGTCTCTCGAGAGTTTCCTCTCGCCCTTTTCAACCTTTCCCAATGGGAAGCCTCTCGCTTGTTACTCTCGTCCTTTTCGAAATCTCCCAATGAAAAGCCTTTCGAGGATTTCTCTCGCGCTTTTCATCATTTCGCTATGAGAAGCTTTTCGAGGATTTCTCTCGTACTCGGCAGAGAAGAAAAGTAAGAAAATTTATCGAGAGTACCAAGGGACGAGATAGAGATAAAGGCATGACAATGAGCTGTGAAATGAAGCCCTAATTTTCAAAGTTTCTCTTATTTTAGCCCTACCAAGATGTCATATACCTGGAACCCTCCGATAAAAATTTTTTATTAAATATAAAATTTTCAAAGAGGAAGGTGGGTCGGGTGATTTCGAGGGAGGAGGACGTGAGAGTGGACTCATGCGGGGTGCAATTTTAAAAATTTTACCGAACCCTTCCTGTGGCATATAATCGAAAAGCCCTTTGACCACTGTTTCATACTATGAACCTTTCTTCGCCCAAAGGGGGGTGGGGAAGGGGCAAACAAATTTTTAAAACCGTAGCCGATTTCATTAATAAATTTAAATATCACTTTAGATATGGGTTTTTTATGCAGTCTTTCGGTAAATATTATTTATTGAACATAAAAAATTTAAAGTGGCGGCTGTGTGAATTCCGGGGTGAAAGAGTGGGACCACGGGGGGAGAGAGGGGGAGCAATTTTCAAACTTTTTTTGGACCAGTCATGTGATATGTCATCGGTAAGCTCTCGGATGACTCTTTCATATTATGAGACTTTCTTCCTCCCCTCCCCAATTTGGCCCCCACTGCGAGGGTAGTTTTTTCCGCTTTTATCATTTTAGATCGAATTTTTTTATGGAGTCCTCCGCTAAATATTATTTATAATATATGAAATTTCAGGACACTTTTCCAAATTTAGCCAAGACCCCTCATGTGACATATCGTTACAAAGGTTTGTGACTACTTATTGATGCTATGCATTTCCGGTGGCCGCCCCCCCCCCCACTTTGCCCTCCCGGAGGACACTTTTCCAAATTTAGTCAATACCCCTCTTATGAGATATCGTTGAAAAGGTCTGTGACTACTTATTGATGTTATGCACTTCCGGTGACAGCCCCCCCACTCTTTGCCCCCCCGGGGGGACACTTTTTCAAATTTAGTCAAGACCCCTCGTGTGAGATATCGTTGGAACGGACTGTGACTGCTTATTGATGTTATGTCCCTACGGTGTCCCCACCACCACTTTGCCCCCCCCCGGGGGCACTTTTCCAAATTTATCCAAGACCCCTCATGTGAGATATCGTTGGAAAGGTCTGTGACTATTTATTGATGTTATGCACCTCCGGTGACAGTCTCCCCCAATTTGCCCCTCCCGGGGGACACTTTTTCAAATTTAGCCAAGACCCCTCATGTGAGATATCGTTGGAAAGGTCTGTGACTACTTATTCATGTTATGCTCCTCCGGTGTCCATCCCCCCATTTTGAACCGCCCCCCGGGGGGACACTTTTCCAAATTTAGCCAAGACCCCACATGTGAGATATCGTTGGAAAGGTCTGTGACTACCTATTGATGTAATTCACCCTTCGGTGACCGCCCCCCCCCACTTTTCCCCCACGGGGGTGTTTTTCTAAATTTAGCCGAGACCCCTCATGTGACATATTGTTGTAAAGGCTTATGACCAGTTACTCATGTTATCCACCTCCCCCCCTTTCCCCCCCACGGGGAGGGCATTTTTATAAATTCAGATCCAGACTTCTCATGTGACATATGGTTGGAAAGGCCTAAAGACCTGTGACGACTTAATCACATTATGCAGCTGCTGTGCCCCTCCGCTCGCTTTGACCCCTCCCCCAAGAGATCTGGTCCGACGTTCATTCGTTTCGATATTATATTTTTTACATGATTTTGTAGTGCGTGCACACCACACCCGCCTGCTATCATATATCAGTGCCGTATATAGCGGGTAACCTGTTCGTGATTTCATATTACAAGATTACGTATAAATTAGGAGCCCCGATTAAAGGAGGGGCCAGCTAGCGGTCGAAGTCACCTAGTCTTTATTAACATCGACTCATTCCAGTTCACCCGCAGACGATTCTTGATAAATGTATGACGTATATAATACATAATATATGATTTATAAAAGAAATTTGCAAACTGTAGTCATCGAGAAAAAATTTATACAATCGAAAAATATCGAGATGTCCATACAATCGAAAAAATTGAGAAAAACATCTCGTTATCGCCCATCACTAGTCTAAACTTTTTGGACGCGGTGTATGTCATACGCATTATTACTTTAAAATTCTCTAGTACAGTACTAAAATTAAATGGCAATCTATGCTCACCATGGGGATTCTAACCATATTAAATTCCGTGCATTAGTTCTTGAGATAAGAATATCACTGAAATAATGTAAATCATGCAAAATGTAGCATATCAGTGCCATGGTTATGCAATTTACATCAAAATCTAACCATCAACAACTTATGTTAACTTTTAACTGGATCTAAAGTTTGATGAAAATCCCTGCATTAGTTTTGAAAATGAACTATTGCGGAAATCGTGAAAAATTCCACATAGCACCGCCACCTGTTGATCGATTTACACCAAAAACTAATTAGGACTAACTTATACTAAGGACTCTCTGAATCTGAAGCTTGATGAAAACTGATGCATTAGTTCTTGAGATACAGCTATTGCGGAAATCGTGAATAATGCAGCACAGCAGCGGCAGCTGTTGGGCGATTTCCACCAAAAACTAAACAGCACTAATTTATATCAGGTACTAACTGAATCTGAAGTTTGATGAAAATTCGTGTATTAGTTCTTCAGATAGAGCTATTGCGATAATCATGAATAATGCAGCATAGCAGAGCCACCTGTTGGACGATTTTCACCAAAACTAATCAGTACCAAATTATATCAAGGATGAACTGAATCTGAAGTTTTATGAAATTCCGTGCATTAGTTCTTCAGTCTATTGCGGAAATCATAAAAAATGCAGCACAACAACGCCACCTGCTGGACGATTTACACCTAAAACTAATCGAGACGAGTTTATATCAAGGTCTAACTGAATCTAAAGTTTTGTGAAATTCCATGCATTAGTTCTTGAGATAGAGCACCCACAAACTTTTTTGTCACCTACAGACTCACAGAGTGACAGAGTGACAGAGAGACTCACAGACAGACATTTTCTAAAAACCATCAAATCGTGTGCAGGATCTTCTAAAGCGTATAAATTCGTCGAAATCTGGAAGTCGACATTTTTCACGAATCCAATACTTTCTTCTTGTAAAGATAGAAGAAAGTAAAAATGTGCACTAAATATGGTAGTTTTGACCCCGAAGAATGAACGTTTAATAAGAAAATACGTAAATTCTTGAAAATTAAATATTTTATTTTTGAGACAAACAGCCGGGTCTTCCCTAGTAAGATGCTATGTTTTGCAGATCAGGTATTCCTTAACATAGATTCATAGCAAGCAGAAGTTATAGGCAGACAGCTGATACAAATTATGTTTAAAGAAGAATAGTCTAATTGTGACAATGGCAGTAAAACCACGCCTGATGCTCATTTTAGAATCAATGAAAATTAATTTCATGATTATTTTAGTGGTTTCTTTTGAGAAAATTCTGGAATTACTACTACATTTGTGTGCTTTCCATGAGAGTTACCTCCAGTATCAATGTAACAGAATTCCTAAAGGTACAGTCGTGCGAAAAAAAATGTAAACACCCCCTACCAACTCTGCAACAAATTATAGTAGAAGAAAGTTACTGGTTCTAAACGATTTGGAAATAAAGTCTACTTTTAAATGATGTATATAAAAATTTCTTAGGGGGCCATCTACAAATCAAAACCAAACGAAACTTTGTTTTTTTTCAATTACAACCCCAAATTTTGACAATATATTTTAAATCTTCTGTCCAAACTCTGCCTAGATACGGAATTTCAATTCATTTGGATTATAAGTTTTTGAATTATAAACATTCAAAATGTAGAGCTTCTATTGTTAAATTACATTTTCATACTTTGTATTTATATCTCCTGAAATTATAATGCTAATGTGACAATTTTTGTGTCGTTATACTATTAAAAAACCCAAACATAAGTACATTGAATTCGTAAATTTAAAAATTATATAATATGAATTATGAATTATTTTTTTTTCAAATAGTTGTCAAATTATGCTTAAAAAAAGTCAAAATGATAGTTAAAGGAGTCATCTATGATGTGCAGAAAAGCATAATTTGAAATAAAAGCGTATTTTACTCATTTTATTGAAGCATTTGGGCTGGCAATAGTCGAAACATATTAAGTGGAGGAAATGGTCATATTGGCAAGAAATAGTACATTAATAGAAGTTACTTAGTCATTCTGTAGCATTTCAGCAATCGAGTACCGAACTTCAATTTGGATACATGCCCTAAAATATGCTCATTTTAAAATAATTAATTAAACTAATCGTACGAATTTCAAGAAAATTTGTATTTAGGGTAATTGCAGATGTAAAATTCATTTATGACGTCGAACTTGGGTGAACAATTGAAAACAAACAAAGTTTTGTTTTGTTTTGATATGTAGATGGCCCCTAAGCAAATTTTATGTGCATCATTTATAGGTAGACTTTATTTACAATCGTTTTGCACCAGTAAGTGTCTTCCGCAATAATTTGTTGCAGAGTTTGTAGGGGATGTTTACTTTTTTCCCCCACGACTGTTCAAATTTCTTTCCTTAAAATACGCATAATAGATAACACATATTTAGCTATAAAGGTCTTCATCGTTTCTCTATATTTGAAGCAGTAATATATCATTTTTTTTAATACTTTTAAAAATCGTTACTAGACGTTCTTTTCTACCGTGTTGGTTTCAGTATTTTATTTGTCAAGCACGAACTGCAGCACAAATGAAAGTAGTATGAGGACAATGATGACTTGCACAAGCTGAAAATTGTGCCTAAAAAGCACAATTTTATAGCCGAAAACAATAGGACGTGTAGATAGAAATTTTCTTACATTTGCAACGTGATAACAATCAAATCATTACAGATTTTTTTAAATTTCTAATGTTCAATTTTTTTAAAAATAAGCCATTGTCAAGTCGCGTAAATATTTGTTGTTCATAAACCAAATTCCCTTGTCTTGAATATAGCATAGAGTGTGAATTTAGCACATAGCGATGGGTTTTTGAGCTTCTTTTTTCAAAATAAATAATCTCATGACATCCTTTCGAAACTTCCGCTCTCATAGTTCTCATTTTAAGTTTTCAAATTGTGTATATATATTTGAGTAAAATAATGAGTCAATTTGGGTTAATATAATGTTTGAATTTAACGACAATAACAAATTAAAATTATATTTAAATCAACTGTAACTTCGGAAACCAGTTAATTAACACCTATTTTTGTTAATTTACGGTTATTAGTTAAATTATTTGAATTACTTATATTCATTAAAATATTGTGCATTAATTCTAATATAAAATAAGGATGATTAACGTTTTATGTAGTTTCGAGAATATCACGCAAATAATTCGTATGAAGTATTTTGCAATCACCTTCATATATAATACAAATAACTCTTTTTCTTTTTAGATTGTCTAATATTGTAAAAAAAGGCATGGAGTTTTTTTTACCTTGTTAATAGAAGAATAATTTTCTCGTATGCACTTTTCAGTATTATAAGACTATTTGGTGATTTTTAGTAACATTGCGTACTTGATACGAATCCTCAAGATAAAAATTTGTATATACTCGCGAAGCGTTTTTTCAATGCATTGTTAAAAAGAGCTTCATGGATTTTTAATATGCGACTTCTTGCTTCTGAGTAATTATTCTGTAACTTTATCTGTATCATGAAAAGAATTAAAGAAGATTTTTTAATGTGAAAATACTTGAATTTGACGAATCCCGGAATACGAAGTAATACTAGTTACTGTTTGAATCGCAAAAGACTACAGTAAACTCAGTAGAATAAGCAAAACATAGAGCACCCCACAGATTCGAAGCACATGCCCTAAATCCGAGACATTACGAGAAATTTAAAGGAACAGGTCAATTTTATATTGCGTATCATATATACAGGGTGGTTCCGAACTATATATCAAAAATGTAAAGGCAAGTAGAGAAGACCTAAATAAGCAGATTTCGTATAGGAATGTGGATGCGGAAATGCAGTGTCGAGGCAGTAGAGGGGATGCGTTAGGCGGATGAAAGCGCTTCGCTGACTTGAATCGTCATTCTCCGCAACATGCGTCGATTTTGAGCAACATGCGTCGATACACCAATGCGGCGCTTTCCGACATACATTTCATGTATGGGGATGCACAAGGAAAGCGAGCGGTTGCTCAAAGGATGTACGTGGAACGATTCCAGAGTAGGAATATGCTGGATCTCCAAACATTTCAGTGTCTTTTTCCGGAGTTCTGCGCGAGTGGATCATTTTATGCTTCAAGGAGCGATACGGGCACTGAAAAATATCGCAGAATTCATGCAGTGGAAGAAGCAGTATTATGCACAGTAGAGGATAGTTCTTTGACAAGCTCGAGAAATGTTGGACGGGCTTTGGGTATGAGACATTTCCTTGCGCATCCTCATATGTGAAATGCATGTCAGCAAACTTCGCGGTGGTGTAAGGATGCATGTTGCTCGAAATTTGTGCGAGAAATGACGATTCAAGTCTGTGAAGCGCTTTCATCTGCCTAACTCAACAGCCCCCTCTACTGCCTCAACGCTACATTTCCGCTTCCACATTCCTATACGAAATCTGCTTATTTAGGCCCACTCTACCTCCCTTTACATTTTTGACATATAGTTCAGAACCACCCTGTATAAGTACAAAAATCGTAAAATTTTCTTATTTTTCTGAAGAAAATTCTATCAGAAAAATATGATTTTTGATAGGATTTCTTTCGCAGAGTTTTAGTTTTACAGGTCCCTTTAATTAGGTTATGCTTAAAAACATTCCTTTAGGGAAGGGCGCCAGTTTCGATGTCGCAAAATTTCATTTGTCATTTTTGTGGGTTGTAATTACAGCGTAAACTGTTGGAGGATAGGTGAGTTAGAATATATTAAAATACTATATTTGGAACGTGTTTCGAATTTTTCTCATTAAAAAAATCAAACTTCTCATTTTGAATGCAAGCAAAAAGGGTGTCAAATTTCAGCCGGTCACTTGCATCGAGCATTTCTGAAACATAAAAATTACAACAGCAAAAAAACTTAATGAAATTTTGACCTTTAGCTTATTGAATGTGCCGTAGAGTAGGATTTTTTTCTAAATGTCAATATCTCTGAAAATAGCGGCATTAAAAAAATCAATTTTGACCCATAAAAATGTCCTTAAATTACTTATAAAAATCGAAAAATAAAAATATTAAATTACATCCCATTTAGCGCAGCGCCATAGAAAAATGATTTGTAAACTTTTGTATCATAATTTAACGGAAATCGGTCTATCGGTTCTCGACCAATCAAAGCAACCAGATAAAAATTTAATTTCTTAAGAAATGCAAAACCCCTGGCAGGGTGGTGTGATATTATATGTCCCTCTTAATTTTAATTACCAAATGCCACAATGGCGCCACAATTTTTAATATAATTTTGCCTTTATAACGTACTTGAAGAAAAGAGTTTTACTTATTTTCAAATAAATTTTTTCGTACATCCTGGTGTCAATGAATCATTTTAGCATTTAACAGTAATAGAACTTTGCTTCTCCAGGGAATAATGTTTGGTTTACCGAAAATTAGTTACGGCGGCAAATTTGTCGCTGTAACATATGTAATAATTCGAATTTCAAAAAATCATTTTGTGCTGTAATATACAAATTCTAAGCTATGAGAAAATGAGAAAAAAAATTGATTTTTTGAAAGTTTCAAACTAGTGCCCACACCCTCTTAAAAGTTTCCACGGATGTATTTAACCTCTTCCTACCACATAGGAAGACAGTCAAATGAATAAAACATTGCCACGTATTCTAAATCAATCGAAAATTTCTGATGCGGAAATAGAGAGTAATTCCACTGTAATTAGTTTTTGCGGGAAAAAAGTATTTATGTTGCAAATTATGTGCAAAAAGGTACATAAATAAAGTATATAAATGATAATGTGTTAAGCATACGCTTATCCCTTACAGTCAAATATTTTAAAATCAAGCTTGTCTGGGAAACAAATTATAATCATATTATCATATGATCATCGATAAATATTGGCTATATCATTTTATTTCAAAGAATTTGCTTCTCTGAAATATTTTCATGCTCTGTTTGCAACCAGAAAAAAGTTATTATCCTGCAATACGAATCGTAAATAAAATGAATGTTTTACGCCACAAAGTACTGATATCGATGCATCAATGAGGATTATTATGGCTTTATCCCCATTAATCTAAGGACTGGTTTAGTTGTTGATGTTTACAAGTGAAACAATTCTGAATAGATATTTGTATGGTTTTATTAAGATTTTGATGGTTAATTGAATCTGAAGTAATAAACATTTAAAATAAAAATAGTTTGTTTAATATATAAAAGAAATGTTTTACCGG
Organism: Maratus speciosus; assembly: GCA_963932465.1. Taxonomy (NCBI): domain Eukaryota; kingdom Metazoa; phylum Arthropoda; class Arachnida; order Araneae; family Salticidae; genus Maratus; species Maratus speciosus. Next base: position 462,615,879 of record OZ010789.1, read on the forward strand.
GTTATACAAAAATCAAGAAAATAATTGAAAATGATCACTTTGTAACTAATGAAGACAGAAAGATACCGTTTGCACAAAAATTATTTGATCGCTTTTCATTTTAAGATTCTAAAGTTTGTTGGCTAGATATTTTAAGATGATGACTCAGTATTTCTAGTTAAGCAAATGTAGATAAGGCATCGGAAGCATTAACAATTTACACATGTTCATTAGGACGGTCACAACTTTAGTAGCACAGATGTTACTCAAGCCGTTCCACATTTTAAAACACTGAACAGTAGTTTTGTTGGAATGACAAACACATGTTACCTGGTATATATGGCATCTTTTAATGTTTTTAATAATGTTGTTTAAAAGCGATACACTTTTAACTTCAAGTAACATTATAGAAAATTATTTTTAACGGTATCAGACCGAAATAGTTTACTGGCCATATATGTAGAAAACCGAACAATTTTCTTTTTGAATATCCAGTATAGCGCAAACTAATGCGTGATACGCAAATAATCTGGCTGTTTGTTTATATTTAACACATACTCCTCCAAAAATATGGAACGCAATGCGAAGAACTTAACACCGGGTTTCCGTTTGTATCTCAGTCATATAAGCTCTTAGAATTTTAAAATATCAATTATTTTCCGAGGTATTAAATTTTTGTGAACGTTTAACAAAGTTTCTCTAAAGATGGCAACTAAAACTACATTTTTGAGAAGACAAAATTCAAGAATAAGGTAAGTAAAGAGATATCGTCTGCTATCCGAAATAATGAACAAAAATCTTTATTTTTGGTTTGTTTGCATAAATCGATTTTATGCTTTTTTGTTTACCTTTTCGAAATAAAATGTAATGTAAAGAATATTTGTATGACTTATTTCCACATTTACTATGATTATTACAAAAGATTTAACATTATTGATAAGTATGAAATGATATTTTCTGAGTTTATTTACTGTAAATGAATGGACTGTGATAGAACATAGAGCTTCGAGTATGGAGTCTGGACATACTTAGAGGACCTATGCTCAAAATAAAAGTTTTTATCCAAACCCACACTACAAACCTGGCGGTTCTTGCCTGGACGAACTCACTTAAACGTGTTAGACAAATAAACAAAAATTAGCTTAGCAATAACGGTAATTTCTCCAAATTCTTTATTTCAAATCCTCTCGGCCAATGAAATTTTGTTGTCGGTATGTAGCCATTTTCTGATGAAGGTATTCTAATTTAATTGCATTTCTATTTTAAAGTAATTTTCGCAATTTTCATTTATTTTATACTACAATCATGATTTCATTCTCAGAATAAGAAATAAAAAAAAAATAAATAGTATTATAAATAATTTCTAACCGCAAATTAAATTAGATTTCTTATTTTCCGAAAAAAAACGAAAGATCTTAAATGTAGATAAGTACGAGTAATAATCCTTCATTATATCCGCTAATAACCATATCACAACATATATTCCAAACGGAAAAGTCAAAACATATATTAAAATATTTATTTGCTTAAAAGACGTTACTAAAAACACATTAAAAGTAAATTAAAAACCTATATTGACATGTTTCAACTTCTTCACTGAGTCGTCATCAGAATGTATAACAGAAATTACAAATACTACGCATATGAAAAATGGGAAAAAAACCCATCGAATACAAACAAATAAACTTATAACGCGGACTACATTTTCGCTATCGCACATGTTCCCTCTATGTCGCTACTCCGCAAGTTGTTCAACCATTCAATCCATATATTCGAGATGCGAAAAGATAACGTATCGTTACAAACCCCTGAACCTCTTCAAAAAATTTCAATGCACTCTCTTATAAATAATTGTAAATAAAAATTAGACCAGTAGATTAATCTGGTCTTGCTGAAAAGTACTATAAAGGTAGTACTGCTTTAACCCGGCTGAATGAAATAGAGAGCATTAACATACTTTATAACCAATCTACAGGTCTAATTTTTATTTACAATTATTTATAAGAGAGTCCGTTGAAATTTATTTAAAAGGTACAGGGATTTGTAACGATACGTTATCTTTTCGCATACCGAATATATGGATTGAATGATTGGACAACTTGCGAGTAGCAACATAGAGGGAACACGTGCGATAGCGAAAATGTAGAGCGCGTTATATGTTTTCTTGTTTGTATTCGATGATTTTTTTTCCATTTTTCGTATGCATTGTATTTGTAATTTCTGTTATACATTCTGATGACGACTCAGTGAAGAAGTTGAAACACGTCAATATAGGTTTTTAAGTTACTTTTAATGTGTTTTTAGTAATGTCTTTTAAGCAAATAAATATTCTAATATGATTTTGACTTTTCCGTTTGGAATATATATTGTGATACGAAAGATCTCAGGCAATGCATATGCAACACATCAAGTTGCTACGTCAGGTAGTTATTCAATAATACTACATTCTGGTTTATTTAGCAAAGTATGAAAAGGAGGTTTAATGTGATTTATTTATGTAATATTAAACAGAGAAAAGTTCAAAATTCGAAGCTAAAAATATTAAAATCTATTTAGTTGTAACAGTAAAAGTTTTTTCAGATTATCAGAGATTTCTCACAAAAAGGATTTCGAAATATATTAAAAATACTATCTGAATTTTTTTAAATGTACCCCTTATTTATCCTTCTGTAGAAGTGCTGATAAGAGTAAGTATTATATATGAGTACAAGTACTACTTTTAGTAACTGTTTCAATAGGTCTTTTATACTTCAATGTAATACGATAGCTATATAAAATATAACTTGAATCATAAATAATGGGTGGATTTTAAAGAATTCAAGTGATATATTACATCATCGATAAATCTTCAACTGCTGGTAATAAGGTGAGTGTTATTTTCCGACAGTATCAAAGAGCAATCCATCATTCTATTGATGGACAAATCTTTTAAAAGAAACTTTTTTCATGTTTAGAAATTACCTCATTTATATTGACTACATTTTTTTCGCATGAAAACGTGGTAAGTTTTGGGAGAATTTTCAGTAACTTTTGGTATTGAATAAATAGACATTATCAATACAAACCGTTTTTTTTTTTCAGACTTTGTCATTCATGAAACTATTGATATATTTCATGCATACACACTAAAATGTATGCCTTAATTCACCCAAACGAGGGATTGAATGTCAAACCTCGAGTTTCAAATTACTTTTTTGATTATTTAAAAAACTTAATCATTTTAACATAAATGTGTAGATTAATCACTTTTACATACGTATATGTGTAGATTTGTAAAATTACACATTAAATTTACACACTTTTCGTTAAAATGTACCTATATTTACATCTGTATTTACGTGTGTTTATTTGTTTAATAGAAATGTGTAATTTGTTATCCCTTCAAAAACTGAAACAGGCGTGTAAATGGTAGAACATTTTACGGATTTACCCAAACTGGTGTGTTATATTATATTGGTGTATTATATTGGTGTGTACAAATTTTATATATTACACAAATATCTGTGCATTTTACACATTACACCGAATTATGTGTACGAATATTACATAGATATATGCGTATAGAACTGAATATTACACAGAAGTATGCCTGCGAATTTTACACAACTGTATATGTAAGAAAAAATATTACACAGGATTAGGCGTAAAATATTACGCAGAAATATGTGTAAAAAGAGAATTTTACACCGAAGTATGTGTACGTATCTGAACACAATAAATATTGGTACTTGAAAACTCGGCTTGTGTAATAGTAGCTGAATGGTCCAGTTAATGGCTTAGAATGTCGCAGATCCTGAGTTCAAATCCCGTTTTGGTAAGCAGTGTTTCTTTACAGTAGATTGAATTAAATAAAGAATTTCTCCACTTATGTAGATGTATCTTCCAAAATTTGTGACTGAAATTGATAGAAAAAAATCTGACAAAGTAGGGAAGTAGTACCAAAGCATGATTTCCGTGTTTTTCAAAATTTTATTTTTCAGTGCATTTATTCAGATTATACAGATTCCACTCATAAATTATGACTGTATTATTTTAGGTGTTCAAAACAATTTCAACACAAAAATTCCATGCAGTAATTTCAGACGATCCTGTATTTTTTAAATTAAAGTTAAACTATTTTGTTGTCTAATAACAAATCGGCTGGAAAGAGAGCAAACGCACCAAGTACACGTGTTTGTTCTTCAGGCAAATTTATTTTGCCATAAAAATATTTAGTCCAAAATTTACATCCCACACTATGAAGTTATGTACTATTTACACAAAATCCATCGTTTTAGTATATTAGATATCTGTAACATTTTACAAACTTAAGCCGCTTAATGTGCAATTAAAATACACAGGAACATGCGTATTTTGAAACTGACACACCAGGGAGTGTATTTGGCAATTTACATGTCTTTGTACACATACAGACAAATTGTTTTTGTACCATAAGTATACCTATTTTAAATTTGTAAATGTACGCCTTTATTTTTTAGACTGTACTAAAAAAAAAAATGAAATTTTTCAAAGTAATATTTTCCTTTTAATTTCGATTTTTTATTTGATTGGCGAATTTGAAAGCGGGTTTCAATCTCTCTGAGATGAAAATATTTTACATGTATGTAAACCATAATGTATATCTTTCTTTCAATTACAACATAAGTAAGCATAATAGGTTTTTAATTATATCATAAGTTATAAATAATTAAAAATACAAAACAAGGGAGAAGAGAATGTTTTATCAATTGAAGAGTTTAAGTCTCATAGAGAGGCTTGTATCTTCTTTGAAACTATGTCCACCCCTCCCATAAAGAACATTTCTGCTGTTAAATCGAATATTTTTTTTTCGTAAATCTTATTTTGTTTCGAATACTAATTTGATAATTTAAATATATCATAAATTTATTGAAATTGTGCGATGAGATATTTATACTTATATAAGTAAACATAATATTTTTAAATTACAGCATAAGTTATAAATAATTAAAGCGAGTAAACATTCAAAACATGGGAGTGGAAAATGTTTTATGAATTGTAGAGTCTCATAGAGAGGTTTGTAGATCTCAGTATTTTGAAACTATGATCATTCCCACAGAACATTTATCTTTCATGAAAATGTCACCAAATCTTTTAAAAAAAATTCATAATTCATATTTTTTTAGAATACAAACTTGTATAGTTCAAATACATCATAAGTTTATTGAAATTATGAGATTAAGATATTTTTATTAAAAAGCAGAAAAACCATTTTAAAGATATTTTTAAGATATATGCTATACATAGATGCTATTTTTAAGATATATGCTACAGATAGAAGCTATTTTTAAGATATTTTTATTTAGGATTTTATGTTGTTATGTTCATACATAAAATCAACATGATAAGATTACTACGAGGGAAAGTCAGTAAATATGTCACAAACCGATATGAGAGGTCAGAAATTAGTAGTAATTTGTTTCCAAATATGCCAATAAGTGGCAGCACTGTCCAACTGTAAGTTGCAACTTTCGAATTTATAAGACAACAGTTGTACAAGATGAGCAGGAACGTTCAAAAGTTGTTAACGGAGAACGAAGTGGTCGTCCTGTTGAGATGGCGACAGAAGAAACAATGCGGAAGGTTGAGGAAATGGTTAGAGCTGTTGTTCACATAGCTTAGTCTACAGCTGACGGATGCAGACTTTGAATGTAAGGTACACAGATGGCGGAGAGTGCAGTCCAAAGACTTTTATGCAGCAGGTATTAGAAAACTCATAAAGAGATGGGACAAATGTATCAATGTAAATGACGTTTATATAGAGAAATAAAAATGCTTTTTAAGCATGTATCTTGGTTTCCCTATTTTTATTGGATTTTGTGACCTAATTACTGACTTGCCCTTGTATTTTTGGAAACTTCATCTAAAGTATAAAATAGTAATTTTAAACTAAAAAGTTTATATTTTAAATGATTTTAATTCCAAAATTATTGGTCCAAATAAACTGAATTTTGATGTTTCGTTATAAATATATGTGTAAATTAAAATTATTTTTTAAAAATAAGGTGTTTCTCATTGAAATTACTATTATTCCTTTTACATTATTTTAACTTCATATTACTATACTTTACTATGATAGTGTATGGTAATGACTATTTCCTGCCTTAAATTATGTGGCCGCATTACATGAGAATTTATTCCTTTTAGAAGAAATATGTTGTTTTGCCACAAAAATTGTATGCCAAAAGTAAAATTTTTCTTCTTTAGAGTTTTAGATTTTTGGCTAATAAAGATTAGAAGAAAAACAATGAAAAAGAAATAGCACACCTTTATTGGTAAATATATTGGCAACAAAATTTACAGTTTTAAATTAAATGAAATATTTTAAAATCTTTTCTTGTTATATGGCTACATACGGTATACTGGACCGATTCAAAAAAGCGCACAGTATACTCTTATTCTGATTTAAAATTGAAATTTTCAATAGAAAACTTAAAATTACATAATTATGTTTCCTCTTTTCATTTAAAATTAAAACTATAATTAGGAAAAGTAAAGTTGTGTTCTAGTATAGTTTGTTGTGAAACATAAAAAAAAAAAATACTTTGGTGTGTTACTCAATTTTAATATCTTGAAGAATATTTATACAAAATCTAATGTTTAACACATGTTAAATGAAATAAACTGTTTGAGGATGCTAAAATTCATCTTAATAATATAATATAAATTACACAAATGATTCATTACTTAAAAGATGATTAAGCAATTAAAAGCATGTTAAAAATTGACTGTTTTCGTCTAATATTTAGCCATCATCAGGTTTTAAAATTTAAACAGTTGTTAAGAACGCTACTTGACCATATCTGGGTTTTATGAGTGAGACAAGTAGCGTTCGTTACAACAGTTTAAGTTTTAAATCCCGGTGATGGGTAAGTATTAGCCGAAAGAAATCGACTTTCAACATCTTTTTAATTGTTTAATCATCATTTTAGTAATGAATCAATTATGTAATTTTGTACCATGTTGAATAATATCCATTTAAAATTAAATGTCTAAGTAAAACTTTGATACATATATTTATGAATGTAATATTAAATGCACAAAAAATCTTTTAAATGTTTTTAAGCATGTAAAATCAATCAATTATTTTCCTTAAATTGAAAGAATCTGGCTAAAAATTTCTCATAAACTGCATGGCCCTTTAAAGATATAGTAATGTTGTAATCTATATTTCGCAATGCATAGTTAACCCTGCCATCCACAGTGTTCTACCACAGACATGGTGTATAGTGAGATGCAATTTTAAGTCTTAAAAAGTATTTTTTTTTTTTTTACTTTTAAGACTTATGCTTTGAGAAACTTAATAAAGATAAGGAATTAAAGGATATTAAGGAATTTTTTCATGTAGATTGAGCTGTAAATTTCAGAAATAAAATACTAAAAACCTGAAAATCGTCCACTGTGCCCCATCTTCTTCTGCTAAGCAAATATTGGAATTTTATGCATTACGCATTTTTGTCCCACATTCTTAAACATTTAAATCTGAAATATATTCTGCAATTTTATTCTTTAAATTTATTTTACGCTTGAAAATTCAATTTTACTCCAATATTGATTAATGAGAAAACTTTTAAAGCTCTACAGTGTGCAAGGGAAAAAAACGGATTTGTAAAAGGAGGTATTTTTAAAACAAATTGAATAAATATTGGACTTAACTTCGTTGCAATATTTTCTAATATATATTTTTATATTATGGGATTATTTATTTGTTATGCTGTTACAGCTTAAAATGTAAATGAAAAACACAACATATATATATATATATATATATATATATATATATATATATATATATATATATAGATGTAAGTTTAAATAAAACAGCATAAATATAGCATGCAGACTTAGTGAATTTTATTTAAATCAAAAAGCCAAATTATATTTAACAAACAGATTTGATGAACAAAAAGTTTTTCCTAGTTTTGTACGTTATATGCATTTTATTTATTTATTTTTTTTTTTTTTTACTTTTTTATTAAAAGTTTTTACATCAATCATTGCTTGGCAACTTTCTTTGAGATTGTATTGGAAAACTAGCTCCAGTGAATTGTGCATAGTACGTTGTTTTTATGTCTATATCACACATAAACTTCGTGTAAAGTTCAATAATGATTCTGAGTTGCAGTAATAGCGAGCAGAACCATCTTCATTTTGAATATTTAGTTTAGAAATTGTTTTTGATATTTTGTTTTATGTTCTGCAAGAGAAAAGGTTTTCTCAAAGATTTTTTCATTTCTAAACAAAAACATGGCCAATTTTTATTCTTTAACTTTGTGTACAGTGTCTAAAACTTAAATTATAAAACAAAAACTATTTAATAACTTTTAATAATAACGTTTTATGCTTTTAAAAGTAACATATGTGTATTTTCATAATCTATAATAAGAAAATAATGTGTTTATCTCTCCATGCGTGCGTGTGTTTGTTGGCGATAGCTAGAGAAATCTGTCGCACGTACAAATGGGTAATTTTTTTTTTTTTATAAAAATAGACGAAAATAGGTCCCAGCGATTAGGGATAATAGGCTTCCAGATTCTCGATTTTTTAATTAGGTATATTTTTATTAAATTTGTATAAGATTTTTAGCTTTTTTTCGCGTTTCGCGGCCATTTTAGGTAGCTTTCATTACAAAAAGCTACCTATTGCAGCCGTTCGGAGGAAAGCGATTTCAAAAAATTTTGGTATATTTTCATCGATCATGACCCCCAGACCCCGAAACCACCCCCCGTTCAAAATTGACGTATATATATATATATATATATATATGGATATCTATGGATGTCAGATATATATATATATATATATATATATATATATATATATATAATCTGACATTTGTCACACTGTAAATCGCGTATTTATGAACCGATTTGGATGTAATTCTGTGTATACATAGTACATACCAATGTCTCGACCGAGTTCGCTGGCCAGCTCCATCCGCCATTTTGTTTCAAAATGGCGGCCATTAAATTTTTTTTTAAATTTAAAATTTCAAATGTGGTACCAAAAAATTGAAAATGGAAAAATATTTTTTCTTATGTATTTGAACTTTATTCAAAGATTGCGGAGCAGTTTTTGTTTTGTCTATATCTTAAAAAATGGCTGAGTTATAGCATTTTGAATTTCTAGCGTGGCTGACATTTTGAAACGACCTGAATTTTGTCACGCGATAAAAGGCGTATTTATGAACCGATTTGGATGTACCTTGATGTGTACATAGTACATACAAATATATCGACCGAGTTCGTTGGCCAGCTTCATCCGCCATCTTGTTTCAAAATGGCGGCCATTTAAAAAATTTTAAAAAATTTTAAATTTAAAATGAGATACCAAAAAATTGTAAAATGAAAAAGATTTTTTTCGTATGTGTTTGACCTTAATACAAAGATTCCGGAACAGTTTTTGTTTCGTCTATATCTAAAAAAATGGCTGAGTTATAGAATTTTGAATTTCTATTGTGGCTGACATTTTAAAACGACCTGATTTTTGTCACGCGATAACAGGCGTATTTATGAACCGATTTGGATGTAACTTGATCTGTACATAGTACATACCAATGTCTCGACCGAGATCGTTGACCAGCTTCATTCGCCACCTTGTTTTAAAAGAGTTGCCATTTAAAAAAACATAAATTTAGAATTTAAAATGAGGTATTAAAAAATTGGAAAATGAAAAAGATTTTTTTTATGTGTTTGGCCTTGATACAAAGATTCCGGAGCAGTTTTTGTTCCTGAAAATTTGTTCTTTTGTTTATATCTTAAAAAATGGTTGAATTATAGTACTTTGAATTTCTAGCATGGCTAACATTTTGAAACGATCTTGTATTTGTCACGCGATAACACACGTATTCGCCTATTTCGATGTAAGAAGGCATTTGGATAGTATACATCAATATCTCGACCAAGTTCGCTGGCCAGCTTCATGAGCCATCTTGTTTCAAAATGGCGGCCATTAAATTAAAAAAAATTATATTTAAAGTGAGGTGCAAAAAAATTAGAAATTGAAAAATGTTTTTTCTTAAGTATTTGACCTTGATATGAGGATTCAGGAGCATTTTTTGTTTGTCTTTATCTTAAAAAATGGCTCAGATATAGCAATTTCAATATCTAATGTGGGTGACATTTTGAAAAATCTGATTTTTTGCCTGCGACAGCACTCGTATATATCAATCGATTCCGATGTGAGTGAGCATGTGCACAGCATTTACTAAGGTCTCGACCAAGTTCACTGGTTAGCCTCATCCACCATGTTGTCTTAAAATGCACTTTAAGAAATCGCTGAATTTGGCAGCCAAATATAAGTTACTTTAAATAAAAGCAACTTGGATAAAGCTGACTAATTTCGCGAAATTCTCATTCATAATGATTTAGTATTGATAAAAATTAGTATTGAATCTTCTATATTTGGTTTCCATTAAATTGAGCTTCGTGCGTTTGAATAATATAAGTTGGCTTTTTTAAAATAAGGAATATGAAAGCTACCTCTTCCTCCCGGCACTGGCCGGAAGGACTTTTTTAACACTAGCAAATATAATACGGTTGTAATCAATTAACATGATATGATAAATTTTATTCTCTTTTCAGTAAATTTCCTGTGTAAATTTTATTCAATGTTCGTACAGTGATTTTAAATTTTGTATAATTACTTAAAAAAGAAGTGTCACTTTTTCGGCACTACTTTTCAATCAAATTGTCCCACTATCTAATCTTTGTCAGCCAAAGGCAAGTTATATATCCATTTATTTACAAAATCTTTGGGTATCATGTAACAAAATTTCAGAAAATACGAAATACCCTTCAAACTGATTCATGCATGGCGGGTTAAATAAAAAGCTCAAACGGACATTCTGACTTATAAGTATAAAATGATATGAATGTATGCATAGTTGTAAGGTAAAAAAAAAAAATAATAATAAATACGTCGTATATAATATCATAATCGAATGTGAATTTTGCCTGGAAAGTGCTGAAGGAGGTTTTTTTCTTTCTCTTTTTTTTCACATTTTTTCAAATACATAGCAAGAACATTAAATTTGTGACTTCATAACTTCTGTGCTTAAAAAAATTATAAGCGAAAAAAATGTTAAAAAATCTTTTTTTTTTCGTATTTTCTCTTGTATTTTGAAAACGGTTAAAGTTAAAAAAATATATATGTTACTTCAAATTTAAACTTAAAAATTTCCCAATATTTTCATAGAAACCTTTTTTTACTGCTGATAAATAGTTCCGATGGACAGGTAAAATGTATTTCAGAGACTCACTGAAATTGTGGCATCGAAGATCGAGAAAGAGATCCGATCACGATGCAGCCATCCTAGTCACCAATTTAAAGCTCTTGAAGTCAGTTAAAGTTATTTGTCGATGCATTTCAACTACACTGCTAAAAAAAATTAGGGGAGCAAGCAAAAAAGTGAATAGAACAGTGCAAAACAGCAATGTATGGGCATAAAATGGATAGTACACGTGTAGCAATGCGCAATACATAAAAAAGACGCAAAAAAATGGTAAGGGAGCTTTTATTTTTTTTGAAAAGATGAAAAAAACATGAAGAGGTGGTTTAGTGCAACAATTTGGTTTCATGTAAATCATAAAAAAGTATTGTTTTGACATGCTGCAAGATTTTTAATATGGCATGTTGTCTCCTCGAACAGATAAGACTGCTGCACACCTGTTTTCCATGGATGCGATGAGGTTATCGATAAGACTTTGGGGAATACTGTTCCACTGCTCAAGAATTGCAATCGCCCAGTCCTGGACAGTAAAAGGAGACCTCGGTCAGAACGGCAGCAATGCATTGTCTGAGTATATCCCAAACATGCTCGTTCGGATTTAGGTCAGGGGGCATGCTGGTCATTCCATACGCTGTATTGATTTAGCTTCAAGCATGTTTTCCACAAGACGAATTGTATGAAGTCTGGCATTATCATGCATGGAACAAAAGAAATCACTAATTACTGCAATATAAAATACGACATGAGGTCTCGGTATCTCGTCTGTATTACTCCGGACCGTCAAAGTGCCATTCCGAATGACATGCAGGCCCGTACGTCCACCTATGCTGATACCAGCCAAGAGCATCAACCCACCTTGTCTGTAATGTTATCTTTCACGAACGAATGTGGGATTATTTTGAGTGCCTCTTTCTCTCCATGCCAAAACACATCAGATGTCACATCCAGACTGAATCGGGACTCGTCTGTAAACAGAATTTCACTCCAACAACGTTGCCTCCAAACTCGGTGTTCAGTTCCCCACCTTCTTTGGGTCGCACAGTGGCTTGAGGTCAACGGAATACAGTCCATTGGCTTACGTGCATAGAGACCATCCTGATGAAGCCTATTTTGGACTGTTTAGCTGGACACCCTTCGTCCTTTGGCCAAGAACAACTGTGTTTGCAGCTGAGTAGCATTGCCCTTTCCGTCTCGACGGGCTGTTAACAGGATATATCGGTCATCAGTTTCTGTGTTAGCACATTTTCGACCTTGCACTTGTCGATGACTACCATTTTATGAGTCTTGGAATCGATTCCACAGCCTTTCAAGGACACTTCTTACTACTCCAACAGCGTCCACTACACTTCGTTGTGTTTCCCCAAATTCAACTGTCCCGATAACACGCTAAGACATGGATTGCAGTAAATCATGTTGTTGTGACATTTTCAATCCACTTTTTCTCAAAACACAAGCTGAGCAATTGAATTTTACAACTGAGGCAGTGAAACAGACGTTTCTGCAAAATCCCGATTTCTGCACTTATCACCTTTTTCCAGTTTTTCATAACGTCATAAACTTTAATTTACGTGTCAAGTTTTCTTTATCTGTTTTCTACAACACTTTAAATTATGAATGCTTTATTTTACGTTACTTATTGGTGTAAATATTTGCGTAATTTCGTTAAAACAACGTGCTCCCCTAATTGTTTTGAGCAGTGGATTTTACCATTTGCATTATTAATTTTCCCAATTTTTATAGCAGTTGAAGAGCTATTTGAAATGAAGTCATTACGAAAAAATGTAAAAAACAAATATTTCATTGTCTATTAGGATGTGAATTTTTATCATCCTAATAAATCGAATAAAATAATATAATATGTGAACGATTTATTACAATATAATAGAACAGAAACTGTTGCACTAGCTATAACATGATTCTGATCTTATTTTTCTTTCATCCCTTTTTTCTACGATATTATCATATTCTAGTTATTTCTGCACTTGATTTTATGCCCTAAGGTAGTGAAAGCGAGATGCACTTTCTGTGGGAGAAGGCAACGCGATATTAGCATTCGTCTTCAAACCAGATTTGACGTAACATTTGTAGAAGTGAGGTTCAAGAAAAATAATCTTTCCATTAAACCCATACAATTATACAAGTAATAAGCATTATTGGCAGCCTTTTTACCACCGTCGAAATTTTTAATACAACTACGACATTTTGAAAACTTGCACAATTTTTCCAAATTTTCAGGAATTTAAATTTATTGAAACAGATGTAGAATTACACCTAATTGTGGCCTGCATGAATAAAATATTTTTGGATATATGACATTTTTGGAAGATTACATTAATTGACGAATAGATTTTCTAGAGAGGTTTTCATTTTCTCTTTAGTAAAATAAACATAGGGAAGAGGACAATTAGAAACACGTCAACATCTTCACCAATGACCGTCACGTTGTTCTAGTTACAGGGCCGCCACTGGCGAATATAAGTATATATTATATTCGCCCCACTATTTTAAAAAAGTAAATTTTTAGTACATTTATTTTGGACATGCTGACAAAGTGTAAGTGAAAGATTTTTGTTTTGGGTAAGTGGTGCGACATAGAATTAAAAAATTGTCGCCAGTAGCAGCTCTGTGGTTAGGTACTCTATTGAGAGCAGTATTGATAACACGTTAGTCGGAATCTTTTGTGACTGCTTGCAAATCATACTTGTGACATTAAATGTGTTTATCAGCACGCTAATTAAACGATTATTCTTACAATCATTTGTAAGAATTTCCTGAGAAAAACTGGGGCCACCATAGATTCCTTAAAACAACTTCATCAGATACCGTTTCACGAGAACATCTTTCACGCTCAGCAAATATACACTGCTCAAAACAATTAGGGGAGCACATGGTTTTAACAAAATTACGCAAATACTTACACCGATAAGTAACTAAAATAAAAAATCCATAATATAAAGCGTAGTAGACCACAGAAGAAGAAAACTTCGCATGCAATTAAAAGTTTATGACGTCAAAAACTAGAAAAATGAGATAAGTGCAGAAATCGACATTTCACAGAAGTGTCTGTTTTACTGTCTCCGTTTGAAATTCAATTGCTCAGATTGTGATTTACGAAAAGGTGACTTGAATAATGTCACAACAATGTTATTTATCGGAATCCGTGGCTTGGCGTATTACCGGGACAGTTGAATCCGGCCAAACACAATGAAGTGTAGTGGAAGCTGTTGAAGTCGCAAGAAGTGTCAATGCAAGGCTGTGGAATCGATTCCAAGACACTTGGAATGTTAGACGTCGACCAGGGCAGGGTTGATCATGTGCAATCACAGAAACTGATGACCGATATATCCTGTTAATAGCTCGTCGAGACGAAACAGGCAATGCCACCCAGCTGCAAACACTGTTTTTCTTTCCCACAGGACGAAGTGTGTCCAAATAAACAGCCCGAAATAAGTTTCATCAGGGTGGACTCTATACATTTGAGCCAGTGGTCTGTATTCCGTTGACCTGAAGCAACTGTGCAGCACAAAGATGGCGGGCAATTGAACATCGAGATTGAAGGAAACGTGGTAAGAGTCAAGTGTTGTCTACAGACGACTCCCGATTCAGTCTGGATGTGACATCTGACGTGTTTTGGTATGGAGGGAATGGGGCGCTTGAAATAATCCCACATTCGCTCGAGAAAGATCACATTACAGACGGGGTAGATAGATGGTATGGACTGGAATCAGCATAGGTGGACGTACGGACCTGCATATCATTCGGAATGGCACTTTCACGGCCCAAAGTTATACAAACGAGATACTGAGAACTTATGCCGTATTTTACGCTGCAGCAATTGATGATTCCATTTTTCATGCATGATAATGCCGGATCGCATACAACCCTCTTTTGGAGAAAATGCTTAACGCTGAAACAATACAGCGTATGGCGTAGTCAACATACTCTCTAGATCTGAATCCGATCAAGCATGTTTAGTACACACTCTGACGACGCACTTCAGCGAGATTAAGACCTCTTTTTATTGTCCGGGTCTTGGAGATTTCTATTCTTGAGGAGTGGAAATGTACTCCACAAAGTCTTATTGATAATTGCATCGAATCTACGGAAAACAGGTGTGTGGCAGCTTTATCTGTTCGAGGAGACCACACGCTATGTTAAAAATCTTGCATCATTCCTAAACAGTAATTCTTTTGTCATTTATATGTAACCAAATTGTTACCCTAAACCATCTTTTTATGTTTTATACATCATTTTAAATATTTAAAACTCTCTTGCGAATTTCTTTTCGCCTTTTTTTCTGCATTGCGTGTTGATACACATGTACCCTCCATTTTATGCCCATGCATGGCTGTCTAGCACTGTTCTCTTCACATTTTCCCTTGCTCTCCTAATTTTTTGAACACGTAGTACTAGCTTCTGGCATATTTACTGGGTATGCGTTAGAAATTCGCTGTGTACTTCAATTGAACAAACGCCACATAAATGACACAAATTCACCTAAATTATTGATCGTTCTTCCACCAAACTCTATATAGTAATACCCACCATCAATCAGGTATGTAGAACATAACTTCTTCATAAAAAATCTAAGTTCTTCTTACAGTGAATATTTTGTAGAAAGAGGGTTGATAGTTTTGCGCTTGCTGGTTTCTTCAGAAAGAGACATTACATACACATAGCACACGTGAGACAAATATTATTCCAACTCTTAGTCAGATTGTTTTTTTATACTGATTTTTTAAAATGTATTTTTGGATTGACGGGAATTTTTTTTCGCCTATCTCGCCAGTGCTACTCATTACTCTTTCACTAAGTCTCAATTTAACAAAACGTAAATCGCTGTTGATTCTCGATATGCCAGCAGTAGCATCTCCCAGTGCCATACGAGAATTTATACTCTTCCTTCCTATAATATCAAGTGTGATTCAAGTGAATTTGTTTAATTAGTTAAGCCTATACTGTTTTGATAAGTTGATATTGATCTTTCCGCATTTTTGTTACTCTGTAGATTTGAAAATAGCAAACGTGCTCTATCGAACATACTTAAACTGCTGCTAAATACAAATTATACGCAGAATAATTGGATAATGGATAAATAATTAGAGGAATTTAAAGACATTTATGAGAATCCCAAATCCATATAGTTTTGTTCCAACATGAAATCGGTTAACTACAATAATAAATTCTAAATAACAATTTTAAAATCAATCAATTCGATGTGAAATAGATTCAACTGATTTTACATTTCTTGAATTCCAAAAATCTCCTTTTCAACTTTCTAATCAAAACGCATGTATTTTTAAATTAAATTAGTATATTCTGAAAATTTTAACTCTGGTGATTTTGGAAATAACATGTGTTAATATTTAAAGCGAATTAAATTTTCTTTTTGATATCCTAAGTAATTAATCCTATTGGGAAATGTTAATATTATCAAATAACATGGTGGTAACATTATGATAATTGCTTTGAATTTAAAATTTACGAATTTCATTTTTAACATCCAATGGCAATTGAAAGTTTTGCGTCCATCTGTTGTATTTTTACAACTCCCATAAATAATTTGTTGATTTAAAAGATATAACAATCTCATGTCTTAATTCAAAATTAATATTGAAAATTTTACGAGTTGTAAGCCATTAAATTTCTCTATGAAAAAGTAGATCAATTTATCTTCACTACCCATATCTCCCAGATATTTACTAGATTTACTATAGTTAAGCTCTAATTAAGTGGTTATTTAAAAGCATTTAAAGATTTTACTCACAATAAAAATTATACAATAATACATAATGTACTATATTAATCATAATTAGATATCAAAATAAGATTTGTTTTTCTTTTTATCAGATAAGAATTTAAATTCTTATACTGTGCGACATCGGATAATTTGATAATTAAGTCCCACACAGCATAGGTAGCTTCTAAGGGGAAAATACCAGTGATGTAATTAAATTTAGTTGGACTATCTGTAAAGCATTTCGACAGGCCAGTTCAAAGAAAGGTTCTCACATGGCGAAACAAAAACTGGCATCGCTATATTTATTTAGCAATATGAAAAGCACTGAATTCTGATATAATTCAACAACTAATAGATAGTTAAAACTGCACTCACTTGAAACATTTATAAAAATACGAAGTAGAATTAAGCCATTTCGAATGATACAACTACATCAATGTTTCGAAAATCGAAAGACAGAACAAATTTCCTATTTAGCCAAAATAAATAAAATGCAGAAATTAAAAATTTCAAATTACGACAAATTATATTCGTGTGAAATTTTCTACAAATATTTCAAAAAATTAAATGCATATTCAATTCCACTCATGATTAATTTCTTTTCATTTCTTTTTTGCTCTGGAGTTGGTCGTTCATGGAAAATATTCCATCGTGTGCTGCGGTTGCAGACTTGCCAAGTGAGAAGAGTGAGAAGATCTCAGTCTGCATTGTTCAGGTATTACAATTGAAGATCGTTGGCGTGTAATGTCAATGATCCTGCTTCGAATCAAGGCTTTGAAACTTTTCACTTCTGTTGGTTTTATGCCTCTCTGCCAAGCTGAATAAAATTCAGCAATTAAAAATTTCAAATTATAAATAACAGTTAAATTGTGACTTAATCAAATTTTATGCCAAAACGCAATAAGCCACTAATTATTTTTGTATAGATGTTTTAGGCCATTCTACTCAGGAATTCTAAATTTTAGTAAGCGTAATGTGTTTCTAAATGAAGGTTGAACTTTTCTTATTTTATATGGGTTTTGCTTATGAAGAGATGGCATATACACTGATGTGCAAAACTTAAGCAACAGTCATAAAATGCTAATTTTCGAAAGCACGAATACCCAAAAGAAAATAATATAATTCAAATATGTACTATCCCTACAGCACACAGCTAGTCGATGTGACATCTCCTTCAAGTCACACATGATCACAAGTGTCGCAGTCACTAGGGTGAAATGAAATGTGGGATCTTTCATCCGTCTCATTATTAGCCTCAAATAATCGCCTAGATGATGACTCCACTGAGAAATCACTGTGACTCTTGTTTTTTGACGAGTCATCAGATAAAATTACAATGAAGTTACCTTGTGATTCTCATGTGACTAACATTTGAAGACTCAATTTTGAAGTAATCGTGAGCATTGCATTATAATGAGTTACGATATAATGTCACAGTGAAGTCATGTGATGACTTTCAGGTGAGAGAGACTCTTCTGTGAAGTCACCATTGCGCTCCTTTGTGAAAAGTCACCAGATAATTTCATTTTCTATCACTTGGAAACTATTTACAAAACAGCTGTCATGATGACTTTACAATGGAGTTTCAAACTGATGATCACACGAGAGTCACTAGGTGACTTCATTGTAAAGTCACTTGTTGACTCGTCATAAAATAGCAGTCATAGTGACTTCTCAGTGAAGTGACCAACTGAGAGTAAGAATGAGATGAATAAAATCTCACATTTCAGTTCATTGTAGTGACTGTGACGCTTGTGACTATTTGTGACCACAAGGTGAGTTCACATGGACAGGCTGTGCTGTTAGGGTAATACCTATTTTCTACACTTGATGTTTGTACAATTTTTTTTGGAGTACTCAAGTGTTCAGAAATTAGCATTTTGTGACTATTGCTTAAGTTTCGCAAACTAGTGTAATTTCAAATTTCAGAAAGCTTATATTGTTATATGATCTTACCAAGTAGCCAAGTTACATAAGCCATTATTTTAACACAATCAAACTGATTGGTAAAGTTATCATACGAATTGAATATTTCCAACTGTGCGAAAAAATGCCCAGGCTGGGAATCGAACACAGATCCTTGGCTTACAAGGTGAATGCTTTACCGTTTAAGCTAACTGGGCCGACAACCAGCCAGAATATTTCGCACAGATAACCTTATTAGTAGTAACATCTGGTCTGTCATGTAGAAAGCTCAACAGAATAAACTGCAGGTAAAGGAACACCATATAAACGAGGGATACGTAGATGAAGTATTATTTTAACACAATCAAACTGATTAGTAAGGTTATCATACGAATTGAATATTTCCAACTGAGCGAAAAATGCTGGCTGGTTGTCGGCCCAGTTAGCTTAAACGGTAAAGCCTTGTAAGCTAAGAATCTGGGTTCGACTCCCAGCCTGGACATTTATTCGCTCAGTTGGAAATATTCAATTCGTTACATAAGCCAATTAATTATGCTCATGCAGTATTAAGTACTTTGATAATTGGTATTGACATTTTAAGCACAAAATATTTTATCGGTATATTTATGTAATTAATGACTAATGTTTATCAATATCTCTTGAGGGTAAGAGCTAATAATATCATCTAAAGAAGATCAGGTTCAAGATCGTTTATCATTTTCATTGAATATTTAGTTAAAATATACTTTGATTAAAATATTTCTGAGTACTTGACTATCTAAATAATCTGCCAGTTATTACTTATTCTGCGTTACAGAATTCCAAATACTGCCATTACTAATAATAAATATCCTCGATACCCAACCCAATCACTATTTTTATTTTATGCATGATCAATAAATAACGTACCAAAACCCCACACTTAAACAAAAATTATATATATGCGCCACAGTTTTTACTAATTCCTGAAAATTTTTAAATCTGTGACTTATGTAGTAGTTAAAATGTCTGAATCTATTACTTTCTCAACTTTAAGTGGCTACTTCAGTCAGGTGAAAACATTCGTTCACTAATGTTAATCCAATGGGAGAAATATTTTAAGATATGGGGCATCTCACAATCTTTTGACTTTTAAGACCCTGAATAATAACTTTTATTTTAGTACATATTCTTGTGGGGTTTTTTTTTAATTTCATATACTAGGGAACATCCCATTGCATGGCTGCATAACAATATTAACGATATAAATAAGTTTTGGACGATGTTGGGGGTCCAAATATCCAGGAAATTCCTACACCGTCCCATATGCCTGATGCTGATTTTTAAGTTTGGAGCTATCGGTATAAAATTGTTTCAATAAAAGTAATTCGATGTAATTTTTTCCCGAAACCGGGACTATTGTTTTATATAAATATGTAGCAAAAAATTAACCTGCACACATTTTTACGGTTATTATTATTTTTTTTATCTCTGTCCCTGAGTTTTAGATACCTTACCGTCCTCTTCTAAAATTATACAGAAAATCACTTCAGATGCAGCCACAGAATTATTTTTCAAGTTTTTTCTCATGCAGAAGTATACTAGAGAAAGAATGTCTAAAATTCTTTGACATGAAATTTACTTGAGAATTTAAATCAGCATTTCAATATCAATTTTAAGCATCGTGGTTTTATTGGTGCCGTCCCCAAGGTTTATTCTTGCACATTTCGAGGTAAATTATTATTTTTTTTTGTTATTTAATCCAATGTAAATAACTGTTTGTAAAAATCAATGAACATTGTGGCTATCACTGAGTCTAAACATGATTCGCCTAAAAATAGATGGTAATTTTCCTTACCGCCCCATCCTTACCATCTCTTTTTTTGCCATTACCGTCCCTTTTTCCCTATACCATCCCCTTTTTTGCCTTACCGTCCCTTCTTTAACACCTCCATAAGACAATGCTATACCAAACTTTTTTACTAAAAATACTACATTGTTATTATTTCTTATTTGAATGTCCTCTGGGTACTATGGAAATTCATCATAAGTAAAAATTAAGAAGGAAATAAAAAGTTATAGTGGTAAAATGGTAAGGAAAATTAAACTCGCAAGTTTAATTTAAATCTCAGTTTAAAAACATTTGTTTTTCGCTGCTGATCATTTTTTCTTTATTTTGAATCATTAAGGCAATCGTCTTCTATAAGTTTAAATTGTTATTTTAGCAAGTTCAATTTCACCAGATTTTTCTTTCTGAAAGTCAAAAGTTGTGAGAATGCCCCATATAGCTTGCATTTCAATATTTTTAAATGTTTTTTTTTGCATTGGATTGCTGAGATCGATCTCTACATCGGTCGATTTTTAATTTTTCGATTTTATTTTCAAGTATTTTTAATTCGGATGCTTTCACTTTCGGAATAGGTTTCGAAAGTGAAAGCATCCCCTTAAAAAATCTGCAAACAAAATGGAAAAAGTAAAAAACGTTCTTTGAATAAATCGATCTCAGCTATCCACTGCAAAAACAAAATCATTTTAAAATATCGAAATTCAAACGGGATATCTTAAAATTTTTCTTCCACAGGATTAGCTTTATAAAGCGGGTCTTTTCGCGTGACTGAAGTAGCCCCTTATCATCGTATATCTTAATCCACTTATGACTTATACATCTGAGAGTTTTGAGTGCTTTTCTGAATTTTCATAAAAATACTTATAAAACAAATGTTAATTCATATTTTTGTAGTTCAAAACTTGAAAGTTTAGAAACAATATAATTTGTAGAGGTTACTATAGAACATTTTCTGATATCCAGTACCAGAATTTTCATGACCTTATCTATTATCTTTATCATATAAAATTATATTGGAAATAATATCCATATTATATGTTCAGAGTAATGCATTTCTTTATTTCTTCGTATGCGATAATAAAGTGCGAAATGTCAATATTTATGAGAATACTGATTATAATTCTGCTACAAAGATGCTCTCAAAGGCTTATTTACGATCAAGAAAAAAGTTTTCAGAAACAATCTTGTTCATGTTTGGAAAAATCTTCGTGATTTTATAGTTTTCTCTTGTAGTAATAAACCAGAATTTTAAAATAAGACTGTGATATTAACTGTTTATTCATTCGCTTGTGAGAATTTATTTTAGAAAAAGTTTTTCTTGTCTAATAACAAATATTTTTATAGAAAAAACGCAACAGAAAAAATGAATTCTCACATAAAACATTCCGAAAACTACTAATAAGGCAATTTCTACGTGATGGATATTTATAACTGTTGTTTCAATAGATTAGCGCTCGATGACATTTCTGTTTGTCAGTCAGTAGAATAAAATTTCTTACGGAATGAGGTTACTTTTAAAGATAATTAGCAAACGTTATTTGTACTATTGTCTAAATAATGTCTTCATATAAAATGTACACATACAAAATGGTAGTAATGATGTGACATGCAAAAAACGGCATGACACATACTTTTGATTTTGATAAATCAAAAATTTTATTAGTACAAGTAATACATAGCGTATGACAATGCAGTTGAAATGCGTAACATTAAAATTCACAAAAGGAATCAAATACGGTTTCGTTACTTTATAGAAAAAATCCTCAAATGGATCGTTTTTTTCTCTTTATTAATTTATCAATAAAACACAGGTAATAAACAAATTGGAACCCTACAATGCATTCCAAAATATAAAAACCCTTTAATTTTATTGCATTAATAAATTAAAGAAAGTTAATAAATTAGCATAAAATCATTTATTTTTGGCCGTGCAATCTAATGAATTTTTATTCATGATGTTATGGCACTAAGGCCTGATTTTGTACGGGGAATTTTTTTTATCCCTAATTAGCGACGCAGAGAATTAGCAGGAATGAAAAATATAATAAAGTATGATATTTCTTTATTATTATGTTTTATAGTTAAAAGTTCTTAAACAAAATTTTATTTTCATAAATATGAGAACAACAAAAGAAAGCTATTTTATGAAATAAGTAATGCTTTCCAATTTAAAACATATTTCTAGCATTTGAAACTTAATGCTTAGCAATTCAATTCGCTTTTAATACATTATGGGAAAACATTAATAACAATGCTATTTAAATTCTTAATCTACATCCACTGAAATGAATATACATGAGTAGTAACCCTGATAACATCTTCATATAAAGTCTTCATTATAGCGAACGTTGGGATATTATATATTTTGGAGTGAAATGATTTCATAATAATTTAATGGTTTTAGTAATAGCTTTGTATTAAATAAAAATGGATAATGCTTTATAAAAAAAGATAACAGGCTGTATTTATGTAAAGAATAAATATCGAAAGAAAATTTTGGTTGGATAAAAAATGATAACGATATCAAAATACAAATCCTCCTCCCTATAGAGATCTTACGATATCAAGTGCCAGACCCTCTCCTCTAAAGTGATAACGTTATATAGGTTCAGACCCAAAAGTATATTATAATTATACGCATTATTAAATTAATTTTGTGTCTTCAATGATTAATTAATTCAATGATAATTAATTAATGTTCTATTTGTTATTAAAAAATATTTTTCTTAAAAATCATTCAGCATTTTTTAAAACTTTATTTTGAACCATTAAAAAAAAAAAAAAAAAAAAAAAAAAACAAGATTCAACATTTAAAATAGACTGACTCTTATAATTTCTAACTCTGTTTAATGTAGCGTAAAAAATGAAATAATATCTGTTATTGAAATCAAATAACAGCACTTAATTAAAATGAGATTTATACAAGGACGGATTAAATATAAGAAGAGGATTTTTTAATATATTTTTTTAATATTATTCATCAAAATTATACCGATGTAATTACTCTAGATAGCTTTCTTCATCATCTAAAAATTTTTTCGACATATTGGGTTTTTTTTTTTTAATCCTTGAATAATAAAAATAACTAGACCGTGTATGTATTTACAGAGATAAATTCCGGCTCACTTTTAGAAGTCCGGGCCAGCCCGAGCCATACGATTTTAATTCTAAGCTAAACATTTTGTGATCAGAGCCCGAACCCGCCCGAACCCGATGCCGAAAAAAAAAGTACAAAAAATTGCATAATATTTAAAAAGTTATTCTAAATGTAATAGCTCAATTTTTAACAACTTCTTACATGAAAATAGCTAGTAATCCATAGTACATAATTAATTTTATGAAATTTACATCCAGTCTTATCAAAAGAGAAGTTTAGTATCAAATAACAATATACTTCCTTAAAAAGATTCTCATATTTTATCTCCCGCAACGTGCAAATCTGATGATACATTAAGGAAGTGCATTTTATGAATAAACGAAAGAAATTTGCAGAAATTACTATGTTATATGACGAAGAATCGAACTACGTTTTTCAATTTCGATATAAAAGGTGTACATCTTTCGTCATTCTCGTGTCCTTGAAAATAAGCTTAAATTAAAAATTTGATACCGTTACCTGAAAGATTACTGTTACTTAAATCACCAAAAATAAACGTTTAAACACACAATAAATACATGTGTATTTATTGTATGTTTAAACGTTGTTTTTTGGTGATTTAGATTTCCACACAAGTTTTTATTTATTACTGTTAATCGCTTTTAGGAGGTAAACCTACTGTTACCTGCTTTTAGGTGAAAAGAGGAAACACTGTTCGATTGCTTTTTATTGCGAATAGCAATTTTATCTACTTACAAACGAAAGTGACTTCGTGAATGCGAAGAACAGAGCCACAACATGAGCAGAGTTCAAGAAAAAAATTGGATAGAATCACTAACGTTATATTCATATTTAGAACGATTAGTACTCGCAAACAATAGAAGACTAAATATTTGCAAACCTTAAGTTAATGCTGATTGACTTAAAATAAAGCATTCATTTCGCTTTAGATTTCTAAAAAAAGAAACAATAAATAAACATTTCAAATAAAAAATATCCTGATGGCGCCATATCAATAAATCGTCGCTCGCCGTCAATTCCAGATATAAATCTACCAACATCACAAGTTTTCTTTTAAAATAGCGTTCTACTACTACTACTACAAAAGTAAAAAAAAGCTATGTTTTTCTTTCATTATGATACAGTATTAAAATGACTTGAACTGGAATAAGAATTTTTAAGGGGGAAAAAAGTTATTTTTTGTTTCTATACGAGAATAAGTTAAATTACCAATTTCAGAAAAATGACCCCGAGCCCGTTCAAGCCCGAAGGCTGGTATAAAAATCGAGTCAGAGCGAGTGTCGGTCCCGGGCTCAGTCTCGGGCTGAGCACGTCTCTCAAAATCTCTTTGATTTCCATATCTAATTAAAAAAAAAAAAAAAAAAAAAAAAAATTGCTCCCTTATATCGCTTCTTGAACGAAGCGAATTTGGATTTCCTGAAGGAAATCCAAATAGGAGAAGGCGAGAAAAGATAACGAAGTTAAGCTTCTAAAATTTTTCCACGCCACTGTGAAAGGATTTATGAGCTGATATTTGCATGAGAACGTCTTCCATATCTTGCCTGATGCCATGAATATTTTCAAGTGACTCTTTTAACTTTAAAGGGGAAAACCACGGGATTATCCAAAAAAGGTAATTTTCGACATCTTTCCCCAGCCATGAGGTAACATGACGAATGAGATGGGTAAAATGACAAACAAAACTTGTAATTTTAGAACGTCACAAAAACGTTTTTAAGGAATTCCAATAAAACATCAAAACTGCAATAAAACTTTAAAAGGAAAAAAAAGTTTAACACTAAAAAGACCGTGAGGGGTCATTTTGAGCTCTACCATATGAATATATTTCGATTCGAAACAGAAATTTCTTTGTAAAATAAGTTTAAAAGATACAAAGAAGAAAAATGTTAAATAAATATGTTAAACAGATTTAAATAAAAATTCCGGTGTTAAAATATTTTTAGAAAACTTGAGTAAAATTTCCGGTCTTTTAGTGTTAATTATATGTTTAGATTACCCATAAAATACTTTGACACTAAACTGAAATCTGACAGATTTTCCATTTCTTTTGAAAATAAAATTAATATCAACTTGAATTGATTGAAATAGCAATTTCAGCAGAATAGGCTAGAAATTGCATTATAATTTTAAAATATATATTTGCTATGTTAATTTATAAGATGAAAGAATCCGCATTTGTGAAAAAATGAACGAAGAAACCAAATCCAAGAACAGAGAAATCCTCATTTGAAAACATTAAAAATCTGCCGCAACTGTAGAGTAGATATTATTATTGTAAAATTGTTTCCCCATTTTTGCATAAAAATCGATTAGATTAAAGCAATGATGTGTTTCAGAAGATATGAATGTGAAATGAACAATGATCAAAGAGGCTAATTTAAAAAAAATTTATTTAAAATTTGTAAACTGTTTTTCTCGGCAAATTTCGAAGGTTTCTTACTCGTTTTTAATTAAAAAAAAAGAATAATAATAATTAGTTGTTGTAGTAGTAATTTTTTTAATCAAATGTTTATTGATTAGGTATGTATTCTCTTACTAACCACATCAATTCCGTCTCCGCCTAAAGGACGAACTCTTTTTTTATATTATCTTCTCAGCGTTGGCTCAGGTATATTGTATTTTAACGCTGGAACATTCAGACTCGAGACCTTACGTTCAACATCTGTTATAGATGCCTCCATGTCTTTACTTTCCCACTTTTTCGTACCACTTATTCACTGGTAATTTCGATGCATGTTGCTCCTGAAGTTCCTTCTCACACCTAGAATCGAAAACAAAATCTTGCATTAGGAAAGGAGAATAATTTATAAATGGAATTGAACTATTTAGAAAAAGCACGTAGTGTAAGATAACGAACTGAGAATTATTCGTAATTTTTCTCCATTGGAAATTCGCCACATTTTCCCGTCACGCCATTTATATCAAACCAACGTTTAATAGTATAACCAAGTCTATTGCAAAATAAACGGATCTCCTACGCATTTGTAAGTCTTGAGTTCCACTTTCGAAATATTTTAGCGAAGAAATTGAAAAACTTAATGTAGAATGATGATTCGTTACGTTGTGATAGTCAAACATTTCAGGGAAACACACTTAAAATGAATTAATGTTCACAACTTCCCTCAAAGTTGGAATGCGTGTGTTTATCCTTGTGATACATATGTCCTGCTACCAAGAGAATTTTTGGTGGCTGCGACGTGCTATCGTCTGTAATTAACAGTGAGAAATACTGAATTCGCCACTTTTTCCCATTCATCATTTCACCCCAGGTTTTCCTGCATGTTTATCAGAATGTGATCATTTTGGACTATAAGAAAGGTGATCGAGTGATTTACAGTGAAATCTTTGCTCCGTCACACCTGTTGTGTGAAGTATTGCATAATCTTGGAGAAGATGAACATTTGAATAGAAATGTAGCATTTTTAGGACGATATGCAGTTTTATTCTTCTCCAAAACTTAACACTACTATATTGCATTAAATGTACGTCGTTCGTGAAGAATGTGGACTCACAAATTCCTCGTAATTCCCAAAAGTTATTAGTGGGAACTTTGTTAGTTTTTCTTCCTTTGAGCAGTTTTTGTGCGGTAATCAATACTATAACGTATTGTTTTATCTTTTGTCACGATTACATGTGCTGTACTTTGTAGTGGACTAGCAACTCACATATAAAGAGTCTCTAGTGTTTTGAATGTAAATATGACGTCAAATATCTAACCTGCTTGCGCGAAAGAGACCTCTGCACTTTATTTTACTCTAATTTAAATTCAAATGTGTTTGAATCTCTCGGAACGGGTTCGCCCTCATAGCATGCATGGTCACGGTGACGTCGTTGTGACGTCACTGTAAGTCACTGTGGTCACGTCACATCTGTGACCAAAATGCCACCACTCAGTGATGTCATATTGTGACTGAGATGTGAACTTCTTAGAAAACTTTAAAAAATTAAGAAAATTCTTCAAAACATGTTATTTGCTGTAAAATTATTTTTTTCTGGCAATTAAAAAAAAATTGTGACGTCACTGTTATGTCACTAATATGTAACGTACGTCACGTCACATATGTGACAAAAAAACACCATATTGTAAGTCACAGTGTGACAAAAATATGAACTTCAAAAATCTTTGAAAATGAAGAGTAATATTTTAAACAGTATTTTAAACAGTTCCGAGTTACAGCGGCATAAGCAATGAAAATATATTAGTGGATAGCAAATGGTAAATTCTGTCACGAAAGTGGGGGTGGGGGGGGGGGCATAATAAATAAAGTGCACGATACAAGCATTAATAAACTAAATTTTCAGGCTATATTTTATCAATTTGATATCTAAGACAGTGAATGTATACTTTTTCATGATTTCAATTTTATCTAGCATTGCAATTTAATATAATAATCCTTCACTGATTGTCATTATTATAAAAGTGTTTCTCGGAAAAATGGTACGTGCTGGAGCAATTTGGATAATATATTTAGAATTAGGAATATTAAATTTGTACACTTTACATATTTAGTTTGCTGGGAGGAAATTTATTTATTTATTTATTTTTTTACCGACCAGGGTTATTCGAAACACTTCTGTGGTTTCAAACAAAAAATTTTCTATTACAGTTAAATCTACACCTTTTAATGAGCACGTAGAAAGAGTCTTCAGAGTTTAGTCATCTATGCATTTCTTGATTTATAATTTGCATTCAAGTCTTAAATTCTACTTTTTTCAGACTTTTTAAATAAAATTAGCATTTTCCGAAAATAAAAGAAATATACAAAATTTGTGCAAAACCCATGATATAATTATTTATTCGTATTTAAAATCTGTATTTTAGAGATATGACTAAAAAAAAAGGATTATTTTACAAATTGTTTTATGTTACAGAAAATTAATATAAAGAGAATGGCAAATTGACAACGAAATTTTTTTTATCCTCGATTATCCTTTTTTATTTATTAAGAAGATATTTTGAATTTATTTCCGTGTGAAACAAACTTTACTTAAAAAAAAGAAAAAAAGGGGGGGGGGTGTCCTTATTACCATGAAATTTATTTTTACACCTTTTAAAAGTTTAAAGAATGTTTTATCTAATAAACTCTAATTATGAATATTATTATTATAATTATTTACAAAAAAGGAACTTTACAATTCATTTAACTTGAATTGTTTGGTACGGATAAAAAGAAAAGGTAAAATACATTGGAAAATTCTTCAAATAGAAAATTTTAATTAACGATACTTTCAGAAAATTACTGCGCATTCAGGTTCCAAATCTCTTGTTTACAAACACAAATAACATGTAACAGACCATCTGCTTAAAATCGTCTGCCCATAGAAAAATAAATATGAGAAGACGCGGGAAATAGTTCACTGTTTAGAACATCACCACGTCTACAACACTTTAAGATAAGGAAATGATTTCCGCCAATTTTAGAGTACACAGATATTAATGGAACGTACATGTAAGCCTTGTTTAATTTAAATATTTTATTCCTGATTTGTATGTTATGAGTTAAATAGTTTTATGTTATATTTGTAAGAGACTGATCTGGAATTGTCAGAAACGATATTTTCCAATTCGTTAACTGTAAAGAAAAATATGATAATCTGCCATCGCTTGAAAAAAAAAAAAAAAAAAAAAAAAAAAAAAAGCTGCGCAGAGACTGATTCAGGCCTACATTCATACTGGAATTAATATAAACATTAATTTACACTTACTTGAGATTGACAATGTGTTGAGACAATGATTTGGAATTTTTTTTTCGGCGTCTTAATATTTTTTATTACTAACACTTGTAGTTATTATTATTTTGGTGTTAAATATGATGTTCGATTATCATGAGATTACGAAACTTTTTCAGATTAGAAATTACCAAAATTATAAAATAATAGGAATTCCTTATACCATATGGAAATATTTTTGAGATATTGTTAAATCTAATAATGAATTTAATTTATCTATTGTAGTTTGCTGTTATTTATTAGTACAGTTATAAATGCTAATTATTATTTTTAGTGTTTTTGAAATTGGTATATATATATATTTTAATTGTATGTAAGCCTTTTTTCTGTTTATGATTTTAATGAAACATTTAATTATAGACGTCCTGAATCGGTTATTAAATTTTCTTCTATTGTAAATTCATTTTCTACGTTTATGATACGCGTAATTATTGGCACTAAAAAGTAAAATATGATATTTAAGCATTGAAATTAGTGATGGGCGATAACGAGATGTTTTTCTCGATTTTCTCGATTGTATGGACATCTCGATATTTTTCGATAGTGTAAATATTTTCTCGATGACTACAGTTTGCAAATTTCTTTTATAAATCATATATTATATATTATATACGTCATACATTTATCAAGAATCGACTGCGGGTGAACTGGAATGAGTCGATGTTAATAAAGACTAGGTGACTTCGACCGCTAGCGGGGCCCTCCTTTAATCGGGGCCCCTAATTTATACGTAATCTTGTAATATGAAATCACGAACAGGTTACCCGCTATATACGGCACTGATATATGATAGCAGGCGGGTATGGTGTGCACGCACTACAAAATCTTGTAAAAAATATAATATCGAAACGAATGAACTTCGGACCAGATCTCTTGGGGGAGGGGTCAAAGCGAGCGGAGGGGTAGAGCAGCTGCATAATATGATTAAGTCGTCACAGGTCTTTAGGCCTTTCCAAACATATGTCACATGAGAAGTCTGAATCTGAATTTATAAAAATGCCCTCCCCGTGGAGGCAAAGAGGGGGGGAGAGGTGCGGGAGGTGGATAACATGAGTAAGTGGTCATAAGCCTTTCCAACAATATGTCACATGAGGGGTCTCGGCTAAATTTTGAAAAACACCCCCGTGGGGGAAAAGTGGGGGGGGGCGGTCACCGGAGGTGCATTACATCAATAAGTAGTCACAGACCTTTCCAACGATATCTCACATGTGGGGTCTTTGCTAAATTTGGAAAAGTGTCCCCCAGGGGGGTGCAAAATGGGGGGATGGACACCGGAGGAGCATAACACCAATAAGTAGTCACAGACCTTTCCAACGATATCTCACATGAGGGGTCTTGGCTAAATTTGAAAAAGTGTCCCCCGGGAGGGGCAAATTGGGGGAGACTGTCACCGGAGGTGCATAACATCAATAAATAGTCTCAGACCTTTCCAACGATATCTCACATGAGGGGTCTTGGCTAAATTTGGAAAAGTGCCCCGGGGGGGGGGCAAAGTGGTGGTGGGGACGCCGTAGGTACATAACATCAATAAGTAGTCACAGACCTTTCCAACGATATCTCACACGAGGGGTCTTGACTAAATTTGAAAAAGTATCCCCCGGGGGGCAAAGAGTGGGGGGACTGTCACCGGAAATGCATAACATCAATAAGTAGTCACAGACCTCTTCAACAATATCTCACAAGAGGGGTATTGACTAAATTTGGAAAAGTGTCCTCCGGGCGGTCAAAGTGGGGGGGGCGGCCACCGGAAGTGCATAGCATCAATAAGTAGTCAGAAACCTTTCCAACGATATGTCACATGAGGGGTCTTGGCTAAATTTGGAAAAGTGTCCTGAAATTTCATATATTATAAATAATATTTAGCGGAGGACTCCATAAAAAAATCCGATCGAAAATGATAAAAACAGAAAATACTACCCTCGCAGTGGGGGCCAAATTGGGGAGGAGGGGAAGAAAGTCTCATAATATGAAAGAGTCATCCGAGAGCTTACCGATGACATATCACATGACTGGTCCAAAAAAAGTTTGAAAATTGCTCCCCCTCCCTCCCCCCGTGGACCCACTCTTTCGCCCCGGAATTCACACAGCCGCCACTTTAAAATTTTTATGTTCAATAAATAATATTTACCGGAAGACTGCATAAAAAACCCACATCTAAAGTGATATTTAAATTTATTATAGAAATCGGCTACGGTTTTAAAAATTTGTTAGCCCCTTCCCCATCCCCCTTTGGGCGAAGAAAGGTTCATAGTATGAAAGAGTGGTCAAAGGGCTTTTCGATTATATGCCACAGGAAGGGTTCGGTAAAATTTTTAAAATTGCACTCCGCATGAGTCCACTCTCACGTCCTCCTCAGTCGAAATCACCCGACCCACCTTCCTCTTTGAAATTTTTATATTTAATAAATAATTTTTATCGGAGGGCTCCAGGTATGTGACATCTTGGTAGGGCTAAAATAAGAGAAACTTTGAAAATTAGGGCTTCATTTCACAGCTCATTGTCATGCCTCTTTCTCTATCTCGTTCCTTGGTACTCTCGATAAATTTTCTTACTTTTCTTCTCTGCCGGGGACGAGAGAAATCCTCGAAAAGCTTCTCATAGCGAAATGTTGAAAAGCGCGAGAGAAATCCTCGAAAGGCTTTTCATTTGGGAGATTTCGAAAAGGGCGTGAGAAACTCTCGAGAGACTTCCCATCCCGAAAGGTTTAAAACCGCGAGAGAACCAACCATCGAGCAGATTCCCATCTGGAAACGTCGAAATGCTGGAAAAATCATCGAGATGAGATTTCCCGAAATGCGAGATGGAAATGAAGCTTTCAGAGTCAAACTTACCGCATTTCTGGTTTAAGCCATAATTTCTCAAAGGAGTCCATCTGCTTATCCAATCTCTTTTTAGCTCACAGGCTATCTAAGCCTGAGAGCTAATGTACCCGTCGGTTCTGTGTGTATGCATGTACGTACGTACGTACGTATGTATGTACGTAACGCGGTAACTCTTGATTAAAATGTACGATTTTCTTCAATTTTTTTATGTTCATTCTGATAAGGCGTTCCGCTGATTAGTTTTGACGGTTCATTGGTTAAGGATAAAGGGAGAGAAGGTGGGCTGGTCCTCCCCCCCCCCCTCCTTAATTTAGATAAATAGGTTTTTCATGCAGAATTATTCGATTTGCTCAAAATTTCGTATGCCGGTTTATTATGTTAAGGAGTTTCCCTGATTAAACTTGGAGTTTCATTAGTTAAGTATGAAGGGGGGAAAGGGGGGTAGACTCCGTCCTTAATTTAGATAAATGGGTTTTTCATGCAGAATTATTCGATTTGCTCCAAATTTGGTATACCGGTTCATTATGTTAAGAAGTTGCCTTGATGAGATTTGGAGGTTTACGGGTTAAGTATAAAATGAGAGAAGGGGGCCGGACCCCCCCCCCCCCTTAATTTAGATAAATGGGCTTTTCATGCAGAAGTATTCGACTTGCTCCAAATTTGGTATACCGGTTTATTATGTTAAGGAGCTTCCCTGATTAAACTTGGAAGTTCATTGGTTAAGGATAAATGGGGAGAAGGAGGGCTGGTCCCCCCCCCTTAATTTAGATAAATGGTTTTTTCATGCAGAATTATTCGATTTGTTCCAAATTTGGTATACCGGTTTATTATATTAAGGAGTTTCCCTGATTAAACTTGGAAGTTCATTAGTTAAGTATAAAGGGGGGGAAAGGGGGGCGGTGGACCCCCTCCTTAATTTAGATAAATGGGTTTTTCATGCAGAATTATTCGATTTGCTCCAAATTTGGGATACCAGTATATTATGCTAAGAAGCTGCCTTGATTAGATTTGGAGGTTTATGGGTTAAGTATAAAGGGGAGGGGCTAGTCTCCCCCTTAATTTAGATAAAAGTGTTTTTCATGCAGAATTATTCGATTTGCTTCAAATTTAATATACCGATTTATTCCGATATGGCGCTTCCTTCATTAGATTTGGAGGTTCATTGGTTAAGTATACAAGGGCGAAAGGGGGGAAGTCCCCTCCCCTTAATTTAGATAAATGGATTTTCATGGAGAATTATTCAATTTATTTTAATTATTTTTTCTATGTTCGTTCTGATAAGGAGCTTTCCTGATTATATTTGGAGGTTCATTAGTTAAGTATAAAAGGGTTAAAGGGTTTAGACCACCTTTAATTTAGCGATATGTTTCTTTTTTTCATACAGAATTATCTGATTTGCTTCAAATTTGATATACTAATTTATTATAGTTAAGGAGTTTCCCTGATTAAATTTGGAGGTTCATTGGTTAAGTATAAAAGGGGCAAACGGGGGATATTTCCCTTCATTTATTTTTGAGGGACATTATTCTTTGAAATAAGAGTATAATATACAATTAGTGTGAATAACCTGTGAGCTCAATGCCATCAGTTTAACTGGCACTTTATCTTTTTATTACTATTAACCGATGTGGGTTATGAAGCATAGTGGTTTATGTATTCAGTTCTGTATAGTCCTAGTTTCAAACTTTACTGTTAAATTTAGTGTCATTTTGCCCCGAATTTTCAATGTTTCTCTTATTTTAGCTCTGCCAAGCTGGCCCATACCTGGAGACTCAGATAAATACTATTTATTAAATATAAAAAGTTCAAAGAGGAAGGTGAGTGATCTCTGGGGGGCGCGAGAGTGCACAAAGGGGGGGGGGGCGGGTAATTTTCAAACTTTTACCAAACCTCTCCTTGACATATCATTGGAAAGTCCTTTCACCACTCTTTCATATTATGAACCTTTTTCCTCCCAGAGTTGAATTCCGGAAGGGGGCGGGGAGCGGTGCGGGGGTGAATTTTTTTTTTTTTTTTTTTAATTGTAGAGATTTCTACTATAAATATCATTAAATGAGGTTTTTTAATAGAGCTCTCCGATAAATATTATTTATTAAATATAAAATTTTAAAAGTGGGGCTGCGTGATTTCCGGGTATATTCTGGGATAAAAGAGGGAACCCACGTGGGAGGGGTAGATTTCAAACTTTTTTTGGACCAGTCATTTGATATATCATCGGAAAGTTTTCGGTTATCATCGGAAAGTTACTCTTTCATATTATGAACCTTTCTTCTTCCCTCCCTAGTTTGGCGCCCCGAGAGAGGCACTTTTCAAACTTTTTTGAAATCGTAGCGTTTTAAACATTTTAGATCGGATTTTTTTACGGAGCCCTCCGATAAATAATTTTTAATATATGAAAATTTCAAAGAGAAGGATGGGCAGGGTATATTTCGGGGGGGGGGGGGGCACGATAATTGGAATCCTGGGAGTTGGGACTCTTTTCTATCTTTTGCTGACACCACTCATGTGATATATCATTGGAAAGCTCTGTGACTACTATTTCATTTTATATATCGCCCGCGCCACTCCCCTTACTTTGCCCCCGCGCGGGGGCACTTTTCTAAATTTAGCCGACACACCTCATGTGACATATCGTTGGAAAGTCCTGTGATCACTTATTCACATTATGCACCTTCCTTGCCCCTTCCCCCTACTTTGCCCCCTGCGGGGGTTCGTTTAATGTATTCCAGTCGAAGACTTTCTAAAAATGGGGAAATTAAAGATCTAATCTCAAATGACGTAGAAAAATCAATAAAAAATTTTGATCCCTTTTATCATCCTTTAGTTCATGTTTTTGCCACTAGGGGGTGCTTTTGATTCTTATTTCTTTGTCCATTTTAGTGCTAATTTGCCGAAAAATTCTAATTTTTGATACTTAAACTCCCCTTACCGCTTCATAGCTACTCGCGTTTTTTCAGCTTTTTTCAACCAGGGGGCACCCTTACAAGACTTTTCCAGTCTTATGGCTCCTTTATAGCCTCCGTTTGGTTTGTTGTTTTTTTATTCCATCTGTTTTCAGTTACCCTATATTTAATAAAATCTGCCTTATATATATATGTAAAAACAATGATTTCAATAATCGATTCTAGAACATCTCCTTTGTAGATTCTCGAAAGTAATCGATGACTGTATCGATTGTGTATTTTACGATAACGATTTTTTTCGATTGGTAAATTTTCGAGAATCGCCCATCACTAAGCCCTATCACTACTATGAAATTGTCGGCCAGAATAATAGCTAAGTTTTCCAATAACTGTTTTTAGCTTTTCTCGTTATAATCGATTGTAAAACATCTCGATTGTAGATTCTAGGAATTAATCGATGGCTGTATCGATTGTGATTTTTTACGATGACGATTTTTCTCGATTGTCGAATTCTCGAGAATCGCCCATCACTAATTGAAATAAAGTGTTTTTCATGCCTGATAGGAAGTTATAGATTAAACTGCTTTAGTATATATTTTTAAAAGTTCATATAATACAGGATACATAATATAGGATACAAAGTTGAAAAGTGCTTCTGACTTCGGTTTGTCTCTCCGTCTGTTCGTCTAGCAGTCTGTCCGCACTCTAACTCTCGTAAATATACTCGGATTGCCCTGAAATTTTTGGATGTTATTGACGTTTACAATAGCTTGGTACCTATTTGTAATGAAGTTTGTAGCATGTTTAGTTCATTTACAGGGACAGCCAAAAGTATTCCGTTACATTACGGCCGAAGGGAAAAACTCGTTTCAAATGATTTTTAATGATTTTACGCACTCTTTCAAACAGAATGAAATTGATATGTATTTATGAAGTGCACTAAAATATGCATTCTGTTGACTGTGCGATGCAAAGAATAGTTATTGTTCATTGTAAGGGCTAAAAAAGGAATTCTAATACATAATGATATGGGGTGGAGGGAATTGTTTGCGGCATACTTTAATTATGTTAATCTATTTCATATATAATGAAATTGATATATGTCGCTGAGGTTTACATACTATAAATTATTTCATGTATAATACGAATAATACGTATATTGCATTTACAGGGACACATAAAATATTTCAGATACTATAATGTATCCGAAGTACTGTTCATTAGCGATGATTGCTGGAAATGTATTTTTAATTATGATATGCGCTTTTATGATTCACTAGATTTATGCATAGTATATGGTGTATATAAATGCTATAATTCCTATACAGGGCTACACAAAAGTATTCGTAAGGATTTTTGGGTATGGGCTCAAATTGCTTAAAGGTGGTTTTTAAATGAGTTATGCTTTTTTTTCTCTGAACTGCATTTAATTTACTAAGAAATGTTTGTAGGATATAGATAAAATGATATACGGGGTCACGTAAAGAATTGGATGTATGGCCGTCTATATATTATAATTTCTGGAAATGTGATTTCAGCAGTTTTAAGAGTGTCTTAGTTTGAATTAAATTTTAACTAAATAGTGGCGTTTAATAATGACTCTAGGTAAACTACAGGGTTGTACAAAAGTATTAAAGTATGCTTCTATACATTAGTATAAATTGCTGAAAAAGAATTTCAACCTGTTAGGCGTTTTCTTGCTAAACTAAATTTTCCCATTATATAGTATATATACACTTAAAAAAATGGGTACTGGGATAAAAATAGGGACAATTGAGTAAAAAGTACTCAATTTTAAATGCGTCACATACTCAATATATAGCTCCGGTCCAAATGTACTCAATGTTGAGAAACGCCAGTACTCATTTTTTATTCCACGGTTGTGATCAAATATGAATCGTTATGTACTGCCCGCCGCCGTCCCAACACCCCTCTAAAATTTAAAGTAAAAATTTACTGACATTTCTTTTCCGTTCAAAGTTATCAACAAGAAATGTTTAATTGATTATTTATTAAGAAAAATAGCAAAATTCTTAACAAGATACTCAAATCAAATATTTTTAAGAGCATTATTTCCAAGCACTTTTAAATTATTTTTAAAATACTGTGCATAATTTAATATTTACATTAATAAACATCATTTATGCCGCCATAAATGAAATGAACTATTACAGG
The DNA here is from genome assembly GCA_963932465.1 of Maratus speciosus. Classification (NCBI taxonomy): domain Eukaryota; kingdom Metazoa; phylum Arthropoda; class Arachnida; order Araneae; family Salticidae; genus Maratus; species Maratus speciosus. The sequence continues at coordinate 462,653,324 of OZ010789.1, forward strand.
ATACAAAATTATTCGTTTGTTTGGGTTTGATAACATGTGATGTTTCAAAATAGAGAAAGCATAGGTTCATTTTTGACCGAAAAATATTCAATTCGATATGAGTAGGTCGGTTTACTCATTTTTGAGTACTTCATTTTTTTCAGTGTATCAACCTACAGATCAAATACAGGACTGTTCAAAAGAATTGGAAAACATATTTGGCTATGGACGGTAACTGATGAAATCAGTTTTTCAAATGTTTTATGCGTTTTCTAAAATGTTTACTTAGTTATCTTATTTACGTTATTTCCCTAAATTACGATGTCTTATTAAAGCATTCAGAAAGTGTTGGAAAGTATTATATAATCTATGCTTAACGCATGATTTTTCTTACTCGTTTTTTCTATTTCCCAGATCAGTCTTTTCCTATAAAACATAGCAAATCTATTTAGCTCATATTCACAAAATACAATATACACGGGAATAAAAAATTTAAATAAATATGGCTTATCGTGCCGTTCTATAAATAATAGTTGTATTAATATCGGTTAATCTCCTTGTTCGTGTTTAATAAAGCAATGACAAATCACTACAAATTAAAAAACTTACACATTCTAAATATCAAGCTTCAACTCAATATCAAGCATAGAACTTAATAAAAAAATATGTCAGTTGATAAGCATTGTTTTTTAAGTGGAAAACTTTAAAATGTTTTAGAAGAATAGGACTCCAAAATAGCGATATTTTGCTAAAAAGTACGGTAAAAAGATAAGATTTTATATTTACAACAAAAGTTTATTTTAAAACTCATCGCTGTATTAATACTTAGAAATTTTTCCAGAGAGAATCATTCGCCTTATATACAATATTTCAAATGAAAATCAAATTTCAAATTAATTGCTTAAAAGACTCAAAGGCCAACATAGTGAAAAAGATTCCATGCCGGGACTCGAACCCGGGCCATCAGTATAGCACACTGACATTCTACCGACTAAACCACATGGAACGACACCCAGCCTGTAAAATTTCTCACTGTTACATTTTGGTAAGCCTACAAACGCAGCACAAGATGGAATATTTATCGTGAGCCACCGACATGGGGGTAAACACGAAACTTAATTAAATCCAGCATCGATTGAAACTACATTAATATTTGGAAATTTTTCCAGGGGAAACATTCACCTTGCATACTATATTTCAAATTAAAATTGCCATTTTAAATTTAATGTTCATTTGAAATATTGTATGCAAGGCAAATGGTTCTCTCTGGAAAAATTTCCAAGTATTAATATAATTTCAATCGATGCTGGATTTAATTAAGTTTCGTGTTTGCATCATGTTGGGGGCTCACGCTAAATATTCCAACTTGTGCTGCGTTTGTGGCCTTGCCAACATGTAATAGTGAGAAATTTTCCAGCCTGGGTATCGTTCCATGTGGTTTAGTCGGTAGAATGTCAGTGCGCTGTACTGATGCCCCGGGTTCGAGTCCCAGCATGGAATCTTTTTCACTATTTGCGCCTTTTAAGCAATTAATTGGAAATTTGATTTTCATTTGGAATCGTCACAGTGTTTATGACAAGCTCGTCACAAATTGGTCACAGTGTGACGTCAAAGCATTGTCACTTTCGTCACAGGTTCGTCACAAAGTTAATGCCAAAATAGTCATAAATGACACACTTTTCACAAATTTGTCACACCGTGACTTCACAGAGTGGTCACAATGTGACGTCACAAACGACCTCTAAAACGTTCAGAACGACCTCGCATTCTAGTTACTATGACGTGACATCGACGTCACGTGAAGTCACATCGACTGTCACAAAATCACAGTGTGACTTCACAACGACGTTGCCGTGACGTCACCATGCCTTACGAGCGGATTTTCGATGTGGTTTTATCCAAATTAGGATACGTCGCTCAATCTGCAGCGTGTAAAAGGTGAAGTGAAAGTTTTTGTCTTCGGATTTGGGTCGAATCTTAGCCCAGTGAGGTATAGTCCTGCGTCGAAGACTGAAGAAAGAATTTGCGACACGTGGAATTGAAATTATTATTTGTGGTATAAGCATTGCCATTGGGTCGAAGATTTTGAAATATAGGTTGAGTAAATAAAAGTTTCTTTTAACAGCCTTGGGTTGTTATTGATATTACATTGAAGATTTGAGTAATATTTAATTTGTAGCTCAGATTGAATATCAGTTTGGGAAAGTTCTTACCGACTTTGACTATCGAATATTTTTATGTTAGTTGAATTTTTGTTATTTCCCAGTTATCGAGTTAGTAAGGAAACTTGCTTATTCGCTGCGTAATCTAGGTCAAATTTGTAGAGTTACTCTATCAGCCCCCTGCCCAATTAGCTTAAATAAAGGTGTTCTAAGCATGGTTAGACAGATGGATTTCGTCATGGAAATGTCCCTCCTTCACGTTTAAGGAAGTTGATGATGAGTGAAAGTGTTGCGGATGGAAGAATAGCGCAAAGACAAACTGGTAGAAGTTCAGATCAGTTAAATGGTGAATGATTGTAGGTCAGGAGGTCACCGGTTTAGCAGGAAAAGCCTTCTGTAAGTTTAAATAGTGTTACAAATTATCTTGTGGAATTGTCTGAGTTGTTAATCGTATTGAACGGTATTGTGGTGATATGATACAGGCGCCGAACTCGAACGATGTTTCATTTCATATGATAATTATAAGTAATATTTTTTGTATAAGAAATTAAAAATTTCAAATTTGGTTGTCCATTCTGCACAAGTTTCAGTTTCTGTTAATAAAGATACCGTATAATTAGAGGTAGAGATTCGTTCAGTAAAGGTATGCTGGCAGTTTTGTGCCCTCGATGGTTTGGGAGCAGATTGTAAAGTGATGATAGATTATATGAGGGCTAGAGAAATTAGTTTGGATTTCTTTAAGAGGACTTTGGTTGTGAATAATGATATGAATACTTGCAAGGACGAGTCATCATCTGTGTCAGTTGATTTAGAGGAATCGGGTTTGAGCGAGGTTGAGATTGAGAAGTTTAAGGAATTTCTGGTTGATTTTAGGGAGGTGTTTTTTGATAAAACATGTTTTACGCATGTTGCTTGCACAAAATTAATACTGGTTCAGCTGCGTCTGTCGCTAGTAAATCATATCGTTATGATAAAGTAAAACAGAATATAATTGATTATCATATTTAAAAGATGCTTGCAGATGATATTATTATGCTGATTGAGTCTCCTTTTGCGTCACCAAATGTATGGTATCGTAAGAATAATGATAAAAGTATAGATGACCCAGAGACATGACGGTTCACAATATATTATGGGAAATTAAATGCTATCCCGCATTACCCTCATTATCCCAGTAACAGATGATACGCTGGCTAACATCGCTAGTACAAATTATATGTCTATATTGGATTTGACTTCGGGTTACTTTCAAATCGCTATGAGGCCTGGAGATGTTTCAAAAACTGCGTTTTGCATTTGGTAGCTTTGGACGTTGGGAAGTATTTTACGCTTGATGAAATTTTTTTCGCTGTGAAATTTTGTTTTGACTTTTGAGTATGTTAGTGAATTTAGTATTTCACGTCGTATTTCAGCTTACACATAGCAGTGTAGGACTCAAAAGAATTGCACTTAAAAATATATTAGATATGTGTGAGTGTATGCAGCGTACTATAGATTGATCACGTTCATGATGGGTTAGAAGTTGATTAAAGTTAAAAGTTATCTTTCGGATGTAATCATTTGTGTTTTTTATTCTTCGACTCAACATTTGTTTTAAGGATAAGTTTAGGTCATGCATTTGGCCCAACCCTTGAACTGCACTATCAACTCATTTATAAAGAGTCTCTAATGTTTTGAATGTGGACGTGACGTCAAATATGGAAACTGTGTGCGCGACAGAGACACCTATATTTTATTTACTCTAATTTTCCGAAGTGTGTTTGGATCCCTTGTAAACTACGGTTTCGTGTTTTTGCTGTGGTTTTATGCAAATTAGGCTGGTCGTTCAATCTGCAGCGTATAAAATATGAAGCGGGGGTTTGTGTATTCGGATTTGGATCGACTCCAACCCCACTGGAGTATGAGGCTTGAGTCCGAGGATTGAAGAAGGAATTTGCGACAAGTGAAAGTTAAATTAAAGCTTCTGGTGTAAGCACTCCAAGTAAGTAAGAAATTTTGATACTTGTTAGTTATCCCGTCGACCAATTTCGCCAAATTATGTAAATCGCCAAACCACTTGCCAAATTATACAAATTGGCATAAATTTTATTTTAAATAACGAAAAAACAAATAAATTAGTATAACATTAATAAAATTACAAATAAAACGTCGAAATAAAAATCACTTGATGACGTAAACACGTGTTGTCAAGTGAATGTGACATTTACGATTAACCATTATTGCCGTTTAATCTTACAATTTGGCGACAGTAATTTGGTCGACGGGATAACTAACAAGTACCGAAATTTTGAAACATAGTTTCAGTAAATAAAAGTTTCTTTTGGCAACCACATGTGGGTGATGAGATTACATTGAAGGTTCGAGTAGTATTTAATATTCAACTCAAAGTAAATATCAGCTTGGAAAGTTGTTATCGACTCCGACTATCGAAGAGTTTTATGTAAGTTGAACCTTTAAAATTTCCTAGTTATCGAGTTAGGTAGTTAACTTACATATTCGCTGTGTAATCTAGAGCAGGTGACTGTATCACACCACCACTGACCAATTAGCTTACTAGAAAGGTGTTTTAAAGTTTAAATTTAAATGTCTAAGTAGCGGCCTTGCTGGGTCCGCTACAACTTGAGTTCTCTAAAGAGAGTTCGAATTTTACTTTAAATCTGTGGAAAATTTCAACAGGCTTGAACATTAGTTGCATTTTTTGAAATTATTCTTGGTGCAACCGCACTAGATACTTTGTATTTAATCATAATGCTATGGACTAAATAAATGAATATAGTGTGAAAAATAAAACGATGCAAAAAAAAAAAAATTATACCATAGCAACTTATCATAATTGTCATGACCGCAATATTAAAAATGTCTACTTATATTAAAAAGTAGCCTGTATATTTCATTCACCTTCTTAAATTTCAGTTAAAATTAAAATTATTTTATCATATGAAAGAATATATTCAGCAATAAGTTTTCAATTCAAACTGTATTTTAAAAATACTTGAATGTCTAATATTACAAAAAAATTCCATTGTATTTATTTAATCATAATTAACGTAACGTAGAGTCATATTAAAAATTGTAACTCGGCCAAATAAACTAGAAAAAATATGCCGTATACTTTGCAGGGACAAATAATAAATAACAATTTTTCACATTTTAGAAAAAAAACAAAAAAAAAAAAAAAAAAACAACAACAAAAAAACAAAAACAAGCATATATTACTGATTACTTTAGGAAGAAGTTCAGAGAAAAAATACTAAAATAGTCCTTAGAATGATTTCTTCATTAATCCAGGTGCTAATAATTTAATCTCTTATAAATTTCATTTATTTTAAGCTACATAAAAAGAACGTGTATGAGCCATCACTATAATTTACATTTAACAGTTTTCACTTCAAAATAGTACTTAAACGTAGTTATATAATTTCCTTATAAATAGCTGCTGCTCAAATTTGTGAAGCAATTTATTATTACTAATAAAAACATATGCATAAAACCATTTATTGGTCACGTATATAAAAATTAAGTAATTTCACTTTTCATACCTAATTCAGATTCAATGATTTATTTGATTAGATGTTGAAAATTATAAATAATTTTGCATATACAAAAACTTAAATCAGTCTATACATTACTTTAAAAAAAAGTTATTTAATTAGAGTCACATTTTGAAAATTTGTTCTTTTAACTTACTTTTCGAGTATTGTTTGATTCGGCTTAAGCGGAGTATCCGGTTAAATTACTTTAATTGAGTTTTCATCGCAATTCTGTGTAATTAAAACGTTCATAGTAATATAGCGTCTCATACAACTTTAAATTGCGTTATTTAAATGAGCTTATATTGATATTTTTTTAATATTTACGCCATGAGAATAAATATAATATTCAACGTAATTGTCAAAAATATTTTTTTCTCATAATTAGCAAAAAACACTGTAGCAATTAAGAATTCAATTATATTTCTTTAAAATAGCTGAGAGTTTATTTTTTAAGCACAAATTAGATTTACGGGAAAAAAAATGTTATCTGTTTTTTTTTCCTGATATTTTAAGTTTTTATTTTATTTGACATTTACAGTAATAAAATAAAAATACGACTTTCTTAATAAATTGGGGACGTCTGCAAACTGAAGCAGGCTTTAAATTTTGTTTCCATTCTGATTTTTTTAGAGATTGTATAAAATTTTGAAAACTTTAACTTTGTAATTGACAGATACGTTATTTGATTTCACTTTTTAACTAGTTGGATGTGCCAATCCCAAAACTTTCTTCTATCTTATACATCTTAATATTTCAAAAACTAGATGCAGATTTTAATACTTCAATATTATTAGTTCATTACTATACCAACTTTGATTTTCATCTTAAATTTCTGCTTCAGTCAATTAAATGAACTAAAAACGAGTTAATCTATATCATGATATTTGTTAAAATTAATAGTTTTTCCTTATTATGTTGTTATCAGATGTTTGCGAATCAGATGTTATCAGATGTTTAGCAGGAAGTGAGTTCCCGCCTTTGCACGAGCCGACGATGGAAAATAAAACTACGAAAAATCAAGAAAAGTATACAAAAATCGCTATCACAGAGCCCCTTTACCGCGCGATATTTCCAAATTCAAGGAGAACCTGTTGGCCAAAGCCAAAAACATGCACAAAAAATTTGGTTCAATTGTATGCATAATTTTATACACTTTTCGATTGTACAATAAAGAAAATGGTACAGACATCGTAATTATAGCGTCCCCTTCCAGCGGAATTTTTCCAAATTCAGGGAGGACCTTCATGCCATGACCAAAAAGAAACACAAAAAATTTGGCTCAATTCTATGTATAACTTCATACACATTTCGATGGTACAATATTCGAAATGGCACAAAAATCGCTATTAAAGCACCCCCTACCGGCGAATTTTTATCAAATTAAGGAAGGACCTGCTTGCCATAGCCAAGAACTTAAAATGAAAATTTGGTTCAATTCTATACATAACTTCATAGACTTTTCGATGGTACAATATGCAAAATCGCTATTACAGCGCCCCTAGCGACTAATTTTTTCCAAATTCAGGGAGGACCTGCTTGTCATAGCCATAAACTTAAAATAAAAATTTGGTTCAATTCGATGCATAACTTCATACACTTTTGGACGGTACAATATTCAAAATCGCACGAAAATCGCTGTTACGCGCCCCCTACCGGCGAATGTTTTCCAAATTCAGGGAGGACCTACCTGCCATATCGAAAAACTTAAAATAAAAATTTGGTTCAATTCTATGCATAACTTCATATACTTTTGGACGGTACAATATTCAAAATCGCACAAAAATAGCTATTACAGCGCCCCCTACCGGCGAATTTTTTCCAAATTCAGGGAGGATCTGCTTGCCATAGCCAAAAACTTAAAATAAAAATTTGGTTCAATTCTATGCATAACTTCATACACTTTTTGATGGTACAATGGCGACAGACACACGGACACACGGACATTTTCTATAAATATGTTTTTGGGGATCTCTGACCCCTAAAGCATGTAAATCCGTCGAAAACCGGAAGTCGAAAAAAATTTCGATTACAATACTTTCTTCTATTGAAGATAGAAGAAAGTAAAAATTACAGTTGGGTCAGTTAACTGAGGTTCCATATACCACCATTTCAAATAAAATTTCCTATACTAGGGAGCTTGGCCCCCTACGAGCTACGCTCGCCAACCCCCGTTCAGACACTGCAGTCTCTAAAAGCACGCTAATTTGATCGGCTTTAAAAAGATTTTGGAAGATTGAATTATAATTAAAAAAAAACAAAGGCGATCTCCCTATAAACGTGTTTCTATTCATTTCTCTTTGATTGGGGAATTTTACGGAAAAATCAGCTGCTGTTAAAAGATACAATGGCATTTCAAAATCATCTAATATAAAATAAATTAAGTAAACAGAGTCTTTGTCTCCCGGTATTTTTTAACAAAGCGAAAAGAAAGTCCTTTTAAATAAGACATTTTAAATATATCGTTTTTAATCTGACGTAATTTTCACCAAACTTTTCTTTCCCTTTTTAATATTCACGTGAAAATACTTTTATTAGAAATGAAATATTATTTGCGCTGTCAAAAAAAAAAAAAAAAAAAAAAAAAAAAAAAATAGTTGAAAAGTTCATCTCAAAATATCAAGTAAATGTCTCGCGCTATTTTTAAATTTAAACTGTTTTGCAATATTTTTTTTTTGTTCATTTTACGTAATAAGTGTAATGTGACGTAAATGTGATGCAATTTCTCCTATTTAAGACTTCTAACGCATGTTAATGAATTTATTATTTTACAATATCCTTTCTCTGATAAAATTCACGTGTAATTATAGATGAAGTAATTTTCAACAAGTTCCTGCTTTTTATGCGTAATTATTTAATTCTAATTTGAAAGTTTTTTTTTCTGTTTATAATAGTCATGTGTAAATAAATTTTTAATTTTAAGCAAACATTATTGTTTCCGTTGTTTATACAGTTGGCAACAGGTTAAATTAGTACAATTTTCTGAAATAAGTAAAAAATATCTCTCGAAATGCTGAAAATTTGAATTTAAAATAGAAATGAAACCTCGAAAAATAAGTCAAATTAAAAAAATTAATTAATTCTGCACACCGGGAAATTATAACGTATAAAATGATCTAAAAATTATTAAATTCCGATGTATAGTTTTTGCTCCTATAAAACTTTTTTAGTGGAACGATTTTGTCCAACTTTAGAATTAAATATCTCTTAAAATAATTCTTCGATTTAAAAACTGTCTGCATCAGCGTGTTTATCGAACGTTTCTGTATAATATTACCAATTTTCATATTTTTGTATGCATAATTTTTCTTAATATTAACGAAGAAAGATCTCCGGTCACAAAAAATTCAAAACCGGCGGCCGCGGTGACAGCGGTAGTTACTTTTTTTTTAGAATAGAGAAATATATATATTCAGTAGTAATTTGTAACTCAAAAAACTGAAATTTGCAGTGCTGCGAAATTTCATTTTTCTTACAATAATTCATCCTTAAAGCAGCATTAACACATAATGGTCAAATTTATCCAATGAATTGATTTACAATAATTGATTTGGAGTTGAAATAATTTGAAGGCAAAAAACAAGAACTTTTTTCTCTTTGAAGCTTTTAAAATAGGGATAAAAACTCAAATCGAATGCTTTATATCTTACGAATGTATTATTTTTTTCTCTGTAATATTTATGCGCTTGGAAAATAATGTTTTTATACTTAAAACACAAACGAATATTTACTACATACTTCTTCAGGAAAATATTAAATATTATCTTCAGAAGAAATTTATTATTTTTACCTTTGCATTAGTTATCATACAACGTTAAACAAGTTTTAATCATTTTCTTCACAGGAAATAGCATAGATTTTATCTGAAAACCATTTATGGAAATCTCTTTTGATAATAAATATCTTATAAATAACGTTTGGAAATGTAATCGAATTCTGTAATACCTCCTACATATTCGCAAAAACATGCACAAGTAAAACGCTTTTAGGCTTACCACCGAATTGCATAAAACTTGCATCCGGCCCGCAGATGGTTGTGTTCCGATAAACTTGAGTTGCTAATTCGATGCAGGACTCTAATTCACATTTTATATTCTATTTTGATTTCCTCTTTTGAAAATATCGCTCATTTTGATGCCCAGTAGATTATGATTTATTGAAAATTATGACGCGTCCCTGTACAAAACATACAAAGATTCGACGCCTATTTTTTAGATGGAAAGTACCTTAACATCCTATTGAACTTTTGTGATGATTGGTCAATTTTTCGAAGGTTGAAGCCTGTACAGTCAAAGAAAGACAAGAAACCAAACAGAAATACTAATATGTTATTATAAAATCCTGATTATATAATAACTGAACCACATGCAGACTTTTCAACAACAACAAAATATGTTGAAAAACGGGGAATCCGTTGAATAGTTAAACGTGGACATTCCTAGAAAAAAAAAGATACAAACGGTTTGTATGGCATAATTCTTTTTGGAATCCTGTTAAAAATTAAACGTTCATCTGTTATCCAGCTTAAATGCGACTCAAAATAACATGAAATCAGCTTGAAAAGACATTAATATTTTCATGCTTTTTAGGTGCGTTCGTAATTATATAAATACGTAGCACCTATAGTCGTCGTTCAGTCCGTCCGTCCGTCTGTCCGCATGTAACAGAGCAAAAACTACCCAACCGAATAGTCTGAAATTTCAAATATATAATTGTTGCAAAATTTTGTCGAGCCATTTCAAATTTTATGAAAATCGGATGTATAGTTTAATTACAGGGACAGTCAAAAGTTTTTCTTTACATTACGGCCAATGGGAAAAATTATTGCAAGTGGATTTTAATGATATTAGAGCCTTCCGAATGATCTGAAATTTTAAAGATATAATTGTTGCAAAATTTTGTCGAGCCATTTCAAATTTTAGGAAAATCGGATGTATAGTTTAATTACAGGGACAGTCAAAAGTTTTTCTTTACATTACGGCCAATGGGAAAAATTATTGCAAGAGCATTTTAATGATATTACAGCTTTCCGAATGGTCTGAAATTTTAAAGATATAATTGTTGCAAAATTTTGTTGAGCTATTTCAAATTTTAGGAAAATCGGATGTATAGTTTAATTACAGGGACAGTCAAAAGTGTTCCGAAAAAATTATTGGAAGTGCATTTTAATGATGTATCAGACTATGCACTTTATGAAGTGCAAAAAATTATACATTCAGTACAATATGGGGTGCAAAAAATAATTTTAAAACTAGTTATAGTACGAACGCACCTCATTTGCCACGTTTGACGAGCAATTTCCAACTTGTTAATTATTGATTCCTACACTCACGAGAGATTAGTCTAGAGTGAGTTAAGAAATTATAAGACCACTAACGAATTGTTGCACTTCTGAAAAAGAAGACACAATATGCACATTTTTAGTGTGTGTATTTAAAATTGATCGTAGAACGTTTTCTGTTATAATTGCTACATTAAAATCTAAGTTACATGTTATTAAAATCTTCTAATTTTTTTTAAAACGTAAATAAAGTGACTGTTAAGAAATTATAAGACCACTTGAGGAAGTTAACATATTATACGTCACATCACAATGATTATAAAACGTACGCGTGTGTATATCGTGGAAGTATTCCCGAGAAACAAAGATGCAGGTTTAGAATGCGTTGTTTACGATATATTTGAAGATGCCGCGGGGTAAAGAATTGTCTGCAACCGAAGAAAGAAAAATTTGGTTTTATAAGGATGCTGATAAATCTGAACGAGAAATAGCTCGGTTAATGAAGCGTTCTAAAATTGAAATTCACAATGAAATAATTAGAAAAAAGGATTCAAATAAAATTAAACGATCTGGAAGAAAAAAGATTTTCACAGCACTGGGTGATCGACAAATATTTCGATTATCGATTCAAAGAGGTCTTTCAACTCGAGAAATTTCGAATCGTTTCAGCGAAAGAACTTCATACGTAACCGACTGGAAGAGTCTGAAATCAAATAGTAATGCAAAATGTACGAAACTGTTGAAAAAACAGAGGTTAATGAAACATTATAGTAAAGAAAGATTGAAATGGGCTACAAATGTCATGTCAGGAAACAAGAAATGAAAACAAGTGATATTTTCAGATGAAAATAAATTTAATCTTGAGAGGTCCGGATAGTTATAAACACTATTGGCATGATTTGAGGAAGGAACCGAAACAATGTTTTAGTCGACAAATGGGAGGAAGATCAAAAATGGTTTGGGGATCTGTTAGTCATCATGTTTTATGCAATTTAACCCAAATTTCGGGACGTATGAACTCTGCGCATTATTAGGATTTGTTATATGCTCATTTGATACTGTTTGGATCTTTTTTAGGAGGTGCTAACTAGATGTTTCCGCAGGACAATGCTTCTTGACATGTGTCTCAATCCATCCAGCAATGGTTTAAAAAATAAAAAAATATGTATTGTCATGGCCAAGTCGAAGTCGAGACTTCAACCCTATGGAAAATCTTTAGGCCGTATTAAGTCGCAAAATTTATGCTAATTTTTACCTTCCAATGAACTAGAAGTAGCCATTGTAAAAGAATGTTGTCACAATATTTCTGAATCTGTACTTAATCACCCTGTCATTTATATGAAAAACAGAGTGTTTGAGGTTATAAGGAAAAATGGAGGAGCAATATCGTATTAATTTACACATTATTTTGGTTTTTCGACAAGTGGTCTTATAATTTGTTAACGGTGTATTTTTCAATCATTGCTTATTTTTTTGTTAACATATTTATTGCATTATTCAAAAATATTCCAAACTAATTTTAATAAATATGTTGTATTTTGATATCTCATCGGTTTAAACTATAATTAGAACCTTTATTTACTTCATAATTTTCAAATTGAAAGTGGTTTTATAATTTCTTAACTCACTGTAAAATAAGTTTTATAAAAACATAATAATTCCGTACAAGTAACATAAAATATAACATTCATTTGATCTGAATTAGCAGTATTTTAAATTATTTAAGTAATTCATTTGAAATGACTATTTCTTGCAACTATTCATTACTTTTCTCCTCCGCAATAAGTCAGCATCAATTTAAAAATATGCAAAAAAAAAAAAAAAAAAACATGAAATGCTAAAAATGGAACTAATTTATGGTTTTAAAGGAGGCTTTAAAATCACCTGGGAATAAGATATTTCGTGCTGTTGAGTCGTAAACAATGCCAAAAATTATTTTTTATTAGAAAAAGATTTAATACGAGTTGAATTGCGTTTTAAAAATACTGCACTAATAAAAGTTAGTACATGTAAGATTAAGATTATTTATTTACTCATTTTAAGACAGTGAATTACAGTCTTTTTATTTTTAAAAAACTTAATCTTATTGTACCTTTTTTAGAAACTTTTATTAATAAGTTTTTGCACACAATTACCTCCTTGGGAATAAGGTGGTTACGTCTGTAACCGTATGTTGATGCATACTGATTTATGTATGAAAATGTATTTTAGAAAATATACTTTTTTTTTTTTTACTACTCATGTGTTAAGATTTAAAGCTAAGAAAAATAGGAGTAATAGATAGTGAATTTATCTACTCCCACATTTGATTGTATTTGTCGTAAAAAGAGACTGTAGTTTTAGAAAAATAAACAAAACACAATCACACAATTCGTTCCTCTTGTCATATTTAATAAAATATGTTCAGTTTCTTTTTTTCTATTTCAGTTTTAACACTTTCTTAATTTAAATGCATTAATATGGCTACTTCAGTTAACATATTATAGAAAGACTTAAAATACTACAATTAAAATGCTTTCGCTCATGCATTCTAAGCTCCTTATACCTGATTGTATTTTTATCTTTATTTTTATTTTTATTTTTATTTTTTATTTATATTAATGTATTGCTAGAAAAATATAGAACCAGGCGGAATGGCATATTTTAAATGCGAAAAACAGCAACAAATGTGAGATTTTGTAAATTTGTTATATTTAAGGATTCATTTTGTGAAAATGACAAATACATATTTTTCTTTCAACTTTTTTTATTTTTTATTAAAATGAATTTAAACACCTGTAGTAAAAATCTCACGAAGTGCCATAAACATCCGATAATTCAAAATCTGAAAAAAAACAAAATAAAACAAACTTTTTATTGAATCTATTCCCCTTTAAATGATTCAAGGTTACAATCTTTAAATTCATTTTTCTTAGTTTATGATTTTTCACTATATAGATATGAATTCACTATGCAATTGTAATGGGCGACCGGATAGTCGCGTGTGGGCTTTCTGAAAAGATTGGCCAATGGTCTAAAAATCACATATATTTATTGTACGCACACAGGAAGGCACGGTGAAACATACACTAGCACATACAAATAACACTTATAATTATCCCATTCCTCATGGGGTTTCGTTCGTTACTTTACGACCGGGAGTGTCCGCGGCCGTTCACAGGTTTTTCTTAGCTCACCTTCCTAGGTGAAGCTATCCCAGGTTCTGCCTGATTCTCATCTTTTGGCCTCAGATGGCGCTTCTATAGGTGATAGGGCGTGTACAAACATCACAGCAATAGTCTTGGGTTCTAAATAAAACTAAAGAAATTCACAATTAAATAACTTTAAAAACTAAAGTTAATAATTTAACAAAAATTTAGAAACTAAACTTTTCAAAATAAAAGCTAAACTAAACTATAACTATAACTATAACTATAACTAAAAAAAATTAAAACTGGACTAAAACTCAAACTCAAACTAAACTTAACTTTTAAATATAAAAAACATTTTACACTTTAAAAACACAATTTTAAACTAAAACTATAAAAGACTGAAACTAAAGAAACTGAATGTATAATAAAACTTTAAAAACTTAGTAGTCCCAACAAACACAGAGCTATCGGGAAGAAATCGGACGACTGCCGCTTGCCGATTCTGGCGGTAACGGCACGATATCAGGTTGCCGATATCGGTTCCAACACTTTTGTGGTCCCCCGGGCGATAGTCGGTCCGTTGGGCTGGCACTTGGTCGGACCGGTGCCGGCAAGATCGGCGAGACTGCCGGCAGGATGCTATGCCGCCTGCAGCCCGACAGCAGCATAAATTGAAAAAAAAATCTTTTTTGATGGCGCCATCTATTAGCCATCTTAGCATGTGCCTTTGTCAATATTTCAAGGGAGCGTATTTCGGCGTTGGAACAAGTTGGTTTCGATCCGAGAACCCCAGGGACAGAAGGTAAACGCCTTAACCATTCACCCACTGAGCCTTGCTGCGGGGGGGATTCTTATGGGGTAATACACGGAAGACATTTCTTTAAGTGATAGCTTATTGCTGTGGATAGATTGTAGATGGGAAATTGGAATTTTGAAATGTTTTAAAGTTGTTGTTTTTTGTAATTGTCTTATCCGCATTTATTTAAAAGTTAATTTAGTATTTAAATGAATGAAATAAATATTTTAGCGAACTAGTTAAAGCAAAAAAACTGTTTTTTTTATAAATTTAAAAATTATTAAATATTTAATGAAATTAATTATTTTTAGAGGTTTTGTTCAGTTAATAAAATTTTCTTATTAGTTATTATAATATAATTACATGCGTTGCGTTAATTTATAAAACATATTTTTACTTTCTTCTATCTTTACAAAAAGAAAGTATTGGATTCATGAAAATTTTCGACTTCCGGGTTTCGACGGATTTACACGTTTTAGGGATCAGAGATTCCGAAAAACAATATGTTTTTACAAAATGTCTTTCTATGAGTCTGTGGTTCTGTGAGTCTGTCTGTCTGTCTGTATGTGACGCAAATTTTGTGGTCGCTCTATCTCAAGAACTGATGCACGGAATTTAATAAAAATTTATATTCCAGTAGTCCCTAATATAAATTGGTGCTGATTAGTTTTTGGTGTAAATCGCCCCACAGGTGGCGCTGCTATGCTGCATTTTTCGCGATTTCCGCAATAGCTCTATCTCAAGAACTATTGCACAGATTTTCATCAAACTTCAGATTCAGGCATACCTTGATATGAATTAGTGCTGTTTATGTTTTGGTGTAAATCGCTCAACAGATGGCGTTGTTATGCTGCATTTTTTAGAATTTCCACTATATCTCTATCTCAATAGCTAATGCACGAATTTTCATCAAACTTCAGACTCAGGTATACCTTATACCTTGATATCAATTGGTGCTGTTTATATTTTGGTGTAAATCGCTCAACAGGTGACGCTGCTATGCTACATTTTTTCAGAATTTCCGCGATGCTCTATTTCAAGAACTAATGCACGAATTTTCATCAAATTTGAAATTCAGATATAGATTGATATGAATTGGTGATAAATTGATGTAATTTCTTCTACTATTTAAATGATTTAATTGACGTGATTTATATAGAAGAAAGTTTTGTGATGGTCACAACATACTAGTTTTAACATGGAAAAACTTATTTTAATAAATAAAGTTGGAAATTAATCACTTTAATTAAAATTTTAATTAGAATAAGAATTCATTATCTATCATTTGATGATTTAAAGTAGAATATATTTTTAATGACAATGTAGCAATATTTATTCTTTTACTTATGAGCATTTTTTAATCTTAAAATAAAATAGAAATATTATTTTTTTTTTTTTTCGTTTAGTAAATAATTTTTTAGAAGGGAGAAATTTCGGAATCTTTTCTTTTAAATTTTAATGCTAAAAAAATGTGTAGATTTTTTGATATTTTTATAGCTTGTAAATAATTTTAAAAGCTTTTTAATGATTTGATTTTTAAATAAAATAAGAAACTTAGCTATTATTTTTAAAATGAATATATAATTGGAAAATAATTTGAATTAACTTATGAAGTATTTTTCTTTTCTTTCTACGGTTAAGTTTATAATGAATAATAATTTTAAGGAACGATTTAAAAAACCTTTTGATGATTCAAAAAATTGTAAATCCTTTTAAAAATGAATTCAAAACATTTTTTTAAATAAATAAATATAGGCTTTTTTTGACAATTTTTATGTTTATCACTATTAGAATTTTATGTGAAATATATAACTCTTATCAAAGCTCAAACTCGCACAAAATTAAGTAAAAGAAAAAATGTCGGCTAAGACTAAAAATTCCGAATTCGGACCGATGTTGGTATTCATCTAATCGTACCACTATCAGATATCACATATCGGTCCTGCGTCACTTGCTGGTATAAGTCGCTTGCCGATATGTAACCATAAGGGAACCAATTACGGTAACCGGCAGTCGAAAAAGCGGATTCTTAAGTTTCAGTTGCCGATATGCTGCCGAAACTTCACCGAAACCACTGTGTCGATGCCGACACTTAACCGACACTGCCGGCTGCGGTTCGATCGTGTTCCGAAAGGTATGTGTTTGCTGGGGTCTTACTTAAACTAAAACTAAAATAAACTAAAACTAAACTAAACTCTTAACTATAAAAAAAATTTTACACTTTAAAAACTTAATCACGTTTAAACTAAAACTAAAGAACCCACTGAAACTTATACTCAACTAAAATTTAAAAAACTTATTAGTTTTGCTTATTTTAAAAAAAATTTAAATAAAAACTAAGCTAATTTAAACTAAAAGTAAAACTAAACTAATACTACACTAAAACTAAAAGTAAACTGAGACTAAAACTTAAGTAAAACTAAACTAAAACTAAAACTAAACTAAAACTAAACTTAATTTTTTAATTTTTTTTACACTTTAAACACTTAACAACTTTTAAACTAAAACTAAAAAATAACTTAAACTAAACTAAACTTAAAAATCTTTCTAATTTTACATGAAAAAAATATTTTAAACATAAAACCTTTAAAACAAATTTTACCTTTAAAAAGTAATTAACTTAACATTTTTAAACTTTAATATTAAAAATCTTCTAAATTTACTATCTTTACTTCAAACTTTTTTATCTAAATTTTTAAAAAGTAAACTAAACTGAACTAAAACTGAAACTAATACTAAAATAAATCTAATTTTAAGTCTAAAAAACCTTTAAAATTTTAAAAACTTGATTTTTTTTTTTTAACTAAGTAACTTTATTCCAACTAAATAACTTTTTAGAAATCCTATACTTAGAGTTACAGCACACTTCAAAGAAAAGTATACAAAAATTATTTCAAAAAGTTCAAACTTGTAGATGAAGTGTGGTTTTTAAAATTTTTGATTAAAAAATTATATATTTTCAAATCTTGCTTCAACAACTGCATTTTTCTTAATTAAATAATTTTCATTGATAAAAACATTTAATATGTCAAAAAGATATCAAGTTGGATTAAGAAAAAAAAAGATCAAAGAGTGCCGAGTTCCTTAAGTTATAATTTGTTATTTCCTAAGGATTTTTTTGTCTTACGCATTCATACGAAATGCGAAAAAATGTTAGAGCCAACCATATTCTAATTCAAGAGTAGTATTCAAGTGCAATAATTTAACATGCTTCCTTGATTTTGAACATTTGAAACATTTTTTTAAATAAATAAATATAGGCTTTTTTGGACAATTTTTATGTTTATCACTATTAGAATTTTATGTGAAATATATAACTCTTATCAAAGCTCAAACTCGCACAAAATTAAGTAAAAGAAAAAATGTCGGCTAAGACTAAAAATTCCGAATTCGGACCGATGTTGGTATTCATCTAATCGTACCACTATCAGATATCACATATCGGTCCTGCGTCACTTGCCGGTATAAGTCGCTTGCCGATATGTAACCATAAGGGAACCAATTACGGTAACCGGCAGTCGAAAAAGCGGATTCTTAAGTTTCAGTTGCCGATATGCTGCCGAAACTTCACCGAAACCACTGTGTCGATGCCGACACTTAACCGACACTGCCGGCTGCGGTTCGATTGTGTGCCGAAAGGTATGTGTTTGCTGGGGTCTTACTTAAACTAAAACTAAACTAAACTCTTAACTATAAAAAAATTTTACACTTTAAAAACTTAATCACGTTTAAACTAAAACTAAAGAACCCACTGAAACTTATACTCAACTAAAATTTAAAAAACTTATTAGTTTTGCTTATTTTAAAAAAAATTTAAATAAAAACTAAGCTAATTTAAACTAAAAGTAAAACTAAACTAATACTACACTAAAACTAAAAGTAAACTGAGACTAAAACTTAAGTAAAACTAAACTAAAACTAAAACTAAACTAAAACTAAACTTAATTTTTTAATTTTTTTTACACTTTAAACACTTAACAACTTTTAAACTAAAACTAAAAAATAACTTAAACTAAACTAAACTTAAAAATCTTTCTAATTTTACATGAAAAAAATATTTTAAACATAAAAACTTTAAAACAAATTTTACTTTTAAAAAGTAATTAACTTAACATTTTTAAACTTTAATATTAAAAATCTTCTAAATTTACTATCTTTACTTCAAACTTTTTTATCTAAATTTTTAAAAAGTAAACTAAACTGAACTAAAACTGAAACTAATACTAAAATAAATCTAATTTTAAGTCTAAAAAACCTTTAAAATTTTAAAAACTTGAAATTTTTTTTTAACTAAGTAACTTTATTCCAACTAAATAACTTTTTAGAAATCCTATACTTAGAGTTACAGCACACTTCAAAGAAAAGTATACAAAAATTATTTCAAAAAGTTCAAACTTGTAGATGAAGTGTGGTTTTTAAAATTTTTGATTAAAAAATTATATATTTTCAAATCTTGCTTCAACAACTGCATTTTTCTTAATTAAATAATTTTCATTGATAAAAACATTTAATATGTCAAAAAGATATCAAATTTGATTAAGAAAAAAAAAAGATCAAAGAGTGCCGAGTTCCTTAAGTTGTAATTTGTTATTTCCTAAGGATTTTTTTGTCTTACGCATTCATACGAAATGCGAAAAAATGTTAGAGCCAACCATATTCTAATTCAAGAGTAGTATTCAAGTGCAATAATTTAACATGCTTCCTTGATTTTCAATTACTTTTATAAATCATGAATTTTACATGTCGATCGTATAGAATCAAACAATCTCATTTTCAAAGAATTTTGAAATTATTTTCAAGAATTTAACATTTCTTTTAAAGTAATTCTTGTTAGCATAATGCTAAATATCTTTATAAATGTTTTTAATCAATTTTTTTCTATAATTTCTTCAATTATGTATATAATAATTATATATATATATCATAATTTTGGTATAAGGAAAGAAATATCAAGCATAAAGCATAGATTATGAATTTTCATTTATGTATGATGCTACATTATACAAACCCGGGCTCCCGGGTTGCAGAAAATAGGTGAAAACGTTTATATATATTACTTTTGATGTAAATATCCTTTTTTCTCTTCACATACTAACGGCACACGGATGAAAGGAGTATTTTCCGAAAGGTTCTGCGTGCGTATTTTTACGTAATATACATATATATCGTTAAAATACGTTGTTTCATAAAAGGAATTGCAGTTAATCAAAGTATAAAGAAAAACGAATAAGCAAATAATCTCAAAGATTGCGGGAAAAAAGCCTCGTACGGGTTTTTTTTTTTTTTTTTCTTTTTGATAACTCTAACAGATTTTTTACATTTAATATATATTTAGAATGCCCACTAACAATACTAAAAACTATATTTATATAAAAAAGTAACATAAGAGCGTTCAAATAAACTTTTGTAACGTATTAAAAGCGATATTTTTAGATTGGCCTCTCGTCAGGAGTTAACAGCCGAAGAAACCTCGAAAGATCGCTATTTACAATAAACTTTTGCTTCTGTTTTTTTCAACGGAACGAAAAGCGAAATTCGATTACATGTCTTAAATTTGAGTTATACATACATATTTTATTGTTTTATTTATTTATTGGAATGTTTTTAATTCGTTATGGTATAAAAGTTGGACACAAATAATGAGCTATTTATATTAATTTAAATGCAAACATATTTCTCATTCGCAATCATCGGCACAAGGATTGATTTTTTTTAAATCATGCTTGAAGATTATTTTAAAAACAATAAATATTGGTAAATTACGATACAGTTTTCAAATAAATTGCGATATATTATCCAAACAAATTGTATTAGATTTTTTTTTTCATATTCAACGGTTTAAAAATTAAAATGGGCGATGTTTAGAAGTTGAAAAATTTGCAATAAAAGTTAAATTTAATCATCTGCTGTTGTCACCGTCAAAATGACGCCAGCGTTAGGGACGGACACGTTTCTCCTTTATAATATAGATTTCTCATTCGCAATCGTCTGCGCAAGATATAGACTGATTTTTTTTTTTTTAATCATGCTTGAAGATTATTTTAAAAACAATAAATATTGGTAAATTACGATACAGTTTTCAAACAAATTGCGATATATTGTCCAAACAAATTGTATTTGATTTTTTTTTTCATATTTAACGGTTTAAAAATTTAAAATGGGCGATGTTTAGAAGTTAAAAAATCTGCAATAAAAGTTAATAAAAGTTAAATTTAATCGTCTGCTGTTGCCACCGTCAAAATGACGCCAGCGTTACGCACGGACACGTTTCTCCTTTATAATATAGATTTCTCATTCGCAGTCGTCTGCGCAAGATATAGACTGATTTTTTTTTTTTTTAATCATGCTTGAAGATTATTTTAAAAACAATAAATATTGGTAAATTACGATACAGTTTTCAAACAAATTGCGATATATTGTCCAAACAAATTGTATTTGATTTTTTTTTTCATATTTAACGGTTTAAAAAGTTAAAATGGGCGATGTTTAGAAGTTAAAAAATCTGCAATAAAAGTTAATAAAAGTTAAATTTAATCGTCTGCTGTTGCCACCGTCAAAATGACGCCAGCGTTACGCACGGACACGTTTCTCCTTTATAATATAGATTTCTCATTCGCAATCGTCTGCACAAGATATAGATTGATTTTTTTTTTTTAAATCATGCTTGGAGATTATTTTAAGAACGATAAATATTGGTAAATTACGATACAGTTTTCAAACAAATTGCGATATATTTTTAAAACAAATTGTATTTGAAAAAATATTTTTCTCCATATTCAACGGTTTAAAAATTTAAAAAATGGGCGATGTTTAGAAGTTTAAAAAATTGCTATAAAAGTTAATAAAAGTTAAATTTAATCGTCTGCTGTTGCCACCGTTAAAATGACGCCAGCCTTACGCACGGACACGTTTTTCCTTTATAATATAATATAGATAGAGCATTTTAGTTACAAGATAATTTTGGAAATTGGCATAATAGTATTGTAATAAATCCTTATAATATGCACACGTATAGAATGCTTTTTACATCCAGAACAGCAACAGTTAACGTAAATTTGATATTGAATTTTCACAAAATATATAATTAGCATTTTATGTAATAAATAAATTATATATAACCCTATCTAAGTTTAAAATTTTTCTAAGATGATGTTTATCTAAACTTTAAATAATTAATTTTATCAAAGACATTTAATAACATTTTCATCAGTAAATTAGATGATATTGCTTATAATAAGATGTTTTTTGACAATGAATCTTTAGTGTATTTTTAGAATGAAAATTTATATTCAAGAAACACATGACCCTGAATATATTATATATAGAAATAGAATCCATTAATAATATCTTGCTTTTTTATAACTCTTAATGCAAAACTGTAGATTTATGATTTAGCTTATTTTTATAGTACCGTTTCTTATATGAAATGCATGAGTTTTGAGAAGGAATTCTTTCTTAACATCATGCATTTTTAACTTCTTTTCATAAATTTATAATCTATGAAACATCCAAAGAAATTCTAAATGGCTTCATGATGTTTATGGCTCCCCAGTAAAGGGCAAGATCGTTGAATACTCGAAATGTTCAGATGATTGATGCATAAACTTGAAAACATTTCTTTTCTTTATCTCCAGGGTATAGGGATTTGGCATATTTCATCAAAATGTCTTAACTGAATAGTTAAAATATTCACTTTACTATTAACCTTTTAAGATAAAATTTAACACTTTGCATTATTAAACATTTTAAAAAATAATATTGTTTTAATTTTGTAAATATTGTATTCAGTTAGACACGTTTTCTACAAATGATTTGGTATAAATCATGGCAATTGTATGATATTGTAAAATTTTGGAAAGGAGATAGTATATGGAATTATCAGAAAATTAATAAAGTTGATTCATTGATAAGAAATATTAAAAACCAAACTTTCGCACATTGAATATTTTAACTCCTGTAGACTTGTATTTAAACTTTTGTGTAGTTTAATAATCCATATTCAAATCATCGTGTTTCATTTTTTATTGTAAACAAACAAAAATCATAAAAAAGCCTTTAAAGTCATTCGCCTATGAATCAATGAAATTAGGTTTTGTTTTAGAAGTAAAGGTTTAGTCAACTCAACTCGTTTTCCGTGTATTAATTTTTGAAATGGAAAATGAAATAAGCGTCATCTTTCGCTACTTTGTTTTAGCTTTCTATGAAAAATTTATTTCAATTTTCACACCGTTCAATAGGAGAGAAAATATATTTTCAAATGTAATTCGGTTGAAAACTGTATTTCATGAATAAGTCAAACTGCTCGGTTACAGAACATTTTAACGTTTGCGTTTAAAGAAATATCAATAGTTCAGCGTTTGTTTCTGAATAATATACTCTAATAAATTAAGACTTCATAATAAAGCACAAATTTAACAAACATGTAATGGAACTGCGTACTTAATCACTGAAATAATCGCACATAAAACTGTAACTACACAAAATTTTGACGATTTCTTTCGTATTAATTCCTGGCAAATGGCTAATGCGAAAGTATAGTTTCTAAAAAAGTGTATTATTTAAAATTTAAAAAAAACTACGATTACTATCCACAGTCCTAGGATGGGCATTTACACTACAGAAATGTTAAGCATGATGCGTGTATGTGCAAAAAAGTCACGAGTACCCCATTGTTTGGCACGATTTTATTGAAAAGAATGTTAACAGGAGACAGATTGTTGTCTTATAATCAACGAAGATAATCTTCACAGTACGTTGTCAATGATGTTAGAGGCGTTGATTACCATCCTTTTCAACAAGTGTGATCAGACTCAGGCATAGTTTTTGAGTGTTGACAATTGCACCGTGATATCTTTATTTTAAGCATGAGATTGAAATCACACAGTGACAAGCCATAGGAACACGGTAAAAAAAACTACTGTTTCTCAATCTACAAAAAATATAACATAAACACGGAAGAAATGTACAATAACCTCTTCTGAGATACCCACGATTCCAAAAAGCATCTTTTATCTTTAGAAACTTGAGATGCGAATATATTTTCAATATTTAAAGAAGCATAAAAAAACAAAGCTTCTTTAGCTGCCATTGGTTTTGGGAAACGTTTCCTGGAGATTTTATAGTGTATTAGTCAGTTTTTGCAAACCGGAATATAGGTTTTTAGGAAGCTCTCAATTCCCAATTATATCTTATACATAGATTATTTTTATTATTTAGGTATCGAGTCTCTTACTGTGGATTTGGGTAAATTTACCTTTGAAACGGTAGTAAGTTCATATAAAGAAATATTTATTTCCACAATGTTCTAATTTTAGATTTTCTATTTTTCGAGTCTCTCTAGGCTACTTTAATTACCAGTTAGACAGATTGGTAATGCATCAAACTTACCAAGACATTCGTTCGAGTTCGTTTCATGATGACAAGATTTCATAAAACTATCAAAGATCGCTGAAAACGTACAATTTACGCAACTAAAATTTTTAGACGGTCTTTGGATCCTATCAATTACATTAAAAGAGCTGAACATTTACACCATGAAAAGTTGGATATAAACGTGAAAATAAACAATCACAAGTTTATTAAACGACGTATAAAATGTTGTAAAGTCCAAAAGCTAAACAAAAATTAAAATAAAGTTGAGATATTCAACGTTTCGATCATTATCTGTGACCTTCATCAAGAAAACGCTGTCGTAATACTTCTAAAAAACAGAGTAAAACCGTCTTAAATTTAAAAGGTTCGTTATGTTTCCAGTCAATAATCACTTTAACCAATCAGCGCTTGATTAATTTTATTTCAACAACCTCCACAGTTACATAAACTTTAGTAATGCCAAGATAATAATTCCGCGTAATACTGCTATTGATTTACAATAGATGTCACCACGGCATGATACATTGTTCATTCAAATTTCCTTTATTCCCTTTTCACCTGATAGATGACACCATGGCATTAACTTTCCTTAAATCATTTGAAATTTTATTCTATTTTTGTCTGATAGATGATGCCACTGCAGGTTTTCTTGCTTGAGATTGGTTAAAGTGGTTATTGACTGGAAATATAACGAACATTTTAAATTCAAGACGGTTTTGCTCTGTTTTTTAGAAGCAATGCGGCGAGGTTTTCCTGATGAAGATCACAGATGATGATCGAAACGTTGAATATCTTAACTTTATTTTAATGTTTTTTAATTTTTATACTATACAACATTTTATACGCAGTTTAGTAAACTTGTGATTGCTAATTTTCACGTTTATATGTCAATCAATTACATTTAGAAAGACATTGTTCGTATTCCAACAAGTTGAACAATAACAATTTTAATCTTCTGCGATCAAAACTCATCAAATTATTTTGTGAAATTTTATTAAGCTTCACTATTTTGGAGCACAAAAAACATGTTTTTCAGTTTTTACCAGATTCCAAGATATGTAGAAGAAAAGTGGAGAGTGAGATATGGAGAGATATGGAGAAGAAAAGTATTTCTGAATTCCGTTTGTCTGTCTGTATATCGGTGCCATAACTCGGGCAAATATAGTCAGACTGTTATAAAATTGATATATTATAGGGTTTTACCGTGGCATGTTCGGTATTGAAAATGAAGTGTGTAGCATTTACGGTTCATTTACAGGAACACTAAAAAGAATTCCGTTTCATTACGGCCTATGGGGAAAATTATGAAGTGACGTCCCAGTTCATCCTCAAACTTCATGTTTTGCGAAAACATTTTTCAGTCTTCTATTACTTACATTATCTAGATATATCTAGATTCACATGCAGAGATAAAACATGAAACAAAATCTGAATTCCTTTTTATTACAACTATGCTTTGAACATTTCATGTATTTCCATTAGATATATTTAAAAACAGCCTGAAGAAACTTCACTAAAAAAGATACCAATCGGCATGAGCTTCAAAAATTGCTTGTATAAAATAATAGAAAATTTTAAGAGAATTAACAAGAAATGGATGAAATTATTAGCATTAGATAACACTTTGGGCAAAATATATAAGCTAACAGTAATTGATTGTGATTTAAAATAGATTTGAAATATGTTTTTTTTTATCTATTTAAATTAAAAGAAGGCTGATGAAGGTGCGTTATAAAGATGCAGAATGGTTCCGTGGAATAAATACAGGGTTGCTACAGGCGACTATTTTTATTTTCTATTCGCACCACTATTTTAAGAAAATAAATTTTGTATTAGATTTCTTTTGCAGATCTTGTCAAACTCAAAGCGTATGTGAATATTTTTTTTTTAAAGATTAATGCAAGATAGAATTTGAAAATAGTCGCCTGTGGCAGTCCTGTATATACAACATATGTCAGTCAAGCGGTATTTGAAGTTAGGATTGTAAGTTCTTTTTGAAATTTATAGTGTATCACAAGAGTGTGCTTGCGAATGTAGTTGGACCCATGCGCAAGGCATAAACGCCAGTGTTAGAAACGAGAGCATTTTGGTAGTGGTCAAATCTCAGCCACATAGTTTATAAAAGCGTGAAATGCATCTGTTACTGAAATGTAGCATCGAATTAGTAAATTGTAGGGTAAACATATCACGAGTGACTTAATGATATGAAACTGGGAAGGCGTATACGATGTAGAATGCAGTAAGCTGTCATTTCTTTTGACATGTGATTTCGATAGCAATTTTTTAACACTACTTAATAACCCATACACAACTCCGTCTAATTTACATCTATTTGTGACAACTGAATGCTTTCCTAATTGATGATATTTTCGTATAATCTATTACTCGTTTATCGTCAATGACAACATCGTTTTTTGGCGTTAGGATACAAATTATGGTGTCTCGTTATCGCAAGGCTCCTGTCCCGTCAGACGAAGACAGTCGCGGGCTAATGCTAAACCTATGGGGAGGTTTTTTGCTAATATCTCATTTGCATTTCGACATTTTATTTATTTATATATTTATTGCATTGGATAGCTTAGGTCGATCCCTATAGTCGCGATTTTTGACTTTTTCGATTTTGGTGGCATTTTTTTATAATCACACTTTCACTTTCGAATCCGGTTCCGAAAGTGAAAGTAATTTTCTAAAAAATATCTGCAAACTAAATAGAAAAAGTAAAGAAGGGCGTCGTTTAGGGATCGACCTCAGCTGTCCAATGATGAAAAAAAATATTTCAAAATATCGAAATGCAAACAAAATATTGGCAAAGAACCTCCCGATAGGTTTAGTATTAGCTCGCCTGTGTCTTCGCCTGACGGTACAGGAGCCTTAACTGTCTCAACGGGGAGAACAATTATTTTTTATCTTGCTCTTTTCTATTTTTGCAACCTAACTTACTTTCTATGTCTCATGTACATCAAATGGAAAATTATAACAAAGTTCTATAAATATTCTAGTATAGTAAAATTGGAACTGATTTAGTATTTTTCGAATAAACTTGTAAGAAGAACTAATTTTAAACTATTTTGATCAAAATAATTTCCATTATTATCTTAGCTAAAAAAGTAGATGAGCTCATATTTATAAATAAAAACACAATTCTTTTGCGTATATTAGTAGAAAACACTTTTGGTCCCTGAAAATGAATCAAGAAAATATTTTTTATCTATAACTATAAAGACATTTTTAACTTCAAAGACTAGCGTTTTATATCCCAGTCCTTTCTTTTTCTCTTAAAAAAATATGTTGAAAATATTATTTACTTGAGTTATGAAAGACATTTCTATGTTTAGAGCCATCCTTTTATTTTATCTTGTTATAAAAGACATAACATACAAGGTATCAATGTTTTTCTGAAGATAGTGTATATAAGTCTGCAACGAGGCGTTTTCAACAGATATTTTATAACCAAGATAAGAAGTTCCAGTAAACAAACAGATTTGTGTTTTGCAACACCATCGAGATTTTTTTTTTTTTTTCATGCAAAAAAAGTCTATATATTTTAAAGTAGGATTTGGAATTTTATGCGCTACGTTTTAGTTTCTCAATTAAATTTTGATAATAGAATATATATATATATATATATATATATATATGTATGTATGTGTGTGTGTGTAAAAGGCCGTAGAGTAGATATTCTTTAGTATGTTCTAAACATTATGATACGGCGCTTTTGTAATGTTATGCATTACATATGGAAAACTCATTAAGTTTACATGCACACATGACATTATGTTTCTTTTCAGCCGATTTTGTTCATTTTCAATCTCTTAAACACGCATCAAAATCTCATTGCGAGAACAAGATCCTGCGACGCATTTATGTTATCGAAAGTTTGTTGAAGAAGATATCACTCAAGATTTACAATTAGTTTCAGATACTCAAGTTATAACCTAATAAAAACCTGTTCTGCAGTCAATTAAATATGCAGTTTTGAGTTTCGAAAGAAACCTTCATTATCATGTAGTTTGATACGATTCAAAATAAAACCACTGGCTATTAATGCTTTTAATTTCCTTTACAGATAAAATTTTTTGTTGTTGAAAATCAATTCCTTTACTTTGCAGGGAAAATGTTTTTGATACTTAAATTCTGGTGATTTAAATTTCAATATACGCTGCCTAGTGATTTGTTCTTTTCTTTCCTAGACCAAAATTTTTTATCACAAAATATTTTTCATTGTTAAAAAAAATTCATAAGTGAATTAATTATCTTCTAATCTGAGTGAAGATAAGATAATTAAATATTTCTTATGAGAAGATCAAAGATACGCATCTACTTAAGTGATAAAGTTCGCAATTTTGTATTACCTGATTGTATTAGTATTGTTTGATCCTAAAAGTTTTGATATACCCCAGGTTTAAATTTTTTAATTTTGTCGAACATTTCGAAACTTTTTTGAGCTACTCAAATACGCTAATCTTTACATAACCTTTACTTTATACTAATATATATATATAAATAAAAATGAAAATTTCGTTCTGGCCGCTTATAACTTGAATTTTGCTGAAACGATTCCGATGGAATTTGCACTGTTAGTGAGATATTTTTTCAGGGAAAGTTTTACTATATAATATATCGTTCTACGTTGCTTGGTTATAAAATAATGGTAGAAAGATTACTAATCAAATGAGTCCGATTATGAAATATTAAGCTTTTTAAAAGATTCTGATGAATGGATTTCATTGGTTCTTATACTGTAAGATACTTTTTAAGGAATGGTTTCAGTGTATTCCATATCTTTCTATCGTTCTTCGTCAAATCCTACTGTAAATGATCAACGAAAAGAGCTTGTCCTTAACAGCCCAAAATTTGTCTGACACATTAGAAATTATAAAAACGCAATGACGTTCTTATCGTTTCCAGCAATACGAAAGGACATTCTATGTTAAGTCCATATTGCTAGAAAACAAAAAGTCAAATTCGCGAATATATTTAGTTTGATACAAGGAACGTTTAGAGAAACCGATCAGGGCAGCGAACGAAGCCTGCTAATACAGATATAAAATCCTGATAGAAAATAATAGAATGTTAAGGGCATTTACCACATTTAAATATAAGGTATCAACTTATGAAGGCCATTGAAGATGAAAATAAGTAAAAATGGGTTTCTGAGCACGATGTCGATCTGGTCAGGAGAATCCTATATGCCCGAGGAAAATGTGTGATATGAACATTAAAGTTTGTTTGTTTTTTAACTGTAGTTTTATAGCTTACGTGAAAGACTAATAGAAAATTAATTAATATATTATCATTTCCATTTTTAAACTGCACACGTACAGAAAGATTAATGTTAATGCGAGTAATTTTTTTAAGTAATTGGGGGTCTACTTAGATCGGTAACTAACATGCGAGCCTCAAAATTATGGGCTGAGGTCAATTTCTGCGAATTTGATACCGGTTTGGTCTGAGTATGAGGGCAGTGGTAGGTTAGTGTTTTTTTCTACGAGATTAATAATTCGAGTCATTTTCCTTTTAAATGTCCTCTCTAAAGACATCCCTCTTAAATAGATGCATTCAATTAAAAGTGAAAAATGTTTCATACACTGGGAGTTTTTAATTTAACATATTGTAACGTGAATCGCCATTTACGTACTAACGTATAAAATTCATATCTTTCTAATATAATACACATTATTAATTTTTTTATTTAACTAAAAGAAATTCCACTCAAATACTTCTTTTTTTATTTTCAAACATTCTTTCTCCTTTTAATGATTGAAATATTTTTCTTGTCATTTTTCGTATCAAATATTTTTTCTTGTAAATCATGAATTCCCCCTACTGTAAAAAAAAAAAAAATGAATAATTATAATCTGATATATCTATAGAACCTTTTCAATATTCTTTTTTCCTTTATGGATTGGAATTTCATTTTTTTAAATGCATAAAATATGGGAATACATAGATACAATTCATATTTTATTTCATTTCAGTTGAATAAAATTTCTTTATATTCTCTAGGATTATCTAGCTATCATGATTTGAAGAATCATATTTTACCACTTGAAATTAATACATTTTTACCAGTTTAGTAAAGGATTCTATATTGAATGCATAAGAATGTATACTTTTTTTAAAGAAAAATTTTTTAACAAGGAATAATTTATAATATGAAAACAAAATGAAAAAAAAAGAGGGAGATTCGTTAAAGCTTATTTATTCATTCAATAATACAAAATATTCACCCTTCCCAATGTTGTTTTTATAATATAAAACTAATTAGTTTAAGATTATTTTGTGTAACTTTAAAAAAAAATAATTTATCATACATATTACATAAAAACTTAATAGTTTTTTTTATTTTCACACTCAATATATCATGATATGAAAAAATTATATAATTAATTCTACAAATATTTTATCTCTTAATTACTCAATCCTATGTGTTTGATGTAAATCATTGAAAGCAGATTGTAATAGAAGGGAAAAGCGTAGTTCAACAAGTTGGAAATTGCTCGTCAAACATGGCAAATGAGATGCGTTCGTACGTAAATAGTTCTATAAATATTTTTTGCACTGCATATTGTACTGAATGTATATTTTAGTGCATTTCATAAGTGCATATCAATTTCATTCTGTTCGAAAGGCTGTAACATCATTAAAATGCACTTGCAATAATTTATTCCCATTGGCCGTAATGTAACGGAAAACGTTTGACTGCCCCTGTAATTAAACTATACATCCGATTTTCATAAAATTTGAAATGATTCGACAAAATGTTGCAACAATGATATATTTAAAATTTCAGACCATTCGGTTTGGTAGTTTTTGCTCTGTTATATGCGGACAGACGAACAGACGGACGGACTGAATGACAACTATAGGTGCTACGTATTTATATAATTACGAACGCACCTAAAAATAACTTTCCCTATTTGAAGGCATTTGCAGCTAAAATTGATGAATGAAGTTAACATTTTTTTTTTTTTTTTTAGACTTTAGAAGCACGGTGAATACAAATATTAAAAAAAAAATAGTATTAAAGTCAAAATAATAAAAGCCTTTCTGTATTTTGATATGGAAACGCTGGATGTATACAGAATATAATTCGTCTGTCATTGGAATATCTCATGATTCGCTTGGACGTGCC
This sequence comes from Maratus speciosus, assembly GCA_963932465.1. Taxonomy (NCBI): domain Eukaryota; kingdom Metazoa; phylum Arthropoda; class Arachnida; order Araneae; family Salticidae; genus Maratus; species Maratus speciosus. Next base: position 462,684,710 of record OZ010789.1, read on the forward strand.
CAATATCTTTCAAAGGGAAATTTGTGATCCTTCTATGCAAAAGAAAACATATAATTAATTTTATTGGACATTAGTACAACAACATGAGCATTTTTTACTCAAACAATGCTATTTTTTTCTCTTTTGGTGCTAAACCCTTTCTAAGAATTAGCCCCTCAATGCTGGGTTGCACTGTTTCCGAATAATAATCTTCACCTGATTTGATGTCAGAAATTCTACGATGAAATAAAGTAAATATTACTGTTCAGAAAATAGTAGTACTAAAAAATGGAAGCGTGCGAGCCCTGTCCCCATACCTTGGGACTAAAAAAGTTAAATATAGTTGCATTCCATTCATAATTCGTCCTAGCTACAATGCCTCCAAAAGGTAAAAAATACATATATTTAATAATCCTGTATTTTTTTCGATTAAAATTTAGTTTGCAAGATAACTTTACTTGGTTGATACATTAAGAGCAAAAATATGGATTGTTCCAAAAGCCCGAAGCAAAGGTAAAACGCGACAAAAAGGCATCTAAATGTCGGTCAGAGAGTCTTGTCCGATTGCTGTTTAATAATCACAGCGACATTTTGTACACCATATGGAAAGATTATAGGAATGTTTTTGTATCAAATCGAAATTTAGGTTTCGAATAAAATATGAATACACAATTACAAAAAAAAAAGATTAAGGACTTAAAATGTTAAGCTGAATATTTAATTAATAAAAAGCGATCTAAATGAGCAGAATAAGACAAACAAGCTTAAGGATTTTACTTACTTCAACTCCCAAAAAAGTCAAGCACACACAACTCAGTAATAAAGCATGGTAACTCGTCACACATTTTATTACAATAGACAACTAATTTAAATACATCTGAAATCCTATCTGGCTAAATACTTTCAAAATTACGTCATAGCTGCAAAATATTGACCCTTGAATCAACATCAGGAATATTAATACCTTGACATAATTTTACAGAGAATAATCGTGTAGAACTCCTAAAGGATAATTCTTATATCTTATTTTGCATACATCGCACCACATTGAAGAATTCTTTGACCCTACAAGTAGAGTTATTTCAATTTTTGAATTTTTTTTTTCACAAAATCAGTTCAAATAGAATCACTAAAAATAAGTAGCAGAATTGAGTAGAATTATTTAAAGGCACTGCATATGCATACACACCCGTTGAATGAAATAATTATTTCGTTGACTTCGACTTAACTCATGAATAAAAAGAAAAGTTTGAAATCTTTCATCAGACCTTTGAAACAGGAGGGAACAGACTAGAATATGTACACACTACTACCTTTCGAAACAGAATCAACCTATTTTTTTTGTTCCGAGAGACTGACTACTTAAGGCCCTACTTCAGTCACGTGAAAAGACCCGTTCGCTAATGCTATTCCTATGGAAGAAATTTATAAAGATATCTTGGTCGCATTTCAATATTTTTAAATGATTTCTTTTGCATTGAATAGTTGAGATCGATCTGTATGCAGGCCGTTGTTTACTTTTTCGATTTTGACTGTAGATATTTTTTATGAGGATGCTTTTACTTTCAAAACCGGTTCCGAAAATGAAAGTGTCCGCATAAGAAATGCCTGTAAACAAAATCGAAAAAGTAAAAAACGGCCTGCATACAGATCGATCTCAACTATTCAATGCAAAAGAAATCATTTAAAAATATTGAAATGCGACCGAGATATCTTTATAAATTTCTTCCATAGGATTAACATTAGCGAACGGGTCTTTCCATTCGACTGAAGTAGCCTCTTAACATTTCTGACAACGAACTTTAACCTGCGCTGTCTTCGCCCATAACCTCCGGAAGGTGGGGGGGGGGGGGTGAAGTTTGCGTAAATCTGTTGAATGGGACGCTTGAATGTACCTTCACTGGTACGGATAGTTACAACGCTAACTACACCGTCAGTACCAGGATGAACTAGTTGAGTCGCATGAATTGAAGATTCTTTGACCAAAATTAGTTGACCAGTATGGATAATGTGGTTGCCCTTTTTTCGCTTATGACTTAAGGACAAGGTTCGGGGAGAACTGTGCACCAGAATTAAATTCTAAACGAAAACATTTACTCAAAAAAATATTTCCTATAAAAACAAATTTTACAATAACTTTTCACATTTAATTTAAACTACTTCTATTATTTAACATTTAATCACTTTAAACCTTTATTTAATATAATATCATAATATTTCCAATATAAGAGTAATTTTTTATCAATATACTTGCTAAAACATTTTCAATAAATACAGTAAACTCTGTCTAAGGCGGAATCGATCGGGACCAAGGAAATCCTGGGACACCCTGTATATGTATGATAAAGTAAAAATGCGATGGTTATTAATGCTAATCAATAAGTTTGGCATAGAAATTTTTTCTTTTTACTCACTTATGGAAAAAAGTGTTTTCCTTCTTTTCTGTGTTTTTTATTTGACTAAACGTAAGTTTTATATTGTTTTCAATATTTTTAGATTTTAAAGAAAAGTCAAATCAAATGACGTGGGTATTTTTTACCCGACTGCGAAGAAGGGTTATGTGTTTCACGCGTATCTGGGTATGCGGATTTCTTTATACCCTCGAAACATCCCAACGGCTGGATGGATTTTAATGAATGAGGTCTCTATCGATTTGTCTTAACCGTCTGATGGTTATGGGCTAGGATTTGTTTTTATAATTTCAAAATGGTGGTAGAGAATGTAAAAACATTTTACACACCATATTGAGTGGCATATCATTGGATAGGCCTTTCAAAATGAAGATGATGTTTCATCGACTATTTTACAGTCAGAAGCCCCGTTTAAATATTATGCAACCTGGAAGATGTGTAGGTAGATTCTCTAGTTTCACTGCAACTCTAACCTCCATAGCCATCTATAGGCCTCATCAAAACCGTGTTTATAGATAGGAACTGACAATTAAACACAACTTAAAAGTCGTCAATACAAGTAAATGAAAAATAGGTAAGTAATTTAAAAAAAATAGTATTACATTGATGATAAATAATTAATTAGTTCGTTTTTATGCAGTCGGGTTTTTATTTTTTAAATTTAATTTTTACTTGTTACCGGAATGTTTTTAAAGCAATCATTGAAAGGTGAAAGAGAAAATTTTAGATTATGTTTCTATGTGTGATTCTAATGCATAAAAATACATTTTAGTTTTTGATATTTTAAAATATTTTTGATAAATAGCATTTCTTTATTTGAAAAATAACTTTATTTTAGGAAAAAATTATACTGATACAAAATTTCATACAGTATAAAAGAAAGAAAAATATTCAAAGACCTTTTTAAGGTAGGATATTGTAACATTGTAAGTTTCACATGAAAAGTCTACTAGATTTAGATTCATTTTCCACGTAAGCATCATAAAGACTAATATCATTAATTTGCTAAAGTAACTTGTAAGAATAGTGGTTAAGAATAGGCAAACTATTTTTCTGTTGAATTATTTTCCTCTTGTATCGAATTTTTAATACGGAAAATACAAATTATTAATTTTAACATATATATTTATTTTATTTTACAGCCGGGGTATTATGAATACAATTAACAGATGTGTACAATCTGTGCTACTCATTTTTAACTTGAGTAAGACTGTCCTAGATTAAAACGCCAACAAAAATTCAATTCAATTACTGTATTTCTTGCTAAGGACTGTTATCGCCGTTAAAGAACGTTGAAATAAATGTGTTCTATTTAATTTGAACTTGGGGTGTGGTAGAATTTTTTTTTATTATTCTAAAATTCTAATTAGGCAATTTCCCAGTAGGGGACCTAACAACATATCACATAGAAATCTTGATCAAAATATAAATTTGACTATGACAGAATCTTATTCATTTAAAATGAGATAAATTCATTCGAGATAAAAGAGTATAATTTGGGTATCCATTCAGTTTTTTCACTAAAGACAGCCACTACTGACACAGAGAAAATCTGTGACGTAAAAGGTTTCACAGAAACATAAATTATACCATAGCGAAAGCATATTTTGAATATTTAATTAAAATTCTCCCCAGAAAAATGAGTTTAAATTGCGCAATTATGCTATTTTTCACCAGCTGCACTGCTAGCATTAAAAAAAACTGTTGTGAAAACAAAAAATGAAACATAAAACTGACCTCATGGTTATTCTGAAGCTTATTCTAACGATTTGACCGAAGTACGTTCGTGTGAAATTAGTATAAATTATTTAATTATGCCAGAGGCGCTAATCACACAAAAAACCTATCATGTGAAATTGTTTGCCGAAACAAATTTGATCATTGCTAAAGCTTATTCTGAAGAACTAAATGAACATCGTTCGCTCGAAATAGGTTTAAATTGCTCATTTACGTATTTCCCCACCAGAGGGGCTGTTTGCAAGAAAAAAACCCTTTATAATTCGTTCTTGGAAAATAAGTTTACTATGTGTAGTTATGCAATTTCCCATCTGGTGCACTACCAGCATAAAAGGACCTACCACGTGAAATCTTTTATATAAACATAAAGTTGAACATGGTAGAAGCTTAATCTGACGATCTGAGAGAAATTCGTTCGTAGTGAAGTTAGTTTAACTTGCGTAGTTGTGCAATGTCACTCCAGTGGCGCTACTAGCATAAAAACTCTTCTATTTGAAATATTTTATCAAAACATAAAATTGACAATGACAGAAGCTTATTGAAAATATTATAATGAAATTCGTTCGTACAAAATAGGTTCAAACTGCATCTGAAAAGTTAGATGAAGGCATAGCTATATGTAAACAAATATATATGAAGCTTCTTAAGTTTAATAAATGTCAGAGAAAAAAAGAAAGAAAATGATTATGCAATACAAATACTACAAACATAAATGACCCATATGAACGTGTCCGCCTTCAAACTAGCCGTTGGGGGCCACCATAATACTTACCCATCATGTATATACATAATATAAAATATGAAAAAAAAATGTGGTATATGCTAAGCTTTGTATCATATTACTTTTATTCATAATTTAATTTACTTGGACTCCCTTGCATATAATTAATATAATCCCTTAAGCTAATATTACTTTTTGTTGCATTAAAATGTCTCAGTTTGTTGATTTTCTGTAAGCAAATAAACACTAATAATTTACAATGGAAGTCTATGGGAATTTGACGAAATATTAGAGATTCTGGCAATTTGGCGGGACTTTTGGCGACTAATTTTGGTCGCCAAATTTGGCGACAGAACAGGGTCTCCCCTATGGTAACCCCCTTATAGGTATGGAGATGCATTAAATGCTTGATATTTACGATAAGCCATTATTGGCATTTAATCTTATAGTTTGGCGATAGTTTTTGGTCGGCAGGATAATCGAGTAGTACCGAATTGCGTAAAAGAAACATCCTTATAACTGGAAAAATTATCATCTTATTAACCAACAGTTTACTGCGTCGGATTAAGCGTCTCATTTCCAATTAAAATATATCTTTGAATTGAAATTTGAATGAAATACAGGGTCATGAAAAATCGAAGAGTGTGAAAAATAGGATTGCAAATATCTCGCAACACATTATCCGATCGACTTCATTCATGATGCAAAATTTATGTTTTTTTATTTTATTTTTATATTCACTCCTTCAAATAAACAATTTCGAAAATTTTTGTATTCCTTTTATCAGAAAGAAATATTTAGAGAGTCCGAAAAAATAGTTCCGGATAATCGAGGTTACTGATATTCAATAAGCTTTTGCTCATTATTACTTCCTAAGTACACACCAAATTCCAAGTCTCTATCTCAATTTGTTCGGGAGATAGGGCGTTTACAGACACGCACACACCCAGACGGACGGCAAAATATTTTTCTAAAAAATATGTTTTTCGGAATCTCCAGTGTCTGAAACATGTAAATCTGCCAAAAAATATTTTCGATTTTCAAAACGTTTACAAGGCTTACCATGTACTACGTATGATGGGTAAGTAAAAGAGCACAGCCATATCAGCTAAATCAGAATGACTTAATTTATCAGCATTTTTAATATAGTATCATTTTATTGTGAATTTTATAATTGACATTATTTTTATTTTATTATAAACTAATGTTATTTACTAAATATTTCTATGTATTAAATTTTTATCACAAAAATGTAATAATAAAACAATAACAAAGGTAAAAGGAAACCTTATTGTTTACACCAAACAATTTTATTTGGTTTAAAAAAATTTAACTTCAGTAGTACTTTTGTCTTTTTTTTTTTTTTAGTATTAAGGCTTCATCTGTTTTTTCATTAAGCCCTTTTTTAAATAAAAAAGAGAATTAAAATGCGTATTTTATATCGAGGAATTTTACCTTTATCATACGAAACCAAAAAGAATCATTTTTATGCATTTTTTCCTGAAAGATGTCAAAACAACATTTTTCAAAATATTATTTCGCACAAAAATATATACAGTTGGTTTGAAAATAAATTCTGCTATCATATGATTTGAAAAGAGAATATTTTCCCTCTAGTTACAATATCTCTATAAAGTAATATTTTGAAAAGTTTGATACTTTATTTCTTATTCATTTTAAATTTCATAAGAAATTGATTCTTGAAGACTTTTAAATCTAAACAATATCTTTCTAAATCAGGATTGCTTTTGTGTTACGGTTTGAAACAGCAACCAAACAATATCATTATCATATACATATAGTACATTTTTTTTCTTCTAGTATTAAGTAATTAACTGGAAAGTTCTGAACAATTATAGCATTTTTTTTATGACAAATTTTCAAAATATTTAAATATTTTTGTTTTCAAAATATCTGCTGTATTTTCTCCCCAGCTTAAGGCTAACAGTCGGACTGTGCAATCTCCAGTGAGTTTGCAAGACAAGTTTAAACGTCCCTATCTTATTTCATAAAAATTTTTTCATGCGAATAAATGTGTGTGAATTTAAAAAGCGACGTATTGAAGTGGCACTCCCCTACTGTCCCGCTGTTCTCAGTGAACATAGTGAAAAATAGGATTACTAATATCTCGGCAAATAATTATCCGATCGACTTCATTCATGATGCAAAATTTATGTTTTTTTAATTGTCTTTTATAATCACTCCTTCAAATAAAAAATTTCGAAAATTTTTGTATACCTTTTATCAGAACAAATATTTGGAGAGTCCGAAAAAAATAGTTCCGGATAATCGAGGTTATTGATATTTAATAGGCTTCTTTCAATTATCACTCCCTAAGTACACACTGAATTTCAAGTCTGTATCTCAATTTGTTCGGGAGATAGAGCGTTTACAGACACACACACACCCAGACGGACGGCAATATTTTTTTTTCTAAAAATATGTTTTTCGGAATCTCCAGTGTTTGAAACGTGTAAATCCGTCAGCATTTTTAATATTGTATCATTTTATTGTGAATTTTATTATTGACATTATTTTTATTTTATTATAAACTAGTGTTATTTACTAAATACTTTTATGTATTAATTTTTTATCACAAAAATGTAATAATAAAACAATAAAAAAGGTAAAAGGAAACTTTATTGCTTACACTAAAAAATTTTATTTAGTTTAAAAAATTTTAACTTCAGTAGTACGTTTGTGTTTTTTTTTTATGTATTCAGGCAGCAGCTCATCTGTTTTTTCATTAAGCCCTTTTTGAAATAAAATAAACAATTAAAATGCATATTTTGTATCGAGAAAGTCGACCTTTATCACATGAAACCAAAAAGAATCATTTTTATGCATTTTTTTCTGAAAGATGTCAAAACAACACTTTTCAAAATATCATTTCACCCAAAAATATATACAGTTAGTTTGAAAATAAATTCTGCTATCATATGATTTGAAAAGACAATGTTTTCCCTCTAGTTACAATATTTCTATAAAGTAATATTTTGAAAAGTTTGATACTTTATTTCTTATTTATTTTAAATTTCATAAGAAATTGATTCTTGAAGACATTTAAATTTAAACAATATTTTTCTAAATCAGGATTGCTTTTGGGTCATTCCATGTCATTTCAGGCAGGCATGTAACCCACCATCACAGATTTTGATGAAACTGCGTGTGTTTGTTCCTTTTATTAAGATATGATTCCCAGTATTTTTTTTTACTCCTTGGTCAAATAGTTTCTGAGAAAAAAATTGTCAAAATTTTGAAAACTGCCATCAGTTGGCATTCTTGACTGCTCGATTTTCAAATGTAGTATGACATAAATATGATCATATTTCAATATCTATTCCACAAATCATCTTCAAATAATTTATGCATAATATATAGGGTACGTATTTTATGAAAAAAATACTGTTACGCTTATATAACATTTTAAGTGTGTCTAAAAAAATGTTTAATCTTGAAGTCGTGATTTTTTTATGAAAAATAATGCATTACCTAAAATAGCATTATTAACAAAAGGCGGTATTTTTATTAAATTTATTTTTTGTGGGGGATATACTTAAAGGTGTCCTTTACCTGATTCTGAAATAAAAGTAGTGGGATTTTGGGTGTTTTTAGTAGTATTTCATATTTCAAAATATTTTGAGGCGTATTTCAAATCAAACCAAGCAGAGTCATTCCATGTCAGTTCGCCTAAGATATTTAATTCACTGTCACAAATTTCAATGAAATTGGGTTTGTTTATAGCTTATTTTAAGACGTAATCACCTTTAATTTTCTTGATCCTAAGTAAAATATTTTTTAAGATAAAAAATATCAAAATTTTGAAAATTTGTTTTAAATTTTTTTAATGACAGTTCGATATTCAAAGACTACATTAAAAAAAAAAAAAAAAAAGTCATTTCAATATAAAATCACTAAATAGGTTTCAAATAATGTATATGTGACAAATAATGTAGGCAGATTATTATTTATTGTTGTTTGTCATGTTTAAATGCTAAGAGTGTGTTTAATCTTGTGAATTCTTAAAATCAAGAATTTTGTGAAAAATAATGTGTTAATCAAAACTTTATTATTAACCGAAGGCAGGCTGTTATTACTTTTTTTAATTGTACGTAAAAATATCTTTTCAATAGTTATAAAATAAAAATAGTGAAAATATGAGCAATTTTAACAAAATTTTCATAAAATGTGAATGTTTAATGATAAATATTGAAGCTTTTCATGCTAAGATGTACTAAAATGACTACGATATCGTGTATTTCTACGCTTGCTTAAATATAATACATACAATAATAAAATAACAAATATTATTTACAGCAATAAAAATTAAATTAAATAGTACCAGTTCCTTTACCAACACTACATTGCTCAACAGCCGACTTAAAATCAACAGCCCGCACTCTTATTGAAAAATACTTTCAACTGTTCAAATAATAAATAAACTGCATTTAAAAATTTTAATATCAACTTATTATCTTAAGACGATAATAATAACTAAACAACATGATGAATTTATAAATCAGCTTTTAATTGAAAAGTCATGAAATGGTCCCTTTAAATATTGTTGTTCATCGAGTCAATCAAAACAAATTATATAAAAAAAATAGTGAGCCTAATATGCTGACTGCAATGACACTTCTAACAAAACTAATTAATTCATTACCATCTGAAATCAAACCCGAAAGATCAAAAGAAAAAAAAATCATCTGTAGTGTGAATGTGACATACTCAGTGGTTGTTGAGGTATGTCTTTGTGACATTTTCACCTGTACTTCAATAAAATATAAACATGTAAGCTTTTTTCATTCATCCAAATTAAGTAAAACAATTATAAAATTTTGTTGTCATTACACCAGATGTTAAATTTTTCGTTACATACTATTAGATAAGTTCTTTACTTTTAGACATTATTGACATAATATCATAAAATTTGCTATATGTATTTTCTGTAAGTGTATAAACAATATATATATGCTTTATTAAACATAAATGAATAATTTTTAAATAATTTGTTTGAGAATAGAGATATATATACACACATATATATGTTGAAAATCCATCTTTCAGAAATATCGTGATGAAATAAATCAAATTACCGTAATTTCCGGTGTATAGCCCGCGGATCATACAATCGTGCTTCGACCCAGAAATTTTTAAAAATAAAATGTAACTTTTTAGATCACAGTCAATATTGGTCTTCAAATACTGAATAAAATTTCTGGGTCCAAACTGAATTGTTTGATCTGCGGGCTATACACCCGAAATTACGGCACATATCATTAGAAACTGAATAAAGTTACAAAAGTGCAACTCACTAAGTTTTAAATATTTTTTTAGATATAGTTATTTGAAAGATATAAATATAATGGATTATGCATTTTTTGCATATATTTAAAGCACAATACGTCAAAATTTTCTTCAACAGAGTGAAATTTGTTTTTTTTTCAATATTAGCAGCTCAATGCTAAATTTTCAATATTAACAGCCAAATATGAGTTTAAAGATTAGGACTGTCATTTTGAAAATTTCTATTGGGCGGTGAGGAGCTAGTGATTTTTCTCTTTTTTGGAAAGGGATAATTGCTCTTCGCCCTAGAAGTTTTACTAAAAAACAATGTTGTTTATTTTTTTCCTTAAGAAACGAACATAAAAGATAATTTGAAAAATAAAATAAATGTATAAATAAAAATATTTCCAGGGATGATACATTGGATAGGTTTTACATTTGAAAATATTGATAATTTTAAATATGATTTAAATACTACTAAAACCAACCAAAATCCCACTATTTTTATTTCAGATCCAGTTATAATGTAGTATTATGCACAATTTAAAATTAAAAAATTAGTCATAGAAACTCCGCCTCTGATTGATAAAGATTTTTTAATAATTTCATTATTTTTTGTAAAATATTTTTGATTTCAAAGATTATACAATTTTTTAGACACATTTAAATATTTTTTAACATTACAGCAATATTTTTTTCATAATGTACATACTTTATTTACCTTGCTTAAATTATTCGAAGAAGATTTCTGTATTAGTTATTGAAATATGATTTTATATATAAAATGACGCCTTTGAAAATTGAACAATCATTAATGGCAACTCGTGGCATTTTTCCAAAATTTTGATAATTTTTTCTCATATGTTCACTATTTTTATTTTATAACCATTTAAAAGATATTTTTACGTACAATTAAAAAAAAAGCAATAACACCCTGCCTTCGGTTAATAATAAATTTTTGATTAACACATTATTTTTGACAAAATTCTTGATTTTAAAAATTCATAAGATAAAAGACACTCTTAGTGTTTAAACATGATAAAAAACAAGAAATAATAATCAGCCTACATTATTTGTCACATATACATTATTTGAAACCTATTTAGTGATTTTATATTGAAATGACTTTTTTTTTTTTTTTTTAATGTAGTCTTTGAATATCGAACTGTCATTAAAAAAATTTAAAACAAATTTTCAAAATTTTGATATTTTTTATCTTAAAAAATATTTTACTTAGGATCAAGAAAATTAAAGGTGATTACGTCTTAAAATAAGCTATAAACAAACCCAATTTCATTGAAATTTGTGACAGTGATTAAATGGCTTAGGGGAACTAACATGGAATGACTCTGCTTGATTTGATATGAAATGCACCTCAAAATATTTTTAAATAGGAAATACTACCAAAAACATCCAAAATCCCACTATTTTTATTTCAGAATCAGGTAAAGTACACCTTTAAGTATATCTCCCATAAAAAATAAATTTAATAAAAATACCGCCTTTTGTTGATAATGCTTTTTTTGTTAATGCATTATTTTTCATAAAAAAATCACGACTTCAAAGTTTAAATATTTTTTTAGACACACTTAAAATGTTATAAGAGTAACAATATATTTTTTTCATAAGCTGCGTACCCTAAATATTGTGCATAAATTATTTGAAGATGATTTGTAGAGTAGATATTGAAATATGATTATATATATGACATGCTACATTTGAAAACCGAGCTATCAAGAATGCCAACTGACGGCAGTTTTTCAAAATTTTGACAATTTTTTTCTCAGAAACTATTTCACCAAGGAGCAAAAAAAAATTACTGGTGATCATATCTTAATAGTAAGAACAAACACACGCAGTTTCATTAAAATCTGTGATGGTGGGTTACATATTGATATTTTACTGCCTGATTTGACGTGGAATGCCCCTTTTGTGTTATGGTTTGAAACAGCAACCATAAAATACCATTATCGTATACATATAGTATATTTTTTTCTCTTGTAGTATTAAGTAATTAACTGGAAAATTCTGAACAATTATAGCAAAATTAAAAAAAAAAAAATGACAAATTTTCAAAATATTTAAATATTTTTGTTTTCAAAATATCTGCTGTATTTTCTCACCAGCTTAAGGCTAACAGTCGAACGGTGCAATCTCTAGTGAGTTTGCAAGACAAGTTTAAACTTCCCTATCTTATATCATACAATTTTTTTCGTGCGAATAAATGTGTGTGGATTTAAACAGCGACGTATTGAAGTGGCACTCCCCTACTGTCCCGCTGTTCTCAGTGAACATAGTGTATGTTTTGTTGCATTCATGAAAGGTGTGATCATCAAACATCAGAATTTTTCTTCAGATAAACTGGAAATTCATATTAACTAATAACTTTATAACACCACCAGACACAAAATAAATTTTCTTGTGCAACTGAACGTTACTGCTTATGCAGATGATTTTGATAGTTCATTATGTGACCGTTTTTGCACTATATTATATATACAGCTAAATCTCGTTATAACGAATGTCAGTTTAACAAATTTTTCAATTTAATGAATATAATTTTATTTTTTAAAACATTTTATTATGCATTTCCATTATAAAAATATTCACTTTAAAGAATTTTTCAGTATAACGAATTTAATCAGTGCTCCTCAGAGATTTGCTGTAACGCGATTTTCCTGTAATCCATATTTCATTTTCAATAATAATTGTTTTGAAAAATGGCTCCATTTAATGTTGTTTCGCATACAAATCGCACGCTGTCTAAGTATGATCCATTATTTATTTTTCCGACAAGTTATGTGCTGGTCATGCATCATATTGCAAATGAAATACTACCTCGGTTTTACCGAATTTTGTGATAAGAGAACTATTAAGTACATTTATAAGCGCTCTGATAAGTCTTAAGGGAAGACAAGACTAGGTGCAATCCTATGAAAAATATGTCAGCTTTAAGACCCGATTCCTCGAAAACTATCCGACCGATTTTGGTGAAATTTTAAATCGATATTCACTGGATTATGCTCAAGATTTATGGCAGACAGTTTTTTTTTTCTTCGACTAAAACTTTTTATTTTAGAGCAATGTCAATTTTTCAAAAATTTTCCATTTTTCAGATTTTTTTTTCTGAAACTAATTAAATTTTTCTTTATAACTGTCTGTCATATATGATCTTATATTTATGCTCTACCAACAATACAATTATCAAAATTGCTCGAGTACTTTATGAGATAATGGGATTTTTGCCTGAAAAGTATGATTTTCCAGGAGAGACGAAAACCTTAGACAGTTCTAACTTGCGTGAAGACTTTGCACAACTTTATCAAACACATGAATTAAAGTATATATAAACTATTATTTTAACACAATCAAACTGATTGGTAAAGTTATCATACGAATTTAAATATTTCCAACTGAGCGAAAAAATGCCCAGTCTGGGAATCGAACCCAGATCCTTGGCTTACAAGGCCAATGCTTTTCCGTTTAAGCTAACTGGGCCGACAACCAGCCAGCATATTTCGCTCAGGCAACCTTGTTGGTAGAACATCTGGTCTGTCATGTAGACAGCTCAACAGAATAAACCGCAGGTAAAGGAACTCCATAAGAACGATGGAAACGTAGATGAACTATTATTTTAACACAATCAAACTGATTGGTAAAGTTATCATACGAATTTGAATATTTCCAACTGAGCGAAAAAATGCCCAGGCTGGGAATCCTTATGGAGTTCCTTTACCTGCGGTTTATTCTGTTGAGCTGTCTACATGACAGACCAGATGTTCTACCAATAAGGTTGCCTGAGCGAAATATGCTGGCTGGTTGTCGGCCCAGTTAGCTTAAACGGAAAAGCATTGGCCTTGTAAGCCAAGGATCTGGGTTCGATTCCCAGCCTGGGCATTTTTTCGCTCAGTTGGAAATATTCAAATTCGTATATATAAACGCTTGGATAAAATTTAGTTTCATATAATGTATGAGGCAATAGGTTAGCCTTTTTCGGTTCTATGTCACTTCCCACGTAACCCCCGGACAAGTATCTCGTACACGAAATTTTATTCGGTTAGCTCCACTTTTTAGGTGCGTTCGTAAATATATATATACGTAGCACCTATAGTCATTGGTCAGTCTGTCCGTCTGTCTGTCTGTCCGCATATAACAGAGCAAAAACTACCCAACCGAATGGTCTGAAATTTTAAATATATGATTGTTGCAAAATTTTGTCGAGCCATTTCAAATTTTATGAAAATTGGATGTATAGTTTAATTACAGGGACAGTCAAAAGTTTTTCTTTACATTACAGCCAATGGGAAAAATTATTGCAAGTCCATTTTAATAGTGTTACAGCCATCCGAATATTCTGAAATTTTAAATACATAATTGTTGCAATATTTTGTCGAGCCCTTTTAAATTTTATGAAAATTGGATGTATAGTTTAATTACAGGGATAGTCAAATTTTTCCGTTACATTACGGCCAATGGAAAAAAATTATTGCAAGTGTATTTTAATGATGTTAAAGCCTTCCAAATGGTCTGAAATATTAAATATATAATTGTTGAAAAATTTTGTCGAGCCATTTCATATTTTATGAAAATCGGATGTATAGTTTAATTACAGGGATAGTCAAAAGTGTTCTGTTACATTACGGGGAATGGGAAAAAAATTATTGCAAGTGCATTTTAATGATGTTACAGACTATGCACTTATGAAGTGCAAAAAAATATACATTCAGTACAATATGGGGTGCAAAAAATAATTATAAAACTAGTTATAGTACGAACGCACCTCATTTGCCATGTTTGACGAGCAATTTCTAACTTTTTTTTTTATAAGAAAGACTTTTACTCTGACAACATGTGCACACTACAAAATTTAAATTAAAAATATAGGGGTGCGAGTAGAATTTAAAAATAGGAATAAGTATAAAATGTTAGCGTAAAATTAATGTGAATGGGCGTGGTGTCCGAGTCAGTGAATTGACATTTTTGACCCTTGACCCTTGAGTGACCCTTGAATTGATCCTTGAATTTTTACGACTATTTCTAATGGTCAGAAAAAAAACGAGCATACCAATGGATTAAAGAAATTTCAAAGACCTTTTTAAGCTAATAAAACAACAACAACAAATAAAAAAAAAATTCGCTCATTTCACCTTATGTGGATTTTCTTTAATTTTCTTTTTCGCAACAATAAGTTATAGACATAAATCGATTACTCTGTAGGCTAGAGTTTTCGGTTTTATATTTTGCGGAATACCGCTAAACTGCTTGTAAACCAATAAACATTAAGCTTTTCTGGAGCTAGTAATTGTGTTTCTGTAATGTTAAATTCACATCAGAATATTCAAAATCTCATTTAAAAATAAAGAAATGCAGGTTTACAACTATTGTTCACAAAAGATATAAAAATAAAATTTTATTCAAAAATTCTGGTACTAATACTGATTAAAATTAAGGGAATAAGATAGGTTTGAAATGACGAAAGAAATATAATAGTAATAATACTTATTATTATATTTGAACTTCTAAGTATGTCCGATTTAAATATTTTCTAAAATTACGGTCGTACGACCTGTAAACATTGAGCCGCTTGGACCGGCGCGGCGGTACTTGCGAAGGCAAAACTTTAAACTCAATCATCTGGAAACACTGTTTTTGAGCAATTTTGTCCCGATAACTTTGGAACAAGTAAACAGATTTATTAGCCCTCGAAATGCTATTTCTTTCAGACAACAATTAAAGTGTCCTCACTAAGAAAATAACGTTACACCTTACCATAAGCCACCCATAAAACGAAGCAGGTTTAACATTGTATGGTTAAATACTGATAATCTACTGCAATTTTTTAAACTTCTAAATATCGCACATTTTTTATTTTTATACCGTCGTATCGTGGGGGAAAATGTACTTTTAAATGCAATTTGTTTGAAAACTGTATATATATTATTTTTGAGATTTTTTTGTAGTTTTTAATGCCATTTCTGTAATGGTGGCTACTGAAGTACTCCATTTCTGTAGAAGTTGAAAGAAAAATAGTCACAGAGTTCGAAGAATAATAAAGATGCAATATGCCGTAAAAACGGTTAAAATTATGAAGGGGTTATCGCGCAAATTTAAATGTCCTCATTCAGCCCAGCAGCACACAGACTCTGTGAAACCGCTAGAATTTGGACTGCACTTTGACCGGTTTTAACCGATTAAAGGGTTGTATTCTTTAACATCACTCCAAATCAAAATACTTCATATCCATCTATCTCTTACCTCCATGGAAAATAGTGAATTACTATATCTTTCTGTTGCCATTTATCAGAACAACTGAAATTTATTTTTATTAAAATGCATGCTATGGCAAGAATACCATCTGCTATAAAAATGTATTTTAAACAGTATTTGTGTGACTTATTTTCTCCGCATTTACTTAATTCCTATCAAAAAGCTGAAAGAATGCAATTTTATTAATTCGTGTGTAATAATATTTTCCGAATTTTGAAAAAATATAAGTGAATGATTTCTGATAAAACATGGAACTATTTTAAACTATATTTAATTTTCAGTATCCGTATTAATGTTACAAGCAAATGAAGGCTTAAGAACCATTAGATACCCGATTTATTTGCCGAGTTTCTTGAAAGACGACATCGCATTTTCTGGGTTTGTGTTTTACTCCATGATAGTGACGTCATATGCATACTTTCCCATAGATGTCGTTTATGAACGGATCGTAAATGTGGAATTCTTTAGCGGATGCAAATGACGTCATTTTAAATAAAACAAATGCGTGTTTTTTAAGTCTTAAAACTTAAATATGTTTTGTACTATCTATATTTACATATTTTTTTTTTTTTTTTCATAGGCGATGACACTAAATTCTGCAAAAGCAGAATTCCTGCATCCTACTTCTATGTTTCATTTTATTTTAAGTATAAAATTAAATACTTTAAATGTTATAACCTGGAAAACAAACAAAAAATATAATTATTTTCTAATTATAACAGAATGTGTAATCAATTTTTATGGAGGTTTTTTTTCAATTTATTTTATGGTAAATTTTTGTTTGCTTTTAAAACGGAAAACGCACTACCAGCAATTATTGTTCATAGATAGTATTGTAACCGCATTATTTTGTGTGTCCCTGTATATATAAACAATGAATGCTATGCACACCATATTATATAGTAAGCATCTTGGAGTGCACCTCAGAGACATTTATCAACTTCAATATGTTTGAAATAATTTAGCATAATTAAAATGCGCCGCAAACAATGTTACCTCCTATACCATTATGTAACGGAATTCTTTTGTGTGGCCCTGTAAATGAATAATAAATATTTTTTAATATTTTTTGGACCGCATATTCTACAGAATGTATATTTTAGTGCACTTCATAAATGCATATCAATTTCATTATGTTCGAAAGGGAGTAACGTCATTAAAATGCACTTGAAATTATTTTTCCCTATTGGCCGCAGTCTAATGGAATACATTTGACTGTCCCTGTATTCCTATTTTCATAAAATTTAAAATGACTCGACAAAATTCTGCAACGTTTATGTATATTAATTTTCAAATCATGCGGTTGGGTAGTTTTTGCGCTGCTATGTACGGGCAGACGGGCAAACAGACAGACGGACGGACCAGACGACGAATATAGGTGCTACGTAATTATATATCTACCAATGTACGTAAAAAAGATTTCAGAGTATAAATTAATTACAGACTTCCTAATCCACGATCAAACTTCGATTTTCGTCATTTCAAAACTGTATGCCCCCCCCTTAAATCGTATAAGTAATATACCGCTGCCCTTCAAAGGATAAACATTATCCCTAATGGACTATATAAATATTTTTTGCATGTTCAGCAATATTAACTCTCATTAAAAAAAAAAGACTCCAATTAAGTTTGATTAAACTACACCGATCACGATAAAGACTAGGCTGATCCACTCATTAGACCTCGCAAAGGGTGTTTAACTGTATAGTTACATCAGATTTGTACGATCATTGAATTTTTATATCACAATTTTATCCTAAATAACCACCCTATAACCTTCACATTATTTAATCACAGAATTTCTGTCATTTCTGACGGCGAAAATTGTGTAACTACCCAGTGAAACATCCGTTACTTCCTTGCTTTGCTGAATTATGTTCATATATAAGAAAGAGACTCATACAATACATAGCTGCAACTTATATCTCAGAACAGATATTCAGACCTTTCGTAACAACCTAATATAATAGGTATAATCAACAGTTTTTAAAATATGCTTTTATACAAAATCTTCATATAATGGGAAATATTACCGATTCACGTATTTCTTTTCCGTCACAAATTGAGTGAGACAGAGAGTATTGCGTAAATCCAAATTGTTGAAGCAGAAGTATTGAAGTAATTTGACTCGGAAAAATCTTTCTCTTTACTAAAACTTCGTTTATTTTCCAGTTCGGCAGTACACGGTAGTCACGATTCCGCCGGAGGACCCGAGAAACCACATTTTTCATTAAATCATATTCTTGGATTATTAAAGCAGTCTCAGATTTCTAGAAAACTGGCTGCTTGGCGGGAGCAGATGTGTTTTTTTAAGAATTCGAGATATTTTCCAGTATAGGGCGAAGTTGTCAATCTGGGAGGATAATTTCACTTTATTGGCTAATTAGCTCTTGATTGATGTCTGTGGATTTACGACAAAACTATGACCATGGTTTGCCTGCATCCCTAACCACAAACGTCTGCAAAAAGCAAAAACTCAGCAATTTTACCACCTTATCAATTTTAGTGATAGTATGCTGAATACCATATATATTAAATTTCGTCAAAAAGTAATTTATGTCATTATTTTTAATTACATGTAATGTGAAGAGATGAAATAAATGTTTATTTATATTATACAAACAGAAATAAGGTTTGAAATAAACAAGTATTACATGTGTAAAGTTCTCAAGTTTTTCGAATTATTGTTACATTACAATAAAGTGCAGAAATGTAGAAAAAAAATAAGGTATGTTTGTTTATGCTATAAAGATTGTGCAAAACCAATTATAGTGGCAATTAGCCATGCAAAATGACAGATGCTTACAGCATTGCAGTCTGGTATTAAAATGAGGACGTGCACACATACGTCCAGGTATTATAATAGAAGATTTCATGACATACGAAGTGCGTCGTGGTGCTTAAGGGGTTAATCTTAAAAGATCGTCCGAAATTCAAGTCAGATAGTAATAAACATGGTGATGGGAAACAAAGTTACCAAAAGCAAAACTAGTTTTAAAGATAAGATTTAAAGTTAATAAAAATAACTTGGAGATTTTAATTGAAATTTTGAAATTTAATTTGGATTTTAAATTTTAAAACTTTTCTTTTTTTATCCTTTCATATATATGTATTTGATTTGAAGATATATTTCATATCACACGATTCCAAAATATAATATTTTTTCTCCGGTTGTTATTTCTATCTAGCATAAATTGGAAAAGCCTGTCTTTTCTCTTTTATTTGTTTTTCATTTTATAAGGAATTGGTCTTTGAAGACAATTGTATTTAAACAATTTCATTCTAAATCATGATTTTGTTGCCTGGTGTTTTGAATGAGGAGCCAAGAAATTTTATTTCGTGAATTTATAGGGTTATTTTGTTTTGCTACATTATAAAAATTGTATATAAATATAATTTAAAAAATATTTTCATCAGATATATTTTTTAACATTTTACAGAGTTTTTAGGTGTATCTGAGAGAAAAAAAATCATAAAATATAAATTTTTAAATGTATCCAAAAGAAATATTAATGCAAGTAATTTTGTTCACATGAATCATAATCAATCTACTACTTTTTTAGCTTATAAAATGAATTTGATAAAGAAATGTTTTACTAGAATAAAACGAATTCATCGTTAATCATATTTGACAGCACATGCAAAAATATTTATTTTTTATTTCTTTCCCAATAAATCATGTTAAGGAACAAATACATAATTAACTACTTCAAATATCTTCCAGTAAGTTTTTAATTATTTTTTTTTATTTTATCTATAAGCTAACAAACTAAACAATACAGTACAGAACATAGTATTCACGACTAAATTAATAAGTATCCATTTTTTACTCGTTAAAGTCCTGTGATGGTAATGTTACATATTATAAAATTCTGGAAAGTCATTTATTTATTAGGTCATTTTTCAGTATGTTTACATTAGTGCTGCACAACTTTTTTGCCAGAAAATTGTTTGCCACCACAAAATATTTAAAAGTAACATTTGACTTATTTAATAGCAAAGTTTCTGTCAATTAATTAGAAAAATTATTCTGCATAAAAATGGTGGTACTCTTGGTGGCCCGCGAGCAACAGGTTGTGCATCCCTAGTTTACATAATGCTGAAAATCTAAAATGTACAATTTAAACAATGTTGAAAAAAATTAAAACTTAATTTGTGTTTTACATTATAAATACCAAGATAGAATTATAATAAAGTAGAAGTAAAAAAAAAAAAAAAATATCATTCGTAGTCAGATTAAACTTTAGGAAATAATATATGTATTTATTAATTTTAACACAAATATTTTTAATTGGTAAATAAAACACATCAGCTGTAATTTTCCAACTGATAGAAAAAATGTCCAAGCCAGGATTCGAACCAGGACATATAGGGTTAACCGTTTCGAGACGGTATTCCTAATACAAATTTTATTCGGTTGGAACCGCTTTCTTAAAACAGTTTCCTTGTGAAATACTAAAAATGCTCTAAATGACGAAGACAAACATTACTTTTATTTATTAGTGGTGCCAAAAACAAATTCAGCATGCACCTTTTGGCGATGCATATATGCTTCACTGGTCCCGAAAGGGTTATGCTACTAATGGTCTGCCAACTGATCTATCCTGGACAAATCTTGCTAACATATCGAACCCAGAGACCTTGTTGATAACTGAGCTAGCCTGGATAAATCTGGCGGACATATTTCACTCATATACTGTAAAAAAACGGGCTAAAATACGGAAATACTACTGGCAATCTAGACGCCAGTACTATTTCCGTATTTTAACGGAACTTTTCCCCGGTAAATTATAGAAAAATTTCCGTTAAATTCCAAAAACAAGGAAATTTTTTTGCAATTTACCCGGAAAAAGTTCCCTTAAAATACGGAAATAGTACTGGCGTCTAGATTGCTAGTAATATTTCCGTATTTTAGTCTTTTTTTACAGTGTAGAATCTTGTAGATCAGAATCAAAAAGATTCATTGTATTGAAATACGCCTTCCAAATTTGTCCAGAATAGGTCAGTTGGCAGAACATAATCAGCTTAAGATAAAATCTCCCTGTTTCCAATCCTGGTCCGGACACTTTTTTACTCAGTGGGAAAATCACAGTTCAATATATTTCTTTTTTTTATTTCTTAAATCATTCGGAATTCATTTACTTAATCATTTACAACTTTTTAAAATAAAATAAAACAATACAAATTATATTTAATAGATATGGCATTAGAAAAGATATATGTGTAGTCAAAAATTACATTTGCATGCAAAACCATCCAGTCATTTTATCTCATTTTCATTTCTATAAAGAAAATAATTTCAGAAATATCTTTACATGCTTATAGCTTAGTATCTTCATATACATGCATTCGGAATGGAATCTAGTATCAAACGATTCCAAAAAGGGTTTATTTTTCTCTTGTTATTAATTTTGTCAAAAAATCTAAGACTAATCTGCAATATTATTTTCTATTTCTTTGAGATTTTGTAATAAAGTTCCTTTAAAAGATAATGAATTCAAAATTTGTCATTACAGGGGAGAATGGGGTAATCACAACTATGGGGTAGAGCGGGCCATCAATATTTTGAAACTACCGCGCAGCTTTAAGGGACACCGATCATAATGCCTTCTTCTGAGAACCCATGTGTGTATGGTTTGAAGGCTCTAAGTTTATTTCATCATACCTTTTCCGTGAAAGATTTACTAGCATTTTGATCGATTGTTTGTCTTTTTCACCTTTCATGGTAAGTCAATTTTTCCTTTATTTTGATTTTCTTTCGATTTTCCCTTGTATACTAGTCACTTAGATACAACTGGTAACTCGGAAAGTAATTTTAGAGGCGGCGTGGTATTTTTTTTCTTAATAAGGTAAAAAATGACCAGATCACAGCCCTGGCTGCGATTTCCCAATATCCTTTCTCTCAAAATTTCAAGTATATTTCATTACGTAGTTACAGCTTTCCATAGGGTGTCCTATAGTGGACTGATTGTTTTTAAAACTCACTAACTTCATAACGGCGACAGCTATTAAAAAAGAACTTTTGGGAAAGTAATGCATGGTGTAAGGATTTTTTTTTCAAATGAAGTGCATTTTAAGTCGCTTCCGCATTTCATCAAACACAGAGCAGAAAGCTCAGAGAATCCACTACTTTTAATTCTTGATAAGCACATAAGCCATACTACTCTAGAAGAGTATGAAATGTAGGGAATAACACTGCTCTCTATCACTCCACGTAATGCACAACGAACGCAACCTTTGGACGCGTCCCTCTATGGTCTCTTTACTAAACTCTTTAGAGAAAAATCTCATTCATGAAACAAGTCTATAAGTTCACCCCCTTTGATTTGGACGGAATATTCAATTAAGTCTACGTGGAATCAGCGAAGATGAGTATAGCTATATCGTGTTCAGCAGCAATGGGATTTACCCTGTCAACCCAAAACATTTCCGCATGCACTGACTTTCTAGCAGGGCAATCTCCAGCATAACTACTGGTTGGAGTCGTCGATTTAGCAGCTATAGGGCATGCAAAAAGCGATACTATCAAAATTGTATCGGCTATACCACGTGGTTTAGTTGAGCGATCTTCATGGCTGTTGTCGAAAGTGTTAGTCGCCTTTCTGATGTTTTTAAATTCAATGCTTATTACCCGTACCTACACCGGCAGTAACTAACAGAAAAATTAAAAAGAACTAGCAACATTCATAAATTTTTGCGGCTACGCGTTGGCGGACCGTTCTCCTTGAAAATGCCATCTAAAATTGAGAAAAAAGGAAAGCAATAAAAAAAAAGGCTGAGATAACGCACAAGCGAAATTGGATTTTTTTCGCTCCACGTCAAGAAACAATCGAAGTTAACTTGATGCACGCAGTAATTTTCAGAGCAGTGGACCCTTAAAATTGAGGGAGAAAAAAGACCAATAGGAACAACCAGCATTCGAAAATTTCTATGGCTGCTCCTAGGAAGATCATTCTACTTGTAAAACGCCAAGGATAAAGTTAAGAAACTAGAAAAGCAGTCAAAAAGGCTGAGAAAGTGCTTAAGCTAAAACTGGATTTTTTTCTTCCTTTGATGTCGAACAACAACGGAAGTTGTTGTTCGATTCGTTATGGACACTTTATGGACGCGATCATTTTCCCAGCGGTGGATTACTAAAATAAATAAAAAACAAGACGCCCAGTAGGAGCAAGTAGCATTTTAAAATTCCTATGATTACTCTATGGCTACCATAAAGACCGCTTTTCTTGAAAAAATGTCAGGTTACAATTCAAAAACAAGACAAGCAGTCGAAAATCTGAGAAAGTATCTAAGCGAGTATTGGATTTTTTTTTTTTTTCTTCCACGTGAAACAAAAATGGAAATGCACTTGATTGATAGGATGATTTTCAGTCAAGTGGAACATCGAAAATGAGAAAGAAGATGCCCAGTATGAAACATATAATTAAATAAGCCAGTCAGAGAGAGAAGACTGACAAAGGCAGAAGCTCTCAAAATTGAAAGATTAAGAGTAAGCGAACCCAGGATAAACGAATGTCAGATTTTACGTCTATATGAATTAAATAAATACATTATTAAGTTTATTGGTATTTTTTATAATTTTAGTTCTCATTTGATATCTTCATTTTTCCCCCAAAATGCATGAACAAAAATTCTAGGATCAAATAGATGACATTTCCCAATATGGCTGGCATTTCTCCAAAGCATGGACGAGATCACCCAAATAATTTGGCAATGTCAGCCAACCCCCTTTTTTACTTTCTTCTATTTTTTAAAATAGAAAGTATTGGATTCGGGAAAATTTTTGACTTCCAGTATTCGATGGATTTATACGTTTTAAAAGGTCCTCAACCCGATTTTATGGTTTTTAGAAAATGTTTGTTTGTGAGCCTGTCTCTCACTCTGTGAGTCTGTCTCTATGCGACAAAAGTTTTATGGGCGCTATATCTCAAGAACTATTGCACGGAATTTCACAAAACTTTAGATTCAGTTAGACCTTGATATTAACTGGTGCTGATTAGTTTTTAGTGTATATCGCCCAACAGGTGTCGCTGATATGTTGTATTTTTCACGATTTCCATAATAGCTGTATCTGACGAACTAATGCGCGGATTTTCATAAAAATACAGATTCAGTTAGTGCCTGATATAATTTCGTGCGGATTACTTTTTGGTGTAAATCGCCGAACAGGAACCACTGTAATACTTCATTATTCCTGAGTATCGTAACAGCTCTATCTCAAGAACTAATGCACTAATTTTCTTTAAACTTCAGATTCAGTTAATCCCTGATACAAGTTAGTTCTGTTTAGTTTTTTGTGGAAATCGCCCAACAGGTGGCGCTGCTATGCTGCATTTTTCAGGATATCCGCAATAACTGTATCTCAAGAACTAATGCATAAATTTTCATCAAACTTCAGATTGAGTTAGTCCCTGATATAAATTGGTCCTGATTAGTTTTCGGTGTAAATCGCAGGTGGTGTAAAACATGTGGCGCTGTTATGCAGAACTGTTTACGACTTCCGCAATAGTTGTACCTCAAAAACTAATGCACGAACTTCAGATTTAGCTAGAAGTGAGTTGACATAAGTTGCTGCTGGTTAGATTTTGGTATAAATCACCTAACTGGTGGGGCTACAATGCTGCATTTTTCAGGAAATATTATCATGTATTAGATAGAAGAAAGTTCTGGGATTGCCATATCCGAATAGTTTGTTTTTGCCCTTTAACTCATATCATGTTGATATTTGGCCAAAATATTACATGGCGTTTTAAACTGCATTAATTTTGTGAGATAATAATGAAACAATACAGTCATTATCTTAACCTTATTACAATTAGAACATCTCAAAACAAATGGCTGCAAATCCCCCCACTCTGCCTTAAATCAGAACGATTTTTGACTGATGCTTTAGTAACAAAACATTTATAGGTATGTTTCGGGATTTCTTTTCTTCGTAAGACGTGACACCAGTACACAATTACCACTTTAAACCTGTTAAGTCAATAATATTTTTTAAGCTTGTCATAGAGTTTTTGTGTAATATTGCGCATAAACAAGTAAAAATCACACAGTAAATACAAAATATATCCAAAACGAAACTTAGTGCGATTTTCTTTTTATTTACATAGAACAAAAGTACTTTCTCATCGTTAGCTCTCTTTTCAGGTGCTACAGAATAATATATATATATATATAAAACAATAATATAATAATACATTAAAAGAAATATAAGTAGTTCTTCATTCTTCGCGAGATGATGAGTCAAAAAGCTTCCAGAGGGGAAAAAAAGAACTCTCAACTTTTCCGGAAATCCCAAGATGACCATAAAAAGGAATGCATTCTCAACGTTTCGATGACAAAACTTAACAAATAGACGAACGAAAGACAGTTCTATAATTTGTGAAAGAGTTATTCTCAATTACCAGCATTGCAAAATGTAAGAGTGACAAAGGCTTATATCCGTCAACTCGCAAGTAATAACTTCGAAGATGTAGAGAACTAATGAAATGGACCACTTATAAACTATGAACTATGGAAAAAAATCTTTTTTTTTTTTTTCTAGTGTAACTGGGTTATAATCGATACAGATTTGGTAAGTTCGTCACACAACAGATTTAGTCGGAAAATAACTCAGGGCCATTAGCCAGTGTCGAAAGACATCAAAATCGCCCTCAGTCATGGTTTAGAATGAGAATCCTTCAACAGGTTAAACATTGGTCACATTTTCTGATAAAGGAGTAAAAATCAACCATCAAATGTATTATTAACACGTCTTGGAGCGTGTTTTGCTTCCCTGAACTTTCGTGCACATCGGAAATGAAAAATGGTCTTTCCATGAATATTATGCTTTAGCACACAGAAGAACAGCATAGAAATGGAGGTACTCACTCTTCCATTATTTCCTAACATCCCAAAATTGTCCCCGTACTCTCTGAACTCAACTACATTATTTATTTGGTATGGTCTATGCTACATAGCAAGGTTAGCTCTAAACTCCATAGAAATTTGGAATTCATGATTTTTATTTCGATAGTAGTAATGAGCAAAAATATCAGGAAATGAAAAGTGGACCGTTGTTAAAAAAATAATCGATGTTATATTAAAGCGAACGTCAAATATTTCAGAAATTGCAGTTGTTGTCGTTTATTTTGTAACTGGCTTACCTGTACTTTGTGTATAAGTAATCTTATTTTGTTTTATGTGTTTAGTAACAAACTTTTAAGCTTAGACGTATGCCCGAATTATTTCTTATCACCCCGTAATATCAAAATTACGTACTTAAATTTTTCAATGGTTATTAATTAATAAATACTAAAATACATATTTTACACAAGATGCAGCACAATATATTAAAGCATTCAGTGATTAATGAGAAAGCAAGTAATAATAATAATAATTATTATTATTATTATTATTATTATTATTATTATTATTATTATTATTATGATAATAATAATATAACTCAGAAAGAAGACAAAAACAACAATTTTTTTAAACATGTCACTTTATATGTATTTTTTTTTTCAGAATGTACAAACTGCCGAAATTCATAAATAAATTATGACACAGAAATTATAATTGAAAAAGTTGTTTGATATGAAATAGTAATTGAATATAATGCAAATTTTATTATAACTTAATGTTTTATCAGGAAATTATAAAAAGTAATTATTTTTCAGTTTTACAAACTTCTTTAAATTAGTAGTCTTATCCCACCCCACACCCCCAAAAAATTTTTAAATAATATTTTTTAAACACTAAATATAAGAATAAAATTATTTAAAAAGAATAAAAACATAATAACCATTTATTGTTTATCTTAAAAATCACGCCAAATTTATTATTACAATTTATGTTGTTTGAAAAAATGTGCGTTGCAACACGCGAATCTAGAGTAAACCGCGATAATTAAAATAAAAATGTTTAATTGGAGTTTATGTATTGTTTGCATGTTATTGACGAACTTTCGAGTTCTTGATTAGCCAGACAAATTTTTATTTTCTAGCAGAATATGGTTGAACATTATTGTAGGTTATTTTTTCTTCTAATACTGCAGGTTAATCTTGAGCAAACGTGTTGCGTACCAAGTACGGATGTTAAACATGCATGATGCGGATAATCAACTATATTGTTTTAAAAAAAGCAGTTGCCATTAAAAGTCCCAAGTTACATGCTCTAAAATACTTTTTTGGCTGTAAAACCAATTACGAAACTTTTCGCTGTAACATAAATATTTTTCCGTTAGCCAAGCGCAAATCTCGCCTGAAATGTTTTTTTTTTCCTCGCCTGTAACAGCTTTTTATTTTTACGCGTGTAAATTAGAAACAATACTTTCATGTTGAAAAAAATATTTTTGGGATTAATGATATTATTTCTTATTAAAACTTTTTAAACACCCTTAATTGCACAGTGTAACTCTGGAGTTATATGATCTTTTTTTGCTATTTGACGCTTTCTGTTGGTCTTTTGGGGAACTATTGTGTGTTACATGTGATAACATGCATTTAAGGTCGTAAAATCTGTTTTTGTTATGATTTGTTATCACGAGGAAGTTATGATATCTTTTGTTAATACTGCTTACAATGTGCTCGACTGGAGTTTTTTTCTCTATATTTATCAGGTAGTCATTACTAATTCTGAAAATTATCTAAGGCATTATAAAATTATTATAACGTTGGATAGTTATTGTGAGGTGTAATCACTTTAAAGTAACACTTGAAATTACTATTTTTTGAGCAATTGTTGTTATATAATTTAGAGTGACATTATGACATTATATCCAACAGAAACATAAATACATTTTTTTCAATATTTTTCCAGTGGTTAATTAACAAAAATAGACTCAAATATAATGTTTTCCGAACAAAACAAAAAATCATGAATTAAAGGATTAAATGCTTAAAACGAGTTAAAAATATGTATTTTATCTAGATAATGTTAAACGAAATGACTGCTATACGATTGAAAGAATATTTGGCGATTTATCACTTGCGCCAAGCTAAAAGAAATCTACCTCAAAATAACTTATTTATTTCATAATTACACTGAAAATAGAAGCGTCTTAAATTCAGACACATATGTGACTGAAAAAGAATTTTAGACACTTAAGTGTCTTAATCTGAAAATTCAGACATTATAGATGTCTTAATTTAAGATACATAAGTGTCTTACTATGACTATATGGTGTAAACGAACTGAGAATAATGTTTAAAATATCCGCAAACATCTTATTTTAAGATACTTCATTGCTTTAAACGTGTCTTAATTTAAGACGTTTTTATTCTTCC
Organism: Maratus speciosus; assembly: GCA_963932465.1. NCBI lineage: Eukaryota > Metazoa > Arthropoda > Arachnida > Araneae > Salticidae > Maratus > Maratus speciosus. The sequence continues at coordinate 462,713,380 of OZ010789.1, forward strand.
GACGCAATAACCACCAGGGGGCACTCGCACTCCCAGTTGCGCATGCGTTTTAGATGTCTTCGTTCGAAGTGGTATACATTGTAATTCAAACAAAGTTTGTTTTTATGTACGGGTGTATTTTAATTCGTTTTTTGCGAAATGTGAAGTACTGTGATTTTAATTCGTATTAACTTGGATTATTTATTTATTGAATACATACATCTGACGTGTGTGCTCGACATCAGATGTCTCTTAGAAGCTGTCGTCGATATAAGGGCGGGATAGACACAGAACAGAAGTAGACGACGGTTGAAGATTACACCCGGAAATTTCACAAAGCGTGTGCAATGGGCTTAGTGTTAACTCGTATTAATTTATATCAATAATATTGTGTTATTCATCTTCGTCCTATCGAAGCTGGCAAAAAAAAAAGAAACTTTTGTCTGGCGGGTCCTGTTTTGAGGATGAAACATCTCATTCTTTAAATATGGCTAGTCGGATGTAGTATGGGATTACCTTTTAAACTGATGCAAGTATTTCTCCCTCACTGTGGTTGTGGTAGTTTTTAAAATTTCAAATCGAGGAATTTTTCTTACCTCTTGCAAACAACGATTGAAGTAAGTGTTATAAATTCTTTATAGTACTAAAATTAGTGTCTTTTATGATTTTATTTATTGTACTAAACAAAATCTTACATGAAACTTAATTAGTTTTGAATCTTTTTGCAAAAAAAAAAAAAAAAAAAAAAAAAAAAAAAACCACTAATTCTAGAAGTATATATTTTTAAATTTATGACGTTGTCTTTTATTACAAATTATGTATTATTTATTCTCATCTTTTTCTCAAATTTAAAGTAATAACATCACTAAAAAACAGACATATTTTAAGTTAAGTTCATTTTCTTGTTTTGTTTTGTTTTCAATATGGCAGTTCTTAGTTTCAATGGCTAATGCTTATCTCATACTAAACGACCACAAGGAAATAGAAAAAAAAAACTTTGAAAGATCTCCTAAAGCTTTCTTACTTTCTAGCTAGGGATTACAATCCCGGATTGAGATCCCGGGATCCCGCTTTAATTTTAATCCCGAAAATCCCGGGATTTTTACTGGAAAATTCCGGGATTTTCGGGACTGCCTTTTTTTTTCAATTAAACAATATTCAGCTGAAATTAAAATATATATTCATAAACTTTCGCTTTTGGAAAAAAAATCAATTGATTTTTATGAAGTTTATATATAATTGAAAATGAATATTTATCTCAAGTATTTCTTAGATATATTTCTAAAGCTATTAAACCTTTTAATGTAGAAAACTTTTGACTTGGAAACATAGAAGTAACCGAGTCAGGAAAAAGGAAATCATTTGTTTATTTCGATTTCGCTGCGCGTGTGGATTCGAAGGTCATTTTCCAATTAGACTTTACAGATAAGCATCGCAAGTGTGTATCATAGTGATATCATGTGCTAACTTCTCTTTTTTTGCGGCTTTATTTTGCTTTAAAGATGACTTGTTTAGTAGCTCATAGGAATGATAACAATAAGCCCATGTGGCAATATAAATTTTTAAAAAATGTAATTTTTAAATGATAAGGATTTTCATTTTTTTTCGGGGAGGCGGGGGGGGGGGGATTTTGTAAGAAATTTTCGTAAAGCTGATACCTTAAATCTTGCACTGATTATAATGAAAGTTTTGAACTTTTAGAGTAGGACAAGATTAAAAAACACATAATATGAATAAACAAAATACCGAAGTAATTTTTTTCTCAATATTAACCCTTTGCACTCGAGCCATTTAAAATTTGTCTTCAAAATCGAGGTCTCCGCTACGGAGACAATGCAAATAATTTTGTGATGCCATGTAATCTTGGCTTTTCTAGACAGGTATTACAAAATTATTTGCATTGTCTCCGTAGCGGAGCCCTCGAGTTTGAAGACATATTTTAAATGGCTCCGCTCCGGAGACCTCGAGTGCAAAGGGATAAAGTAGAATATTTATTTATTTATTCATAGTTAAATAGCTGTTGTGATTATCATCTGATATATATGTAAAATTGCCTATGTGGCAATATAAATTTTTAAAAAATCTGTTTTTAAATTATATGAAGTAGAGTAGGACAAGACTATAAGAAATAGATATATTTATCCATGTATTTTAAAAGCCCTCAATAGCCCTTGCCGTTGAATTTGTCCGATAATCGGAGATGTCTGCTTTTGTGATGTAAAAATATACAAATATGTATGCCATGTGGATTAAAAAAGTATTCGCTAAATAGATGTTTCAGAATAGCTATTCGGGAATGTCCATTAACCTCCTCAACGGATACTCCTGAATACCGGACATCTCAATTTAGAATAATGCAGGGTTGCATTTTTTGTAAAAGAACTTCTTGATTAAAGAATGGGCATACTGGGCCGTGCCCCGCCCCCCTACGATTTTAGTGCCCACAAATTTGATGTGCAATATTTGTAAAGCTTATATTTTAAATTTCTTTCGAAATTGTATTAATTATAATCAATATTTTGAACTTTTATAGTAAAATAAGATTAAAAATAAAACAGATTTTAAAAATCTAATATTTAGATTAATATTTTTTATTTTAATCTTGTTCTACTCCTGAAGTTCAAAATATTGATTATAATCAGTAAAATGTCGTAAAAGATTTAAATTATCAGCTTAACAAAAATTGCGTACCAAAATTGGGAGCACCAAAAAAATCAGGTTGTAGGGGGGGGGGGGGGGCAGGCAGGACCCCAGCCAAATATTTTTCCAGGATTCAACGTGGTCAAACATGGCTACGTATGATGCATAAAAAAAATGGATGCTATTAAGACGTTTGAAGTGTTTGAAATTCAGACACAAAAAGTGTCTGAAAACTGAACACTCCGTTTCAGACACTTAAGTGTCTGAATTTCAGACATTTTAATTTACAGTGTAAGTTTTGAAAATATTAAAATGTTACATTGTAATCGGAAACACGCCTTTTTATTTCATTCTTATAAATCTATTATATCAGGGAGAGAAGAGAGAAAAACCGATTGCAAAATTCCGTATTTGCATTCATAAAATTGAAAATAATCATTACTAGAAAATTGATGGTATGAAAGATAGAAAAAAACTACTCGAACTTTCTGAATGATTTAATATTCAAAATGTAGTTTATGAGTAGTAATAAAGAAAAATTTTACATTTTTCCATATTTTTTTTTTTTTAACTGCCCCTATTATATTTTCCAGTTTTCGCATAAACCAAGTAAAAACTTACAATAACAATGCTATATTCATTACGTAAAACTGCGAAATATAATAGGCGCAGTTTAAAAAGAAATTTGTTGGACAATATAAGGTTTTTCTTTATTAATACTCATAAACGTGATTTTGAACATTAAATAATTGAAAAAGATCAATTAATTATTTTCTCTTTCATGCCATCAATTTTCTAGCAATTTGTTTCCTTTCTTTCAAAAAGTAATCTTTAAACAATCAGTCCTTACTTCTCATGACAGTCTCTTTTTTTTTTTTTTTTTTTTTTTTTTTTTTACTCTCAAGATGATTTTATTTTATCTCAAGCAATCTAACTTTTAGTGACAGATCATTTTCATTTATTTTTATCTTCTTTAATTTTATTTCTTCATCTCTCCCTAAAGATTATTTTCAAGCTTTTCCGTTGTTAGAAAATCATATTCCTGCAAATAATAGTATAACATTGTCATTTAGACGTTAATACCGCTGTATGGAAATTTTCATTTATACAGGATGATATATGATACTGATATACGCAAAATAGAAAATCCATCATAATGACAAAAAAAGAAAACATTGGGGAAATCAGAAATGAAATGAGAAGACAGGTTATGAGAAAATATTATTACACGTAAATTTGTAAATGAAATACCTGTTCAAAATATTTTTAATAACTAACAGGTTATGTATGAATTAAAAAACTAAATCAGGACGTGACCACGTTTTAAGATGAGCTATGTTTAAATTATGTTTAATGGTTTTGCTTTTGTTAGTTTGCACTAAATCTACATATTGCAAACTCTTCTGGCGTTAAATGTGTTGACTCGAGGTTTTTTCAAAACAATTCACACAAATAAAATTAACTCAAAATTACGAAGACAAATACTAATGCCGCGATATTTGAAACCACACTCCCACGTATTCTATACTTTTAAAAAATCCGCAAATACTTTCCGAAAAGTAATGGGACGATAATTGGCCAAATATTTTCAAGAAACGTTTGTTGAAAATATGAGAAACTTCTAGGAAGCTCGATTCATATGCTGTTGACGTCAATACTGTTGACAATATTTGAAAAAGCGGATTGTGTAATCGTAGCTGAGTGATTATGTCAGCAAGTTGGAAAACCGAAGCTCCGTGGTTCGAACCCCATTGCGGTAACTGTTGGTCGTTTACTGGACACACTCAGAGAAATTATACCTATATAATGTAAAATTATCCACAAAAACGATTTATTTTTCTTATAAGACTAATTTTAACGAAATGAAAGTTTAAAAATTCAGAAGCTATCTGTTATAGTACGGAAATTTAAAAGCGGATTTTTCGGATATTACGGACAATTTCCTGGAATTTACAGTTTTCAGCCTTTAAAATACGGAAATAGTACTCGCGCTCCGATTACCATTATAATTTCCGTATTTTAACGGAATTCTATTTACAGTATATTGAATTTGCTGATAAGTAGAACTTTTTAATTGTATATAAAAAAAAAAGTTTTGTCGACCACTGTATTTTCAAAACAGCTTTCTTTCTTATTATTTTAAATAAGTTATTCACCACACAGAAACATTAATACTGATTCATGATTTTTTATTAATTCCAGTCTTAAGAAAAATTAAATTGTCATTTTAATAAAATAAAACATCCAAGTTTACTTTAAAAAGTAGTGCATATAAATATATACATCAGAATCATTAACTACTAATTTGCAATAAGTGAAGCGATTATAGATTAAAATATATATAAACGAAATTGAAATTCATGTGAACATATCAAAACAGATTTGCCATTATCATGACAGGAAATTAGATGCATGATGTAAGAGAAAATAATTGTATATTGAAATCTGAAAGTAAAAGTTCTCGAATTTCATTCCAAAGTTATTGTAATGTGTTTTTGAAATGTCCCTAATGCATGAATATAAAAACACGAATTTAATTTACTTGATTTGTTAGACTGGACATTTTATAAATATTTTTAAAGAAAAAGTCGTCCAGGTTTCAAAAGTATAAAAATAATTACAGTACTAACTAAATATTGCTTATATTGGAGCAAAATATTGTATCCGTTTGAAATATTTTCAACTAAATATCAGTACTAAACACTGATTTTACCTCAGAAATGTTTACATAAAAATGGGATCATTGCAGAGACATTTGCTTTATTTTTCAAATATACGATGGGTATTTTTTTTAATTTCAGTGACACATGAAATCACAAGGAGCACGAACGGCCCAATGGTTTTACTTTTCAACGTAAGTACAATACAAAATATTTTTCAACGTAATTGCCATGAAGATTGAGGCATTTTTCATGGCGATGTATGAGGTTTCTTATACCATCAACATCTATTGCTGAAGGACAATGCTGTTCCTCAAATAGGTTTCGGTCTTCGGACGCTCTGGTAAAGTAAAAGTAAGAAGCCCTTCGGGAAGTTCAGATTAAAAGCATAAGGCTCGATCAGTTATATGGGCGGCTGGTCTTCCAGAAGCTCTCAGGGACTCAGAAGTGCGAAACCCGAACGTTGCGGCTTAATCCTTTAGCAACGGTTTTTGCTGTTGTGATGACCAAATCCTCCAATTGTTCAAGGCTTCAGAAGGAGTGATGCGCGATGGGCACTGCTCCTCCTTCACCGGAAGTGCAGTGTCAATTGGTAAACCAGGCCCTCCTGGCTCATATGCATAAGTGACCGGAAGGTAGTATCCGCTTTTATACCATCTTCTCATCGTTACCCGCCTACATCTTCAGCCAGGTCTGCGGGCTAGCTCAAAGGTAACCAGATTTGTGCAGAAATGGTGTCCACTCAACTGGATCACTCAGAAAAGACGAAAGTCAATTAAACCGTAAAATAAGTGATCATATACTTCGCTGTTGAACTTGGGAAGAAAAACATGCAGTTGTACATTGTCATTAGACTAGACAACTCTAACAGAATCTTTGCAATGTCCGTCAGAAAAGATTTCCATGGATTAATATAGTTTCATAATTTTTAATTATTGGAAGTGTATTTCTGTTCGAACATGTTGACGCACTCTTGGCACAAGTGGAAGTGATGTTTTGAAAATGTGGTGATCGGGATTACAACGAGAAACATAAGCATTTATGCTGTACCCAACATGAGATCCTACGACTTATCGGAGTACGACATTTTAGCGGCACTATCGAGAATTGACAAAGCAAAATAGCCCTCATACTCTCATACTCTTTCCGCATTTTGAAAAATCATTTAGAGAAAGTCGAGTTCAGAAAACTCGGAAAACGCTTGGTTTTAACGAAAATGTTTTTGAAAGAAAATTCCCACTTTGCTGTCCATGAATTTTGGAAAGTTTTTTTGTTTTATTTGTGTTATCCTTTGGCTTGTGAAATTAAGGGATTGGTTCTTCTCCAAAAGGAATTTGATGTAAAAAAAGAAAGATTTCCAGAGTCACGGTAACTGGCGGATTTTTTCGCGTGCTGTATTTTCGTAAACATTTCTTCTTCATATAGAAATATTTATGAATTTCTTTACAGCGATAAAGATTCTAAATCATGGCAAAAAAGTTGTATAATTTTATCTTCGTCTAGAACTCATAAAATCCAAATGAGCGTGTCACATTCTGCTTTTTTTAACATTCCAACTAGAGCTGGACAGTATCAGAAATTTAATATCGCAATATATCAACGAGTTAATATTAATATTAATTATATATTGCAATAACTACTTGAATGTGCGTAGGAGTCGAAAAAAATCCTTATCTCGAAAGATAGGTAGGTAGCAGCAATTTAAATATAAACAGTTCTAGAAAGCAGGGTTCGTACGAGTACCGTTATTTTCAAGGGCAAATATCAGAACTTTTTTATAGAAAAATAAATCTAGTTTAAACAGACGAAATTTCACTTTATTTAAAGAGACATTTTCCATAAGAAAATACTGGTACAGAATAATTTCTTAGTCTGGAAATTCAAGCACCCGTACGAACCCTGGAAAGGAATGAATCAATTGTTTTATACCTATTTTCTCACAGTGTATAACTTAAGAATATTTTAATAAAATTTTGCTTTTATAATGAAAGTGTAGAAGAGCAAATTTTTATTTTCTAAGAAATTCGGTTTAAAATTCTGATGTCAGTCAATTATTTCATCATTTTACGAACATAATTTTTCTGCCCCAGAAAGGGATAAAAGTCATGCTAATATAGTTGTAATTAAATAGGTTTCAAAAGATGAGAGTTGCAGCAGAAATGTTGTTTCTCAGCATTTCTCTATAGTATCAATGCTTAATTCAAAAATGAATATTAGAAAATAAATGTCACTGTATTTATACCTATTACATGAATACAACATTGAAGCATTTTTTTGAAATATTAATCAAATGACACCTGGAAATAGGTTTAGACTAAGCTATTTTTTTTTCATTGAGTAATATTTATTTTAAGCTGAAATACTGAGGCAGCTTATGTTAACTTCACTTGAAAAAATTCACTATACTGCTACTACGGCAGAAAAAAATAAGATCATACGAATGTTCATTGAGCGCAGCAGAGGCAATTTCTAGGTAAGTAGCTAAGAAATTCAACTCAAAAACAACCAATGAAGAAGTGGAGAGACTTTGCCATGGTAACGAAGAGCAAAAAGGCGACGCTTACTTACCAAAGAATATAAAGGGGAAAGAAGCGTACCATTAGCGTACTCTGATTGGTTGTTCTCTAGCCGAGCTTTCTAGCTCTTAAGCTACAATAATATTCTTGACTCCACACATGTTTTAGCTCATGATATATCAAAGCCTTTATACATATCAATAGGTCTAGGCCAATAGTAGCGGCGGAATTAAATACAGACGATAACAGCTTCATTTAGTAAAGAACGAGCAATGAAATATGCGGCTAATAACAGCAAATGTAGATAACGTATTGGGATATTTTGGGATATGAACAAACAGAGATAATCTCTAGAAGGGAATATTCTTCTCTGAATAGAGCGGGGCGTTGAATAATTGCGCTCGCTAAAGTAAGGATTTGAGAAGGTATTGCGATATTGGTACGGAATATTTTTCGCTTTTTTTCATGGTTTAATGTCACAGTACGGAAAGAAAAATGTTCTTGGTATATATTGGTAAAGTGAGATCTTACAAGGAGAGGGCCAACCTTGTTAATCACAGATTTTGGTTATTTTAATATATGTTGTAGGGTAGACACCCCTTAGTGTCAGGTTCAACGGATTTTATCCAATGCCCCTTAGTTCTTGAAAAACTAGGGGATCTAATATTAGTAGACAACTTAAATACTTACTTCGCAGCAAAAATGACAGGTTAGTCGTAGCTCAGTTGGCATGGCATTTGCCGGCTGATCCGAGGGCCCGGGTTCGATACCTGAATGCGCTACATTTGTTTTTTCTCATTTTTTGTTTTATAAATACAGTTGTAATTATAATTTAATAATTTCAATTAAAAATTTTAACACCAAACATTAATTATAATGTTAACAAACTTAAATTTATCATTTCTTATTTGTAAACTATTATTTCTCATCCATTAAAGAGGTTTAAAAAGAAATTGGATCTATTATTGAATGATAAAAATTCCAAAATCGTGACAAATTCTGTTGTGGTGCCATCTAGTTATGATAAAAAAAGGAATATTCAAATAAAATAAAAGCAGAAAAAAGATAAAGGGGAAAGCAAAATAATTGAAAGTGCAAGCATAGTTATTACAAATTTAAAAATCTTTAATATGAAAAAAATCGGTTGTAATTTAATTCTGATGCTAATTTTTAATATGATTATGCTTGTTACTTTAAAAACAGAATAATAATATTATCTCATTGACTTCCTTTGTTAAAGCAATGCGTAAATGATGTTTCTTTAAAATCACGAATTGACACAATTGCTCAATATCATTGCATCGATAAAGAATATATGAAATACATTTTAAAAGTGATTTTTTATTAAAAAAAATAGCAGTTTTGTGATGTTTTATTACAACTATTCAGTTAAAAGTAAAAAATTAAATAGGTTAAAATTATAATTGATATACAATATTAAAAATTTTAATTGACAGTGAGATTATTAAGTTACACTTACAAGTAAATTTATAAAACAAAAAATGAGAAAAACAAATGTAGCGCACTCAGGTATCGAACCCGGGCCCGCCAATCAGCCGGTTAACACCATACCAACTGAGCTACGACTGACCTATCATCGTTGTAGCAACGTAAGTATTTATGTTGTGTACTAATATTAGACCCCCCGGTTTCTCAAGAACTAAGGAGCATTGGATAAAATCCGTTGAACCTGACACTAAGGGGCCTCTACCCTACAACATATATTAAAATAATCAAAATCTGTGATTAACAAGGTTGGCCCTCTCCTTGTTAGATATCCATGTTGGGATATATCGTCAGAGGCAGAGCTTTGATAATGTTATTGTGATAATTAAAAAATATCAATATTTGTCGATATATTGATAAATAATCCAACCCTAATTGCAACAAACTTGAAAATTGTTCATGAATTCGGTTTGTCTGTCTGTCTGACCGTCTGTCTAAATGTCCGTCTGTCCGTACGTGCTTTAGCTGACGTAAATATTGTCTGATTGCTGTTCGGTCGTATTTATGCTTCGTATTATTGGCAATGTCTTTTATCGTCTGCGTTTGTTTATACGAGTTGATAGAATGTTTTTGTTGTGAAAACGTAGCCATTACCGAATTATCTTGAGATATTATTTAATAAATAACAGTGCACTGGAGTTTTTTATTTTGAGTGTTACTAAGTCTTTTAATATGAGTCATCATTATGATCTTATGATCTTATTATGATTGGCAACGCAGAAACAGCCTGGAATTAGTCCAACAATCTTCTAACATCAACCGAATTTTACGTTAATTGAAATGCCGACATAAATGATTAGTGCTAAGAGTTCCATGCGGCGAAATTTGTCAAAAGATTATTCCAAAAGTAAGTGAATGTGATTTTTCTTACCTGTATTGTTTTATACATACATAAAACTGTGTTTAAGGGCGCTAAAAAGGAAGATTTAAGGCTTTTAGCCACTGAAATAAATATAAATATTAATGATAAGATGAAAATTGAGGATTTAAACGATACGAAACAGCGAAATGTATAAAAATAAACCAGCTTTTGTGACAGAGATAGCAAAAAATATAATTGACAATCGTAAACATGAGGAGCAAAGGTGGATTGATCTGGAGCAAAAGCAATTATATATATGGAAAAAATTAAACTTGAAAGATCAAAAAAAGAATTAGAAGTGGCTAAAATTAAATCTGAAGCTAAGTCTAATATTAGTGAAAGTGAAATAAAATTAGAATCGTAGATCAATTGATAAAAAGTACTCGAACTTTGACTGTAAAAATTCCTTTTTTCTTTTTTTCTTTATAATGAGCTTTTAAGACTAAAAATGTTTCAGAAGAATATAAAGCAGAAATTCTGTTAAATTTATTAGGGGACAAAGCATCTAACATAATAACTTACTTACATGATAGTGATATCGAAAATTATGCAAAAATAAAAGAATTAGTGTTGAAATAATTTCAACCTACGCCTTATTTTTGCTTAGAGCAATTTAGAAAAACTCTTACACAAACAAATGAGACTCATGTACAGTTTTTTTCGCGTCTAATGACCAACTGTGAATATTATTTAAGAAATGTCTCCAATTTCGAGAGTCTAAAACAACTTATAGTTTTGGATGAAATGTACCAAACATTAGATAAAGAAAGAGATTCCCACTTTACTGTGAGACAAGGAGATAAATGGTTTTTATCAGAAGAATTGAGACGAGAGATTGATTTATATTTCACATCACGCGGAAAATCTCTTGGTGATAATTTTAGTGTTAATCGTAAATATACTAACTTCAAATAAATATCTAAGTATTTTTATCCGATGTAAAAACATTAAGTTTTGTTTTATGCCACGAGTATATTACACTCTTGCAAAATGCCCGCATTATTTAAAATTATCTGTTAATGAAAGGGTGCACGTTATAAAATGCAACAAGTTATGCTTTAATTGTTTAAATTTCATTCAGTTGCAAATTTTCCATGAAAGTATACGTGCTTTTGCGAAGAACATCATCATAAAACTAAACATTTACCAAAAACAAAAAAATAAGCACATACGTGAAAGAATACGTTTCTACAGAACAAAATAAACAAGGGAAGGTAAATGTGAAAGAATGCTCAGATTCTAGGCCAACAAATTATGGCACATCAATCTTGAGCGCTAATGCTGAAGATTTCGTTCAGAAAGCCTTTATTAGTAATTATTAGAATAAAAAGAGCAACGTTTTACTTTCAACTTTAATATGTTTTCTAATTGATGAATCGAGATGTAGATATAGAGTGAAGTGTTTGTTACATGTAGGCAGCGAGTCTAATTTTTTATCCCGCCATTTAATAGAGATTGTGCATTTGAAAAAAGAGAGAACAAACATCTTAGTGTCAGGTCTAAATGATGCTAGGTTAGTAATAAATCATAAAATGAATGCATCAATATGCAATAGAGATTAAACTTTTGTCAAAAATTTAGATTTCTTGGTAGTTCCAAAAATAACTGCAGATTTAAAGTCTTCGCGTCCAATTGAAATCTCAATATAAGATTTACCTAATGTAAAATTAGCAGATGATAGTTTCAGTATCCCAGAACATGTAGCTATGCTCTTAGGAGCAGAAATTTTTAATGAGCTTTTGAGGCCGGGACAAATTCATGTTAAGAATTCTGATCTGATTCTGCAAGACACAGATTTCGGTTTTCTTGTATCGGGAAGTTTTCCGACAGAGAATGAAAGAAAGTTCATTGTGGGTTTTTTAAGAAAGAAATCAACCTTAGAAAATTCTGGGAGATAGAAAATATCGAGGTTGAAAAATCAAAAAGTAAAGCGACTTTAATTTGTGAGAAACATTTCATAGAAAATTATACACGATAAAAAAAAAAATGTAAACATGTGATTAAAATGCCCTTAAAAGAGGAAACCAACTACTTTAGGAAACTCTAAACAAATCGCAACGAAAAAGTCAAATTCTTTATAGAATCGTCTAGTAAAAGATCCTGAATACTTCAGATTATATTATGATTTTTTAAAAGAATATCAACATTTAGGCCACATGGTTGAAGTTAACAAAAGCGAGTTAGTGAATGGATGCTATTACATTCCCCGTCTTGGAGTGTATAGAAGAATAGAAAAAAGTATATCAACGCCTTTGAGAATTGTATCTCACGCGTTCTCTTTAACAACTAAGGGGAACTAACTTAATTCTATTCAATATAACGGGGGTGTAATACAAGATGGTTTATTCTCAATTATGGTAAGATCTTGAAAATATATCATCACTTTCACTGCAGACATTCAAAAAATATAGAGAGCAATCTCTACTCATCCATATCAGAGGAAGCTGCAAAAAGTATTATGGAAGGAAGGTCTTGTGACGTTTCATCTGATATCACGCAGAAACCAGATGACCACTTAAAGTAATAAACATTTTTAATTGGGACCTCCAGATGCCTCAATTATAAATTCACATGTCAATGCCTTCACGAAATCCACATGTAAAGTGTAAACTGATTTTAATGATGTAAATACTTGAGAAGTGCTTGCTTGGCACTTGTGAGAAGTGAAACTTTTTAATATGATGAATCAGTGTACCACGTGGGTTGCCAATTAAGATAGACTGAACTCTCGAAGGGCCCGTGGATGAAGAGATGCGTTCTTGAAGCGACCGAGGACGGTTGGTTTCGTTTTGGAGGAGTGAGCCCGCTCCGAAAGAATTTTAAAGATTAAGTTTTATTCGTCAAGTGAATGTATGTGTGCTTGCTGTGTGTTGTCCGTATCGTCAATAAACGTCTGGAAAATGAACACAAAGTTTTCCTCATTTAAGTTTTAAGTTTAGTTCTTTAAGTTAGATTTTATTGACGTTACAGTCTTAACGAAGCAATTAAAAATTTTGAATTAACGACAGTTACTTATGGTATTGTTAACGCACCTTTTTTGACCATGAAAACACTACTTCAATTGTCTAAGGATGAAGGAATCAAATTTACTTTAGCAGCACTTGTACTGAGAGAAGATGTGTATATGTTTGATATTCTATCTCGATATGATTCTTTAAGTTCGGCATTAGAATTCCAAAATCAGTTAATAGAAATTTTAAACAGTGCAGGAATGTTATTACATAAATGGTGCAATAATGCTCTACAATTTTGTCAAACAAATGACAACATATACATTTTTGGTGATTCAGAAGAATCTAAGCGTTAGGTGTTTTGTGGAAATTAAAAAAAAAGTTTGTTTAAGTTTCAACGTTAAAATTCATAAAGATGTAAATGTCATTAAGAGACAAGTGTTATCAGCTATATCAAGTATATTCTATCCCTTAGGTTTAGTATCTCCTGTTATAATTAAAGCAAAAATATTTATGCAGAAGTTATGATTATTACAATTAAATAGGGATGATTTTCTATTGGAGAAAGAGGCTAAGGAATGGAGAGAGTTTTCTGATACCTTACAATTAATTAATAAAATTGAGATTAGTAGGTGAAGATGCAATTATAATCAAGTTACATGGTTTCAGCGATGCGTCTGAAGCAGCCTATGGTGCGGTAACTTACACTGCAAATCAGTAACAGAATCTAGTCAAATGTCTGTGAAATTAGTGACAAGTAAATCCAGAGTTTCTCTCCTAAAGCAATTAACTGTTCAAAAACTTGAGTTTTGTGCCGCAGTTTTATTTACAAAGCTAATTAAACGAGTGATTTCTGCGCTCAACTTTAGAGTAAACAAAATCTTCTTGTGGTCCGATTCCATGATAGTATTATCCTGGATTTAAAAAAAAAGACCATACGTACTAAAAACATTTGTTTTGAATAGAATTTCTAAAATACAAGAACTAACTGAAGGGATGCAGTGGCGACATGTTCCATCTCAGAATAACCCTGCCGACCTTCTAACAAGAGGAGTTAATCCTGATAAGCTATTCTCAAATGAGTTATGATGGAGTGGTCCATTGTTCCTAAAGGAAAAAGTCTATCCCAATACAAATATTCCAGCAGAAGTTAATTCCAATGACTTTTCAAACTAACTTAATATTAATATAAGTGGCTTTAAAAGCATATCTGTTTTTACAGTTTCTATTAATTCTTTTGCGTATGATATAATTGATTTAAGTAATAACTATAGTAAGGTAATTCTTATTTTAAGATTTATTTTCAGGTTTCTTAGTAATTTTAAAAAAGAAAGAAAAGGGTCTCCTCTGGACCTCGAAGAACTCAACAAAGCAGAATCTATTTTGTTAAAAATTGTTCAATGTGATTTTTTTGACAAGGAAATAAAATCCTTGCAAAAATTAGATAAGATTAATCAAAATAGTCAGATAAAAAACCTTCATCCATTTCTTGATAAAGAAGGTCCTCTTAGAGTAGGAGGTAGGTTAGTAAACAGTAACTTAAATTCCAAACAAAAATTTCCAATTTTATTACATAATAAAAGTAAACTTACTCAAATGATAGAAGAATACTTTCATAAATGGTATCAACATTTAGGTCTACAAGTTTTACTTTTTCAGTTAAGGTAGACGTTTTGGCCTTTAAATGGTCTTGCAATATGCGGAAAAACAATTCATAATTGTTGCATGTTTCATGTTATAAATATTGTAAAAAGTTTTTATATTTTCTTAATGTAATAGGTTTTGTAAGATATTTTGAGTGTACATATGAAATTAAGCTAATTTCGGTTTGATTGTCTGTTATGTGTTATCAAAGAAAATATTCATACAAAATTTGTTTTGAGAGTGTACAGCTGTTACTTGAGTTATTTAAAAATGATATTTACTTTATCCAAAAAAAAAGGCTTGATTTTTATTTGATAAAATCGAATTTGTTAACCTTTAAATACTTTTAAAAAAGTATTCCTGAGATATATCTTGAAATAAAATATGAGAAAATTAATAAATTCTTGCAGCATTTAAAACGAATTTAATTTGAATGTTAGATGTCATGAGTGTACATCACTACATAATGAATGCAGAATTTTAGAGTGGTAAACATAAAAACAAAACGAGGAATTTTCAAGAGAAAATTTCAAAAATTTGTCTATTAACTATGGAAAAATTATTATTATATTTTGTAACTTGTCAATTTATTGTTTACTAGTATATATGCTGTATTATTTGTTTAAAATTTAAAGTGTAATAATGTATTACAATTGTGGTTGAATGAAAATCATTCAATGGAGGCCGCTATGTTCAGTCGTATCTATGCTTTGTATTATTGGCAATGTCTTTTACCGTCTGCGTTTGTTTATACGCGTTAATAAAATGTTTTTGTTGTGAAAACGTAGCCACGAGCAGCTTATGTCGAGATATTATTAAATAAATAACAGTGCACTGGAGTTTTTTTTATTTTGAGTATTAGTGAATATTTTAATATGAGTCATCAATTGCCATAAAATTTCTAGTTGTTATTGGGTATCAGTATGGCATGTTTGGTATTCTAAATGAAGTGCATAGCATTTACGGTTCATTTACAGAGACACTTAAAAGAATTCCTTTACATTATGGTCTGTGGGGAATAATCGTTTGCGGCTTATTTTAATGACATCACACTACTTTAAACATTCTGAAATTTGTATATATCACTGAGGTGTAATACGGCACTTACCGTGCATAGCATATATTGTTCATTTACAGAGCCACACAAAAGAATTTGTCTAAAGAAAAAATTTAACTATTGAAAGCTGTGAACAATAATTGCTGGAAGTGGTTTTCAGTTGCTGTACGCGTTCTTAATTTGAATTATCTTTTTAAATATTACTTGGTGTGTATCAATTCTATAGATAATATACAGGGCTGCACAAAAGTGTTCAACAACATCCGTTTATTGATGGAAATTGTTGAATGGAAATTTGCAACTGTTCTATGCGTTTCAATGAAATAACTTTTAGCAAACTATGCAGTATACATACAAATATATAGATCATATACAGAGATGCACAATAAACTATTAAAAAAACTAATATTTTCAGACTTGATTTTAATAGCAGAAATTGCGTTTTCAAATGCGGTATGAGTTTTTTAAATTGTTCATTTCGACATGATATTTCACCTTCATTCAAGTTTTGTTACAGCAGTATACTGAATGTGTTTGAAAGTGTTACATAATATATGCTGGAGGCATGATTTTTCGTTCTTGTTTACTTTGATTATAATTAAACATGCGAAATACCATATGAAGTTAGATGACACACAAAGTTCCTTAACATTACACACTATTATACTTTTACACGCCAATTACATAACTTTACACACTATTAGAGCCATCCACATGTTCAAGGTTCAGACTTTTAAAAAAACATTTTTTTTTATGATTCATATTCATATATATTTTTTAATGGAATATTTTATATGCTGTGACATGTATTCTCACTACAGTTTTGCTTCTTTTTTAAAACTTGTGTATGACTTCTGAAATAATTCACGATCAAAAAAGTTATTGCAAAAAACATCAAAACTAAAAAATTCCTATTAACTTTCCCAGAGCATTTCATATTAGTTTCAGAATTTATTTTTTCTCTTTCTTTCTTTCTTTTCTTGCATATTTTTTTCTTTCTTTTTCGTAGAGAGAGCGAAAAAGATTTAAAATGAAACAATTCTAAAAATAAAATCTAATAAAGAAATGATTTCAGTTCCTTAATAGACTTTATATTCGAGAGACATAAAGTATCACTGAGAAGAAAAAAGGATCAGAAGCAATATATATTTTATAAAATGGTACAGGCTATACGAGTTTTATAATTTTCGTGAACCTCAAATTTCATCTACCATAGTAAGTGAAATTGTTTGATTTGTTATGATTTGCTACATTTTTACTAAGTTTTAAATTAATAAAGTATTATTTGGTGAGTTTTAAATTTAATAAACTAAATTTTCTTTCTTTGAGAATTTCAAAAGAAGGATGTTGTTTAATTTTGCTGTGAAACATTTTTATTGGCTATCCTTTGAAGAATTACTCTCATAAATTAGAATGAATGCTGTAGAAAATCTTTAATTTAATTTAAGTTCATAGTTTTATTATAAAAGAAAAAATCCAAATAATTTCCACGAAAGTAAAATTCCCATAAAAAATATTTGCGGTTTTGTTTTTAAGCTGGATCATCTCTCTCCCCATCAGAAGAAATATTTGATATGTTTCTTCAGGCGGTCTTTTAGTGATTTCGGAATAATTCTTTTCACGAAAAAGAATCTGATGTTTTAGTCAACGGAAAATCTTTACTATTTTTTTTATTATTATTATTTGCAAAGAAAAGAAAGTACGTAGTGTATTTTTATTTATGAAATTTTTAAAATGAAATTTCTTAAATTTTAATTGTAACACTTCATTTGATATAATGTACAGAACTGTACTTTTATTATTTTAACTTAACCATACGGATTCTTAAAGGAATCATACAAGTTGATTTTTTTCCAAGTGAATAAAAAAGTGTCAATTTAAACCATTAGGTCTTGGGGTCCATTTCTGGTCTTGATACTTTTTCCTCAGTTGGAAAAAAATCAGTTCGCATGTACAATATTTTATTCTTTTACTTAATTTTTTTAGAGAATGTAATACTTCTATAGCGTATTTTTAATGAGTAACAGAAATAAAATTTCATCTATATTATTCAGGAGCGAAGTGAAGCACTCATAACACTATCGTAGATTTTAGATATGTTCGTTAATCTGTGAAAAAAAAGTAAAACATCTTTAAAAACTACATTAGTATTATGTGCGCTTCACAGCGAAAAAAATTCAAATTCTTATAATTAAGATATATTCACTACAGTTTTACCTTCTTTTTTTATTAAACTTATATATGACTTCTGAAATAATTCTCGATCAAAACATTATTGTAAAAAGCATCAGAACGAAAAAATTCCTATTAACTTTCGCAGAGCATTTCATGTTAGTATCAGAATTTAGCTCTTTTTTTTCTAGTATATTTTCTTTCATTCTTTTTCGTCATCAATATTTGCTAATTAAACTATGTTCTTAATCTTCTTAAACACATCTAAAAACCTATGTAAGACAACTAAGAAACTTTTATAATAAGTAAACACAAATTAATCAGAGGGGCAATAAATATGCATCCTAAATTAAGGGAGAGTAGCCGAATTTGGACTACATCACTCATTTTCAGATGTAACTCACATCATTTTTCGAATATCTGCAAAATATCATTATACTTGCTCAATCTATTGATCTGTTAACTAAACAAAACTTTAGAACTATTTCTTTTTTGAAAATCTCAAGTTTTGTTTTAATTTGAAAAAATTGCCGAAAGTGGTCTAAAAGACTGGTCGCTAAGTTGAACTCCCAATCACCTAAATTGGAACAAACAATATTAAGTTGTTTTAATGAGTAGCGAATATGACTAATTTTATTAAAAGAAAAGTTTGCCATTAATGAAACAATCAAGCAAAACAACAGCAATGAAATATAATGAAATCAAATGTCTCAGAGTACGAGTAATTTGTTTAAATCGAAATGTATTTGAAATATAAATTAAAGTTATAAGTGATTATGGATAGAAATTAAGGAACTGATTGCCAGTTACTTGAATGCCATACAAGAAGTGATGCAGGGCTTACAGATAAATCTCTTTTTTTTAATTTTTTATACCAGCGCACACAATACGGAACAATTTTTTATCAATCTGAACATTGAATTAGTTCTGCGATTTTATTTTTCTTACAAATTTGGCAAAACAATCATCACTGTCTTGATTTTTCTTTTTATGTTCTGAATCATTAGACATTCTTTTTTTCGCAACCGAAGGTTTCTTTACCTAATGTCTGTAGTTCTTCCCTTCCATCCTTTTATTTCCAATTGAATTACTCCTATTTTCTGAAACTTGATGTTCCAATTGCTTATGTCCTTTGAGATTTTCCTTTTTATCGTTTTTTAGGGTTCCGTACTTAAAAAGTAAAAACGGAACCATTATAAGATCACTCCTGTGTCTGTCTGTCACAGCCCTTTTACTCGTAAACTATACAACGTAGAAAGGTCAAATTTGGGGAAGTACTAAAGATTATTGACCCATATATTTACAGATTAAAAAATATTCATAAATATATTTAGGAAAAATGTAGAGGGGCTAATTAAGTTGCTTGAAAAAAAAGCTTTTCTTTGTATATCGTGCGGGGTATCGTGTAAAAGCTTCCGTAAAGCTGAAATAAAAAATACATTTCATTTAATTTTAGGTTTTATATTTTCAAGGATATGGTGGAAAATGTAGAGCAAAAATATGTCCCCCCCCCCCCAATCTAATTCCGTATCTATTGAAACTAAAATTATGAAAAAATTAGAGGTAGTAGACATTAATTTAAACCTTGCAGCAAAATTACAGCGATTACCCTAGGTCACACAGTTTTTGAGAAAATCGCATTCTTCGTTACACTGAAATTTTGATTTACGGGCTTCAACAAACGTGTTGGGCAAAGCTGGAGGTACCCATCGTAGCAGAAGTATAAAAGCATTATTGATCATGAATTTCGGAAAAAATAGTCGGTAATTAGCCGAGATATTAACCCTTAAAGACACGGACGGTTTGGACATACATAATGACAAGGACGGCGTATTCTATGCTCCATCGGCTTTTAAAGCCTACATAACAAATTTTAAGTATATATTTATGTAATGCAATGCCCAGTAGCAGTATAAAAGCAATAAACGTCAAATTGTCACAAACAGACTAATTTATTGAGAATTAATCACTTAAATACTATGGCATCCGCGACAAGTTTCCATTGAGTGGCTTTCTCAATACACCTACTATGTCTTTAAAGGTTAACTAAAAACATATATAGTATAACAAATATACAGAATACCTATATTTACTATTACTTAGGTTATATATATCTTTGAACTTTCATGGTATATCCATTTATACTTTTCTAGTATACAGGGTGCAAAGAAAAGTCCCTTTAACCTGAAAATACGTGTGAACAGAGAGAGCTACAGCTATGCAAGTGAGGTAACAATATAGTAAAGCGAATACGCCCTATTTAATGAAAACGACAGCAGCGATCCCTAATAGCGAAATTTGGTAGATAGCCACTGCAAATCGAAAACGAAAAAAGATAGAGTAAAATTTCCAGTTAGAAAGTTTTAGAGCATCAATTAATTAGTAGAATACGACATTTGGTTTACATGGATAAGATAAATCTTCGCCTGTTTACCCAAAAATATCCGAAATCGATGCACTCCATTTTGTGTAAATGTTTGAATAGAATACTCAGAAGTATGAAGAAGTACGCACAATTTATGCTATAAATACGTACTTATCTCAATACATTTTGATAACATCACGTAAAAAAAGACAAACTGTCTCACAGTGATAAAAAGTTAATATTCAATATGTTCGAAAAGTTCGCCATTGCTCACGATACACGTTTGTATTTGTGAGAGTAATTCTGCGTGGAATTTCTCAGCATGGAACGTCTATTTCAAGCCTCTTCAATACGATGACATAGATTTAAGCCTTTCAAGGGCGGTGGCTAGATGGTCTAGCCACCTAATGTTAATTCCAAAACTGACAAATGGCACCAAGAATATTTTAATAAAATTTTGCTTTTGTAATGAAAGTGCAAATTAGCGGGTTTTTGTTTTCTGAGAAATTCGTTTGAATATTCTGGTGTCAGTCAATTATTTCATCAGTTTACGAATAGAATTCTTCTAGCTCTGAAAGTGTTATTCTAAAATTTTAAATGCATTGGAAATTAACTCTTTACAGACATTGCAGCACGGTACAACGTCACAATCTGCAATTGAGCACTGCTACATTTCCGGAATGTGAATAGGCAAAGTAGAATAGTCGCTCATCCATTTCGGACATTTTTGGATATGCAGGCGAAGATTTATCTTATCCATGTGAACGAAATGTCATTTCGTACTAATTAATTGATGCTCTGAAACTTTGTAATTGGAAAAATTTAATTACCTCTTTTCGTTTTCGACTTGCAATGGCTATCTTCCAAATTTTGCCACTAAAGTTACTGCTGTCGTTTGCATTAGGTCGGACATAGTCGCTTTACTGTACCGTTACCTCACTTGTATAGCTGTAGCTCTCTCCATACTATACAGCTATACCCAACCCTACGTTATATAGTTTTTTATAAAGTCTTAGTATTCTTTTAGCAACGGTAATTTTTAATAATACACTTACTAATTCATATATTATTGCACGGAACACTCTGTGCGCGAGTAATACTCGCACTTGACCGTTTATTTTGTTGTTGTTGTTGTTGTTGTTGTTTTTCATTTCAAGTTTTACTTTATATGGCGAAGATGTTAACATAGCTGTTTTTTGTCTCCCTTTGTACTTTGACATAACTAATTTTGGCAAGGGATATAACATTTCTAATGTTTTTTTGGTTTTTAGGTGGGTTTTGTAGCTGCAACCTTCTTGTGGGTCAATCTCTTCACAACTCGTTCCTTTTCGTTTCTATATCCAGTGGTGGGATTCAGCCGGTTCGCACCGATTCAATAGAACCGGTTGTTAAAATGATACTTCATAATGCGAAAATGGCTTTTACATTAATTTACTTTCTTTAAATGTTTATCTGCACAACAGTGTTGTTGTTTTCTAAACATAACAGTGTGACATGTTCTGATTTATTCCATTTAATAAAACAATGTTTCATTTTGAAAAAATATATATATATATTTTCTTCATCAAACCTAAAAGAGCAAATTCAACTTAAAAAAATGACATTTTGAAGAATTTTGCCCCTTACTCTCACGTTCTCCAATCTTTACTCTCACTTACCTTACTTCCAACTGCACTTTTTTTTTTATATTGCTTTTCTTATCTTGGAAGTCATTTAAATCAAAGTAGTTATTTTTGCAAATGTAACAAATTCTAAATTTTATAATACCTGAGTCCTATAAGTTATATTTTGAAAAATATTTTCCGAACTTTAATAAATGAAAAGCAATTGTATTGTCTAAACTTTTTGAGTCATGATGCTTTGTATTTTAAGAATTTCCAGCGTTGCCTGGCCATTTTTTCTACCAAGAAATGGCAAAAATTCCTATAATTCTAAATATCATAACTCAAGAAGTTTTAGTCATTGAAAAATTTGTCTCACTTGCTATAGCATGGATAATATTTTCTAAATATATTATATGCAATTTTAGACATGGTTAATTGAATCATGAACATGGGTTAATTCTTAAGCTTACGTTTCTGCTATTTGTGTATTATACTGTTTTGATGCATTTCCTGATAGAAAGTTTGATCAGTGATTCATGATTGCCCAATATTTATTAAACAAATTACGTTCTTTTATAGGGAAATATGTTTCAGGAATTTTCTTTCACTATACCAAAAGATCAAAGTGTTTTTTAACAAAGTTTTTATGATATTGGAAATTGTTTCATAATCTATGTGTGATTCTTTATTTTTCATTCATGTTAATACATGAAAAATCATTTGGTCAGCGAACCGGTTGTTAAATTATTTTAATCCCACCACTGCCTATATCATTAACAACTTTTGCTGTCACTGATGTAAACATGTAAAAGATGTTTTTATGATTATATAGGTCTCAACTGTAGAAAAAAATGCATCCAGATAAAACAAAATATTAAATTAAAATATTCAAAATCTTGCATGGAGATAATAATCCATTATAAAATATATAAAAAAAAGGTAATAATGCCCAAAGCGTACAGCCATTAATTAATTTTCTAATTTTAAAGCGGCGGTGCAAATATGGCTACTCTCCCCTATATAAAACAATAAAAACTTTTAGACAAAATAAGAAAATAGTTGACCCTATCGGAAGGCTAGAAGCCAATGCATTGCTTATCCACATATCTATTACCAATTGCCAGAACCGAACGAATTGAAAAGTTTTTACAAAAGGAACAATTATACAAGTTTTTACTGATTTATATATATATATATATAAAGAAATGAATCGAAATGTTTCAAATTGTGAATTTTCCTTTTATTACCTTAATGAATTTATAGTGATTATATATAGAAAGAAAATAATGCATTATTTGAAAATACTAATTTAGAAAAAAAAAAGACGGCATAAATTCCATCACACTTGCCAAACCAAAATATTTTCTATGGCGTTTATTATTTTTACGTTGAATTTGGAAAACTTATGGAGGATAAATATTCCAAAAATCAAGTATCGCATTTAAACAGTTTATTTTAATCATATGTTTTATTTAATACATTGAAGTTCTTCAAATTACACAGGTGCAGTTAAAATAACCCAGAAAATAAATTAGTATGCCGTATCTAATTAAGATGCATGTTTTCTGTCTACAATAAGGGTGTCCTGGACACAAAAATCTTCAAATTTTCTTTCAAAAATATTGCATTAAAAATTTCACTGTTTTTTTTGTGTTTAAAATATCGTTTAAATCATATTTCTGTCTTAAATGGAATAGGGAATATTAATTTTTTCGTTTTCGTTTGTTTTCGAAACCTAGCTTTCAAGCAATGGTTGTCATGGTAACAACTTTTTGTGAAAATTAGTTTTTCTTCATGATGGGTTTTTTTTTCCATTTCTCGTATTAAAATTGTTATAAGTCATGAACCGTTAAAGATAAATGGTTCAAACTTGGAACATGTCTTTTTCAATTGTTTTACTTTAATTTTGATCATGCAAATTTGAAAAAAAAAATTTCTTTTGAGAATATGATTTAAAAAAATGTTACATCATTTTTTTAATTTTTTTTGTTTAAATATTTTTATTTAAGTTAATATTTAAAAAAAAATAAAATTATCAAAATTAAAACTTATGTATTTCTGTTTATTTAAATGAAAAAAAATTGAAATTATACAAATAGTATTTCGAGTTATAACGATTTTAAATTATCCCACTTTTTTAATGAATTTTAAATTAATTATTTTTTAATTATGAGAAGTTTTATCATGTGATTTTGTTTACAAATAATACGGTTAATTATCACAAAAACTTTCAAAATTTTAACTCAATAAATAAAAATTATTTTAAAATATATCCCGGACCCCCTTAATTTTATTATATACTTTAATTGAAATTTTATCAGTTTTTACCTTTTTTTAATAAGCATAAATCTATATTCGAACTTTACACTGAATTTTAATTTCATTTAATACCCACATGGTAAAATAGTAACAACAACAACAACACCAAATTGCACTGAAACTCCATTTTCAACCTGTATTAATACTCTTTTGCAGCTTACTTATACATTTAAAGCATTAGTACTTGGTACTAGTAGTGATTAGAATTTACCAATTAGAATAATTGTGTTAAAATTAATCTAGACTAGTAGTGATTGGCTTCAGTTCTGGTCTTCTCAACATAATTTGTAGGCATATTTCAATCTTAAAAAATAGCGTAAGCATCAATTTGCAATCATAAATTATAAACTTTATATTATTCATTTTGGATGTTGCATTTGTATATTTTTACATTCCTCTTTCAGAATGTAAATAAAAACTAGAATACTTTTTACTTTCCGATGCCTTTTAAATGGCTTTTTATTTCTTTTATTAAAATAAATAAATAAAACACAACATGAAATCTTTCTACTGTCTTTTATTATAATAAAATGATGTTTTAATCATTTTAATTAAATGCACAGAAGAAAATATTAACAGAGATAAACAAAGAGATAGTATGGTACAGCATTTAGCTAAGATTTACCATATCCCCATTTTTACCCACCATAGAAGAATATTTCTAAAAATAGAAATTTAAAATTTAGTTTCAACTATTCAAACACTTCCGTTCGCCTAACGCTCTTCTATTAATTTCTGTTAATTCTAGTATTCTGTTAATTTAAAATTAAGTTAAACAACGATTTCTAGCATCACATGTGAACTGGCACCCTCAAGTCAATATAGAAGAGATAGTTTGTACAATTTATGATTGTTGCAATATCATAAAACTTATATAGAAAAACTTCTCATGACCATTAAAATATTTCTCCACAAGCAAAAATCATAAAATTTCTAAACTTACATGGGGAAAAAATGTGTTTTACAAAGATTACCCCAATTTTACACCTTACCTCCATTTTCCTCAACTCCACCTTAAGCCTTTTAAATCATAAACCACATGAATATATCAGAGAGAACTCAAAACTAAATCTCACTATTCAAACATCATATGTAATAAGAAAAAATGTATGAAACTAAAAGGAAGCAATGAACTCAAAGATATCTAAATTTTCAAATATATCAGAAAAAAGTAAAGATATCCACATTTAAAGAAAAATATATAAAAACATTCCCTACTGAATAATTCAGAATCCAGAGAATTTAGACTTTGAACTGGATAGAAAACTTCCACTGGCTGTCAAAAATTTTGTCATCTATGGGGAAAAAACAGCTTTGAAATTTTTCATCTGTCGTCAACGATTTAAAACCTCGTCATATTAAGAATTAAAAAAGAATCTTATTAATTTTAATATTGCTTTTAAAATATCTATTGAGCAGCGAAAATTGTTACATTTGTAATAAGAGCTTGAAAATCGCTTGTAATATGATTTAAATACTTCAATATTAAAAAAAAATTAAATAATTCCTTATACAATTTTTAATAAAAGTGTATAAAATTCATCAAAATTTTAAAAAATTTAAAACAGATATTAGTTCTAACGAACATATAAAAAATTGATCAAAAACAAATGTTTAAAAAGATGATCTCAAAAATCGTTATGTTCATCTTATTTCAAAAGTCATTCGTACAATTTAAAAAATAAGGAAGCACCATTAAATACAACAAGCACGTAATTGTACATCAAACATGGAAAATGAAGTGCGTTAGCACTATAACTAGTTTTATTTATATTCAGATCTTGGTGTAACAGCTTTTTGCATTCATATGCAAAAATGAATGAATACAAAATTTATAACTATTATATATATTACATTCTGTAATACGGAAATAATATGACTCCATCTTAAATAGGACGTCCTCACTATGGCATCCTAGAATCATTACCTATCATGGGATATCATTGAATTAATTACGTTTGGTAGGATTTAACAGAGTGAAAAAAACTTTTATTAATATCTTTTTAAGTTTTGATTTGATTTTCATAAAATTTGAAATGACTCGACAAAATTCTGAAACGACTAGATATATTAAATTTCAAATCACTTGGTTGGGTAGTTTTTGCGCTGTTATATGCGAATAGACGGACAGACAGGCAGACAGACGGACGGATCAGACTATGACTATCGGTGCTTTGTATTTATATAATTACGAACACACCTGAAAACTACATATCGCTTATGGATACTATTGATCCTTTCTTCCATAATTAGGAAAATATACTTTAACACTAGAACTACTGGAAATTTGAGTCAAATTTTATAAAAATATTTCATATTTAGAATTTTGATTTAAAACAGTTTAACTTTATTATTTAACGTTTTTCTTCTTTGTATCTTTTAAACTTATTTCATAATTAAATTTCTTGTTTGAACCGAAACATATCCATATGATAACCGTCAAAATGACGGCTCACGGAAGTTCTAGTGTTAAAATATTTGTGGGCCGTTGTATTTTTAGATATTCGAAAAAAAATGTTTCAGAGACATCTTATTTTACAACATATACACTGCTCAAAACAATTAAAGGATATTTGAAGTTTTATATAAAATAAAGATATAAACGAAATTTTTTTTTGCCGAAAATAGAAGAAGAGAATCACAAATGCAAATTGTTCTGGTTTTCAAACTGTGGAGTATGCAAATTTTGAGTTCGACGTCAAAAACGTCGCTTCAGCGGCAGCGAATGAAATTTGACTTTCAACTGGATAAAAGAGAATGAAGACAAGGATGATCGGCATTCAGTGATTGCTTTGTTTCGATGAGTACGATGTCTCAGCGAAGTCATTTGACAGATTCAGAAGCTTTGAGAATTGTTGGTAGGTTAGAAGGGGGCCAAACTCAAGCCGAAGTAGCGCAAGCCATTGGAGTGTCACAAAGTGTCATTTCCAGGATCTGGAACCGTTTTTTGGAGAGTGGATGTGCAGGCCGAAGACCAGGGCAAGGTCGTAGACGGGCAACAACGCCCAATGAAGATCGGTATTTAGCGTTAACAACTCGGAGACACCGAACCATGAACGCTACTCTTCTCCAACAACACCTTCGTTCGGCTACAGGCACCACGATTTCAACTCAGACTGTCCGAAACCGGCTCCATGCTGTAGGTCTGTATGCTCGCCGACCGATGGTATGTGTTAGATTAACATCAAGGCATCGTCGCGACCGCAGGGAGTGGGCAACCGAGCATGTCAACTGGAGGAGAAATGAATGGAGCAATATTCTGTTTTCTGACGAGTCCCGTTTTTCTGTGCATCCGGATAATAGGCGTATTTTCATCTGGAGGGACCGTGGCAGTAGGAATAATCCTGCGTTCGTGCACGAAAGTGTCAGATTTGGCGGTGGAGGAGTGTTGGTGTATGGTGGCATCTCCATTGACGGGCGCACTGACCTCTACATCATTCGAGATGGAGCTCTGACTGGTCGCCGATATAGGGTTGAGATCCTCAGACCTATTGTAGTCCCTTACGCTGCAGTAATCGGAGATAACTTCATTTTAATGGACGATAACTGCAAGCCACATCGTGCAAACTTGGTGGAGGATTTCCTTTTCGAGGAACGAATCGTTCGAATGGAATGGCCAGCGTGTTCTCCAGACATGAATCCAATCGAGCACGTTTGGTACACTCTAGGAAGACGAGTTTCTGGCCGCCAACAACCCCCACAAACTCTCCAAGAACTGGAAAGAGCTCTTCTGGAAGAGTGGGGCAGAATACCCCCCAACTCGTCATTAATAGCCTCATTGAGTCCATGCCTCAAAGGTGTTCAACGTTGCTGGCCGCCCGTGGAAACCATACCCCCTACTGAAAATGATTTTCTTTGAAGAAAACACCTTTTCTTATTCTTTTTTTCTCATATGCACAAATTGTGTTTTTTCCTTTAGTACACAAATGCGCAATAAAATGCATTTTTTTCTGCCAAACATGTGTAATTTATTCTAATATAACCTACTATGTCTGTCGACCATGTATCAATCAGCTAAACAGTTTACCAGATACAAAATCCACCTAAAACTGCAATATCCTTTAATTGTTTTGAGCAGTGTATATTTAAAAATAATTATCAGTCTTACTTTAAGGATGTTGCGCTTGGCGAAATAGATCGCGATCGATGACATACAAGGCCAGTTCATGAAGTTTAAAACGTCACACGGAGTGGATGATCTTTACACGGTGATTGGTACAAAGCGCGGCAATCTTTTTGTGTCAATCGTCGTGTAAAGACGATCCACTCCGAGGCTAACGAGAAACACAGGCTACCGCGGTGCATTCACGTGTCTTTTTTTACAGACTGCTGGAGTCACGTGATACTCGAATGCACCAATGAAGGTGTGCGAAAAGAGCATCACGTCACTCTAGCGGTCTGTAAAAAAAGACACGTGGGATGCACCGCGATAGCCTGTCTTTTTTTGTTAGCCTCGGATCCACTCCGTGTGACGTTTTAGAAGTGAACTGGCCTTGTATGTCGTTGGTTGCGATTAGATGCAGACCCGTATGTTTGATTTGTACAGTAGGACACACTTCAAAGTTTTTTTGGGGGGAAAGTAAATGTAATTTTCTTCTACATAAAAAAATACTTATATTACTAGTCTTATAATACTAATTATAAGTAAGAAATTGCCATGTAGTTTAACTAGAAATTATGAAAGTTACATTTTTCAAACTACGCCATTCTGATGCAATTATAGTAGAGTGTCTTTATAAAAGAATAGCGACATACTACGGGTAAAAACAGAAATCAAATCAAGGACTGGTCGAGACGGTTTGAATAAAAACTTGAAAGGTTGCCATTATATGTTCAGTCTGAGTAAGCGTTATATGAGTATGTGACCTTTTATAGTAACACTCTACATTACAGTAAAACATTGCAGAGAGAGAGTACGTGATACTCCATCGATCTCGACTGAAGTTTAACCTACAATTCGACAATTGGTGGAAAACCAGCCTGCCTTTATCAGGTTTTAGCCAAGGGGTGGATGTTTCTCCTTTTGTCACTTTTGTTGGCTGTGTGTGCGATTGAAATGACGTCAATTGCCAAAACATTTCTTACATTGAAAATATTGAAACTGGTGATATGAAAATGACCATTTTTATGCATATAAAAATTTATGAATCGAAACACATGGTTTACGTTAAATATGATGTTATTTTTTTCCATTATAGTATCCCATTTTAAGATCTTGGAAAACAAATGGCATCCAACTTCGGAATTGGTGCACAAATGCCGTAATTTGGCGCAACGTGGCATAACAATAGGTCATCTAATGATTTTACATGCCTTCATTTGTTTGCATCATTACTCCTGGTATCGAGTCTAGAATTGAAATAGCCCCGATAGCAATGATTGAACTCGAAGCCGATTCATTCCGATTGTATGTATTAAGCACCCCATCCCTCCCTGTCCGTTGTTCGATGAATCTTAGTTAGCGAACATTTCTTTTGGATATTCCCGGTGGGGTACTTTGTAGTTGACATACCTATGTGGCATACTTCCGTAGTTGAGATAATCAGCCGTACACGAATACGTATTTCTTCTAGACGCTTTAGTATCGGCACTGAAAACTACATAATTTACAATATCTCTTCTATCAAAAGCCTTCCATCTATATTTTCTTCAAATTTGGAAAATGGTATTTCATAGGATTATAATATTGCAATTTTTCAGCTTTTTGAAATATCTAAATGTGGAAAAGAGTCACATGAACATACTTTACAATATGATTTTTAAAGATAAGGTAAACAGAAAGTCATTAACTTGTTTTATATAAATGAAACAAGATTTAAGATATGTATTCGCCAGTTCGGATAGCTGGCGATAATCGTGATATTACATTTATTCAAAATGAAAACATTTTTTCCTTTTTAACTTAAATGGCTAATTGGTAAGAAAACTTTATATTAATCCAATTATTTTCCATTTC
The DNA here is from genome assembly GCA_963932465.1 of Maratus speciosus. Classification (NCBI taxonomy): domain Eukaryota; kingdom Metazoa; phylum Arthropoda; class Arachnida; order Araneae; family Salticidae; genus Maratus; species Maratus speciosus. The sequence continues at coordinate 462,743,611 of OZ010789.1, forward strand.
TTTTTCTCTTTTTTTAATAAAATTGAGTAATTTAGATACCATCATTAAATAAATTTCGTTAAAAGTTACTAAACAATTAATATCTCGGACGCTAATTTTAATTTAAAAATTACGAAAATTATTATGAAATCCTCGGATCCATGCCAATAACTCACATTAATTTCATTGCAAAACGTTATGTATTCCGGCTGTGAAAAAGCAGGAATTCACACAACAGGCATTCATATTTTAATATAATCGATTCAAAAAAGCGCCATCTACGTTCATTTATTGGAAATAGCCTAGGTCAGGGACGGCAAACCTATGGCATGCGTGCCATAGGTGGCACGTGAGAGATTATTTTCGACACGCTATAAACTCATGTTCTAAATTAAGATATTGCAGAACTCCCGTGTAAAGCAAGATAATTAACAAAATGGAAGTTTTGATACAGTCAATTTTCCAATTTTGTGAAGAAAATACACACAAAACTATTATAATTGTTTCCTGCTAAACAGCTGATTTGTTAAGAATGGAACATCTGTTAACTTATGTGCAATATTTTTCCCTGATAGCCTTTATATTAGGACTTATGCGCAAATAGTTTTCATTTTATAAAATCAGATGTGAAAATTATTAAATTAATAGATATTATGTAAAATCTCTTAAGGGAAAAATAGAATATGAAGCTGATCTGAATTACTTGGCATCTAAGACGTAACAAGAGAAGTAGGATTTTGTAAAATACTGAAGTATGTTACAAAATGTTACTTATATATTTTAAATTCTAAAATCAGTATTTTGAGTATTTTTGCTGCTTCGATCTACTAAATTTGTTAGCACGCCGTGATAATTTAAAATATTTTTGGTAAAAAAATGGCACGCGCATGCGAAAAGGTTTGCCAACTCTGGCCTAGGTGATAATTTAAGTGTCTATCATTAAAGCTAATTTTGGCTGCATACGCGATTACCAAACATTGTAGTCAGAAACAGTCTCTATCTGCCTGTAATAAGTTTAGTGTTAGTTGTGCAATCGATTTTGAACACATTCGTGACAAACAGAACTTAATTCATTCTTTTCGTTCATTCAGTTAAAGTAAAACTTCGATTTTTTTTTTGTTAATTATGTCAGAAAAATTTTTATTAGTTTTTTTTAATCATTTTTTTTTCATTGTGCAGTTTAAGCCTACAGCTTACAGTCCTCATAATTATATTTATAATTCTATATAAATATTTTAGATTGTGAAAAAAATGTTTAATCTTTTAGAGCAAAATTTATTTATTAAAATTTTAAATAAGTTTGCTCTTCCAACATGGCAAAAATATATTTATATCTTTAAGAAATTAAATTTTCGAAACTATAAATTTCATTTTGAATAAAGAAAAGAGTCTCCCTTTAAATATACTGCTAGCTTCTTTCAAAACGATTTTGTTTCTGAAATATTTTGAAATATCATTATTCGATCTGATTATTCACTTGATTTTTTTTTAAACTTCTTCTGCAATAGATAGTTCTTTGCACTGACAAAAACTCATTAAAATATTGACATTTTATATATACCTATGTTGATTGTAGTTATTTTTGGACAGAGATAGTCGAAATCAGAAAGACATTGGAAAAATATTAAAATGAAGCATTAGAAAAGAAAATACGTAATCGCTTAAAGTTTATGGAGCAGGCAAAACTGGTTACGTAGATAAGGCAACAAAGGAAAAAAGTCCTTCCGGCCAGTGCCGGGAGTAAGAGGTAGCTTTCATATTCCTTATTTTTTAAAAGCCAGCTTATATTATTCAAACACACGGAGCTCAAATTAGTGGAACACGATTATAGAAGTTTAAATACTAATTTTTGTCAATACTGAATATGAATGACAATTTCGCGAAATTAGTCAGCGTTATCAAAGCTCGTTTTATTTAAAGTGATTTATATTTGGTCACCAAATTGGGTGATATCTTGAAGTGCCCACCATTTTAAAACAACATAATGGCTGCATCAAAGCTAACCAATCGAGACCTTGGTAATTCCTGTACACATGCTCACCCACATCTAAATCGATTGATATATACGAGTGCTGTTGCAGGCAAAAAATCAGATTTTTCAAAATGCCACCCACATCAGAAATTCAAACTGCTATATCTCAGCCATTCTTTTAGACAAAGACAAAGCAAAAAATGCTCCGGAGTCTTTGTATCAAGTTCAAACACATAAGAAAAAAATCTTTTTCAATTTCTAATTTTTTTGTACCTCATTTTAAATTTAAATTGTTTTTTAATTTTTAAATGGCCGCCATTTTGAAACAAGATGGCGGAGGGAGTTAGTAAAAGAACTCGGCCGAGAGATTTCTATGTAATATGCACATGCCTTGTCACATCCTAATCGGTTCATAAATATGCGTGTTATCGCGTGACAAAAATCAGATCGTTTCAAAATGTCAGCCATGCTAGAATTTAAAAGTGCTATAACTCAGCCATTTTTTAAGATATAGACGAAACGAATAATTCTACGAAATCTTTGTATCAAGGTCAATGACATAACAAAAAAATCTTTTTCAATATCTAATTTTTTTGTACCTCATTTTAAATTTTAATTTTTTTTTAATTTTTAAATGGCCGCCATTTTGAAACAAGATGACGGATGAAGTTCGCAAACGTACTCGGTCGAAGCATTAGTATGTATTATGTACACACCAAGTTATATCCAAATCCGTTCATAAGTACACATGTTACCGCATGACAAAAATCCGATCGATTCAAGATGTCAGCCACACTTGAATTTCTAAGTGCTATAACTCAACCGTTTTTTAAGATATAGACGAAACAAAAAATGCTCTGGAATTTTTCTGTCAAGCTCAAACACATAACAAAAAAATCTTTTTGAATTTCTAATTTTTTTGTACCTCATTTTAAATAAAAAAATTTTTTAATTTTTTAAATGGCCGCCATTTTGAAACAAAATGGCGGATGAAGCTGGCCAACGAACTCGGTCAAGACATTGCTGTGTACTATGAACATGCCTTGTCACATCCGAATTGGTATATAAATACGCGAATTATCGCGTGAGAAAAATCAGATCGTTTCAAAATGTCAGCCATGCTAGAAATTCAAAGTGCTATAACTCAGCTATTTTTTAAGATAAAGACGAAACAAAAAATGCTCCATAATCTTTGTATCAAGCTCAAGTACATAAGAAAAAAATCTTTTTCAATTTCTAATTTTTTTGTGCCTCATTTTAAATTTTAAATTTTTTTAAAAAATTTAAATGTCCGTCATTTTGAAACAAGATGGCGGATGAAGCTGGCCAACGAACTCCGTCGAGACATTGGTATGTACTATGTACACAAAAAATTATATCCAAATCGGTTCATAAATACGAGAGTTACAGTATGATAAAGATCAGATATATATGGATATATATATATATATATATATATATATATCAATTTTGAACGGAGGGTGATTTCGGGGTCTGGGGGTCATGATCGGTGAAAATATGCCAAAATTTTTCGGAATCGTTTTCCTCCGAACGGCTGCAATAGGTAGTTTTTTGTAATGAAAGCTACCTAAAATGGTTCTAAATAAAGAAGTTTAAGATTAGGAAACAAAAACATAACTGTTACATCATGATATAGGATTAATTACCAAAAATTTATGAAGCATATATTTAAGGTGTATGATAAGAAATAAAGATTTTAATTATTTACAATAAAGTGTTAAATTATTTTCTTTATATACATACATATATATACATATATGTATATATATATATGTATATATATGTATATATATTTCCATCAAACATACATTACCGACCACCAACAAAAACTGTGAATTTACGAATAAAATGAAATTAACTAATTGATAACAATACAGTTCCCCCAACACACTTAACATAGATTCCAAAAACACAGTAAAAAACAACAGAAATTGAATAATGGAATTTTGTAGAACTTAGATACAATCGTCCGGTCCCAAATGCCTAAAGTTCCACAAATAAAGTGTGTGGTTTTATCTGCATATTAGCCAAAAAATAGCTAAAGAATATGAATTTGAGACAACCACACACATGAAACAGAGAAAAAAACATTGAACAACAATTAAGTTCAAAATTAAATAAGATAAAAAAGAATAGAAGAAAACAACAACCAACAACAAATTACCAAATTGAAAACCATACTGTCTTAGCATGAGCATCACATAATACAAGCATTGGAGATCACCAGCACATGTTGCCAAAAAAGTTTTTTAAATGCTGATGAACTATAGACCAAGGATCAACAATGTACAGCATAGCCAATCACACTCCCCAATATATATAACCAGCGCCCTCTATAGATAATTTAGAATTGAAATCCATCCACCATGTATTCAAATGAATCCGTAATGTTCTGCCATCTATTGAATTATTAGTAAATAAAAACTATTTACAACTCTCTCTCTCTCTCTCTCTCTCTCTATATATATATATATATATGGGGCTGTTTAATAGCATCTACTTATTAACCAGGAGAAGAACCTTTAATTGCCTTCGAGGAGGACTTAAAGGAATTGACTCTGAGCAGACACTTAGTGTCCAATCCGCACCTTTCACCAATGCAGCCTGTTAGTACCCTTGCCTAGTGCATGGGGACAAACGAGGATGGCCTTCCTCTTACCCGCTTGGCGAGGGTTGAGGAATTTGGCCACCTTCCTCCCTTATTTTATAATGAATTCACAAAAAAAAAATCACGGCCCTTAATTCTCAGCACTCTTCATGTTCCTGGTTACGGCAACGATCAAAAAGACATGAAGACAGGAGATGCTAAGAATCACAGGTCTCGGCTTGGCTGCCATAAGTTGATGACCGTGGCTACGTATAATGGACGATACCCATCTTCGGAAAATCGTTTACAGAAACTTAAAGAAGAATTAGAAAGAATTAACTGGGAAATCCTAGTATTATTTTAAGTAAGAAGAAAAGGAGAAGAGAAAATTGATCTTGCCAGTGAACATGTATTATACTACAGAGGCACAGAAGATAGAAAAACAAGAGGTGTAGGATTTCTGATTCATAAAAGGTGGAAGAATCACATTGTATTACATGATAGTGCATCAGATAGATTTGCAAGGTTAGTAATACAAGTGTTCAGAAGATACAAGCTGCAAATTACCCAAGTTTATGCAACAACGATAAGCTATACTGATGAAGAAATTGTGGATTTCTATTGAGAAGTAGCTTCCATGCACGAGAAGGGAAATTAATAATGGGAGTCTGGAATGCTAGAATTGGGGAAAAAAAGAAAGGTGAGTTTTCAGTAGGAAATAATGGATATGGGGTGCGTAATGAAAGATAAAACAGATTGACTGGTTTTCAGAATGTGAACAGGTGTCTATCATGAAGTCATTTTTAAAGAAAAAGCCGCAAAGAAAATGGACATGGCGTTGTGCAAATGACTCAACAATTGAAATCGACTATATTTTGACAAGCAAAAAGCATCTTGTTCAGGATTGCAGCGTTCTCTATAACTTCAATACAGTGATCACAGGTTGGTCAAATGCAAATTGCTGTTAAATACTAAAGTGGAAAGAATGAAACTTTTGCAACACTCAAAAAAATCAATCGATATTATAAATCTGCAGAAGCATAAAAAAATTCACCTAGAACTTAAAAATCGTTTTCAAGTACTTCAATTAACTTTGGAAGAAGAGCAAGATGTTACAGTAGTGAACAAGAAACTAATACTCTACAAGAAATTGCAAAGAAGATAGCCGGCGATATGCAAGTAAAGCAGACAAAGAAAATAACAGAAGAAACAAGGAGATTGATGAAGAAACGCAGAAAATTTTAAATGAAGAAAAGTGACCCTAAATCAAGAGTTGAATATGCTGAATTATATAAAACGGTAAAAAAATGTGTTACAGAAGATATTAGAAAATTTAACTGTTATCTTGTCAAGAATGTTCTAGAAGATAGCAAAAGTTTAAAATCAGCTAAGCGCAAACTATGTGTTGGAAGAAAAGGTATTTTTGCACTAAGGAGGGCAGATGGAACAATCACCAAAATCAATAACGAAATAGTACACATTGTCGAACAATTCTATAACGATCTATATAAATGCGAAGATCAAAGGGAAATCAACATACGAGAAAACTACTACACGAAAAAGCTTAACAGAAACTAAAGAGATAATCCCAGTGATGAGAGACGAAGTTTTACAAGCCATTGGATTTATGAAAAAAGGAAAATGCCCTGGCGAAGATGGAATTACAATTGACCTGATCAAAGAAGCAGGAGAAGAATTTGCAAAAATGCTGTCCTTACTGTTTTCAAAATGTCTCGAGAAGTCAGATGTACTAGAAGATTGGAATAATGCTGTGATGGTGCTACTTTACAAGAAAGGGGAGAAAGAAAATATTAAAAACTACAAACCTATTAGCTTACTATCAGTGATTTATAAAATTTTCACCAAAGTTTTAACGACAAGACTTGAATCAGCCCAACCTAGAGAACAAGCTGGACTCCTAAGTGGATTCATCACAATGGATTATACACTCATAGAAAAACTCATAGAAAAACATAAGGAATATAATTTACCTCTCTACCTTGCCTTTATTGATTATGAAAAAGCATTTGATTCGGTCTACACATCAGCAGTAGTTGAATCTCTGGGGGGATATTGGTATAGACAAACCTTACACCGATATCATGAAGAAGATTTACAAGATAGCAACAGCAACCATCCGTTTGGACAAAGGAAAAGCGAAGATCAAACTTCGAAGTGGAGTAAGACGAGGAGACACCATTTCGCCTAAGCTTTTCACTTCTGTCTTAGAAAACATTTTCAAGAAGCTGATTTGGGCAAACAAAGGAATTAGAATAAATGGAGAATATTTGAGTCATCTCTGGTTCGCTGAAGGCATTTTTTTTCTTCAGTAACAGTCCTGAAGAATTGGAAAATATGCTAAAAGATTTGGCAGAAGCTAGCATTAATTGTGGGATTCAAAATAAATTTGGAAAAAACTGAGGTGATGTTCAATTCATTTGCATCAAAAAACAAAATCGTCTACAACAACACTGAGATTAAAGAAATGCAAAGTTATGTGTACATTGGGCAGGAAGTATCATCGGATAATAGTATCATGAATGAAATCAATAGAAGAATAAGAAATGAATGGTGTGCTTTTGGGAAGAACAACATTATTCTGAAGAGTAGCATGCCTCTTTGTTTGAAAAGAAAGGTGTTTAACCAGTGTATTTTGCCTGCACTAACTTATGGAGCAAAAACTTGGACGCTAACAAAACGGATGGTACAAAGATTACAAACAACTCAGAGAAGTATGGAAAGATGTATGCTTGGTATAACTAGAAGAGATAGAAAAAGAATAACCTGGATAAAAAGTCAGACGAAAGTTTTTGACATCATTGAAAAAATAAACGACTAAAATGGAAATGGACTAGGCACATTTCAAGAATACAAGACAATAGATGGAGCCCAAATACCCTTCAGTGGTATCCCAGAGATGTAAAATGACCAAGAAGACAACTGCAAGTAAGATGGAGTGACGAAATCAAAAAGTGGCTGGCGTTAATTGGATGACTAAAGCACTAGATAGGAAACATTGGAAAAACCTGGGGAAGACCTACATCCAGCAGTGGATTGAAAACGGTTGTTGGTGATGATATATATATGGGTTCGGGCACCGTGGAGGGCTGTGAGGTGGAGTATTTCTCAGATGGTTAGAAGCAGGAGCCCTGTCAACATGTGAACTAATGGGGCACAGATGGCTGCCAAAGTGTCCGACCGAACCACCTTTTTGCATTTATTCTTTACTTATATGGACCTGACATCTGGGGAATTACTTGACCATGCTGCGCACGACGCGGGAGGACTAATTTTCCTTATTTTTTATTTTATCTTTTTATTTATTAACATTTATAATTGTGTTGTTTATTTGTTTGTTTTGTCCAAGTTGGATATCAGAGGTAGCCTATCATAGGGAATCGTCATTATTGACTGGAGGTAGAGTAATTTATTGTCTCCATCAGTAGTCCTCAGGTAGTGGTGATTCTCCTGGAGTTCCCCCTTTTGGGGTCGATATGTGACGGTGGCTCTAAATTGGACCTGTTCCGGCCCCTCTTTTATGTGTTGAGCGAGGTTCTATCGCAGCTTCCGGAGTCAGTGGTCAGTATTGGCCGGATACTCTTTGCATAACTATGTCTTATATATATGTAGGAGTAAAATTCTCCCAAAAGAAAATCTAAGGTAATGGTGCAAAGAGCAAGTGAGGCCTAACCGTAAAGTGCAACGCAGCAGAAAGTATCTGAGAGGATCTGCGAACACCTTTTTGGACGTGCAGATGCAGTTGTGTTGAAGCTAGAGAAAGGTGTCTCTCTAAAATAGAGAAATAAATAAAAGGACGGGACGATGTCCCTGTCGGACAGCAAATCTTCTAATATGTTTTTATTAATCTTTCTATCATTGTAGCGCTTGTATTTAAACGTTTTATATAATCAAGAGCAATTAAAAAGTTGTGTGAAAAATCACTAATTTTTTTCATCTTGTTTAAGCCTCCGACTCAGTTTTTCTACATATATAATGTATATATATGATGTCCTTTTTATTGTTAATCAACAGGTGATTCCTAATCATTTAGATTTAGACGTATAGTTCCGACTGCAAAAATGTTGCAAACGTTGTTCTTCAGTGTATGATAGTTCTTCTACATATAATTAATAGGTCCTAGGGACGTACAAAAAAAACTTAATTTCGCAACTTTTTAAAATATACCTATTAAAATACTTTTTTAAAATTTATGTACTAATTTTTATTTGATGATAAACAACATTTGAAACATTGTGTTATTAGAACTGTACCTGGTTCAGGATTTAGCTATTAATCAATGATAAGAAATGACATACTCTATGTTGTCCCGACTTTAAGTTCATGACGATTTGATATCAAATAAAGCGACCCTTATGACATCTCAATATTATATTTGAAAAATATTTCATAATATTAAAAGTTACAACAGTAAATGTTTTCTGCAAAATTTACTGCGCAAACAGCTACAGAGTAGTTCAAAAGTAATTCAAGAACAAAAAACTCACTTTTTACTTACTTATACATAGTATAGTCTAAGTCCAGTAATCATTTTAAAAATCGAAAAAAAATTACGGATTTACACGTTTCAGACACTGGAGATTCCGAAAAACATATTTTTAGAGAAAAAAGAATTGTCGTCTGTCCGTCTGTCTGTGTGTCTGTCTTTAAATGCTCTACCTCAAGAACAAATCGGGATAAAGACTTGAAATTCGGTGTGTACTTAATATGTAAAAGTGAGAAGAAATCAATTTAATTTAATTAATCTCAATTATCCGGAACTATTTTTTACGGACTCTCGAAATATTCGTTCTGATATAAGGTATATAAAAATTTTCGAAATTGTTTATTTTAAGGAGGTAGTATAAAATACAATAAAAAAGCATAAATTTTACATAAAGAATGAAGTCGATCGGATAATTAGTTGCAGTCAGTTGTAATCATATTTTTCACATTCTTCAATTTTTTCTGACCCTATATCTCATTCAAATTTCAACTCAAAGATATATTTTAATTGGAAATGAGACGCTTAATCTGACACAGTAAACTGTTATTTCATATGAGTTGTATTTTTGGAGTTATAAGGATGTTTCTTTTACGCAATTCAGTGACAGGGCATTTAAAGTTTATGACGTCATCAAGCCACGATTTTAAACACTCTATCTACCGAATAAATAGAGATAGAGGCTTGAAATTTAGTATGTACGTAGAACGTAATAGTACGACAAAGTTTATTAAATTTCAGAAACTTTAGTTATCCCTGGATAGGCAAATTGTTTACACATGGTGTATTTTCATATTTTATATTATGCATATTCATGATGTGTAAGTATTACGGTGGCCCCCAACAACTAGGTTTGCACTGAATTACTTGAAAAACATGCGAAGTTATTTGTCTGAATGAAAAAACTGTACTGAATTCCGCAATCTGTGGATGAAGCTTCTTTTTCTATTCTTGTTAAAGCGGATTACAGAAGTCCAGAGATAACGTCATCCCGTGTTATCAAGAACATTTGGACATTTCAGCGAACCTGCAGACTAGGGATTATATCTCGCAAAAATTTTCGATATGTTTTTAAAATTTAAATTTGTCACCAAATTCGCCAAATCATTGAGAATGGACAAAGTTCCGTACTAATGCAGATTCCGCCATTTGGCCTATCGATTTTTCCGCATTCTTACCCAAAGCTCAAGCAAAGTTCAGCTTGGTCAATTTCGTCGAAACAATTTATAAAATTAGTAATACATATACACGTGTGTGTACGCGCGCAGAAAGTAATAACAAAATCATTCTACAAAATAATCTGCAAATTGAAAGAAGTACGGGTATGAAAGATAATGATCCAGCAAAGTTATTATATCTGATACATAAATTCGATAACAGCGATATTTGAGGTGAAATTTGGAAGATAGAAATTGAGTATCAAACATGAAAAAAGCCGAATTTTAAAATTGTAAAGTATCAATTAATTGGGAAAAAATGGCACTGACTTCAAGTGAATAAGATATGCCGCCTATGTTCTATAAATGTTCAAAACGGTTAACAATGGCACATTACTATAGTATTTTTAAAAAGTCACACTATTGGATTGCATCTGTGATGACATAATTAGACAGAAATGAATACGCAAATACACGAATTAGAATAGAAAAGCTTAAGAATCAATTAACAAAGACGCTCAGCGCGTAACTATTTATGGTTTATAATTAATTATAACAATGGAAAATATGGACTATACAATCTTGAAAATGATAAAAATGCAAACTTTATTAATTTCCTTTCTATACTTGAATAAATAAAATGTCTAGAAAAAATATTTCAGTATCAAATTGTTTAAATACTGATTAATTATAAAGTTCGAAATGAAATGTAGTAGCAAAACTTTCACCAGAAAATTACTTTATTTATATTGCTTAAACAATCATATAACGTTTAATTCGCTTACGTTTACAAATTAATTGCGAGATAAATAGGATAATAGTTTTCAACATCTTAAAAATCTGTAATCTTTTTTACCTAAGAATCTTAATTGGAACAGAAGAAACATGGGTTAACATCTTGAATATCACACAAATAATTCCTACATTTATTACACAAATAATTTCTATAAAGTAGTAACTTAACTCATAAGACTGCAATTTAAAAACGTAATTTTCAATTATTTTCGTAAGTAGATTAGCAAATGTAAATAATCGTTCGAGACAATTTAAATACGTTTTAAAAATGAAACTAGCAGTAATAAGATACTTTAACACTGTAAATCCACATTTTCCATTATTCATTGAAAAGTATATGTTGTTTTAAATCTTTCAAATAATCATATTTTTAATTTAAAGCACGCTTATTAAATATTGTCTTTTAATTTGAAGTAAATCTTCCAATGACGATCTCAAGAATTTAAATTTTTTTTCTTAGTTACTACAGAACAGTTACTATAGAAATGAGAAAAGCATTAAAGATTTAAAAATTAACGTGAATTCCACGAAAAAATTAATAAAACTTCTTTATTTTGGCATTATGTTTCAACTTGTTATTCTAGCTCTGGAATGCTCGACTTATTTTTAATTATTTTTATTAACAGACTGTTACATTAAGGATCATAAGTACCTAAAAACCGGATATTATTACTTTTTTCAAAATAGCATAAGAAAATCATAATTATAGTATAGCTAAAAAAAGGAAAAAATTATCAAAGAAAATTAGCAGATTACAGGTGTACCGAAAAATATTATTCCAAGCTTAAAATTAAAAACCAAATTTATTAAATTTCGGTACTTTTGAAATATGCTTAAATTGAAATCTGAAAACAAACTTACAATATATTCCCATTAATGTGAACTGACTGGGGCGGTTATAAAATAAGATTAACATAGTTTCGAATTATTAGAGATTTCTGTGGCGAAAGAGATTGGAAATTATAGTTGAATATCAGTCAATTAACAGACAACAAAAAGAAACATACTTTCCCATTCTAATCCTGAATATTGCTCTTATGGATGTTCTCAAATCCAGAAGGTCAACTTTATGACATAAGTTTTAAATCATTTTTGTTCAGAAATGCATGAAACTGACAGGTTTTGTTAATCAGAAACTATGTAATCAAAAGAATTTTCATTTTTTTTTTGTAAATGCAATAGATATTGTCAAAGTGGGTGTTTTGAATCTAATTTCTGGACGAAAGCAGAAAGCCCAGTCAACGAAAGGTGAAACATGTCTTGTCACGTGATCAAAATCGTTTATAACTCGATAGGTAATTTCTTTATCAAAAAATGAAAAATTCTTTTCTATTCCAAATCGCTTCCATAGGGTCTGTTACCTTTAAAAGTGAGTCCATTATTGTGTCAGAAAGTTTAGAGCTTGTTGAACAATGAACTTAAGAACAGCCTTATCTGAACAAATAGTTGAGGCATATGGTGTTCGTGTATCATATCATGATGTTGGCAAATGTCCTAGAAAGGGTATTTCGCTATATACAAAAAGTATTCGAATGCAGCGGTAACTGAATTTGAGCGTAATTTAAGCGATTCATGAAACATTGTCGAATTATTATTTCCTTATCTACACTGTAAAAGGTGACAAATTTTTCTTAATCAACGAAAAATATAATGTGTCCGCGAACAAAAATGCGCAAAACATCTTCTTCTGAGTTACCTATGATTCCGAAGAGTGTTATTTATCTTTAGACACCGCAGAAACATATTTTAACACGACTTAAGCATTTATTAAAACATTTTTTTTATGACAACGATTTTCGGAAACGTTTTCGAGTCGTTTTAAAAGTGCATTAATCTGTTTTCTCAAATCGGAATATGGACTTTTAGAATGCTATCTATTTTGAAATTAACATTTTCAGCTGCGTAATTGAATTTATACATTCAAGAGTTACAAAAGTATAAAAATTTCAATGTTACTGTTAATGTTGACAATTTATAGTGTTTGTCTGCAGAACATGTTTGTTGAACATGAAAATGCTTACTTTAGATTGGATAGTACCCGAAAATATATATTCTGCAGGTTGAGAAAAACTGACTAATACAGTATAAAAAGTACTCGGAAACATTTGCAAAATATCAGTGGCAGCAAAAAAACTTTGTATTTATCAATGCTTCTTTAAATATTAAATATATATATATTGGTTGCTGAGATTTCTATCGTTAAAAAATAATTTTCTTTTTTTTTACATTGTAAGTTACATCCTTTATTAGACGAATCTAATAAATTCCTTCATCGCAAAAAATCATCATATATCTTCATTAATCAGTTCTTTAAAAGTTTCAATATGCTGTCAATGTTTCTTTATGCTCATTCCTTCAAAGTAATAAAATAATCTAGATGTGCTAAGACGCATTTTAGTAATAATTTTGTAGCTATGAAATTCGCCCGAAATATTGAATTTTTAATTCGATAAATTTTTGCATTGGTAACAAGGCGTAAAACCAACAGAGTGAAAAAAATCCCTGCCGGCTCGGGCCTACAGGCGGAGGTAGATTTCGATGTTGAGTACTAAATTCTCCAACAAAACTTAAATCAAGATTAGAGATAAAACCCAGTTTCTTCACAAAGAGCGAGCTGTAGGGAGCTAAACATTTTGTGAAAATTGTAATATACACGAATACACACACACATATATATGGAATAGGTTTAAAAAATGGCTACAAAAAATTCAGAGAACCTTAAAGTGTTAAAGTATGTTAATATTTTCATAGTCGGGTTTTTATCATGTTTTAATACGTTTCTTCAAACTTACATGGCGTTACATATTCACCTGCTGAGGTCCATTATATTTCCAATATGACGCAATATACATATTTTTTTAATTCGTCAAACTATTTATTTTGAGTTTTCATGCTGAAATCTTGCTCTAGGAAACTTATGACGTAATATTCAATTTGTTTTCAATTTGTCAAACTATTTAATTTTGCACGTGAAAATTTTGCAAAAGAAAAGTAATTGTTGTGGTGAGAATTTTATTATTTGTTTTTTTTTTAATTGTTGGCAACTGCTATAACGAAAAACTTTTATTTTTTTCCTGCCATTGCTGTGTAAGAGCTGGTTTTATCAGAATCATGTTAAGACAGTATTCAAAATTTTGAACCCTCCCCATTTCCACCCTCTTGGGCCGATTTTGCCCATTTTCAATCCCCGCCGAGATATTAGCCATCTCAAAGTTGTTGGCGAGTTTGAAGATGATTCGTGCATAATTGCGACTTTTATCGTGCGGACAAAATTTAGTACATACATACATATATATATACTTTTTAGGTGGGGGTGGTTTTGGGTTCCTGGGGTCCCATAATGAAAAGTTATGAAGGAATTTTTCAAAAGTCGCACCATGGTAACGACTGCAATAGGTAGTATTTCTTACGAAATCTACCTAAAAGTGTCCATGTCCAAGACGAGACCCAAACTCCGGTTATAGACAAAGTCCATGTAAAAAGAAAATGAGATAGCTCATTTAGAAGGTGCATAAAATATATTTTATGTACTCCCACAGTGAACCAAATATGTTTCCACATACTTTATCATATTTGTCGTCTGTTTACAGACTTGATTTACTGTGGGAGTGAATAAAATAGATTTTATGCTCCTTCTAAATGAGGTATCTCATTTTCTTTTTACATGGACTTCGTCTGGAATATCTGCATTTATTACTCAAATGGCTGATATAAAATAACAGTTAATCTCATAAGATATCCATTTAAAATTATAATTTTAAATTATTCTAATAAACGGGCTAGGAAAGAGAAATCATAATTCATTCCAAACAATTTAAATACGTCTTTAAAATGATATTAAACGAAATCGAGTACATTAGGAATATGAATCTATATTTTGCATTATTCGTTTCAAAACGCGTTGAAAATAAAAAATTCAATTACTTTTCGCATAAAATTTTTTTAATTTTTAAAAAAGAGTTTGAAGTGTGTGTGTGGGGGGGGGGGGGGGGGCTCGTATTTGAATATTTGAATTTATCACTCCAATGACTGGCATAAAATGACAGTTAATCTCATACGATATCCATTTAAAATTGTAATTTTCAATCATAGTAGAGAAGAAACGAATTACTAAACATAAAAAACCATTATTTAAAAAACAAGGGGTCATTCTGAATATTTGGATTTATTACACAAATCACTGACATAAAATAATAATATCATAAGATACCCATTTAAAATTATAATTTTTAATGAATGTAATAAAAGGACTAGAAAAGGTAAATCGTAATCATTCCAAATAATTTAAAAACGTCTATAAATAAATCAAGTACATTAGGAATATAAATCAACATTTCGCATTATTCAATTCAAAAGATAGTTGACATTCAAAAATTCTATTACTTTTCGTATAAAACTATTAAATTTAAAAAAAGAGTGGGAGGTGGGGAGGTATTATTTTGAATATTTGGATCTATTATTCCGATGACTGGAATAAAATGCCAATTAATCTCATAATATATCATTTAAAATTATAATTTTCAATTATAGAGAAGAAATTAATTCCTAAACATAAAAAAACCTTGTTAAAAAAGGGGGGTCATTCTGAATATTTGGATTTATTACTCAAATGACTGACATAAAATAACAGTTAATTTCATAAGATATCCATTAGAAATTATAATTTTTAATTATTCTAATAAAAGGACTAGAAAAGGTAAATCTTAATCATTCGAAACAATTTAAATGCGTCTTTAAAATGATATTAAAATAAATCGAGTACATTAGAAATATAAATCCACATTTTGCATTATTCAATTCAAAACATACGTTGACATTCAAAAATTCTATTATTTTTCGCATAACAATCTTAAATTTTGGAAAAGAGTGAAAAGTGGTGGTACTATTTTGAATATTTGAATTTATTATTCTAATGACTGGTATAAAGGACAGTTAATCTCATACGACATCCATTTAAAATTAATTTTAAAACATTTCCATAAAAGGATTAGAAAATGTAAACAGTAATCATTCGAAACAATTTAAACAGTCTTTAAAAGGACATTAATAGAAATCGTGTACTTTAGCAATATAAATCTATATTTTACATTATTAATTTCAAAGAATATGTTGATTTAAATATTTAAATAATTTTTCTTTTAATTTAAAATACGCTTATTAAAGTGTCGCATTGTCTAAAATCATTCAAATAAGTTTCCTTTAAAATTTAAAATGAACCGATTAAATATTGCCTTTAAATTTCAATTATTTTTTGTAATAATTATGTCACGCACATTCTAAACGTTTCTGTAAAATAATCACCACAGAAATGATGAAAACATGGAAGATAATTGAAATCAATTTTAACTTCAATGTGAAAATTAATAGATTATTTATTATTAAAAATACCATTAACTTTGAATTCATGCAAAAATATAAATACTTTCGAGATGAATATAATAAAATAATTAATTTTTCAACGTGGAAAATAATAATAAAATAACTAAACATTGTTTAACGTCTGATATACAAAATTTAAAATTTAGAAATATGCTGCAATTCAACAGACAAAAAAGTATAAACTACATAAATACATATACAATTAAAAATGCAAACGTGTCGGGCTAAGTTTTAGCCCATCATCAGTGCAATAACATTCAAATGACCAGAAAACTATATATCATGTTTACAGTTAATAATTACTAACAGTTAAAATCAAATAAGTATAAAAACCATATCAAAGCAATGTTGTGTATTCAGGTGGAACTGCACATGATTCATTAATCGGCGAAATTTGCTGACGAGTGAACACACCTTTAAAAAAAACTCTACTTTTAACGTTAATGCAACTGGATCTCATAACTGTTATATTTGCAAAATCTGGGCTATGGTCGGTATCCAAAAAATGCTGTACACGTTTTAGACTGCAGGCTTTCAGATTTGTAGGCATGTTTATGCTCGGCAAGACGAATGGCACAAGTACGACCAGTTCTTTCTAATAGAACCTAACCCGTATTTACGCATGGAAATCCAAGGTTTCGAAGAAAACCACGAAAACTCCGAAGCGGTAAGGCCGACGGGCGCGATTGGGTTCGAACCCAGCACATTCAGTCTACCAGCTTCGAGAGCAGAACCTCTCAGCCACTGGTGGGGCCCACTTTTATTTGGGCCACCCTCATACAAATATACACAAATAAACGCAACTAAATTTTGTTTTGACAGAGTTTTATCCTTTTAATATATGGAAAAGTATAATAATTAATGAAATAAAATTTTTATTTAACAATATAAATCTTAGGTATTTTTATGAACATATATATTTCAAAATAGAAATAGATATGAAATATATACGATATATGACACAAAAAGATATATGCTTAAAATTTACGATTCCCTAAAGAATGTGAGATCGCTGAATGTTTTCAAAAGGTATCTATGATTCATGCGCAAAGTTCAAATATTATTTACTTGTTTTTCTGAATATTTGGAGCCTAACAGTTTCAAATTCCTTTCGCTTATATTTTTGAATTTCTCAGCTATCAAAAAATTTTCCTCTAAATAATCGAAAGGATATTGTGGGAAGTTGGTATTATTCGATGCTCTTAAAGTAATATTTATTTATGATATATGAGGGTACAAAGAAAACCAAAAGCAATTGCAATTTGTTTGATTTTGTAGATTTTTAAAACTTGGGGATAAAACAGTTAAATAAATCTTTCAAAATCAAATCCAGAGAGATATTTTTTGATAAATTGGGAGTAATATTAATAAAATTTTGAGGATTCTTTTCTTTCAGATGATGGTACAGTAAAAATTGATGCATTCGGAAAGCTGAGAAAATATGTCGAATTGCAACCGATTTTGCATTGAAATAAAATAAATGGTACATTGAAACGGCCAGTGCTAAAAAAGTTTAAACTGAATGCGGTAAAAATTAACTCTTTCTTAAACTGCATTGATAATAGTTATGACTAGTTAGCTAAATGTTAAAGCCTACAAATTATGAAAATATACTAACGTTCCTTAGTAGAGCTTACAGGAATTAAATGTATGTGATATAGAATATATAAATCAACTATACTATTTACAGACACGTTATGTACAGTCCTGGGAAAAAAAGTGATTCCCCCCCCCCCCCCCTCTCACCGGGAGGACATTTTATGCTACACAGATAAAAGTATATTCACCTCTCTCAAATTCTATTACAGATCATTATGTTCATAGCATAATTCCTTAATTTGAACAAGGAAACTTATAAAACATATGAGTAGGTACTTATCTGTAAAATGCTTTCGACTACCTAGTCAAAAACGTACAGTCGTGGAAAAAAAAAAGTAAACACCCCCTACTAACTCCTCAACAAATTATCGTAGACGAAAGTTACTGGTACCGGACGATTGGAAATAAAGTCTACTTTTAAATGGTGTGTATAAAATTTGCTTAGGGGGCCATATACATATTAAAACGAATTCAAACTTCATTTTTTTCAATGGCAGTACCCAAATTTAACGAGATATTTCAAATCTTCGGTTCAAAATATGCTTAGAAAACAAATTTCAAGTCATTCGAATGATAAGTTTTTGAATTATAGACATTCAAAATTTAGTACTTCTAATGTTAAATTACATTTTCATATTTTTATTTATATCTCCTGAAATTATGCTCCTAATGAGCTAATTTTTTGTTTAGCAATAATACTAATATACCCAAACATAAATACGTTGAATTTGCAATTTTTTTAATTTTATGATATGAATTATGAATTATGAAATTAATATTCGAAAAAATTATGAATTGCAACATACAATTTTTTTGATGGATTTAGATTTATTAAGTCCTGCTTTATGGAAATCCCAAATTTCACATTTTTCTTCCAAGTAGTTTTCAAATTATGTTTAAAAAACGGCGAAATGATGGTTTAAGGGGCCGTCTATGATAGAAGTGAGTAAATTTTTGAAATTTATTCTGCTATCCTGTAATTAAACAGGTTTCATTGACGCTTAAACGAGCCTTGATCAAGAAGGCGGCTCTCTCGGTTAACAATCGAGTACCGAACTTCAATTTGGATACAGCCCTTAAAATACGCTCGTTTTAAAATAATTAATTTCTCGGAAACTTATGGCACGAATTGCATAAAAATTTGTTTATAGGCTAATTGAAAGGTGTAGAGTTCATTTATGCTGTCAGAATTGTGTACTGCTATTCAAAACAACAAAGTTATGGTTCGTTTTAATATGTAGATGGCCCCTTAAACAAATTTTATATACATCAATTAAAAGTAGACTTTATTTCCAATCGTTCGGTTTCAGTAACTTTCTTCAACGATATTTTGTTGAGAAGTTAGTAGGGGGTGTTTACTTTTTTTTTCCACGACTGTACAACATTTTTCAATGTCTTCAAACGATTAGTCTTTAAATTCTTAATATTTATATCGGAACAAACTATTTTTCAAAGAAACAAGTAATATAAAAATTTTGTTTTTAAAGTCAATTCCTACTTAGGTCATTAAAGAAAAATTTAATATAATCCCTTAAGCTAATATTAGATTTTGTTGCATTAAAATATCTCAATTTGTTGATTTTCTAAAAGCAAATAGGTTTACAATGGAAGTCTATTTGAATTTGGTGAAATATTAGAGATATCGCCAATTTGGCGTCACTTTTGGTGACTCATTTTGATCGCCAAATTTGAAGATGATATGAAGATGCATTAAATGTTGTTCAATAGCCAATGGCCGCCATTTTGTCTCCCATATAAAATTAAAATTAATTAATTAAAATTTAATTAATGAATTAATATTTGAAAAATCTGTATTAACATCAGTTGTCATCCAGTATAAGTTCAAAAAAATCTATTTCAACTTGATAGGATGAATAATGAGTATTTTATTAACGATTGAAAATTCAAACAAGATATATAAATAAATAAATATAGGGAGAGTGTGAACTAATAGTAGGAATTGAAAAAAGCTTTTCTCTCAATGTTAAATACTGCTAAGTTGTAAAACTCTCTCCACATCTCTTTTACACATTATTACCTTTATCTTTAACTAATTTTTATATATTATTTTTATTACAAATCAAATACAGAATAAAGACTATTGAAATTTAAATGGCAGTCGATGCATACTTAATAGTTTCAGTTCAATTTCTTTTATGAATGGATTAAATATTTTTTGATATTTTTTCAATTTTATATTACATAAAACAAGCGTAGGCGTTTTGAAATTCGGTTTATAATATTTATAGCGAATCTAAAAAAATCATATGCAAATAACCAGCTAATGCTGCATTATGTTTTCGAATGCATTTAGAAAACTTTCTTTATTTTTGATTTTTTGTGGAATGGATAGTGTATTTACACGAGAGTTTTATTTTATTTTAATGCTTTAGATATTCAAATGAAAATATACATTACAATATGCAGAAAACACATTTTAGTGTCTGACATTTCAAAGAGTCTTTATATTGCTTTTGAAAAATAATTAGTTATAGAATTCATACATTCGCGGAATCTCTCAAAAGATGTTTATTGTGATTTATTTTTTAAAACTTTCCAACAAAGTTGAAAAAAAGCGTATGAATTCAGTTTGTCTGTCCGTGTGACCATCTGGCCGTCTAGCCGTCTGTCTGTTTGCTCACACTCTAAATTGCGTAAATATACTAGAATTTTCATACAGTTGATATATGTTATTGCTGTTTATCATGGCATGTTCGGTATTGAATAGGAGGTGTGTAGCGTTAACGGTTCATTTACAGGGACTCTCAAAAGCTATCCGTTACATTATGATCAATGGAGAAAAGTCGTTTACACAGTATTATAATGACATTACGCTATTTCAAATGTACTGAAATTGATACAAATCACTGAATTTCACTACAAGATTATTACTATCCAATAGGTCATTCATAACATTTGTCGTTCATTTACAGGGATACACGAAATAAATCGGTTATAGAACTGTCTTTGAGCAATAATTGCTGGAAGGGTAATTTCAATTTCGGTATGCCCCTTTTAAATTAAACAAATTTTTTCCATGTTACTTGTTGTGTATAAATTCTGTACCTCATATACAGTGCTGCACAAAAAAATTCGCTTACAATTCTCCGTATTAGCGGAAATTGCTGAATGTGAATTTTAAACTCAAGTATTTATTTCCAAACTGAACTAAATTTTTGCATGCATGTATTTAATAGATACAAATATATATATATATATATATACATTGAAAAATCCAAATTCATATAATTTAAAACACGTAAAAAACATCTAAAAAACTGTAACTAAAACAATAATTAACAAAACCAAGAGTAACTAAGAAAAAACTAAATATGAAGACAAGTGGCAAGGCTTATGACTTGCTCTGCAGGTTTAAACATGTTTTATGTGCACAACATTCCCCCTCACTTGCCAAGACCAAACAAATAGAAATTGAAAAAATGAAAACCACAAACTAACCCAAAGCTGTCAAATGAAATCCGTGGATATCCTCACTGCTAAACTATTTTCGATAAGAATCACGTATCGATATATCACCATCATCGAACAATTCCAATGTTTTATGTCGATAGCTTTTCCTCTTGATAAAATTGAGAGTTAAAACATTCAGAAAATGTATTGGGTAATTTTGTTTACTGGCGTTTATGTAAAAGTTAAAAATTTCACCAACCAATTTATCAACATTTGAACACAAATTTGCAATACGGTTTAAACCATTTAAATATATATTTCTAAAAATTGAAACATGCATGTTACTATTAAAGTTTAATATTTTTATTGTATCAAAATCAAAATATTTTCTTTTATCATAAATACTATTTACTAAAATTCCGTTTATAATTTCCAATTTAAGATCCAAATAGTTGACGGTGCTTTGATTATCCGAAGCAATCTTTAAATTTAAAGTGTCTGGATAACATTTAAATTGATAAATTTCTTTATTGTTATTCAGCTCAACCACCAAAACATCATCTATATACAGGTGGTTATCAAAATAATGGAAACACTTGTGAATGAAAGGGACATTTAAGAATTCCCTTCGTAAGCAGATTTTTTTAAATATAAAAAGTACATGTATTAGGTAGTATGAGAGAGCTCTAGAAGAGTTGTCTACGTTTTGATTTTTTTTGTCAGAAGCGTAAAATGTCAGACCTCACAGATTTTCAAAGAGGCCAAATTGTAGGAGCCCGACTAGCTGGAGCAAGGGTGACCGAAATATCCCAGCTTATAGGCGTTTCTAGAGGTACGGTGTCTAAAGTCATGACAGCATACACGCAGCGCGGAAAGACAAGCTCAGCAAAGCAAAATAGTGGACGGAAGGAGAAGCTGAGTGAAAGAGACCGACGGGTATTGAAGCGGATTGTAATGTCTAAAAAGAAAACAACTGCAGCCAAAGTGACCGCAGAGCTCAATCAGCATCTGGATTCTCCAGTGTCAACAATTACAGTTCGGAGATACCTTCATAAAGAGAACATTTACGGCAGAACAGCAATTCCCAAGCCACTTGTCACAGATGCTAATGCCAAACGTCGTGTAGAGTGGTGCCACAACTACAAAACCTGGTCGATTGATAAGTGGAAGACTGTTATATGGTCAGACGAATCATCTTTCACATTGTTCCCCACAACAGGACGGGTACATGTCTGGAGAACACCTGCACAAGCGTATGGTCCTGATTGCCTCCGTCCAACTGTCAAGCATGGAGGTGGATCGGTCATGGTATGGGCAGCCGTGTCATGGTTTTCTGCTGGTCCAATCGTAACCCTGAAAGGAAGGATCACTGGGGAGAAGTATAGAGAAGTTTTAGCTGACCAGGTCCACCCCATGATGCAAAATTTGTTTCCTGCAGGAGATGGAATTTTCCAGGATGATAATGCCCCTATTCATGCAGCCAGAGTTGTCCAATCATGGTTTGATGAACATGAGGATGAGGTGGAACATCTACCTTGGCCCGCACAGTCCCCAGACCTCAACATAATCGAACCGTTGTGGTCTATTTTAGAGCTTTCTATCCGGAATCGATATCCTCCACCGGCATCTCTCACGTAACTTTCACAATATCTCCATGAAGAATGGAACAATATTCCTCTAAACACTATTCAGAATTTGCATGATTCGATTCCCAGGCGAATCCAAGCTGTATTACATGCCAAAGGCGGTCCTACAACATATTAATAAAGAATTCCTTCAAAATCTAGGGTGTTTCCATTATTTTGATAACCACCTGTATCTGTATATCTTTAAATCTTTTTCCAACACTAAACCGGCTTCATATGTAAACAGATAAATATCTGCAAGGATGGAGCTACAACTGCCCCCCATTGGAATACCTCTCACTTGTTTATATATTTGTTTCCCTTCAAACAGATAATTTTCGCAAACAACAAATTGAAATAAATCGGTGAATAGTTCAATACTAATATCCTACTCTTTAGATTTCTTGAAAAAATCCATTACTCTGTACTTCACACACACACACACATATATATATATATATATATATATATATATATATATATATATATATATATATATATATATATATATACATATATATATACATATATATATATATATATATACATATATTTATATATATATATATATATATATATATATATACAAGTCTGATCAAAGAAATCGGGTAATTTTCTGACTGTAGATTTTTAATTGCTAAAATTGAGATTTCTAATGTGTTATGCGTTTCTAAATGGTTCAGTTGGAGATCCTATTTCAATTTATTAAACGGTGCAGTTTTTTTACAGTATTCTGAATGCGTTGGAAAGTGTTTCATAATCTATGCTGGACGCATGATTTTTATTTCTTGTTTTATATTAAATTTATCGAAAATAGTATCATAAATAAAGTTCATTTAAGTATGCCATTCATTTTAAAACCAAAATTTCACTTCGATTCTCAATAGAAGAGAAACAATTTAAAGTGGAGGATGTTATAATTGTCTTTAAATAGATTTTTTCTTAATTGAAGACTCGGTGTTCATGATTCAGTTAAAAACAAGAACGAAAAATCATGCGTCCAGCATGAATGTCCAGCATCGATTATGAAACACTTTCCAACACATTTAAAATACTATAACAAAACTTTGGTGACTGCGGTAAAAGATGTTAACACATAGCACGGTTAAAAATTGCCCTGTGCAGAAATCACCTCCGATAAATGGAAACGTACTTTACATCTTTTGCGCAGCCCTGTATATTATCTATAGAATTCATTCACGCCACGAAATCTGCAATATATATATATATATATATATATAGTTTAGTTTAAAATATCGCACTACAACTGAAAACGCACTTCCAGTAATTATTGTTCATAAGCAGTACTGTAGCCGAATTCTTTGGTGTATTCCTGAAAATAAAAATAAATTCTACGCACTTCATATTCTACAATTATAACCTTGTAGTACACCTCAGTTATATATATATAAATTTCACTATGTTTAACACGTTGAATGCCAAGTCTATTTTGTCTGTCTTTCCGTTTGGGCCACGAAATAAGATTCCTCTTACACAATCTATAAGTGTCAGTCACCGATAACTGACGCGGCCTAAACAGAAAGTCCAGTGTCAGTCACCGGTGACTGACGTGGCACTCAACGTGTTAATATAGTGTAATATCATTAAAATACACGGCAAGCGCTTTTTCAGCATTGACCGTAATGTATGGGGATTCTCTCGAGTGTCCCTGTAAACGAACCGTAACTGCTACACAATTTTCAATACTAAACATGCCATAGTAAACCCCAATAACATATATAAATTTCATGGCAATCTGACTATATTTACGAGTTACAGTAGGGATAGACGGCAAACAGGCAGACAGACAAACCTAGTTCATAAACACTTTTCAACTATGTCGAAAACTGTTAAAAAAGAGAGAGGTGATAATTCTTTATATCGTAAAGATGAACTCTCTAGAGATTTTTATGTATGTCAGTGTTTTAAATTATCAATTGTAGTTAACAATTCATAGACTTCTCAAAAGCAGTAACTGCAACTAAGTATTGTTTACAGTAATTTGAAAAAAATAAAAATAAAAATTCCTTCAAAATTTTCTGTGAAAACCACGCATTTTACAATCATATTATCAGTTTCTTGAAAAAAATTAATAAAAATTCATTTAAAACTTTCTGTGAAAACCACACACTTTACAACTATTTTATCAGTTCCATGAAAAAATTTTAGTTTTAGAATAGCTTTTGCTATAAAAATTGTTTTCGTAACTATATTTGAGATAAACTCTTGTTTAAACTTTCCTTGACTCTTGAAATATCCGCATACACAAATCATATTTGACATTAAAATTTCTCTTCAGTTTCTATGACATGTTTCTCATTTAAACAATATGCAAAATAACCATGCACTTTATCATAACTTAATAACTTCGAGTCATTTATCTTACGGTAGAAAAATGCGTTACTACTTGTTCCGTTATGACTTCTTTTTAATCACAGATGTTTCTAACTTACAATTTCGCATGTTTATACTCCGAATTAATTTCTTAGTACGAGAAGTTGGTCTTTTCTCTGACATTTAATAAAGTGTGTTCTTTGACTATTGTTAAAATTGCCTCGCTAATAATACAATTTTATAGCCTGTATATTTTCCAAAAAACAAAAATTATTATTTATTTAAATTTAAGTAACGTCTCTCGAAATAACTCTGCTACAAAGCTGTTATTTAATATAAAATTTCAGCTAACGTTTAAAAATGTTTTTAATAAATAATTTTAATTATTTCACACATGACAAAGTTAAAACAATTAATTATTTTATTTAAAAATTATTCATCAATACTAATACAATATTATGATGCAAGGAGTTTCAAAATGGAAGTGCATATGAATTAATCAAATATTAGCAACAATAAATGATAATATATTTCAATTTTGGCATGTTAGTGTAAATTAACTATTACACACACATACATAACCCTTTAAGAACCGATGTATTTATAAACAAAGCTAGTCACGCCTGTAGGAACTAAAACATGGACTGCAATCGCTACCTGTTGATAAAAAATTATACTTTACTCTATCTGCAAACCTGAACTACCGTTCTATTCGAGTTTTTATTACATACGACTCAGAAGCAAACATTTAAATGAATGTCTAACCCGCACGATCGTGCGGGTTGGGTCTTAAAGGGATATGTAATCAATAAGTATCGTTATCACAAACAAAAACAAATACACATTTATATGAATAGCGCCAAAATGCTGCAGTGAAACACAAAAATTGAGAATAAACAAGCATAAGAATATTTTAGGTCTGAGCTAACACTCCCCTCACAAAACCAGAAAATACGAAATATAACAAGTTCAAAAGTTCAAAATTCAACAAGGAAACATAGAAAGCCAAACAAACAAACAATAAAACAAGCTGCGGCCTCATTGGCAATGAATTGTATTTTAAAAGCAGCCGAGCCTTAAAAAAGTATATATTGAATATGCATTAGTGGTAGTGTAAGTGATTTTCAGGCAGAAGACTGTATATCAAAATCAAAATGTTAAACTACATATCAAATGTTCCCCACCGGATCCTACGCCGCAATATTGAAGGAATGTCTCACCTGGAACATAGTAATAGATGAAAATGATGTTCGTTGAAAAAAACCGCACTCTAGAAACTGAGCCACGTTGCAACATCAAAAAATAAAACAAACTAAACAAAGAAAAATCAATCTCCCAGCAACTAATCCAAATTTATACCAGGTCTGTTGCCAATAAACACAGCATATCATCATACAACGGTCCTTATACAAGCTCTAGGCAGTATGTGTAATTTACTGGCGTCTAAAAGCAGGAAAGAAGAATTTTTGTAATATAGATTACTTTTAGAATAAAATTATTCCTTTTAAAACAGGTGTTTAGTTGTACAAATTCTAAAAAATATATATATATATATTTGACTAATAATCTAGATACGATTATGAATGCTGGAGGACCAGTGAACAAGCTGGTTAATGTTAAATGGGAAACTACTACGTTTATCGTAAATTCAAATGTGTACTGTATTTTCAATTAAAATATTTCAACCAGGATAGTCAGCCACCAAACCATTATCATTAGTTTTCTTTAAAACAAGAAATTCGGGATAAATTCCTTGAAAAAATTCATTAAAGTCAAAATTTAAAACAATCAAAACATCAATCTACCTATAACCGAGGAAGCGAACATCAGCTGTTTTAATATTATAAACTCATAAAGAACTACAAATAGATTAGTAGTTAGCAGCTGTAGATGAGTAACTGGTATCCATTCCAATTTCATTAATTTGCAAGTATATTTTAGACCCTTTATAAACATAATTATTCAAAAGAAAAAAAAGACATAATTTATGAAACAAGTTAGCTAAAAATCTATAACATGTAAAACCAATTCCATTGTTTTTAAGAGTGCCTCCGTTAAGCTATGAATAGGAAAACTGGGAATAAATTTTCAAAATCATAAGTTTGGATAGAATGAATGCTACTACTTTTAAATTTCAGCAATTTCATAACTATTAGAAATAATACAGAAATAATTACTGTCTTCAAAAGCTTTAAGGGGGAAATTTGCTTTTTTTTGATAGAACTAATCGATTTTTCTTTATTTAGATTTTTCTATTCCCTATAGTTTGTAGATTATCCGCGTACAACGATTTGGCCGAATTTGAAGTGTTTTCATAGTTATTTAGTGCTTTAGTTGCAACGCGTACGTAGGCTTACTCTGTTTTAGATCCACTATAAACGCATATTACGCAAAATGACTTTTTTCAAACTGGGTGGGATCAAAAGGCAAAAAATAATTAACTGATCTTGCTATTTTTTTTAATTTAAAAATGATATAATTTATTGGAGCTTGAGCCACTTTCAGCGATTTTTATAAATTATAAATGTATTTAGAATCACGCCAAAGTGCGTAAAAAGAGGTCAGAAAAAGACCTTTTTTTTCAAATCGCTGCCACATTGTTGAATTTCAACTTTTTGATCTCAAAGTAGTTGAAGCTCCAGACAATATTATCTATTTTTATAATCCTTAACGGAAATTGATTGCAAACGAGTATGGCGAATTATCGGATCCCGCCCAATTGTAAGGTCACGGCTCGCAAGATAGGGCATCCAGCCACGCAACTCGAGTCACATCAAAAAATTTTTATTTAAGAAATTTTTGAAATGTTCTTTAAATGCTAACTAATAACATCCAAAAAGCCCAGAGCTAAAGACTTCATTCTTATTCCAGAAGAAAATTGCTGTTTTATATATCTTGAGTTAAATCCGATTTGTTGACAAGCGAACACTATTCGTCATTGTCGTATTCCACCAAACATCAACTTTGATATCATTTTCTGAAAGAAAATGGTTACTTTTATACACTGTAAAAAATTGCTGCAGTAATTTTACTGCAGCAGAAATTCCAGGCAAAGGCAAATACGAACTTTGCTCGTAGATAAACAGGGCTTTGCCATTACATAAACGGGTTTTGCCCGTAAAATAGGAAGAGAGGTGGGTTGATGAGCGTTATTTTTCACCCATCATGTACGCGAAGAAAAAGTTTCGGATTCCGAAATTTTTCTAATGTCTTTGTAAACTTAAAGATATGTATTTTTTTTTATAATATATGATTATAAATGGATATTTTATTTATAAATGATAAATAAAATAGTAAGTCATAGAAATTATAGCCCAAAAATAGCGTGTTTCAGCTTTTTCCTACATTTTTGTTGTTTTCTTTATCTTTGAATTAAAAAATTTTAAAGAAATGTTCCATGATCCAAATTATTTTTGATTTGCAATGATACTACTCTTTATGAGCTTTCATATGAGCATTATTTTATTTTGGTTCAGTGTGCGCTTCTACCTATTAGAGAAAAACATATTTAGTGCGAGTATCATAGACTTCTCAAGGCGAGTATCAGCTGCACCACTTTCGGAGCGTGTTCAGATTTCTTTTGCCGCGTTCTTAAAATTTTTACGTAGTTCAGATGTCAATGTTGTGTTCTAAAACTATTTTTGTAAATATTTAATAATAAATAATGCCTGGAAGGCAGTGTGATAGTTGTAAAACCTGGCAAAAAACAAATTGTCATTTTCGTATCTGTTCTAACAGAAAAGTTATATAGATATTTAGAAGTTCTAAAAACTGCGATTTACAGATGTGTTCTAATGCAGATCATATGCATTTCGTGTGCTTCGGACTCGAAATACTCCTATTTCTTCTTCTGTGCTAAAAATATGAGATTGTGCGTGAACGATTACTGCCGACGGAATCACACACCTATACATTTATCAATACCTCGTTGTCACTACTCTAATACATGTTATATAATATGTAAACGTAAGAACTGCCTCGTGACTGTACTAAAAGCAGCTCAAACTCTAGCCTTTATAGAAACTGGAAACCATATTTCGTCAGGAAAACGATGCTGTAAAACTCATATTACGGGATTGGTATTCTGTGAGCAGGCTCTGCAAGATTTACGTCCTGTAAATGAGAATACATCAATGTATGAAAGAGATATTTGAAAGTCTTTTAAACAATATCAGAAAGGTAGCAAAGAAGAGATTTCTTGATTTTAACACACCGGAATAGCTTCCTGAGTCCGATTATTATACTCTCATGGGTATATCCATGTCTGATTTTAACTATATTTTTGAACTAGTGTTCCTCGAAAAAGAGGTCATCTTGACTTGCTTGGCAGTGTTACTTCTAAAGCTTTGAACTGGTCTGTCTAATGGTATTAAGAAAGAAAAACAACGTAAAAAAGCACAAATAGAAGTATGACTAGAAGCATACTTCTATTTGTGCGTTTTGACGTTGTTTTTCTTTCTTAGTATATTGGCACAAAGTACAAACCTCAACCGCCTCATTATGGCTCTCTAATAGTGTTTTGTCCACATAATTCAATATAAGAAAAATATTAATAACGTCTTCTGTGCTATGTGCACGCAAAAAGCGATTTGTACTAAACTAACTGATGCGTAACTTCAAGATTTTCCACGCCTAATTTGGGATAAACTGCGACAGTTACTTCTTGGAATATACCAACTTAAACAAAACCAATCTTACACTCAAGAGCTCTTAAATTAAGAAGGTATTTACAGTCTATACATAAATCGTGGGAATGATTCTGTTCTTCGAGTTCTGTTATGATCATGACTCACAAGTGCTAAAAAAGTTTAACATTTGGATAAAAACAGAGCGAATCAATATCGCACAATGGTACTGTCAATGTAAAGTACGCGCAAGGGTCATGTGGTGCTGTGCACGTGTCGCTTCCCTATTATGCTTTCTGGCTTCCTGCCGCCACAACTCAACCGAAAATTTAAAAAACAAAACAAAAACAAGCCTTGAATATGCTCATACACTCAAGACGCCGCCGCTGGATGATCCGGTAGTGATTCAGGTGAAGAAAGCAAAGAGGAAGACTAATCTAAAACACATTGCCAAAAGTGCCTGAAACGTATAATTATTTTCGGTTATCGATTATTTCCGATACTTCATATTTTTAAATAATAGACCTAATAAGCTCCATTCATCTTTTAATTTTGCATTTAGTATTGAATTTACTATTGATTATATGGGTTAAAACTAATGACAACAGTGTTTATGCTCATTAATGTACATAATATTTACTTAATTATAAATTTTATTTTTCCCATCAATTATAGAACTTGCATTCAAAATATTTTTTTTTCTTATTTGTTATGAGGTATACTAATGAAATAAATGTATGTCACATCAAGGGGCTGATTGGCGAAAATTGGCACTTATTAACCCACGATTCAACGATTATGTAAATTAAATTTCAAATCATTCGGCTGGGTAGATTTGCGCTGTTATATGCGGACAGACGGACAGATCAGATGACGATAATAAGTGGAACATATTTATATAAATACGGCATTTCCCCATAGACCATAATGTAATGGAATACTTTTGAATGTCTCTATAAATAAAAGTTGAATGTTACGTACTTTATTTTCAATACCGAAAGTGGCATAATAAATCTGAATAACATATATCAATTACAGAGCAATCCAACTGTATTAATGTAAGTTAGAGTTCGGACAGACACACGGACAGACAAACCGAATTCTTAAACACTTTCCACTATGTTGGAAAGTGTTTAAAACGCATAATAGGTTGAAATTTGACTTTCAGAAATTTATACCAAAAGAAGGTAGTATACTCGAATACTTTTGTACAGCCCTATATTTTACCTATTATCTTTATATACATGCCACTGTTTAGCTAAATTTAATTAAGACTAAAACCGGCTTAAATTTCGTGAAATCGCACTTCCACAGATGCACTATCTTGCATAGACGTAGACGGCCATGTATCTAATTCTTTGTGTGTCCCTGTATACCATTTTTTCTATATTCTACAAACATATTTAGGTATACTAAAAGTAGCTCAGCGTAAAAATACATACCTAATTTAAAAATCACCTTTAAGCTATTTTCGTTCATACTCTGTTACCCTTACGTATTCTTTTGTGTTATCCTGTTTATGATCTACATTTACACACACAACGTAATATGCAAAATTTTAGTTAAACTTAAAAACTAACTTCTCACAACTAAAAAAGCACTTCCAGCAATCATCGCTAATATGCAGTATTTCAGGTACAGTATAATATCCAAAATATTTTGTGTGTCCCTGTAAATACTATCCACTTTCTATTTTACAGGAAGTAACTTGTAGTAAATCTCAACAACGTATATCAATTCCATTATATGTGAAATAGTTTAACATAATTAAAATATGCCGCAAACAATGTTTTCCCCTATACCGTTAGGCAACGGAATTCTTTTGTGTGGCTCTGTAAATGGAAAATAAATATTTTTTGCACCGCATATTGTACTGAACATATATTTTAGTGCACTTTATCAGTGCATATCAATTTCATTCAGTTCGAAAGGCTGTAACACCGTTAAAATGCACTTGAAATAATTTTTTTTCCCATTGACCGTAATGTAACGAAAAACGTTTGACTGTCCCCGTAATTAAACTATCCATCTGATTTTCATAAAATTTTAAATGACTCCACAAAATTCTGTAACGATTACAGATATTAAATTTCAGACTATTCGGTTGGGTATTTTTTGCTCTGTTATATGCGGACAGACGAAGAGACAGACAGACGGACCGAACGACGACTATAGGCGCTACGTATTTATATAATTACGAACGCACCTAAAAAGGATTCATGCATGCGTAGTATTATGTCACATACAAATAAGGTTTAAATATTTTGTTTTTATAATAAAGATTAAAGTATTTTTAAGGCATAAATTCTTTAAAATATAAAATAACTTAAAATTTTGTAATACAGATTTGAACAAAAATGAATCCTTAAGATGCCAGTTACTGGGGGTTTAAATCTATGTCTTTTTTTATTATTATCTGTGTGAAAACAATAAGCTTGCGAATTGAAGAAATTTTATAACCTCCTCGATTCTGAAGTATCACATGTAATACTTCCAAACCGAGGAGGATATAAACTAAATTCTTTGATTTTTTTACATTTTTACTTTACTTCTATATAGCTGAATGTTTTTGGCTTTGGAACAAAACCAATAAATGGCAGCACTGATGTTTATTTCCTCCTAAAATAAATATTATCATCTGAGTTTGAAAAAAGCATTCCAGACAGTGTGTCCAAGAAAGTAAGAAAATTTTACATTTAATTAACTTAAATGCGTTACAAGAAACAAATTTGAGAATTTGTAAATCATTCAACATCGGCCTTTAATTTGTTGCTGCGTAATTTAGGTTATTAACAATTAAATCGGTATTTTAAGGGTGTTAGTTCTTTAATATCCGTAATTGTGAACCTAAATTACCAGCCCCCTAGTGTAGAAATTTCAGGAAAAGGGCTCATTCTGTCATCTATGGTGTCTTTTTTTTGTGCAAAAACAATTAATGTGTATTTGCAGTGTTATTTTCCCTTCGGGTCTGAAGAGGTTAAGCGCTCTTTAATGTTGAAATAGGTCAAAGTAGCTCAGTTAAATAAGTTTTAAAGATCAAAATCTATACATAGCAATTTAACCACGTTTTGCCAGCATATACAGGAGTAGGTTATGGTGTACAGTCTTCAATCATTTCTCAAATTTGTCTAATTTTTTAATGAATTTTCTCAAACTTTTATTGAAGTAATCTTTATCTTAATGGAGATTTAATTTATATTTTGAATTTTCTTATTTTCTCTTATTTTTGACAATTCAAAACCGCCCAAATAATATTAGTTACAAGTACTTTAAACAGAAATATATATATTCGCACGTTGTAAAGAGAAAAAAACATTAAAGTAATTAAACTATTACACGTGAAAAGTTTTTAGTGACGAAAAATGGGTTACATATAAAAATGATGTATTTAAAATGATTTTTTTTAATGGAGAGAATTAATGTAACAGCAGGAATCACGTGGCGTAAAAGCATTGACTAGTGTGTGTGTTCGTTTATATATTTCATCAATGAATGCAGGACAGAATTAATGTAACAGCAGGAATCACGTGGTGTAAAAGCATTGACAAGTGTGTGTGTTCGTTTATATATTTCATCAATGAATGCAGGGCAGAATTAATGTAACAGCAGGAATCACGTGGCGTAAAAGCATTGACTAGTGTGTGTGTTCGTTTATATATTTCATCAATGAATGCAGGACAGAATTAATGTAACAGCAGGAATCACGTGGCGTAAAAACATTGACTAGTGTGTGTGTTCGTTTATATATTTCATCAATGAATGTAGGTATATGTACTACACGTAAAATACTTTAGGTTTCTTTGTACTAATTAGCATGCAATAAATACGTATTAGAATGACTTATTAATTAAAATAAATAGTTCTCAAATAGCATTAAAACTACGCGCGAAGTTGCATTAAAAGGTAGAAAAGAATTTATGTATAATCTATACCTGTTACAGAATATATTTAAAACGGAAAATATATAAACGTCAAATATAGACCTAAATTTTCAAACACAGTTCTTTTCAATGGCGTGGTTCTCAATGTTATTTATTCTCAAGCAGACGAATTTTTGTAGCCTCGAAAACAAAGAAAGAGCTACATTTTTTACTTAGCAATTTTAAATAGAGTAATTGATCTTAGTTATCAATCACGAAAACAGCCGTCAGATGTTGTGATAGTGGTAGATGCAGCAATGTGAACTGAACAATTCCCCAGTCAAATAGAAATGCGCAGTAACTCGATTTCGGGAGATCTCCTCTGTTCGTGATAATATCATTCAATCATCCGTAACCGTATAATATTTTTAAATCAGAGTAAATTAGCCTATCTTTAGAGGTTGCGAGATCTGAACGAGGACTGGAGAGCGCAACTCGTAAGGGCCAGACCCCCCTAGTAACTCAAAAACTACTTGTCAGAACTAACCGCAATTTCGGATTAGCATAGTTGAAGATTCTAGAATTTCATTCCTGTTGAAAAATTAAAAAAACAATTCATAAATTTTCGATAATTAATTTTAAAAATATACATATTTAAAGTTGTTTTCGAAAGAAATATGAACTTTAATCTATAACATTTTAAACAGAAATAAATTTCTTTGAGCTTCAAATATTTACATCCAAAGCTACAGATGTTTTTAAAAAATAGTTTTTGAATTATGCTGTTAAATTTACTTGCATTGTAATCTGCTTTGCAACAATTAGAAATAATTCTAACCTTCATATTTCCTAAATTTGACCAAATGACTTCTCATTTGGTATTCGAAGAGAAACTACACCGAAAAATCTAAATATGCTGCAAAAATCGGATGCTCGTATTGAAAATTTCGTATTGAAAAAGTTTGGTACCAATTCAGTATGAAGCCTAAGCTTAATTTTCAACATAAACGTAAACTTAAGCTTTTTTTTTAACATATTTTTTATGTCAAAGCAAGCCTAAGCTTTAAGGAAGCCTGTGCTTATTTTTAAAAACAATTTAACATAAACATGTTATTTTTTAATACAAAAAATTTTAAACAATACCCTAAGCTTTTTTTAAACATGAATTGAAAGAAGACATTATTCCAAATCAAATGGCTAATTTCGTTTTTTTTTCTGCTACTGTTTGGCGATTGAATTTTCTGAGATACATAGAATTTTTTATACCAATCATACATTAATGATTTAAACTTAATTAGTTAAAGAATTTTTTGCTCTGTTAACAGCTCGCAATTTTAAAGAACTCATTTTTGCAGATAAAATGCTCGAAATTGACGACGTTATTTTTTATGTTCGTAAGAATCGAAGAGCGTTTTTTTCTCTCGTAAATGAAATATGTGTAGATTAATGATCCACTGCTCTATCACGATGACGCATTCAGGACAGTAGCGTTCCGAAAATCTAAATAAAACGCTATCGTTGACAGGAATTCATCCACTTTATAAAAAAATGGAAAACGCCATTCGATATCCATCCTTGTATTTAATTCGATTGCTATCTAGTTATATTTCTTAATAAGAATGGAAACAAATTTTATGTAATTTCAGATGAAAATGCATTCATGAATGTATTAGAAAATAGTCAATTTGTATTTAAGAACAGCCTATATAAAAAATGCGTAAGTAGTAAGAGTAAAATTTTTGCAATCATTTTATGTTTAAAATAAAAGGAATCTGCATCACACCAATTTAAATGAAATGAAAAGTTCCATCTCAAAGGAAATTTATTACAACTAATAAGTACGTGCAAGTCAAAATAATTGTCCTCATTTAATATCACAATACCTTTATTGTAAGCAATGACAGAAATAAACAATTTGAAAGCATATTATAAAAATGGTTGAAGTTGTGTTTGAGTATTTTATAACTTTTACACCATACTTCCTTAGTCAAACAGACAACATCTAAACGGTATACTTTATTTCACGCCAGACACCGTGAAATATAGTAGTAGTCACTGATGTCAAGCATCTGTAACAAGTTGTGACATGAGTAATATATGTTGCATATCCAAATAACTGTTACCTGTATTTTTGCGTCATCGAAGAAAAAAAGATTTTACAAGTTTTGCTTTTCAAATCGCACCGAAAAAATTTGCTTTTGATGAATCCATATAGCTAAATAATATAATATAGCTAAAGTAATTGCCCTCATTTAAAATTACAATACCTTTATAGTAAGCAATGACAAAAATAAACAATTTGAAAACATATTATAAAAAAGGTCGAAGTTGTGTTTGAGTATTTTATAACTCTTACACCATACTTCCTTAGTCAAACAGAGAACACCCAAACTGTATACTTTATTTCACGACAGACACTATGAAATATAGTAGTAGTCACTGATGTCAAGCATCTGTAACAAGTTGTGACATGAGCAATATATGTTACATGTCCAAATAACTATTACCTATATTTTTGCCTCATCGAAGAAAAAAAAAGACTGTACAAGTTTGCTTTTCAAATCCCACCAAAAAATTTTTCTTTTGATGAATCCGTATATTTAAATAATATAATATAGCTAAAATAATTGCTCTCATTTAAAATTACAGTACCTTTATTGTAAGCAATGACAGAAATAAACAATTTGAAAACATATTATAAAGAAGGTCGAAGTTCTGTTTGAGTATTTTATAACTCTTACACATTACTTCCTTAGTCAAACAGACAACATCCAAACTGTATACTTTATTTCACGCAAGACGCTGTGAAATATAGTAGTAGTCACTGATGCCAAGCATCTGTACCAAGTTGTGACATGAGCAATATATGTTACATATCCCAATAACTGTTACCTGTATTTTTGCCTCATCGAAGAAAAGAAAGACTGTACAAGTTTGCTTTTCAAATTGCACCGAAAAAATTTAATTTTGATGAATCCGTATAGCTAAATAATATAATAAAGCTAAAATAACTGCCCTCATTTAAAATTACAATACCTTTATTGTAAGCAATGACAGAAATAAACAATTTGAAAACATTAAAAAGTAAAGCTTTGTAAAAAATCACCATAAAATAAAACAAAACATAGGACGCGTTTTGAGCTAAAACTATTAACAGCTAAAAATATTAATTTTTATTTTAGGTGATTTTTTACAAAGCTTTATTATTTTAATAGTTCCATATCGCCAGTTTTCGGTGCTGTTTCGCTGAATTTGAAAACATATTATAAAGAAGATCGAAGTTGTGTTTGAGTATTTTATAACTCTTACACCTTACTTCCTTAGTCAAACAGAGAACATCCAAACTGTATACTTTACTTCACGCCAAACACTGTGAAATATAGTAGTAGTCACTGATGTCAAGCATCTGTGCTAAGTTGTAACATGAGCAATATATGTTACATATCCAAATAACTGTTACCTGTATTTTTACATCATCGAAGAAAAAAAAGACTGAACAAGTTTGCTTTTCAAATCGCACCGAAAAAATTTACTTCTGATGAATCCCTATATCCAAGGTGATTCACATAGAACAATTAAAGAGCTTAGATGATAAAGGTGGTAAGTAACACAATAATCATTTCAAGAAAAAGAGCTGTAATATCTATTTGCGTTTACTGTCAAATCCCTCCTCTATAAATTGAAATCTCTGGGAGTATTAGATTTTTCAAGTAGTAGTTTAATTGATGGTAGAGGATCATTGATTATCTTCAATCATATGATTAATTCAATGTTTTTAGATTTGTGACACACCATCTTTATCATCTGAGCTCTTCAGTTATAAAAGGCGAATACAAAACTATAATATTTTCGAATTGTTTATTCATATCATTTTTTACAACAAAGTTAGTGACATTTGTAATTAGGAAAATCATTTTGCATTGTGCTGCATTTGCTGTCTTGTGTTCTGATTGATCTCTAGTTTATCGAGAATATTTTCCCAGTATCATAATTCCAATGTTTTTTTTTATTATTATTCTGTTCTGATTCTTATGAGTTGCAAAAACATGCGCATTAAACGTTTGAGAAAGATTTAATTGAAATATATAATTTAATTATGCAAGTATTTTAGTTCGAATTATCATTTAGTATTTATTATAAATGATCTGTCCAATTACTTTCTCACTTTTACAAACTCTTATAGGCACTCTACATTCTCTAACAAGGCTTCAAAACACAAATTTGAAATGAATAATAAATGAAACATACTTTGCAGACAGCTAAATTAAATTTAAAATATTTTGCTCGCCATTCTTATTAAATTTTCTACTCTGCCTATAAACTTAATAAAGATTATCGATTAAGTGACAAAAATATCTGCAGCTATTTAGCTTGGTTCATATTAATAAAATTTATAATAATGTCAGTATCTAAGTAGTGTTGCATGGATAAAACAACATCATTAGTGTCTAAAATATAAATTACAGTCAAGCAAAGTAAAATAATCTTGATGTGCAATAACTGATATGAAACTAATTAGTTATTAAAGTAACTTATTTATAATTATGTCATCATTTACAGTTTCTTCTTTATATTTAACTGATTTTTTATAGCTGATTATTTGTCTGACGTGTAAAATTAATATAAATCACTGAAATATTTTCTTGTGTAATAGCTCAAATAAATACAGGGAAAAATATGGATAACTAAGAGGGTTATGAGAAAAATTTCCCGCACCACCAACAAATGGTAAACTATGCTATAATGAAGATTTTATTTATTATATATTTTTTGAGATATTGATTTTTAAAAATATATTAAGTGCGTTACATATATGCAAGAACTCAGGCCATGCACAAGATTCAAATAAAAAGACCAAGATACGTATGTGGCATTTAAGCAAGTGACCTACGTGAGCGAGCAATTACGTAAGTGAGTAATAAAATATTCCGTCGGGTGACCCCGAAGCGAGAGACCAGATCAACTCAGCGCGGAAAGAGACAGAATGATGAACAGTTGTCACATTTGACTGTAAGTGTTTCGAGCCACCAATGTTTACACCTTGGACAATTACAAACCCAAAGTAAACATCTCTTAACAGAAATTTTGAATTCTAAACCACCAAACTGATTCATTAGCTGCAGTAACCGAAATTTAAGTTTACTCATACGATTCCAAGGTTATGCGCTGAGAAATTTATATTTAAGGGCACTAATTTTGACATTACTGAATGTCTGACACATTTATCAACATAAACAGAGTAGAACTTTTAGACCGAAATAATCCTTTGTATTGACTACCAATCTGAGCATTATTAAAGTTTTTACGTTACTGCTTACAAAAGAGCACATGGTGAGAGAATATCTTTTTATTTATTCGTTAACGGAAAGGAAAGTGTGCAACGCACAGTTAATGATTTTGGGATGAGACAGATGATTTAATTTTTTGATTTGTTTTATTAATAAGTGGAAAGAACTTGTGATCGTTAAAATAAATGTTATTTATTACGCGCAAAGAAGAAACAGAGATGTCTTTAAAAAAGAGAAAGGATCGTTTTATAAACTATATCTGATAAAGAGAGAATATAATTTTAATTAAAGGAATATTAGGGCGATTCTCAAAATGTGGGCACTGGACACAAGTAATAACTTTAAGCCTTTCAAACATAACTTTAATTATCATTGACTTTATTATTATTATTTTTTTTACATTGAGTTTTTAATTCTATTCAGAGACAGAAAATGACATAATTTATTGTAAAAGCTTTGTATAAATATCTTAAAATTTTATTGTTATATGCTAAAGAAGCCAATTTCGGACATTCATAACGTTAACTGCTCCAATGTACCACCAAGAAAAAGAGTTTTAACTTTTTTCCAGGTGGTTCTAATGGTAAACAACGAATGCATAAAGGAAACGGATGATTTTTTGATAATTTCGTTAACAGATGGCAGGCTGATTTATTGCTTTTTTAAAGATAGAAGGACTTTTTTATAAAGAATTTTTCTGTATTTTGTTATGTCCGAAAGTACCGTACGTAACAAAGCATTTGATTTTATTATTATTATTACTAGATAACAAAAAGTTAACTATACATATATATATGTATACAGGCACATTTACTACATTCTTAGTCTTAAGAATTTTTTAAATACTAAGATCAACGCCCAAAATCTGTAACGTACGTGCGAAAAAAATGAACAAAATTTGTAACGTACACAACTGCTAATTACATGCTTTAATAATTAATTTTCAAGAAAAGTTGCTGTCTTTTAATTTTTGTGTATAATTTTGTAGACACACTATTAAAAATATTTATATATTATATTTATAGACAAAATTTTAAAAAATTGGCCTTAAATTTGAAAATTTTAAAAATTACATATAGTTAACGTTTAATGATCCCAACTTTTGAGAATCTCCCATTAATGATATGGGATATTGGGAAATTACCTCATCACACATGCATTGCAAAAGGCACATGCCAGAGTGATTCAGAATTTAGCTATCGTGTGTAGCATTAAGTGCATTTCCAGGTCATTCGTATTATAGCGTAGGGGTGCACAGTATGTGCTCCGGCTTTCGCTATTTTAGAATAGAATATTTTGCCTTATTAATTAAAGAAACTTCGCGATTTCATAATAATAAGATTACTTTTCGAAAATTGGGGTGGTAAGAGACTTTCAGGCAGATACGTTGAACAGCCCTATGTAGCGGACGTAAAATGTTGGTTTTTATTCCTTCCACTGCCAACTACGAGGTTAGATCAGAAATGAAGATTATGAACGGGAAATTTGCTAAGGTCTATTCACATTAAGAAGGAAGGATAATGCTTAAGAGCTGTTGCAGAACATGACTATCGATCGGGCACCCGGACCCCATGGCCTGGGCCCGAAAATTTTCATAATTTCGTCTAAATTTCTGTTAAAAAATAAAATAATTGTGAAAAAATGTGATATTTGAGATATTAATACCATGAAATGACAAAAATATATCTCAATATATGGTTAAAAACCTATTTCAATAAATAATAAAAAAAATACTTTATTTTTATTTCTGGAACCTTTTTTCAATTTTTCGGAAAATTTAATTTTTTAGTTGACACTTTTCGAATAAGTGTGTAACATGTAAAAAAAGCTAAATCAGTAAATCAACCAGTCTAAGAGGGCACAAAAAAATGAAAGTGCCCTGGGCACAGAAACTTTCTAGTCGGGCCCTTAGCAGGTGTTGTGGTGATTTACGACAATCACCAACAAACGGATCACAACACAACCTAACTTTCCACAAAGAGATATTTAACCTTCGATCCGACAACAGGTGATAAAAAAATGCGTAAAAATTCAATATTCTTATACATTTGTAAAACACTCAAATAATTAAATAAACAACACATTTACGTATAACATTAAACCAATGCTCATCTTAAACCATTTTAAACTATGTTGAAAAACTCCAATTTCACGAATAAAATGAACTATTTTTTGGTGACAGTTGGAAGTATCTGTGCAAGCATTAAATCGATTTGTTTTAGATAATATCAAATTATATTAATGAAATGCTCAATGCTGTTTGTCTTCCAAAATTTTGCACAAACGTTTTCTTTTAAAATTGAACAACATTTCTCCATTATCTCGTATCCGAACTTTACATAGATTGTCAACAAAATTAAAGATTCTTGATACAAATAATTCACTACTTTTTCGGATATTGGGAATTTAACCTGTCTAAAAATTATAATATCCTGCATAATAGCTCTAATATATAGAAATAAACGTTTCTTAATACATTTATTAAGATAAATATTCTGATTTATTGCTAAAATTGACTTTCGCATGAGAAAGTGACTCATTCCGTTTGGGAGTCCAAAAGAGATATTTCTCCTCATTATTTTTTCATTGTGTTTTTTAGTGAAGGTTTTATCGATATATCTGAGGAATAA
Organism: Maratus speciosus; assembly: GCA_963932465.1. Classification (NCBI taxonomy): domain Eukaryota; kingdom Metazoa; phylum Arthropoda; class Arachnida; order Araneae; family Salticidae; genus Maratus; species Maratus speciosus. The sequence continues at coordinate 462,785,374 of OZ010789.1, forward strand.
AATCGATTATTACGATTTATTGATGAGGGCTAATGAATAAAATTGTATTCGTCAGCGAGAATCCTGAATCTTTTTTAATATTTGAGGTAAAGTCGACCACATTTGTTTTTGATGCGACTATTTTGTGTTATTTCTTTGAGAAACGATTTTTTTTCATCGGTTACGGATATTCGATGTCTTAAGAAAACAATTAAAGACAGCTCTAGAACATGTATTTATGTATGTAAAGCATGTGCTTTATTGCATGCCACCCCTGAGAAACTCTATCTTAGAAGTGAAAATCGTTTCAATCGTTTCAACGCGTCCGTTTTATTAGAAGTGAATATTTTTATGATTCATTTAGAATCATGTTGACGTGGAATATGCAAGCCTTTTTCAAAATGCTTCAAAATGTCATAAATATTTTGTTGGAGATATTCTTTCTTTCATAAAAAACTTCACAGTAAAAGATTTGCTTAATATATTATTTTCGAAATACTGGTATATTCTTTTTTTGTGTGTCTTATTTCAGTAAAACATACAATTAAAATAAGGACATGAATATATAGATAGGAGAGTAAATAGACTGAGATATAAATAATAACTAACGATTTAGTTGTTCCATTGTTTAATTTCGTTCCGCAGCCTTTTTAGTTTAATGTGAGTTTGTATTGTTCACCTGTTGGCCCTAATTTCGTTCCCAGCGATTACCATCTTTTTATTTTACATCTCAAGAAATTCTTGTTCAGTAGGTATTTTCTAAATGAGGAAGAGGTGCAGGTGAATTTCAAATACAAGTTTCAATCCCGGATGTTACACTTCTATGACACGGCAATACAAAATTAATTTCAGGGTGTCCCAAATTCGTCATGAAAATATATTACTCAATGTAAAACCAACTATTGCTATGTGTGTTCCAGAAAATGCTTTCATGTAACTGTGATTTATTTCTGATGTGGTTTAGTCACACAGAATAAAGCCATGGAACAAGACAAACATTAATTAGGCATTAGGCAACCACGAAATATAGTATAAAATTTCACACACTAGTACTTACGATACTGTATTGGGCATACAGCCGCATTCCATAATTGGAATTCGATGGCTATTTTAAGAAAAGCGGAAAAAGTGCAGATCCAACATCTGGGTGCGTAAAAATATTTTGCTTGCTTTTAGTTAATAATTTCTGTTTACAATATTAGAAAAAGTTATTTTTGAATACATATGTCGATAAAACAGTAATATATTTGAGCATAGTCAACACATAAATATACATGCTTCACGATATATTCATCTTCCCATACACATAGATTGATTTGTACTAAATAAAAGATAATCTAATTAAAAATATGAAATAATTTATGTTTGATATGCAAATAATTTAACAGAAAACAGCACTTTGAACTTATGATATGAGTTTTCTTTAACTTTTCTGTCATTTTTTTCTTTTTAACTTTTATTTCTTTACATCTTTTTCTGATTTCAATAGTCTGAAAACGATCTGTTTATGTATATATTCTTTTTAATTTTAAATAATTTAATATCAAACACATTTTTATTTCTTTATTTGTTAAAATATTGCTATTTTCCACTTAAAAATATGTTTAATGCATTTAAAAACTAAATTAATTAATTCATAAGAGCGTGTCAGTAATGGCTTTCTTATGCCTAAAAAGTATACTTATACATAATAACTTTATTTCACATCTATTTAATTAAATAGTAGTATATCATGGCAATTAATAGTTATACGCAATCATATGTTTAATGAAAAGAAAACTGTTATTTTTAGTTAATGCAACATGTCTTTTTATTACACAAATCTTAAACTGTAAAAATAAGCCCGTAAAAATGCATAAATTGTACTGGCAACTAGATTGCCATTACAATTCCCGTATTTTTACTGAAAATTGTTTTCCGATGACAGTGATTTCATGAATTTGAGAAAAAGCAGCAAATATCAACTACAGAATGTCCCTAACAGAAAACAGTGCTTAAGTCTGTGTAAATTATCTATTTTCACTAAAACTAAAAACTGAAAATGAAATTGGCAGTACACATTCATTAATATTACAGATCTTGTTTTACTCTGTAATTTTAAACGATACAATGTATGAGATAGATAGTCATAAGAAAACACCTAAGTAGCTACAAAACGATAGAAAGTTAGGGAACTTTGACTCTTATGTTACTTTGAGCTTGATGACATTTGGTACTAAAACAAGGAAGTCTATTAAAAAATTTTCCTACTTACACATCAATTTCCTGGAATAACTTTAGTAGTTATCACCGCCTCTTTTTATTTAATTTTAGGGCATCCTGTATATAAAATATATGACGGCACTATGTGCATATAATATACTTAATTATGTAAGCAATTTATGCATGCAAATCTGCATATAATTTATCAAGTACAAAGTATTCGTCATGAAGGTAATTTGAAAAGTAAAAAGTATATTCGTTTGACTAAACCATTACAAAACTGAATAGCAAAAAAGTTCAGCAAAACTGAACTAAAACTGAACGTTAAGTTGTTAAGATTATCAGATCAATTCTACAATGATTTAATTTCATCTATTTGTTTTGCATATATATTTATTAAGTAATTATGTTAAATAATAAATATTATTTATTATTTATTAATATAACTTAATAAATATTATTTATTACGTAATTATGTTGTTTACAACATACATAATTACTTAATAAATATCTTAGAACATATATAATTACTGCGCAAAAAGGAATTTGAGTGTATAAAAATAACATTTTTTTAATAATTTCTATTATTAACTATCAAGATATCTTTTATTCTAAGAGTTTCGAAAACCTTAATTTACACAATGCTAAAAGAATAAGCTTTATTTTTCCTTTTTAATTATAAATTTACTAATTTATGTATGATAAAATAAGAACTTTAATTTAAACGACACAAAATATATAGCTTCATCTTAATAGGATCACTTTTTTGAAATATAATTTAAAATTAAACATTTAAAACACAATGCGGCATTATACGTTCTTAACACAAAAATAATGTTGTTTCCCAATACTATTCAAATATTCTTAATGCAAAAGCCTTTTTTCCTGCTAGAGCATTTAACAAAATAACTTAAACTCAATATTCTCTTTATTTAGATACTGAATTGAAATACAAATTTGAGTTATGGTGTTATTAGTTATAGTTTCCAATTTCAGTGCTACGATGAAACGAGAAAATGTTACCCTAATGAAAATGTTAATTTCATATATATATATTACAAGGAATTGACAACAAAGTACTAATTATTTTAAGTGAACCAGTTATTGTTATAAAATTACGTGTACGAGCTGAAATAAAAATTTCATTTCTTTCTATTGTGCATTTTCATTTTTCAGTAAAATATTTATTACTTTCTCTAAATAAATTGGTTAACCCTCTCATGCATACGGACCTCATATGAGGTCGTATAATTATTGCATTATTAAGCAAAAAAAATTTGAGCATTCATTTATGGAGATTTTATTTGTGGACAGATAATACCTAGCATGCAGTACAATAATAAAATTATTTTATAATGTTTTCTCATTTATCACAAAAAAAGGTTTTTTGTGAATAATGAAAAATAGTTTATGCAAGAGAGGGTTAAAATAAGATTTTCTTTGGACCAAAATATTTATAAGATGCCTGCATATCGCCCCTTCTTATTAATTATTAGAATCGTTTATATTGCAGCCGCATTTAATTTCTACTAGAATGGATAATATAGTAAAATTATTGATACAGTAAGTCACAGTTATATAAAGGTGAATTTTTGTTAATATTATACAAAAGAAATAGATTTTGAACGATGAAGCTGATTTTGAATTAAATTTTCCTTTCAAGATCATTTCTTTAATCGTACTGTAATAACAATTTGATCAAAATAATTTCAAAATTTTTAGGAATATTAAATAGCATTTCCAAGTTTGGTAGGGGTGTAGTGTGCATGGGAGAAATGTTCGTCAGCGTCCCTGGAAATGATACCTTCTAAAAAATCTGCGAAATATTAATCAAGTATTTGTAAATATTGTGCCTCATTGTTTTTAGTGGTCCGCGCTGTCGCCCGACATTGTTTCCTCAAAAGCCGGCCCTACTTCCCAGTAATCTTTAAAATATATATATTCCATAATATCCGAATGTATCTTGTATTTCCATGCATTTTCATGCAATAATGAAATTAATTCGTTATTTTGTTACTACACTGTAAAAAAAAATCTGTAGTTCTACAGATGTAAAGTTACATGCTTACTAAACTTTCACCTGTAACTGTACGAAAAAAGCTGCAAATCTACAAAACTAGTTTTTGTAAAGCTACAAAAATCTGTAACTTTACAAATGAATCTGCTAAAATTTCAGTAATCTTACTTAACTTTTATTTGTAACACTGGCTGCAATTACATGAAAAGTTCTCGGAATCCCAGTTTCCAAAAAAATTCTTAGTAACCTTACAGATTTTCTGATTTTCGGCGCAAAAGTGTGTCTGTTACATGAAATTTTGTTGTTGCCGTTACATGAAAAGTTCTAGGAATCCCAGTTTCCTAGAAAAACTTTAGTAACTTCACAGATTTTTTTTACAGTGTAGCTATTAAAATATTCTAGTTTTTTTGTTTATGAAGTTAAACTGATTATTTTATGTTTTATTTTAAAGAATTTTCTAAAAAATCAAGACTAACATTTTAAGACTAAATTAATCAGTATAAAATAGTTATAATATGTTAGTTTAAAAGTGATTTCCACTAAATGACAAATGATAATTCTGACATATTTATTAAGATTCTTCATATCAATTTTAATGTGAAGAAAAAATTGATGCAACATTTATGATATTTAAAGAGGCATTTAAAAAACAATAACAATTTTAACAATATTAAAGTGTAAAATATCAATTATAAAGTAACTTTACATAATCTGTTTAAATGTGAAAACGCTTACAAGAAAAATCTGTAAATGGTATCAGTTCTTGAAAAATGCTTTCGTAAAATTTGCACCGTTAGCAAAATACTTCGCTTTATGCACGAGCTTTGGATGCTAATTATTTTACCAGAACTTAATTAATACACACTTTTAAAGCTTGTAAGAATAATCATGAACGTTTTCCTTTAAAGAATATGCAAATCACTTTAAAAAACCATATTAACTGCGAATAAGAGCTTTAATAAGTTCTAAAACATAAAAATGTTGTTTGCTAATTTACAACATAAATAATAAACTTATTTGCTTATCTCATAATTGTGTACAATTAAGAAAAATTCACACTGCAAATTAGGCAGAAAATATTTTAAAGACGATACACTTTTAAAAATATTTTATAGTTCTTTAATACGACAACGTGAAATAATTTTCTAGGAGGCAAACGTTTTGCTCTCATTATTCATTATCTCAAATAAGAAAAGCGACGTTTAATTTTTATGACAAGTAGAATATACTTTTATTTATCTAACAAACTATTAATTTTTTTTTGCATTCTTAGTGCTTGTGATTAGAAGATATGGAGGACAATTTTTTTTTTTTTTTTTTTTTTTTTTTTTTTTTTTTTTGTATACATTAAATGTATCACAAACAGAAAAATATATTTTCTTGTAACATTCATTAACACAATGTAAATAAAAAATTTTCATTTAAGCTTTAAATGCATCACAAATACATAAGTTTATTTTCTTGTAACGCAATTTGTCAACGTAATGGTCACAAGAAAAGTTTCATTTTGACCTTTAAATATTCACGCGATACAAAGTCCTGGATGCATAAAAGTGACTTTTTCTGCTAACTTAAAATTTTTGGTAAATTTTTCTCTTCTCCATTTTTTTTTTCTTTTACCGAGATTGTCAGTTCAAAGAAAATGTAGAAATGATGGGGGTAACTATAGTTACTCCCCAACTATATATAGTTTCTCTAACTTATTAAGCAGTAGTAAGATATATATGTTATTGTAAAAAATCTAGCTGAGTGGATTTTTAGCTAATTTTGATTTTACAGCGTTGGCATCTATTTCCTCAAAATTTTTCTCAAAGCTGCAACAGTTTAACTGTTGCCATGCCACGATCTCTTGTCGACACTTTTCTCTTCTTTATTACATGAAGATTTTATTGTGGCTTTTAAAACTGAGTGGGACAGCTACATTCTTTATTAGAAGGACCGTTTTATATATACTGTTTTATCCTGCGATGTATTGATCGTCAAAATACATATATCAAAAATAATTTAACTCCCAATTTTCTTTATTACGGAACGAATATACTATGGAAAGTATTAATAACAAGCAGGAATCAGTAATTTAGGTTTTTCAGAATTTAGTTTCGCCCCCGATGAAAAGAAAACATATATAAATATAGATAATACAAAACATATTTCAGTTTTAAGACTTAAAATACACGCTTTTATATTATATAAAATGGCGTCATTTGCATTGACTGAAGAATTCTACATTTACGATCCAGTCTTATACGACATTTATAGAAAAGTGTGCGTATGACGTCACTACCGCGGAATAATACACAAACCCAGCAAAAAGCAATGTCGCCATTCAAAAAGAAAAAAAAAAGAGAGGGGGTATCTATTGATTAATATACCTTCATTTGTTTGTAACATTAATATGGATTGAAAATTAAACATAGTTCATGATAGCTCCATGTTTTATCAGAAATCATTCATTTAACATTTTTTCAAAATTCAGAAAATGTTATTACACACGGATTAGAAGATTGCATTCTTTTAGCTTTTTGGTAGGAATTAAGTAAAGTCGCAAAAAATAAGTCACCACTTCCGTTGCCACCATTACAGAAATGGCATTAACAACTAAAAAATAAATATCTGAAAAATAAATTGAGATGCAGTTTTCAAACAAATTCCATATAAAAGTTACTTTTTTCACTATAAGAAGGTGTAATAATTGAAAATAGGCTATGTTTAGAAATTAAAAAAAATTGCAATAGATTATCAGTATTTAACCGTAAGAGGATACACCTACTTTGTTTTACGGGTGGCTTGTGATTAGGTGTAACGTTATTTTTTTAGTGACGACATTTTAATTGTTGTCTGATGGAAATAGCATATCGGGGGATAATGAAAAAATTTCATTTCAAAAACATTTATGTACTTATTACTTTTATTTCAAAAAGAAATTAATTTTGTAGCTAATGTCTTATACTAAAGATTATTCCGCTAGGTAGCAGCACTAGACGACAGTCCCTAATTTTAGCGGCTGTCAAATAGATTTCTCCCGTCATTCTATGTGGTTAGTTTTCCGGCAGAGTGTTCTATGAGACAAGCTATGATGAGTGTGGGAAATGTACGCGTCTTAGCGTGAAGATTTCCTCTCAGTTTTGTTCATGAGATGCGGAGGGAAGAAGGTGGGGTGATGAAGATGTATGCTTGTAAATATATTACCAAGAGGATTTCTTCTGTCGTTCCTAATTATGCAAATATGTACAGCCCTCCTGTAAATAGAAGTATGTCTTGTAGCACAGAATTTTATTAAACTTTCTTTCCACTAAAGTATAGAGTGGCGAGTTCTTTTGAAGTGATGGATCCATTATTAAATACAGTGGCGTCTACTTATGTAAAGAAGGTAGCTATAGTATTATTAAACAAAAGATATTTTGAACTTTAATTTTTGACATTCGCAGATTTCTTCATGACAGACAAATTAGTCAAATAGAGAATTTTCTCTAATGATAATCTATTTCAATCCACGTCTCAAGATAATGCTTATTACATAGATGTTTAAAATTGTTAAAAAATTATTTTTAATAAGAATATCTACCATATACCATTATATATAATCTATGCACACAATTCTCGTCATTAGCAATTTCTATTTTTGTTATAAAGGGTGTCCGGTCTCAACTGTGTCCAATGCCTAATTCCTAAACCGTTAGTCTTAGACATATAGTTCCAATTACATAAATGTTTTAAATCAGGTAAAGAAATATTTTAAAAGCAATTTGGGTCAATAAAAACATTTCTTAAAAAATTACGAAATTTAAATTTTTATACGATCCCCCGGTTCTATAAGTTATATTTAGTAAAATTTTCCTATTACACTGACAAGTAAGACAAAAAAAGTCGCATTCATATAACACTAAAATTGAGCGAGTTATGAAACGTTAAAAATGCATGACTTATGCCACTTTTTTTCTCTGAAAACAAATGAGTTCGGCTTGGCTTTGAGGGGTCACATACTAAGTGCTTAAAGTATTCGAAGATCTAGTTTCATGTGTATCTGCGCTTTAAAAATTCGTACGAGTATTACGATTAAGTTAACATTTATTAAGTTTCAGATTGGCTAAAATAACATATGTTTTATTTTGACAGCATTTGAAACTGTTTCTTTTATGATTTCTTTTAAATTTATGATTATTATGTTTTTATGTTACTTCAACGATGTTATGTATGTTTTCCAGTTCAAAATTTGTACTCGAACTTTAACTCACTTTTAAATATCCGATCAAGATTACATTTTACACACTGGCGCTATCCAATAACAATCTAATACCATTATGATTTTCAGTGGTTACCATTTATACATATTTTACAGAATGACACAAAAAATTTCGGTTAGATTAACGCCAAGAAGTTTTAGATTAGATAATACAAGACTGCGATTGTTGTTGTTTTTTTTTATGTATTTTTTAGCACTGAATCCGAAAATTACATTAATTTTTAACCATCATGTCAGGATATTTCGCAAATCATAAATTGTGAAATTTAAAGAATAACAAAAATTGGATACTATAAAGTAGAGGAGATGGTTGTGTTTTTTAACTTTTGATAATTGATTTTTACGTACTTTTTAGCACTGAATCTGAAAATGACCTTCATATTTAATCATCACGTTAGAATTTTTTTGCAAATCGTAAATGTGTAAGTTAAAATATAGCGAAAATCTCATACTATAAAACATATGTAAAACTTTATTGCTTTATTTTATTTTATTTTATTCAATAATTTATTCAATATTTTTGCTTATCCTGGGATTCTTACAGCTATACAGCTGAGTGGTCCGATGAGATGAGGGAGGAGATTCAATTTTAACTTTTAACTTTTCAACTTTGAAATTTGCGAAAAATCCTGATGTGATGGTTAAAAATGAAGGTCAATTTCAGATTCAGCTATACAGAATTCATAAGAATCAATTATCAAAAGCTAAAAAACATTAGATAACCCAACTTTTGCAGGCTAGTGTAATCTAATAATATTTTAAAATACGTATCATTTTGCAAAGAATTGAGGCTGTTAATTTAGCATCATTTCATTTAACAAAAATTCTGTTTTTTCTTTCGTCTTAAATGTTTATTACAAATTGTATGTTTTGCATTAATATGTCAGAATGATTAAAGATTTCAAATTTATATTGCAATGTTAATTTTACTCTCAACCATTTTTTAATATATCTAACGAAATTATATTTCAACTAAATATGTGAATGACCCCCAATTTGCAGCAAAAAATATGCAACTTTAAACAGCCAATTTTAAACAGCTATTACTCGGTCAATTTTAATCGTAGAATAACGGGACTTTTTGTGTATTATTCGTCAGTGTAAAAGGAAAATTTTACTAAATACAACTTATAGGTCCGGAGGACCGTATAAAAATTTAAATTTCGTAATTTTTAAGAAATGTTTTTATTGACCCAAATCTTTTTAAAATATTTCTTTACCTGATTTTAAATATTTTTGTAATTGAAACTATAAGTCTATGACTAACGGTTTAGGAATTAGCCATTGGACACCGTTGAGACCGGACACCCTGTATATTAAAGAATTTTTGGTAAAATTTTAATTATCATTTAAAGCATATTCAAATTACAAAAAATTGAATTCAAACGTAATCATCCTGCTGGAAAATTTTAAATTAACAGCAACGATTATAGTAATCCTATTAAACCAAGTTTTAGTTTCTTTATAATTATGACTCTATACCAGGGTCGGCTAACCTATGGCACGCGTGCCACTTTCGGCACGCCAAAGAATAATTTTGGCACGGCGCGGCGTTGATTATGTCTCTAAGTGAGGATACAAGGATTTTGCACAAAATACACGAACTTAGATGATCTGATTAGATTCTAAATTCGTTTAATTGCAAATAGAAGAATTTTAATCTTATTCAATATGGTTTCGAAAATTTATCAAACAAAGAAAATATTTAAAACAATCAAAAAGGAAAGATTAGTACCGATGGTAAATTATGGAAACTTGGAAATTAATTTCAGAACTATTTAAATAAACTGCCTGTTTTCAATTTTAATATTTTTTTCTACTATTTATATATGTCATTTTCGCAAATTAAGAATATAAAAAATCAAACAGAGTGGTTGCCATATAAATTAATTTAGTTTGCATTCTGTTGAGATTAACTGAACATGAACATATTATTTTTCATCCAAGATACAACAATTAATCACATTATGTTTTTAATTAATTTGCAAAATATAATTGCTTCTATAAAAATCCCTGCCGGCCCGGCCTACAGGCAGAGGTAGATTTCGAAGTTAAGTATACTAATTTCACCAACAAAAACTAAATCATTATTACATATAAATCCACTTTAACAGTTTTATCTGTCTGCTTTTGACGAGTTTTTATTTCCTTTTTATAAAATAGCTGGTTTTATCAGAATCATGTTAAGGCGATATTAAAAAAAATATTTTTCCATACTCAACAACTCGAAATTTTTTGGCACATTTTCAGATTCATTTTTAATATAAAATATATATATATATATATATATGAAACATGCTGACGTGATTTTTGAAAAGATTTATAAGCGACCTGTGTTTTTATTTTTCTTTCAATTAATTAAAACTTGATTAATAAACAATTATTTTCTCAGCAGAGCAATATTTTTCGTTTCTAACACAATCGCTTCGGGAAATTCTGTTCAAAATGCCCACTTTGACATCATTTTTTGAAATATATTCTGCCTCTATCAAAAAATCGATCATTACTGTACATTATATAGTTTCTGAATAAGAGAATCTAGAAACTGGATGCGTTTGAGAGCAAAAATGAATTTAAAAATGAGTAAGAAAATAGACAGTTTGGATTTGAATGCACTCTTAATAAGATGATTTTTTTCTTCAACCGCTATGTATTTTTAATTTGTTTTTGCTGTAAGAATTGGCCCTATCAAAAACTTGTCTATATAAATGTTGAAGACAATATTAAGAAGATATATGATAAATTCATGGAGATTTTATATCTTGTGAATTGACGGAGTTATGAAAATTTTTCTTCTTCAACCCCACTTTTTTGTTTTCGTTTTTAATTTTTTTTTTGCGGTACGAATTGGTCCTATCAAAAACTTGTGAATGTAAAAGTTGTAGATAATATTAAAGAGATGCATAATAAAATTATTGGATTTGATATCGTGAGAATTGACGAAGTAAGGAATTTTTTTTTCTCCCAAAAACCCTATTTTTTGCGCCCCTTGAGCCCATTTTTAACTTTATCAAAAATCTGTGATACATAAATTTTTGGCCATATTTTTAAAAGTAATAAAAACTTAAAACTGATTTGATATGTACAAAAATTAAGAAGTTATGGGTTTTTTTTCGGTTTTCACAAAACCCCTCCCTATTTCCATCCCCTTTGTCCGCTTTTGCCCATTAACGAACTTGACCGAGATTTTATGTCCCTTGATTTTATGTATCAGTTTGGAAGAAATTTGTGCAGAATTGCGGAAGTTATCGTGTCCAGAAGAAAGTGATAACACAATTGCTTCGGGAAATTCCGTTCAAAATGCCCACTTTGACATCATTTTTTGAATTATATTCTGCCTCTATCAAAAAATCGATCATTGCGGTACATTATATAGTTTCTGAATAAGCGAATCTACCAATTAAATGCGTTTGAGAGCAAAAATGAATTTAAAAATGAGTCAGAAAATAAGCAGTTTGGATTTGACTGCATCCTTAATGCAATGATTTTTCCAACACAATCCGCTTCGGGAAATTCGGTTCAAAATGCCCACTTTAACAGCATTTTTAAAAATATATTCTGCCTCAATAAAAAAATCTACTATTACGGTACATTACACAGTTTCTGAGTAAGAAAACGTACCAATTGGAAGGCCTTGAGAGCAAAAATGAATTGTAAACTGAGTCAGAAAATACGCAGTTTGGATTTGAATACACGCTTACTTAGATGATTTTTTTCTTCAACCGCTATGTATTTTTAATTTGTTTTTGCTGTAAGAATTTGTCCTTTTCAAAACTTGTCTATATAGATGTTGTAGACAATATTAAGAAGATATATGATAAATTCATGGGGATTTTATAACTTTTGAATTGACGGAGTTATGGATATTTTACTTTTTCAAACCCCCTTTTTGTTTTCGTTTTTAATTTTTTTTGCGGTACGAATTGGTCCTATCAAAAACTTGTGAATATAATAGTTGTAGATAATATGCTTGAGAATTGACGAAGTTATGAATTTTTTTTTCCCAAAAACCCTATTTTTTGCGCCCCTTGAGCCCATTTTTAACTTTATCAAAAATCTGTGATACATAAATTTTTGGCCCTATTTTTAGAAGTAATAAAAACTTTAAACTGATTTGATATGTACAAAAATTAAGAAGTTATGGGGGGTTTTCTGTTTTCACAAAACCCCTCCCTATTTCCGTCCCCTCGGTCCGATTTTGCCCATTAACGAACTTGACCGAGATTTTATGCCCATTGATTTTATGTATCAGTTTGGAAGAGATTGGTGCAGAATTACGAAAGTTATCGTGTCCAGAAGAAAGTGATATATATATATATATATATATATATATATATATATATAGATAGATAGATAGATAGATAGATAGATATAAAGTTTTTTACTGAGTGTGGTTTTAGGTTCTAGGGGTCATGATCGGTGTAGATCTGCAAGAATTTTTCAGAAATTCCAACATAGGAACGATCCCAATAGGTAGTATTTCATACGAAATCTACCTAATTATTGCAGTGTAATATTTACATGTATGTTATTCTTTTTAGAAAATATCCTAATAAGTAATTTTCAAATAGTTTTGATTCATTATATTTCAGTCCACTAAATTTATTTTTTAGTTGGCACGTCAAGGTCAAGTAAAATATTTTTGGAAAAAAATTGGCACGCGACTATAAAAAGGTTCGCCAACCCTGCTCTATACCAACCAAAATTCATTCCGAAGTTGGTTAAATTATGTATTCGAAAACTTCAATTAAGAAATCTTTATTAAATTTTATATTCAACATGAAAACTCTTTTTCGGCAATCAAATTATTAAGAAGTAAAATAAAATGTAAATAAGTATAATTAACTAGAAATGCTTTTGTATACTTGAAGATTAAAAAAAATAATTCTCAATTTTATTAAAATGATAATTTTATGAAAATCAAATTTATTTTAGCTTTTTAATAAAAAAATTTCATGCTTTAGTTATTTTTAAGAACTTTTATTTTTCAAGGAGATAGAATTTCTATGTTTATGAATAAATACAAAGTAAAATGTGGGCTGATTTTATACTCATGGTTGAAAAAACAAAAACATATGAATATCTGCGAGATAGGAAACATTTTTTTCTTCTGATTCATGCTTTAAATTCAAAAAAGAAAGAAAGAAAGTATATTTAATTAAACATTTTTCTCTTTATTTTATGAAGCTTCAATAAATTATCTCAATAAATATATATATTAAAATTATTTTCCATGAAGTAGCCTAGGATTTTTTTCCCCAATAAGTATTGTCAAATTTTGTTCTTTTTCGTTTAACAATTTCATATAAAAGTACATTTGTTTAAGGAATCTATAGTTTAAGTACTCAAGGTAAGAATCTATAATTTAATGAATTGCTGTTTAACTTCAATTAAATGCTGTTTAACTTCATTAGTAGAACGATATTCGGAGCTAACTATATTTCAAATGTATAAAATCATGGATACCTACCACCTTTATCTTTTGACGATAATTTTGAGCATACGTGTTCTATTATACGGCTATAATAAAAGCAACCAAAAGGGCTTAAAAGCATTTGCTGAACTATCACTGAAATAATCAGGTATTTATATATCAACTGCGAGGTTTTATTTAATGCTTACATTTCAGTTTGTTGTTTACTACGACGAGTGGACTTTGAATTATTCACAAAAAGTTGGTAGAAAAATTTTAGAATATTCTGATATTGAAATATTTCTCTATTTAAATCGTATGTAAATCAATGTTTGTTGTATTTTAGATGAATCATATATATGTATGTGAATATTTAGATTTAGAAGTAAATGTGTGGATGTAAATGTGTGGATGTAGATGTGTAGATGTAAATATACAGGTGTAGATGAGAATATGTAGATGTAAGTGTATACGTGGAAATATAGATGTTTAGGTCTATATATAAGTCTATGGAAGTTTGGATGAGGGGCATTCTCACAATCTTTTGACTTTCGGGAATAAAAATCTGGCGAAATTAAACTTGCTAAAATAACATTTAATCTGATAGACGAGTGCCTTAATGATTCAAAATAAATTAAAAAATAGACAGCAGCGAAAAAATTTTTATTTAACTGAGGCTTAAGTTAAACATGCGAGTTTAATTTTCCCTACCATTTTACCACTATAACTTTCTATTTTCTCCTAAATTTTTACTTATAATGAATTTGCATAGTACCCACAGGACATACAAATAAGAAGTAATAATAATGTAGTATTTTTAGTACAAAATTTTGGTAACAATTTGTCTTAAAGGGGTGTTAAAGAAGCGACGGAATGAAAAAAAGGGGATGGCATAGGTAAAAAGGACGTTAATGGGGGAAAAAAAAAGGATGGTAAGGATGGGACGGTAAGGAAAATTACCACTATTTTTAGACAAATCATGTTAAGAGTAAGTGATAGCCACAATTTTCATTGATTTTTAGAAACAGTTATTTATATTGGATTAAATTAAAAAAAAATTAATTTACCTCGAAAATTGCTGGAATAAACCTTGGGGACGGTAAGACTATCAATAAAGCCACGATGCTTGAAATTGATATTTAAATGCTGATTTAAATTCTGCCGTAAATTTCCTGTCAAAGAATTTTAGACATTCTTTCTCTAGCATACTTTTGCATGAGAAAAAACTTAAAAAAAAAAAATTCTGTGGCTGCATCTGAAGTGATTTTCTGTATAAGTTTAGCAAGAGAGGTAGTAAGGAATCTAAAACGCAGGGATAGAGTTTAAAAAATAATATTAACCGGAAAAATGTGTGCAGGTTAGTTTTTTGTTACATATTTATATAAAACAATTGTCCCAGCTTCGGAAAATAATGACATCGGATTACTTTTATTGAAACAAATTTATACAGACAGCTCCAAACTTGAAAATCAGCATCAGAGATACTGGACGGTATGGGAGTTTTCCTGGTATTTGGACCCCCAACATCGCCTAAACATATTTATCTCGTTAATATTGTTATGCAACCATGCAATGGGATGTTCCCCAGTATATGAAATAAGAAAAAAAAACATAAGAATATATACTAAAAAAATTATTTTTCAGGGACATAAAAGTCAAAAGGTTGTGAGAATGCCCCATGTAGTAGGTAGACAATCGTAGATATGTACCAGGCGTGAGAATGCACACATGGAGATAGAGATGTAATGGTGTACGAGGATCGAAGATGTGAAATTGTAGATACGTCAGATTAGATGTCCAAATGGAGGGAGAGGTGTACATGGAGCAAATGGAGAAGTAGAGAGCCATAAATTTGAAACTGTTCCTATGTAGATGTGACGATGTAGAGATGAAGATGGAGTTACATATAGAATAGATGCATAAGTATATGCAGATATGTAAATGTGTAGATGTAGATGTGTAAATGTAGATATCTAGATGTAGATATAGCTATGTAAGTGTATTGATGCAGGCGTGACAGTTCGTTCACTAAATGTATATGCAAAAGTACAGTCCTGGAAAAAAGTGGTCATTTCCTACTGACTCCGCCGTAAATAATCGTAAGGTATATCTACCAAATAAGGCAATGCTTTTAATAAGGTCATTAGCGTATATCTTGTAGGAAACGGTCATTGATACATTTGACGAATGGCAGCAGATACCTGACAGTTTATGTGTTCTTGACATGTGTGGATACAGTCAACAACAACCGATACCGGCTCCGCCGTCATTTTCAGACAGCTGAATCTTTCGACACGTCCTTTTTAAAAACAGCAACTAAACTTTGCTACGGAATTCGTATAAATTATTGATAGAATTTTACAATCTTTGCAGGCTGTTCAAGATAATTTAACGATCTTTTAGAACGGGGGGGATGAGGGAAATCCGAACCGTAGCTCCAAGCTGTAAGCCTGATAGAGTGTGTTCCTACGGACGGCCAAAACCAATTTGTTAGATCATCCTTTTGACAGCAGCTTTTAAAAAGCTTGGTCAATGTTTATATTTATGCTTTAGTAATCCCCAAAAAACTGTAATATTTTCAATATAGCTGCCTGATTCAAAACATGACAATTTATAATAAATACAAAATATTAGAAACAAAAACACTACTTGTAGTAATAATAATAATAATAATAATAATAATTATAATTAATAAATATATATGAAAACTATTTACAACGAAAACATAGAAAATAGCAAAAAAAAAAAAAAAAAATCCTCGTCTGAAGAAGTATCCGAGAGGTATGTATAATTATTTTTAAAAATAACTTCCCTTTTCCCTATAAATCTCATTAGTGTTGATATTCTGTTCTTGAGAACATGACTTCCACTAATATAATTAATCTAATCCGGAATCGCCATACTTCTGTGCTTTTTAACGTGGTAATATGTTGTATATCCAGTACGTAGTGCAGTGAGGATTAACTTTTAGAATGTATATTGAGATATTCACTCTTTTTAATTATGTTGTGTTTGAAAGTAAAATATGTGAAAAACAGTAATTTTTTAATAAATCCAGGCAGTATAAGACTTCGTCTTATTAAGGGACTTTTTATTTTCATCATATATTATCATTACAAAAGCTAATTAAACATTTATTGTGTCAATATTTCTAGAAAGCTATTTAATTTAACAAAACTATGGTAAAGACAGCTCAATAGAGTGAAAGACAGATGGAATCGGCAGTTTTGACTGTTCGAAACGGCATGCCTTTAAATAGAGCAGCCATAGAATATTGTATTACATTGAGAACTCCTTATTTTATTCTATTTTGCTGTAATTCCTCCAAAATGTCTATTAATTAAAGTTAAACCATATATTTAGGAAAGTATGATCTATTTACAACACATAGTCCGAATAAAACCACTTTAATGTGCTTTTGTTCTGAATTCTCCTGTCCAAGGTTAAACAACGACAAGAGTATGCATGATATAATATTGTAAAAATCTGTGTAAATATTACATCCAAAAACATTTACCATTTTAACTCCGATATAGGGGACAGTAGCCATATTTGGACCGCCGCTTTAATTGGACCGTTGCCATTCTGCCGTTAATTACAAGAAGAGACTCCATCTACCGCTGAAGTCCTAATCATCACAATGACGTCACTCATTATTAGAAGAAGCAATCGCCTACCACGTGCTGTTTTCAGACAGTTTTAAAAAACATAAAGTTAGCTGTTTTGATCTAATTTTGTCCTACTAAATGTAAGTGAATACTTTAAAACTAAGGTAAGTTATTTTGTTTTCATATATGACTTCATCTGTTTATTGTGCATGATTTTCACGCGGATCTGATTGATTTCGGTTTCGTTCTTAGTCTTGAGATTATTCGTTTTAAAAAATGGCGCAATTGCCGTAATTGGGCCAATTTAAGTTGCTTAAATTGGACCAGATATGCGATCATAAATTTGAAAAGTAAGTAATGAATTTTGAGGACAATACGCTTTGTACGCTATTTTTTTTAATGTTTTATAATGAATTACTATCTCCATGCGAATTTTTTTTTATTATTATTCAGCTTAGGCCTGTATAAACATAAATATTTTTACATGTTTATGCAATAAATTTTGTTTTCAATTTCTTTTATTTTGTATGAATTTGTATTTATTTTCTTTGAATAATTCCTACGGTGTATTTAGTTTACAGAGTTGAATTCAAACATTTTCCTCGTGGAGGATATTTGCGATGGCAAATTTTTACAGTTCAGGAGGGAGGAATTAAACTTTTTTGCCATTAAAAAGCATAAAACGCATAAATAAACCTTCCGGGGTGAGTGGTTATTTCAAGGCTCCGGGGGGAGGTGCTGAATTCAAGCCTCTTTGGATATATGTTCGCATTTGATTAATCGTAGCGTATTTTTTAATGGAGGATATTTTTTAAACACTTTTCTTATATAATGTTGAAAATGTTGAAAAGACACAGACAAACTGTCTGGAAGAAAAACACCCGCGGCAGCAAAAGCTGTTTAAGATATAGAAAACAAAAAGGAGAGAATAAGTTGTGAACAAATTGACCTGAAAGAAGGCTGCAGCTACAAATCCTCCCCAAAAGCCAAAAAATCATTAGAAATGTTATCCTTCTTGCTAATTCCGTTAAATCAAAGTACAGAGGGAGTCAAAAAACAGTTGTATCCACATCTTCGCAATATAAAATAAACCTTGAAATGGAAAAAACAAAAAAAGAACGACAAAAAGGAAGCTATCACAGCACAAAAGCAATTGGAACATCAAGTTTTAAAAAATAGGCGTAATGCAATTAGCAAGAAAATGATGGAAGAGAAGAACAACAAACATAATGTAAAGAAAAATTGTGTTGCAAAAAAAAAAAAAAAAAAAAAAAAAAAAAAGAAGTCTAATAATCCAGAGTCTAAAAAGAAAAATCTAGATAGTGATGATTGGTTTTGCATAATTTGTACGAAAAATAAAATAGCAATGATTCAGTGTTCAGAGATTGCCAAATATGGTTCCATGTTTTGTGCACTGAAAAAAAAATCAATTAACGAAGTTCATGTGTAAGCTTTGCATCACTCCTCACATGATATTTAAGTAACTGACAATTAGTCCTAAAATTTATATTCTTAACTTCTGATAACTTTGATTTATATTTTGAATACATTTTGATTTTAAACAATTGCTCTTATTTTCAAATATTTGATTTCATTATATTTCATTGCTGCTATTTTGTTTGATTGTTTCACTAATCGCAAACTTTGCTTCTAATAAAATTAGTTATATTGCCTAGTTATTAAAACAACCTGATATTAATTTATTTAGGTTCAATTTAGGAGAATAGGGTTCCAACTTAGGCGACCAGTTGCTGAATTTGGACCACTTTTGACAAATTTTTCAAATTAAAATAAAATTTAAGATTTCCAAAAAGAAATTGATCTAATGATTTATTTAGTTAGTAGATGAATAGATTGATCCCGTGTAGTGATATTTTGCAGATATTCCAAAAATTAGGTGAGTTACACCTGAAAATAAGTGAAGTGGTCAAAATTCGGCTACTCTCCCCTAACACAGTTTATTGTGATCTGAAACCTTAACGTGGCTTTATTTGGTATAGATACTAATTAAAATCTGACTGTCACCAATCGATTAGTAATAACGTTTACTGATTAATCGACACCTAAGGCGCAAAATGTCAAGTGAGCGTTGCCCAAAACTGGAAACACCCGGGAACTATGTGGCCAATAAACTAACGAATGAGTTATCTGCGGTCGCTAATCTCATAACGTATTTAGTAGTAGAACAAATATTTAAATCTGCCTATCTTTAAAAATATATATGTTGATTTATTTTATTAATATTTGTAGATGTAATTAACATGATTAATATTTGTTTTGCGCCTTAATACTGTCTTAAATATGACTGCTTGATTTATGCACAAGTATTGATTTTTTTTTTCATAGTCATAACATGACAATTATAGAGTATATTACTTATGAAAAAAGCCACACGAAAGCACGAATGCTCTTTAGGAATAGAAGTGAATTCACGTATCCCGCACGGAAAATAGAAATACATTGAATATTTACGATTACGCTAATATGATTTATGTTAATATATACTTAAGAAAATAATGCCATTAAACTAGTTATTAAACCATGTTACATTGAAAAGCATACTTATCAGAGGCGTAGCTATCGCCAAGTAGTTGGAGCAAATTGCTCCAGAAGTGAGGATTATAAGACCGAAAAAGTGGAAGACATCAAATAAAGATTTGTATAAATTATTTTTTCCTATTTGCAAAATTTTATGCGTAAAACATCCGGTAAAATCTGTTTAAATAGAATCTCTCGATAACGGAATCCTTTCTTTAAAGGAATTTTTTCCTTATCCCCATTACAAATACATCTGCTAGTACGAAAAATATGTTTAAAACATAAACTGCGGAAATAAGAGGGAATTTAGAAGACTTTTTGTCTTAGATATCCGCCATAGATGTTTGATGATGGAATACGTTCTATGATGCTTAAAGAGATGAGTCAAACCTAACATTATCTCATTTCGGAAAATTTGTTATGTGCACACACATCTAACACCATCATTCTCAATCTTTTCTTCCCGTGGGCCGGAAACATATGAGGATGCGAATGTCAAAACTCGACCGTATCCAGAAAATTAAATTTTGGGAAATCGCGAAAAACACTTAACTACGACCACTGTTTTAAAATGTAAACCAATATTTTACAATGCCAGAAATACAGGATAAACTAGTGTTTTTGCAGATTGTAGTGTTTTTTCGGTGCAAGTAGATTGATGAAGAACTAGTATGTTGTGGCCATCACAAAACTTTCTTCTATAAAAATCACGTTAATTAAATCATTTAAATAATACAAGAAATTACGTCAATTTAGCACCAATTCATATCAAATTATATCTGAATTTGAAGTTTGATAAAAATTCGTGCATTAGTTCTTGAGATAGAGCTATAGCGGAAATTGTGAAAAATGTAGCATAGCAGCCCCACCTATTGAGCGATTTGCATAAAAACATAAACAGCACTATTGATATCAAGGCATACTTGAATCTGAAGTTTGATGAAAATTCGTGCATTAGTTATTGAGACAGAGCTATAGTGGAAATTCTGAAAAATGCAGCATAGCAGCGCCACCTGTTGAGCGATTTACACGAAAACATAAACAGCAGTAACACATATCAAGGTATACATGAATCTGAAGTTTGTTGAAAATCCAAGCATTAATTCTTGAGATAGAGCTATTGCGGAAATCGCAAAAAATGCAGCTTAGCAGCGCCACCTGTTGAGCGATTTACACCAAAATGTATAAAACATCAATTCCTGTCAAGGAGTAACTGAATATGAAGTTTGATGAAAATCCGTGCATTAGTTCTGGAGATTCAGGTATTCTGGAAATCGTGAAAAATGCTGTATAGCAGCGCCACCTGTTGAACGATTTACACCAAAAACTAATCAGCACAAATTTATATCAGGGACTAACTGAATATTAATTTTTATTAATTTACGTTCATTAGTTCTTGAGATAGAGCGCCCACAAAATTTGTGTCACACACAGACAGACTCTCAGAACCACAGACTCACAGACAGACATTTTGTAAAAACATGTTTTTGGGGTTCTCTGACCCCTAAAACGTGTAAATCCGTCGAAAACCGGAACTCGAAAATTTTCATGAATCCAATACTTTCTTCTTGTAAAGATAGAAGAAAATAAAAAAAAAAAAACGATTTTTTAAATTTTGGAAAAAGCAAGTTTTGAAAGTCGCGTCATCATATGTTTGCTACGTAAGGAGGGTCGCGACACAGATTTTTTTCAAATAAATTTTTGTTAAAGGGTAAAGGAAGTAGTAAAATAACAAAAAAAAAAATAAGCAAAATAAAAAATTTAATATATTCAAAATATTAGCTATACAATAAGTATAAAATTTAATAATATAGCAATAAAGAATTTCCAAGTTCCAAATATAATAAAATTAGGAGATTTTTACTTTTGCTCAAAATAATCGAAAGTATACTTTTGCTCAATGCAAACTCTTTTTACCTTTTTAAAATATAAAAATACTTAGTGCAGATTTAATTAATTTTAAATAAAGTTTTATTAGTTTTGAAGATAGAAAATTATATGCGCTAGAGAAAAGCTAACAGGTCTACAGGTAAAAAGAATTTTTTACTTAACAAATGGTGTTTATAGGATGTTTTATTATAATTGTAAATTTATTATACATAATAAGGTAGCTTTTGTCTTCTCATAGAAGTATATAAAACAACAGTGAAAATCTTAAATACTTTTTATACGCATTTCAAATTTTTATCAATATGGATTAAGGATTAGATGTTTTGAATCAAACATAAGAATTCACCGCGGCGCAAGCTGAGTATGGCTGGTCAAACATAAACAAACCTTCACGTTCAAATCGTGCACACCCTCGACATCGCCTACGCCAGGTAAATGTGAGCATATACCAGGTTTTGACGAATTCGACCGACCAATTCAAAGGGGTAATAGTAGGCATCACGTAGATGAAAAATTACCGTAGAACGTGGGGTCACAAACCACGTATTTAATCAAAATAAGACAAGGTTCTACCCTCATTCCATTTGGGTTGACAGTAATAACTTTCAGTAAACTGGGGTAAGTTGTAATTAAACTTTTAATAGCTATTCTCACCTTTGTTTTAAATGTGATAATATAAAAAAAAATGCGATAGAATTTTCCATTATACGCGACAGAAGTATGCACTTGACGCTCCACATTTGGGACTGAGGCTACCAGTTCATACATTATCATCGATTACTTAAAAACACTGTTTTTTTAGTGCTCCACTGGAGATTGCTTTGAGGCCTATAGCAACTATGGCTTTTTGCCTCGAATGATCCTTATTATATACAGAAACAACCACAAGTCACAACAATTTTTATTTCTTGTTCCATTACATATTTATATAACTACAAAGCGACATTTACGAATACATCCATGTCTTACCCGAGGATTCAAACCCGGGCCCCCGCCGTGGCAGAAGCTGTCACTACCGACCACGCCACTGGGCGACGAGCACACTGTTTTTCGAGAACTTTTCATGATGTCATAACATTTCACACAAAACAAGACAGTCGTGGGGAAAAAAAGTAAACACCCCCTACTAACTTTTTAACAAATTATTGTAGAAGAAAGTTACTGGTACCGAATGATTGGAAATAAAGTCTATTTTTAAATGATGTATATAATATTTGCTTAGGGGGCCATCTACATATTAAAACGAACCATAGCTTTGTTTTTTTTTCAATAGAAGTACACAATTCTGACAACATAAATGAACTCTACACCCTTCAATTAGCCTAAAAACAAATTTTTATGCAATTCGTACCATAAGTTTTAGAGAAATTAATTATTTTAAAGCAAGCGTATTTTAAAGGCTGTATCCAAATTGAAGTTCTGTACTTGATTGTTAACCGGGAGAGCCCCCTTCTTGATCAAGGCACCTGAAGCACCACTCAAGGAGCCAATGAAGCCTGTTAGATTAAAGGACAGCAGAAGAAATTTCAAAATATCTACTCACTTCTTTCATAGATGGCCCCTTAAACCATAAGTTTGCCGTTTTTTAAGCATAATTTGAAAACTACTTGGAAGAAAAATGTGAAATTTTGGATGTGCATAAAGCAGGACATAATAAATCTAAATCCATCAAAAAAATTGTAGGTTGCAATTCATATTTTTTTCGAATGTTAATTTCATAATTCATATCATAAAATTATAAAAATTGCAAATTCAGCGTATTTATGTTTGGGTATATTAGTATTATTGCTACAAAAAATTATCCCATTAGGAGCATAATTTCAGGAGATATAAATAAAAATATGAAAATGTAATTTAACATTACAAGCACTTAATTTTGAATGTTTATAATTCAAAAACTTATCATTCAAATGACTTGAAATTTCGTCTAGGCATAGTTTGAACCGAAGATTTGAAATATCGTTAAAATTGGGTATTGCCATTGAAAAAAATGAAGTTTGGATTCATTTTAATATGTAGATGGCCTCCTAAGAAAATGTTATATACATAATTTAAAAGTAGACTTTATTTTCAATCGTTCAGTACCGGTAACTTTCCTCTACGATAATTTGTTCAAGAGTTAGTAGGGGGTGTTTACTTTTTTTTCCGCGACTGTACATATCATTTCATTTTCATTGCAATGTTTTTATTTTTTTCAAAATTATTTCCGTCAACCCAAGTTTAGTTAGGTGGAACATCCTGTTAACAACTTCAATCACTGAAAACTGACGTCATAAACGTAAATTTTCATTCATAAAACTGAAAAATTACGACTATTGCGTCAAATCAAAGGCATTAATTTTTCGCCGATTATTCGTTGTGTTTAAATCCCAATTGTCTCCAATTTATAAAATAATTTCTTGGTTTTTGTTGTAGATTGGTGTATTTCAGTAAAATAACCAAAGCAGTGTATTATTCAAAAAGCCTGTAATTGCCCTCCAGACAAGATCTTAAGAAAGTTGAGGTGAAAAAAATAAAATGATCTATTTCAAATCTATTTCATTATATTTGAAAATTCTAATATAATATCAAAAACTCCTTTAACAATAAATCGACATTAAGTTTTAAATAAATGTTTACAATACAAGAAATGATAAAACAATAGAACATGCATTCACTCTCACGCTCCAGGAAATTACATCTTTTAACATTTTGATGTGATGGCATATGAATATGATACTTTTACGAGAATACAGTGAAAAATATATCAAAAGTTACTGCCATCTGTCCATATTTCTAAAGAGAATTTTATTTTTATTGCCTTATTCATATTAAATGAAAGTCAGGTGCAGAGGATTAAATAAACATTTATCTGGGTAGATCTCATTAAGTGGAAAAGAAGATATGGGAGAGGAAGTTATGCTACTAGCAAAGTTAGTTTGTCTTTGATTTCATATTTGCATTTGGTATAAGGAAAATCTTATTTTTCTCATTAAATATGAATCAATAAAATAAGTTAATTTATTAAAGTATAAAAGTGTAACTAGTATATATTGATATATTTATGATGGAATATTATAGAAAAGTTTTTAAATAAATAATTAAATTTTAAAAAAATCAAAAAACTCGACTGCGTAAAAAGCGAAATAATTAATTATTTCTCATCGATGTGAAACTATTTTTTTTTTCAATTCCTACTAGCTCACACTTTCGCTGTATACATCTTGTTAAAATTTTCAATCGTTAATAAAATACTTATTATTCATCCAATCAAGCTCAAATATTTTTTTTAAACTTTTCGTGGATGACACTTGATGTTAATCCAGTTTTTTTCAAATATTAATTCATTAATTAAATTTAATTAATTAATTTTCAATCATCGAGAGAGCCCTCTTCTTTATTAAGGTATTTTAAGACCGAGAGAGCCTTCTTCTTGATCAAGGCATTTTAAGCGCTACTCAAGAGGAAATAACAATGGGAGAAAAAAAATTATCTTATTGACCTAAGTAGGAATTGACTTAAAATGTTTTTTTTATATTACTTGCTTATATTACTTACCTATTTTTTTATTTACTTGCATTGATGACTTTTAAGCTGTGTTTGATTGTTAGTTCCTATCTGTAAGCACTGTTTTGATGAGGTCTATGATGGTTAGAGTTGCAGTAAAGCTAGAGATCCTACCTACACAACTTCCAAGTTGTATAATATTTTAACGGAGCTTCTGACTGTAAAATAGTCAATGAAACATCGTCTTCATTTTGAAAGACCTATCCAATGATATGCCACTCAATAGGGTGCGTAATTTGTTTTTGTCTCTACCACCATTTTGTATTTTACGGCCGCCATTTTGAATTTATAAAAACAAAACCTAGCCTATAACCATCGGGCCGTTAAGACGAATTGATAGAGACCTCTTTCATTAAAATCCATCCAGCCGTTGGGATGTTTCGAGGGTATAAAGAAATCCACATACACAGATACGTGTGAAACTCATAAACCTTCTTTTCAGTCGGGTAAATATAGCCTGGTGTTAGATCAGTTTAATCGACCAACAAATTTAGAGGGGTGATACAAGAACTAGGCATCAAGAGAAAGAAACCTTTCCAGAGAACATGGTGTCGCATACTACTAGTCACAAATACAGGGTGTTTCACACTAACTGGACTTGGATTGGCTGTAATAATATTAAGAAAAATAAAAATACTGCAATGAAAACGTAACAATGTGTAGTTTGTTTGGTATAAAATGTGATTACATCATCAAGATTTCTGGAAAAACAGGCTGCTCACGCAATCGATGATACCCTATGAACTGATAATCGTAGTCCAAAATGTGAAGCGTCAAGTGAATATTACTGACTCGTATAATGGAAACGTCTATCACTTTTCTATACCCGACTGAAAAGAAGGGTTAAGTGTTTCACGCGTATCTGGGTATGTGAATTTCTTTATACCCTCGAAACATCCCAACGGCTGGATGGATTTTAATGCATGAGGTCTCTATCGATTCGTCTTAAAAGTCCGATGGTTATACAGGCTTTGTTTTTTTAGATTCAAAATGGTAGCCGTAAAATACAAAATAGCAGTACAGACAAAAAAAATTTTTACGCACCCTATTGAGTGGTATATCATTGGATAGGTCTTTCAAAATGAAGAAGATGTTTCATTGACCATTTTGCAGTCAGAAGCTCCGTTTAAATATTACACAACCTGGAAGTTGTGTACTTTGGATCTCTACCTTTACTGTAACTCTAAACTTCATAATACATCTATAGGTCTCATCAAAACGGTGTTTGTAGATAGGAACTAATAATTAAACACAACTTAAAAGTCCTCAATGCAAATAAATAAAAAAAAGGTAAGTAATATAAAAAATAGTTTCATATTGATGAGAAATAATTAATTAGTTCGCTTTTTACGCAGTCGGGTTTTTTTTTTTATTATTTAATATATTATTTATATTATCACTTCTACAACAAAAGTGTGTATGTCTGTTAAAAGTTTCATTATAATATACTCCAGTTTTCTGAAAGTTATTCCCGACAACCCAAGTTAAATTAGAGTAGAACACCCTGTGTTTTTGATTAAATAGGTGATTTTCCACACCATGTTCCATTGAAATTTTTGTTCCCCTTGATCCCTATTATCATTTTTCGGTCGAATTCGGCAACACCCTGCATAAATATTGCAATTTTTAAAAAAATATATATTGCAAAGCAAAAAATTGTTGAAAGACAACTTTTATAATCAAATCAAAAAATTTCTTCAGAGTTCATCCTCACTGAAAATTTTCTGCTTCAGCCAATACACTCAAAAAAAATGTTTATGAAAGTACCCACACTTGTGATAAAATTATGAATTTCATTGCGCATTTTTATGTTTAAACATAAATATTTTATTAACGCCCTGTGAACATCTAAGGCATTTTTTTCTGTTTTATAAAAAGAAATGTAGGTTAACCAGAATTTTCTTTTGAGGCTTGATGTTAAAATAGGTTTCAAATCCTTCATCTCAGCTATTTCCTAAAATCATAAATCTGTTAAAAATAGTTTTTCCTATAGGTACGTTAAACTGTTTGTAGAAAACGAAGATATACGGGCCAACTCCTCACAGACTTTTGAAATTAACCCATTTTAGCCCAAGTCTAGAAATTTTATAAAATGTGGTATTATTTTCATTAAAATATGCTTAAATTACATTCATTAAGACAAAAAGTTTCGTGCATGAAAAATAATATTTTATTCGAGAAATAAAATGCATTCGGCAATTTCATGCATTCCGGTCAATGGTTCGCTAACGCGCCATTAAATTTAAAATTAATATATTTTTTAATTTTTTATGACATTTGTTTTATTATTATTTTATTTACAGAAATTGCAACTTTAATTGATTATAAAATAATATGATTAATCTCAAGTGGAAGAATTATACATTTTCAAAAAGTCGAATTTGTCAATACCCGTTTCAATTTTAAAAGATTAGTGTATTTTGAAAATTTCTCAACACAAAGTGTTTACTCCAATTGAATTACTGATATTTTATTGATGTCTCCAGAACCCTTAAAAATAGCAGAAAAATAAAAGTAGTGAAAAATATTCGTCACAGTGTTAATAAAAAAATAGTTATTGAAAGGGTCCGTTTACGCATCTTTGACCGAAAATGGGTTAATATATTAAAAATCATTGAAATTGGTGACTAGTAGATTTATCAATAGTATCATTACGGTCTAATAAATATTATTAGTTTTTAATTGAAGAAACACAACAAAATTTTTACTAAATAATTGAATAAATGCATAACAAAAGCACTGTAAAAGCAACTGAATTCTGAAAAGGGTGTTACTTTCAATTCGTGTTTCATACACGTATTCTACTCACGCCAAAACCTCATAAAAATGTTAATTTTATGGAAATTGGGTCTTCTTTACCATGTTGCATTATTTTAGTATTTTGTCGCCAATCATGCTAAATTTATTTCAGGTGAATACACTAACAATAAAAATTAGGTAACAATAAAAATTAGGTAACAATAAAAATTAGTGTCAATTAGGAATATCTAAGCGTTTAAATAAATGCGTGAAACTGCATTAAAACATAAAATAATCTTAAGTGGAACATGAAAAATTAGTATTTTTTCTACGGTTATCTATAGTTGTTTTAAAAAATAAAACGCAATATATTGAAACAACGAAGAGATTTTGTTATTCGTTTATGTTATGTCACACTTATCATACATTATACTGTTTTAAATTGTATCTATTTCAAATTAATAGATTAAAAATTATCAAAATTGGTGAGTATTTTTACGTCTTTATTAAATAATATAAAAAATAATTTCCTATGTTTGTAATTAAATGAATCAGAATTTAGTTTCAATTTAGTTTAATAATTTATTCGGAAAAGCATAAGATTATGAACATATCAGTAAATCTTGATAAATGTTATACGTTGCGAATATTTAAACGTTTTAGAAACACATCTAATATAGATACGTAAATAAAACATTTTGAATAAAACTTAATGACTGATTTTTAATTACGTTGATTGACTTCAGCATTTAGTGATTAAAAATAATTGTTGTGTTAAATATATTCTGGAAATGTTTTATGGATGCGCTTTGACAGCTGATATACCACTTTTTCCATTGATAATACCTGTAATTTTAATTAGCTTATCGAGTTTCCTTTTTGTTTGTTTGTTTGCATAGGCGCTACCTTTTAGCAATAATTTTACAAGCACACCGAATAGTGATACAGGATGTTTTAAAAAGACTGCAACGCGCTTTACTTCTTTGCTTGTTGGAGATACGTCGGCAATGTAAATTGAAAAGTGCTCAAAATATGGTAGAAAGTAAGATTATGTTGATAAAATATTCCTGTTGCTAATTTTCCAAACGGTACACTTTTTTTTAGATACAGCCGTTAGGTCCTATACGTCATATTTTAAAAAGTTGTTCTCCATGATTACAATAAGAAATTACTTGGCGTAATACAATATAAATAAAAAACAAAGTTTAAAGCACCAAAACACTTTATTTCTTGTTGCAAACTAGATTCGGTAGCCATAGCGTACCGTCATCAGTACAAAATATGATACGCTATCATATGATACTCGTTTCGGTAGCCATAGCGTACCGCCTTCAGTGCAAAGTATTATATGATATCATATGATACTAGTTTCAGTAGCCATAACGTACCATCATTAGTGCAAAATATTATATCATATCATATCATATCATATCATATTTTGCACTGATGACGGTACGCTATCGATACCGAGACTAGTTTGTAACAATAAATAAAGTGTTTTGGTGCTTTGAACGTTGTTTTTTATTTATATGTTCTCCATGCTCTGTCAAAAAACAAAGTGAAAAATGCCATTATCCTATCACTAAAACTCAACGAGTTAAGATACTTTGAAATTTATAAAAACTTCGGAGCTCTTCGGCACAAAAATATTCCCTGACCATTTTTAATGCTGGAAAACTCGTAATTTTATAGAATAGAACTTATCATATCTCGATGCGTTTTCGTCGGCAGCAAATTAAATTTTTGCTGTTTGACTTCTAAGAGCATTGGGATATTTTTTTAAATAAAATAGGTCCCATGAATCGTATACAAATATAAAACACATATATATATTTTTAATTAACAGCATACTTTATTTTGAAGAATTTTGAATTTTATATTGCCTACCTACCTTCAACAGGTAAAAATTAATTTAAGGTTCAATGTTTTGGGCACACCCTGTATATGTTAGTTTTACTGAACAAATTAAATTTTATGGACTACGGCGTGCCAAATAAGGTCATTGTTTATCAATTTATGTACAATTGTATGTATATGTGTTCATATTTTGTGTTCACGAAATCTATTGAATAATGTAATCTCAGCTTGTGGTCAAATGTCCATCCTGAAATTTCTTGTGCATAACACTGCCATACAATACTGTCAGAAACCAGAACTTCAAATTCTTATCTCGTGCCCCACCAGAGATATCAAAGCCTCAAAAGTGCGATTTTTGACATTTTTCAAGAATTTGGGATTTTTTTTAGCGAAGAGAAAGCAAGTACCAGATCTGGAACTTGGCGTGTCAGTACAAGTAATTTCGACCTATTTGTAAAAGAAAATTATGTCATGTTCACAGTTTTCCTTGCTAGAAAAAAATCCCTTTGTAAAAGGACAAATTTTGGAGAAAAACTGAAATTATATGCTTAAATTTCACCAATAAGGATTTATTTTCGGAAACTACTCCATTACCAAAATTTTAGCCCAATGTATTCTGTACAAATTGCTTTAATCCGCACTTCAATTGGAGAAATAAGTGATGAATCATTTACAATTCCGTAAACCCTTCTTCTGAGAAAATTGCTGCAGACGATGAAACAAAGATGGCCGCCATGCACAAACAAAAATTAATAAATTTAAAATAATAGTCATTTTGATCTTCCATCATGTCAGGGTTGTTGTACAAAAAATTTCAGATTTTTTAAAAATGGTCAATCAACGAATATCTAATTTTCTGAGCCACTTGAAATAGATTGACCCATTAAATTTATGATGTTACCAATGAACTATGCAATTTTCAATATTAAATTTAATTATATCACAAGCAATTTGTCCTATTTTACTCTACTGAATAAAATTTAGCTTACCTTGATTCATTAAATTTTTATTCAGTTTATAATTTGTTATAATCTTATAAAATTCAAACACAAGAATAAATCTTTCATTTGGATGCCCTTTAAGAGTAAATACAAGGTGCGCCTAAAAACATCAGTGAATGATCTCGTAAAATAAAGAAAACGAAAGATACAAACAATAAGGTAAATGCACAAGTATCTAATTACTATTAAAGCCTAAGTTAATTTCAAAATGCATATATACATATATTTGCCTAGTCTTAACCTTCATGTATCAGAATAAACATTCTAAATTTCAAAATATGCTCTTCGGAAAAAAATGAAAAATAAAAAAGATTACCTTCCTCTCTGATCCGGTAGTGGCCCTAGTAAATTTCTGATGTATGAACTTTTAAGTTTTCGGCTAATCCAACAAACTATTTATAAAGTAATAGAGTATATCAACAGAGTAATAGAATGATAGACTAATAGTATGTAATAGAGTATATAATTTAAAATAAAACATAATATTACAGAAACAATGTTTTAAACTAGAAAAGAGGAATTCTGCTTTTTCAGAATTTAGTGTCGACCCCGATGAAAATATATACAGGGTGCAATATGTTTTCTATCGCCGACCTTTAATTTCTTAACCGTTGGTCGTAGACGTATAGTTCCAATTACAAAAACGTTTCAAATGAGGTTGCTATTCATGCTGTGACATTATTTAAAGTAAAAAATCAATTTTATAAAAATTCCGAAATCTACCTTTTTATACGGTCCCCCAGCCCCTATAGTTATATTTAGTAAAAGTTTAGACATATCATAACAGATATAACACGAAAAGCTTGACATCTGTACTACAAAAATTGAGGCAGTTATTAAATTTAAAGGTTTGAGATTTTTGCATATGATTTTGTCTTTCTTTGAGGGATCAGTTAAAATATGGATTAAAGTAATTCGAGATCAAAATCAGGGTGCAATGTCCTTTTTACGGCCAAACCATCTTTTGACGATATTGGAAAATATGAGTAGTTTATCACCAAAGATGGTTATTTCATCTAAAAATTTGAGCTGACTTCTAAGAGTCGTATACAAAGTGAAGAATGAAATATTGAAATTAAACAAAAAAATAAATAAATAAATAAAAAAATATCAAGTTATTATAATATCAGAAAACTGTGTACTATAAAAAATGAATAAATCAAACGCCGGAATCTACCAGAAATACTGCTCAAAGTGTTCTCCATTGGTGGCAATGCACAATTGAATGCGTGACTGTACTGAGTCCTGGACACGTTAGAACAAAGCAGGTGTGAAAACTGTGCGACAATCAAGGATGATGCGCTACTTCAGATAAACTAGAGAAGCGGTCTCAGTCGCATAGACCTATGCCTTGATCTAACCCCAGAGGTAGAAGTCCATGGGAGTCAAGTCCGGCGAACGCGGTGACCATTCTACCGGATCACCATATTCAACGATCTGTTGATCGAATTCGGTGGCCAGATACGGCCGGGCGTTTGATGTTTTATGAGTAGAGGGCCCCATCATGTTGCAATCACACCCGGCATGCATGTCGGAGAGGCATCTTTTCATACCAGTCACATAGTGCGTTTGTAGCAGATGCAGGTAACGATAGCCCGTTAAGGTCCCATCACAGAAGATGGATCCAACAATCTGGGTTCCCCATATACCGCACTACACATGTCGTACTGTGCGGGCGATGTGGAGATTTTCCAGAGACCAATAATGCACATTGTGCACGTTCACAATTCCACCCCGTGTAAACATTGACTCGTCTGTACGCAGAATGTCACAAAGTAACGACGGATATTCCTCTAAGGTGTTGAGCATGAAATTACAATAACCAAATCGTCGTGCGTTGTCACCCAGCATCAGTGCTTACACCAGTGTCGGATAGTATTACACCTTGCCCGTCTGCTTGTTCTGGGTCGTGGTGAAACAGAGTCGGACTCTTTGAGATGGTGCAATGCATCAGTTATAGTTTCATGCGTTGGATGCAGATCCTTAGGGAAACATTCTGAATAAACATTCGCAGTTTCTCTGGCATTCTTTTGACATTTACCATAAATGAGTATCCTTTCAGCATATTGCATGTGTGCGTAGCTTGCCATCACGCTGACTAGCATGTCCACAGCTAGATAGCTCGTGTTTTATCCCGAACGTGTGGCGATGCGGTACTATTGTAATTTGCATAATCCCAATTTTCATGCTCGTTATAGCTCGGCTGGTCGTTTCCATTCCGCTGCTATTTATCTAGTACTTAGTGAATATGTGTTATTTTCCGGTTGTCGATTCTACCTACTTTAACGATTCAATGTTGTTCGACCCATAAAAGTTAGCTCAAATTTTTAGATGAAATAAACATTTTTGATGATTCCCCGATTTGGCGATAACGGCTAAAGGTGGTTTTGCCGTAAAAAGGACATTGCACCCTGATTTTGATCTCGAATTACTTTAATTCATCTTTTAACTGATCCTTCAATGAAAGACAAAATCATGTGCAAAAATCTCAAACTTTGAAATTTAATAACTGCGTCAATTTTTGTAATACATATGTCAAACGTTTTGTAATATATCTGTTATGATATGTGTAAACTTTTACTAAATAGGGACTGGGGGACCGTATAAAAAAGTTAGATTTCGTAATTTTTATAAAATTGATTTTTTTACTTTAAATAATGCCACAACATGAATATTTACCTCATTTGAAACGTTTTTGTAATTGGAACTATATGTTTACGACCAACGGTTGAGAAATTAAGGTCGGCGATAGATAACATATTGCACCCTGTATATATATGTAGTATATATAAATAGTACAAAACATATTTCAATTTTAAGACTTAGAGCACACGCTTTTATTTTATCTAAAATGACGTCATTCGTATCCGCTTAATAATTCTACATTTACGATCCACTCTTAAACAGCTAGGGTAAAGTAGGCATAGGACGTCACTATCGCGAAATAATACACAAATGCAGCAAAAAGATGCCGTCATTCAAGAAACTCGACTGAAAAAAAACGGCTGTCGAAGGATTCATAGGCCTTCATTTGTTTGCAAAATTAACCCATTTGTGCAGAGCGTCCTAATTTTGGGACGCTTTCTTAAAAAAATTCCCATTACAAATTGAATTATGATATCCTTTCAAAACTTAGTAAAATATATCCTTAGTATTTGTTTTCAATATTTATGCATAAATGGCAGTGCATTTTTAAGAATAAAAAGGTGAAATAAATGTCTGTTATAGCGCAAAGTTGGATTTTTCTCGAAATAAAATGGCGCGTAAGAAAAGGTAAGATATTTCTTGTATTTTTTTATCAACCATTTTATAAGTGATATTATTTATAATATGAAACATTATTTTAGAATACGTATTTTTGCATTTTTTCAGATTTCTATTTTTTTGCTCGAATTTGAACCTTTATATATTGTCCCAATTTTGGGACGCTAGGCACGAATGGGTAGGGGTTTTCTCCATTACTGTCTGTGCATTAAATGTATGTTTTAAGCCATTTATTTTGTTACAAAATGGTTACATACCACTCGGATTATTATTTGGTTATAAAATTATTACTCGTATTATTATTTGGCTATTCGTTGTTATTACTATAGGGGGAACAGGAGCTGGGCTCTGTTCAAGAACAAGACACCCACCCCTTCCTACCCTTAGCTATTCGCTTAGTAAAAATTTATATCATACGTTATGTTTTGTACTTAGTTTAGTATTTGACATCCTGAGGTTACAAAAATATATACAGCAGAACCTCGATTATCTGACGTAATTGGGTCCGAACCGACAGCGGATAATCAAATTTCCAGATAATCGAGAATTTATCAATAATCATCTAGTTTAATATGCAACATCGTCCTCGAGCTGCTATTCGAACTATTTAAACTGCTTAATAAACATCTAAATTTAAATTATACATGAAAATAATTTTGTTTGTTTAGAGCAGGAAGGTGTACACGGGGCGGGGGGGGGGGGGGGGGGGGTAATCTTTACGGGATCGGATCTTGAGGAAGCTCAAGCTAATTTCAATGGAATTCGAAGAAAAGGAACCAAAATGCTTATCTCAACTCGTGGTATGGAAGGGAATACTTGCATACACAAGGAATGTGAAAGTAAAAAAAAAAAAAAGTTGGAAAAAATTCAGGATATCGACATCGGTTTACAGAGAGTTCCTGTTACACGGGGGTCGGATAATCGAAGTTCAACTGTACCATATATACTCGTGTGTAAAACGAAGAATTTTTGACAATTTTCTGCAAGTAAATTGGGGGTTAAACTTATACGCGAGTCAATTACATAAGCAAAAAAAAAAAACCTTCGAATACTGCAAAAGTGTGATTTCTTATGTACATAAATAATAAAATAATATATAAAATATACAAATAATAATAATTTATTATTAAAAACTTTTCAATGATTTGTTTTTGTTTACTTACTAATTTTTCGCATTAGTAAGTGAAATCTTCGGTTTGATTTTGTGCGAAATTGAAGTAAAAAGTTAGGGGGTTGACATACGCGAGTTTTTGCATTCAAAAATTAATGGGTCGGTGTATATGCGAGTATATACGGTATATATACTCTATTAGTAATTATTGATTAGTATAAATTTTTACTATATAAATTTTTAATATGCCAATGGCTAATGGTGAGGAGGAAGGGGGTCTTGTTCTTGAGCCGACCCCAACCCCCCCCCCCTTATAGTAATAATAAAGAAAATTTTATAGTCAAATAATAACCCGTATGATATATAACCTTTTTGAAACATATTAAATGGCATAAAACATAGATATAATGCTTAGACAGTAACGGAGAAAACCCCTACCCTTTCGTGCCTAGTGTCCCAAAATTGGGACGTTTAGATTTTTATATGTTAAATAAATATTTTTTCAAAGAGAATTTTTTTATTTTTTTTTACGTTCATTTTACACCATTTACTACAATTAAGCATAATATTGAGTTGAAAAAAAATTCAGGCACTAATGAGTTAATATGGATACTTAAAATTAAATATAGTTTATAAAACTCCATCTTTTAACAGAAATCATTCGTTTATATTTTTTCAAAATAGCACGTATTTTAATTACATTTTCTTTCGGTTGTTATGAAAAAATGGCAACAAAAATGTATAATTAATATTTTACAACTATTTTTCCTTTACGTTTTACAGAAACGGAGTACTTCCGTTGCCAATATTAAGCAAATGGCTCCAAAAAAAACTAATATTTCAAAAATAAATGGAGATACAGTTTTCAAACAAATTGCATTTAAAAGTACTTTTTTTCCTAATACGACGGTACAAAAATGGAAAATGTGCGACGCTTAAAAGTTTAAAAAATTGCTATAGAGTATTCAATCGTACTGCTTTGTTTTTCGGCTGGCTTCTGTAAGGTAACGTTATTTTTTTTAAATGACACAAAAGAAGCTGGGAGAAAGAAATAGAATACCGTACCGGGTGCTAATAAAAACTTATCTCTTAATAGAACCTCTCAGAATTAAAAAAAAAAAAAAAAACTGTTTTTGAAGATACTCTAGAAAATAATTAAATGTTCCAGCAGAAAAAGAAACAATTATTCCAAGCAGTTTATCGAAAGTTAATATTTAAGGATGTTATCCAATCAGATTTCTTTCAGTCGTTTTCAAGAAATGCATTTTGGGCTTTTTAAACTTTAAAAATTAGCGGCCGACTACTGGTACGTGGCCCGCTGTACCTTAAATCTTAATTTCTCTTCATAGTAATCTCCATTTGCCACAATACTCTTTTGAAAAGGTATGTAAAGTTCTACTCAATGTGTATACGCGCACCCGTTTCTATAGCCAGTTGTTTAAATATCAGGCCATTCATCGAATTGCTTAGACGTACCACGATATTATCAATGAACAATACCATTTTCAGTATTAAATGTAATTATATCTCAATCAATTTTTCCTACTTTACTCCAATGAATAAAATTTAAAACACTTTTATTAAGTTTTACTCTGTTTCTAAATTGTTATAACCTAATAAAATTTACAAGCAATAAAAATTTTCTGAAAATGTTATTTCCGAAGTGTCTAAATCGTTAATTTCCTATATTTTTGTATTTTTTTAAGCATTTGCATAATTTGAAAGCAGCTACATATTTTACTATATTATATTAATGAATAATAATTGACCATCTTTACACTTATTTAAATTATGATAATTTATAATAAACTATCCTTATTAAATGTATAAGAACAGCAAGTAAAAAAGTTATTAATAATAAAAAATTTTGCATTACTTTATAGTCACATTAAGAGCTTTTAATTAAACATTTTTTTCTGATTTATGAA
Organism: Maratus speciosus; assembly: GCA_963932465.1. Lineage (NCBI taxonomy): Eukaryota > Metazoa > Arthropoda > Arachnida > Araneae > Salticidae > Maratus > Maratus speciosus. Next base: position 462,822,710 of record OZ010789.1, read on the forward strand.
AAGTGTTAGAAATATTTTTTTAAAGTGGGCTTAATAATGGAATTTTTTTGCGCATCAGTGATCTTGACTGCAGTTCAACAAAAATCTGACAACTATGACTTAATATGAGGCACTCCGTTATATTGATATTGATAACCAAAACATGACTAGTTGTATAATTTCATCTAATTTTACATAAAAATACCTCCCTCAAAACAATTTACAAACACAGATGTCGCTTTTACAATTTATCGTGCATGTGAACTGCGAGTATATGACTATATTGAACAACGGAGAATCAAATGCACAAGCTTTGACTATATGATTGAAAAGATAACCGTTCGAATAGCTTGACATATTTAGGAAGATTCAAGTTATTAAAATCCTGCTGCATGCACACATACGCGCCTACACACAGGTGTGAACGCAACACTCGCCTACATGTACTTAAATCTATACTAATATTATAAAGAGGTAAAAATTGTTTATTTGTAGGGGGTAAGCTCTGGAACTACCGAACCGATTCCAAAAGTAATGGTATCAAAATGATGGTATTAGTCAAACTGAGAACATAGACTATATCTTATGTCCGTGCCACTGGCCAAAAGGGGGTGCAGGAGCAAAAAACATTCTAAAAATGCAATTTTTGTGTTACTGAAGGGCATATAAACATGAAATTTGGAATGGTAGTTACTTATAAGATACTAAAAATCTCTAAGGACATTTCTTAAAAAAATCGAAATTAAAAAGGGGTGAAAATGCGCGAAAAGCGTTCTAAAAAACGTTCTAAATGGCGATTTTTACGAAATTTCAGGAAGTACCAAACCGATTTCAAAAATATTGGTGTCAAAATGATGGTGACAACCCTTGCTCCAACATAGACTACATTTTATGTCGGTGCCACTACCCCTAAAGGGGGTGCAGAAGCAAAAAAACGTTCGAAATTGCGATTTGTGTGTTACTGAAAGGTCCAGATGCATGGAATTTAGCATGGTAGTTACTTAGATATAAATGATCTCTAAGAACATTTCTTAAAAAATTCGAAATTTAAAAGGGGTGAAAATGCGCAAAAAGCGTTCTAAAAAACTTTCTAAATGGCGATTTTTACGCAATCTCAGGAAGTACCCAACCTATTTCAAAAATAATAGTTGTAAATTGACGATGACAACCCTTGCTCCAACATAGGCTCTATTTCATGTCGGTGTCACCACCACATAGGGGTTGCAGAAGCAAAAAACGTTCTAAATTGCGATTTTTATGTTACTGAAGGGCGTAGAATCCTGAAATTAGGTAGGGCAGTTATTTATAAGATACAAATGATCTCTAATAACATTTCCTTAAAAAATCGAAATTTAAAAGGGGTGAAAATGAGCGAAAAGCGTTCTAAAAAACTTTCTAAATTGCGATTTTTACGCAATCTCAGGAAGTGCCAAACCGATTTAAAAAATAATGGTGTGAAAACGATGGTGACAACGCCTCGCTCCAACATTGGTTGTATTTCATGTCGGTGCCAGTACCCCATAGGTTGTGAAAGAACAAAAAACGATCTAAATTGCGGTTTTGTAATACTGCAGGGGCTAGCAACTTGAAACTAGGCATGGTAGTTACTTATAAGATATAAATGAGCATTTCCTAAATAATTCGAAATTTAAAAGTGATAAAAATGGACGAAAAATGTTCTAAAAAACGTTCTAAATTGCGATTTCTACGCAATCTCAGAAAGTAACCAACAGATTTCAAAAGTAATGGCTGGAAATTGATGATGACAGCCCTTGCTATAGGATCTATAGGATTATATAGGATCTATTTCATGTCGGTGTCACTACCACCTTGCGGTTGCATTTTAAAAAACATTCTAAATTGTGATTTTTGTGATATTGAAGGGGCAAGCAACTTGAAATCTGGCATGGTAATTACTTATGAGATGCAAATACACTCTGAGAAAAGTTCCTTAAAAATTTGAAATTTGAAAGTGGTGAAAATAAACGAAAAGCGTACTAAAAACGTTCTAATTAGAGATTTCTACACAATCTCAGGAAATATAAACCGATTTCAGAAGTAATGGTTTCAAATTGATGGTGACAGTCCCCGCTCCAACATAGCCTATATTTTACATTTTTGTCACTAGCACCTGGGGGTTACAGGAGCAAAAAGTGTTCTAAATTGCGTTTTTTCTCTTACTGAGGGGGTCTAACATTTTAAATCTGGAATAGTAATTACTTCAAATATACACATGTTTTCTAAGAATTGTCGAAAGAAAATTCCAAATTTAAAAGGATGAAGTGAATGAAAAGCTTTCTATAAGCGTGCTAAATTACGATTTTTATGCAATCGTATGAAATACGAAACCGATTTCAAACATAATGGTTGCAAATTGATGGTGATAGAACCTGCTCAAACATAAGCTATATTTTATGTCGAGGTTTGCAGGAGCAAAAAACTTCCTAAATTGCGATTTCTGCGGTACTGAAGAGGCTAGAAACTTTAAATATAGCACGGTACTTACTTAAAAAATATAAATGTCCTCTAAGAACAGTCGAAAATAAATTCAAAATTAAAAAGGGGTGAAGCGAAGGGAAGGAGCGAAAAGCATTCTAAAAGAGTCCTAAATTACGATTTCTATGGAATCTCGGGAAATAATAAACCGATTCCAGAAGTTATTGGTTGCGAATCAAGAGTGATAGTCCCTTATTCTATACGGGCTATATTTTATGCCGGTGTCACTACCACCTGGTTGGCAGGAAAAACAAGAAATCCTTTAAAAACATCTAAATTCCGTTTTCTATAGAATATTAAGAAATACCAACCGATTTCAAGGTTAATATTGGCAAATTAATGGTGACAGTCTCTGTTTTAACATTTTTCGAGACATTCTATTTCAACTCTATTTCGGCATTTTATGTTGGTGCCACTAACACCTGAGAGATGTTACAGTGTTAGACAAGAAGCTTGGAATTTGACATGATCGTTAATTTTAAGATGTAAATGTGTTAAGATGGTTTCTAAAAAATTCAAAACTTCAAATGAATACTGAAATGAGCATAAAAGTTTCAAAATACTTTCTAAATTATCATTTATTTAGAATTAGTTCTTTTTATTAATTAAAATCTCATTTCTGTCTATTGTACTTTTATAATGAATTTTGGTCATACTGTGGATTAATTTGTAATTTTTGAATTATTTCAAAAAGTGTTCTTCTAATAAAAAATACTCATGCAAATATCACTTGGCATATTTCAACTATTACGCGAGTAAAGCCGAGGGGTTGGCTAATATTTCTATAAAAAGATGTAGCGAATTATGTTTGAAATATTTTCTTAGGTAATAAATATTTTAAATGAAAAATAATAGATAGTTGGCAGGTTTTTTCTGTACAGAACTCAGAGTTTATATTTTATAAGCATGAAAAATAAGTCTTAAAAATAAATATTCAGTTTCAAACATGGCATGTTTTTGTACTTACTATTGAATTGAGACTCTGTGTTATTCTAAACATAAAATTTTTATTACATGCTGTATAATTATTGCACTCAAAGTTCAATACAAGAAACAAACCTGCCATTGAAATAGATAAAAAATAATTTTAGTAAGATAATTTGACATTTTTCATAGTAAAATTAGCCCGTTTTCTCACATGAATGATTTTGATTCGATATCAATATCGTTCATTGGACATATAATTTTTATGCTCAGCAAAATTTAAAATTTTGTTTAAACTTAAGATCATTGAACCAAAAAAATTGTTTTATTTTTTATTTTTCCCATGAATTTCTCATATAGAAAATACTCACTGTATACAAAATTTCAAGCTTTTATAAGCATACACTATAAAGACGTTAAAGATAATTCGAATTAAAAATATTTTTTTGAATAATAAGGATCTACTAAAACTAATTGGTTTTGTTTTGAATTCTTTAAACAAAACGCTGAAAATGTTACCAAATTTCAAATTTCTAAAATTACCAGAAGGAAAACATAAGTTTTGTTTGCAAATTGCGTGATCGGTCAGTGAGTAAAATAATTATTTTTGTGTTTTGGAACATAATATTCGAAAAATACGTTAAATTGTCGATGTGAAATGCAGATAACAATGATCCCACTACATCGAAAAAAAAAAATTTTTCATTATTTCTTTTTTTATAATTTATCTTTCGGCAGGTCCAAATCAACAGTTTTTGAAATTCGATATCGCAAAGGCTATAAAAAATAAATGTGCGAAATTTAAGATGCTGTATAAGAAGGATAATTTTATTTCACAAAAAAATCAGCTTTGAGCCTGTATTATCTTCTGAGTTATAGAAAGTCAAAAATTGCTTTGTGAAAATATAGTGCATAGCGTCTTAGTATAGAGCTTATATTATAAATTGTTCCATGCATTGCCGTGCACTATGTTAATTTCCATCTAAATTATATCGATTTACAGCTTACTGTCAAGGAGCTGATCCTGATTATGATTTATATAATCACCATCAATAATGTTCTGTCATACCAGAGAAAAAAGAAACAGAGAGAGAGAGAGAAACGAGGTTATTTTTTTTTAATTAATACAAATATCTCGCGTTTGTTTCCCCTACTTCAAACAAATAGCATAAATATACAAATTTTGCATCTGAACAAATATAGTATTTTTAGAGTTTCGTTCATCTCACGAAACCCTATAGTCTCGCTTCTCTGTCTGTCCGTCACAGAGCTCGTACTCGAAGCTATTTAAGTTACAGTGTTTTTTACATAGAGCTGCATACCTCCTTTCATACCCCAAATTATAAAATTTTGAAAAAGTGATTTTATTTTATTTAACTAAATTAATGTAATAACATCCCACCATTTTAGCGATTTTAAAACACAATCTTAATTTGAATCATCTTTTCGTGAACTCGTAGTCTTGTGGTAGAGTATGTTATTTCTAACCGAAAGCTCACGGGTTCGAAGCATGTCGGTTGAAATTTTCAATTTTTTACATTTAATTATCCCATGGATTTAAAAGAAATTTCGTAATTTTAGTCAATTTTACGGGTTTTTTGGAATTTTGATAAATGTTAAAATCCTTTTATGGCACCATCTAGTGAGTGTTTGGAAGGTGAAAGATTTAACAGGGATTTTTTTGGAACTATTAAAGCATTTTAAGAATGCTTTAAACAATTTTCTTCTTTTAAAAAATTTGCATTTTATTTATACCTCAACTACATTTTTGAAATTACTGAATTTAAAAGTATTCTGATTTTTTTTATTTCATTTAAATAATTTAAGTTGAATATTTTTAATTTGATCTAAAAATGTTGTTTTAATTATTTAAAAATTAAATATAATGGTGCTGCCATTTATGTAACGATTTAATAATTATAAATTAACAATTTTGATTTATTAATTAAGGATAAAGTGTTTTAAACGCGATATTAAACGAAACCCTCTGTGCGATCTGCGATCACGCTTGCTCGTTTTTTCTCTTCAAGATGATTTCCAATTTTTTGAAAATTAACCCCGATATTTTTAGAATTTTGTTACAGGATATAGAAAAAATTCCAATTCATAAATACTTCATATGAAATAGATTATATTGTGTTCTACGATTTTTACTGATAAAGAAATGTTAGAAATTTATATGAAAAAACTAAAATTAGGAAATCGTCCCTTTTCCATCAAAAAAGTAAATAAATTTAATACTGGTTTTTTAGTTTCAAAAATATTTCTATATAACTTTTAACACCATAAAAGAAAATAATTCAGTTTTATTTCCTTTCTGAAACTCATTTACAGTCTCCTGTGACAACCTCATAGCAACCGAATTCTTTTGACGTCACTTGAAATCAGATTTTGACAACTCGTGACGTTCCAGAAGTAAAAACGAATTTCCTCTCAATGAAAAGCTAAAATGTTTTATGCATATTTTTCTTTTTTGACTTTACCCATGTCACGAAATCGTATGAACGAAGTAATTTTAAGCATTTTAAATTAATGCAGGATAACCAAGCTCCATCAAACTTAACTATATCCAAGGAAGACTACTTTATCTTTAACAACTGTATTTTTTGTTTTGTAAAAAATTAAATGTGACGTTTTGATCTAATTTTATAAAATTACATTATAACACTTATCTTTTAGAATAAAAAAACACTTTGTACCTAAAATAGATTTATAATGGATTATTTAGAATATTTTGTCGAGAAATAAATCATACGCGTTTTTTTTTTTTCCAAGTTTGTTTTAAACAAAAGCATTAGAATAAATTATTCATCAATATATTCTCCGTGTTTGCGAACAATTTCTTCTCATCGTTCTTTATGCCTTTGTGATAGATATATCTCGCTTTTGATTCAAAGATGACAGCAAACCAAGCCCTCAATTTTACGCCATTAGTGAACGGTACATTGCGCAAAGCGTTCGAAACGGAACGAAATATATGAAAATCTGCCGGCGCTAAGTCCGGAGAATATAAAAAATACAAAAAGTAGATGGCGACTAAAGTGGCCAGTTTTAGACCACTTGCCATTTTATTTTGATTGCCTAAAAATACACAAGCATCAATAAAATTTAAAATGAAAATACACTCACTTGTAGAACAAAAATGTTCTTTCAAATATTATAAAACATGTTTCCAATCCGTTTTGTCTCTGCATGCGTTCTTAAATTTGAAAAAAACACTCGTGAATTATCCCTTAACCTAAGAATTTTTAATTTCTTTTAATTTTACATATTTACAAAATTACTATAGTTACCTTTGGTAATGTTTATAAATAGCAGTAAAACATTAATAGAAATACTTATTTAATAGTGTTTTGGGATAAAGCAAACTACATTTACAAAGCAAACTGAAATTACATTTAAAACGTAAAAAGTGGGAAAAAATAACTTTACTTACTACTTACCTATACATTAATTATTTGAAATTCTTCGATAAAATTCTCTCGTACAGAACAGATAAAATGTGACGAAGGTGAAATTGCCAGCTGAATATTCAAGAAAAAATATTCGACCATCCATTTCTGTATTTCACAAACATGAATGAACTTCATCTTATCAATAAACTTCAGGTACATATTGATATGTAACAAAGAAATAAAAATTAAATATGCACAGTTCTATGGGGGATGTTTTATAAAGCAGAATGAGTCGCAAGTCATTTAAACATTTTAAAATTAAATTAAAAATAAATAAATAATTAGCATATGAGTCGTTTGTTTGGATAAAAATGTTTCTCATGATGAAACATTTTGTTTAAGCAAATAAACAAAATAGTTAAAATATTTCCCATAGATGGCATTACATCTGCAAAACTACCAGATAAATAGAGTACCTTTATGTATAAGAGTAACACATGTGCACAGTGTGTTTGCTTATAGTAAAGTTTTTGTCCAAACTTCGCAATTTACGTTCCAGACCTTGGAGATACTCGCCTGGATGAGTTCGACTAGACACGAGTGAGATAATTCAAGAAACATTAGCTTTGCGATAATGGCAAAATGCGAAGGTACATGACAATTCGTTTTATCCTAAAATCATCTAGCTACACTAAGAAAATTTTATGACTCCTACGTCACCTCTCTGTTATATACAGGGTGTCCACTGTCAATGATATCCAATGGCTAATTCCTAAACCTTTAGTCAAAGGCATATAGTTCCAGTTACAAAAATACTTTAAATGAGGTAAAAAATTATTTTAAAAGTCTTTTGGATTTAAAAAAAAATTCTTAAAAAGTTACGAAATTTAATTTTTTATACGGTCCCCAAGATAAGTGATATTTGGTAAAAAATTCCTGTTACACTAAAAAGAAAGACAAAAAAAGTCCCGTTCATCCAACACTAAAATTGACCAAGTTATTAAACTTTGAAATGCATGATTTATACCACTTTTCTGTATCCTAACAGATGGGTTCGGCCATGCTTCAAGGGGTTTTATGCAAAGTGCTAGATGTATTAGAACTTATTTCACGTGTATCTGCGCTTTGAGTGAAAGCGCTTTGAAAGAAATTGTACAAGTGTTACGATTGAGTTAACTTTCATAAATTGAGTTTTAGATTGGTTAAAATAATTGTATTTTAGCACATGTTTTAATTTGGAAGGATTTGAGGCTATTTCTATTCATGATTTCTTTTAACAAAAATTACGTTATTTTTATAAGCTGTTATTTAACTTGCAACGATCGTATGGTCTTTCAAGTTCAAAATTTGTACTCGAACTTTAACGCACATTCAAATATCCGATTGGGGTTAAATTTTAAATGTTGTAGTAAATCCATAAGTAATGACAAAGTAATATTATAATTTTCCGTGCTTACCATTTATACTTATTTTACAAGATAACACAAAAAAATTTGGGTAGATTACCGCCGAAAAGTTAAAGAAAAAAAATAGATTAGATAACACAAGTCAGCAATGATTGTGCTTTTAAACTATTATGATTGATTTTTATGTATTTTTTAGCGATGAATCCGAATTGTTAACTTCATTTATAACCATCATGCAAAATATGTATTATATGTATCATTTTGTAAAGAATTGACGCCGTTGTTTTTCATCATTTTATTTAATAAAAAATCTGTTAGTTTGTTCCTCTTATATGTTTAGTAAAAGTTGTATATTTTACATTAATAGGTTGGAATGATTATCATAGCTTTCAAATTTAAATTGCAATGTTAGTTTTACTCTCGACTATTTTTTAGAATATATTTGTTGATTATTTATATTTCTACTAAATTTGTGAATGAACCTTATTTCGTAGCAAAAAATATGCCCCAACTTTAAATAGCTAGTACTCGGTCAGTTTTAATCGTAGAATAATGTCACTTTTTTTTTGTCTTACTTCTCAGTGTAATAAGAAAATTTCACTAAATATAACTTATGGTGGACTGTATAAAAAAAATTAAATTTCGCAATTTTTTAAGAAATGTTTTTATTTACTCAAATCGCTTTTAAAATACTTCTTTACCCCATTTAAAGCATTTTTGTAATTGGGACCATATGTCTATGACTAACGGTTTAGGAATCAGGCATTGAAAATCGTTAAGAATGGACACCCTGCATAAATGCACTATATACCGTATGACTCACGATATAAAATGCGGAGGCATTTCTTCAAAAAATGCTATTTAATATTCCACTTCATTCGAGCTAATTCTCTAGCTTATGCTTCTTTATCATGAAGTGTTCACATTTTATATTGCTTTTTAAAAATGAGCGTGTTAATAATTGGTCGATGTAATGGTCGTTTTTATTAATAGTGTAATTACTCTTTTAATCAATTTTTTAAATGTTTTAACAAGTTTTCATAAAAAGTACTTGTGATTTTTATTCTGATTTATTTCTTTATGATAGCCACAACATATGCTTTAAGTTGAAATATGTTCCTTAGTATAATGGTATTAGTATATATGTTTCTTATTTTGTCCTAGAAGCCCATCACAGCTTCAAAATTTATTAACCGAAAAAAGACATTACGTAATCATAAAAGTAATTTTAAATAATTGAATAAATGGTTGTGGTCAGGAGAGCTTTGCAGATGTAGGGTCATCTATGAAAATTTTTGGAACTATTTTCTTTTCTCTATATTCACTTAAACATCAATTTTGATCATGAAGAGCATTTTCGTCCAAACTGCATATTCGTAGGACGATTAGTTGAATTTTAAAATAGTCCAAGGACTTTTACTTAACCCGGTACATCTTCATATGAAAAGTTATCATCGATGAGAGAATTGATGCACGATAATTTTAAAGTTTATATGGTATTAACTGTCACTGAATTATGCTACAATTAAAAAACGTTATTTAGAAGTAAATGACGCATTACGGATGTCATTTTACACATAAGTAAGCAAAAAAAAAAAAAAAAAAAAAAGCTAAAAAATGTGGCACATTAATATTACGTAGGTCATTCAGAAAATAAAGAACGTTTGCGTATTACGCTTCATGTAAATCCTCCACCCTCTAGAAAGATCCCCAGCGAGACTAGCTTCTCTACCTGCGTCAATCTAGCAACGGAGTTTTATTGCCCTGCTGTCCCGTTTGTGTTGCTTGGAAAGTTTTAAAATTCTTTAAAATTATATGCGACAATAGAAAAGATCCGCAGCATTATTCGACTGCTGAATTCGTAAAATGTTCGGCATATTCATATTTATTGGTAAATTAAACAATTTATGGGACAAGTTTTCATAAAAAGTAATTGTGATTTTTATTCTGATTTATTTCTTTATGATAGCCACAACATATGCTTTAAGTTGAAATATGTTCCTTAGTATAATGGTATTAGTATATATGTTCCTTATTTTGTCCTAGAAACCCATCACAGCTTCAAAATTTATTAACCGAAAAGAGACATTACGTAATCATAAAAGTAATTTTAAATAATCGAATAAATGGTTGTGGTCAGGAGAGCTTTGCAGATGTAGGGTCATCTATGAAAATTTTTGGAACTATTTTCTTTTCTCTGTATTCACTTAAACATCAATTTTGATCATGAAGAGCATTTTCGTCCAAACTGCATATTCGTAGGACGATTAGTTGAATTTTAAAATAGTCCAAGGACTTTTACTTAACCCGGTACATCTTCATATGAAAAGTTATCATCGATGAGAGAATTGATGCACGATAATTTTAAAGTTTATATGGTATTAACTGTCACTGAATTATGCTACAATTAAAAAACGTTATTTAGAAGTAAATGACGCATTACGGATGTCATTTTACACATAAGTAAGCAAAAAAAAAAAAAAAAAAAAAAGCTAAAAAATGTGGCACATTAATATTACGTAGGTCATTCAGAAAATAAAGAACGTTTGCGTATTACGCTTCATGTAAATCCTCCACCCTCTAGAAAGATCCCCAGCGAGACTAGCTTCTCTACCTGCGTCAATCTAGCAACGGAGTTTTATTGCTCTACTGTCCCGTTTGTGTTGCTTGGAAAGTTTTAAAATTCTTTAAAATTATATGCGACAATAGAAAAGATCCGCAGCATTATTCGACTGCTGAATTCGTAAAATGTTCGGCATATTCATATTTATTGGTAAATTAAACAATTTATGGGACAAGTTTTCATAAAAAGTAATTGTGATTTTTATTCTGATTTATTTCTTTATGATAGCCACAATATATGCTTTAAGTTGAAATATGTTCCTTAGTATAATGGTATTAGTATATATGTTCCTTATTTTGTCCTAGAAACCCATCACAGCTTCAAAATTTATTAACCGAAAAGAGACATTACGTAATCATAAAAGTAATTTTAAATAATCGAATAAATGGTTGTGGTCAGGAGAGCTTTGCAGATGTAGGGTCATCTATGAAAATTTTTGGAACTATTTTCTTTTCTCTGTATTCACTTAAACATCAATTTTGATCATGAAGAGCATTTTCGTCCAAACTGCATATTCGTAGGACGATTAGTTGAATTTTAAAATAGTCCAAGGACTTTTACTTAACCCGGTACATCTTCATATGAAAAGTTATCATCGATGAGAGAATTGATGCACGATAATTTTAAAGTTTATATGGTATTAACTGTCACTGAATTATGCTACAATTAAAAAACGTTATTTAGAAGTAAATGACGCATTACGGATGTCATTTTACACATAAGTAAGCAAAAAAAAAAAAAAAAAAAAAAGCTAAAAAATGTGGCACATTAATATTACGTAGGTCATTCAGAAAATAAAGAACGTTTGCGTATTACGCTTCATGTAAATCCTCCACCCTCTAGAAAGATCCCCAGCGAGACTAGCTTCTCTACCTGCGTCAATCTAGCAACGGAGTTTTATTGCTCTACTGTCCCGTTTGTGTTGCTTGGAAAGTTTTAAAATTCTTTAAAATTATATGCGACAATAGAAAAGATCCGCAGCATTATTCGACTGCTGAATTCGTAAAATGTTCGGCATATTCATATTTATTGGTAAATTAAACAATTTATGGGACAAGTTTTCATAAAAAGTAATTGTGATTTTTATTCTGATTTATTTCTTTATGATAGCCACAATATATGCTTTAAGTTGAAATATGTTCCTTAGTATAATGGTATTAGTATATATGTTCCTTATTTTGTCCTAGAAACCCATCACAGCTTCAAAATTTATTAACCGAAAAGAGACATTACGTAATCATAAAAGTAATTTTAAATAATCGAATAAATGGTTGTGGTCAGGAGAGCTTTGCAGATGTAGGGTCATCTATGAAAATTTTTGGAACTATTTTCTTTTCTCTGTATTCACTTAAACATTTTTTTTGATCATGAAGAGCATTTTCGTCCAAACTGCATATTCGTAGGACGATTAGTTGAATTTTAAAATAGTCCAAGGACTTTTACTTAACCCGGTACATCTTCATATGAAAAGTTATCATCGATGAGAGAATTGATGCACGATAATTTTAAAGTTTATATGGTATTAACTGTCACTGAATTATGCTACAATTAAAAAACGTTATTTAGAAGTAAATGACGCATTACGGATGTCATTTTACACATAAGTAAGCAAAAAAAAAAAAAAAAAAAGCTAAAAAATGTGGCACATTAATATTACGTAGGTCATTCAGAAAATAAAGAACGTTTGCGTATTACGCTTCATGTAAATCCTCCACCCTCTAGAAAGATCCCCAGCGAGACTAGCTTCTCTACCTGCGTCAATCTAGCAACGGAGTTTTATTGCTCTGCTGTCCTGTTTGTGTTGCTTGGAAAGTTTTAAAATTCTTTAAAATTATATGCGACAATAGAAAAGATCCGCAGCATTATTCGACTGCTGAATTCGTAAAATGTTCGGCATATTCATATTTATTGGTAAATTAAACAATTTATGGGACAAGTTTTCATAAAAAGTAATTGTGATTTTTATTCTGATTTATTTCTTTATGATAGCCACAACATATGCTTTAAGTTGAAATATGTTCCTTAGTATAATGGTATTAGTATATATGTTCCTTATTTTGTCCTAGAAACCCATCACAGCTTCAAAATTTATTAACCGAAAAGAGACATTACGTAATCATAAAAGTAATTTTAAATAATCGAATAAATGGTTGTGGTCAGGAGAGCTTTGCAGATGTAGGGTCATCTATGAAAATTTTTGGAACTATTTTCTTTTCTCTGTATTCACTTAAACATCAATTTTGATCATGAAGAGCATTTTCGTCCAAACTGCATATTCGTAGGACGATTAGTTGAATTTTAAAATAGTCCAAGGACTTTTACTTAACCCGGTACATCTTCATATGAAAAGTTATCATCGATGAGAGAATTGATGCACGATAATTTTAAAGTTTATATGGTATTAACTGTCACTGAATTATGCTACAATTAAAAAACGTTATTTAGAAGTAAATGACGCATTACGGATGTCATTTTACACATAAGTAAGCAAAAAAAAAAAAAAAAAGCTAAAAAATGTGGCACATTAATATTACGTAGGTCATTCAGAAAATAAAGAACGTTTGCGTATTACGCTTCATGTAAATCCTCCACCCTCTAGAAAGATCCCCAGCGAGACTAGCTTCTCTACCTGCGTCAATCTAGCAACGGAGTTTTATTGCTCTGCTGTCCCGTTTGTGTTGCTTGGAAAGTTTTAAAATTCTTTAAAATTATATGCGACAATAGAAAAGATCCGCAGCATTATTCGACTGCTGAATTCGTAAAATGTTCGGCATATTCATATTTATTGGTAAATTAAACAATTTATGGGACAAGTTTTCATAAAAAGTAATTGTGATTTTTATTCTGATTTATTTCTTTATGATAGCCACAACATATGCTTTAAGTTGAAATATGTTCCTTAGTATAATGGTATTAGTATATATGTTCCTTATTTTGTCCTAGAAACCCATCACAGCTTCAAAATTTATTAACCGAAAAGAGACATTACGTAATCATAAAAGTAATTTTAAATAATCGAATAAATGGTTGTGGTCAGGAGAGCTTTGCAGATGTAGGGTCATCTATGAAAATTTTTGGAACTATTTTCTTTTCTCTGTATTCACTTAAACATCAATTTTGATCATGAAGAGCATTTTCGTCCAAACTGCATATTCGTAGGACGATTAGTTGAATTTTAAAATAGTCCAAGGACTTTTACTTAACCCGGTACATCTTCATATGAAAAGTTATCATCGATGAGAGAATTGATGCACGATAATTTTAAAGTTTATATGGTATTAACTGTCACTGAATTGTGCTACAATTAAAAAACGCTATTTAGAAGTAAATGACGCATTACGGATGTCATTTTACACATAAGTAAGCAAAAAAAAAAAAAAGCTAAAAAATGTGGCACATTAATATTACGTAGGTCATTCAGAAAATAAAGAACGTTTGCGTATTACGCTTCATGTAAATCCTCCACCCTCTAGAAAGATCGCCAGCGAGACTACCTTCTCTACCTGCGTCAATCTAGCAACGGAATTTTATTGCTTTGCTGCCCCGTTTGTGTTGCTTGGAAACTTTTGAAATTCTTTAAAATTATATGCGACAATAGAATAGATCCGCAGCATTATTCGACTGCTGAATTCGTAATTCATATTTATTGATAAATTAAACAATTTATGGGAAAATGCAAAGAATGAATGCGAGAAAATGATAATTTAAAGTCGTTGGCGGATTAAGTACAACACTGTGCCTCGTTATGTTTGATTGATTGATTGATTGATTTTTTGACGGCCAATTATCTGCGCGAGGGATATAGGCCCAGGGGGAGTGCCCTTCGTGGGGGTCTTTCTAAGGGAACCTAACCCGTATTAACGCTTGGAAATCCAAGGTTCGAAGAAAACCACGAAAACTCCGAACGATTAGGCCGACGGGCGCGATTGGGATCGAACCCAGCACCTCCCGTCTACCAGCTTCGAGAGCAGAACCTCTCGGCCACTGGTGGGGCCGTGCCTCGTTATGATAAATGCTTGAATAGCAGTGGCAATTGTGTGGAAAAGTAGGATTAGGTCCGGTGTTACTGTTGCGTTTAAATAACTGTTGTTTTCATGGAGGTACGCATAAACGTTCTTTACTTTTTGGCTGATATACGTATTATGCCTTGCATATAAGTAGGTTATATTTATTTTTTAAATATGTTTGAAAATTCATTAGTAATTTATCAAAAACACGTCTCTATTTTAAATTCAGAAACTTCGGTTTTCACATATAAGATCTCTGATTTAGAAAATAAACTTTGTAGAAGCGTAAAATTTCATATTAAGAAAAAAGGAAGAAAATGAGACACTCTTTAGAAATACTCTTATCATTTTATATATAAAACTAGAACTTTACATTTCTATTCACTAGGTTTAAAAAAAAATACTGAATGCTTGTATTATTAGATTGCTTTGAATGTATACGATTGGCTGATTTTCTTTAAACTGTGAATTTTCATTGTGAGCTTTGAAAATATCAAATAAATTATGTACGTAGAAAAAGATAGTTTAGAAACAAATAATCAAACTTATCCTGTTTCAAACTCAAATTAAAAGATGCGAAAACAGATGCATATTGGATTTAAGAACTTTCCAACACTTACGAAACATTGAAACGAATCTTATCTTTATAGTAAGATAAGAGAAGATACCGAAACAAATTAGAGCACTCATGACACAGTTGAACACTCTATTCCAGCAATTAGCGTCCATAGTCTATATACGATCTATAGATCATATAATGGCTGCTCTACATATATACACTCCACATGGTTAGCTAAAATTTAATTCAGTTATAAAATGCAAAACACATTTTAAAACCAATTTCAGCATTTATTGCCCATATACGGTAATTTGAAGTATTTTATTCAGCCTTGCAAACGATCTAAAGTTTTTCTACACACCACATATTAAACTAAAATGTAATTTCGATAAAATACTCATAACCCTTTAAGGCTTGATCTACGCAATAGTATAGGTGATTTTAAGGAAAAAGAAAAAACAATCTCCTCTTTTTCTGGGGTTTAAAACTGCACCTGCACCTATAGATCTTCCCTTGTATGAGCTATAGAATTTATACACAAGACATAATTTACTACTAGGTTGAGCAAAAAGTTCTGGGAAATTTGTGAAATGTGCGTTGTTATGCGCAAATTAACAACAAAAGCAACAAGGACTATTCTTCAAAGTAGAGACCATCATAGCCCATGGCTTTATGCCATCGTTCTGCCAGATTCCGGATTTGTTGTAAGTACCATGGCGGCTCCTTGGAATCGAAAAGCTCTTGACATGCTTCTTCAACTTCATTAAAGGATTCAAATCGACGAACCATGAAAAAGTATTGCATTGATTGAAAGAGGCCATAACCGTATGGAACCACGTCTGGACTATAAGCGAAGTGTGGAAGAATTTCGACGCCGTCCAAACCTGCAAACTCATCGACGGCTTTCAGAATAGTTAGACCTTTTCTCCAATAATGCCGGATCAACACACGTAAATCATACTGTTCAATAGGTATTCTGGAACCAAAATACCTGAACTCCTATAGATTTACCACTAGTACTCCTATATATGATACAAATTCTGGTAACTATTAGATTAAAAATTTCCCAGAACTTTTTGTTCAACCTAATAAAAATTTGGGTTAACGCATACCGCATCTGAAAAAGCACTTTCAGCTTATAGTTCTTAGAAAGTGCTGTAACGAAATTATTTTTGTGTGTCTGTAAATGAACAAATAAATGCTATACATTCCATATTCTACTGTAAGAATCTAGTAGTGCATCTCAGCAATGCGCAACAATTTTGTTATGTTTGAAATAGTTCAACTTAATTAAAATACAATGAAAACGATTTTTCTCCATATACTGCAAAGTAACGAAATTCTTTCGTGTGTCCCTATTAACGAACGGGAAATGTAAACGCTACATTTTAAATTGAGAATAGCTGATGTTAAGCCTTAGTAACATAAAATATCTGATTGGTAAAGTTATCATACGAATTAAATATTAAACATTATTTAATTATTTATTATTTAATATTAAATATTATTTAATTCTTATGATAGCCTAATAACATAAACCAAGCTCATTGTAATCCCAGAATATTTGCTCTAGCTAGAACACGCACAGACCGACAGATGACCAGACAAATCGAAGTAAATAACACTTTTTTCAACTTTGTTAGGAAATGTTAAAAGGAGAACTTAAACACACAAAAATCGTTATTTTTCCGAATTAGTTTATTTCCTTTAATAAAATAAATTTTCACAAATCTATAAATCTTTCAGACTTGGAAATGTACATACTACTAAAATGAATTTAAAAGCTAAAAATATGTTAAGCTATTTCATGCTCAATTTAGTCTTTAAAATTCGTATTTCGTTCAACAATTCGATAAAGAATTCTATGGAAAACATCATTACTCTTCGTGGAAAAACAGGAGTTTCATGTTTCTGGATGACAAAAATAGACAAAGCGATAGTTTTAAGATTTAATGTGTTTAGTTGCGATTGTTGTTTGTGAAGACCAATAGATGAAGTAAAATAAAATTACAATGTTTATTTTACTCGAATACAATAAAATTGATTCAACCAATGCTCTGGAATTGAGTGAAATTCAAATTTCTTTAACTTTTTTTTTTTTTTAAGTTGTAAATTGAGTAATATTAACTTCTATCTATTTCGGTTGCTTCTATTGTGTTCAACATCGAAATATTTTTTATCCTTCTCTAAATAAAATCAAATAATTTCTATAGCTTTTTCCCAAAAAAGTGCACTTTATTGAATTAACTAAAAGAGAATTTACAATCTTCTTAACATCGTTGTTGCAAGTGAAACTATATTTCCTATAAGCACTAAGAATAACTTTAAATCTCAAGTGTTTTTTTATATGAAGATACTGGATATTATGAATAAAAAAGTGTGATCTTTCTTATTTTTATATTCATATTCATGAATATGTCTAGATAGATTCAACTGTAGAGACAATTATGGTATCCATAATATTTTCTTGCAAAAAGCTTTAAAAATATCAATTTACCTCTATAGAAGAATCTCGCTTGTCGATCGCTCTACTTGTGGAATATTTTGATTCACGAGTAAGAAATTGAAACGAAATTTGATTCGGTACGCGAATTGAAATTTGTCTCTCGGCCTGAGGGTGTTTTTGCAGAATACACCGATGAAAAAAGCCTAGAAAAGGCCAGTGAGTTGTTGGAGTTTTTTGTTTTGTTTTCATGGGCACGAATCGAACAGTGATAAGGTATAGTAATCGCAGCGTAAACGAAATTCAAGCCTCTTGAAATTCCAATACAGCGAGATTGCTGAGTCAACAGCTTTTATTCTATTTTCTATCTTTTTCTTTTATTTAATTTTCATGAGCAAGAAGACTCATGGCTCCGTAATTGTGATCCAGATGCTAACAAATTTTATTATCCATAAACACTAAGTGTTCCCAATTTTCTAAACAAATAAGAATGGAAACCTCCCCCCTTCTCTTCGTTGATCTCATATCGAAACTCTCACCAATAAAGGTATGGTTAAGATTTTTGTAGGATTTTTGTTAAAATATTATAAAATTGCTTGTGTGTTTTGTAATGTACACGTACAGTCGTGGGGAAAAAAAGGTAAACACCCTCTACTAACTCTGCAACTAATTATAATAGAAAAAAGTTACTGTTACCAAACTATTGGAAATAAAGTCTACTTTTAAATGATGTACATAAAATTGGCTTAAGGGGGCCATCTACATATCAAAACCACACCAAACTTTGTTTTTATTTTTTAATAGCAACACCCAGTTTTAACTATACATTTTAAATCTTCGGTTCAAAATATGCCTAGAAACGAAATTTCACGTCATTTGGATGACAAGTTTTTGAATTATAAACATTAAAAATTTTTAGAACTTCTAATGTTAAATTATATTTTCCTACTTTTATTAATGCCCTGAGATAAGTCGGGGTTAAAAGCACTGTTTCTCTATACATGCTACCTGTGAAGTGGTTAATATCTCCTGAAATTACAATCCTAATGTGATAATTTCTTGTATGGTTATAATACTAAAAACCCCAAATACAAGTACATTGAATTTGTAATTTTAAAAAATTTATAATATGAATTATGAAATTAATATTCGAAAAAAATATGAATCGCAGCCTGCAGTTATTTTGATAGATTTATATATTTATTATGTACTGTTTAATAATCCCATTCAAAATATGCGGAAAGTATATATGAACATGACTTTTAAGTCCTTGTGAATAGGAACGGTATGCCGACAGTAATGGTACGATAAATAGAATAAAATGGATAAATGCTTTCTCACCAACTTTCTAATACTCCAATATTAAAATAATAATAATAATTTAAATGTTGTTTGAAATAGGAGAGTAAAATAATCCACAGTTAATAAAGTTTGATACTAAATTCTATAATCTAATAGCACTAATAAGGCTACAAATAAACATTCTTTTAAAAATTGCTAACAGTTACATTTCTACAGACTGACTCAGGCACAACTAGAAAATGTGGTTTATTAACTAATACAGTAAAACCTGTAAAGTTGACCACCCTTGTAAGTTGACTTCCTGTCTATGTTGACCTGTGTTGTCAGGAACCAAATTTATCCTATACAAAACTAAAAGAGAAACCCTTTGTAACTTGACCACCTGTCTATCTTGTATCTTGACCACTGAAATTACACAAATTTGACTAGAACTATTATAAAATGCCCATCAAAACCCTTTATAACTTGACCATCCAAAAAGCTAACAAACCATGAATCTCTCTATTCTAAAAAAAAGTAACTACCGCTGTCACCGCCGCCGCCGGTTTTGAATTTTTTGTGACAGGAGGTCTTTCTTCGTTAATATTAAGAAAAATATTGCGTACAAAAATATGAAAATCGGTGGTTTTATATAGAAATGTTTGATAAACGCGCTGAAGCAGACAGTTTTCAAATCGAAGAATTATTTTAAGAGATATTTAATGCTAAAGTTGGACAAAATCGTTCCACAAAAAAAGTTTTATAGCAGCAAAAACTATACATGGCAGTGTAATCATTTTTGGATCATTTTATGCGTTAGAATTTGCCGAAGTGCAGATTGCATTAATTTTTTTCTTTTGACTCATTTTTTGAGGTTTTATTTCTATTTTAAATTCAAATTTTCAGCATTTCTAGAGATATTTTTTACAGATTTTAGAAAATGATATTAATTTAAACTGTTGCCAACTGTATAAACAGCGGAAACAATAATGTTTGCTTCAAAAAAATATATATATATTTATACGTGTAAATAAATTAAAAATTTATTTACACGCGACTATTATAAACAGAAAAAAAAAAACATTTGGAATTAGAATTAAATAATTATGTACAAAAAGCAGGAACTTATTAAAAATTACGTCATAAAAACTACAATTACACGTGAATTTTAAGACACAAAGGAATTTGTAAAATAATAAATTTATTAACATGCGTTAGAAGTCTTAAATAGGAGAAATTACGTCATATTTACGTCACATTACAGTTATTACATAAAATGAACACAAAATAATATTTCAAAACGGTTTAAATTTAAAAATTGCGCTAGACATTTATTGGATATTTTGAGAGGATACTTTTCAACTGTTTTTGTTAGGAAAGCGTAAATAATATTTCATTTCTAACAAAAGTATTTTCACGTAAATATTAAAAGAGAAAGAATAGTTTGGTCAAAATTACGTCAGATTAAAAACGATTAATTTAAAATGTCTCATTTAAAAGAACTTTCTTTTCGCTTTGTTAAAAAATACCGGGAGACAAAGATTCTGTTTACTTAATTCCTTTTATATTAGCTTATTTTGAAATGTTGTTACACGTGTATACGTCATCAAGTTATTTTTATATAATTTGGCGAAATTGGTCGACGGGATAATCAAGTAGTAACGCACCGGATTTTGCGTTAAAATTCCCCAATCAAAGAGAAATGAATAGAAATCCGTTTATAGGGAGATCGCCACTGTTTTTTAAATTATAATTCAATCTTTCGAAATCTTTTTAAAGCCGATCAAATTAGCATGCATTTAGAGTCTGCGGTGTCTGGACGGGGGTTGGCGAGCGTAGCTCGTAGGGGGCCGAGCCCCCTAGTTTAAAAAAAAAAAGTAACTCTCCACGAAATTTTCTGGGTTTTTTTTTTTTTTCTTTTTAACTAAAATTTCTAAAAGGGTGAAATAGTTCTTAGCCTGGGAAATGCTTTTAGCAGTGATAGGTGTAGGTCAATAATTCAAGGCTTATCTATTCTTACATTGTTGCTCTTGTGGATTTGGCTTTTCAACCCTCCCCTCCATTCTTTGATTCTAGATTTCTTTCTTCTCTTTCCCATTCTCTTATCATTCCTTCCCTTCTTTCAACAACCGCAGGTGTTACTTGGTAAGCAGAAATATTTTTTTTTATGTTTTTTAAAAATTATGTGTAATAACTTGTATAGTTTGAAGAATCACTAATTGGCTGTCTTTTTAAATAAATAGTAGTAATACTAATTGATTTTAAAATTGATACAAAACTATTAATTCATTCTTGTAGTTAATCTTTTCTTTTATAAGGTGTTAGAAATATGCATGGTAATACAATATTATTTTAAAGCCTGTCAATAAATAAAATTTTTGTGGGAAAAAATGACATGGTATGAATATCTCTCTATTCTAAAAAAAAGTAACTACCGCTGTCACCGCCGCCGCCGCCGCCGGTTTTGAATTTTTTGTGACCGGAGGTCTTTCTTCGTTAATATTAAGAAAAATAATGCATACAAAAATATGAAAATCTGTAGTATTATACAAAAATGTTTGATAAACACGCTGATGCAGACAGTTTTCAAATCGAAGAATTATTTTAAGAGATATTTAATGCTAAAGTTGGACAAAATCGTTCCACTAAAAAAGTTTTATAGCAGCAAAAACTATACATCGGAATTTAATAATTTTTAGATCATTTTATACGTTATAATTTCCCGGTGTGCAGAATTAATTTATTTTTTTAATTTGACTCATTTTTCGAGGTTTCATTTCTATTTTAAATTCAAATTTTCAGCATTTCGAGAGATATTTTTTTCTTGTTTCAGAAAATTGTACTAATTTAACCTGTTGCCAACTTTATAAACAACGGAAACAATAATGTTTTCTTGAAATTAAAAATTTATTTACACGTGACTATTATAAACAGAAAAAAACTTTCAAATTAGAATTAAATAATTACTTATAAAAAGCAGGAACTTATTGAAAATTACTTCATCTATAATTACACATGAATTTTAACAGAGAAAGGATATTGTAAAATAATAAATTCATTAACATGCGTTAGAAGTCTTAAATAGGAGAAATTACATCACATTTACGTCACATTACAGTTATTACATAAAATGAACACAAAATAATATTGCAAAACAGTATAAATTTAAAAATAGCGCGAGACATTTACTTGATATTTTGAGATGAATTTTTCAACTATTTTTTTTTTTTTTGGACAGCGCAAATAATATTTCATTTCTAATAAAAACATTTTCACGTGAATATTAAAAAGGGAAAGAAAAGTTTGGTGAAAATTACGTCATATTAAAAACGATATATTTAAAATGTCTTATTTAAAAGGACTTTCTTTTCGCTTTGTTAAAAAATACCGGGAGACAAAGACTCTGTTTACTTAATTCATTTTATATTAGATGATTTTGAAATGCCATTGTATCTTTTAACAGCAGCTGAGAGAAATGAATAGAAACCCGTTTATAGGGAGATCTCTTTTGTTTTTTTAATTATAATTCAATCGTCCAAAATCTTTTTAAAGCCGATCAAATTAGCGTGCTTTTAGAGACTGCAGTGTCTGAACGGGGGTTGGCGAGCGTAGCTCGTAGGGGGCCGAGCCCCCTAGTTACGTAAAAAAAAGGTAAATTTATCATCACCCTTTATAAGTTGACCACTCCTCTAAGTTGACCATTGAAGTGCGGCACCGCAAGTGGTCAACTTACACAGGTTTTACTGTAATACAAAATTAAAGAAAAACATATTCTTTACGGATTAGATTCTGTAAAATTATTCAAATAACTTTTCTTAATATAAAGAAAAGAGTACATTATTATGAGTTTCATAAAAATTATAAAACTCTGTAACTATACAATGCCTTAGAAGTTTAGGCACATTTGAAAATAATGCATCATTTAACGCTTTCACATGATGCCATTTTGAATTGTAGTACTTCCTTGTTTCTGTATCTCTCTATTCTAAAAAAAGTAACTACCGCTGTCACCGCCGCCACCGGTTTTGAATTTTTTGTGACCGGAGGTCTTTCTTCGTTAATATTAAGAAAAATAATGCATACAAAAATATGAAAATCGGTAGTATTATACAGAAATGTTTGATAAACACGCTGATGCAGACAGTTTTCAAATCGAAGAAATATTTTAAGAGACATTTAATGCTAAAGTTGGACAAAATCGTTCCACTAAAAAAGTTTTATAGGAGCAAAAACTATTCATGGGAATTTAATCATTTTTAGATCATTTTATACGTTTGAAGTTCCCGGTGTGCAGATTGTATTTCTTTTTTAATTTGGCTAATTTTTTGAGGTTGTATTTCTATTTTAAATTCAAATTTTCAGCTTTTCTAGAGATATTTTTTACAGATTTTAGAAAGTGATATTAATTTAAACTGTTGCCAACTGTATAAACAGCGGAAACAATAATGTTTGCTTCAAGAAAAAAAAATATTTATACGTGTAATAAATTAAAAATTTATTTACATGTGACTATTATAAACAGAAAAAACATTTGGAATTAGAATTAAATAATTATGTACAAAAAGCAGGAACTTATTAAAAATTACGTCATAAAAACTATAATTACACGTGAATTTTAAGAGAGAAAGGAATTTGTAAAATAATAAATTTATTAACATGCGTTAGAAGTCTTAAATAGGAGAAATTACGTCATATTTACGTCAAATTACAGTTATTACATAAAATGAACACAAAATAATATTGCAAAACGGTTTAAATTTAGAAACTGCGCTAAACATTTATTTGATATTTTGAAAGGATACTTTTCAACTATTTTTGTTAAGAAAGCGCAAATAACATTTCATTTCTAACACAAGTATTTTCACGTGAATATTAAAAAGAGAAAGAATAGTTTGGTCAAAATTACGTCAGATTAAAAACGATTAATTTAAAATGTCTTATTTAAAAGAACTTTCTTTTCGCTTTGTTAAAAAATACCGGGAGACAAAGATTCTGGGGTACAGATGTCATATTCGCCCCATATTGGCGCGATTTTTTTCTGTCGCCAATATCATATAGGCAACAGGTACTTAACTTGAGCCAAAGTGTCTTTATTTTGCTTGATGTGGTAACCCGAATTATGTTGCTTATGCTGTTGATGTTTTCGCCAAAATTGGCAACCGAAAAAAATCGCGCCAATATGGGGCGAATATGACATCTATGCCGATTCTGGTTACTTAATTCCTTTTATATTAGCTTATTTTGAAATGTTTATCTTATTTTACCTAATCAAAGACGAAAACAGCGATTGACATATGTATTTTTGGTACTACATAGTTATCCCGTCGACCAAAAATCTATCATTCGCCAAAATATAAGATTAAATGCCAATAATGGTTGATCGTAAATGTCACATTAACTTCACTTTAAGCAAGTTACACGTGTCTACGTCATCAAGTTATTTTTATTTCGACGTTTTATTTGTATTTTTATTAATGTTGCACCAATTTATTTGTTCTTTCGTTATTTAAAATAAAAATGATGTCAATTTGTATAATTTGGCGAGTGCTTTGGCGAAATGGTAATTTGAAGAATTGGTCGACGGGTTAATCAAGTAGTACCGCAGCGGATTTCGCCTTAAAATTCCCCAGTCAAAGAGAAATGAATAGAAATCCGTTTATAGGGAGATCGCCATTGTTTTTTAAATTATAATTCAATCTTCCGAAATCTTTTTAAAGCCGATCGAATTAGCGTACTTTTAGAATCTGCGGTGTCTGAACGGGGGTTGGCGAGCGTAGCTCGTAGGGGGCAGAGCCCCCTAGTAAGTTAAAATAATCATGTTTCCATTGAATGAGTTTTTGAAATATTCCCTTATGTCACAAAATGGAAGTAGCTTCTCCAGTGTCTTTTGATACTTTGTTGTTTCTCAGACACTTTTAGACATTAAAGCCCCTCTCACTTAACCCATTTATGCCTAATGTCCCATTTTTGGGACGTTTCAAATTTTAATGCATTTGTATAATTTTCTTCTTCTTTATAACAGGAAAATTGCATGAAATCATTATTTATAAATGTCTTTATCTATAACCAAGAGATGGCAGCACAAGGTGGATATTTATTTGCTTAAAATAAGGCTTTTTTCGGTATTTATAGATTTTTAATTTTTCAAGAGGGCGAAATGTAAAAAGTAAGTTTATTTGTATTTTTTCTATCATGGACCCAAAATCGTAAGTTATAATCTTAGCTTGTGGACTTTTTTGAAATACGTATTTTTTTAAATTGCGAAATTAAATGCGAAGAAATTTAGGAGACAGTTATTTATGCAATCTCCTTTCGTAGATATTTATGAAATAAATTGTTATTAAGTCTGCAATACGATTATTCTTATTTTATTAATAATAATAATTATAACGTTATTAGTCTCTGCAAAGAAACAAATATATTTTTTGTAGTTCATTAAAATACTAATTATAGTACATAATATACAATTTAAAAACATTTTAAATATAAATATAGGCAAAATATATAATTATGCATATTATTCTACTAGAAATACTCATATTTAGTTCTTTTAAATTTTATCAAATAAATACAAAAAAAATTAAGCTTAATTTTTTTTTTGTATTTTTCCAGTTCATTTTGCAACATTTTAAAGTGATTTTACCAAAAAATTTGAGAAAACAAAAATTCAGGCACAAATGGGTTAAACATCAGAGACTTACCGCCTTATCGTCTACTGAAAAAGTACATGGCTGATGCCTGAGGTCATCCTAGGAACAATTCTAGCTATTAAGACCATCCATATTCCGCTTCCTTTTGTCTCTGAATAATACAGTGAGCCATTTGTCCCCGTATGACTTGTACTTTCTAGTCGAATTCATTCTGGTCTGTTTATGTTGTGATTTTACGCGTTGTTTGCAACATATTTTCTTTAAAACAATGCTCTTTTTGTTTTGCATGCGTTTATGTATTGTGTCTTTTGAAACATTGACGCAGAGAATATTTTTAATTTTCGTTATGAACAAATTTTGCTTTGACACAAATCTTTCAATTTTTCGATTAGTCTGAACGTGCTCCACGTCGTCACACACATCTCGGTTTCCGGTAACAATTGTCATTTATAGCAAGTACAATGTATATCCCTCACTTTGAATGATTTAATATTCTAGAAAACTCAATAACGGGCTTCTTCTTTGTTTCTGGGATACATATCTTTAAAATTTCCTCTTTTGTAGCTTTCAGCATCTCACTCAACCAACGGAAGTTGATTGGAGAAAACGGTTGGTTGGCTAAAACGAATACAGTTTTCGTTGACTTTTGCATATTGTACGTAAACTTTTGAGGCAGTTTTTTTTATGTAAAAAGGCGTGTATATTTTTTTAAACAAATAATGTTGATGATAAGGTTAAAATGTTTCTACTGTCTTTCATTTCAATTACAATTTAAATATTTTTCCTAAATTATTACATAAATTTTTCTTTGCAGTTTTATTATCCTGTTTTAATGTGTGCCTAAACCTTTGAGACAGCCTGTATCTCTTCCGTCAGATATTTCGATCTTTCGTCTTATATGATAATAAGGAATCAAAAATAGTATTTAATAAAATAAAGGTAAAATTTTATCATTCTCTTTTCTTGATTTTATAAGAATGTATATTTTCGTTTTGATTAATGTATATGCCGTAGACTAACTGAGAAATCAGAGTCTTTGGAAAGAGCCTAGGCTGTTTGCAAAGAGCCGTGCTAATTGGAGAATCATCTCTCTTTTTCCAATTAGCCTGATATTTTTCAGGCTTATTTCAAAGAGCCTAGATAGCGTTAGGCTAATTGAAAAATTACCACGTATTTCCCTATCTCGGTGACTTTTTTAGGTTTATTAACAGATAACCCGACCCGAACCCGAAAAGTAAATTACAACAGATCGCACCCCGATCCGATCATAACAAAATAATTTCATTCAATACGCAGCCCGATCCGAACCTGAAAGTACCATTTGAAAAAACCCGAAATCCGAACCGAATCAAATCTGATAACTGAAAAAAATAATTGTAAAGAACCATAACCCGATGCGATCAAGACAAAATAATTTCCGTGCACACACATCCCGAGACGAACCTAAAAATTCCGTTTGAAGAAAACCAGAAATCTGACCCAAACCAAATCTGAACCCGACAAAATTATTCATAAGAACTGTAACCACATCCGAGCAACACAAAATAACTTCCGTGTACATGTTACCCAACCCGAACCTATAAATTCCATTTGAAAAAAACCCAGAAATCTCAGCCGAACTAAATCTGAATCCGACAAAATTCTCCAAAGAATCGGGTTATGATTCTTTAGAATATTTTTGTTATCATATTTGGTTCGGGTCATATTTCAGAGGTTTTTCAAACACAATTTTTAGGTTCGGGTCGGGTTGCGTGTTCATGGAAATTATTTTGTCTTACTCGGATCAGGGTACGGTCTGTTGTAATTTATTTTTCAGGATCGAGTCGGGTTATGGGTTGATAAGCCAAAAACAATCACCCTGATTGGGAAATAAGTAGTCATTTTTCAATTAGCTTAACTCTGTCTAGGCTCTTTGCAATAAGCCTGAAAAATATCAGGCTAATTGGAAAAAGGGAGATGATTCTTCAATTAGCCCGGCTCTTTGCAAACAGCCTAGGCTGTTTACAAAGAGCCTGATTTCTCAATTAGCCTATGACATGTAGAACAAAATAAAGCAACAAAACATCGATTGAGTAAAACAAAAAGAAAATCTTTCTCTTGTACATGTATTATAGAACTGACTCGTGACGTTTATTAATAAAATTCATAATAAATGAAGTTACATATTTGTTTGTATCATTAAAGTTCACAATATGAATACGGATTGTTTATTATCTTCAACTATAATTTTCTGTATAAATCTTTTGATACGCATTTTTTTTTAATTTATCGACACAAAAGCTTATAATTGTGTACTATTATTGATCAGTATGTTGTTACACTTGATTAATTTGTAACACAATTATTCTAATTGGTAAATAAATAATATCAGATGTAAATTTCCAACGGAGTTGGAAACTTTTCTAACCCAGTTAGAAATTTACATCTGACATTATTTATTTACCAATTAGAATATTTGTGTTACAAATTAATCTAGTGTAATTACATATCCAGATATATCTGAAGTTCCATTACCTGAGATTTATTCTGTTGAGCTGAACCAGATTTCAGACCAGATGCTATAATCAATAAGCTTAGCTGGGTGAAAAATTTCCTCCAGATTCGTCCTGGATAGCTCAGATGGTAGAGCATTGGCGTTTCAGTCAAGAGATCCCTGGTTCGAATCCTGATCCGGCCATTTTTCACCCAGTTGGAAATTTACATATGACATTATGTTGTTATTACGTTTATAAGATATTTAAAGTATGATAGAATTTATTTATAAAACCTGGTAAAACGAACGCGAAAAGTTGAATTAGTTTTAAAACAACTTTAAACATGAAATACGTAAAGATATGTGAAAAGGAATATAGAATGTGAATGAAAAAAGTTATAATGCCTAAGTCCTTCAGGCTTTGTACAGGGAGGAAAAGGTAGATTCCTTATTCCTTGTTTTTAACAATTTAGTCCATTTTACTGAAACACACAAATGTATTCGTGTAACCCGATTGTAGAAGATTTTCAGTTTTCGCGAATACTGAACTTGAATGGGAATTTCGAAAAATTAGTCAATTATTGCGATGTTGGCTTCATTTATGGCGGGTTGTTTTTGTTACTAAATTTGGAAATATTTCCACTGGCAATATCAAGTATCACCACAAGCTTGGTGACAATTTGATGCTGGCGGATATGACTATGTCTTTTTAAGCGTATGAGAGTAGCAGCAATGGCTACAACATTTGAAGTAAATTTGTCAGAAACAGCGTCCAATAGAACATATAAATTAAACCCATTTAAGGCGGAATCGCTTATTTATAATCTGTTACCTTGTTCCAAAAAGTGAGTTAATCTAGAATTTGTAACTGCTGTATCTCGGTGATTTTTTTAAGATGCGAAACAAAAAAGGCTTCGAATTCCTTGTATCAAGGCCGGATATTTAAGGAAAAAATTTTATTGGATTCCAAATTCTCTTTTACACCGTTTTTTTGTTTAAAACCTTTAAGCAGCCACGATTGTAAAACATGATGGCGGATGAAACTAGCCAAAGATATATATATATATATATAAAACAACATTTGAACTGAGGGTACTTTTGGAAGTCTGGGGATTATGATCGGTAAAAATATATCTAAATTTTCCTGGATTACTTATCTCCGAACTGCTACAATGGCTTACTCTTACTTTTTGTATTGAAAGATACCGAATATTAGTATGCTAAAATAATACTGCCACAAACGGAAATTTTGTAATTCTCTAGTTCTTTTTTTAATTTTACTGAAGCAATGCTTCTCAATAAATTCGTTACTTTGAACAAAAGTATTTATTACGCGCAGTTATACTAAATATAAAACCATTTAGGAAGCAGTTTTCCTTTGTTTCGTTGACTTTGCTATAAATATCTCCGCCTATAATAAAAAATGTTGCTCTTGTTGTAATATAAATTCATTCTATTAATGAATAAATGAATAATGAATCATGAATAAATATTCTTTCTCTTTTTTCCGTTTTCAAAAACATTGATATATCCTACGCCAAATATTCAAAATCCAAATTCAAGATTGTTGTTGTTTTTTGTATAATATTAAGAATAAAATATAAATTGATACGATCTCTGATGCCAATCAATGTTGTTTAAGACCCCGCTTGCGTGTCATTTAGCAAAATAATATTGCTTTCCTTTGAAATATAGTATAACTTAATGAATACAAAATAGATAAAACCTAAAGAAAGTATAACAAATTTAACAGAAATATTGAATGACAAGTAAATGGAAAGGATAATTTCGACGAAACGGTTTAGTTGTTTGGTATCTAATAAATATATAATTTACTTCTGGTTGACTAATTAAGTATTATATTTACACATATTGATTCAATTCCGATTTTGTTTTTCGATATCTTTTCAGATACCTCAGAAAGACATCTGCAGAAAATTATAGTATTTTCTAAAACTAAATTACTTATATAAATGAGAATGTATTTTACAGATATTTTAATGCACACTGTAATGTAATGTTAGTATAAGGTAAATAAATAAAAAGAAAACACGATTATAGATTTTTTTATTAATAAATAACATTATAATATTCGGGGTAATTGGAAACATGGGTAGATGAGAATGCGTGCCACAGAGCAATCCAGTCATGTTCTATATAAGTAAGGTGCCAGTAATATTGGAAAAGACAGAAGAAGAAGGATCTCACTCATTTCCGCTTTTTCTAACGTTATCAAATACTTTTTTGAATATTGGTAGAAGTGTTATCACAAAACTCTCTAAAACGAAGTTCTGTCGTATTATTTTTCTTTTCTAATCACACACGGTGAAAGTTACGGACAATAGTATCATATAATTTTCCTTTGTAGACCATCATTTTTATAATAACATGTTTCTTCACAATGCGTCATATTTTTTTTTTATCCACATTCCTTTATTTAGAATTACTCAAGAAGTTTCTAGTGTGGTGTAATTGTAAACAAGCTTTTATAATTTGGTTTTGGAAGATGGAATTAAGTGTATTTTTACCGTTTGAAACTGCCATATCCTTTTGTAATTGTGATACCTCATTTTTTGCATTGAAGAAAAAGAATGTACCGCGAACCATTGTGAAGGACGAAGTGGCCCTAGCTATTTACTTGAGGATTTGCACGATGCCGTTTCTGATGTTAGGAATCAAAAATGACGTTCAAGCAATCTTTTACGTTTGAAGAAGTATTGGATAGATTAAAAAAAAGCTGTGGAAGTAAAAGCTAATAAGGGAAATAAAAAGAAGAGGGGAAAATCTTCTGATCAGAACAAAAAGCGTAGAAGTCCACGAAGGAAAAATCATAATTGTGAGAAAAGAACTATGAAAGAGAATGATCATGCAGTGGTAAAAGTCGGAGGACAGCAATATGAATTCGTCAATTCATAAACTGAAGGAGTAAACTACAGAGATAGTTGTAAGACGACGGAAATAGGAACATATGTAACAAAATAAATCAAATAATGCCTGCAAAGAAATGCACAGGATCGACATAAACCTTATGAAAGCGAGAAAGTAGATGAAGAAAGTTCGTCATTTGTTGACTTGACGGTTAATTTGTGCTTGTTGAAATTATTGGAAGTGCAAGTTTGGAACCGCATTAAGCTTACGTTTATGAGATAGTAAAAGATGTCGAAAATGATTTAGAAATCACTCAGCTCAAAATTGTCTATTCTGCTAAATGAAAATTTGTTATGATTCACAATAATAAGTGTTCAATACCGAAAACACAAGTCAAAACTATTCTTCTTAATTGTAAGGAGGAAAACGAAAGTACGAATCTTGTATATTCTTTTTCAGGCAGTGTAAACGTGAAGAAAAATTGTTTATAACTTGTATACACCAAAGTTTGAACACAAAAAAATTTTATATAAAAGAATTTTGCTGGCAGTTAACGTGCATTATTGTATTTTTGCTCATTTGATTTTCATGAAAAAACACATGTATTTGAATGCCTTCCAGTTTTGATACACAAAATGTCAATGAAAAGTTACTATTAGGATAATACGAAACATCACTATAGGTTAATGGTTAACATACCTCTAGCAATGCAAAAGCATGATAGCAAAGACATTGGACCGAGTGCTTGCAGAAATTAAAATTATCTCAGTCCGACTTATTCCCATTGCCTAAAATCGTTTTTTCAATTTCCTCAGTTTTTCTTGATGATTGGAGATGGAAACATGAAGGGGTAGTTAAAAACAGTCAATAAAGTCTCTCGAGAAACCTTTATAAAATTTTGGCACAACGTAATAAATGGAACGTACTCCGAGAAATATCTTTCTCCTATCAGAAAAAAAACCAACCATGCTTGCGAATTAAATATATTAAATAAAGCAATAATGTGTTAAATGCAGCTCTGGTAGGAGGTCAAAAACAGAATTAGGAAAATATATTTCTAATTACTCCGATTGACTTTAATGGTTTATAAAATGAACAAACACAGAACGTTTTACCATATCACATAACAGATTTTCTTAATAAAGTGAAACCTTAATCGATCCACACAAGGAGTCCTACATGCAGGGCTGCCACAGGTGACTATTTTTATATTCTATCACACCACTATTATTAAAAAATAAAATTTGTGGTATATTTTGCTTGCCCATTGTGTCAAAGTGCTTGTGAACGATTTTTGTTTTGAGAAAGCGGTGCGGGATAGAATTTAAAAATAGTCGCCAGTGGTAGCCCTGTACATGTTGAATAAACTTCGATATTCCACTTTCTCATATTTTTGTTTTCCATTTAGACTGCATATATAGTTCTTAGACTCCAAGACAAATAAATAACTAATAACAATATTTTTACCCATTTAGACCATATTTCATATAGATCATAGACCACTGAGAATAAAAAACAAATAAGTAAGTTCAGTTTGTTAACATTACATGTTCAGTACGTCAAAAAAATTGAATGCAGGTTGTCACTTCATTTTTAAATAACTCACAAATAATAATAGTGATTCGTATGAAGTTTTTCATAACGGTATTAAATTTTAAAAGTGAAACAGTAACATCATAATTTTATTTCAGATTTATGTTCCTCCTGTTTTAAAGCGTAGAAATACAAATTCACATTAATTTTGAACGACAGCTTAGTGAGATATAAATGATAGCAAAATAAACCAATCAAGATTAAAGAAAATCGTCCGTTATTTAGACATAATGCAAACAAAAATTTATGTTTTTCATTGCCTTATTTTTTGCACGATACTTTGTAAAAACTCAAATACTATGTATATATATTTTGGATACATCTATTTTTGAAATAGTACATATTAATTAATAATGCAATTATTAAACATTCATAAGCGGAAACACATTTTGCATTTATATAAAATTTATTTATAATGTGTAAATGCATTTATAAAATTTTGTTGTTTCTATAAGCATTGAGGATTTTGAATTCCCAATAATCAGCGCTCTCTCTTTTTCCAAATCATCTAAGTTTATTGAAAAAATATTTCTCATTTATACACAATGGCTCATTTATACTTCATATCATCATCTGTATCTTAAAAGTTTATTAATTTGCTGTTCACCGTTTAAACAATTACTCAGTGAATTAATATCTAAATAATTATAGCCGAAACCGTTTGCTCAAATGAATATTTTTCTAAAATACATCGTTTCATTAAGCATAATATTCCATTAACCTGCATCAGAATTTATTTTGAGCAATTATCAAAATTATTAATGCATAATATATTTTAAAATACTATAACTAATATGAAGAAGACATTATTTTTAAATAAAATCTATAACCTAAGAAAATTATTCAACCAATTAAAAATAAAATATTTTGATTTATTTTAATTAATAAATCACAAAATAAAGTAAATATGTTTAATATATTAAAATTTAGATGTAAAATGATAGATTATTTAGAAATATATCTGACGTATTAAAAAAATATGAAGAACTTATTGATTTAATTTATTAATTGCATGAATTTTTGCATTGCTAACTAGGCGAAATGTTGACAGAAATATTGTGAAATATAATCTCCAAACAAGGACATTAAAATAATCAAGTGAAGTAAATTGCTTTTCATGTGTCAAATGTGATTTACAAAAGTAATTATCGAAAGTGTTTACGATCTAAAAGAAGGAAGTGAAACTGAAAAGTGATTGCACAATCATAAACAGATATTTTATTATAAACATTGTTGCAATACTCAAGAACTATAAAACATTTATTAACTCTAATTTTAAATTACCGTAAATAAAAATATTGATACAAATTATTTGTTATGCTGATTTATGGAATTAATTTCCTGTTTTTTATTGTTAATGATATTTTATTCATGTATTTTTTCTCTACTTCCAGTTGTTACTCAAACTCTCAAAACTGAGAGATGTATGCCTTAAAGCTCTTATTAAATGTAATTTTACTTTTCTATTCATAAGTTTCGGCACTAATTTAACTTCACAAGACACTCAAAATATGCGTCTTTTTAAACAACATGAAGTTCAGACCATCAGACACATATACGGAATAAATAAGAAATACAGGAGTAAGATATAGATTTATTTACTCTATCCGGAGGATATAAATACCAGATGTCAAAAAGGATATACATAAATATAAGGTAAGCCCATTTTATCTTACCTATGCTTTTTATATTGAGAAATAGATAATTAATTTTGAGGATAAAGATCGAACATCACGCGAATTTTTTGATAGCAAAGATTAAATATTGCTAACAAATTGATTATGAGACTGAAAAAAAAAAAAAAAACAATTTCTCAATAAAAATACAAATCTGGTAATAGTCCGACAGAGTAATTTATTAGAAAAAAAAATAAAACGAATCTTAGCAACATTATGGATTCATCTACAAAAGATAGCACGACCATTGAAAAATTGAACGCCAACAATTATACAAATTGTCGGTTCAAGGTCGAAATGCTATTAATTTGAGACGAACTTATTGAAGTTATTACGCAAGAGGCCCCCACTCCATTGAATGATGCTTGGACCAAGAAAGACAGAAAAGCAAGGGCTTTAATAAATTTGTCCATTGAGAACAGCCAAATAGTGCATGTCAAAAATTTAAATACAGCTAGGCAAACTTGGGACGCACTTAAACAAATCCATGAGAGATCTAATCTCTCTAGTAAGCTGTACTTTCTACGAAAACTGTACAGTACAAAATTAACTGAAGGTGGCAATATGACAGCCCACATTACTAAAATTTTAGAGATAGTGGATAAACTGTGAGCGATTGGTGAAAACATAACTGACTCGCACATTTCAGCACTGCTGCTGTACTCGTTGCCGCCGTCCTACGATACCCTAGTTACTGCTCTAGAGGCCAGAGATGAAGCTGAGTTAACCGTACAATTTATAAAAAGCAAGCTTACGGACGAATATACTTGTAGAGTAGATAATCGTGAAAACTCCGAAAACAGCAATAAAGCCTATAAAACTCAAGGTAAATTTAATCATTCAGAACAGAAAAGAGGCAGCAATAAGTACTGCTCACACTGTAAAATGAAAAACCACTCAAATAAAGACTGCTGGTTTCTAAAAACGAAAAACAACAACAGTTACACTAATAACAGACACTATAAAAATAAAAACAATTGAACATCACTAGTTTATGAAGAAAATAATTTACATAAAAATGCGGAACCTGAAGAAAGAAAAGACACAGTAAATGAAAACAACAGTGTCGCTTTACTAACCGAAGAGTCCGAAAATAAAGGCACTTTTATAGTGGACAGTGGCAGTTCCAGTCACATAGTAAATTCAAAAGAATTTTTTACCAAAATTACAAATAATAATGAAACAAACGTCACAGTCGCTAATGGTAATAAACTCATTTCATATGGATCTGGAGAGGTAATAATTCATACCGAAAATAAAAACAAACAAGTTATATTGCGTGACGTACTATACGTTCCTGACATAGAAACTAACCTACTGTCAGTGAGTAGGGCAACTAAAAACGGTTGCAAAGTCAAATGTGAAAAAGATAAATGTGATATAATTCACGAAGGCAACGTTATACTTCAAGGTAAACTTAAAAACAATCTGTACGAAATACATGTTAGTAAAGATAAAAATCACAAGCACTATGCAAATGTCACCTACAACTGTTCAAATGCAAATTGCATAGATTTGTGGCATAGGCGAATGGGGCATAGGAGCTACGACACAATAAAGTCCATGTTATCAAAGGACTTAGTTGAGGGAATTAAAATGAACAACTGCAAACATGACGCTAAATGTGAGGTATGCATCAAGTCAAAAATCAGCGAGACCCCATTTCCTAAATCAGGTGCATATAGAGCTACAAAAAGGCTCGAGTTAGTCCATACTGATGTATGCGGCCCTATAAATACACCCACAATTAGGGGAAAAAAATATTTCGTCACTTTTATCGATGATTATACACGATTTTGTGTAATTTATTTAATGGCAAATAAAAGTGAGGTTTCAGATAAATTGAAAGAATACGTCTCAATGGTGAAAAACAAATTCGGAAAAATGCCTACTGAGATCAGATCGGACAACAGTGGTAAATATACGGGGAACGAAATAGAAAAATATCTAAAAGAAAATGGGATTCATCATCAACTTACCGTACCATTTAACCCAAGCCAAAACGGTGTCGCAGAGCGTAAGAATAGGTCCCTATTTTATATGGTTAGAAGTATGCTAAATGAAGCAAATCTCCCGCACAAATTATGGGGGGAAGCCATATATACCGCGAATCACTTACAGAACCGGCTACCTTCAAAATCGGTAAACACCACACCCTATGAATTATGGATGAATAGGAGACCAAATTTGAAATATCTCAAAGTTTTTGGCTGTACTGCATACGCTTACATACACAAATCAAAGAGAGGAAAATTAGATAATAGAGCGGAAAAGGGCACTTTTGTCGGATACGACAGTCGCAAGGCGTACAGAATCTATACAAGTGACGGAAGAGTAATATTGGCCAGAAGTGTAAAATTTATAGAAAATAAAAATAATTCGGATACTAACGAAAATCTAAATAGAAGAGAATTAACCTCGGAAACAAACAAACAAACACAACAGAAAGACACGAATGAAATTGAAATAGATATGACACCAACACAAAATGAACTAAGTCCACCACCCGCGTCACAACAACAAATTCCACAAGTGAGAAGATCAAAGAGAACCAATAGAGGTGTGCCGCCGGCCAGGTTTACTTATGCAGTCCGGCCCGATCCAGTATATGTACCTAACAGTTGGGAAGATATGATGAGTATAGATAATCCTATAGAAAAACAGAACTGGATAAAAGCGACAGAAGAGGAAATGAATTCCCTTAATGAAAATGAAATCTGGTGTTTAGTTGATCCCCCACAAGGAGCAAGAGTAATTGGGTCAAAATGGACTTTTAAAGCGAAATATGACGAATTCGGAAAAATCAAGCGTTACAAAGCGAGATTGGTCGCACAAGGATTTAGACAAAATTACGGAGTAGATTTCGATTAAACTTATAGGCCAGTAGTTTCCCACACAAGTTTAAGAGTCTTCATAACTGCCGCAGCATACCACAATCTCAATATTAGGCAGATTGACATCAAAACTGCATTCTTACATGGTGAATTGGAAGAAAATATCTATGTATCACAACCTAAAGGGTATATAAACACTACAGAACCCAATAAGGTTTGTAAGTTAAAAAAAGCGCTATATGGACTAAAACAAGCTACAAGAGCATGGTATACAAACATTAGTGAAACACTAAAGGAATTAAAATTTAAACAGAGCAATGCTGACAATTGTTTATTTATAAGAAAAGAAGGGGAAAACACGGTTTATATAGCAGTCTACGTAGATGATATTCTCATCGCAGGAAAAGATGAAAATATAAATGAGATAATAGATAAACTAAAATCTAAGTACGCACTTGAAGATTTAGGTCAAATTTCCAATTACCTCGGGATAAAAATACAAAAGACTCACAACAGCTTTAAACTAAATCAAACAGCAAAAATAATAGAAATTGCAAAAAAAATTCAATTTAGAAGATTCTAAGCCATATGGCACTCCAATGGAAACAGGCTTTCAACGATTAGACAATGAAGAAACACAAATGCCAAACAACACTAAGTACCGACAAGCAATAGGTGCGCTGTTATATGTTGCTACAATAAGTAGGCCCGATATTTTAGTAGGTATAAACATTTTGAGGAGAAAAAACGAATCGCCGTCTGAAAGAGATTGGAAAGGTGTTAAAAGATTAACAAGATATCTCTATTCAACAAAAGACTTAAATTTAGTAATTAGCACAGAACAACCACCCATCCTAGAAGTATATACTGATGCAGATTGGGGAGGAGATCTAAAAACAAGAAGATCGACAACAGGCAATTTGTTCCTTTTAGGAAAGAATCCAATACAGTGGATAACAAAACGACAAACGTGTGTGGCACAATCATCTGCAGAGGCAGAGTTCGTAGCAGCGGCGAGCGCAACACAAGAATTAATATGGCTGCTAAAACTATTAGAAGATCTCGATATACCGCAAAGATTGCCTATAGTAATTTATGAAGATAATAAATCTTGCATAAAAATGATAGAATCCGAAAAGTTTTCTAATAAATCGAAGCATATTGACATCAAATATAATGTGACTAAACAGCTGAAAGAAGATAAAATTATTGAATTGCGTTATTGCCCAAGCAAGTCAATGACGGCTGACATACTTACAAAACCAGAGAACCTGAATTTCTAAATAATAGAAACAAACTGAAATTACAGAACAATCCTCGTTAGGAGATTAAGGGGGAATTGTTGACAGATATATTGTGAAATCTAATCTCCAAACAAGGACATTAAAATAATCAAGTGAAGTAAATTGCTTTTCATGTGTCAAATGTGATTTACAAAAGTAATTATCGAAAGTGTTTACGATCTAAAAGAAGGAAGTGAAACTGAAAAGTGATTGCACAATCATAAACAGATATTTTATTATAAACATTGTTGCAATACTCAAGAACTATAAAACATTTATTAACTCTAATCTTAAATTACCGTAAATATAAATATTGATACAAATTATTTGTTATGCTGATTTATGGAATTAATTTCCTGTTTTTTATTGCTAATGGTATTTTATTCATGTATTTTTTTCTCTACTTTCAGTTGTTACTCAAACTCTCAAAACTGAGAGATGTATGCCTTAAAGCTCTTATTAAATGTAATTTTACTTTTCTATTCATAAGTTTCGGCACTAATTTAACTTCACAAGACACTCAAAATATGCGTGTTTTTAAACAACATGAAGTTCAGACCATCAGTCACATATACGGAATAAATAAGAAATACAGGAGAAAGATATAGATTTATTTACTCTATC
This sequence comes from Maratus speciosus, assembly GCA_963932465.1. Lineage (NCBI taxonomy): Eukaryota > Metazoa > Arthropoda > Arachnida > Araneae > Salticidae > Maratus > Maratus speciosus. Next base: position 462,861,824 of record OZ010789.1, read on the forward strand.
CGGAGGATAAATACCAGATGTCAAAAAGGATATACATAAATACAAGGTAAGCCCATTTTATCTTACCTATGCTTTTTATATTGAGAAATAGATAATTAATTTTGAGGATAAAGATCGAACATCACGCGAATTTTTTGATAGCAAAGATTAAATATTGCTAACACGAAAAACCACAAATGGAAAAAGTATCCAAACCTGAATTCGAACCCACGTCATTGGCATAAAGCACCAATGCTCTACCATTTGAGCCAATGGAGAGAGACTCGGCTTCAGTGATTGCTATTACTGTTTTAACGAATTTAATTCATTTTTAAGATCTCTACACTACATAATTGAAGCAAAAATTGTTTGTTTTGTTTTGTTTTATTTTCATGGCCGCCAAGCGATCGTACATGACAAAAAATATATATGCTAATTTACAAAGTTTACAAACTCCTGCACAAACAATACTAACAATATTAAAAGCAAGCGAGGAACGGAAGTTGATTTATTGTGTTTGTAGAAATTGAAAGAAAAATCTGAACCGAGTAGGTATTGTGAATATGCGATCCGCAACCTTGTGACAACCTCGTTGTTTTTCACTTTCAGTTGACCCTTTTCACTTTGTAGGTTTGACGCCTAGTTAGCATTTATTCATGTATTTGTTGCTGATTCTGCTGTTGTATACATGACACATTAAAATTGGTATAATCCGCGTAGGCTAAAAGCTTTCTAAGATTTTTTTTTTTTTTTTTAGGTTTGTTAAATCTTACGTGAGAATGAATTCTTTCGCTGCCTAAACAAAATATCATTTTCCTGCTAACCCAACGCCATAATTCTATTATGGGGTTGGGTTAGCAGGGTATTAATTTGCCCAATTTTCGGAATTTCAAAATCCTACTACTGAAACTTTTATAGAAAATGATAAATCAATAATTTTGACGATATACATCCGAAAGGTTCTGTCATTAATTATCAGATAAGGAAAGAAATACTACAATCGCAGAGTTACAAATATTTTTTAATCTTGGCTCGCTTTATAATACTTATTATATTAGGATTAAGACACTGATAATGTCTCACAATAAGTAGTTCACTTCAGAATTATTACATTAACTGGTCTGTTAGCTGATTGAAAAGGAATTGTTAGCGAATCTTGCAGTATGGAAATTTGAATGCCTGAATTATTTTTAAAAAAATTGTTAAACCTCTTACGATAACGTATTTCTTCAGATGATTATATGTATATTTTTTGTATCCTATAGAAGTTCAGGATTCCTTTTTTAGATTTAAAATAAAAGAACAAAAACAAAAAGAACAAAAAAAAAAGAAAAAAGAAAGAAAGAAAACGGTGGACGATTCGCCTATACTTCAATGAAAATAAACAAAAAATAGTATGATTAATTAATTAAAAACCGATTATTAAAATTCTGAAACGAATTTTGAAATTGCAATCGATTTTCATTATGTATAGTTTTTTAATACACTGAAAGCATACGCCTTATATATTTCTATAATCATGGGTATTTTCTTTTTCATGTTTTTCTCGACGAGATACAAAGGAAGAAAATTGCGTATGTAATTTTTGCTTTTGGTATGAACTATGTTGATTGCTTTGCAACTCATCCCATGTTCTACAATATTCAGGGAAGTAATGCAATGCCTCACAATACCTTAATAACAAAATCGATTTATCTGATGAACCTCTGATTAACAACATACTTATATTAATAGTCTGTTAAATATAAAAACTTCTTAGACGAGCAGCAATCATATACAATATTTTTTTATCTGATAAATTATTGTCATAAAATTAAATGTTGTTTTTAAAACCCCAGTGCGCATCTATGAAATAAGTTTTAAAATGTGAAAGAGTCATTTCATTATAGTTAACATTTGAAAACAACTATACTTTTAGTCACAAAATAAATTAACTATAGTTTGCTACATTTGATTATTTTAAAAGCATTTCTATTTACACACTTCTCCCTAACAAATAATGGATTGCCCAGCATGACAAAAAATATTATATGCCATTGAAACCAGACTTAAAATATTTCTTAAAATTTAAAATAAGACGTTACCAATATATCCTCGCGAGCCTAACATAAATGAATGTTTATATTATTCTGCATTACTTTCTGTTTTCTTTAAAAAAAAGATTGTAAATCTTCAATCTACTGCTTATTGAAAAGAAATAAGACGAAATTTCCATCTCATTAAATATTCTTAGTTTAGCGTAATTGTATATCAAAATTGTGTATAAAGGAATGCATTAAGATTCCCATTTGAAAGTTAATTAAAACTATAAAGCATGAATATTTAGTTTTTCTCCCTGATATTCTATTCGAAATTATTTCATTTTCAGTAGATGCATATAAACAAATCTCAATGATTCTCTTGAATATACGAATTTTTATAAATGCTATGTATCGAAAACGCTTAAAAAATAGTTTCAATTTGCATTATTTTCTAATAAGTAACTATAGAAAATCAAATTAATCTAAATCAAATTAATCGTTAAGCTGCAATACAACTCAAAAATGAAGCAGAAAAAAATATATTTTTTAATTGGTTGTTTCTAATTTTAATTCTAAACTATCAGATCTACCCGGCATTGCCCGTTATGGGGTTTCGGGTAAACAAACAAATGTGGAATATTATTAAAATATATGGTAGCTGAGTCCTGTGCGATTTGTGCCCATAAATATTTAATAGGGGGAACACTATAAGGAGATAGTGTTATTCATGCCTGATAAATCGTTAAAATAAGGGCAACCATTATAACGGAATACTGTGTGTTTTGCTCCTACAAACCGTTAAAACGACGAATATTCTAATGTGAGCCCTCACTTTAACGGTAACTGTGTTCTTCACGCTTTAAATCGTTAATATGGCGATTAGTATTTAAATCGTAAATATCTCCTTCTAAAGAAAGAAATTTTTTGAAAAGGGCAGACAATGTACTATATTTTACATAAAGACATAATTCTGATCACTGAAACATAATATGAAATTGTAAAACATGAAATTTTAGAAAAAAAAACTAGTCAAAACGTTACCTGGTAAAATGTATGGTGCAAAATATCTAATCAAACATCAGCAACGGTTGTCTCTATTATAATTGTCTGATTATCCGTAATCGGTTCCATGTCCAAGGTAGGTGTCAAACATGAGAATTTCTAGCAACCGACTAATGTAGTTTCAAAATTATTAGAATGGCAATAATGTTTACAACATTGAAATTAATTTTTTGTCAAATTACACTCGCAAAAATTCACAAATTGTCTTCAGATCCTATAACTGCAGAATCCCTTACTTTTGATGAACGGAATCTTCAGACACCACCTTGATTACCTTAGCCGTTTAATTGTGAAAATTGTAGAAAATAAATGTTTAGTAGATTAGTTATGCTGCATTTTCACATTTCTGCCTAAAACCGCTATAAGTGTGTCTGTGTGGAGGTGGGGGTGGGGGTGGGCAAAAAATCCTTTAGTGGATTCTCTATCGTGTGTTACGAATATATTCACAGGATTCACTGTAAAAAAAAGACAGTATTTTTACAGCAAAAAAATCCTGGCAATATGAGTGCCAGCAATTTTGCTGTAAATTTACAGTAATTTTCTTTTTTTATGGATAAATAGTACATTTTTAAATTTACAGCATTTTTCGCAGTTGATTTTACAGGAATTCTATGTTTTTTTTTGTTTGTTTGGTTTTTTTACAGCAATATGTTAGTTCTACGGCAGTTTTTGCTGTTAATTTTACGTTACTGTTTAACAGAATAACTGTAAAATTTTTAGAATTTATTGTTGATATATTTCTGTTTTACCCCCTCCCCTTCTCCGTGTATTGTTTATTTGATTTATTCTGTCTTATTTTATTGTGAAATATATTTTTAAGACTGTTGGCACTAAGTATTATCTTTTTGTTTACTTATATTGTTGTTTTAATATCATTGTTATACAATCAACGCTGTTATACATATGCAATATACAAATTTGTTTATTGGTCATGTATCACCAACAAAAATTTTAGTCATTTGTCTAGAGATAAAACGTTCTTCGAGAAATCATAATAAAGGAAGATTTTATTTCTTTATCTAGCTTTTAATTAATTTACTTTATTATGAAGCATTTCCTTGCAGGAATTTGTTTATCCATTTGTTTGTATTTGAAAATTGCTATTAGCTAAATTATATTTTTTTTCTCGAACTATTTTAAATTTATTTGCTGTATACATTAAAAGATTTTTGTTTAGTAAATATAGGCATTATGCCCATCCGCTCTTACCTACCAGCATGGGTGTAAAAAACTTTCCGGTATTTAAAGTACCCAACACAAATAATTAATTAGAAGATTTTACTGTGCGCAATTAGCTGAAACAGAAACTTTATTAATAAGACACTTTCTTACGCTAAGATAATTTTACAAGTCAAATTTAATTCTATAATCATCGTCAAGTGTCATCGCAAAAACAACATGAGCGGAAAAAAAACTTATGAGGTCAAGCAACTTTTGCCAATCTCTAATTGTAATTAAAGATTACAAATAATAATAATAATAAAGTTGTTCTCGTAAAAAGTTTTAAATAAAAAAACGCAGATAATTGACACAAGGAATATGCGAGCTGTTGCTGATTAATGCTGTGATAATAATAAACAAACTCTTGTAATATTTTTGGGATAGATAAAATAGAACATCCAGATTACTAATAATGAACGGTTTGAAAATTGGATATAAGAAAATAAATCATTATAAAAGATCATTTGCCGAAACTCAGCTCAGTATTAATATGATTTGGAAATTTAGTGAATTATATTAATACATTAAACAAATAAAAATATTTAAATTAACGCCGAATGTGAACAGAAAACTGTTGTCGAGTACAGTATTAATACATTATTTAGAAAGTGTATTCGAATTCCCCATGATTAAATTGGAGTTTTGAAAATGAAAACAATAATAATAATGATGAAGTAAGGCATAACTAAAAAACAAGCATGCTTCTTTGCTTCTTGAATCTTTAGTGCGCTATACTGATGGCCCGGGTTCGAGTCACGGCATGGAATCCTTTTCACTATGTTGGCCTTTGCGCCTTTTAAGCAATTAATTTGAAATTTGATTTTCATTTGGAATATTGTATGCAAGGCGAAATTTTCTCTCTGGAAAAATTTCCAAGTATTAATAAAGAATCTTCTTTTAAAAAAAATCTGCTTGTATAAAGTTAACCTGGTATATTTAAACTCATTTTATACGTAAATAATATCTGAGTGACTAAATAAATTACATAAAACAACGTACCCAAATGACAGAATACCTATTCTAGGGTGATGTAGATTAAAATCCCATCATCCAATCGAGAAGACATGCCTATAGAATGGAATATTATTCTTAAACACTGTGAAATAATAAGCAAGATACAAGAAGTTAAAAAACAGACCACCCTGAAATAAATTTATGGCCAAAAAAATAAATCTCTGAGCTGGACAATAAATCACTGAGCTGGACAATAAATCTCTGAGCTTGACAATAAATCTCTGAGCTGGACAATAAATCACTGAGCTGGACAATAAATCTCTGAGCTTGACAATAAATCTCTGAGCTGGACAATAAACGGTAAGACAACAATTTATGACAGTGCGCCAAGCAGAAAATGAGTTTTGTAAGACAAGCACCTGACGATAAAAATAAAAATAAAATAAGCACAGCCTAAAAGGCAACAAGATTTTCAGAGGAGAGGACACACATACTCCAATCACTGCCATTAAAATTCTCTGATTCCGCATAATATCAGGACATCCAGTAAAAGAGTTGTTCCGAATGGTCAGAAAGAAAAATACAGTAAAAACTGTTGGAAATATATTAATTCAAGAAAAATGTTAGAATTTTTACTCTTGGCTGAAAAGTCAGTTTGTATAAAATGCTGAGACCGTATAATTGACTCTTTGGAGTTTATTATTTTTCTTGATTTCTGCCCCAGTGTCTGAGTGAGTTCTTAAAAATGCGGATTTTACGGCGAAACATCTCTAGCGATGCTCCTGAGACTTCTTCTTTTGATTAAAAAGATATAACTTTTTTTATTCTCCAATCTGCCTTTTTTAACTTAGGAAATATATTGATTGAGTTCAGACCCTTGCATGTCAATGGATGTAGTTGCATGTAAGTGATTTTTAATTAAAATTATTATTATTATATCATTTTTATTAAAATGAGATTAATTAAGCAAAATATGTTGATTAGTTTAATAAGAAAATGTAATTCAAAGAAAAATATTTGTAAAATAAAAAAAGAAGCAACTTGTATGTACCATCAAAACTAATTAGCCTCGAGCTAAATATTTATGTATGTTATATTGATAAATCTTTGTGTTTTGTGTTGTTTTATATGTTTTTGTAAATAAACGCTACTTTGTAATTTACTCTGAAGAATGGTGTAATCAATGGCATTATGTGTTATTTTATTTTAATCGTAGCAGAAAACGACATTGATAGGTTAACAGCTTTATATCTTTGTGTTTTGTGTTGTTTTATATGTTTTTGTAAATAAACACTACTTTGTAATTTACTCTGAAGAATGGTGTAATCAATGGCATTATGTGTTATTTTATTTTAATCGTAGCAGAAAACGGCATCGATAGGTTAACAGCTTTATAAGGAATCTTGATGAGTCAAAATACACAGCGCAAGATTATAAATGTCTAAACCATAAAAGTTTGTTAATCAAACTCTCTTTTAAGCAGTTATAAAAAAAGGTTAATTTAGGTGAGCATTTAGATATTAAGTGAAGATTTGTTTCTTTAATCCAAGATTCCTAGAAGCAAAGATACGATCAGAAATCATTTATTAAGTAATTTAGTTTTATTCATGGTTAACTCTATTGATGTAAAAAGGTATTGGGGAGTTGAGATTGACAAAGGATTTATGAGAGTATATGATATATTTACTCTTTGTTGAGTGCAAAAATCTTTCCAACATAAGGAAATGACTTGGAAGCTATTGCCGTGATACATACATGTCTTAAATCTAAATTCGAATCTTACAAATATATAATAGAAATCATCTGACATTATTAAAACAATGATATAAGAAAGCAAAAAGATCAAACTTACTTTTATTTTTTAAAATAATCCAAGAAACAGTTGTTATTACTGTTAATAATTGTGAATGCAGAAGCCCGCATGTAATGGCGGCCATATCTGGATCATATCACTGTGCTGCACCTGTTGGCCTCCTGCCTGTATTTTCGCCTCTTTTTTCAGGTATCGTCAGCAACGTTGATAAATGTCGCTTTCGGTCTTTCCCTTTACAGCTGAAATTACAGTAAATTAATGCAAGTACTGTTTTTGAATGCTTGGTGGAATATTTACAGTATTTTTTGCTGTTTTTTTCTCCCTTTTTTTTCTTTTTACATTTCAAATTTCTAGTTTCAATAATTTCGACTGTGAGTTGAATAATCAGCCATTCAGGACAAAGCCTTTCGTGTGTAAAGATATACTGATTCTTTTTGTTCAAACTGTTATTCCGAAATCGCATAGAAATATTCTTCTACTGTTATCTTTATTTAAAATTTTCTTCTTCAGCATCTGTTCATTTCTAATTTTTCCAAAAATATTCTCCTAAATTCAATTACGTATTTTTCTTAAAACATGCTCATACTACTTTTCTTTATTCTCATTAGTAAAATCATTTTGATACCAACATCCGAATAGATATTCTGTGAATAACACAATATGAATTTTCAAAACTATGGAGATTGCATCATGTGGGGCTAAAAAGTTACTTTTATGACTACTCCTGTCTTTACATAATTCCATTTATCCAAAAAGTTATATTTGCCAGTTCTATTAGTATTATTTCTACTATTATGATAGAAACGAAAATAGTATTTTGTTTGTTAAAGCAAGCAGGATGTTCATTGATTTGTACTGAATCTGTTTTAATATTTTCGTTCATTTAAATGGTTTTGTCGAATAATAATGGTTACAAAATATTAATTCTCGATTTATTTTATGCTTAAAAATTTTATGTTAAAAGGTTTAGTTTTATAGATAGTCTTTATTAAAGTATTTTGATTGCATCAAATATTTTAAAAAAAGGGGATGGATATGTAAAATCCAAATTATGTATTTGTATAATAGGACTTTGAAGGTTAATTGCGAACGGAGAAAATGGTACGCATTTAAAGATTTTCGAAAGATAATTCGAAAGAAGTAGCTACAGAATACTTAACTTCCCAGATTTTGGTAAAGGTGAGTTATTGTAGTTCGAAAAGGATACTTTTTAGATTGTTAACACGGAGACATTTGCGAGTACATATCCGTGTATTTAAGGTTTTTACATTTATCATCACTTATAGAATAGGCATCATACGTTTATTTTTTCGCAGAATTAAAAAAAAATGGTCAGCAGTTAAATAAGTGGACGATTATTATTGCAGATAAAATAACACCCGCAAGTCCCCTAGATGTGCGAGAGTTGTTTCCAGATTAAACGTGCTTTTTTGGTTTTTAAAACCACTTTTAATATTTAAAATTCAATGCACTTGTTTCACGACATAAGTAAGGTTTTTACTATATAAACAATAAATATATTTTTATTTTTAACCTGCATTGACTTTGTTCATAAGTTATGAATTTTATTGCTAATTCAAAATGGTTTTATTTAAAATAATAGTCGATGAAAACTCTTTTTATCGTCACCACCCTGCACCCGACGATTGTAAAACCTTACGCGTTAAAAGCTAATGACGTTAAAAGTGAAGTACGTTAATTTATTGTCATTAAATTATGTCGTTTACTTTAGAGCAGATGTAATTTTCCTCCTTCATACACTTAATGAGAAACGAAACATTGACGTGAAAAAAATTATGTTTAATTTAACACGGCGAAATATTTATTTTATAACTGTTATTGAATTAAAAAAATTATATAAATTATAAAATATATTACAATACACAAAAATTTACTGATAGAAAAACAAACATTGCCTAAAAAATATCAATCAAACAAGTCTGTCTTAGATTTTGTTTCGTTAGTTCAAATTTATTTTCTAATATCATTAGATTTCAAGAACACATAATTGTTAACAAGATATTCATCGAGTAAAGATCAGAAATTCTGCTTGCATTACTTCCATGCACCTCTTCACCTTTTAAAATTAAAATATCTTTTTAAATTATGACAGCAATAAAATAAAGTTTCATTTTAAGATAATATTTTAGACAAAAATGTATTCAAAAATATATTTATAAAGAGTTGGTAGGACCTTGATTTTAGTCAGGGCCAATTAAATTTAATATGCTTCGGGAGAACGCATAAATTACAGAAAAAAGTAAATGTGTGAGGGAATTTTATACTTTTTTCGTTATAAATTGCAACTAAATCTAGAATTTCAGAGCATAAAATCAAGAATATTTTTTATACAAAACACTTATGAAATTATCAAGTTTTAAAGCTATAAATATACACTTATGGTCAGAATTATCACCTTTTGGAAAATATGCTTTTTTTTAAATTTGATGACTCATAAAACTACATTTCTCCAAGTTATACTATAAAATTATACATCACTTGAGCGATAATTTAATCAAGAATACCATACAATTCTGTTTGTTTAGTTGTTAAATGTTACAGTTAAATAATCAGAAAAAGACAGTAAAAAGTGGTTAAGTTAATGTAAAATATTTTTCTTTTATTTGAAAGTAACCAATGTACATAAATGTAAAGAGGGATAGACAAATTTCATTTTCTTTGTAAATAAGCCAGTCAAGCCTAGAGTAGGACTTTAACTATAAATATCAGGTATAGATATAGATGGGAGGGCTTTTCTTTACCGTGTTTTATGATTGGTATCAAGTTCGTGAAGTTAAGTTCTATGTGTCCTTATAATTACTGAACTAGTAAAACGTACGAGAATGCCGTAAAAGGTAAATTAGTTACCCAGAAAACAATGTATATTGTTAAATGAAAGTGTTATGAAGAAGTTCGAAGAAAAATGGGAATAAAATTAACCATGGGATGTCTAAGTCGCACAAAATAACACTAGAGAAGACAAGAATGCAAAAGCAACGGATGGTAGAAATGTAGGAAGCCTGTGTTTTGGTAACAGAAAAAATTCTCTCAATTTATACAAAAGGAAACGGCGTACTGCAATATGAGGATGAAACCAAGTATAGAACTTGTTTTGACATTTGGGTTTTTTCACCGTACATGCAGTTGGGGGGATATTGTTTTTTAAGTTTTTACACTGAGGATGTGAGTCCTAGTACTCACGAAACGTATACGTATGATCAAATCTACTTATTTTATTGTGTGTTTAAACGTTGTTTTCAAATAATTTAAAGTTCAGTACTCGATTGTTAACTGAGAGAGACCTTTCTTGATCAAGGCACCTTAAGCGTCACTCAAGCAGTCACTGAAGTCTGCTAGATTACAGGACATCTTAAGAAATTTCAAATATTTCTGCACTTCTACCATACTTCTATCATAGATAACCCTTTAAACCATCATTTTGCCGTTTTTAAGCATAATTTGAAAACTACTTGCAAGAAAAATGTGAAATATTAGATTTCAATAAAGGGATTTCCATTCCTTAAATTTAAATCCAACAAAAAAAAATTGTAAGTTACAATTCATAATTTTTTGGAATATTAATTTCATAATTCATAATTCATGTCATAAAATTATAAAAATTGCAAATTCAACGTATTTATATTTGCGTATATTAGTATTATTGTTACACAAAAAATTAGCACATTAGGAGCATAATTTCAGGAGATATAAATAAAAATATGAAAATGTAATTTAACATTAGAAGTACTAAATTTTGAATGTTTATAATTCAAAAACTTATTATTCAAATGACTTGAAATTTGGTGGTGTCTAGGCATAGTTTGAACCGAAGATTTGAAATATCTCGTTAAAATTGTGTATTGCCATTGAAAAAAAATGAAGTTTGGATTCGTTTTAATGTGTAGATGGCCCCCTAAGCAAATTTTACATACATCATTTAGAAGTCGACTTTATTCCCAATCGTTCGGTGCCAGTAACTTTCGTCTACAATAATTTGTTGAGGAGTTAGTAGGGGGTGTTTACTTTTGACCACGACTGTACTTTTGAGAAGTACGAGAAAAAGAAATAGCGGTTTTAGATATACTGGAACCAGAATATCTGTCGCCCAAAATCATTCCGCTTTCAAAAGTGGCCCAAATCCCTTTTCTTATTCTATGAACAGGCAAATTGTTACATTCACCGGTATTTTTTTTTAAATTAGAAAATGCGGTTTACTATGTGAGTACAGACGCCGAGCGGACACGTGGAAGTTTGGGTCATGTGTGTTCCTAATAGTTTGATTACGCAGTGTATCTATACTATAAAGGGCAAACGTGGCCGTACATAATACTGGCGTCATTTCGATGTTGGAAACCTCCAGATGATTAAATTTCGCTTTTACTGCATTTTTTAAACTTCTAACCATCACACTTTTTCAACTTTTAAGCCGTCTAATACAACAAAACATGTAATTTCAAACTCAATTTGTTTTAAAACTGCATCGCAATTTACTCATTTTTTATAGTTTTAAAAATAATTATCAAGAATGATTTTTTTAAAATCTATCTCTATCGTGTGCAGATGATTATGAAAGAGAAATGCGTTTGCACTTAAAATAATATAGATTGTTTAGTACTGTTTCCGGCTTATATTTCAAGAAAGTGTAGATTTTATTAAACTTCAAACTTTACTTCAATAGATAATTGCTGTTTTTCATTAAAAATGATTTTTGGTGCTGTTAGTGAATACTCTAAAAAATATATTAAATCTCAAATATTTATTAGAGTTTTCAATTTAACAAAAATTGTTTTCACCTGCATTCTGTAACCCAAAACGCCTGTTTTGGATTCGGTAGTATTTATAATGTCGCAAGTAATTTAAAAAAAAAATCAGACTGATGACTTCTCATTTTTAAGATAACTTTATGATGCTTCTAATCAAATTTTAAAATAATTTGATTTTAACTAAAAAGAAATATATAATTTATGATATAATATCATTAACTGAATTGACTTTTTGTCAAGAGATACAAAAATCTATCAAGTTTTCCACGGGAAATATAAATTATTATATTACTACACGTTGCTCCATTATCTGTATCAGATTTTACGTATTAAAACATGCTGTACTTGTAAACTTCATGCCCTATTTATTAAAAGATATTCAGAAAATTAACAATAAATTAAAACGTAGAACAAATGGCAAGCGTTATTTACTCTTTTAAAAAAAGAGAAATAACACGAACAATGCTTCTCTTTTGAAATTCTTAATTAAATTCGAATGTTGTAAGAATAATATTACAACGTTCGAATTCCATTAAGAATGATAATCTTGAGTGGTTCAACTCACAATGTGCCCATATAAAAATTAATTACATTCCAAAAAACCAAAAGGAAGATTTTATGACTATATTTTATAAAACTCCGTGCATATTGATATACCGGGTGTCCCAAAAAGGACTGACTGATTTTAAAATTCAATAACTTGCAAACGGTGACAGATATTTAAAAAATTCTTGCAGGAGGGTTATACATAAGGTCAAAAGTTTTATTACAGTGATTTTCGATTTTAGTTCGAATTACAAACAATAGATGGCGCTGTAAGCAATAGTCGCTAAATACAGGCTCGATTTCTGGTCCTTTCTCTTGTTCCATGCTGAAAAAGGAGATGGAAATGTATTATCCGGGCCACGAAGTACCAAAAATCGAGCCTGAATTCAGCGTCTATTGATCGCAGTGCCATCTGTTGTTTGTAATTCGAACTAAAATTGAAAATCACTGTAAAAAAACTTTTGACCTTATGCATAACCCTCCTGCAAGAATTTTTTAAATATCTGTCACCGTTTGCAAGTTATTGAATTTTAAAATCAGTCAGTCCTTTTTGGGACACCCGGTAGCTATCTTGTCTCTCTATTGCATAACGTACGGCAGAACGCACTAATAGCTCCAACAACCGACCTCCAAAATCTGAAGTACGACAAATGATAAAACTTAAGAAAAAAAAAATATACTAAGGTGCCTCAGAAAGCAACAACCATGTTAGTAAATCGGTCCCTGCGACTCCCCTAAATCAAATGCTTTAAAATACTTTCTTACTGAAAACTAACTAAAACATCTTGTACAAAAAAAAAAAAATAAAATAAAAAAAAATAAAATGATCGAATAGATTAATCCATCTTCGATTCATTGTTTGTGAGAGAAAGTGTATTTTGTTTTTTTGGAAAGGGGAGGTAGCTTTTAAACCTTTTAAATATAGCTCTAACATTAGGACTTATATATGAAATAAAAAAATTTTCATTCGAAATTTTCAGTCGAAAAACTTTCACCAAATTTACGATGAGCATTTTATTTTTCAAATCAGCTCTTACCTCTAACTGACGTATGAGATAATCGTTGTTTATCCCACAGTCTTCGTCACATTTAAATATTAGAAAGAAATATGTTATTTATCTCAAAAAGTTCTTTAAAATACTTAAAATGAATTAAAACATTCCTTATGAATTTTTAGGGAAAATATATTCAAAGAATTTTTCGAACAGGAAGTTTATTTCTAAACATAACGTGAAAAATATGTTTTATTTTACTCGAGAGGTAAAAAGTGATGGCATCAATATTTATGTGGGAATAAAAACGTAATATAAATGCAAAGGAATTCTTTCTGCATAACATTCTTATATCGTGGAAAGAAACTATTAAAGCAGTATACACTTACGTTTTTGAAGCATCCTCATGATTTTATGGTTTTATATCTTTAAGAAGTTGATAAATACGCTTGATGTTTTTCATTAAACTTACTGGTTCAGGTACGTGATTTTGATTAATTCTTTTCACATAGAGATTGATATTTTCCAGAAAATATCCATAAAAATATTTTATTGAAATCATAAGAAACTATCTTCTTTTCAATCGATAAACTACTAATTTCTGAAAATATCCTTTAATCTTTGGCATTTTGGAAATATTTTTATTTTGCCAAAACTATTAAAAGATGTGGTATTTGTTTTCTTTATATTAATACGTTTCATAATTAACGATAAAAAAAGGCTAAAATTGATTGACATGCTAATATTGAAAGGCAAATAATGTGTAAGGAAGATTTCAATATTCCGTGGAATTCTTAATAATTTTATTGCCGACAAAAACTAGTTTTTAAAGATTAAACAAACAGTGTTTACAAACAAAAGTTTTTAAATTTTCACGCTTTTATCAAAATTGTGATTTTCATTGCATTAAAAAAAAACTTGCTAATTGTATTACTTTAAAAGCTGCCACACTTTTTTGTGTATCTCAAATAATAAGCAGAGATTTAGCTTTTACATGTATTTTTAATAGAGATTTTTTGCTTGAATTTCCAGAGCTTTTAGTTATCTTAAAATTAAAAATTTATATTTTTCCTAATTGATTTAAAAGCCGTTTCATATTACTTTTCATTATAATATTCTAAACTACCTTAAAAAGTTGTTTATTGGGATATGCGGATTTTAAAAATTTTACATAGCTAAAAGCGGGGGACCTGGCCTCCCATTTATAAAAACTTTTTTTTTATTAGATGTTGACTTAATTAAATATCAATAACCAATTTCTATTATAACTATCTATTTGAATTTGTTTTTGAAAATTGTAAATCTTATAAATATTTTGTTAATCTTCATAATATCTTTAATATAAGTATTGTTAAATAGATATTCAAAGGCATGTCTATTACACCGGTATACTTTTATTTTGATATTTCGCGTAAGACCGTAACTATTATTTATAAATGAAGAGTTATTTAAATTATTTGGAGTTCCCTGTGTCATATTTTTAAGAAGTAATATAACCACTAATAACAGTTTTAAGAGATAAAACATAGGTAAAATTGGTATAACCGTCTAAGAAAATTGAATAAAACGCTTATATAATGGGAAATGAGGAATTCCAAGAAAGTATAAATAAATAAAATAAAAAGAATACCCATGTATTCTATAACTCTTTCTATTGTACTGTAAAATATTTTATAAGTTTAAAATCTTGAATGTGAATTAATAAGAACCATTTTTTAAATTTCATATGTAGCTTCTAAGAATTTTTAAATAATATTAGAATTTTTCCAAGTTTTTGTGATTATTCATTTCGAAAGTTCTTTATTTATTATTTATTTTCGAAAGTTTTTATTTTATCATATGCTGTTATCATTAGTATATAATTTATATATCTCACTGCACACTTACACACCCACGCACAATTGTATACATAATTACATGCTATGCATTTATGCTTACATTTGTTTATACGCACTTACATGTGCTATTCTAATCCTTTAAAAATTTCATTCAGAAATTCAAATATTAAACTATCACTAACTTGTTTTGATTTCTTTAAAATAAATATAAATACCTCTACTAGTTTTTGTAATTTATAAAATATATGCATACTTAATAATGAATTAGAAATTTTGGGAACAATCTTTAGATAGATGAATGTAATTTAGTTCGTCAATGCATCTTCTTGGATTTTCGCCAAGTAATACATTTCCCTAATACGTTATATTTAATACTACTACTAGTTAACTCATTTTCCTCTCTAGTGATAAATATCATATAATTGAATAAACATTTGATTTATATGTCAGAGTTTCTTCATTTTCGACATAAATAGAAAAATATTTTTTGATTTATTTTAAAACGGAAGAAATATTTTCTTAATTGGGTTCATAAAATAATTCGTAATATATTACTCCCTGCATCTTTTTAAAGTTTCATAGTCAGAGAATACATTCAGTCACTTTCAGGTGCGTTCGTAATTATATAAAAACGTAGCATCTATAGTCGTCGTATGGTCCGTCCGCTATCTGCCTGTCCGTCTGTCCGCATATAACAGCGCAAAAACTACCCATCTGAATGGTTTAGAATTTAATATATAGAATCGTTGTAGAATTTTGTCGAGCCATTTCAAATTTTATGATAATCGAATCAAAACTTAAACAGATATTAATAAAAGTTTTCTTTATTCTATTAAATCCTATCATACGTAATTAATTCAATAAGGTCTAATGGTTTCAATGAGATTCAATGATAGGTAATGATCTAAGTTGTCATGTGATTACGTCCTATTTAAGACGGAGTCATAATATTTCCGTATTACTGAATGTGATGGGGTAATTCTAGGATAGATGGCCATAGTTTTTAAAGATTGACATAAAAAATCTTAGAATGTAAATAAAAGAAATGTTTATGCTAATTTAAAATTCTTATACATATACTCATAATATTTTATGCAAAAATTAATTAAATATTGAAAACAAAAAGTGTTAAACAAGATTGATATTAAAATGGCAGATGGCCATCTCTTGTTAAAGCCGAGGGGAGATGACCATCCAATACAAGAAATAAAATGTGAAGATAAATAGCAAACAAATAACACATTTCATATAGTTAATCATGAAAAATATACAGAAATTTGTAAAGATGCAGTTATATGATGGAAAATGGATTAATAAAACTCGAATAAGCAAAATTTGATGTATAATTTCAATACTTCACTTTTCGTAAAATCTTACCACATGTTTGGCAAAGGTGTTGATGGTTTGTACACGTTTTATGGGACCACTTCAGGTACCTTATGCATTGTATTCAGACATCCTTTTCGGATGTGATATTATATTGCTTTGCACAACCAACCCAGTGATTCTAATCCAATTCTGTTTACTCGGAATCTGTAGAATCCGATAATTTAAAAGTATTTTGTTTTCTTGGCTACTGGAAATGTCGTGTTTTTTTTCCTCGCGTTAGTTTTAGGTTTATTACGTTAATTTAGTTTATTTATCAACTTTATCAGTTTCTGTTATGAAAGTTTACGACGTTTTTCAGTATTTTCTGGAACAAATAAATCGTTAGGTCTTCTTATGATTTTCGTCAATAATACCCTGCTGTTGAACTTCCTACCACTTAGAACATTAGACAGTGGTATAGACAATTAAAAGACACGGGTTGCCTGTGTAAAGGGAAATCCCCTGGCCATCCCCTCATGTATGCTTGAAAACTGACTTTTCACACAGTTAGAAACCGATTTGGATTACTTCATTTGCCAGCAGGACTGTCACTACCACGCTGGAGTTTGAGAATATTCGAGAATTATTTAGCAATCGTTTTCCTCAAAGATGGATCGCCCGTACAAGAACTGACGTTTCAGTTATACATCACTGACCTTCAAGATCGCCGGATCTCTGAGCGATTTCTTCTTGTGGTGATTTATAAAATACTACGTTTACGTGCCTTCTCTTCCAGCTACATTTGACAAACTGAAGATTCGCATAACAGCAGCCATGGAAGCAAAAGATGCAGACATGTTCGCAAAAGTTTGGGGTGAATTTGACAGTGTATAGAGATATGTCGTGCATTTAAAAGTGGACATTTTGAACACCTTTGATTTGGTTTGAAAATGAAAACTTTATGATTACCCATCTAATATAAAATTAATCTTTTTCCTCAATTCGTGGAATTATTCCTGACAGCATTGCTACTGGAATGTATCCGAGAATTAAACAATGTCCGTTTCTATTTTCTCTCTGAGAAAAAAGAAAATATCCGCTAATTGAAGAAATTTCCGTTCTTTTTCTACGTCCTAGGATAGAAAATTTTCATAATCTGAAAAAAGGAGTTAAAAAAATATATTTTTTCTCGTTCTTCCGTGGATGGCGTTGGCTTTGAACCTGGGACCGTGCGTTACGAATCTAATATCCCAAACACTAAGGCCAGCCAGCGCTTGGAAGAGGTCAAGCTTAAAATGAAGATATGGGTTTTCTTCAAATGGAGGATTGATAAGGATTGTTAAATTTCTTGTTTAGAAAGCTCGGATATTTAAACTTTATTGCAGGGACATATCGTCGTTATGAAATAATGGTTGATGTTTTAACACTTGTAGAATAAAAGAGGATAAAAATTATTACATGTTAGATATAATTTAATAAGACATAATTTTATTCTTAGATGTAAAATATGAATATTATATTTTTAATTAAATTCGTGAAGATGTTTGCTTTTTTGGATAAATTCGATTTTTTTTTAAGTTGATTGAAATACTATATATTTTTCAAATGCGTTCATTAAGAATATATTTTTCATGGGAATATCTATATTATAAAGGACAAACATATCAAAAAAAATGTTTTCACCTATATTCTGTAACCCGTGAAGCCCGGATACGATCCCCTAGTTTTTTTAATACTCTAAAAAAAATGCGAATAAGTTTAAATAAAGGAGAAAATTTCTATATTATTAAATTCGAAAGAATTATTTTTCTTTGTTTGTTTTTAAATAAATTAGAAATTTTAATTTACTGAATTTTCGGTTTTTCATTTAAACAATAATTTTAAACTTTGGTACTAATACAGCCAATATGCAGGCGGGCAACAAATAAACGAAATTTCCCCCTCTTTTTCAGACTTTCAGGAAGAATTAACGGAAAAGCATGCTTTCTAGGAGTGCGGAAATTATTATTATTATTATTTTTTTAAAGGACGAATGATTTAGTGTATTAAGACGAATTTTTCTGACAGTGTAATCATACTTCAAATCGGATATAATTCTTTTTGAAACACTCGTATTACCATAAAACCGCTAAAAACAAAATAAAGAAATACTTTATACTGTAAGTTTATACTTTAAAGAAATATTCAACCAAGTAGTAATTGCTGAATGCAATCTTTATATAATGTGAGAGTCACCGGGAAAGGTTTTTATAGATCTTCTTTAAAGTAAGAAATGCTGAGAACTGTTTAGCTAATGCATTGCAAATGGACGATTTTTTCTAGAGACGTGCTGAAACTGTCACATTAATCAACACGATTCTTTTTCTCACAGTTTAGAAATGAAATAAAACGCTGAAATACTCCGTAAAACCAACTTAGATATAACAGGCCATACACCGGTAAGAGGAATTGCTGCGGTGGAAATGTTAAGGTAATAAACTTACCTATAATTAGAGTTGCAAAGGGTGGAAAAAACCGGGTTTATTCCCGGGAATAAACCGGGTTTTTTGGGAGGGAAATTTTGAAAATTCCGGGAGTTTTCAGAAAATTTTAGGCATGGGATTTTTTTATTTATTATTTTTAACTTTGTTAATGATTTGAATTTTTTAAATGGAAGCAAAATATATTTTTTTTAGAAATGCAAATAAAACCAATAAAATAGCTATAGAAAAATAGCACAGTTTACACGAAAACTAATGAAATAGATACTTATAGCTACAATATTAAGTAAGAGTTATTAAAATATCGTAGCAATGTAATAATTTAATGGTTGATAAGTAGAACGTGAGAGAGCTAGATGACAGATTCATCTTGCCTGGTATGAAAATAAGCATTTCGCCAAATTATCCAATGTAAACAAAAAAGAAAATAAACAAAAGTGAGAGAAATAAATTAAAAAAATACAATGTAACTCACAAGAAAACAAATACAGAGTATGCCTGAATAATAGATATGTCAGCAAAAAGAAATTAAATAATTTTGATTTTTAAAGAAACATTCCAATCCAATCAGCACCAATTTTCAACCGCTATTAATGTTAAGAAAATCAGTTTTAAGTAATTATAAAACTTAGAGCCCAAGATCATGTTTCGTGAATTAATAATGAAAAATTTGTCAAACTTCTCTGAACAGTAGCTGAAATTTCTTTAAAATAAAAATTTCAAATTGAAAAAAAAAAAAAGATTGGTTTTGTTTACTCTCAAAACTCCTTCAAAATTTCCAATATTCACCCAAAATTCCGGATTTATTGCCCAAAATTCCCGGGTTTATTCCCTCCCCTCAAAATCTGCGGGTTTTTTGGAACTCTACCTATAATATTTATTGTTTCATATTTTAAAATAGGCCAGAATATTATATTATATGTACAGTGACGCATCCAGGATTACGTTTTAGAGGGGTCTAGCGTATTTTAGAGGTCTGAATGTTCCCAGATCTGGGCCGGCCCGCAGCCGAACTCTGTCTTTCTTTCATTTGATTTGATGGGACGTGCCGGATCAGGTCCTGAGTTACATTTTATCTGCTGATTTGAGAAGAGTCGTCATCAGCTGAGGAAGCTCTGGAAAGTTTTGATGGGGCTAATTCTGAATGCTTTTAATACCGGGTGTCCCAAAAAGGACTGACTGATTTTAAAATTCAATAACTTCCAAACGGTGACAGATATTAAAAAAATTCTTGCAGGAGGGTTATGCATAAAATCAAAAGTTTTTTTTACAGTGATTTTCGATTTTAGGTTGAATTACAAACAATAGATGGCGCTGCGATCAATAGAGGCTAAATTCAGGCTCGATTTTTGGTACTTCGTGGCCCGGATAATACATTTCCATCTCCTTTTTCTGCATGGAACAACAGAAAGGACCAAAAGTCGAGCCTGTATTTAGCGACTATTGCTTACAGCGCCATCTATTGTTTGTAATTCGAACTAAAATCGAAAATCACTGTAATAAAACTTTTGACTTTATGCATATCCCTTCTGCAAGAATTTTTTTAATATCTGTCACCGTTTGGAAGTTATTGAATTTTAAAATCAGTCAGTCCTTTTTGGGACACCCGGTATGTTAAATAATGAAATATATCTTAGTTTTTGCAATTTTTTAGTTTTATTATTAAATTATCGACATATTATGAATGTTGAAGCGAACAAGAGGTTGCACGGGGTCTTAAATTTTTAATTAAGTAAATTTTGAACATGCTAATATTTCGAATTTCGTAATCAAATTTATAAAAGAGAAAAAATCGTGTTACAAAATTAATATCTTTTCAAAAATTCCGATTTTTTAAGAACCTATTAAAAGTAACTCTTTTATAATTTTTTAAAAAATTTAAATAACTAGTCTAGTCTGGGAGGGGCTTCAGCCCCCTTAGCTCCCCCCGTGGGTGCGCCAATGATTATATACACTCTTATATCTGAATATGAGTGCGCGAAACTTGCTGCCTAAATAGAGGCGGCATTTTTTGCCAACAGAGACAAACCTTTAATCACAAAAAATTAAAAACTACTATTATAAGTGTTTAAAAAGAAATGAATTAAATTTCACCTGTTTTCTCCAGTTCAAATTTTTTTATGTAAGAAATAAGTTCACCACCGATGTATAAAAAATGTATTAGTACATATCCTGCATAATGTGTTACATCTTTTTTAATCTCAAAACATAGCAAATACTTTAGGTAGTATTTAATGAACTGGTGGCATATAATAGATTTAATTATGCAGAGACTTTATAAAGATATAGAGTCATTCTCTGCATGCAGATTTCCCTTGGAAGCTAAAGAATTTTAAATATTCTAGAAAGATAATTAAGAATTCCGATTTTGCTTTCCTTCTTTTACCTTTTGAAGGTTTCATAAAAATAGAACTCTAAATTAGTTTCGAAAACACGTTCATAAAAAACTGTTATAACTTTTAATCCTTTATTTTATTTTTATTTCTTTAATTTAAACTGCAAACAACAAAAGAAGGTAAATAACGAATAGACAGATACTAAAGAATAAATACTTTTTTATTATAATTAATTAAATAACAGAATGTCATTTTTACGTTTCAAAAATTCTAGTACTTTAAAATAATTTACACAATAGCGCCAAAAACAACAGTAATAATTAAGAACTCCGATTTTGCTTTCCTTCTTTTACATTTTGCAGGCTTCATAAAAATAGAACTCTAAATTAGTTTCGAAACCATTTTCATAAAAAATGGTCATAACTTTTAATCTTTTACTTGATTTTTATTTCTTTAATTTAAACTAAAAACTACAAACTTAGAAAAAAAACAAAAAAAACTAAATAACGAAGAGACAGATATTAAAGAAAAAAAGTTTTTTTTTTTTTAATTGCAATTAATTAAATAATAGAACGTCATATTTACGTTTCAAAAATTATCGTAGTTTAAAATAATATACACAATACGGTCAAAAGCAGCAGGAAACTTTCGCTTTCAGACGTTTTGTCGAATATCTAAAAGAATATTGGCAAATTTTGCTGAAACTTCAGGAATATAAAGAAGTTGTTAGACCATGTAATAATTGTATTATTAATCATAATTATATTAATCATAATAATTGTTAATCATTATAATATTGTTTTATTATATTTCATTACAAATTATAACGAAAAAATTATAACCCTAAAAAACGCCCCTTCAACATCTACAAAACAAGGCAGACAAACTTTTAAATAACCGATAAATGTGGTTAATTGTATTCACGAAGGTAAAATATAATGCGAAAATTGTTAAAATAAATAAAAATGCAGACATAAAGACGTGGATCGAAGTGAGTATATTTGATATTAACAAGAACAATTACACAAACATACTGAAAGAAAACAGAAAATTTACAGGTATTTATAGATTTTGCAAGGCCCATGGCAGAGAATTGGCGGCCGTGAAAGAAAGCTACATTAAACAACCAATCACAATAAACATAGTTGTACAAAAAGAAATTAATAAGAATTTAATGTAATGCTGTGATTATTTTCAACACCCGCCCATAATCTAGCATTTCATCAGAAAACAAAGAAATTTCTTGAAATCAATCATTAATAATAATATGACACAATTTAAACATTACTTGTACAAACAACAAAGAAATAATAGTTCATAAAATTTAACTTTAGGTAATGCCTTTGTAAATAAATCAGCAATTTGGATATTCGTAGGAACATATTCAATTTTGATGTTATTTTCTTTTATAATATTGCGAACAAATTTCAATTTAATATCAATGTGTTTCATTCTACCATAATTACTCTCATTACTGATACATTTTATACATGATTGATTATCCTCAAAAATTACTAAATCCTTAATATTTACAATTTCACTAGCAATATTTTTAAACCATAACAAGTCTTGCAAACTTTTAGTTAAAGCAATGACTTCAGCTTCAGTTGACGATAAGGCAACTGATTTTTGTTTATTACAACACCACAGAACAGGCATGTTACAAAACATTAAAATATAACCTGTTACTGATTTGCGGTCATTTGTGTTAGCCCCCCAATCAGCATCAACATACATGGATAATTTAGGATCAGAATTTTGCTTATTATACACAAGTTTTAAAGACAATGTTTCTTTTAAATATCTTAAGATTTTCTTAAGTGCTTTCCATGCAATTTCAGTAGGATTTTCTTGCAATTGACTTAAACAGTTAATAGCATACAAAATATCAGGTCGAGAAATATAAGCTAAATATAATAAACAACCTACAAGTTCACGATATGGGCCATTAAAAGGTTTACCATTTTTGAAATCAGATGGGGTGGACTTAGGAGAAATAGGAATGTCACTGGGTTTACAATCTAGCATATTAAACTTACTTAACGATTTAATTATGTAAGACTCTTGATCCATTATTAAACTATCAGAATTGAATTTCATTTGAATACCTAGAAATTCTGAAACACTTTCCGATTTTGACATGTGAAACTCGTTATGTAATAGGGAAATAACTACATTAGTTTCATTTACATCTGAACCTGCAATTAACATATCATCTACATACAAAGCAATAATTATTTTATGATCATTATTATACCGAATAAAAATACAAGGTTCATTATCACAAGATTTAAAATTTAACTTTGAAATAAATTCATGAAACCTTTCAAACCATTGTCGTGGGGCTTGTTTTAAACCATATAAACTTCTTTTAAGTTTACACTTTCGCCCACTTTTATCATCATAGCCTTGCGGCTGATCCATAAAAACAAGTTCATTTAACTTACCATTCAGGAACGCTGTTTTAACATCTAACACAGATGCATATAAGTCTTCATTTAAAATCAAAATAAGAACCAAACGTAAAGCTGGCATACTTATTACAGGGGAAAAGGTTTCACTATAGTCTAGCCCTTCTTTTTGCATAAATCCACGAGCTACGAGTCTCGCCTTATGTCGACCATCTCTTTTGATGGTAAATACCCATTTGCAGGAAATAGGTCGTTTGTCAGGTGGTAATTTTTCAAGATCCCAGACATCGTTTATTTTCATACTTTCAATCTCCGCGTCCATAGCTTCTTTCCACAAGCGTTGTTCATCACTAGGGAGGGATCTGATATCATCAAACGTTAATGTTTCTTGTTGGCAAAGTAATGCTTCGTAAACTTCAGGATCTGGATACCGTACAGGTTGCTTTTTAAATCTTTCAGATTTTCTTGATTTGTCTTCTTTCTCTTCAGGATCATCTAATTCGTCACTCGTATTTTCT
Source organism: Maratus speciosus (assembly GCA_963932465.1). Lineage (NCBI taxonomy): Eukaryota > Metazoa > Arthropoda > Arachnida > Araneae > Salticidae > Maratus > Maratus speciosus. Next base: position 462,886,066 of record OZ010789.1, read on the forward strand.
AGAACATCTGGATCAATTTCATTATCGACTGGTTCTGAATTTTCTAAAATGTTTCGACTGAACATTTTCCTTTTTCTCTTCGTCGAATTTCACATTTCTTGATACAGTTATGCGTTTCGTTTCAGGATCTAGTAATCTATATCCCATTGAAGAATAACCAATGAAGATCATTTATTTAGACCTATCGTCAAGCTTCTTTCGATGAACGGAAGGAATTAACATGTAAGCACTGCATCCAAAAACACGTATGTGCTTGAAATCGGCTTCTTCTCCATATTTCAGGAAGTACGGAGTTTTGTTCTCAATAGTGCTGCTTGGCATTCGGTTTTTCAAGTAAGCTGCTGAAAGGATAGCTTGACCCCAAAAAGTCTTTGGTAAATTTGATTCAGCAATCAAAGCACGTCCTATATTCAGAAGCGACCTATTGCAGCGTTCAGCTACTCCATTCAAAGATTGCGTGTATGGAGGAGCGGGATCTACCACTATACCAAGATCTCTAGTAAAATTCACTAAATCATTAGAAAAATATTCCTTCCCGTTATCACATCTAATTTTCTTCACTGTAGGGTTGGATTTTAAGAACATTTTTAATTCTTCTGAGACTTCACTTTTATGTTTCAGTAAACGTACTTCAGTAAAACGAGAAAAATCATCGATAAGAGTCATAAAATAGCACTCGCCAGAAAAGGTTGTCGGAAAAATAGGTCCACAAATGTCACTATGAATCAAAGTCATTGGCTTGGTTTCTCTTTTTCTTGGTCCTCTTCCCATTGGTGAAGCACTCTGTTTTGCCCGAGCACAAATATCACAAAAAGAATCAGGTACCGGAAGCTTCATATCTTTCAATACTTTGTCACTCGGATGACCAAGTCTGCGATGCCAGATATCACAATGATTTTTCTTTGAAGTAAGAACGGTTTCGTAAACAGGGACAAAGTCACTTACGTATTGTCCATTCAAATCCCGTTCACCAAAGTAAAAACGGTTTCTTCCTTTTTCGATAAATACTTTTTGGTTCTTAAAAATAACTGTATAATTTGCACTTTCAATTTTCCTAACGGAAATGAGTTGCCCGTTTAAGTCTGGAACATAAAGGACATCCTTTAAAGTAATTTCCATTCCATTTGACAGTTTTCCATTAATATTTCCAATACCTTTGATTTCTAGATTCGTTGTTTTTGATGCGCATTTAATAGTTCCTGAAGAAGGTACTAAGGATGCGAAATAATTCTCATTAGAACACATATGGGAAGTTGCTCCGGAATCTACTATAAATTCATTCCTTTTCCTGGAAGCATTTCCAGCAACGAAAGAAACAGCTGAAGAGGCAAATTTTTCTTCATTTGAATTTTTAACAGCTTTACAGTTACGTTTTATGTGTCCGAATTTTCCACAAGAATGGCAAGTAATTTTCTTTCTACGATATTTCGCTGTATGCCCTTTAGAGTTGCAAATTTTGCAAAAGAATTCTTTGCGAGTCGACACAAATGCAGTATTACCATGAGCAGCCTTAGTATATACTTTTTCTTTCTTTGAATCCAAAAGAAGTGCTTCAGCATCTAATAGTCTTTGTGTCACGAAATCTAATGTCAAAACAGAATTCGGTTGGTTTTCTAAAGCAATCTTAACATTTTCAAATTCCTGAGGCAATGACATCAAAATATAAACAATAGTATCCGTTTCATTAACTTCTGCCCCAGACAGCTTAAGATCCGAAATTAATTTATTTATTTCATCAATGTGATTTCTCATAGAAACTGTACGATCTTTCTTAATCGTTGCCAATCTCTTCCGAATTAAAATTTGATTCACTGCACGCTTTGTATCATAAGTGCGTTCTAATTTATTCCAAATTTTATGAGCTGTATTTTCATCTTGAAGTGATGCAAGAACATTATCACTTAATAATGATAATAATAAAGCGTAAGCCTTTTTTGCTTTCACGACATCGGCGGCATTGTCAGGAGCCGCTTCAATTTCCAAGAATTTTTCCAATTCTTTAACAGCAAAAATTGCCATTACTCTTCATTTCCATACCGAAAAAACTTTTCCATCACCTTCAAAAAGAGGGATGCCGTAAACATCCTTTGAAGAATCCATTCTGCTCAATAAAATATATAAAAAGAAAGATAAAATCTTTTTCACTCAAAATCCCAGCAGAAATGAAAAACAGAAAGATAACGGCGTCAGTATGTCTCACAGCTCATTTCAACACTTGCTAGAACCAACGCTCTGCTGTTAAAATAAATAAAAAGGCAGACATAAAGACGTGGATCGAAGTGAGTATATTTGATATTAACAAGAACAATTACACAAACATACTGAAAGAAAACAGAAAATTTACAGGAATTTATAGATTTTGCAAGGCCCATGGCAGAGAATTGGCGGCCGTGAAAGAAAGATACATTAAACAACCAATCACAATAAACATAGTTGTACAAAAAGAAATTAATAAGAATTTAATGTAATGCTGTGATTATTTTCAACATGGTTAATTGTATTCACGAAGGTAAAATATAATGCGAAAATATGATGTCTTCATTCTAAAAATGCATTACTTTTAACATACTAAACATAACTAGTTATAGAAATATTGACATCTATCTATATTTTCTTTTATTAAGAATGTACAGTCGTAAAAAAAAAAGGAAACATCCCCTACTAACTCTGCAACAAATTATTGTAGAAGAAAGTTACCAGTACCAAACGATTGGAAATAAAGACTACTTTTAAATGATGTATATAAAATTTGCTTAGGGGGCCATCTACATATCAATCGAACTCAAAATTTGTTTTTTGTTTTTTTCAATAGCAATACCCAAGTTTGACACTAATTAAATTCTACACCCTTCATAAATTTAAAATTACAAATTTGCATGGAATTCGTACGATAAGTTTCAGAGAAATTAATTATATTAAAATGAGTATATTTTAGGGGTGGTATCTAAATTGAAGTTCGGTACTCTATTATTGAAATGCTACAAAATCAGTAAGTCACCTCTGTTAATGTATTATTTCTTGCCACTATGACCATTTATTTCACTTATTGAATATCTTTCGACTATTGTCTGCCCAAATAAAATGAGAAAAATATTTCTTTTTCAAATTATGCTTTTATGCACATCATGTACGGCCTCTTAAACCATCATTTTGAAGTCATTTTAAGCATAATTTAAAAACTGCTTCGAAGAAAAATTTTTAATTTTAAATTCTCATAAAGCAGGACATAATAAATATAAATATATAAAAAAATTGTACGTTGCAATTTATTTTTTTTTAACATTAATTTCATAATTCATGTTATAAAAATTCTTAAAATTACAAATTCGATGTATTTATTATTGGGTTTGTAGTATTATAACCACGCAAAATATTATCACATTAGTATTCTAATTTCAGGATATATTAATAAAAATATGAAGCGTAACAGTAAAAGCTCTAAATTTTGTATGTTTATATTCAAAAACTATAATCCAAATGATTTTCAATTTCGTATCTAGGCATAGTTTGAACCAAAGATTTAAAATATATTGTCAAAATTGGGTGTTGCCATTGAAAACAACAAATTTTGGTCTGGTTTTGGTTTGTATGTGGCCCCCTGAGCAAATTTTATATATATATCATTTAAAAATAGAGTTTATTTCCAATTGTTTGGTACCAGTAACTTTCTTCTACCATAATTTGTTGCAGAATTAGTAGGTGATGTTTACTTTCTTTTTCCATAGCTGTACATTAAATTGCATAAATGGATTAGTTGTTTGGTTTTATATACAGTAAAATCTCTATGAGGCGGACTCTGTGTAAGCCGGAGCCTGCCTAACGCGGAAACGGAAAGCTTTTTAAGGTCCCGCCGAAAACAAATTTTTGCATTAGACAGACAAAGAATATTTTGAAAAATAAACGCATTCGGTATACAGATATATCAAATACATATAAATAATCACATATAAAATACAAATATAAATAAAAACATATTATTTTTAGACATTTATTTGTTTACGGAGAAAGAATTTTAATTAACAAATTTTCAATTTTTTTGGATTTAATAAAATTAAATTACAAAATAAATAAAAAATTGCACTATTTGTAATTGATCAATCGACAACATTTTATTTTTATTTACATCTTTTTACAAGAATACATTTTTCTTTTTTCTACGGTACATACATTTAAAGCATGCTCTTTTATTTTTTGCATTACCCTGATAATAGAATAGAATAGAATTGCAAATGTAAGATTCCGAGATTTAAAATAAATAAATAAATACATTCAAAATTTTAAAAGCAGATTTTAAAAAATCATATATTTTTTTAATTATTACACTGTTAAAAATTTGCAGCAAAGTTTCGAGTGATTCGACCGTTTTTAAAGAAAATAGTTACATAACCGTAATTTAACTGTATTCTGACCATGATATGAATGATAATAAGGTCAGATTATAGATAAATTACGATTGTGTAACAATTTTCTATAAAAACGCTCAAATGACTGGAAACTTTGCTGCGAATTTTTAACAGTGTAAAATAATTGAAGAAAACTAAATTGAAATAGTATAATTTATCATAATGAAGGGTACGAATATTTTTTCCAACTGGATTAAATCATATTTAAGGCTGGAGTAGCACAGTTGAAGTTTATTCCAACAGAGCGAAAAATGTCCAGACCAGGGATCGAACCTGGATACTTGGCGTGCCGTGCCAATGCCTTACCTGTTAGGCTATCCGGACCGATACCTGGTCGACATAATTCACTCTTATTAGTTGGACTAGTTGTGCGCTGCAGTTCGCAGCCAAGTCCAACTAATAAGAGTGTCGACCAGGTATCGGTCCGGATAGCCTAACAGGTAAGGCATTGGCACGGCACGCCAAGTATCCAGGTTCGATCCCTGGTCTGGACATTTTTCGCTCTGTTGGAATAAACTTCAACTGTGCTACTCCAGCCTTAAATATAGTATAATTTAATTTTATGTATTTTAATGCATTTTATTGAGAAAAATTAGGAAAAAAAGTAAAAATAGTAAAAAACTGCAAATATTTGTGTAAAAATAAAAGGAACCTGCGAATGAACAAATAAAATGTGCATTTTTGATCTTTATATTCAGAATCATAGATCATTAAATTCATAAAATGCAAAATTTCGTAATTAAATCTCTCGCGCCTCGCTCTGTGTAAAAATAAATAAATTAAAAAAATGCGCAAAAATATAGTTTTTTTTTTTTTTTCTTTTGTCTCAAACTTAAAAATATGCGTATGCACTTTTAGTCACTTTTAATTGTGGTGAGAATGTGGTGATCGTTTCTTGGCTTGAAAGCAACAGTTTTTTCGGGATTCGAACTCACTCCAAAAATATTTATATTAGGGCAGATTGGGTGAAGATGCCGTAGTTTTGGAATCGCCTGTTGTTTATATTTGTTATGCATTGATTTCTTGTTAACGTTTAGACTCTTATGTATGATTAAAAAACTTATTTAATATTACAGATGTTACAGAAAACATCTATTTTATATTTTATTTATTTATTTATTTTTTTTGTAAACAGTTGCATTTTGGCATCTTACCCATAGATATGGGTAAGATGGCCAACTATCTAGGGGTAAGATGTCTTATGGAGTTTCAATGTAAACAATAATTTTTGTGAAGCAGTATAAAACATAATGGGATGAATAAAAGTAACTTTAATATTTTAGAAGTACTAAAGTTGTTAAATTACTTAATATTAGGAAATTACAAAAAATATGAATGTAACAAACGTTGGCAATATAATAAAAGAACACACTAATATTTATTTTTTATATAATTATTTATGTTATGTTAATATATTTGTTTGTATAATATTTATTTACTATATTATCTACGAGTACTACATAACATTTAAAAGAATTACGGCTCTTAAGTATGCCTATTTTTAAACGTTATAACAAGTTTAACTACGGTAAAGCCCTGTGATAAAGTGTTTTAGAGTCAAGCTTTTTTGTCAATGTTTTTCATATGTTCCTTTGTTCTTTTTAAAAATATCTCAGGTCTGCCACAAACTGCGCATTTGTTTAGGAACTTTGACCAGCTTTTATATAACCAACAGTTTCACTTAATGCACTTGATCCCATCACATTTTCCCAAGGTTTTATTGCATTCTGCTAGCCACTCTGAACAATCATTCTCATTCACTTTAAAAAAAAAATCTTAGTCTTCTGAATCTTAGGAGGAAATTTAATCATCATCCATATCATCGTCAGTTGAAGATTCTATCTTTCTAGCCTTTGAATTCTAATCTAATTCCTCTTTAGAAAGGCTTGAGACACCTGGAAATTCGCAGTTGCTATTGTCACACCGATTTAGTTTGCCTTTTATAGGCTTTTAAAATTATTTTTATTTGAATATTAAAATGATAAAAAAAACTCTGGTGAAAATTACGTCATATTTAAAACGATACATTTAAAATGTCTAATTTAAAATAAATTTCTTATAGGGTCTTTATAAAATTGTTTACTTAGCCATTTTATACAAGCTAATTTTAAATTGTTTGGTTGATCTTATTTAATCAATCACGAACACACCAGTTAGCTGTCACGATAGCAATTGATTCTGTCTTAAAATCCCTCATCCAAAGGGAAATGAATGGAAACCTGATTACAGGTGATCACCACTAGTCATTTAATTACGATTTAATCTTCCGAAATCTTTTCAAAGCAGATCAAATTGGCATATTTTTAGAGTCTATGGTGTTTGGATGGGGGTTAGCGAGCATAGCTAGTAACGGGCAAAAAACCTTAGTTATCTAAAACTATATTATATAACACCGATATTTACATTTATTAAAATTATTTATAACTGCATTTAACATAAAATTTTTAACAATGATTAAAATTAATAATTATTAAACAATTATTTATAAGACCAATAAAGTTTATTTATAAGGCAGAATACATATAGAAACCTTTCAAATTATGTTCACCTTAGATTTTAATATTTATTTATGTCATTTTAAACATTTAGGAAATTTATAATTTTAATCAATGATTTTTTTTAATCAGTTGATTAAAATCACAATTTAATCACTGATTTAAATTATCTGATAAAAATTGTTGACGAGCTAGTTAATAGCCAAGAGTAATTTACAATGAAGTAACAACCAGGTATTTGACCGCAACGGAAAGTAACCGGCATCTTACCCCAATGGAAAGCAGCCGGCATCTTACCCCCCGAAATTTTCATCGACTTACCCCAAAGTATTGGGCAAGACGTCGGTGCCCCTCACTGATGTAAAGAAGCGGGAACCGGCCACCATTTATGCAGAAAGGCCAGGTACCTGTACTCTCTAAACTAAGACTAAACTAAGACTTATATAGGCAAATAAAGAAGTCATGCAAAAGATTTTGGACACCTACCAGAAGTGTTAAGACGAAATAGCAATTAAAAGTACCACTAGGGAACCCCCTTTCTTACAACTGAGCAGGCGTTTCCCTACATCGCCTGCGCATATGAAAACTACGTGATACGGCATCTTGTACAACACGGCATCTCACCTCAAGTTACCCTAAATAAAATTTTCAGTTAAAGAACGGCCTAAAGATTGCAAACAACATGAAAAATATGCGACAGATGCTTTTTTCTAAACTGATTTGCAATTGTCGACGACGGAAAACTTTTTCGGTTCTGATCGATTCCACGTTAGACAGAGTTCACTATATATTTTTAATAGACTACCCTTTATAATCGATCTGTTTATAACTTACAATTTTGTTAAGAATTAAGAAACACTTCTTTAGTAGATTACTTTCGTGAACTATTATTACGATGGAAATGTCGCTCGTTTCAAGTAAATAGTCCAGTACGATATTATGTAATAGCTTAAATTTGCGTGATGTTTCCGAAGGCTCTTTGAAGTAATGAGTAAAAGCGTTTGTTACAGTAATATATCTAAATGTTTCTGTTTGGCAAAAAATAAATCTTTATTATCATTTAAATTTCATACTGCTTTCCTTTATGCTTCATTTTTACACTTCTTGAATATACAAGATGAATGTTCAGTCCAAAATAATTTTCTACTGTGTTTGTTCCTTACATTTTTTAAAAGGAACTTTTAAACGTCCAAACTATTTACATTTAAAATGACATACCTAGGAAAGTTAAAGCAATTACATGTCTTATGGTGAATGTTTGATACTTTAAGAGGCAAGGAAACAAAAAGGCTCTAAGCATTGTCTAAAGGTCACTACAAATCTCAAATTTATATGCCATTTTTAAGTTAAAAGATATTTTTAAAAAAGATTAAATCTAATAAATAAAGAAGGAATCACTTATCATAAGAAGAAAAACATAAAATTATTAATTGATTAGAAGAAGATCAGAAAATAAAATAGAAATTTGATAGTCAAAGATGTCAGTACAAATTAGCATTTTAACACAATTATACTGATTAATAAATATATCATGCGAGTATTAATTTTGCGAACTAAGTAAAATTGTGTTCAGGTCAGGATTCGAGTCCAGAGCCTTCGGCTTTAATTTTTAATGCGCTTCCAATTGAGCTATCTGTATAACATCCCCGCCAACACAATTCAATCAGACAACCATTTGGTAATGATATCTCATCTTTTATTTGAAATAGCTCGACAGAATAAACCGCATATAAGGAAGAACCAATACTTTCAAAAACTGATTTTTTAAGATTTTTTAAGCATGGTTTTTTAAAAATCTTTCTCGACAATGAACATTTGTTTGCTAATTATGTGTATTATCTATGAAAATGGGGAAGTTAGCACAGTGGGGTGAAAAGGGAACCACTTTCGAGAATTGCCATCATGGGCACACTGTCCTTGTAATGTATATGAATAAATTACAGGTTTTAAAAACACACTTCGCAAACCACAATTGCCCAAATACGCCAATTGGCTATGAACCTGACTCAGCAGATTAATCACAAGGTCAGATTAACCAGAAGATGGCGCACTTTGGCTTTAAACTGGCATCTGTTAACCTTCCAAAATGACTGTTTTTTATCTTATATTGAACGTACAACTAATAAGAAGTTAAGTAGAATTGATTGAGAAATCCTTTCATTAGAATATGCTCGAAATTAAAAAAAAAATAGCAATTCAACCCAGGCTGTCTGGGTTAAAGATGCTGATATAATGCCCGGTGTAAAGACGGAGCTAAAAATCCTTTTTAAATGAAAAACCTAGTAGATTTTTTACAATTGGTATGTTAGATTGCCACCTGATACATACCAAAAAGCATATTTGATACTTTTGTATAATTCGCACGCCAGCTGTTAATCTCTAAAGATTTCTCCATTTATACCAACTTTTTTTTTTGTTTGTTTCATTGTTTAAATTCGTAGTTCGACTACATATCTGTTAAATTCATGTTTAATTTATTTACTTATTTGTGAAGTTTTAATTTTGTTTGGCAATTTATTTATAGAATATTACACTGAATCAGCCAAATGCTGAATTATTTGCACTGATTTAAGTACAAACGGGTAAATCTTGCGTAATTGAGTTATTTTTAAAATACATTTAAAAAATTCGTGCTTGAAAAATATATTTAAAACCATAAAAAATAAAAAATCAATAAATAGAAATAGAGTTTTCAAACATATTACTTTTGAAAGTAACGTATACACGCGCCTATAAGCCGACCGAAACATTCAAGAAAAAACTATCTTTAACACCAGTATTTTTAACTAGTTATCTTCGGCTTATTTAATATCAGAAAATTTTTGCAAATTCTGCAGTTAGATAAGAAGATAACATTTTCTAAATACTAGTATTCAGTCTGTTAGTCTTCTCGAATTTGGGGTCGACTTATACGCGAGTATATAGGTACATTTTTTTTCTTCGTCTATGTACAAATTGAATTGTGTGATGTTTAGAAGTTATAAAATTTTCTGTAAACTGAAATTAATTGTTCATGTGGTAACCACCGTCGATACAACGTCACTTTTCTGCTATACATGTTTTTGAAAAGTAATTATATTTCCACTACTTTATTTCATTAAAAAGTGTTTGCGATTTTGAAAAGGAAAGAAAATGCAAACTTTAAGTTTCTTTATTCTTTGTAACTATGACAGTTTTAATAAATTTCTATAAAATGTTTAAGATGACACGAAGCATTGTATCAAATTCCGACGAATTCAACCAGTCTTGAGGAATAGTAGTTATGGGAGAGAAAAGGGAACAGTGTGTTATAAGAAGAGTTATAAAAGTATGTCACGGATCTAAAAAACAAAACGTTCGCACACATAATTAAAGTAACTGTTTTTACAACTTTCCAACATCGTTGTTTAAAAGTCTTGTATGAAAGTATTTATGACTTCAGTTTGCCTGTCTGGCCATCTGTCTGCTCATCTGTCGATGCTATTCCTCGTGTAAATAGACTTGGATTACCCTGACCTTGGTATATGTTATTGAGGTTTACCATAATTCATTCCCTATTGAAAATGGAATGTGTAGCATTTATAGTTAATTTACAGAGACCCACAAAAGAATTTTTACATTATGTTCAATGAGGAAAAAACCATTTGCAGTGTATTTTAGTAAAACTATTTCATTCTTCAGTAAAAAATTCATTTGGACGATTGACCCTTTGATTCCTAAACTCCCTATGTATAGGCGTGTCAATTCTGTTGCTTCTCAAACAAAGATAAACATTAAATTGTACAAGAATTCTGCATCGCAGACAGTAGTAAAGAAAGCCGAAGCTGTTTCCCAAACTGTCAAATTATGCGATGACAAAGTTGAAATAATTATCAATATTAACAATTCGACACCAACTCTTCCCTTCATAAAGGCCTCCATAGCAAGACATAAAACAAATTTCTATTAGATATAGGTTCGTTTATTTCTCTATTATCACAAAATTTATTTGATAAAATTAAAGATAAATTGAAGTATAAAAGACTAGGAACTGCGTCACCATTAAAACTGTAAATTTAAATGTTAATTTCACTGCATGTTTTAAAACTTCTATTCAGATACATTAGAAATCATTCTCACATAATTTTTACATAGTTGACATTCCTAATCAGTCTAACTTTCAGGGAATTCTTGGTTTCGATTTCATTCACAAAAATAGAATTGTGATCGATATAGACAAAAACAGGATGTAAACCAATGAATTTAGTATACCATTGCTCAATTCAGCTGCTAATGAAAATGAGACGAATAATTTTGAACACTATAAACTTCCTGAATCACACATATTCTTAAAAATAATTCGCCTAGCTAATTAAATAAAACTAGAACGTCATGAGTTCACATGGATTTCCATCTACACTGATTCATTTGACCCAACAAAATATTACTTTTTCCAGAGTGAGATGAAAAATAATGTACTCTGTTATGATAGTATTATAGGCGGTAACAAAACTCCTGAATCAGATCATGAGGAAAATCAAAACATAAAAAATAAAGCTCCACACAAGTCACAATTCTATGTTTTCATGCAAAATTCTTTTACTAAACCTGTACACATAAACAAAAATGCACGAATAGCAATTTTATATGAAGTACAGAAATATTATTGAGTCATCTCAAAACAAAAACTCTTACCAAATTATGAATTCTTATGAGAATAATTCAAAATTTAACGTTCAACCTCAGGATAATTTACATGAACTAGGGGGCTCGGCCCCCTACGAGCTACGCTCGCCAACCCCCGTCCAGACACCGCAGACTCTAAATGAATGCTAATGTGGTCGGCTTTAAAAAGATTTCGAAAGATTGAATTATAATTTAAACAAGTAATATAAAAATTTTGTTTTTAAAGTCAATTCCTACTTAGGTCACCAAAGAAAAATTTAACATAATCCCTTAAGCTAATATGAGTTTTTGTTGCATTAAAATATCTCAATTTGTTGATTTTCTATAAGCAAGTAGGTTTACAATGGAATTCTATGGGAATTTGGCGAAATATTAGAAATATCGCCAAGTTGGCGTCACTTTTGGCGACTTATTTTGGACGCCAAATTTGGCGGTATATCGCCAAGTTGGCGACAAACTTGGCGGTATTTGGCGACAGAACAGGACCCCCCTCCCCCCCCTATGGTAACCCCTTATTGAAAATATTTTCATTGACCTTCGATAACCAATAGCCGCCATTTTGTTTCCCATGCAAAACTAAAATTAATTAATTAAAATTTAATTAATTAATTAATATTTGAAAAAATTGTATTAACATCAATTGTCATCCAGTACAAGTTCAAAAAAAATTATTTCAACTTGATAGGATGTATAATGAGTATTTTATTAACGATTGAAAATTTGAACAAGATAAATATATAAATAAATAAATATATGAATAAACAAATATAGGGAGAGTGTGAACTAATAGTAGGAATTGAAAAAAAAACAGTGGCGATCTCCCTATAAGCGGATTTCTATTCATTTCTCTTTGATTGGCGAAATTTTAACGCCAAATCCGCTGCGGTACTACTTGATTATCCCGTCGACTAATTTCGTCAAATTATATAAATCGCCAAACTACTCGCCATATTATACAAATTGACATAATTTTTATTTTAAATAACGAAAGAACAAATAAATTAGTATAACATTAATAAAAATACAAATAAAACGTCGAAATAAAAATAACTTGATGACGTAGACACGTGTAACAACATTTCAAAATAAGCTAATATAAAAGGAATTAAGTAAACAGAATCTTTGTCTCCCGGTATTTTTTAACAAAGCGAAAAGAAAGTTCTTTTAAATGAGACATTTTAAATTAATCGTTTTTAATCTGACGTAATTTTGACCAAACTATTCTTTCTCTTTTTAATATTCACGTGAAAATACTTGTGTTAGGAATAAAATATTATTTGCGCTTTCCTAAGAAAAATAGTTGAAAAGTATCCTCTTAAAATATCAAATAAATGTCTAGTGCAATTTATAAATTTAAACCGTTTTGCAGTATTATTTTGTGTTCATTTTATGTAATAACTGTAATGTGACGTAAATATGACGTAATTTCTCCTATTCAAGACTTCCAACGCATGTTAATAAATTTATTATTTTACAAATTCCTTTCTCTCTTAAAATTCACGTGTAATTATAGTTTTTATGACGTAATTTTTAATAAGTTCCTGCTTTTTGTACATAATTATTTAATTCTAATTCCAAATGTTTTTTGTTCTGTTTATAATAGTCACGTGTAAATAAATTTTTAATTTATTACACGTATAAATATTTTTTTTTTTTTTAAGCAAACATTATTGTTTCCGCTCTTTATAGAGTTGGCAACAGTTTAAATTAATATCACTTTCTAAAATCTGTAAAAAATATCTCTCGAAATGCTGAAAATTTGAATTTAAAATAGATATAAAACCTCGAAAAATGAGTCAAATTAAAAAAATAAATCAATTCTGCACACCGGGAAATTATAACGTATAAAATGAACTAAAAATTATTAAATTCCGATGTATAGTTTTTGCTACTATAAAACTTTTTTAGTGGAACGATTTTGTCCAACTTTAGTATTAAATATCTCTTAAAATAATTCTTCGATTTGAAAACTGTCTGCATCAGCGTGTTTATCAAACATTTCTGTATAACACTACCGATTTTCATATTTTTGTATGCATTATTTTTCTTAATATTAACGGAGAAAGACCTTCGGTCACAAAAAATTCAAAACCGGCGGCGGCGGCGGTGACAGCGGTAGTTACTTTTTTTTAGAATAGAGAGATATTAACGGAGAAAGACCTTCGGTCACAAAAAATTCAAAACCGGCGGCGGCGGCGGTGACAGCGGTAGTTACTTTTTTTTAGAATAGAGAGATACATTTGCAACTACATTCAGGCATGAGAGGAAATGTTAAAAAAAGAAAAGGGGATCTCACAATTGAAGACTTTAAATTGAAACACTTAGAGGAAGAACAAGCAAACACATTAGGAAAGTTACTACTCAATCATTACGCATCATTTTCTAAATCCACGAAAACATTAGGCCACATAGATAAAGTCATTCCAAATTTAAAATTCATAAATGACTATCCCATCAAAACCTTACCTTTCCCTCTCCCTCAATCCTTACATCAGGAAAAGAAAGAGCTGATATATCAGCTTCTTGAAGCAAACACAATTGAAATAAATTTTTCTGAATGAGCTTGTCCCATTTTGCTTGTTAAAAAGAAGTCTGATGAGTCTGGAAAGCAAAAATACAGATTTGCTCTTGACCTGCGTATGTTAAATTCTGTATTACGATATTCATCATACCCCCTTTCAAAAATTCCAAACCATAATTTCTAATTGGATTTTCAGCAAACGTTCCACAAAATTGACCTCTCTGAGAAATTTCAAGATCCATTAACTTTTACTTTCATGATGGAACTTATCACTATAAAAGATTAGTTTGGGGTTGAAATCTTCAAGTGGCTTTTTCCAAAACTCAATGGACACATTAATTCATGAATTACAAATAGACGGTGCATATGCATATCAAGATGATTTAATATTTGGCTCCAATTCTTTTGAAGAAACTTGTTCTAAATTAACAAAGTACTACAAATATTGTCTAATTTAACACTGACACCAAGCAAGTGTACATTTCATAAAACGGCTGTAAACTACTTAGCATTCTACATCACAAATCACTCCATCTTACCTATATAGTCATATATTGTAAAAATAAACTCCTTCCCTCCTCCCACAACTAAAAGACAGTTAAATAAATTTATTGGTCTAGTAACTTTCTTTAAATCACTTGTACCGTCATTTTCTGAAATTATACAATCTCTCATCGATTTAATTACACCTAAAGCTACATTTAAATGAACACAAAATCAGAAAAAATTATTTGATAAAATGCAACAATGTTCTTTAATTCCCCTATGGTTCGTTTACCAGATTGGAATAAAGCATTTTACGTCAATACTGACGTGTCAAAAATAGCTATAGCTGGAGCATTATTACAAGAACATGAAGGACAATTACTTCCAATCACATATTTTTCAAAATAGCTCAAACATGCAGAAAAGCGTTTTACAGCACTGAAATTGGAGTTAATGGCCATTTATAAATCAATCATTGCATTCAAATACTATATAACAGAAAATTTATAATTTATCTGAAGGTGTTCCTTTAAATAGATACAAGAAAACATGTAACCCTGCAGATCTCACGACCCGTTGGTTTACAGAACTTTCTGAATACACATTTTTCTTCGAACATGACCCTAGATCATCTAATGTCCTTGCTGATTACCTGTCAAGGTGTACTTTTGAGGATAACACACAAGATCTAAATTTGAATCCTAAACTCCTTAATGGCCCTCAATCGTTGCCATTTATATATAATGACATCTCGAGTAATGTTAGTGAAACTTGTGCCAACAAACCTCTTACATTAAATTATTTAATTGCAGGTAAACATACTAATAAAGATCCGTAACTTGAAATATTAAATGAGACATTTTTTTTTAGCAAAAGAAAGATGCAAAATTATCTGTAGTATACAATAAAAAATTATCAAAAATGGAACATCTCAAAAATTTTCTATGTATTTCATTCACCATGACACTAAAATTCTAATGCTTAAAAAAGAAAGTACATTTATAATGACAAATTTTCATATCACATCAATGTACCTGATTCATTAAAAGCAAAAGTCTTAACCACATGTCATTTGTCACATTTTGTCCTAACTAAAACATACGCATTTGTAACAGTTAGATATTTTTGGAAAGGAATGTATGCTGACACCTTAAATTTTGTGACATCTTGTACAAAATGGCGAAGAAGATTCGGAAATAGAGGGAGGGGAACATATTTTTTACATTTGCGACGATATCTCTGAAAATATAATACCTAAAGTTAAAAGAAATATATTTTTAAGTTTGGCGTATTTACGCGATACTCCACACGATATACAAAGAAAAGGTTTTTTTTTCAAGTAACTTAATTAAGCTCTCCACATTTTCCCCAAAAAAATTGTGGATGATTAATAATCTATAAATATGTGGGTCAATAGCCTTTATTACTTCAGTTAATTTGAACTTTCCACGTTCCATAGTTTACGAGTAAAATGGCTGTGAAAGACGGACAGACAGACACAGGAATGATCTTATAATGGTTCCGTTTTAATTTTGAAGTTTGAAACCCTAAAAATACCGTTTTGTGATCATTGACCTTCCATTTCACGTGTTAGGTAAAATGTACACAATAAACGTTTGTTGAACCATTTTAAATTAGTTTAACTTAAATAAATGCAGTTTTAAAACTTTAGTTTTGAAAAATGTATAACTTTTTGATTTATTGAAGTTTAGCTGTTTCATTATATAATTTATCGGAAAATTTAAGTCATTTAAAATATCTTATATCTCAAAATTACTTTTAAAATATATCTAAAATTTACCAAAACGTAAAACCGCTGAACTTTCAAAAACTCATGCAATAGAAGATTAAACAAGGATGCGATATGATTGAAATCGGGAATAACATACTCTTTGTGGCAAAGAAAATTTATTGATTTAACGAGATTTAAAAGATTTTTAATAAATTTCGTCGTAAAAGTATACAGAATTGAAAATACCAAACATAAGACGAAGCGACTTCTAAAGAAGTGGGCGTAGTCTGCAAAATAAAATATATTTAAATATATTTAAAGCTTTTTTTCGCTCATGAAATTAAATAACTGAAATACACACAACTTGCATGTATAATACACTCATGTTTGTGAAAATTGCAACAACATGAATGAATCATCAGAATTAAATTAAATTTAATGCACAAACGACTGGTATTGGTATAAACAAATGATTACATTTTTAAAACAAAAACACAATATTGTGCGAAATTGGTATTTGATGTAGCCACCACGCGCTGCAATAAGTGCTGCTATAAGACGTGGCATGGAGTCAAACAGATTTTGAATGTCTGCCTGGAGAAGAACATTTCATATTCTTTATATGCGTACCGAAAGTTCATCTATAGAAGCTATAGGAGGAGGTTAACGAGCGAGACGCCGATCAACGAAATTCCCCGCATGTTCAGTGGGCGACATATCCGGCGAATACGCAGGCCGAAGCTGTATGTGTTCCGTTGACAAGAAGTCTTAAACATTCCTTGCAACCTGTTGGCGGGCAATTACCTGTTGAAAGATAGCTCCAGGAACGCTTTGAGAGAGAGAAACGACTTCAGGTTCCAGCACTTAACTGATGTACCTTTTGCTGTTCAGATTACCCACAATTCGTAGCAGTTGCGACCGTCCATGATGCGCAATCGCATCCCAGACCATAACCGACGTGCGTGTCCACTATGATGTACGATAATGCACTCCAGAAGGTAGCGTTCACCGGCATAGCGGTTAACACGAATGCGGTCATGATGGTACCACAAATTAAAGCGGTATTTGTCAGATAAAACAACTTGTTGGCAATCTGTATGCCAGTCAGTATGTTCATGAGCAAATTGCAACCGCAGGTGTAGATGGTTTTGTGATATGGGGATCCTGTATAAAAGAGGTCGTGCACGCAGTCCACAGTGCAGCAGACGTCGACGAATTGTCGATGCAGATAGTGATACACCTGTAGCAGTTGACCAATCTGCTTCCAACTGTCTAGATGAATCTGTACGGTCCGTCAGCACCATGCGGACCATATGTCTATCATCGCGCGTTGAAGTCACCTTTCGGAATCCACTCTCAGATTTTCGAGTTGTCCGATCCTCGTCGGTCCAGTGCTTCCAAACTCTCATCACTCTGTTGCTGTTACGCCGCACACGAGGTGCTATTGCACGATAGGGAAATCCTTCTTTACAAAGGCCGATGACTCTCACCCATTCATACTCCGTCAGTTGTTGAAATGCCGCCCTCTTTCGTTTAAAAAGCACAGTTTCGTCTCACCTAACGTTTACC
Source organism: Maratus speciosus (assembly GCA_963932465.1). NCBI lineage: Eukaryota > Metazoa > Arthropoda > Arachnida > Araneae > Salticidae > Maratus > Maratus speciosus. Next base: position 462,903,916 of record OZ010789.1, read on the forward strand.
ATTAGCAAATAACCACAGACAATTCTCAACGTGACCTCTATTTATACGATATCAGCAGCACTGCAAACACAGAGCTATCGGTAAGCAATCGGCCGACAGCCGCTTGCCACTACCGGCGGTATTGACATGATACCGGTTGTCACTACCGGTTCCGTTTCTTTTTTGATAATCCGCACGAATGCGGCCTGATTCATGAGGCACGCAGCCGATCCGGTAACGGCAGAACACTATGCCGACAGCACGCCGATATCTATCCATACGAACGCCGGCCGTAGACCGACACCACCATGAATTGCAAAAAAAATCTTTTTTTTTGCCGCCATCTATGAGCCATCGTGGAATGTATATTTGAAAGGAACGCATTTCGGCGCTGGAAGAAGCTAGGTTGGATCCAACGACCCCAAGGACAGAAGGTGAAAGCCTGAATCACTTCGCCACTGAGACTTGTTTATCGATGGATTCTATGAGGTAATAAGGGGAAGACAGTTCGATAAGTGATAGTTTGCTGTTCAAGGTAAATGGTAGAAGAAAAAAATTGAAATTTTGAAGTGTTTTTATTTTATTATTTATTTATTTATTTATTTGTAATTGTCTTATGCGCGTGTATTTAAAAATTAATTTAATATATAAATGAATGAAATAAATATCTTAGCGAATTAGCTAAAGGAAACGAATTGGATTTTCTTATAAATTAAGAATAATTAAGTAATAAAAAAATAAAATTATTTAGAGGTTTTGTTCAGTTAATAAAATTTTCTTATTAGGAATTATAATGTAATTGTACACGTTGCGTTAATTTATAATATATATTTTTTTAACATGGAAAATTTTATTTTAATAAATAATAAGGTAGTAATTAATAAGTTTTAATTAGAATATGCATTCATTTTATGTCGTTTGATGATTTAAAGTACAACGTATTTTTAATTATTATGTTGCAATATTAATTTGTTACTTATCAATATTTTTAATTTAAAAATAAAATAAAAATAAAAATTTACATATTTTTTTTCTTCTTTTGGAAGATAATTTTTTAAATGGGGGATATTTCTGAATCGTTCTTATAAATTTAAGAATGCTTAAGTATTAAATAAAATAATTGAATTTTAGAGGTTTTTTCGTTAATGCAATTTTCTCTTTAGGAATCATAATGTAATTAAATGTGTTAGTTCAAGAAATATATATTTGTAACATAGAAAAACTAATTTTAATAAAAAAAAATAAGCTGGTAATTAATCACTTTTAATTAAAATAAGCATTAATTTTATGTCATTTGATGATTTAATGCAGAATATATTTTTAATGGTTATGTAGCAATATTATTTCTTTGACTTATAAACATTTTTTAATCTTAAAATACAATAGAAATATTAATTTTTTTTGTAAATAATTTTTTTTAGAATAATTTTAAACACTTTTTAATAATTTGATTTTTAAATAAAATAAGAAACATAGCTATTTCTTTTAAAATGAATATATAATTAGAAAATAAGTTCAATTAACTTATGAAATTTTCTTTTCTTTCTACGATTAAGTTTAAGGATCGATTTAAAAAATTCTTTTGATGATTCAAATAATTGTAATTCCTTTTTAAAATGAATTCAATAAAAGAAAATTTAAATAAATTAATATAGGCTATTTTTGACATTTTTTCTGTTTATCACTGTTAGAATTTTATATGAAATACATGAAATATACATCTCTTATGAATACTCCAACTCAAACAAAATTAAGAAAAAGTAAAAAAATGTCGGCCAAGACTAAAAATTCCGAATTCGGACCGATATTGGCAAATCTAATCGGCCCACTATCAGAAATCTCATATCAGTCCTGAGTCGCCGGTTTAAGTCGCTTTCCGATATATAACCATAAAGGGACCGATTACGGTAACCTGCAGTCGAAAAAGCAGATTCTAAGTTTCAGTTGCCGACATGCTGCCGATAGTTCGCCGAAACCACTGAGCTGATGCCGACACTTAACCGACACTGCCGCCTGCAGTCCGATTGTGTGCCGAAAGGTGTATGTTTGCTGGGACGCTGCTCAGTCCACGCATGTGTGGTGACTCTGGAATTGGAATCATTTGCATAACACACTATACTTTACATTCTCTGAAATTTTCAGCTCAATCGCGTCATTCCTCCATACCTTTATACAAAAAAGCAGTAAGCTATTTCATGTTTAAATTCAATAAGCATTGCAATTTCAATCATGTGCGTATGGATAGCCGATCCTCGGAGGGCAAAAGAAAAAGAGTTTAGTTTAACCTCACACTTTCGTGATGTTAAATATTTAAAAAATTAACGATGGAGATTGTACGCTGAATATTAGAACTTTTTCTGATACACTTTAGTATTTTAAGATGAATTGTGTTTCAAAGAAAATGCATCGGTACGTTTTGTTTGTAAGTATAAGAATACCCCACATATTGACTAATCTCATACTTCCATACACATCACTCTCGAAAAAGCTTAATTTTACACTATATTCCGTAGAAATAATAAATGCAAGAAGAAAATATTGTAACAGTACCTCCGCAATATCAATTATTTGAACTGCTTTTATGAGTTCTCTCTTAAAAAAATTCTGTTTTTAAAACTTTCAAATGTTTATGAATTCTGTTTGTCTGGCCGCCTGTTTGACCAACTCGCTAAGAGCTTGGAAACTTTGATTGCATGTATTTTATATATTTTATTGAGGCTTACTATGGTATGTTCGGAATTGAAAATGAAGTCTGAATTAATTATAGTTTTTTTTTTTTTTTTCAGAGACACTGAAAAGAATTCCGTTACATTATGGTCTATGGCGAAAAGTCGTTTGCAATATATTTTAATGATGTTACACTATTTCAAACATATTGAAATTCCTATACATAACTAAGGGGCACTAAAAAATTCTTACTATAGAATGGGATATGTATAGAATTTATAGTTCATTTACGCAGACATACAAAGTAATTCAATTATAGTACAGTCTATGAGAAATAATTGGAAAAGTGCGTTTTATATTGTAATATGCGTTTTTTAATTTAAGTAATGTTTTGTTTGTTACTTGGTGTCTATAAATTCCATATATTATATGCAAGGAGGGATGCACAATAGGAGTCGAGTACATTTCCGCTAATTGACGGAAATTGCTGAAAGGCAAATTTCAACTGTGTTATGTGTTTTCAAACTGAACTGAATTTTTTCATACTTTGTGGTGTGTATACAAATATGTAGATCATATACAGGGATGCACAAGAGAATTCAGATATTTTTCGAACTGTAGATGGTAATTATTGAAACTTAAATTTACTCTGTGATATGCGCTTTCTAAATTCTTTACGTAGACATCATATTTTACATTATTAAATATAGTGATATTTTATTAGAGTTTTCTGGAAGTATTGCGAAGATTTTCAACTTTTCTTGCTTTGTACACGTATTTTTTACCTTTTTATTCGATTATTTCATTCAATAAATGCACAAAATGATTTGATTTTGGACTGAGAATCATAAAATTAATCTATACGGTAACCGTGAACTCTAAAATTTCTTAAAATGCAGACTCGAATTATTTAGTTACTCAATTCTCTATTCTAACAGCTTGCTTTCGCAGAAAACTCAGAAAAGAAGAAACTGATTCGAGTTTTCGCAATACATCGGAGAAATTCACTACTATGCGACGTGACAATGTAGAAGTTCAGCGGAAAGATCAGCATTACAGATTCACGACTTACGACCGTACGTGAGACTGTAGAATTAAACTGACCAATGTAACATCTACAGTCCTTTCCGATCATTTTAGACGCTTTAAGTGAAGCACGATTCAACATTATTGTATGGCAAATTTACATTTACTGTGGACTGCCAAATAATTGTGAAGAATCACTATAACTGTGTAAATTAAAATTGATTCGGTGGTTTTATGAAAAAGCATGTCCAAAATTTAATATTTTTCGGGAATCAATAAGTGCTAAGCTTCATATAAATACTATATAGCTTAAGATCTTTTCTGTGCTTACTATGCTTCTTAAAGCTTCAAATTTGTTTATCGGTTATTAGTTAATCATTTTCTAATAGGCCAGATTCAGATGAAGTGGCCAGATATCCGAGTACCGTTTGCACATGTTCGAATGTTTGTTTTCAGCTATTTCGTTTCTGATGCTACATAAGTTTGATTTTAATAAATTATTTTTCCTTTTTAGATGATTAAACTGCTATTTTCTACTTAAAAGAATTAAAAAATACCTGTATAAAACAAACCTCCATCATTTCCATACTAAAACCGTTTTTTTTTTTTCAAACTTTTTAAGATAAAGACTATTTTATAGATTTTAAATGTTATTTATATTAAAAATTATTAAAAAATATATCATTTATATTAAAAACGCATTCTCACTTATAAAATGATGCAGTTTCAAAGAGAATTTGCATATCTAAACCATGAAAAGATATGAAATCAGAAACTTTTTTAGGGGAGGCACTGACTTTGTAACTGACTTTGTTACTGAAGGCTCCTATACCTCCATGAAACATATTTAAAAATTCCATATTCAGTGCTAAAAAAAGAATAATTTTCATGACTATTTTTTATATTTTTATTTTTGTCTTCATTGCTTTAGTGTCACCTGAGTAGAAATTTTACATTTTAGCATATAATGTTAGATTTCTGATGCAAATAAATTAGTTCCGCAGTAGCATTAAATTTGAGATTTTTTGTTTTTCGTTTTACAGATAAAATATAGCAGCACAGATTTTTTTTTTCTGGAAGAAGTTACAAACTTTAAATAAATGTTATTCATAAAAAGTGCAAATTGGACAAAAAAATCGCTGTTTATTGTGTGTGTAAAAATATTTTGCAGTGAACGCATCCCTTCAAAAAACAACTTAAAGAAAAGATCAAGCGCTTAGTAATAATTTAGCATACAATTTTTATGGCTTTTTAAAATCATAATTCTCATCCCAATTCAGGAAGATAGTTCTATTATTACTATTATATATAATATTTTAAATTATTTTGAAGCATGAATTTTTAAAAACCTGTCTCAACAATAAACATACATTTACTACGATAATTTTTAATACCATTTGCAGTAATATTAACAAATATGTAAAATTAAAGATAGAGTGACATTGTTAGCACAACTGGCTATTGATTGCACTTACTTGGAAAGAAATAATCTATTAAATGTAATAAATCTATTGGAGTTTTCAATTAAAAGGGATTTTCACCTACACCGATCAGTATGTGTTTAGTAACCAAGTAACACCGGTTATATCCCCTAGTTTTAATAATACATACAATGATATTTTTTGCTTATTCATAGTGAAATTATCCTTTGAAATATATCACTGATTATTAAAAAAAAAATTCTGTCTGATATCATTAAAGTTTAGTTTCAGGTCTTTTAATAAACAGACTTTTAATCGTTTCAGACACTTTTAATAAAATAAAATATTAGTTCCAGATTTATTCCGCTTACACTAAAAATGATACGCTAATGCGCTGATAAATATTATACTTTACCTTTATTACTTGAAATATATAAAAGATAATAATAAAATATATGATTTATTAAGAGTATTTACAGATTATAGATTAATTTAATTACAATAATTTCAATAAATAAAAAATACTAAATAATAGTAAATATAACATTGTTTATTTCTTCCTGTATCGACAGATCTACTAAAAAACAACTTTTCAAAAGTAAAAAATAAGCCAAGCAAAAAAAAAAAAAAAAAAGAAAAAAGAAAAGAAAAGAAAAAAGGTGAAAGTTGTGGCTAAAAAATAGCGTGATATCAAATTTCCAAGCTTATATTGCGGTACTTATTTAACATTTTTTGATAAAAATTTACCATATGTAAGTCGAGTACCTAAGTATGCGTTGATAGAAAGCCTTTTCTCCTTTACTAAATACATCATAACGTGTTTCTGAAAATTAATTTTTTTTAAATTATGCATGATGGGCTTGGCGGCCATCATTCCATATTTTACACAAATTTCTAAGCACACAAGTTCATTGTTAAGATTGGAAGTTCGAAATTGTTACTAAAGCAAACATTTTATTCTTTTAATTTATGGAAATGAGTGCCTAAAAATTTGTGTCTAAAAATAAAGCTGAAGTAACTTCAGGTTTCATCTTATGATTCTCTTTTTTCGGAGGGGGGTTAATTAATTGGTTAAAGCAGTAAAAATCAATTTGTTTTTTCAAAATAAAAAACTTTCTTAATTTATCTGTCTGTAGCTAAAACTATAGGTTCGAAATTCTTAATAATGCAAATATGTTACGAGCTTGAGTGCTTAGAAATTTGTGTAAAATATGGAAAGATGGCCGCCAAGCCCATCATGCATAATTAAAAAAAAATAATTTTCAGAAACACGTTATGATGTATTTAGTAAAGGAGAAAAGGCTTTCTATCAACGCATACTTAGGTACTCGACTTACATATGGTAAATTTTTATCAAAAAATGTTAAATAAGTACCGCAATATAAGCTTGGAAATTTGATATCACGCTATTTTTTAGCCACAACTTTCACCTTTTTTCTTTTCTTTTCTTTTTTTTTTTTTTTTTTTTTTTTTTGCTTGGCTTATTTTTTACTTTTGAAAAGTTGTTTTTTAGTAGATATCAGTTCTTTTTTTAAAACAAATGATATATAACTGAAATAATTCTACTAGCTCAAATTAAAATTAGTCCTTGTATAGCCTTTATAAGCAGGGAGCAAACACAATATTATACATTTCGTTTACCTATCATTCATTTTTTATAGTGATTAATAATTTAAAAGTAAGGAAAGTCAATTTCTTCTTTCAAAGTATCAGTCTTTCTCAATTTATATCTCCTTAAAATTTTCTACGAAAGATGAAAATTTAGTAAAAAACAGAGTCGAAATAAAATATATATTTACAGTTAGTCTGTCAGTTAATTGTTTTTTCTAACTTTTTTTGCTGACGGTTTTGCAAAATAAGTTTACCTTTACAAATACCTACGGTTAATCCGAGAATGAAAACCCGCAGGCATCTAAAGAATCGAAGATCTGTAAATCTAGCAATTCTAGACATAATAAAGGAACATTTTTGATAAAAAAATCTAAAAATTTAAAGATATAAACTGTACATATAACTTCATCTTCATTTAGATCGTGTTATAGAGAAGAAAGAATAAATATGTAATTTTACTCAAGTCTGTTTATCCATACCTATTTGCATAAATGTGAGGATATTAATTTACTATAAAATTTCCCCTAAATTGCTTATCTTTAATAGTCTATTATTAAAGCCGCACATACATTAGAATTAAATATTTTTCGGTTAAAAATTGCCTGAAATCTATAGTCTTATCGTTCGTTAAATTTGTTTTTTTTTTATGCCCAGACTCTTTTTCTGAACTCTGACAAAAGATCACAGACATATTGAAGCTATCCAAATTCTTATATCTTTCTATCGTATTTCCTTTTTTGAGGGGGGTGTGAGGGAGAGCCTTAAGAACTTCGTTTTGTTCTCAGAATTCTGAATTATTCATTCAAAAGATCTACCTACATAAGTCTTGTTGCAGAATTTTCATTAGTTAAGAGTTGCATCAAGTTATACATCATGTGAATCTATTAAATTAATTTTGTGAAATACTAGATGGGAGGCATTGACATTTCCAGACCATTTGCCTACATTTTAAACTTGAGTCATTTACTACTATTCATTAATTTTCTATACGAATTAAAGAAGTCGTTGTTTCCATGCCAACTGTACCTTTCACTATTGCTTGCTTGTTTGTTTGTTTGATTTATTGAACACATACATCATATCACATGCGGATCACGGCGGGATTTGAATCTGCTTCCACCTACGCTCTCAAGCGATTAGCGGCATTGTGTCTTATCCACTCAGCCACAGTGGGCCACTATTGCTTTCTCTAATGCCCAGATACTCAAATTTAACCAACTGCACTTAGAATCATGGTCATAACACAGAACATTTATATGTTAGAGCAGTGTTGCCAGTGGGCTACTTTTTTTAATTCAGATTTCTTGATTGCCAGCACTTATTATAAACGGTAAAATTCCCATTGTTTTCGCCTTAATTAATATGTCATTAAATAAGGCACATTTTACAATTTCAAAAAAGTGGTGCCAATCAAGTATCTGAGTTAAAAAAAAGTAGCCCATCTGGCAACACTGTGTTAGAGTGGTGACATATGCACAAGTCGTGTACTCATATTCAATTTTTTGTCCAAAGTACGGTAACTCAGTTTTCAGTAATAGGCGAGGAAGATTTCAATTAAACTAACCAGAAAAGTTAACAAACATTGGCTTCCTGATTTGATTTTATTCAAAATTGTTTTAACCAACCAAAGTTAATGTCCGGGATCCAGATAAATTTTTCTCTGTTAGTAAAATTACATTGACCAATCAGTAGCCTTTATCCTTGCAGGCTTTTCGGTGTTTACTGCAAACATCAAAAAGTTCGGAAAAATGCAGACGTCTGATTGATCAATCCCATCCCGCTAATAGCGAAATATCTATCTTGATCCCGGCCTATTCAACGCCCTTTAAATATTGAAGAAAGCCTTGACACGTGTCAGAAAAACGTCACACAAAGCAGGCAAAACAAAGAAGAAAAATCATTCATTGGCTCGTTCATATTCACGAGCCGATGAATGATTTTGTTTCTTTGCTTTGCCTGCTTTGTGTGATGTTTTCGTGACGCGAGTCAAGACTTTCTCAGATATTTAGGATGCTTTGGCGTATTTCACCACCATGAAGTTATGAAAGGAGAGGAACAGACATGTCAATCTTCCCGTGTGAAAAACTAGTTACCAAAAAAAAAAGCGAGTTATTTCCCTCTCTTCTGCCCTTTCTCTCTTGATTTTGACCGATAGCAGCCCATTTAGCAGTCTCCAGTACAAAATGCCGCTATATACGGTGGACGCAGGAGGGAGGGTGTTAGCGCGACCAATGACATAATAGGCCAGTTCATGATGTTTAAAAGTCACACGCAGTTGGATCGAGGCTAACGAAAAAGACAGGCTAACGCGGTGGGTCCGATTCTTCTTTTTTTACAAACCGCTGGAGTCACGTGATGCTCTTTTCACGCACCTTCTTTGGTGCATTCGAGCATCACGTGACTCCAGCGGTCTGTAAAAAAAGAAGAATCGGACCCACCGCGGTAGCCTGTCTTTTTCGTTAGTCTCAGAGTTGGATCATCTTTACACGATGATTAGTACAAAGCTGCGAGCCGATTTTTTTTGTGTCCATTGCCGTGTACAGATAATCAACTCCGTGTGACGTTATGAACTGGCCTTATATGTTGTTGGCCACAGTTTAGGAACAGCTACAAATGACTTTATCTATATCTACTCCGAGGTAAACGAAAAAGATAGGCTACCGCGGTGCTACAGCGCCTAGAATATATAGTGTGGAAATCGGCTATCCAAGTAATACTTTAAAAAGTGCTAATATATTGGATCTCTTAAATTTCAAATGATGCTGAAATCCAATGAGCCGATCAAAGCGATATCTGCAGGATATTTCCTAAAACTTCATGACGATTTGGTAACAGCGTCTAGAATACCTAGTGTGGAAATATTTTATTAAACAACGCTAAAAATTTGTATCCCGTAAATGATCGACGATACTGCTAAAATTCCAAGTGTCGATCGCAGCGAAATCTGCGGGATTTTCGCATTACATTGTATAGACTAGCAATATCTTTCAGTTATATAAAATATGATGCAGATGTCGCTGCGATTTGTATATTTCAGCAGCATCGTTGCACATTTAAGGATACAATATTTTACCACCTTTTTTAAGTATTACAGGGATAGCCAATTTCCACACTATATATTCTAGGCGCTATAATTTGGTCTAGACGCTGTAGCGGTTTTTTTTTTTTTTACATTTTATTAACATACATCTGACCTGTGTGCTTGGCGTCATGCCCGCTGTAATAATACGATGTTTACTTTGAAAGTTTATCACAGATGTCGCTGCGATCAGCTCCCTGGATTTCAGCGTCAGAGCACATTTAAGGGATACAACTTTTTAGCGCTGCTTGGATAGCAAAATTCCACAGTACAGCGACTAGAAGATACTGTGTGGAAAACGGCTATTCCTATAATGCTTTAAAAAGTGCTAAAAACTTGTATCCCATAAATCTCCAACAATGCTCAGCGGCAATATGCTGATACGAGCGCTATCTCGTAACACTTTTCAATATAAACACTGAGTTTTCAAAAATTATAGAATGTTAAATATCGGAAACTATAAATATAAGATATTTTGGTCTGTTATAAGCTAATTTAGTTAAGGAATGACGTGAAATAGGTTAAAGAGTCTCTTTTAGAATGACTGTCGTTTTTAAATCACTACGATGGCGCTACTATCGACATCTTGTTATTCAGCATCGTTGTACATTTATCGGATTCAATTTTTTAGCACTATTTTGTAGCCGTTTTCCACACTGTATCTTCTAGGCGCTGTATATATAGTGTGGAAATTGGCTATCCCTGTAATACTTTAAAAAGTGCTAAAATATTGTATCCCTTAACTGTGCAATGATGCTGCTGAAATATACAGATCACAGCGACATCTGCAGGATATTTTCTCAAACTGCAAGATATTGCTATACATTGTAATACTAAATCCCGCAGATATCGCTGTGATCGATACTTGGGATTTTAGCAGTATCGTCGCACATTTAAGGGATATAAATTTTTAGCGTTGTTTGGATAGCATATTTCCACACAAGGTATTCTAGACGCTGTAGCCATACTTTCGGCAAAAACTTGAAATGAGCATGCTTCATGTGCATATATCACCACTCATGTATGAAGGCTCTCTGTTATGGTGTTGATTCTGAGCGCTCTTTGTTAAATTTCTATATTTGTGTTTTAGAGAAAGCAATACAGAAAAGTACTGTTACTATGGAAACAACAACTTCTTTAATATTGAAAGGTATAGCAAAGGAGTTCAGAATCAGTGCCTTAAATAGTTTCGAATATGTATTGTTGTTATGACAATTAATACCCTACCTGGATGTGGAAATGCAAAATTGTGTTCAACATAACGAGCCTTCCATCTACATTTTGATCACGTGGTCAAGGTAAAAACTTCTATCGTAAAGAAGGGAAGGCTCCGTAGACGTGTAATGTAAATCCCTGCTAGCCAATGAAACGATTCATGAGGCAAAGTAGTAGTATCTTCCCTTCTTATCAGATAGAAGTTCCTTGGATAAATTACCGGTATCACGTGACTTTTTTAGCCTCGAACCCATATTTGGAATATCCTCCATTGTGCGCAATCTAGATAGATTTTTGGCTGTGAGAGAAACGAGATTCATCAATCAGAAGCCTGCATTTTTGTGAACTTTTCGCATTTTGCAGAAATGCAGGCTATTGATTGGCGATTCTCGTTTCACTAACAGCGAAAAATCTATCTGGATCCTAGCCTACATTTCTACAAACATTGCACTTCATCCACGGCACTAAAAAAACTTTCATGACATAGGCCGGGATCCACAAACAGCAAATATTCTCAAACATGCAGGCTTCTGATTGGTCAAACTCATTTCGCTAACAGCGAAAAATCTATCTGAATCTCAGCCATAGTTATCTTCGATGAAATCAATGCAAAAGGATAATATAAAAGAAAAGTATAAGATTTCTAAAATAGTTTGGCGGGTTTATCGCTATTTGGCATAATTTGTAAACTTTAGAACTAATTAACAGTTTTTCGCTAATTATGAATAGAAAATTAATGTTTTTAAAGCTGAATTTTATAAAAGCACGTAGATTGAGTAAATATCTATCCAAAAATTCAATCCTTACTTTTTTCTGTCCATTATTTAAGTCTCTACCTCGATTTAAACATAAGTTGTGACGAAGAAAATAAATCTGTCATTTTCAGTATCTCGACGTTATTTTAAAAAATCTATATCTCTGTTTATAATTAATTTATGAGAATGCATTTGATCTCAAATTGAAGATCTTCTTTATTAGGTCCTTCTAGTGTTGGTTTTATTTTTCTGCGATGATTGCTTCTTTTGATATGGGAAATTTTACGCTGGCATATTTCGTTCATTTAACATGGAGAAGTTATCATCAGTATAATAAGCAGTTACGGTGTCTTGCCTTATTCTTGGCGTTTGTTTATTTGGCGGGGTTAGCATTTTTTTTCAGCTTGGCTTGGCAGAACGACCGTCCTGCTTGATCTGTACTATAAATAATTCTCTGGAATATATATAACAAAACTTTCGCGTTGTATTGTAATAAAACAGATCAAATTTTATTCCAGAAATTCACTGAACTTTTGGTAATATTTTGTGAATTATACATTCTCATATACATATAAACTAAACTCTATTTTCAAATTGTTTCTTTAAGCAATTCGATTCGAAGTTTGCTTTCAGTTAAGAAATGGTTGTATGTAGATGTATGTAAATAAAATTTTCAGGCTTTCTCACACAGTAAAATCATATGTATTTAATATCTTATATCGGAGTCTTACATGACAATTGTTAAGGAAAATATTTAATTAAAGAACGGTAAAAATTTATTATACATCTTTGTTAAAGAAATGCAATGACAGAAAAAATAGTTAAGCGTCTATATTTTTAAATATCCATTGTTTTCACGATATTTTCTTACATTTAGTTCATAACGCAATTTCTTTTCGTAATATTAATAGAATAAATGCCTTTAAAATTTAAAGTTTTTTTTTCAATAATGTTATTAATCGTTGTAGAAAACTTTGCATATCAATTACTACATCTATGTATATGATTCATTACAGCTGTCGAATTATAGGTAAACAAAATTTGACATTATGAAATATAACTGAAAGAAAGAGATTGCAATTCAAAAAGTCAATAAATTGTGACTTCTCTTTTCAAAGTAGTAAGTTCTGTTCAGAATGAAGCGGAAATTAATGATATTTCAGCTATATAATTAGGTAGAACGATTCAAAGTTCAATTTAAAATTATACTATTCCGAAAATTCCAAAATGATTCAATATACTGCTTTTGAATTTCAAATTAGTTTCCCATCCGATATTTGCTCAGTACTATTAGGACAAATTTTAAAGAAAATTCGCATATCATATCCATTATTAATTAACATATTTTTTAATTATATAACTTAATTCATTTTTATTACTATTACATACTTACAAAAATTATCATTTTATTTTCATTTATTTCTTTTATCAGCCATAATTATAAATGTATTAAAATAAATTAATTTTATGCAGTTTTATCAGCTTTATTCTTTTTAAACTTCTATATAAAATCAGAAATTTGAAAAAGAAGAAATTTGAAAAAAAAAGAAATTTGCTGTTAAATGTAATAAAGAATAATAAACGAAATTAAATTAAATATTAAATTAATATTATCAAAAATTATATTAAGTATTTGGTAGCGTAATCCTAACTACAATTATGGCATAAAGTTAAGAGATTCTAAGATCACAAAGGCAGTGTTGGCAAAATGCATGGTCTTTTGAGAAATATATTCAGTGTAATAGTTATTGGACTTACAATATCAACTACTATTGCCAAACCACTTGTCTCATAATAAATGTGACAATATTCCAAAGTGAAGTCATTCGCTGGAGCATTTCACGAGCATTTTTATTCGTATGTTTTCAAATTTTTATTATAACTCATTTTATATTTTTAAAATTTTACAACTATGCAGATAACTAATTTTGGTTACATGTAGTTATTTTCTAACGGGAAATTCTAAATAATCCTTTGCGTAATATAGATTATTTAAACTAGTCCTTAAAGGTATAAATTTTGCACATTCAAAACAAATTCTACACGTTTTTTTTTTCTTGTGCTTACATGTACCTTTATTTAGAATCATCATTTATTTAACTTCAAAGAATCTAACATCGGAAAGAAAAGAAATTTTGTAAAAAACTCCATTAGGTGGAAATTTCAAAGGCATTTCACAAAATGTTCTTCTTCATCCGTAATTTCCTTCTAAGTGCCAAGATGAACAAGTTTTATTCATCTTGAATAAAACATTTGTGTTTATTTTATCTTTTTTATAACATTCGTTGTTAGATATTTCTTTTTAATTTGAAATGTTCGATGAATCTGTATATAAAATGAAGCAATATATAATATGTGTCATAAAAAAATAACAATACAGACTGTAAAATATATTTGTTTTTAGTTCCTAGTTCTGAGTAATCTTGTCAAAGCAAACTGTTTAAATGCAACTTTTGTAGACTATGAAATGCATTAATATGTACACTTTCTATACTTGCAAAAATCTCGTTGTTTCTTAAAGCAATGAATGTGGAGACTTACTTTACGAGGACAGCCTCCTCCTCTCCTCCTTTGAAATGGACTCGTCTCCAGATATTTAACCAACGATCATTCAACGAATTCGATATTCAACGATATTTAAAACTCTCGACTCAACGATATTTAAAGAACAATCGCACCTCAGAAATTTTCTCTGGTGATGACTGTTTGAAACAATTGAATGTGCGTGGGCATCGAGTTTTAATCGGTTTTTATGTTTAAAAACCTATTTCATGTGTTTTTTAGCACTTTTTTAGTAAAATAAATCTTAAGTTTTAATTTTAAATATTTTATAAAATTGAGAAATTATAAAACAACATTATTCTTATCATACATTGATCATATGATTAAAAACTTATATTTTCTTCGTTATAAGGAGTTGTATTTTCTTAATATGTTTTCTTGTTTTACTAATATTGAGCAATTAATCCTCGAAATTTCATTTCGCTGTTTTGTTCGATTATACTTCTGCTCAAAAATTGATTGATATATAACTGTTGATTTTTTATTGTTGAATGGATAATCTCTACTGTATCAATCTCTAAAAATATATATATATATTAAAATTTTGGAAAAACTTGAAATATTATCGGCGTGCATATTAAATGTATGAAAACTATTTTGAAGATTTTATTTTATTTAAAATGGTTTTAAAAATTTTTAAAGAAAACTATGCAGGATGAATATTTTAATAAATTATTCTAAAAAATTTCTCAATAATAAATTTTGTCTAAAACTGAGGGAAATGATCAATATATTGTTCATAAAACCTGCTATAATAAGAATTAATCAGTTTTATTATTCTACAAATCTTAAATTTAAAAAATCTTATAAAGAAATTGGAAAGAATTGAATTTATTTCGCTAGTCTTTCAAATTTTCTAAAGAATTAACATTTTTTTTCTACAGATAAATACCCCTTTTTTTATTATAATGTAAAATTTAACGATATTTCATTTCAAATAGAAAGTATCTATAGCTCTGTCATAAGAACCTAATTGTAATAAGTATCAACACCAAAAATTAAGTATTTTTGTGAGCAAAAGAAACATAAATAAACCTTTTTATATATACGTGGTGTTTCAGAAAAGATTTTTTAATATGATATAAACAAAAGGACTACATCTGAATTCATTCATAATTATAAAAACTTTTCAAAATAACAGACATTACATTACATTAAATTACATTAAAAAATAAAAAAAAAGCTTTAAAAGTGGTCTACGACAAACAAATTTTGAACAGGAAACTAAACTCACAATCCATGTATTCAGTTAAAAATACAAAGTATTTCACTCAAATCAGGAATTTTGTTGATAACTTTAATAATAATTAGGAAGATATTTTAACAAAATTTGATACAGAATAATCTTTCTTCGCCTGAAGTACAAAGATATTACGAGATATTGTGGTAGTGGCTACCATGCGTATGCGAATTGTGCTGGACTAGACGCTCCATATTTCCGAAGTGAATAAACAATTCATAAGAATTCACTCACAGAAATTCTGTACAATTACATCCTATTTTATGATATCACTGAAATTTGACACAAATCAAAGTAGTTCTGTTGAAAGTTGTTTTCGAATATCTTTATTTTCGTTAAAGTTATAAAGAATAGTTATATTCGGATTGGTGCGAGTCACCTTGTATTTTTTAGTAAAATAATGACTTTGGACCATTTTTCCTACACGAAAATGTTTTGTTTTAGTGGGAACCACCAGCTCTTAAAGTCTATTCAAACTTTTGTGAATCACCCTATACATATATAAATACAGGGTGTCTGAAAAGTCTGGAAACGGTCGAATAACTTGAAAAATGCACATCGGAATGAAAAACGGAAAAAAAGTTAAATATTTAAAAAAGCTATTCAATGCCACTAAAACTGACCCCCCCCCCCACCCCCACCATTCCAGACCCTGGGGATCAAGAGGGTCCAACTTTGAAATCCTGAATGAGAACCCCCATTTTTTATTGTACATTCGGATTCTACGGGGGAAAATATTTAACACTTTTTGGATCATCATAGATGGCGATGTAATCGGC
Source organism: Maratus speciosus (assembly GCA_963932465.1). Classification (NCBI taxonomy): domain Eukaryota; kingdom Metazoa; phylum Arthropoda; class Arachnida; order Araneae; family Salticidae; genus Maratus; species Maratus speciosus. The sequence continues at coordinate 462,920,250 of OZ010789.1, forward strand.
AAAATGCGGTCAGATTCGTTTGCTGAGCAGGAAATTACATTTCGCATCGTAGTTCTGATTTTAAAATTTGAAAAAAATTGAAACTAAATACAAAAATGATGTTTCCTCCTCTACATCATTGCTAGGAAGGGGAGTAATTTTTAAATTTTGAATGAATGCACATGCACTACTTTAAGCATTACCTAAGAACAACGACTTGATCGTAGTAGCTTCCTGTTCCCTTCGGGAGGCTCCATTAACGTGAGTCTCCTTGCCTCTCACGATTCGGGATGCTATTTTACGCAGCATTTTACTCGATTACATCGGAATGGGGTTTATCATTAAAGATTTTAAAGTTGGACCCTTCTCACCCTTAGGGGGTCTGGTTGGGGGGGAGTCAAATTTGGTATCGCTAAATAGCTTTTTTATAAATATTTAATTATGTATTTTCCGTTTTTGAATCCAATGTGTATTTCTTGAGTTATTCGACCGTTTCCAGACCTTTCGAACACCCTGTATATGATATATTTTTAACGACAACTAATTTATGCTCATTTCAACAACGTTATTAAAAATAAATAAACCTATCACTTTCATTGATAATTCAAATGTTTCTTTGCTAACATTAATCTTTTATTAGTCAACTGCAACAAAATCTTGATCTCCTATCAGAAGATTGACATTTCTCTAAATAATATAACCCATTTCTATTTTCTATCGATCTTGAAACAAAATCAAATTATTTAAAGAGTTATCATTCAATTTTAAACAATTATAAACGGAAGTCTTTTGAATTTTTGCATGATCATTTTTAAAATATTCAATTTCATAAATTCCATATTCCATGTGGACTTAGAAAATTAAAAAATAATAGAAAACATATACCCTAGATAACTAAATTATATTATATATTTTAAAACACCGCAGGCTTATTAAATTTCCTACTCAATCTATTAAGATAGAAAACATTTATCGATTAACTGCCAAATTTAGCTCCGACTCTTTAACTCGCATTATCTTCGGTAAATTTATGACAATGTCTGGATTTAGGCAATGTTACGTGAATGAAACTATGTCGTTAGTGTCTAAAACATATTTTTTGGCTTAACTGGAATATAAATTCCGTTCAAATGATCGATATAAAGATAATTAGTTGGTTTTTTTTTTTTAAACCGGTAGCAGAAAAATATTTTTCTAAGGGGAGTTTCGTAATATCATTAATTGGCTAAGAGGCTATTTATTTAGGGTTGTTGACTTATGCACTCTCAAAAATAATTTACTTAAAAATGAGAACTTCCATGTACTCTAAGTACAATTAATTCAGAAATGAGTACATGATATTTTGAAGTTGTGTATACTTATACTTGATTTATAAATGTATGCAGAAATGAATACATATATTTTGTATTTTAAAGTCTTAATATTCATGTTTAAATCCTATGTTCTCAAAAATATGAGTTTTCTGATAAACCCTTTTCTTATACCGAATTGACAGTAGGGATTTCCAAGCTTTTATTTAAAGATATGTCTATCTTTGTTATAATTTTTAATTTATAATACACACTTTTCAAATTTATTTACAATTTCATTAGAAATGTTAAAGAAGGAAATTTAGTTTAAAAATTGTTTTATTAGAAATTAGAATATTTAAGAAAGGGAAAATTCATCTCTGCTGTTAACAATCTTCCGTGGATGATTCATAAAAGGTGTCATTTGGAAGCCGCTGGTAACTGCTGTTATATCACAGTCAGTACCAGTGTTGATTTCAGGGGGTGGCCCGGGGGGGACATTCCCCCCCGGAGCAATGAGATGTCCCCCCCGAAAAGTTGAGATTTTGTGTTTTGAATGGTCAAAAAGTGATATTTCCCCCCCGGAACTCTATAATGTCCCCCCCGGAGCCACAGAAATCCCTCCCGGAGAAAAGTGTCTGAATTCAACACTGGTCAGTACAATACTGATATCCCACCTAGAGGACTCGGGTTCAAATCACGGGGTGGCTCATACACAAGAATTAAAATAGTAAACTCGTTGTTCTTTACTCCAAAAATTGTAGTTCTTCGCAATTCAAAATTACCGTAATTAAAAATGGTGATTTGTCGGTTCTCTGTAATTTCGCTTTCTTTTCTTATAGTGTATGTGTGTTTCTATACATACTTATTTTCGAGTCCCTGTATGTTCTCAAAAAAATGAGTACATGCGTTTTTCAAATTTAAGACTTAAGTACTCGGAGCTATTTTAAGATCGGGAAGTGCTCAATAATTAGTACAATTTACTTATTTTTAAGAATCGTGTTTAACAGTGTAATTAACAATGTATGATTTTATTGTAAAAAATTATTTATGAAACGAATAAATAAGTGAGTATGAGATAACATAGATAGTCTTTCAATGTATAAGATATAATCTATTTATACACAATACTTATCGAAATTTGCATTAGAGGAAGTTTAGAATAATCGTTGTTTTTATTAAAGTTGTATGATTTCAAAAGGTAAAATGAGTTCAATTTGGTATTGTGATTTAAAATTTCATATGAAATAAAAGTACAAGTTTATGAAAACAAATAGAAAATTACTCATTGCTAAATGACCTATCATAAATTGTCAAATTAAAGTTGTAATATTTGCCATGTCTTTCTAAATAAAGCATGAGTTGCTTTATTTTATCATGTTCTTAGTTCTACTTATTCTTTCTTCGAGATCTTTTAATTTTTTAGAAAGACTGTAATTATCTGTTGTAATTATGTTTATTTATCGGAGTATAGTATGCAAATGTAGATCGATTCTCTCACATACGAACTAGAAGGCCCACAAAAAGGAATGTTACTATGCTGGATTTTGGCCTCGTGAGCCTCGATATTAATTGGAGTTATTAGTGATATCGCTGGTATAAAAATATTTTATTAAATGCAACAATGCAAGTAGAGTGAGATTCGTTTACGTTCCGTCCAGTTATCCTCTTTCAACACATTACTTACAGTATTTGTATTTCACTTTTCTAAGAAAAATATTCTTTTGATGGACGACTAGTAGGCAAAGTAGACGTCACAAAGCAAAAGTCCAGAAATCTATAAACTGCGCATGTCAAACACATGGCACGCGGGTCATCCTTGTCCCGCCGACAAATTATCAGTGGCCAGCCAAACCTTTGCCAGTTTCCCAGTGTTTTATTTAATTCCGTTTTAATGCATAAAATGTATTTTTCATGAACACAACTGCACTGACCGCAGCCGTAATGCGTCCAAATTGCAGAATTTTTTTATTCAAAATATCTACTACTATTTCAGAATAGTAATATTCGCTTTATTTATTGTCAGGCATTCCGTGATAAAATAAATATTATTGCTATTAAAACAATTGGTAGCTATTTTGAATAAAAAATAATTACAACCTGACAACTTTGCATTTGTGTTAGGAGTGGGAAATATAAGAAAGTATGGTATAATTGTCAGATCAAATTTATTTTAATATTTCAGCTTGTGGATGCAAAAATAACCAACCAAAAAAGCATATCAGGAATACGTATTTTTCTCAAAATTTAAACATTAATAAAAATTGTATAGTATTATTTTTATAAATTGTTATGTATTTTAATGTGCAATATTTATTAAATATTAAAAAGTGTATCGAAAAACTAATATTTAAATAAGCTGCAATTTACAAAATAGCTTTTTAATGAGTAGATTTGAAAGTGCCGGGAATTTTCGTCTTGTTTTTGTGAAGAAAAAGAAATCCCTGTGTTTATATTTGGAGCATACATAGTCGAAGACGAGGATTTTGTATTTGAACTCGTTAATTATTTTCATTATTTGGGTTAGCAAACGTGTCATAATTAATGAGCAATACGTGATCTTTATCTATTTTTTTTCCTCTTGGCAGACATATTCATACTCACGTACATTTTAGTAATTTTTAAAATTATGTTAAAGCTAACATTGTAAAAAATAAACAAACAATTAATTAAAAATGAATATCACAGATTGACATAATTTAATTTACAATACTTGTATATTTAGAGAAAAAAAACTGAACTTTTATGTAAGATATGAAGAAATTTGCGAAGAATCTACTCAGAAATATTTAGAAAATTTGCAATATCTAGAAAAACTTCGGAAGAATGAATTGTCAGATTTTAAACTGATACTTCGTTAAAAAATGTCTATTCATGAAGATCACTAAAGGTAATGCACTTGGTTACAAAAAGAAAAAAAAAACTATTACATTCCATTGTATGCAAGTTGAAATCATTCACTGTGGCGTAGAAGAAAGGATGTCCTGAGCAGTTAAAGGAATTTGAAAATAATATAAGCTGAATATAGAAGGATCATTGCTAGAAAGATTCATGACATTGTTAGAAATTTCAACAATGAAAACAAATCTATAACTTTAATATTTGTTGCCATTTGTTTATTACACTGAAATTCCATTTACATGAAATTCCATTCAGTTGGCAGTTTTTATTCACACACATGTGTGCTTTGTAAACTGTTTCCGTAAATTATCCCTATTCTCCATACAACGATCGTAGATGATACTTTTTACTGAATTATAAAAAATTTGACTTAATAAAGTTTGTCACAAAAAAAGTGAGCTTATATTGCAAATTATAGTGCTCATGCAACAATTAGTTTTATAAAGAGGAGCAATTTCAACAGAAAAGCGCAAATACCAGGGCAATGTACTTAATAATACATTCTTTTTGACATGTTGATTGAGATTTAAATTTTTAAATGCCAGATATCGTCGGTACCATGTCAAACTGTCCAATATGAAAACAGTGTTGCCAGTGGGCTACCTTTTAAAATTCAGATTTTTGGGTAGCTTTCATTACAAAAAGTAAAAAGCTACCTATTGCAGCCGTCCGGTCGAAAGCACTTCCAGAAAATTTTGGTATATTTTCATTGATCATGACCCCCCAGACCCCAAAACCACCCTCCGTTCGAATGTGACTTATCATATATGAATATAAATATGTGACAAAAATCATATGTATATATATATATATATGATTTTTGTCATGCGATAACTCTCGTATTTATAAACCGATTCGGATTAAATTAATTGTATGCATGGTACATACCAACGTCTCGAGCGAGTTCGTTGGCCTGCTTTCATCCGCAATCTTGTTTCAAAATGGCGGCCATTGATTACTGAACAGCATTCAATGATCTCCATACCTATAAGAGGGTTACCATAGGGGGACCTTGTTTTGTTGCCAAATGCCGCCAAGTTTGTCGCCAACTTGGGATATCTCTAATATTTCGCCAAATTTCCATAGACTTCCATTGTAAACCTAGTGTTTACTTGCTTACAGAAAATCAACAAATTGAGATATTTTAATGCAACAAAAACTAATATTAGCTTAAGGGATTATATTAATTATATTTAAGGGAGTCCAAGTAAATTAAATAAGAATAAAAGTAACATGATAAAATGCTTAGCATGCTTTCCCAAACATAAATTTTAAGGGAGACCAAACTGGTTGACAAGGGCGGCTAGTAGCTTAATAATTTGGCGCAATTCTCATTCAAATTCAGTATTGGCGAATATTCTCTTATCGATTTCGTTCCATTTTAGCTTCTTAAAATTTGAGTAAAATTAGCTTCGAGTAAAACTTGCAAAATTTTAAAACCAAGAAATATGAAAGCTACCTCTTCCTCGCGGCACTAGCCGAAAGGACTTTTTGATTGGCACCACTGTTTTGAAATAGTAAAATTCGCCTTGTTTAATGGCATATTAATTAAGTTGAAAACAAGGGGAAATTTACCATTTCAAAAAAGTGGTGCCAATCAAGAAATCTGAATTTAAAAATGTTGCCCACTGGCAACTCTGTTTTCAGATTGGATAGTTTGACTTGGTACCGACGATATGCGTTTAAAAATCTTTTTATTTTTATTTGAACATATTGTTAACTATGTTTGGCAGCACACTTTTGTACGACGTCCTTGTGATTCCTAATTTTACAGAATAACAAAAGTTTGCAAAGATAAAGACTGATGCCTTTTACTTAAAAAATATTTCTTTTAAAATTTTATGGTGACAATTTTAATTTTCCAGTAATCATATTTGAAATTTTTCATGTTTTATTTCTTTCGTTCATTTTTTAACAAAGTTTCATATTGTATGTACAAATTTCATTCTGTGCTATGGTAATACAATAAATTTGCTTTTTTTTTATGTGTTTCGCGGCTTCGTACACAATGATTCATTTGGCCCTCGGAGATAAAAGAGTCTGACATCCCCGCTATAAAAAGCACAAATGTCAAACTTTCAAACTTGTCAAACAAACAACAGTGCTGAACAGTACTGAACAGTGGATCAGCGTTGAGGGGTTTCCTAGTTGTCAAGCAACTTAACACCTAGGCTGTAGATATGATGTCTTGCAATTTTAAAGAGCCATTGGGAAAAAGAAAAGGTGTAGTTGTTTACAACTACTAAAATGAGAAAAATTAATGATAGTTACTAGCATAAGTGCTTTAATTATAAAGAAAAATAGAAGTTAAATTTAAGTTTAAAAACTTGAAAAGTAAGTTAGAGTTATATTAAGATATAGGTATATCTGTAGTTACAAGAACTACTATAAAAAAGAATAAATAATATTAAGAAAAAATAAAAGTTAGCATTAGTTCAAGATAACACTCGCCAAGCTTGGGCAGGAAAAGCGGTAAAGGAAGGCAGCAAAGCCACTACTTAACACAAAAAAGGCACTAATCAGGGCAATATATAATTTTTTTCCTATATATATACATGATATATATAGATAAGGTGTTTTATTATTATTATTATTATTATTTATAAAAAGGATGAGAAAAGTTATAAAAAATATAAACAGAAGCAATGTTATGTGGTGAACACAGAGTTCACCGGGATTCCATTATAGAGGAATATTTTGGGTGCTTTCGATGGTGGGGCTAGAAGGCGTCATAGTCAGGAAGCTCTGCCACGATATCATTTGGAAGATCATACACCGTTGAATATAATTTTTTCGCTAGATATTTTTATTCTTTTCCTAAGGGTGATGGTCTTAAGGTGCCTACGGACGGTGGTATTGCGCAAGTAAATGGACCACGAACAATACGGAGGATTTTGTCATGCAATCTACTGAGGTTATCCATGGTGGTCTTGCAGGTGAAGCCCCAGACCTGACTGGCATAGATGATAATAGGTAGAATACAAGAATTGTATAGAAGGAGTTTATTATAGATAGATAGGGTTTTATTATTGACTAGCTGTACCCAGCCACGCGTTGCTGTGGCGCATTCTGGCTGAATGGAAAAGAAAGAAAAGAGAAAGTTCACGTTTGTAATATGTTTAATTTCACAAACTTGTGGGTATACAATATTTTTTGTTGTTACATAGTATGTGCAGGTATAGAGGTTGTCTGATTTGCCGATTCTAGAACACGAAAAATGTAATTGCCCGTGTGAGAAGCCATTCATGTCTAGATCTAAACCGCAGAATTTTAAAGCTTGTCCCTGAGCTTTGTTGATGGAGATTGCAAATGCCAATCAAATAGGTAATTGCGATCTCTTAAATTGAAATTGCACATCCATTGGAATCCAATGAATGCGACGAATGAGGATATCTTCACCTTTGAAAGGTCCTGTCAAGATTTTTGCTTCTACGAAATTGCTCATTTTCTTTTTTTACTGCAAGCCGCGTAACGTTGCAAAGATTTGGCTTGTGAATATTTCGCAACATCATAATTGGCAGGCAAATTGTCAATTGCAGTACGTGCGGTGGCATCCCTTGCAGATCGAGCTAATTAAAAAGATATGTGCCGAGTTAAACTTATGGCATTGAGCTCACAGGCTATTCACACTAATTGTGTATTATACTCTTAGTTCAAAGAATAATACCCATTTAAAAATAAATTAAGGGGAATTACCCCCCGTTTCCACCCTCTATACTTAACCAATGAACCTCCAAATCTAATTAGGGAAACGCCTTATCAGAATAAACCGGTATACCAAATTTGAAGCAAATCGGTTAATTCTGCCTGAAAAACCCATTTATTTAAATTAAGGGGGTGATTACCCCCGTTCGTTCCGTTATACTTAATCAATGAACCCCCAAAACAATCAGGGAAGCGCCTTATCAGAAAGAACCTATTCACAAAATTTGAAGCAAATCGAATAATTCTACATGAAAAACCAAGTTATCTAAATTAAGGGGGGATGTAGCTCCCCGTCCCCCTTTGCACAACCAATAAAACACCAAAACTAATCAGGGAAGCACTTTATCAGAATGAACCTATTTACAAAATTTGAAGGAAATCAGATAATTCTGCAGGAAAAACCCATTTATCTAAATTAAGGAGAGATTAGTCCCCCGTTACCCTTTTATGTTTAACCAACGAACTCCCAAAACTAATCAGGGAAGCGCCTTATCAGAATGAACGTATTTACAAAATTTGAAGAAAATTGGAAAATTCTGCATGAAAAAGTCATTTATCTAAATTAAGGGAGGATTAGTCCCCCCCCCCCCATTCCTCTTTTATTCTTAACCAATGAACTCCCAAAACTAATCAGGGAAGTGCCTTATCAGAATGAAACTATTTACAAAATTTGAAGCAAATCGGATATATTTATCAAGAGTTATCGCGTTTCATGCATACGTAGGATTAATACGTTGGAAGATTAAGATTTCGTACAAACGAACATTTACATTTTTTTTATACAGAAATGTGCCCTCATGGGGGGATGGTCGGTGCATGATATGAAAAAGTAGTCAAAGCGCTTTGTAATGATATGTCACATGACGTGTGTCTGAAAAAATTTAAAAAGCGCCCCCTGGTGGTGGCGAGGAAATTGGAGGAGCGAAGTGCGATGTTCGTGATAAGTATATAAAAAGACGCTCGTATTCGAATGCAACGCAATCCGTGAATTTAAAGCAATCGGTGAAAAACTTTCGGAGGTTTAAGATTTTGTACAAACGAACATTTACATATTTATTTATATAGAAATGTGCCCCCACGTGGGGAAAATCAGGGGAGCGAGATGCCAGGCGCATAATATGAAACAGTAGTCCAAGGGCTTTCTAATGATATATCACATGATGGGTTTTGGAAAACATTTAAAAAGCGCCCTCTGGTGGGGGGGGGTGGCAAATGGGGGGTAGGGGTGAGCGAGATTCATGATAAGTATATAACAACACTTCCTTATTCGAATGCAACTCAACCCGTGAATTTCAAAGCAATCGGTGAAGAACTTTCAGAGATTAGCGATTAGGAAGAAACGAACATTTACTTTTTTATTTATATAGATTAAAGGTGTTTAAGAGAAAGAGAAGCTCCAGCGACTTTCCCCCTGATGGAGAGAATGTGTTTGATCCATGTGAGCCTACGGTCAAGGATGACCCCCAAGTACTTGGCTTCATCAGACCATGGGATAGTAGTGTTATTGATTGTTAGTCTAGGAGGAAAGATAAATTTACGAGAGAACTATACAGCAGAGGTTTTGTTTTCGTTGAATATGACGCGCCATAGGTTGCACCAGTCCAGGAAATCTTAAAGGTGAGTCTGCAGGTACCTGTACAGACTATACGGATGGTGTGCAGAGGCGTAGATACATGTATCGTCCGCATTGATTAACATTAGCTTTATCTGCTAACAGGGCGTACTTATTTTTTAGGGGTACGCTAGAGTCATCGCGATTTCTTTTACGAGTTACACTTTTGGCTGGGAGGAAGCCCTCATTAGGGTTCACCGCTATTGTTTTTAAGTTAAGTACCAAAACAAACAGCAGAAACTGATGCCCTTTACTTAAAAATTATTTCTTTTAAAATTTTAATGTGAGAAATTTTAATTTTACCGGCAGTCACTTTTGTAATTTTTCATGTTTTATTTCTTTCGTTCATTTTTTAACAAAGTTGCATATTGTAAATGCCATTTTTATTCTTTTCGATGGTAAGACAATAAATTTGCTTTTTTTGTAATGTTTCTCGCGGCTTCCTACACGATGATTCATTTGGCCCTCGGAGATAAACGAGTTTGACATAACTGCTATAAACTATAAGAGAAATAGACTTTCAAAGTTAATAAAGTTTTTCGAAGAATAAAATTTCCAAGGGACTGAGAGAAAAATAAATTACTGGAGGTATTAATTGGTCATATATGACTGCTTTAAATTGACCAGTTCACTAAGCTATACCGTGTACATAATAATTAATGGAATTTGTAACAATTTTAATTACATGGTATGGCAGAACATTACATTGCTAGAGCTATCAACTATGAGAATATTAGAACACAACAATCCATTATAAGTAAGCTAAAAATGCTTATATTTCTACGCAAGAACATCTGAAACATTTTTAATCAGTTACAAGTCTGGATTCAAATATAAACTACTAAACATCAGATATCATGTCGCTTCGATTTTACATCAGTGAGTATGAGAAATTATTTCATCATAATGTAAAAAAAATATATGAAATCACAAAATACAAATTTTAACCAGGGTGAAGCGTAAAGGTGGGTGAAGAATAATCAAATTATTAGGTTTAATTTCGACAAACTTAGAAACAGTAAATCTTTCATAGGTTTTATTTTAATGTTTAGGAGCTTTATAAATAACTAGCAAAATCGCTGTACTTTTTGAAATATGTTAAGTGGTATTTATGTGTCTTTTTACATTTGGTGAAATTATACTAATACAGGGTTCATACACTTTCAGGCGAAATACCACTATTTTTATGCAGTAAAACTCGACTTATACAGTCCTTGGCCAAATTATTAGACGCACCGTTGTTTTTTACGAAATACATGTTTTCGACGAAGTTTATATGCAGTTGTGTTATATTTAAACACAGATTTAATGAATTTTTATTCAGGAGATTTGTTGTATACTTGCTATTGGTATTTAGTTTTAACGTATGGCAACATAATGTGAACCAATTGATACACGGACGTAAACAAGTGGAAACCGGTTGCAGCCAGTTCAAACCGGCGCTCGCTAGTGCGTCAGTTGAGGACGTGTTTCTGTGGCGTTATGCGCTAGGTTTATTTGTCTCAAACTTCTTTGCTACGTAGTTAGTTGCTTTTTGTGTGTGCAGTGTTTAAATAAGCAAGTGGAAAATTTTCAGCATGGGTGAAACAGGTGATCTGTCACCTCGTAAAAAAGCTGAAGTGAAGGCCTTCGTGGATACTAAAAGTTTTTCAAACCGCGAAATATCACGAAGATTGAAGGTTTCTGAAGCTAGTGTATAACGCATAAAGAAGAAAATTGAGGCAGGGGACGATTTGAGCCCAAAACAAAAGCAAAGATGTGGCAGAAAGCCCATTTTCACTTCAAGGTCAGAAAGATGTTTAAAGAAAATTTGCCTTGAAACCAAATGGGTTACCACAAAAATTTTTAAATCGCAACTCCAAGATGCTAACGTGAATGTTTCGGAGAGCACTGTTCGCAGAAAATTAACAGAAATAGGTTTTAAGGCCTGTCGCCCCGCCAGGAAGCCCAAGTTAACAGCTGCAATGAAAGTAAAGCGTCTGAAGTGGGCCAAACAGTGGCGTGATAAAGATGTGGGCTTCTGGAGATCGGTAAGTTATTATAATTTCATCACTAATCATACATTCAATATCATTTTCTATGCAATGACGCAAGATCCGCAGAGATGTGTGTAATTTTTTTTTTCTGTTTTTGACAGGTTTGCTTCAGTGATCAAAGCACATTTGAAATTGTGCAGAAAAAAGATAAGTTTGTGCGTCGTCGGCTTGGCAAAAAGTTCCTTCCTGACTGTGTCGTTCACACTATTTACACCCTATAAAAATCATGATTTGGTCAGTCATCAGCAGCAAGGGTACTGGACGCCTGTACGTGTTAAAAGGTACAATGAGGCAAGATCAGTACAAAGATGTCTTACAAAATCGGTTGATTCCGCAGTTCAAAGAATGGCTTCCAAATGGGGAACCATTCATTTTCATGCAAGATGGAGCTCCCTGTCACACAGCATGGTTTGTTAAAGCTTTTTTAGTACAGCAAAGTATCCCTCTGTTGGATTGGCCGGGTAATAGCCCCGATATGAACCCAATTGAAAACGTGTTGGAACTCATGAAAAGAAAAATGGCTAAAGTTGTGATTACAAACAAAACTCAGCTCTTAGATCATTCATGTGTGGTATCATCACCCTCAAATGCAGAAGACAGTACAGTATTGCACTGATAGCATGCCGCGCAGAATTAAAGCTCTGCTAAAGGTGGATCAACAAAATATTAACTTTTCATTACATTTTCTTCATTTTTGTTCAAGAGTTAATAAATACATATTTTTTCTATAATGACGATGTTTTATTAGTGTTACAGATACTTACGTGATTAATAATATAGTAAATATACATTGTATCTCGTAAAAAACAATACAGATGTACAGTATCACCTGCTAATTAAAATTTTCTATAAAATTTTATGGTGCGTCTAATAATTTGGCCAGGGACCGTATATTCACGCGATTCATAAAAGCTCTCTAAGAAAATACTAGTGTGCATCTGGCTGAAAGTCAGGAAAATTCCCTGACCTGTAGCAACCCTGTAATACGGATAATTTACTAATAAGTCACATTTTGAAGAACCCCATTCTTGTGCTGCATTAGGTGAACAAGAGACTTGCATTGTACGTGAGAAAAATTTTCATTCCAATTCATTTACAGTCACCCCCTTTCAAAAAACAGATACAAAGCAGTGCACTCGGGAACTCTGTTTATCATGTATCGTAACGTGAAAGAATTTATAAAATCGCTTCAGTAGTCGTGCAATGTACTTCCTACAAACAGTTGTTTATTTTTAAAACTATTGCTATAATTTGAATCGCCATATAATTTAAAATCCCGTTAACTAATAAAATGGAAAACAATGGTTTAGTACAGCGATTCTCAGCCTATAGGTCGCGACCCAGTGGTGGGTCGCGGAACAATCGATGTTTGCCTCAAAAAAATATCTTTTATTCCATCTGTATAAAAACATATATATAACAAATACAATATTTTACAACCGCAATAATCATGAAAGCTATTAGCTTAAACTAAAACTCCGTGAGAAGACAGTGTTTTCTTAGACACTCGGTATTATGTTATGACCTTGTAAGAGAGATATGTCAGTAGTCGCGCATTCGTTATAGCAACCATGGAAAAATCTTTAATTTCCTTCTGAATGAACATATAGGAGCAGAATATTCAGAAATATCTAAATCAGCTTTGATGAACTTGATGGGCTTAACCACTACCACCGGTTCAACACATGCTTTTTCTGCTTTGCCGTTTTTGAAAAACAAGAACACAAACAAATTCCAGGTAGAAAATGACTTACGGTTAAAATTATCCAGATGTAACTCTGATGTACACTTGAAACCCTCTAATCCGCCTATTCCTATTTTTGTGTATCGCCGGATTACCAAAAACGTCGGATTAAAGAAAATAAGGTCTGTGATTGGTGTGCCACAAAGCGTACGCTCAACACACATTGTGTATCGCCAATTTTTATTTTTGTCTCCATTTTTTATTTTATTTTACTTATTGATTTTTTTGATTAAGTGTTAAAATTTTATTCGTAAATTTACATTGAAAAGGTAACATAATGACTACAATGGTTGAGTTACAAATTTTTGACGTTAAAAAAAAAGATTAACAAATGATTATTAATCAGATTCGACAAATGAAGTCCGTGGATCCTCGCTTTTATCTGTTATTTTCTTCCGTTTCTGGGTTTTCATGCGTCGTACGTAAACTCCATTCATTAAACGTTTCAATATCATTACATCCGTGCTGTTTGTATCGTGCTGTTTGGGTCCTTTTCAAAATGTTTTGCAGTTTCTGTGTGGGTAATAAGGTCTTCAATCTCAATGCTGCACTCTTCTTTGCTTTCCTCATCAATCTCTTCCACCAACCAGCACACTCTGAACGATTTCTTCGTCAGTCAGAACGTGGTGTAGAACTTCAGTTTGGTCGAACTGAAGCTAATTCACAATGTCCGAATCAGCAGCATCTTTACACCTAGGCAATTGTCTGAATACTTCTTCGAAATCCTTATTACTAATGAGATTGTCAATAGCAGTTTCGTCCTCGATGCAAGTCCTCCAAGCAAAAGCAATGCGTGAGAAACGAAATAGTGGAAGACAATACTTCATGACGGAGGAGTAGATCGAAAAAAGATCCTAGTTTATAGAGGGATAAAAGGAAGAAAATCATGAAGATGGCGATTCTGCTCGCGTCGGATTAGGCGGAACGTCGGATTACGAGACAGACGGATTAGAGTGTTTATAATGTAGATACCCTCATAAGTAAACACCAGTGCCAGAAATCTCACTGATTGTAAAGTTTTGTTTTGATAATAATTAAACGTATATTTCATTATATTTGTTGATTTAATTGCTATTCAACTTACTCACATTGAGATTACCAATTCTTGTTTTTTTATAGTGCATCCTTCATACGAAAAGGGCCTAGCCGGATAAGCATAGCGAAATGGTCCCCACGGCCGATGTTTGAAATAACATGTGTGGTAATAAGGCTCACCATGAGAATACAATAAAGAATGTTTTTAGCTCCTGACCTTGAACTGTCCTTTAGATAATCGGGGAAGTATGCGCCGGAGCTACTGTTTTTCAAACACGTTTTTCGCAAAAAGTACAATAGTTAAATAAATGAAACCAACGCCAATTATTGAAGTATACATTAGTTCGCATTATATAATTTTTTTCACATTTTTACACAACTTTTAACGTAGAAAAATAAACAAAAATAATTTTAAAAAGTGCACTTAATGTAGTAATTTTATATTTACACCAAACAAAAAATTATAGAATAATGCTCAAAGTGTGTAATTTTAAGACAAAAAAAAATTCGTTAAAATCGAAGGTGCGCTTTTTGAGTTATAAAAAGAATAATGCTAGCAACTTGCTAAAATATTGGTAATTTTCCCTCTTTGCATTTGCAGAAATACGCAACTATCAATGCATTGGTCGATTCGTGACATTTCCACTCGGGTAGAATGCGTCAGTGTGCCAAAATAAGAGAATACTTCCATACATACCCTTTCACTATAGGTTTGTTTCGTGTTTGTAAACATTCTGTTATTTTGGCGCACTGTGCATCCTTCACGCGTAATAATATCAAGTCGATGGTGTAATCGATTGTGCAGCTGAAGCTGAATAGGAGTTGTAAATATATAAGGTTTTCAACATTTTGGGAATTTCGGATCTCCTCTCAACCTTCATGTATCACGTGATATCATACGTTATCATTCCTACGAATCCCCCTCCCCCGAATAATACTGTTATCAGTGTCTAAAAATTCTTTTTATTTTTACAATTTTTTCCTTTTTTTCCCTTTTTATACGTTTGCAATGATATACAGATACAGTTATACATTTTTTATTCCCATATTTTACTGATTTAAATGAAGAGAAGATATTCATAAAATATCACTGTTATATAAGAAATAACTATATCTAATACCATTTTAACTAAGTACTTATTATTTAAAAGTTTTTAATAATAGCTCTTTGTTGCATAATGCATTGAACAGTAATATTGTCTTCTTGCACTTCGCCTTTGCACGGGGCTAAACAGAACTTCTTGCAAACAAAACAGGTGGATAACATTCTTCCCCATCTTTTACTGTCAAAAATAAGTATAATTTCGAATCTGGTTTTTCTAACATCGAATTATATACGCATATGGCAGGAGAATATTAATGGTGAACGTTGGATTATTCTATTATTTTGGAATGAAATGTTTTATAATCATTCAATGGTTTTAATAATAACTTTGTATTTTCATAAAATGAAGAAAACAGACTTAAAAAATTAAGATAACAGATGTAACGTAAAAGATACCAAAAAAGTAAATTTTGGTTTGATTAAACATGATAACAATATCAAAAGACCGATCCCCTCCCCCTACAGATATCTTCCGATGCCAAGTGCCACCCCCCCCCCCCCATAAAGTGATACTTTATATATGTATACTGTACAGCTCCATAGCGTTCTTCTATGGGAAAATCATGGTAGGCAAACTTACCATTTTGTTTGTCAGTTCTTGATATTATTGCGCGAGAAGGATGAACACAAAGCCAAAATAACAAAATATTTACTAATATGAAACAAATCTATAGGGAAGTGGTATGTATGGAAACATTCTCTTATTTTGGCTCACTGCGCATCCTGCCCGAGTGGAAATGTCACGAATCGACCAATGCATTGATAGCAGCGCATTTCTGTAAATACAAAGAAGAAAAGTTACGAATATTTTAGCAAGTTGCTAGCATTATTTTTGTTATAACTCAAAAAGCACATCTTCGATTTTAACGAATTATTTTTTCTTAAAAGTACATACTTTGAGCATTATTCTTTGATTTTTTGGTTGGGGGTAAATATAAAATTACTACATTAATAATTTTTTTTAATATTTTTGTTTATTTTTCTATGTTAAAATTTATGAAAAAATGTGAAAAAAATATCTAATGTGAACTAACATATTCTTCAATAAATGGCATTGGTTTCATTTTTTTTAACTTTTGTACTTTTTGAGAAAAACGTATTTGAAAAATAGTATCGCCAGCGCATACTTCAAGGCGCATATCCCAAGGACAGTTGAAGGTCAAGAGCTAAAAATACTCTATATTGCATTCTCATGGTGAGCCTTATTACCACACATGTTATTTCAAACATCGGCCATGGGGGCCATTTCGCTATGCTTATCCGGCTAGATCCTTTGCCTTTTTCATAGGACAGGATAGCCGATAGCTTATTGAGGTCATACAAGATTTTTGTTCTGATATTAGATACACTTTCATATTAGGGGGATCGCGAAATTTTTTTTTACTTAAAAGTGATTAATCAATAAAGGTTGGGAACCGCTGGTTTAGTATACTTAATCGTTATTTTTGGGTGGCGAAAAGTTAAATATGCGGTACTTCCTTACATAGCTGGCAATCGTATTTCTTTATTACTGTCATTTTAATTCATTATAGTAGTTACCAGTATTTGCATTTTTCGCTTGTGCTCAGAAAAGTTGTATCTGGCATGTCTGGCATGGTAAATGGTTGATTTTTCTTTTCTTAATTTTTTTTTTTTTATTTATTGGTCGTGCGCATCTGTCTTGCAAATTATTAATTATTATGCCAAATTTAAAGTTTCTAGAGTAACAGTTTCAGAGAAATCACACATGAAATAAAACTACAGAACATCGTCGTCCCTTCACCCCCCCCCCCCCCCCTCCGCCACCCATCGACCCACATTCCGAATTTGAATCCCAATTTATTTTAACTTTCATTTGAATAAATCACAACCTAATAGGAACCTGCATGTCTAATTAAACATTTCTAGTCTCGATAGTTTTCAAAAAATCATAATTTTATATTCTCTGCTTATCATTTCATCCTCTTAAATCTCGAATATTTTAACAAATGTTGTTACCGAGCATATACGTCTTAAAAGTAACCACTATATCATATTTCCATTTTTTGGCATTGACAAAATTAATAAAATCTGAATTTTAAAAGTTTTTCCAAGCTTGCATCTCTTTGAGAGTAGTTAAGAAAGAGATAGAATCTAACCTATTTTATAGAGGAGACTGATTTAGATAAAACGATTCAGTAATTCAAAAGTAATCGTTATTTTAAAACGTTTTCTCGGCATTTTAACTTTTTAAATTTCGAAATTTTAGAAACTGTTCTGTGCAAGAACTAAGCTTTTAAAGGTAACAACCTTGTCAAACTTCAAGTTTCTAGCCTTAACAATCCCAAATAAATCCTCATTTAGAATGTTTTCCACTTTTTTTACCTTTTTAAATTTCAATTTTTTTATACCATTCTTAGCATTTACATCTTAAAAGTAATCAGCAAGCCAAATTTCAAGTTTTAAATGTCAATTTTTTTTAATTGTTCAGCGGGAGCATTTAGGTAGTACAAATAACAGTCATGTCAAATTTTCATTTTCTGTTCCTAATAGATACAAATAAATCGTAATATATAACGTTTCTGGATAGTTTTCCTCCAATTTAAGCTTTATTTCGGATTTTGTAGAAACCGCTCTTAGTGAGCAGTTACATCTTACAACTACTATGCAGAATTTTAAGTTTCTAGCTCTAAAAGTAGCAAAGTTGTTGCAATTTTGGAACGCTTACTACTCCTGCACTCTTTTAAATTGCAATTTTTTAAAAACTATACTGTGCGAGTATTTAAGTCTTAAATGTATCAGCCTTGATAAATTGCAAGTTTCTATCCCTAACATTTCCATAGAAATTGTGTTCTAGAACGTTTTCTTCCCATTTTGCACTTTTAAATTTAGAATTTTTTTTTTTAACTGTTCTTAGAGATCATTTACAAATTATAATTACAATGCTAAATTTTGTATTTCTAGCCCCGACAGTATCCCATAAATTGAAATTTTAGAAAGTTTTTCCTCCTGCACACTTTTAAATTGCGAATTTTTCAAAAACTGTTCTGTGCGAGTATTTAAGTCTTAAATGTAACAATGTCAAACTTCAAACTTTTATCCTTAACAATTCAAATTTTATCTTCTAAAGCATTTTTCGTGCATTTTTGAAACTACATTAGAAGATTTACATAAATCATTTAATAAATTTTTAAAAGGATTTTAGAGGGATTGAAGGATTTAGAAAGATTAATTAAATTTGAATTTATAGGGATTTTGTGCAATATATATTACCTTACTCAAATCTCTTGTTTTAAATATTTTTCTTAGTATTTTGTAGAATTAGGAAATGTACAAATATAATGTTCTTACAATAGAAATTTAGAAATATTTCCGGATTTAAAAATCCCCCCCCCCCTTCCGAACTCGAAGAAAGCTGAAAAGATGCAAAGGCAAAATAAATCATCCTTTTAAAAATATTTTTGCTTTTTGTAACCTATAATGCTTTTGGAACAAGATAAAGTAATGCATCTTTAACTCATTCTAAACTGCATTACTACTAATCTATGAATTAAATGAATTTTATAAGACGTTATTTTAATGGTACTTATAAGTACCGTTAGTAGATAAAGAGATAATCTGTATTGTATTGTATCATATTGCATTAGTTTGTATTTTATAATATTGTTTATCATCATATTGTATTTTTCTGTTTTGTACCCCCCGTATATTTATAACCCCGTAATCAAACTTTTTATTTTAAATATTTTTCTTAGTATTTTGTTGAATTAGGAAATGTACAAATATAATGTTCTTACAATAGAAATATAGAAATATTTCAGAATTGAAAAATTCCTCCTCCCCCCCCCCCCCCCCCCATTGCCAAGAAAGCTGAAAAGATGCAAAGGCAAAAGAAATCGTTCTTTTAAAAATATTTTTGTTTTGTGTAACCAATAATGCTTTTGGAACAAGATAACGTAATGCATCTAGAACTCATTCTAAACTGCATTACTAATAATCTATGAATTAAATGAATTTTATAACAAGTTATTTTAATGGTACTTATAAGTACCGTCAGTAGATAAAGGGTTAAATTTCGAAACCATTCCAAGCGAGCACTTACGTCTTATAAGTAACCACCATGCCGAATTTCAAGATTCCTGCTACTTGTGTGTTACAAAAATTGCAATTTTATAATGACTTTTGCTCCTGAAACCTTTTGGGGGTGGTGGTATTGACATAAAATATAGCCTATGTTGGAGCAGAGACTGTGACCATGATTTTTCTTTCCCCCATGAATTTTGAAATCGGTGCTGTAGTTCCAGAAATTATCCCCTACAAACAAACACACAAATAAATCTTTCCTATTTATAATATTAATAATGATTATTAATGGTTGAAACTCCTTTAGACATAAACAGAATTTATGTAAATAAATTAATTTTGGGGAAAATAAAAGTTTTTTGACAGGTGAAAAGAAACTTCAACTTCTCAGTTATCGATAAAGCTCTTAAAAATTCAATAAACCCTCTGATAAATCTACTCTTTCTAAATGTGTCGAAACTAAAACTGATAATTTAATTGTTCTGCCTTTCAAGTTTTAACTTTATACAAATAACCCACGTTAAATCTTACTATTGATTAATTCATCTTTCATTAACTTATATTGACTAGATATTCTATATATTTCTATAATTCTACATTTCACTAACTAATCATTCAAAATTGACATTTTAAAGCGATTTTATTTTCATTTCATCTAAAGTTTTCGAATTATTGCGACGTTTCAGGGTCAGATTTTAGTATAAAACAAGTCGTAAATTGTACGTTAAACGTGGCAAATGAGGTACGTTCATACTATAACTACTTTTATAAATATTCAGACCTTGGTGCAATAGCTGTTGCACTCATATGCAAAAATGCATGAATACAAAATTTGTTACGATTATATGTATTAAATTCAGTAATACGGAAATAATATGACTCCATCTTAAATAGAACGTCATCACCTTGGCAACCTAGAATCATTACCTATCATGGGATATCGCTGAATTAATTACGTATGATAGGTTTTAATAGAATGAAGAAAACTTTTATTAATATCTTTTTAAGTTTTGAATTTTATAAAATTTGAAGTGGCTCGACAAAATTCTGCAACAATTATATATATAAAATTTTAAAACATTCGATTGGGTAGTTTCTGCACTGTTATATGCGGACAGTCGGACAGACAGACGGAAGGACCAGACGACCTCTATAAGTGCTACGTATTTATATAATTACGAACTCACCTAAAAAAGAGTGCTGTTAGTTCGTATTGTGCTAGATCTTAAGTGCCCCAGGTAATAACTTTAAATTAGGTGGCAGATCTAGGTGAAGATAGGCCTTCACATCTGCGATTAGATTATACTATTCCTTATCATATTAGAATTTAAATTCACCTCCAGCATCTAACAGTTTCTGCTCTCACTCCAGATAATTGCTCGTAATAAACGCCTACCAATCAACCAATTTGGCTGGCCCTCACCGTATATGACTTTTAAAGAAAAATGCTTAAAATCATTCTGCTAAATCTGGTATTTAAATTTTATTAATTACTGAAATTATGGAATTTTCTCTTGTTAATATAATATTGTAAACATCAAATAAAAATTTATTGATCAGTTAAACTTCATCCGACATTTTAACTGAATAGTGAAAAGATTATTATGCAACTTTCATTTATTATCGTTTTACAATTCTTTAAACCCAAATTCTTCCTATTTTGTCGAAATAATCTAAGCTGTTAATCTAAAAACTAATTAATGACTTTAATAAGGCTGAAAAATACAATAGATTAAATATCTATAAATCGCCTGAAGTAAAGCTTTCTAAAACTCTAATAAAAAAAAAATCCAGTCATTAAAATACATGCTACCATTTACTTAAAAATAATAACTTTTCTTCTTTTCTTAAAATTTGGGGATTTTTTAAATGAAACAAATGATGTATCTTTCATTTTATTTTACTTATTTTGGTTTTGTGTTTGTTGGCAATTAGTCAAAATGTTAAGAATATAAATACTTATTATAAAATCTTTTGCAAAAATTAGATGTAAGGCAAACAATTTATGCCATGACAAGTTTATAAATTGATATTTTTAATGCGAGCTTAATTAAAAAAGTCATTCTGTCACGTTGTATGAATAGAATTTTAGAAATGTTTTTTTTAAATGAAGGTTTCTTTTTACATTTTTTTATAATTAAAAGCTCGTTTTACCGAAATGCTTTTTGTAATAGATATTCCTTAAGTAAATAAATGGAAAAACCTATTGTCAATTTCTTTGCTTAAATGAAAAATTTATTTTTTTTTACTGTAAACATAATGAAATTGTGCTTCATTAAATATGTACTATTCATTTCTAAAGGCAAATATCATTATTTGCGTTGATTTCCCTATAGAAAAAAATTAAAAATTTGTCTTCTTTTTTATTTGCGTTACTCGCGTGTTACGTTAAAAGAAATAATAACGTTTGTTGACATAATAAAGGACATATATGAAGTACATTCGTTTTTGAAGTTGAATAAATCCTTAGCTATTTAATATTTTCTTTCAATTAATTCATTAAGAGTAAAAATATGAGACACAAAACAATTATATTTTTTAAATATTTTGTTTTAACTTTTTTTATATTATCTTCTATATGAATATAATATGCAATAAAATTTAATTTTTCAATAAAACTAAATCATAAATGAAAATTAGATTAAATATTTCTTATGTCTATTTCTTATGTCTATAATTTACACGAATTCAAGCATGTATCTAGGAAAGAAGTATATTGATTTTTATTAATTGCTGACATCCAGTAAAATCAAAAGGATCATAAGCAGAATTTTATACATTAAAAAATAACCATGCATAATTTAACTAGCCGGATGTACCAATCCCAAAACTTTCTTTTATCTCATGCATATTAATACTTCCAATTTCCCTATCACACTACTAAAGATAAATGAATATCTATGCCCATCATGAGGATTGAAAAGATATGAAATCCTGTGCATTAACTCTTGAGATATGGCAATCGTTAAAATATTGTAAATCAGCAAAATTCAGCATAGCAGCGCCACCTATTCAGAGATTTACACCAAAACCGAATCAGCGACAACTTATGTCAACATCATATCTCAAGAACTAATGCAGGGAATTTCATCTTTTTAGAATCCTCATGATGAGCATAGATTGCCATTTAATTTCGGCACTGTGATAGCGAATTTTGAAGTGTTAAACTGTGTGTGATAGAAGAAAATTTTGGAATTGGTACATCCAACTAGTTTCTATTATTTATACAGTGATAAATCAAAATTATTCATTTACATTAAAAATGTTCGCCTTCAACCTCAAACAAAGACTAATTGGTGCATCTAATAATTCTTTATTTTATATTAATTTTATTACGATTGCGCTAGAAATAACTGTTCTAAAGGCTGTTCTTAAAAAATTCCTTTCTTTATTTTCAAAGGGATGATAACAGAGTTGTCTACAACATATATTTCACAAAACAAATAGCTATCAGTTATTTGGCAATATTTCAGCATTAATTAATATTTTTACTAATCTAACTGAATCTGGAGTTTGGGGGAAATCCGTGAATTAGTTTTTGAGATAGAACCATTGCAAAAATTGTGAAAATTCCAGCATAGCAGCGCCACCTATTGTGCGATTAACATCAAAACAAAATCAGCAACAACTTGTGTCAACTTCTAACTAAATCAGATGAAAAATCATGCATTAGTTCTTGAGATACAGCTATTGAGAGAATCGTGAAAAATGTAGCACAGCAGCGTCACTGTTGGGAGATTTACACCAACATAAAATGAGCACCGATTCATATCAAGGATTAACTGAATCTGAAGTTTGATGAAAATCTTTGCATTAGTTCTTGAGATAGAGCTATTGCGGAAATCGTGTAAGTCCTGCAAAATGCAACATAGCATCGCCACCTGTTAGGCGATTTATACCAAATCATATCAAGGACTAACGAAATCTGAAGTTTAATGAAAATCCGTGCATTAGTTCTTCAGATAGAGCAATTGCAGAAATCGCGAAAAATGCAGCATAGCAGCGCCACCTGTTGAGCGATTTACGCCAAAAACTAATCAGCAGCAATTTATGTTGGGGACTACCTGAATTTAAATTTTATTAAATTCCGTTCATTAGTTCTTGAGATAGAGCGCCCACAAAATTTGTGTCGCATACAGACAGACAGACAGTCACAGACTCACAGACAGACATTTTGTAAAAACATGCTTTTCGGAATCTATGACCCCTAAAACGTGTAAATCCGTCGAAAACCAGAAGTCGAAAATTTTCACGGAGACAATACTTTCTTCTTGTAAAGATAGAAGAAAGTAAAAATTACAAATAAATTTAAAATGCGCTATATTAATTCAATGTTCGCTGTAGCCTGTGAAGTGGGTCTGAAATAGAGTTTAATTATGCAACCTTTTGTAGACATAAAGTTAAGGTTTTTTAGCTTAAAGCTAAAATAACATAAATGATAGAACAAGAACTTAAATCTTCGAAAATTATAAGATAAAAAAAAAAAATACATTTTCTAAATTTCAATGTATCCTTTGTAGTCAAAATAGTTCGATAAAACACCGGAATGTTTTTACGTTCTTTTATCTTTACAAGAAGAAAGTATTGGATTCGTGAAAATTTCCGACTTCCTGTTTTCGACGGATTTACATGTTTTAGGTGTCACAGATCCCCAAAAACATTGTCTATCTGTGACTCTGTCTGTCTGTCTGTCGGTATATATATGACAGAAATTTTGTGGGGCCTCTATCTCAAGAACTAATGCACGGATTTTAATAAAAAATTATATTCAGGTAATATCTTATCTAAATGGGTGCGGATTAGTTTTACGTGTAAATCGCCCAACAGATTGTGCTGCTATGGTGCATTTTTCACGATTTTTGCAATAGCTCTATTTCAAGAGCTAATGCACGGATTTTCATAAAATTTCAGATTTCGTTAGTCCCTGATATGCATGGGTGCTGTAAATGTTTGTGTAAATCGCCCAACAGATGGCGCTGCTATGCTGCATTTTGCAAGACGTGCGCGATTTCCGCAATAGCTCTATCTCAAGAACTAATGCACACCTTTTCATAGAGATTCAGATTCAGTTACTCCTTTACATGAAGTGATGCTAATTAGCTGTTGGTGTAAATCGCCCAGTAGGTGGCGCTGCTGTTCAACATTTTGGACGATTTTCTCAATAGCTCTATCTCAAGAACTAATGCACGAGTTTTCATCAAACTTCAGATTCAAGTATGCCTTGATTAATAATGCCGCTGATTATATTTTGGTTTAAATCGCTCAACAGGTGGCGCTGCTATGCTGCATTTGTCATGACTTCCGCAATAGCTCTATCTCAAGAACTAATGCAGGAATTTTCATCTAACTTCAGATTCAGCTTTACCTTGATATGAATTGATGCTGATTACGTTTTGGTGTAAATCGCCCAACAGGTGGCGCTTTTATGATGAATTTTGCAGGATTTACACGATTTCCCCAATAGCTCTATCTTAAGAACTAACGCACGGATTTTCATCAAACTTCAGATTTAGTTAGTCCTTGATATGACTTGCTACTGATTATGTGTTGGTGTAAATCGCCCAACAGGTGGCGCTTCTCTGCTGTCTTTTTCACGATTGCCTCAATAGCTCTATCTATAGAACTAATGGATGAATTTTTATCTAACATCAGATTTAGTTGTATGTTGACACAAATTGGTGCTAATTAGGTTTTGGTGTCAATCGCTCAATAGGTGTCGCTGCTATGCTGGTTTTTTATCAATTTTTGCAATAGCTCTATCTCAAAACTAATGCACGGATTTTCCTTAAACTTCATATTCAGTCAGACGTTGACATAAGTTGATGATGATTAAGTTCTGGTGTAAATCATCATCATGATGTAAATAACAGCATAGCAACTGGCGTTGCTATGCTGTATTTTGCTGGATTTACACGATTTCAGCGATAGTCATATCTCAAAATCTAATGCACGGAATTTCATCTTTTTAGAATCCTCATGATGAGCATAGATTGCCATTTAATTTCGGCACTGTGATAGCGAATTTTGAAGTATTAAACAGTATGAGATAGAAGAAAATTTTGGAATTGGTACATCAGACTAGTTTCTATAGCGAATTTTGAAGTATTAAACTGTATGAGATAGAAGAAAATTTTGGAATTGGTACATCAGACTAGTTTCTATTATTTATACAATGATAAACAAAAATTATTCATTTACATTAAAAATGTTCGCCTTCAAACTCAAACAAAGACTCATTGGTGCATCTAATAATTCTTTATTTTATATTAATTTTATTACAATTGCGCTAGAAATATCTGTTCTAAAGGCTGTTCTTAAAAAATTCATTTCCTTATTTTTAAAAGGAGTTGTGATAACAGAGTTGTCTGAAACATATATTTCACAAAAAAAATAGTTATCAGTTATTTGGCAATATTTTAACATTAATTAATATTTTTGTTAGTATTCAGAATAACAATAATGATTGCCTATTTTTTATTAACTTGAGTATGTGATATTATGGAACAGTATTTTAATAAATTTAAGTAATTATATTCTTCTAAATCCAGTACAAATTGGGAAAAAAATCAAAACTAACAATATTTTTAAAAAACATTCTGTGCTCCAAGAATATTATTTGAAAAATATTTTGGAAACACTTTATTTCCTCCAAATTTACTATAAAAATAAATCATTACGAAACTTTCAAATGTGACGCTTCCTTTAAAGTAATTATTTCTTATTGGCTCATCAAACTATTGATAAACATGTTTTCAAAAGTTATTTTCTTCGTTTCAAGTCGTGAGTTTCATAATATAAATAAGGACATAAAAGTAAGGTAAGCTGTAAAATAGAATAACAACGAAAAAAGTGTTACATAATCTGGTATTCTAATTTAATTATTTTTTATGTATTTGAAACTATATAAATGAACGACATAAAATATTTCAAAAAACGTAAAGTCATAAATAGATGAATAATAAAAATGATACACCTTGAAAATAATCTAAAAAACTAGAATAATCTAAAATAATAGAAATAATCTAAAAAACTTCAATTTTAAGTCTTACAGCACACGCTTTTATTTTATGTAAAATGACGTCAATCGCAACCGCTTAAGAATTCCACATTTACGATTCACTCTTAAACATCTAGAGTAAAGCATGCATAGGACGTCACTATCGCGAAATAATACGCAAATACAGCAAAAATATGCCGTCATTCAAGAAACTGGACGAAAAAAAAAGCTGTCTAATAATCCATAGGCCTTCATTTGTTTGTAACATTAATATAGATATTTAAAATTAAATATAGTTTATAATAGCTCCCTGTTTTAACAGTAATTATTCGTTTATATTTTTTCAAACTAGCCCTGTATTTTAATTACATTTTCTTCCGGTTGTTATGAAAAAATGGCAACAAAAATATATAATTAATATTTCACAACTATTTTTCCTTTACTTTCTACAGAAATGGAGTACTTCCGTTGCCAATATTAAGCAAATGGCTCCAAAAACTACAAAAAAAAATTAATATTTCAAAAATAAATGGAGATACAGTTTTCAAACAAATTGCATTTAAAAGCACTTTTTTCCCCAATACGACGGTATAAAAATTAAAAATGTGCAATGCTTAGAACTTTAAAAAATTGCTATAGAGTATTTAATCGTACTGCTTTGTTTTACGGCTGGCTTCTGTAAGGTAACGTTATTTTTACAACACAAAATTAGCTGGGAGAAAGAAATAGCATACCGTACCGGGGGCTAATAAATTAGTCGGATGTGCCAATCCCAAAACTTTGTTCTATCTCATACATATTACAACTTCAAAATTCGCTAATACAGTGCCAAAATTAAATGGCAATCTATGTCCATCATGAGATTTCTAAAGATATGAAATTCCGTGCATTAGTTCTTGAGATATGACTATCGCTAAAATCGCGTATATCATACAAAATACAGCATAGAAACGCCACCTGTTGGGTGATTTACACCAAAACCTAATCAGCAACAACTTATGTCAGCGTGTAACTGAATCGCAAGTTTGATAAAAATCCGTGCATTTGTTTTTGAGATAGACCTTTTGCGAAAATCGTGAAAAATCCATAAGTACCACCCCACCTATTCGGCGATTAACACCAATATTTACCAAGGTATACCTGAATCTGAAGTTTGATCAAAATTCGTGCATTAGTTCATCAGATAGACCTATTGCGGAAATCGTGAAAAATGCAGCATAGCAGCGCCACTTGTTGGGCGATTTACACCAAAACATAATCATAACACCAATATTTATCAAGGTATACCTGAATCTCTAGTTTGATGAAAATTCGTACGTTAGTTCTTGAGATAGAGTTATTGCGGAAATTGGAAAAAATACAGCATAGCAGCGCCAATCAGCATCAATTCATATCAAGGACTAACAGAATCTGAAGTTTCATGAAAATCCGTGCATTAGTTCTTGAGATAGAGCTATTGTGGAAATCGTAATAATGCAGCATAGAAGTGCCCCCTGTTGAGCGGTATACACCAAAAACTAATCAGAGCCAGTTTATACCATGGTCTAACTGGATCTAAAGTTTTGAGAAATTCCATGAAAAAGTTCTTGAGATAGAACGCCCACAAAATTTTTGTCACAGACAGACTCACAGATAGAGATTTTCTTAAAACTATCAAATCGTGTTCAGGGCCTTCTAAACCGTATTAATCCACCGAAAACCGGAAGTCGTAATTTTTCTCGAATCCAATACTATCTCCTTGAAAAGATAGAAGAAAGTAATAAAAACTGGTAATTATGTTGATATAGTGCACATTGTAATGTTTAAAAAATTTGCTTAACAGTTTACTTACCATTATACCCATGCAATGTTTCTTACTGTAATTCTTTTAATTATTTACTGATTCGTTTTTTGATTAATTTTTAATTAACTTCATTGTTTTATCAAACAACACGTTTTAACGAAATATCAGTGCACAATGTCAAAAAATCCTGTTCAAAAAGCTTTTGTACGATATCTTATTCATCATTCTTCATTTTGTATGTGCATAGAAAAAGAGGTGTTAATATCTGAAATGATAAACCTGATCTGTAAAATCAGGCATTCATACCTCTGCTAACAATACAGTGGAAAAATACAAAGATTGTGAAATGAATGATCTGCGAATAAAAATCAGGTAACATAATTTTTTTCCTTTTTTAAGAAGATATTTGTACATCTAATGAGAATTTTTTATTATAAATAAGACATAAATCTTGGCATATATTTAACACCAATTGAAGACCAAAATCCTATTCATGAGTATTATTCTAGTATGTAGAAAAAATTCAATGAAAAATATCTTTTGTATTTGACCTTACACTATAAATGAACGCACATAATAACTATTATTGTTATTTTACTTTCTTCTATCTTTACAAAAAGAAAGTATTGAATTCATGAAAGTTTTCGACGGATTTACACATTTTAGGGGTCAGAGATTCCGAAAAACATGTTTTTACAAAATGTCTGTCTGTGCTTCTGCGAGTCTGTCTGTCTGTCTGTATGTGACACAGATTTTGTGGGCGCTTTATCTCAAGAACAAATGCACGGGATTTAATAAAAATTTATGTTCTAGTAGCCCCTAATATAAATTGGTGCTGATTAGTTTTTGGTGTAAATCGCCCAACAGATGGCGCTGCTATGCTGCATTTTGCAGGATTTACACGATTTTTGCAATAGCTCTATTTCAAGAAATAATGCACGGATTTTCATCAAATTTCAGATTCAGTTCGTCCTTGACAGGAATTGACATTTTTTTACATTTTGGTGTAAATCCCTCAACAGGTGGCGCTGCAATGCTGCTTTTTGCGATTTCCGCAGTCTATCTCAAGAACTAATGCATGGGTTTTCAACAAACTTCAGATTCAGATATACCTGGATATGATTTAGTGCTGTTTATGTTTTGGTGTAAATCGCTCAACAGGTGGCGCTTCTATGCTACATTTTTGTGATTTCCGCAATAGCTCTATCTCAAGATCTAATGCTTGGCTTTTCAACAAACTTCAGATTCAGGTATACCTCGATATGAATTAGTGCTCTTTATGTTTTGATGCAAACCACTCAACAGGTGGCGCTGCTATGCTGCATTTTTCAGAATTCCCCCTATAGCTCTATCTCAATAACTAATGTACGAATTTTCATCAAACTTCAAATTCAGATATACTTTGATAAGAATTGGTGCTAAATTGATGTAATTCCCTGTACTATTTAAATTATTTAATTGACGTGATTTATACAGAAGAAAGTTTCATGATGGCCACAACATACTAGTTTTTCATTTATATGCATGATACTTACTATATTTGCTAAATAAATGTATGCTGTACATAGTATAATACCAATAAGGGAAAAGTTAAGTAGTAAAAGAAAGCAGACCGGGACCCTTAATCACTTCACCTCCATGCCGTACGCGCGTCATGCTTTTATGCTAGTTAAAAATCTATAGGGGAAGAAATTAAGAATTATTAAGTTCTTAACTATTGATAATCATAACTAGCATGTTGATATGCATTGATCATTAACATACTTCTTTTAAGTACAAAATGGATATAAATATAGTGGAAAATTTTAAATTCTTAAACAAAAATTGTAAAATATGTAAACAAAAACGCTAGTCTATCCTTTTTAATAAATACATTATAAATAAAACTATAAAACACAGATTTATGTTATTTCATTTCATTCTACTTCTTGATTTCCTTTCAGCTCCCTAATATTTTTTTATATAGATAAATATATATATATATATACAAAATAATGCCTTCTTTCTCTTAATGAAAAAGATTTTGATACTAAAATATAGAAAAATAAAACAGAAATGAATAAAATTACAAACCTATTAAACGAGAATTCTTCTTAATTTTAAAATAAATTACATATTTAAATAAAAGGTTCATTCTAAAGGTGAAAATCTATTAGAATTTTTAATCGAACTCTTAATCGATTTTATTTCGTTTTACAAGATATTAATTTTATTTTAACCAAAATAATAAAGGTAACTTTTTATTTTCAGTAAGATATTTCAAATACATGGATAATATAACAGTTTCAGAAGTAACTGCAAAAACCCTTACATTACAGTGCATCCGTAAACCAACTATTTTATTTTCATCAAATTCATTTCAACTGATCTTAATTAATTAAACCTTCACAAAAAAAATAAAGATAATTTTTTTTTTTAGTAAGATACTTTAAATACATAGATAATATAACAGTCTGAGAAGCAACTGCAAAAACTCTTACATTAAAGTGCATCCGTAAAACAACGGTTTCATTTTCATCTAATGCATTTCAACTGAACTTTATTAATTAAACCTTCACAAAAAATAAAGATAACTTGCAAAAACTCTTACATTAAAGTGCATCCGTAAACCAACGGTTTCATTTTCATCAAATGCATTTCAACTGAACTTTATTAATTAAACCTTCACCAAAAAAATAAATATAACTTTTTATTTTTAGTAAGATATTTTAAATACATAGAAAATATAGCAGTCTGAGATGTAACTGCAAAAACCCTTACACTACAGTGCATCCGTAAACCAACGATTTTATTTTCATCAAATGCATTTCAACTGAACTTAATTAATTAAACCTTCACAAAAAATAAAGATAACTTGCAAAAACTCTTACATTAAAGTGCATCCGTAAACCGACGGTTTGATTTTCATCAAATGCATTTCAACTGAACTTTATTAATTAAACCTTCACCAAAAAAATAAATATTAACTTTTTATTTTTAGTAAGATATTTTAAATACATAGATAATATAACAGTCTGAGAAGCAACTAGAAAAACCGTTACATTACAGTGCATCTGTAAACCAACGATTTTATTTTCATTAAACGCATTTCAACTGAATTTAATTAATTAAACCTGCACCAAACAAATAAAGGTTACTTTATTAGTAAGATATTAAAATATTTTAAATACACAAATAATATAACAGTCTGGGAGGCAACTTCAAAAACCCTTCATCACTGCGCAGCCGTAAAATCAACGATTTTACTTTCATTAACCCTTTCAGGGCAAGGTACTTCTATTCGTAAAATGCTGAAATAAGTGATCGACACCAGAATTTGCAAATAAATTTATTTCAATTAAGCAAAAGCTTTTGTTCAGGTACTTAATAAAAAGAAATTTTTCATTCCAATATTCTAGTTCCTATGTGGCATTTAGGAATTAAAACTGAGTGGTCCAAAATTGAATCACCGCCCCCGAAGGTGTTAAATGAATTTCTGCCGAATTTAACTTTAATTATGAGGTTGTTTGATTACGTAGTATTCGGTGCCGTTACCCCTCGATCCTTGGTGTACAATCATTAAAAAATGTAGAATTAAAAACCATATGAATATTACGTAAAATTAACTTAATAATTTTAATTTTGCACATATATATAATGAAAGATCAGAATCCGTTTATGGGAACAATTAAAAATGTCCAACCGCAACACAGAGATAAACCGGGCAGTTTTGTTTTTAAATGTTTTCGTTGTTCTCTCTCTAAACTAATGTATTAAAAAATGTTCCGAGATTCTTTCATATCATTTAATGCAAGTTTTTGAGATATATTTTGATCAAATATTGAAATAAATTAATTTGTAGACAGAATTATATGATAAACTTATACCTTTTAATTTGTTGATTAAAATAATTTAATTTTGAAAACTTTTAATCGAATTTATTGAATCAATTAACTTGTTTAAAAGAATTAATCGTAACTAATCATTCGTCAATTAATCAATTAATTGGCACAGCCTTAGTTAATTGTATTACATAAAAAAAAACTTGGATGCTTCTCAGTATATTCATTTAGAGAAGATAGTCTTTGATTAGAAATTTCCTTTTATCGTATTTTGTGCGTAAACCCGAAGAAGCTCAAAAAAAATAAATTTTTCATAAGAATTACTAAACCTTAGTCTGCATTAGCATGTTGTTTATTCTGCTCTTCACAAATTGCGTTAATTTCATGAAAACAGATTCAGTATAAACATCTCAGGAAATACTTCCATAAGTATTCTCTTTAAAAAGAGCAATTTTTAGATTTGTTTACCTTATTTCAATGCATAAAATGTGAGATGAAAACACTTGAATGTTGATTTGAAAACATATTATGCAAAGTTAACAGAATTGTTTTTATGTGTTACAAAAGTCAGACATTTGTGTTGTGCATATGTGTCTGCATATGCAAGGTGAATAAAAAAACTGATCAAACGTTAAGAGGTTGTAGTGCACCCTACAGCAAGGCATTTCTGGGTATAAGAAACTAGGGTCCATTTATTCAGTCAAAACTGTAAAGTGTCTCAAAAGAATCCGAGAATTTTTGTTCCTAACATTAACAATAATGAAGGTATGTTAACAGAATTTTAAATAAACGAATCTTTTTTGCGTGAAATGTAAAGACATCACTAGAAATAGTAGAATGGCTATATATATATATATATATATATGCAGGGTGGTTCAGAACTATATGTCAAAAATGTAAAGACAGGTAGAGGAGACCTAAATAAGCAGATTTCGTATTGGAATGTCAATGTGGCTTCAGAAATGAAGCGTTGTGGCAGTAGAAGGCACTGTTGAGTTCGGTGGATGAAAGCGCTTCGCTGACTAGAACCGTTATTCGTCGCAGGGATTTCGAGCAACATGCATCATTACACCAAGACAGAGCTTGCCGGCATGCCTTTTATGTATGGTGCTGCACAAGGAAATGGTGCACACACACTGCACTTCTAACAGCTCTCGAGCCTTTTGAAGAACTATCCTCCACTGTGCATAATACTGCTTCTTTCACAGCAAGAATTCTGCGATTTCTTCCGGTGCCCGTGTCACACATCGAAGCATAAAACGACCTACTCGCGCACAACTCCCCATGAAAACGCTCAAATGTTCGGCGATCCAGCAGATTCCTACCCGGGAATCGTTCCATGTACATCCTCTGAGCAGCCGCTGCATTTCCTTGTGCAGCCTCATACATGAAATGCATGTCAGCAAGCTCCGCATTCGTGTAACAGCGCATGTTGCTTGAAATCCGTGCGGAGAATGACTATTGAAGCCAGCGAAGTGCTTTTATCAACTGAACTCAACAGTGCCCTCCACTGCCTCAACGCTGCATTTCCGCACCCAAATTCTTATACGAAATCTGAGTATTTAGATCCCCTCTACCTGCCTTTGCATTTTTGACATATAGTTCTGAACCATCCGTATACATATATCAAAAAAGTGCTGAACTAAACGCTGTTGTACTTCCAGATTTAATTCATGTTTCCTGCTTTTATTTTTCGAAATGTTGGATATTCCATCATTTTTCATAATAACAATCATTGCATTTCACACAACACAAGGAAAATCTTTTGAAAACTGCCCATTTGCAAAATTTATCCCAACGGACCTGTAACGTTTGAATACATTTCATATAGTACAATTTTTATAGGGCTCCAATATGGGCAGCAGTTTTACATTTGACATCATTATTTGACGCAACATTTGTTTTTCTCTGGAGCCACATCTTTATGTTATAAAATTAATAATATTCGCTGAGTGACAGATCTAGAGAATACGTGATGTGGTGAAGGAAATCGTAGTTCAATTCATGCAGTTTTGTCATCGCTTTCATGGATATGTGAACCGGAGTGTTGTCTTGGCAAAGAAGAACATTTTTCTTCGCCATATGCGGCATTTTTATTTTTATTTCTTTGTTCACACAATCCAATAAATGGCGAATAATACTCTCTTGTGACAGTTTTTCCTTTTTCAAAAACGTATATATGCCACGTACATCCCAAAAAATACTGGCTAAGACCTGTGTTGCCGTTTGTTATGTCTTTGGTCGCTTTAGGCAGCTTTCTCTCAGTGCCAACCAGTCAAGTGACTGCGTATTGGTCTCCAGGTGTGTAGTGATGGATTCATGTTTCATCCAGTGTTACAAATGGGCGAAAATTTCATTTGGATTACGCTCAAATATACCAAAATTGCTCTTCTGAATCATCGAAGAGTTGCTGTTTTTGGTCTTTTATTGAGAAAATCGGCGCTCATCTCGCACAAAAATGTTTATGCAAAACATTATTCAGACATTTTGTCTATATCTTTATGATGTCAGCTATCTCCCTCACTTTCACCTTGTGGTCATCCAAAACAATACGTTTGATTTGTGTGTGTGTGTGTGTTTTCTGGAGTTGATGCCTCAATTACTCGTCCGAAACGTGCAACATCGTTGGTGCTTTTAAGGTCACATTTAAATTCACGTAACCCTCAACATAAGGTTGTTTTGTCAGAACAGACGTACCCTAAATATTTCACATGCCATTCTTGGGTTAGAACTGCATATATTTTCTTCAAAAAGAAATGTTTAACAAAAACATGCAATTCTCTTTCGCCCATTGTTTTCCCAAAGCCACTTACACAGCAATTCGTAAAAAATGGCCTAAATGTCATGGAAACTTGACACTAATCTTTTGAAGGATGGTACTTTCTAGAAATCACATGGATAATTTTTTTGTGGTGCCAGCTAATAGCAAGTCCCGCTACTTTTCACTAGATGTAAGTAAAGTGTTTTTAACTTTTTTTCTGTCCTTAGTGAAAAAAACTCTGAATTTTTCGGCATCTGATGTCGGGACATTGAAAAAAGCGCATTTCACTGAGATACGTGCATAATCGAGAAGTGTAGTAGTGAGAGCTCTCTGCAGCATTAAATTTGCATAAATTTAGAACACTTTATAAAAATTATTATTTTTAGTTTTAGAAAAATCAATATTAAACTAAATACAGTAATTTTTTTTTAATTAATTTTTCAACTACATTTTTTTCACTAAGTTGGTTTACGCTTTGTTAGCAGTGTGATAATTCACATCATTAATATTTAAATACAGTAAGTTCATAAAAACAACATAAGGTAAACACAACAGTAAAAAATATAATTCACCATGCTTACTATTCAAAAGAATTGAAATTGCATTTTATTAAGATTTTTTATTTGTTTGTTTACTAGCCGCCCTTGACGACCAGTTTGGTCTCACTTAAAAGTTATGTTTGGGAAAGCATGCTAAGCATTGTATCATCTTACTTTTATTACCCAACTGCCAAGAAGGGTTATGTGTTTCACGCGTATCTGGGTATGTGGATATCTTTATACCCTCGAAACATCCTAACAGCTGGGGGGAATTTAATGAATGAGGTCTCTATCAATTAGTCTTAACCATCCGATGGTTATGAGCTAGGTTTTGTTTTTTTTTCAAATTCAAAATGGCGACCGTAAAATACAAAATGGTGGTATATACGAAAAAAAGTATTTACGTACCCTATTGAATGACATATCATTGAATAGGTCTTTCAAAAGGAAGAAGACGATGTTTCATTGACTATTTTACAGTCAGAAGCTTCGTTTAAATATTACACGACCTGGAAGTTGTGCAGGTAGGATCTCTAGCTTTACTGCAACTCTAACCATCGTAGACATCTATAGGCCTCATCAAAACCATGTTTATAGACATGAACTAACAATTAAACACAACTTAAAAGTCATCAATACAAGTAAAAATATAGTTAAGTAATATAAAAAATAGTTTCACATTAATGAGAAACAATTAATTAGTTCGCTCTTACGCAGTCGGGTTTTTTCATTTTTTAAATTTAATTCATAATTTATTTTATTTGGACTCCCTTAAATATAATTAATATGATCTTTTAAGCTAATATCAGGTTTTGTTTCATTAAAATACCTCAATTTGTTGATTTTCTGTAAGCAAGTAAACCCTACTGATTTACAATGGAAATTTATGGAAATTTAGCGAAATATTACAGATATCGCCAAGTTGGTGACAAACTTGGCGGCATTTGGCGACGAAACAGGGCCGCTCCCTATGGTAACCCTCCTCATAGGTATAGAGATGCATTAAATGCTGTTCAATAATCAATGAGACGCTTTTCATTTAGGCGTTGCCATTAAACAACTAACAAATAACCGCGAGTTCTGTGCCATGTACGATAGCGTAATATAGAGTTTTGTCTGTTACAAATATAGCGGCAGAAACAGAAACATTGCTCTTCCTAGAAAATATAAATTAAATGATGAAAGATGAAAAAAAATATTCTTATTTGTTTAATTGACTTGGTGGATCTTCTTGAACAACTGCTCCTCTCCCTCCGCTCAAAATTTTGAATGCGTCAATCTGTAATCAAGAAATTATTAAATAGAAAAGGGATTTTTTTAACAAAAAATGTAATATAAATATACATAGCTCGATTGTGACACGAAAAGTTTTATAAAGTTATATAACCATTGCTTGAAAAGAAAATTACATTTTCTTATTGCAGAAATAAATGGAAGAATCCAACGGATTGTGAATTAAAAAATATGTATAATAATAATAAGTTCTTATAGATTGTCTGGCATTCAAATCTAGAGCAACTTCCGCCAATATATTTTAATCATGCATACCTTGCTTTTTTGTTATTTGTTATTATGAACTTAGTAAAAACTATAACAATTCCCACAAAGAATAAACTGTTATTGTTATTATTAAATCCATCATTGCATTCAATACACTTTGATCTTCAAACAGTAGTTGCATGCATGAAAAATATCCGAAAAATTGTGATCTTTGAATTGTTTCTTCTATAGGCATGTCCTAATAAGACCCCTGTTGTTCCATCTGTTGACCGTCTACACCTAATAGTCGGCTGGCTTTCAGCGAAACCCATATTTAGGGATGAAACTCGCCGAAAACGTATAGAAACCGAATTTTTCGCTTGATCACAAATTTTTGAGTGAAAAATGGACTATAACTTTAGTTTCCTATGTAAAAATTGTTTGTTTTGTTTGCTCTATCACCTCTTAAAGTTTACTCAAACGTTTTTTAATCAAACAGCATTAGTAGATAATTCTTGAATTAAAGTTAAAGTTAAAGTTAAAGTTAAAGTCCTTATATTAAATTTTCTGAATTTTGCACATTTTTAAATATGTTAAACACAGATTAGCTTAGTAATAAAAAATAATACAGTAGAATAATTAAATCTCTAAACGAAAGGGTTTTTTTATGAAATTACAGGCATTGTTTAAATTATTTTCCCGTCAATTGGAGTATACTGATTTCAATTTGATTTTAATTTGAAATTGTATCACGCAGTTTTATAAGTAAACTAAAACGCTTTCCTTGTCCATAGAAAAATTTGCAAACAAAATTTTGAAATCTTAATGATTTGTTATAATGAAGTTTGAATTTACCAAAAATTCCAGAACACTTCAATGACGTCACTATATGTCACTGCTGATATTAATGTAAAATTATTTGTATTTTATATGTAAAAATCTTTTAGAGATATTCTGTAGAGCTAAAATTTATATCAATTAAAAAAGTCATAAAACATACATTGTAATATTAAAATTTTTAAAAAGAAAATTTGACTTGCAATTTTTTTTCTTTTAGATGTTCAAATAATTTTGAGAAATGAGAAAATTGATTCTGTATACTGATATATATCTTGATAGCTATATTTAATTTACAAAAAAAAATAAATGACAATTCTATTTAATGCGCATAAAAAATATTATAGACAGCCATTAAAACAATTGAAAAGTATTTTTTTTTTTACTTAGATAATTACTTATTTCCATTTTTTAAATTTCAGAAATATCAGTCTTTTTAGAAATTATCTATAAACACTAACACACAATCCCAAAAAAGGAATAAAATAGAAATAAATAAATTAAAACGTTTATAAAGTAATTTAAATACAAATCACTTAGAAATTAATTAATTTAAATGGAAAAATTTTAATTTGGTAAGCATTTATTTTAGTTTAATATGGAAAAAAATGCTTTTTATACTGATTTTAACCCTGAGTATACACATAACTGTCAAAACATAAAACGACAAATATATTATTAAAAGTCCTTTTAAGACGTGAAGATCATTATAAAGAATTATTTGGCTTGCATAATAAAATAAATATAAAGCGATATTTTAAACGCTGATTATTTTAAAATATGTTTTTAATAACTATCATGATAGACACTGTTTCTAATTTCGAAACCCGTGTTTATTATCAGTGCCAATAATATGTAATGAAAACAAATTAATATCGTCCAAAAGGAGTTAGTTACAGATATCATACTTCAATATTATCAAGTAGGCACTTGGATGGAATATCAGTATTATAATTACCAACTCAGTTGAAATAACGGATATTAAGAATGCCTCTTTCAATTCAAATTTGATCAGAAGCTATATGAAAACTATTCATTTACTAATGGTACAAACATTTCCCAATTTCATTTAATAAGGGTAAAGAGACCAAAGAGCCTTTCTTTTCATCATCCGACTGAAAAGAAGGGTTATGTGTTTCACGCGTATCTGTGTATGTGGATTTCTTTATACCTTCGAAACATCCCAATGGCTGGATGGATTTTAATGAATGAGGTCTCTATAAATTCGTCTTAACGGTCGATGGTTATAGGCTAGGTTTTATTTTTATAAATTCAAAATGGAGGTCGTAAAATTCAAAATGGCGGTAGAGACGAAAAAAAATTTACGCACCCTATTGAGTGGCATATCATTGGATAGGTCCTTCAAAATGAAGACGATGTTTCATTGACTATTTTACAGTCATAAGCTCATAAAATATTATACAACCTGGAAGTTGTGTATGTATTGTGGATCTCTAGCTTTACTGCAACTCTAACCATCATAGACATCTATAGA
Source organism: Maratus speciosus (assembly GCA_963932465.1). Taxonomy (NCBI): domain Eukaryota; kingdom Metazoa; phylum Arthropoda; class Arachnida; order Araneae; family Salticidae; genus Maratus; species Maratus speciosus. The sequence continues at coordinate 462,959,409 of OZ010789.1, forward strand.
CCTCATCAAACAGTGTTTATAGATAGGAACTAACAGTTAAACACAACTTAAAAGTCATCAAAACAAGTAAATAAAAAAAATAGGTAAGGAATATAAACAAGTAATATAAAAAAAATATTTTAAGTCAATTCCTACTTAGGTGAATAAAATAATTTATTTCTCCCATTTTTCTTTCCTTTTGAGGGGTGCTTAAAATGCCTTGATCAAGAAGAGGGCTCTCTCGGTTTTAAAATACCTTGATCAAGAAGAGGGCTCTCTCGGTCTTAAAATACCTTGATCAAGCAGGGAACTCTCTCGAATATTGAAAATTAATTAATTTAATTTAATTAATGAATTAATATTTGCGAAAAACGGGATTAACATCAAGTGTCATCCATTATAAGTTTAAAAAAATTTATTTGAGCTTGATTGGATGAATAATAAGTATTTTATTAACGATTGAAAATTTGAACAAGATATATCTAGCGAGAGTGTGAGCTAATAGTAGGAATTGAAAAAAAAAATTATTTCACATTAATGAGAAATAATTAATTAGCTCTCTTTTTACGCAGTCGGGTTTTTTGATTTTTTAAATTTAATTGTTTATTAATATAATGGATAAAATTCAGCTTGCAAACTGCTTTTCATCAGATACAAATACAGAATTAAAACAATCAAACTAACTGAAATTTTCGAATCCAAATTTTTGTTCATGTTTTTCATACTAGCAATATATTTTTTTTTTTTTTTTTTTTTTTTTTTTTTTTTTTTTTTTTTTTTTAAGGGGACTAAACTAAACAAGAACGAAAAATCATGCCTTAAGCATAGACTGTGAAACACTTTCTAACGCATTCGGACTAATGTATCAAATCTTCACAGTTTAATAAGACGAAACACCATGTCTAATTTTTTTTAAAAATGGAAAACGCGTAACACATTTCAAAACTCAATTTCAGCATTTAATAGACGGAAAAATATACGAATTCTTCTCTGCAGCCCTGTATATAATCTGTTAATTTGATCCACAAACAGTTGAAAATTTCTCTTCAACAATTTCTATCAATAAGTGAAAATGTACTTGAAAATGTACGCAATTTCTTGCGTGAAATACTGTATTATTTAGAATAATTATGTAATTATCAATCCTATATATATATATATATATATAATCCTAATGAAACGAAATTATGAAACGATTTTATGAAACGACTGATTAGTTTTCATGGCGATTTCTGAAATTAACAACAAAAATCCGTATTGACCTGCAGATTTCAAAACTGGTTTTGGAATTTCAAAATTTTAATCAGTTTTCGAGATATTATTTTTTTTTTCTAATTTAAAACACTTTTCTCTAATGATGGCAACTCAAATTTTAGCCTTATTTTTTCATTTTAGAAAAGGTTATTATTTTAAACTAATTTGGCGACCAGTTTGGTTTCCCTTAAATATACGCTATGAAATGTATCATGTTAGTTTTATTCATAACTCAATTTAGTTGAACAAGCTTTGCCTAATCGGAAGATTCTGATACAGAAATCAATAACTCGGTATTTATATGTTAGCGGGACGCAGGTGATAAATCGCCAAACATTTTTCCAGTCGCTTTTTTTTTTCATTAATTTCATTTAAAATATAATCTTTTATTCATTTTATTTAAAATACAAAACTTTCATTTAAAACTAAAACATTTAAAATTAGTGGCTATCACTTCTTTTTTTTTTTTTTTAACGAAACGAAAAGAAACATATTAGACACAGATGTCATACACGCATCGGGGTACCTAATTGGCACCGAAATGGCGTAATTTTGCTTGACATGGTAGCCCGGCTATTGTTGTTTATTTATTAATAAATATTTATTTGCTTTTTTTTATTATATAAATTGCTTTGTACTATAGTTATTAATTAATTTTTTATATTTATTGTTATTTCTTTTTAATAATAATAGAAAATAATTTAAAAATACCTATGTAACTGGTATTCGAAAACGAGCTTTTCGCCAAATTGACGTAAAAAAAAATCACGCCAAAACCAGTGCGTACATGACATCTGTGCCAAATATTAAATAATGCAACAAACCATGACATTTAATTTCAAGGTGCTACTTAGTTATCACGTCGACCAAAAATCTATCGCCAAACTATAAGATTAAATGCCAATAATGGTTTATCGTAAATGTCACATCCAATTGACTTTAAGCAAGTTACACGTGTTTACGTCATCAAGTGATCTTTATTTCGAGATTTTATTTGTATTTTTATTAATGTTATACTAATTTATTTGTTCTTTCGTTATTTAAAAAAAAAATTCTCAATTTGTATAATTTGGCGAAATTGATCGAAGGGATAACTAAGTAGTAACAATTTCAACTTCAAAGCAATGTTTTAATTTACCACTCGAAAATAAAAAAAAAAAATGCTAACTGTCGAGTTAAAAAAAAAAAGCTATTGGCGAGATTTGCACCCGGCTAACATAAAAGTACCAAGAATTATTTGCAATCTTCTCAACTTTTATGTAGTTTTATTCGAAAAAATTTTTTTGATTTTTTAACCAAAATGAAACCTTTCATAAGAAAAGCGAAGGGATCAGCCCGTATTTGTTTATGGCAGTTACATGACTTGGACTATAACAATATAGTTGAAATGTTGGCGATAGAATAATTTTTGGCGGCTTATCACCTGTGCCTGGCTAGCATTAAATTACCAAAATGGTACCTGGAACATAAAAAGCGAAGTGGTCCGCCCGGAACTATTGATGACAGTCGCGTGTCTTAGACTATTATTACAGACAAGACCCACTTATCATAATAACAATATCAATTTTAAGAATATCATATATCAACAACAATATCATATATCGATTTTATATCAAAAGGGAGTCCTGATTACAGATATTTTTTCAATTTAAAAACAGCGCAAAGAATTATATTTCCTTTCGATTAAAAATTTATTTACACGTGATTATTAAAAATGGAAAAAAAAACTTTAAAATGACTATTAAATGAGCAGGTGTTAAAAGCAGGAAAATATTGAAAATTATGTCGTGAAGATTGTATTTACTCGTTAATATTAAAAGAGAAAAGAAACTTTAAAATAATAAATACATTAACATGCATTTAAAGCAGTAAATTGTAGTAATTACGTCACATTTAAAATAGCCAAGTAATAATACTGCCAAACAATTTAACTATATCTATGCAGGACATTTATTTCATATTTCGAGATGATCTTTTTAGTTAATATTCCCAATTCTAAGACGCCGTGAATAATAATATTTCCTTTCTAAAAACAAAAGTATTTTCATGTGAATACTAAAAAGAGAAAGAAAACATTAGTGCAACTTAGGTCAGATTTAAAACGATATATATAAAATGTCTGTATTGAATTATGTTGATCGTTTTACAACGCTGTTAAAAAGTACCGGGAGGCAAAGACTCTATTTACTTAATTCACTTTATTTTAGCTTCTTTTCAAATGTTTAACTGATCTTCTTTAATCAAAAAAAAAAACCAAAAAAACACTGGATGTCTTAACAGCAACTGATTCGGCCGTAAATTTTCGCAATGAATGGGAATTGAATGGAAACCCCTTTAAAGGGAGATCGACACAAATTTTTCATTATAATTCAATCTTCTCTAATCTTTTTAAAGCTGATCAAATTAGCAGTTTTTTAGATTCTGCGGTGTCTGAACGGGTGTTGGCGAGCGTAGCTTGCAGGGAGCAGATCCCTTAGTATATTATATCATATTTATATATTTATATAATTTACACACATCAAGTAATATGAAAAAAATTAGTTAAATTTAAAAACACATACCACAATGGAAAGCGCTCTTCCAACAATTTTTTCTTATGGACAGTATCTTACCCGAATTATTTTGTGTCTCTGTCAATAAACGATAAATGCTTTTCACACCATGTACTATAGTAAGTATCTTATAGTGAACCTCTTCGATGCACTAAATACAGGTTGTCTACAAATTAGTTGGGCAAAAAGAATGATTTATTGAATGGAATTGACAGGAGAAAAATTAAAGTACATATTGTTGTAAGATAGAAAAATAGTTCAAGTTTACCATTTCGATCAAAACTTCGTCGTACTTGCGCACCAGAATGAGTTTCATGAAACCAAAGACTTTTTCGCATTTTCAGCGCCGTTGTATGTCTCCATTATCGTAATGCCGAACAAGAATGATTACCGCTCGCTAAGAGATAGCGTCAGTTAGGACACCTAACGCTATCTATGAATAAACTTCGGCAATATTACTACTAGTCTGACTTTCAAGTAGTTAATTTCATTTAATATTTCGGAAGTTCTAAACTTACGAAATTACCCAACTAATTTGTAGACACCCTGTATAGTTTAGATGGGAAATGTAGAATTTATTTACAAACACCCTTAAGCAATTCATGATCTTACACAATAATGCTTACAAATTATTTTGTGTACCCCTGTATTTGATCTATATAATTTATACACACCACGTAGTATGCAAAAATTTAGTTAAACATAAAAACGCATGCAACATTTCTGAAAACCCACTTCCAGCACTTATTGCTCATAGACAGCACTGTAACGGAAATCTTTTATGTGTTCCTGTAAATGAACTATAACTGTTGCACGTCATATTCTACATTAATCACGTAGTGCGCTTCATTAGGATAGATAAATTTCATTAGGTTGAAATAATGTAACATCTTTAAAAGATGTTAGAAACAATTTTTCCTCCGAAACCATTATATAACGGAATTATTTTGTGTTACCTTGTAAAGAGATAAGTGCTTTACACTACATATTCTAGATAAAGTATGTTTTAGTGCACCTTCAAAATACATTTTAGTTTCATTATGTTTGAAATGGTGTAACATCATTAAAATACACCGCAAACGATCTTTTCCTATATGTCTTAATGTTACGGAATTCTTTAGCGTATCCCTATAAACAAACTATAAATGCTACATACCTCATTTTTAATACTGAACATGCTAATATCAAAGATAGTAACATACAACTTATACGGCAATCCGAGTATATTTAGGCGAGTTAGAGCACAGACAGACAAACAGAATACATATGCACTCTTTGCAAAACAGGAACTTTTGTTGTTGCCGTTACATGAAAAGTTCTAGGAATCCCAGTTTCCTAGAAAAATTTTAGTAACTTTACAGATTTTTTTTTTTTTACAGTGTGGAAATTGTTAAAAAACGAGAAATGTGGGTCGTTGGTTGATGTTTACTACGGCCAGACAAGGATTTTTAAATATTATCAGCGCAAGCGATATAGGCCGAGAAGGAGATTGCCCTCCTTGTGGATCTTTCTAAGAGAACCTAACTCGCATTTATGCAAAGTTCCTACACTGTAAAAAAAATCTCTGTAAAGTTACAAAAATTTTTCTAGGAAACTGGGATTCCTAGAGCTTTTCATGTAATGGCAACAACAAAAATTCATGTAGCAGATACACTTTTGCACTGTAAATCAAAAAATCTTGTAAGGTTACTAAGAATTTATTAGGAAATGGGATGCCTAGAACTTTTTATGTAACTGCAACCCAGCTTACAGATAAAATTTTAGTAAGATTACTGCAATTTTAGTAGATTCTTTTGTAAAGCTACAGATATCTGTAGCTTTACAAAAACTAGTTTTGTAGATTTACATCTTTTTTTGTACAGTGTTCAGATAAAATTTCAATAAGCATACAGATTTCTGTAACTTTATCTATAGCATTGCAGATTTTCTTTTTTTTTTTTTTTTTTTTTTTTTCAGTGTAGAAAGTTTCTTGAAGTGGTTTACAATCTTTTAAATACAAGTTTGAAAAGAAATAGAATTTTTATTGACGAGATGTAAGGAGAAATATACTATGTGACTCTGAAATCATAGGACGGCCATTGTTAGTAACATAAAGAAAACATGGGCTATGCCTTGTCTATTCCCGCTTTCTGTTTAAAATATTTTTAAAGAATTACAGGAAAACAAAACTCATTTCTTTCTGCCACAGTTGTGCTATGATATTTCAAATTAGTAATAATAGTGACTTTTGAAGATTTCTGCCCGTGGTTGGGTATAAATAACAAATTTGCTACCTTAAACAGAATTTCAGGGATATTAAAATCATGAAGCGTTGTTATGAAGGAGTACTTAATATTAAAAATTATTTCTATAGAAAAGAAGATTTTTAAATGAAAACATTTACCTTGAAACTATTAAAAAATATTGTTAACAGTTTTCTATTTCGTATCTTTGGTATCGGGCTTGGGCTCTGAAGACACAGATATTTCGGACAGTCTTCTTATACATGCCAATGACCAATTATTTTATCTTTTAACTTAAATTAAGATTTAACAAACAATGAGAAAATAAAGAGATATATATTTAGCCCGTTAATTCTCGCGCCCGTGATTTTCAATGGCAGTGTAGGCTACTTTTTTTTATCCAGAGTATTTGATTCCCACCAGTTTTTTTAAATAGTGTAATTGGCTTTATTCTAGCATAATTTTGTCTGCCATTAAATAAGGTGGATATTTCTACTTCAAAAGAGTGGTGGCAATCAAACAATATCAATTTAAAAAAAAGTAGCGTAAACTTACACATATCGGGTGCGAAGCTTAAGGGGTTAAAAATGTAATAAGTTATTTTCAAATAAATTAGGGGGCTCTGCCCCCTACGAGCTACGCTCGTCAACTCCCGTTCAGACACCACAGACTCTAACAGCACGCTAATTTGATCGGCTTTAAAAAGATTTCGGAAGATTGAATTATAATTTGAATCTGACAGTTATAATCTGACGTAATTTTCACAAAACTTTTCTTTCTCTTTTTAATATTCACGTAAAAATACCTTTGTTAGAAATGAAATATTATGATCATCTTAAAATATCAAATAAATGTCTCGCGCAGTTTTTAAATTTAAACTGTTTTGCAATATTATTTTTTGTTCATTTTACGTAGTAAGTATAATGTGACGTAAATGTGACGTAAATTCTCCTATTTAAGACTTCTAACGCATGTTAATGAATTTATTATTTTACAATATTCTTTCTCCTTTAAAATTCACGTATAAATATAGTTTTTATGACGTAATTTTCAATGAGTTCCTGTTTTTTGTATTATCTGTTTATAATAGTCACGTGTAAAATAAATTTTTAATTTGAAGCAAACATTATTGTTTGCGCTGTTTATGCAGCTGGCAACAGTTTAAATTAATACAATTTTCTAAAATCTCTCTATTCTAAAAAAAAGTAACTTACGCCGCCGCCGGTTTTGAACTTTTTGGGACCGGAGGTCTTTCTCCGTTGATATTAAGAAAAATATTGCATACAAAAATATGAAAATCGGCGGTATTATAGAGAAATGTTTGATAAACACGCTGATGCAGACAGTTTTCAAATCGAAGAATTATTTTAAGAGATATTTAATGCTAAAGTTGGACAAAGTCGTTCCATTAAAAAAGTTTTATAGGAGCAAAAACTATACATCGGAATTTAATCATTTTTAGATCATTTTATACGTTATAATTTCCCGGTGTGCAGAATGTATTTATTTTTTTTAATTTGATTCATTTTTTGAGGTTTTATTTCTATTTTAAATTCAAATTTTCAGCATTTCGAGAGATATTTTTTACTTATTTTAGAAAATTTTATTAATTTAAACTGTTGCCAACTGTATAAACAGCGCAAATAAAAATGTTTGCTTCAAATTAAAAATTTATTTACACGTGACTATTATAAACAGAAAAAAAACTTTCAAATCAGAATTAAATAATTACGTATAAAAAGCAGGAACTTATTGAAAATTACTTCATAAAAACTATATTTATACGTGAATTTTAACAGAGAAAGGATATTGTAAAATAATAAATTCATTAACATGCGTTAGAAGTCTTAAATAGGAGAAATTACGTCACCGTTTACGTCACATTACACTTATTACGTAAAATGAACAAAAAATAATAGTGCAAAACAGTTTAAATTTAAAAATTGCGCGAGACATTAATTTGATATTTCGAGATGAAATTTTCAACTATTTTTGTTGGAACAGCGCAAATAGTATTTCATTTCGTAAGCGTTGTTTACACTGAGCGAGTTTACTAGCTACAAGCCGGCGAATTCACTAGCTGCTCATCAATTCGCCCGTGTAAACGCGTTGGCTAGCGAACTACCTGGCAGCTCAGCGAGTGCGAAAAAAGTTGAAAGCTCGGCTACTTTTCTCGCTACTCGCTGGCGGGTTCCTACCTGGCTAGTAAACTAGCTGTGTGTAAACGGTGTTGCTAGGGAAATCGCTGCGAGTATTCGGTGGTTCGTAGTTCCGTGTATGTAAACAATGTCGACTGAAGTAGTTCGTGCTGGCGTGAATGAAACAAAATAGACGTTTTCGAACAAACTTAACAATTAGGATACCAATAATGAAAATATTTTTTAGAATTATTCACTGTTTGAAATAATTACCGTAATTATCACAAGGTGAATATTATAATTATTTTAGATAGTTTAAAATACTAATGGCGGGGAATTGCAGTTATCAAATTATTGAGACTGTTTGAGGGTTTAGAGGGCAATAATTGAAAAAAAAAATCTGAAAAAAATTTTTTGTATTAGTGCATAGATTCGTATATTTTCCACTAATTTTCACAGTTAAACTACCTGAAAATTTGTAGTTATTAGTATTACAAATATACCGGAATGATACTAAGGGTTGAATGTTTTAAATACTAAATAAAATAAGTTCAAAATAAAACTGCAGAACTATGATGGCGTTTGAGGCCACTCATCTGCAGATTTACTAGTTTAATTACTACCATAAATTTCAATAATATTACTATCATTTTTTGTGAGAGAGGAGTAAGTAAATGGTTAAGACAGAAAATAATAGATTTTTAACAACTTCAGTAACTTAATTGTTTTTTTACGAATTTAATATTTCCAAATAAGCTAAAAAAATGTCCAGGTCGGGAATCGAACAGAGGTCATTGGCTTACAGGGCCAATGCTCTACCGTTTACTGGGCCGACATATTTCGCTTATATAGAGAGCCCGATCAAGCTGAAGTTGGGCCCAGGGACTGTTAAAAAGTTGGGCCCTCCCTACCTCTCCATTCCCAGCGACAATTTCAAAAAAAAAAAAAAAAGTAGGTTTATTTGATGAGTTGACAAAGTTGTTTGGGTGAAAGTTTCAAGTTTACAAAAAAAAAAATTAACTTACAAGAATAATCAAGAAAATGAATTATCGTCCACTTTCTCAAATAAGCATTTGTATAATTCACAAACATCTATGATCCACAGTTTGTGTTGTAGAATAAATGAGGACGTCTTTTTCAAAACTCGCCTTATCCAAAATCATAAAAATTGTGCTTTCCCTAACAGTCTAGTAATCATTTTAAACTATAATTTTGACATTGTAAAATCCTCGTTTATATTGAAGCCAATAAACACAGTATGCAGTTTTTGGCATTTTCCCCAAATTTGATTTTCTGGATATGGCAAATTTTGAAAATTATGGGTACTCTCAAATTGAAAAGGACTTTTACAGAACAATTAAATATGGAAGTTTTTTATTACAGTGAAACTTTATTTTTACGTCAGGGACCAAAATATAAAATGCAAACAGTGGAAAAATTTTAATTGTGAGAAAATACACACAAATTTGTGGGCCCCTGTAATTGGTGGGCACAGGTCCGAAGCCCCGGAGGCCCGTGCGTTAATCAAGCCCTGCTTAGATATGCTCGCCGGTTATCGGCCCAATTAGCTTAAACGGTAGAGCATTGGCCTTGTAAGCCAAGGATCTGTGTTCGATTCTCGGCGTGGCATTTTTTCACCCAGTTGGAAATACTCAATTCGTACGATAACTTTACCAATCAGTTTGATTGTGTTAAAATAATAGTTTAATTGTTTTTATTTAAATGGGGAGGAATTGAGACCTATGAGCCTCTCTTTTCCATATACCCTTAAACAATATTCTCTGCTTCCTGATTTGTTTTATTGATTGACAGATAAAGTAAACAGGGCAGAGTTATAAAAAAAATGTGATTGAAATATTGAAAATTTTATTAACCACATGAAATTAATTAAAAGCAGCGCTATTTATAAAATTTTGGTATTATTACATTTCAATAAGTGCAATTAAAGAAATTAAATGTGATTAATTGGGTTTTCCGTTAAAAGATTTTATGCCCTATTAAACATAACTGAAATTGCATTTTTAACAGTGATTTCATGGGGTGTCCATTACCGAAAATAGACAAATTACACATTACAATAATGGACACGGGTCTTAAAACCTTAAAAATTAATGAAATTTTATAAATGAGCATTAGAATATAAAATTCAAATTTCATCTTTTAATTTTGTATTGCAGTAATCTGTGTGTTTTATGTTCCATAACGCATGGTACTCTTGGTATACATTTAAAAAATAAGCAATATCATTTGCGTTTCACTTCATTTTTCCACGAACACACACACACACACACACACACACAAAAAAAAAAAAAAAAAAAAAAAAAAAAAAAACAGACAGGAAAACTCAGCGCTTAATATAAAAGCAAACACTGTTTGAAAAAAAAAAAAAAAGAAAAAGAAACGCAGCAAATGACGCAATAGCGAGTTGGCTACTGAGCGAGCAAACTAGTTCGTGTGTAAACCACCACTATCTGGCTAGCTGACTCGCTCGCCTTCTTTTCTCGCCGGCTATAAAAGTGAGATTAAAAACGATACAATTAAAATGTCTTTCATTTATTTATTTATTTATTGAACAACAGACATACGACTTGTGTGCTTGACATGAGAGACCGCTTAAAATGTCTTATTTAAAAGAACTTTCTTTTCGCTTTGTTAAAAAATACAGGGAGACAAAGACTCTGTTTACTTAATTCATTTTATATTAGCTTATTTTGAAATGTTTAACTGGTTTTATTTAATCAAAGAGGAAAACAGCCGTAGTATCTTTTAACAGCAGCTGATTTTTCGTTAAAATTCCCCAATCAAAGAGAAATGAATAGAAACCCGTTTATAGGGAGATCGCCACTGTTTTTTAAATTATAATTCAATCTTTCAAAATCTTTTTAAAACTGATCAAATTAGCGTGCTTTTAGAAACTGCGGTGACTGAACGGGGGTTGGCGAGCATAGCTCGTAGGGGCCGAGCTCCCTAGTATGTAAGAAATATCTCTCGAAATGCTGAAAATTTGAATTTAAAATAGAAATAAAATCTCAAAAAATGAGTAAATTAAAAAACTAAATGCAGTCTGCACACCGGGAAATTCTGACGCATAAAATGATCTAAAAATGATTAAATTCTTATGTACAGTTTTTACTCCTATAAAACTTTTTAATGGAACGATTTTGTCCAATTTTAGCATTAAATATCTCTTAAAATAATTCTTCGATTTGAAAACTGTCTGCATCAGCGTGTTTATCAAACATTTCTCTATAATACTACCGATCTTCATATTTTTGTATGCAACAGTTTTTTAATATTAACGAAGAAAGGCCATGCTTAAGCATTCAAATTGGATGCCGATCCCGGGAATATTTACGCAGATTTTCATTGGTCCATTTCCAAATATATATAGAAGGATACGCACGGTGGAAACAACTCACAAAATGCTCATTCTAAGAACAACACTTTCACATCTATTTTATTATACAATGGACTTTCGATACTAGAAATCAATATAAAGGAAATTTTATATATTTCTGTGTTATTCTAGTTAATAATGTGAATTCGAATAGCTCATTAGATTTCATCTTTTTTGTGATGAAGTTTTTGTACTTTTTTCATCTTTTGGCAAGTACATAATATTAAAACTTTACTGTGTTATAATAATTTCTAGAAATATTTTTATAAACATTGTTAATGTCGTCCATTTCTTGGAAGAAAAAAAAAATACGCTCTAAATATATTCAATATAAGAGTTTTTTCGCAATGGTAAGTAAAATAAATGTGAAAAACGTAATTAATTTTAAAGCACAGGGCTTGAAATTAAATTTTTCATAAGAGGGGAGTCTCCCTACCAACATTTATAAATGGAGGGGAGTTGAGCTATTTGGGAGAGAGAAAAAAATATGAAACCTACTGTTATTTTACGTGCTTTTTAAAGATTTGCATTAATTATTTTGTCATGTCTGTATTAATACAGGCATGACAAAATACCATTGAAGCAATTTAAATCAACAACTCAGAATAATGATGCGAAATGTTTTTTTATTTAAAAAAGTAAGAAAGCAGGGGTGATTCTGAGTAAAAAAAAAAAGAAATTCTGAAAATGACAGCAAATTTTCTGAAAGGTTACAACAAAGGGGATGAAGGGGGGGGGGGGATCACTCACAGCACCAGCTATGTGTTTTTTTGTGCCCCTTTGACGAAATTTCCGTTTTTGCGATCTTTTCACGAAATTTGTCGTTATTTCGCAATCTTTTGACGAAATTTGCCGTTATTTCACGATCTTTTGATGAAATTTGCCGTTTTTCCGCGATCCTTTGACGAAATTAGTTTTTTGCGCAATTCTTTGACGAAATTCGCGGGTCTTTTTCTTGATCCCTGGACGAAATTCGCGATTCTTTGACGGAATGCGTGTTTTTTTCGCGATTCTTTGACGAAATGTGCTTTTTTTCGCGATAATTTGTCGAAATTCGTATTTTCCAGCAATCTATTGACGAATTGCGCATTTTTTACACGATACTTTGATGTGATTCGCTTTTTTTTCGCGAATCTTTGATGAAATTCGCGGTTTTTTCTCAGCGGCCGTTTGACTAAACACTAAATTCGTGTTTATTCTGCGATCCTTTGACAAAATTAGCTTTTTTCGGCGATCCTTTGACAAAATTAGCTTTTTTCGGCGATCCTTTGACGAAATTAGTTTTTTCCGCGATCCTTTGACGAAATTATCTTTTTTCGCGATCCTTTGACAAAATTATCTTTTTTCGCGTTTTTTTGCCGAAATTTATGATTTTTTTTGCTATCCTTTGATGCAATTTGCGTTTTTTTTGCGATCCTTTGATGAATTTCAAGTTTTTTTCCCCGCAATCTGACGAAATTCACGTTTTTCTGCGATTCTTTGACAAAATTTGTGTTTTATTCTGAATCCTTTGCGATGAAATTGGCGATTTTTTCCTCGAACGATTGACAAAAGTCATTTTTTTTCGGCGATCATTTGTCGAAATTCGCGTTATTTTTCTGTTGAACTGATGACCGATTTTTCACAATTTTCGGAACCTAATACCTTAAATTTTTGGAAAATCCGTAACAGAATCACCCCTGAATTCACCAATAGGTCGCGGACACATGTCAACTGATCTCGAGAAAAAAAATAATGAAATTCGTCTGTCGTTCGCATCGAAAATTCGTGAGTTTCAACAATCTTTCGCGGTTTAAAAGAAAAAAAAAACCGCAAAATGTGTCAATTAGTCGCGCGAAAATATCGGGAAATTTGCAAGGCGTTTGCGGGAGTTAATCGTAAATTCAAAATGCAAAATTTTCAGGAAAATGGTGAAATTTTTGGACGGGAGTCTCCCGCCCACGATATTATTTTGGGCGCGAATCCCGCCATCCCGCCCTGAAGCATTTAAACTGTTTAAAGATGTATAAAATCGAATAAAGAAAAAACATGAAAATTTAATAATATTATGCGTGCATATTTTTTTAATAAACTAAACTGAAAATTTTAAAATTTACAATTCAAGCAATTTTTCTCAGTATATTTATTACTTTTATTAAAAATATTTATCACAGATAGTTATTAATTATTATAGTTAAATTCAGTTAAAAATATAATTAGTTCATGTTACTTTATTTTATTCTATAAAAAGTCGTGTAAAATAAAAAGTACTCATCTTTTGTAATGTAAATTTATTCTAGTACTATCTTGAATATATCTTACTTCTCTGTTTTCGTTTTCACGAAGACATTGATGTATCATATGCATTTAAACTATATGCCTTTTGCCTATTATTATGAGCAAAATATAAATTCATAGATCTCTGCTGCAAAAAAATCAATGATTACATAACAAGACCTTTTTCATGTTATTCAACAAAGTAATATTGTTTTCGTTTGATGTATAGTGCTGTTTCATGAATACAAAATAGAAGGAAAAACAAAATAAGACAAATATTTAATAATCATATTTGAATTGCAAGTAAATAGAAAGAATGGTATATTCGAAACTGCTTAGTTGATGGTATCTAATAAATATCATAACATTATTTTATTATCGTTTCCAATATCATTTTCAAGTAAATTAACTTTAGCGGTATTACGAGGGAATGTCAATAAGTAGGTTACAAACCGATAGGAGAGAGACCGGAATTAGTAGTATATTGTTTCCAAAATGTTGCCAATGGGTGACAACCCTCTTCAATTGTAAGATGTTAATTTCGAATTTCTGAGCGAACAGTTGTACAACATGATGTACAACAGCTGCATTTTAAAATGGCGACTGAACTCGGGGAATGTACATTAGAAGAGCAGCGAAGTATTGTGCATTTCTTGAGGACAAAAGGACTTACGGCAAAGGATATTTACAAGGAAAGGCTTCTTGTCTACTAAGAAAATTGTTTGTCCCGTCAAGCGGTCTATAATCGGATCAAGAAATTTTCTGAGGTGCGTTCTAAAGTTCTTGACGAAGAATGAAACAGTGCGGAAGGTTGAGAAAATGGTTAGAGCTGACAGGGGAAAAATAATAGAAGTTGCATATTGTCGTCAAGTGTTTCGCGACTGCTGCAGATGTTTATTGTGAGGTATATAGGTGTGGTGTGTGCAGATGGCAGTCGAAAGACTTTTATGCAGAACCGTAGAAAAACGGACTACAATACGGAAATTGTACTGGCAGTTGTACCGCCAGTACTATTTCCGTATTTTAAAGAAACATTTCCCTCGTAAGTTCCAGGAAAACGGATTTTTTTCTGTAATTTATGGGGGGAAATTTCCATTAAAATACGGAAATAGTACTGGCGTCTCGATTGCTAGTACAATTTCCGTATTTTAGTCCTTTTTTTTTTACAGTGAGCAACTAGTAGAAAGCTCGCAAAGATATGGGACAAATGTATCAATGTAAATGACGATTATATAGATAAAAATGCTTTTCAAGTATGTATCTTGGTGATCTCTTTTTTTATTGGCTTTTGTAACCTGCCTACTAAATTTTTCGCTTGTATTTAAAATTTTCTACACATTTTCTTAATAGAGTGAAATCTTGATAAATAGACATCTCATTGGAATACAGAACCTGGTAAATAAAGTGCATACTGATTTAATGAAAATACACTTCCTCAACCATTTACACAAAAAATTTTATGTTAACTACGACTTTTTTTATTGTACACCTTTACTCACTTGCGCTGGATAAACGTACAACGCAGGTCTTGCTGTTTTTGTAAACTAGTTGTATAGCTGAATAGTCTATTTTTTAATAATAACCTTTCTCTTATTTCATGATAGAAATTCTGAAATAAGACGAAGATTATAAAGAACGAAAAATCATGCGCACAGCATAGATTATGAAACTCTTTCCAACACATTCAGAATACTATAACAAATCTTCACAGTTTACTAAGGTGAAATATGACGTTAAATGAACAATTTGCAAAGCGCATAATGCATTTGAAAATCCGATTCCTACTAGCACCATGAATAGCCGTTAAAATATACGATTTTTCAGCCCTGTATATGATATACAGACATGTACGCATACTACGTATTATGCTAAAAGTTAGTTCGCTTAAAAGCACAGTTCAAAATTTCCACTCATCAATTTCTGCCAATAAACGGATGTTGATGAGAATTTTTGTGCTACCCTGTATATGATATATAGAATTTACACACACCAAGTAATAGTTAAAGAATAGTTAAATTTAAAAACGCATACCACAACTGAAAACGCACCTCCTGCAATTATTGTTCATAGGCTTCAATAGTTCAATTATTGCTCATTTTCTTCTATAGCCAAATTTTTGGTGTGTCCCTGTAAATAAACGATAAGTTCTATGCACACCACTGTGGCGTATCTAAACCTAACATTTCGGAGGGGGCTGAGCTATAGTAGAAGTTTCTAAGCGAGAATCACAAGACGCGGGAAAAATTCGTCTTTTATCAGGTTTTTATCCTAGCAGGTAACGTATCTATTATACAATTAAAACTGCTAAGATGGAATCACATGGGGCTGATATTTTCTTTTCAGACAGTTTTTCGTCTTTAAAAGTATAATTCAATGGTTATAACTTATACCGCATTTTTAAAAACGGAGTATTCAAAATTAACGACTAAAAGATATCTCAATAAATAGCAAATAAAACCGAAGTAAACAGCAAATTTAAAATTATTTAAAAGCGTTCTCTCTCTACACCCTTCCCTCCTCCCAATCTCTTTCAGCTCATTCTAGGACACGTTTTGGAGCATACATGCATGATATTTGCAATATTTAAGTATTGAATTAAGCCCAGTAGCGTAGTGGTCAGCACGCCTGTCTGCCACGCTACAGGTCGCGAGCTCTGCTCCCGGCTGGGCAAGGTTCACTCAACCTTTCATCCCTTCGGGGTCGATAAAATGAGTACCCAGCTTGCTTGGGGAACTAAACACCGAGGGTCTCGCGTTGGCTTGACCACCTGGCCGGGGCACATGCTGCATAGCATCTCGGTATCCAGGGTCAAGTAAACAGAGTTGGATACTGTAGGCCCTGATCCTTCATGGATTGTACAGCCACAGGTTTAGTGTTTTTTTTTTAAGTATTGAATAGCGTTTATCATTTTCTCATAAATGGGATACATTTGGAATAGCAGCTCCCTGATGGTGACTTTTCCAACGCTGCCACGGCCTGAAAATTGGCTTAAACTATCAAATGTGACAGTATTTTCTGAATTCTTTTTAATGATAAAGTGTGGTTGATAGGAAGCTTTTTGTGTATTCAAGATCCAGAATCATTCAATCAGATTTATGATGTATTTTAAATGTAAATAAAGCTTATTTCTAATCAAAATGTTACACAACCAAAGAACAACCCTTTCTATCAATATTTTATGATGCTATAGAAATAACACATCACAGTGCTACAACGAGCTTAATAACAAGTAAATAACATGAAAGGCATTTATTATTTTAGCATTTACATTAAACTTTTAAAAAAGGTTCAAGGCTTTGCAGTGCATACTGAGATGTCTCAATCTATGCATTGTCTTAAATCATAGATTTTCAACTGTTACATAGCTAATGTAAGTCTTTTATTAATGTTTTTAAAACTACACTGTAAAAAATAGTGGGAACGTTTACTATTCTAACAGGAACATTTCTGATAGTATCGGATATGTGAGAGCCATTTCTATTTTCCGAAACAACCGGGAATGTTCCTGGGTGTTTCTGTTTACTTTTAGTGAAACAGTGAAAGCGCCTGTACGCATGCGCTCCATCACTATTTCTCCTTACGCTGCAACCAGAAGCAATCGCCTAAAGTGAAAGTCAACTCGTTCGTGTGTATGAGAAATGAGAAGGCGGCGTAGGTAACTTTACGCTTTACCACGTGTATTTGAATTCGCTTTTATTTTGAAAAAAAAAACCAATATTATAACATTTTTGTTATATTTTGTGGGTATTTTTTATTGCGTTTTAAAATTATGCAAGAAATGTACCTTGGATATTATCGACTTTTTCATAGCTTTGGAAATTTAGTATTATTGAACACGGAACGATCGTAATTCTGGGTAAGTGTTTTTTCTTTTTTTCAATCATCTACAGTATTACTTTTACTTACTATTATTTATTATTACTTACTTCTTTGTTGGTTTTCTTTGTTGCAATGCACGAAAAGAAATTAATAACCTGTTTATTTTTTAATATATTAGACTTTGTTTAGTCTGTTTTTTTATTATAATATATATACATGTGTGCATGAAAATAAAATAATGTAGTTAAACTTGATGTTCATACTGATTGCGGTGTCGTATTCTCCTTTTCACAACGTGTTCTTAACAAATTATGAAATGCGTTATAACTTAAAAGAAAATTTATGTATTATATTTTAATCAAACAAGCTGAAGGTTCATTGTCATTTTACTTCTTTATTATTGATTGCTTTTATGTAAAAAAGTCCTTCCGGCCAGTGCCGGGAGGAAGAGGTAGTGTTGGATTCCAATGTAAATAAATCTCTTAACTAAATGAATCCCTAAAAGTTAAGTATTAAAATATCTATAAGCTATTAAAACTGCCCTCAATAACATTTCTTATTGTTAAAGCGAATATATTTCTAACTTAAATTCAATGACAGAAGAGCCGTATATATTTCACATTACTTTATTTTCATAAACTTTTCTCTAGAACAAAACAAAACCAACTGTTGCCAGATATTGAAACAATGCAATTACAACCGGTTAAATAATTATGCAGGTGACTGAAACATGGATGAAAGATAAAGTTAGTCATTACGTAACATACTCCCACCTTGAGTTGTGGGGAATGCACAACTCAACAATTTAAAATTACAAGTTAAATCTTTTCGGTACCTTAACTGTGTCAAAGAAATGTTGCTTTGCTGCTTCTTTCATACAAATCACGTGAAACAGGAGACACGCCAGATCTTTGTGAATATGGATCTCTCAAAGATGATGAATAGGGATCCGCATGTTTATCTCTCATGGGCGCAATAGATGGACTACGACGATCATAAGGTGAAGGGTATGGTCTCATGTGAGGCGACATTGAACTGTAGCCACGGTCATAAAAATCTCGACTTCCAAAAGGTGGACTGTCATATCTTCGACCGTAGCCATTAGCATACCCATCACCACCACGGGGTCCACCATAACCACCACGACCCGTGCTTGAACCTCCTGTAGCTCCTCCTTCTGATACTGGCTCATGATGAAGCTTGCTTTTTGAAGGTTCAACACTTAAAAAAGATCCTCTGAAGTAATAATTATTCAGAGCTTTTAAGGCATCCTGGGCTTCTTCAGGTTTGATTAACCTTTCAGGAACTCTTGGACATACTAGAGTTTCATGTTTTTTTCTGCATACAATGCATTTTACTTTTGCTCTGCAATTTCGGGCTAGATGGTTTAATTTTAAACATAGGAAACAAGTTCCCTTCTTTTGCATTATGTCTTTCTTAACATCATACGACATTGACATTGCCTTGAAACATTTTTCCGATGCATGGCGTTTGTCACAAAAAATACACAGTTTTTGTTTAAAATTATTCTTATTTCTGGTATATTTTCTCATATCAATGTTTAATAAATCTGATACAGCAGATATTTGAGATTCTTCGATTTCATGATTATTGCGTGCAGCTTGCGTGTACCAAAAATCTTTGTCAATACTCTTACTTGCCAAAGAAATTCTTTCTTCTGCTTCAACTTCGTCTTGCAGAAATTCTAATAAATTATCTAGATCAGTTTTTGAGCCAATTAAAACACCATTATTTAAATCTGTATCATGATTTTTATCTAGTTCAGATTCCACATCATTACATCTATTTGAAGATCTTCTGTGAGTTGTTCTATACCTTTCCCATGCTCTAAGAATATCATCTGGAAGAGACGATTCAACAAGCGGATATAACATCGCAGCATATTTGTCCCTAATAACTCCAAGACTTTCTAATGATCGCAATTTCGATTCTAATGAATCATATAATCGTCGCAAAGAATTATGTTTTCCTGGATTTTGCTTCTGCAGTACAAGGCCTAACAAATCTCTAACATAGTATTCTATCAAAAGTTCTTTTCGTCCAAAACGAGATTTAAGTTGACTTACAGCTTTGGCATAACTATTACCACCAGGCGGAAAACTTCTAATCAATTCTTCTGCCACACTGCCTTTTTCCATGGCTTGTGATAAATACGCAAATTTGTCATGAAAATCTAGGCTAGTATCTTGATCAATTTTTTGAAATTGACCCCAGAATTGCAACCAATTTCTAATTTCACCATTAAAAGTAGGTAATTGTATCTTCGGATAATGAAGCAATACATCCTTATTAATTACCGAAATATCAGATTTCAAATCTTCATTTTTTACAACCAAAAGTTCGTTTAATTTCTGTTGTAATACACGCCAGCGATCGATGTAAACCTCAGATTCATCGATATCTTTGTCTATTGTTTCTTCGTCAGCTTGGTCGCTATACAATATTTCTCTAATTTTATATTCTACATCGGTCATAAATTTCGCTTTCTCTTCTATCATTGTCAATTTCAGAATTTTTTCAGCAGCCGATAAATTACTTTCACTTGCATCAAATTCGTTACACGCTTTAGTGAAAATTCTACGATGTTGTCGTCTAGCTGCTTTCAACGCATCCATAGTATTCAACATCAACAATATTTTTTTTTTTATTCAACAATAATAATAATTCTCACTTGAGCAGTTCAAATAAAATTCTACTTACAGATTCCAGTCTTGTCAGCGGACGCCATATGTTGGATTCCAATGTAAATAAATCTCTTAACTAAATGAATCCCTAAAAGTTAAGTATTAAAATATCTATAAGCTATTAAAACTGCCCTCAATAACATTTCTTATTGTTAAAGCGAATATATTTCTAACTTAAATTCAATGACAGAAGAGCCGTATATATTTCACATTACTTTATTTTCATAAACTTTTCTCTAGAACAAAACAAAACCAACTGTTGCCAGATATTGAAGCAATGCAATTACAACCGGTTAAATAATTATGCAGGTGACTGAAACATGGATGAAAGATAAAGTTAGTCATTACGTAACAGGTAGCTTTCATATTTTTTATTTTAAAAAAGCCAACTTATATCATTCAAACACACGAAGCTCAATTTAGTGGAAACCGAATATAGGAGATTCAATACTAATTTTCATCAATATAATGAATGAGAATTTCGCGAAATTAGTCAGCTTTATCCAAGCTGCTTTTCTTTAAAGTAACTTATATTTGGCTGCCAAATTCGGCGATTTCTCAAAGTGTCTGCCATTTTAAGACAACATGGTGGATGAGGCTAACCAGTGAACTTGGTCGGGAACTTAGTAATTGCTGTGCACATGCTCACTCATATCGGAATCGTTTGATATATACGAGTGCTGTCGCATGCAAAAAATCAGATTTTTCAAAATGTCACCCACAATGGAAATTGAAACTGCTATATCTGAGCCATTTTTAAGATAAATACAAACAAAAAATGCTCTTGAATCCTTATATCAAGGTCAAATACTTAAGAAAGAAACCTTTTTCAATTTATAATTATTTGCACCTCACTTTAAATATATATATATTTTTTAATTTAATGGCCGCCATTTTGAAACAAGATGGCTGATGAATCTGGCCAGCGAACTTGGTCGAGGTATTGATGTATACTATCCACATGCCTTCTTACATCGAAATAGGCGAATACGTGTGTTATCGCGTGACAAATACAAGATCGTTTCAAAATGTTTAGCCATGCTAGAAATTCAAAGTGCTAGAATTCAACAATTTTTGAAGATATAAACAAAAGAACCAATTTTCAGAAACAAAAACTGCTCCGGAATCTTTGTATCAAGGCCAAACACATAAAAAAAATCTTTTTCATTTTCCAATTTTTTAATACCTTATTTTAAATTTTAAATTTAATTTTTTTTAAATGGCAACCCTTTTGAAACAAGATGGCGAATGAAGCTGGCCACCGAACTCGGTCGAGACATTGGTATGTACTATGTACAGACCAAGTTACATCCAAATCGGTTCATAAATACGCCTATTATCGCGTGACAAAAATCAGGTCGTTTAAAAATGTCAGCCACAATAGAAATTCAAAATGCTATTACTCAGCCATTTTTTTTAGATATAGACAAAACAAAAACTGTTCCGGAATCTTTGTATTAAGGTCAAACACATACGAAAAAAATCTTTTTCATTTTCCAATTTTTTAGTATCTCATTTTAATTTTTTTTAATTTTTTAAATTATTTTAAATGGCCGTCATTTTGAAACGTGATGGCGGATGAAGTTGGCCAACGAACTCGGTCGAGATATTTGTATGTACTATGTACACACCAAGGTACATCCAAATCTGTTCATAAATACGCCTGTTATTACGTGACAAAAATCAGGACGTTTCAAAACACGCTAGAAATTCAAAATGCTATAACTCAGCCATTTATTAAGATATAGACGAAACAAAAACTGCTCCGAAATCTTTGTATAAAGGTCAAATACATAAGTAAAAAATATTTTTCCATTTCCAATTTTTTAGTACTACATTTCAAATTTTAAATTTTTTTAAACATTTTAAATGGCCGCCATTTTGAAACAAAATGGCGGATGAAGCTGGCCAACGAACTCGGTCGAGACATTGGTATGTACTATGTACACACCAAATTACATTGAAATCGGTTCATAAATACGCCTTTTATCGCCTGAGAAAATTCAGGACGTTTCAAAATTTCTGCCACGCTAGAAATTCAAAATGCTATAACTCAGCCATTTTTTAAGATATAGACGAAACAAAAACTGCTCCGGAATCTGTGTATAAAGGTCAAATACATAAGAAAAAAATATCTTTCCATTTTTTATTTTTTGGTACCACATTTCAAATTTTAAATTTTTTTAAAAATTTTAAATGGCCGCCATTTTGAAACAAAACGGCGGATGAAGCTGGCCAACGAACTCGGTCGAGGCATTGGTATGTACTATGTACACACCGAATTACATCGAAATCGGTTCATAATTACGAGAGTTACAGTATGACATAGGTCATATATATATATGTATATATATATATATATATATATATATATATATATATAAATTTTGAACGGAGGGTGGTTTCGGGGTCTGGGGGTCATGATCGATGAAAATATACCAAAATTTTTTGAAATCGCTTTCCTCCGAACGGCTGCAATAGGTAGCTTTTTTGTAATGAAAGGTACCTAAAATACAGTATTGTGAGTAAAAATAAACAGTAAATTATTCTTACAGATATAGGATTTATTTTTATAAATCATTATAGTAAATAAAATTGATTCATTTGTTTTGCTGTTTCCTAAAATGCTTTCAAAAATTCATATTTTATATTCACCTTTTTTCTCCTCAAATTTTGATAGAAAAATAAAAAGAATCGTTTTAAGATCATTAACTTGTTTAGTACTCAGGCTCAGATATGTAAATCCCCCCAACCCCCCCCCCCCCCCCCCCCAAACACACACTTTTTTTTTTTTTTTTTTAATGCTTCGAAAAAATTAACCATTGCATTTTTTGCGATTTGAATTTTACTTGTTCATCTAAATGTTCGTGCTTGAAAAGAAAAATGTTTTCTTCTGATTTTGCAAGACTGAATTGTGAAAAAAAAAAAAAATAAAATAAAATAAAATAAACTATTCTTGTTATTTAACTTATGCACTTTACAGTAAACAAAATTGAAAATTTCAAGATTATTAACCATCAGCTTATTTTATGAAAATATAGTACACAAAATTTCTTACTTTAGGTTATAAGGCATTTTAATTTATTAATATTATTCTGTGAAAAGCATAATACGATATTGAATCAACAATAACATAAATTGCAATCATATCTTATTTACATGCACTAATAACAATAAAATGTTGTGTTTTAAAATGTCTGTGCAACAAAGAAACGCTAATAAAGAGCTAAAATAATAAGTAAAAATAATGCTATAAATGATTAAATAAATAAATAAAACGCCTTTCGAAAGAATTTATCATTCCATTTTCAATAATAATACAGTTCAGTAACTTTAATGTTACTTGTTAATCCGCATGGTCAAAAAAATATCACTGCAAGATGTTAAAACGGAATAAATTTTATCTAAATTACCAAAAAGGTATAATAATATTGTTTTTTTTGTTTTTTTTTTTCAGAATAAATCCAAGCAGATATATATATATAAAAAAAAAAAAAAAAAAAAAAAAAAAAAAAAAAAAAATTCAGAAAAAAATTATAAATCCAAGCAGATATATATATATATATATAAACTCAGAAAAAGATCATTCAGAAATGAACTTCCATATAAGACTCTTTCATAAAAATTCATTTAATAAAACTGGCTTCTTCACAAAATCCATTTTATTAAACTAAGCCCATTTCACAAAATAATCTTCAATAATTGAATGTTTAAATACTAGTGCTAAGTTCAACTTGAGTAAATAATTAAAATTCATATAGAAAAGCTCAAATACATGTACTAAAACTACTTGCAGGTGCATTGCACATAATGTAAAATTATTTAAAATATATTAGAAATATCTTAAAAATACATTAAAAATTTTAATGCATTTTTGAGATATTTCTATTGTATTTTAAATGATTTTATATTATATGTATGCACCTACAAGTAATTTTAGTACAGTTATTTGTGCTTTTTTATGCAAATTTTGAAATAATCCTCGTCTTCAGAAAGGTTCCATATATATTCAGAAACCTTTCCGATTCGTAATAAAAGGTTTCCTATACATTCATAAACATTTCTTAGTCTCCAGAAAGATTTCATATGTATTCAGAAACCTTTCCGATCCGTAATGAAAGGTTTCCGATATATTCAGAAACCTTTCATTGCGAATCAGAAATGTTCCGTATTATAACCGAAGCAGTTTTCTGCTCGAATCTGAAACCTTTCCGTTAGTATCGTGCAGCACAGGTCTCCGTTACTTTCGGAAACGGTTCTGAAAATTTTTTACAGTGTACTTAAAATTAATAATGCACTTTTAATTACCATATATCACGTTTTGCATAATGAAACACTTGTAAAGAGAGCCTGTGTATAACGGAAACCTGGCTGAAATGGCTATTTCGTGTTTTTTGGGAAATAACACACTTTCCAAGATGAAAACCTGCCTGAAACGTAATATTTTTCTGCTTACTTTTGGTTTTCCTCTTAGCAGGTTTCATTACATTTTACTAAATTTTCGTAATTAAACGAAAATTTTTCTGCAAATCCGCAAATCTATATTCTATAGTAAGAACCTAGTAGTGAACCTCAATCATTTTTATCAATTTCAATGTGTTTAAAATGCTGTATTATCATTAAAATACACGACAAAGGATTTTTACCCATAGACCGTAATGTAGGGATGCACAACCTGTGGCCCGCGGGCCAAAAGCGGCCCGCGATGGCTTATCGTGTGGTCCGCGAAGTACGTCAAATTATAACTCGAAAGAAATTGCGATTTTTGTCCATAGGTCGCAAGAAAAAAAATCGTGAATTTCGTCAATTTGCCGCTGATGAAATTCAAAATTTCGTCAGTCAGTTGAGAATCGCGAATATTGTTGATCGGGCGTGGAAAAATCTCGAATTTCGTTGATCGGACAAGGAAAAATCTCGAATTTTATCGATGAGACGCGGAAAAAATAGCAAATTTTGTCGTTCGAGCATGGAAAAATCGCGATTTTTGTCGATCGGGCTCGCGAATTTCGTTGGTCGGGTACAGAAAAATCGCGAATTTTGTCGATTAAGCGCAGAAGAATCGTTTATTTCATTGAGCGGGCACGAAAAAATCGTCAATTTTGTTGATCATGCGAGGAAAAATTGTAAATTTTGTTGATCGGTTGAGGAAAAATCGCAAGTTTCGTCAGTCGCGAGAAAAAATCGCTAAATTCGTCAATTTGCCGCGAAAAAAATTGAAAATTTTCTGAGTCATATTATAATTTTATCAGTCAGTTAAGAATCGTGAATTTCGTCGATGGAGTCGGATAAATCGCGAATTTTTTCGATTAGGAGAGGAAAGTCTGAAGTTTCGTTCATAGGCTTAAAAAAAATCGCGTGTTTCGCCTGCTCATCGCAAATTTCGTCAATTTGCCACGAAAAAATTGTAAATTTCATCGGAGGCAGATAAGAATTGCGTATTTCGTCGATCGTGCGCGGAAAATTCACAAATTTCGCCGATCAGGCCAGAAAAAATCGAAAAGTTTCGTCAATTGGGCAGGGGAAAATTGCGAGTGTTATTGATCGGGCTCAGAAAAATAGCGAATTTCGTTGGTTGGGCACTAACAAATTGCGAATTTTGTCGATCAGGTGCGAAAAAATCGTAAATTTCGTTGATCAGACACAGAGAAATCGCAAATTTTGCTTATAAGACACGAAAAATGATGATGATGCTCAGAAAAATTGAAAATTTAGTTGATTTGCTGTGGAAAAATCGCGAATTCCGTCAGTTTATTGCTAGAAAAAAAATCGCGAATTTCTTCAGTCAATTAATAATTGTGAATTTCGTTGATTGCGTGCGGAAAAATCGCAAATTTCGCAGATCAGAAACGGAAAAACAGCAAAGCTCGTCGATCGGGCACGGAAAAATCACAAATGTTGTCGATTGGGCTCCGAAAATTAGCGATTTTCGTTACTCGGGCACGAGTAAAAATCGCGAATTTTGTCGATCAGGCGCGGGAAAATTGAAAATTTCGTCAGAGCCGGTTAAAAATCGCGAATTTGCTTGATTGGGCGCAGAAAAAGTGCGAATTTTGTCGATCAAAGAGCGGAAAAATCACAAATTTTGACGATCGTGCACGGAAAAAATCGCGAATTTCAGCGATCGGGCTCCAATAATTCGCGAGTTTTGTCGATCGGGCTCCGAAAATTTCCAAATTTCGTTGGTCAGGCGCAGGAAAATCGCGACTTTTGGAGATCAGACGAGGAAAAATCATGAATTTCGTTGATCAGGGGAGAAAAAATCTCAAATTTCGTTGATACGCTCCTTCTCCCCTTCGTTCATAAAGTTCACAATTATTTTCGGCACTAGTTTGCATTATTTCGGCATATGTTGACTTGGGGGGGGGGATCTAGAGGGGTAACCCCGCCCCCGAAACCATATTTTTTATATGATTATAGGCCACAGGTCACCTCTCTGAAATAATATTCTCTCCGTTTTACTATTGTGGACCTCGACAACCCAAACATTTTTGCAATTGGCTCTTCTCTTAAAAAGGTTGTGCACCCCTACCGTAATGTAACGGGATTCTTTTGAGTAGCCCTGAACCGAAAATGCTACGCACTTCGTTTTCAATACCAAAAATGCCATAGTAAACCCAAATAAAATATATCCATTTCAGGGCAATCGGACTATATTTACACGAGTTAGAGTACGGACAGACTGACAGACAAACCGAATTCATAAACACTTTTCAACTATGTTGGAAAGTGTTAAAAAGTGGAAACGGCACCTATACAACTGGTTCCAAGATACATTTAGACGTGAGTAACTCACCTTTCCGGTGCAAGTGGTTAAAGTATTAAGGGGTTTTGATTTGCAATTATTAATTTTTTGAGTTTTTCAAAATCATATGTGTTTATAGCCACAAGAAACTTCTGGATCTAATATCAGATTTAATTCTTTTTCTTATGTTAAAGGCCTTTTTTCTTTGCTAGTAAACGTTTCTTATTTAAAAGTACTAGTTTTGCTAGGTAAAAATGTTTTATCGTAGTCGAACACCATTTACATTTTCCCATTGATCAGAGAACGTAATAAGAATAATAATAAAGTTAATTTCTAAACTAGTGCAAATTGTAGTCGATTTCAAGAAGATTGCTGCTAAAACGTTTCAAATTTTCAAATTTCTTTTTTGCGTAAAGTTAAATTTATTCTAACTGTTTAGTTAATAAATGACTAGTGTGTTATAATATCTGAAATTTTTCAAGTACTTCGAAATTCCTTGATCGTTTTATTTTAAACCAGTTTTTGCTTTCAATGATTGGTGTCTCATTCAACAGAGAAAATATCTGAAAAGAAACTTAAAGGGGCATTCTCTTGGATTATAAATCTAAGTAATAAAATCAAAAGTTCCTAAGATATTTATCCCAGTTTCGACAATAAAGTTACACTAATTTTGACCGAGCTAAGCTCGGTCAAAATTAGCCTTGTGTTTAATTCGATATTTTATTCTCACTGATTCATTCTTGCTGTTTAAATACAATTTGCTTGATCCTGATCCATAGGGACACACTAACCGAAATTTTTTGAACATGCGACCTAACCAATGCTCTTTTCGAACCCGAACACGATAAAATACAAAATTTAATCAAAAGCGTTAAAGTCATTTTATAGATAAAATTAGCTTGACACACGGTAGCCCAAAAAAGACCTACTAATCTAAATTTATCGAACATGTGACCCATCCCAATGCTCTTCTCGTGCCCGGGAACAGTATAATACAAAATTTTGTCGAAATCGTTTGAACCTTTTTTAGATACAATTAGCTTGACCGACAGTGACCCAAAAATAACCCAATAATCGAATTTTCTCAAACATGTGACTTAGCCCAATGTCTTCTCATGCTCATAAACGATATAGTAATATAAAATTTTGCTACAATGTTTTGAGCCGTTTTTAGATGCAATTAGCTTGGCCCACGGTGACCCAAAAATGACCCACTAATCAATTTTTCTTGAACATGCGACCTAGCCCTAGCTCTCATGCCCGAAAACGGTAGAATACAACATTTCGTCAAAATCGTTAGAGCCGTTTTCTAGATAAACTTTGCATGCCCCACAGTGACCCAAAAATGGCCCACTAATCGAATTTCCTCTAACATGTGACTTAGCCCATCGGTCTTCACGTAATCCAAAGCAGTAGATTACAAAATTTAGTCAAAATCGTTAGAGCCGTTTTTTAGATAAAATAGCTTGACCGGAAGTGACCCCAAACCGATCCACTAACCGAAATATCTCGAACATGTGACATAGCCTAATAGTTTTCTCGTGCCCAAAAACGGTTGGATATAAAATTTAGTCAAAATCGATTGAGCCGTTTTTTAGTTATAATTAGGTTGACTTTGACCCAAAATGACCCACTAATTAAATTTTCTCGAACACATAGCATAGCCCAATGGTTTCTTGTGCCCGAAATTGGTAAAATACAAAATTTAGTCAAAATCGTTAGAGCCGTTTTTAAGATAAAATTTACATACGCACACAATTTTTGCTCGTATTATAGTATAAGATTGAGCAATCAAAATTAAAACATACTCTAAGTTTTAAGTATCATTCAAAACCTGAAACAGAAAAATTTCCCACGTTTAATAAGTTTTCTTTTAAGAATGTAAATGGAAGTTTTAAAAAGTTTCTTAGTAATTCAAATGTTTGTTTTTTAAGTGTACAGGTTGTCGATATGATAAAAGTAAGTGTTCGTGTCCATTGAAGAATAAAATATCATAATCTGTCTTACATTTCTAAAAGTAGTAATCATGAAACTCAGTTTTAAAAACTTTTTTTTTTCACAAAAATATTAATGATTTTATTTTAGAAGAAAAAATCAATTGAAAATATTTTTAAAAACTTTCAGTAATAAAATTTCATGAAATTATTTTATCGCCATAAACATTAAAGGTTTCAAAAACAATGTTATTTCACAGTTTTTAAAGATGAAATAAAATTTGCGATTGTGGCTAGTTTTAAAAATACTTTTTCGTCATTCAAACTCTAACTGCTTGTAAAAAAACTAAAGAATAAAAGCTTCATTGTTTGGATGTCCAAATAAGTTAAACTGCAACAGTTATAAGATTTTCCAGAGTTTTAAATTTTGCATGGAATGGTCATTTGAAATTGAAAATTCTGCTTAACCCTTTCAGGGGCGGTGGGATATATTATATCCCACCTACGATTAATGTAGATTTGCACCAGCAAAATTTTATTAAATTTCACTTTTCTAACTTTGGTGGAAAAAAGTTGTAGAATTGCTTTTCCTTATTTTGCAATAATTTTTTTGAAAGATTCCGGTACGAATTCGACATTACAGTAACATATTTAATAGCCTCTCAAAGGATTAAATTTTTAAGGTAAATTAGCAACATTTAAGATCTATTGGTTAAAATGCAAACTGAAATTTTAAAAAAATACCGCATTGTTTATAAAAAGTGTATATATCTATAATCTATAGTAGTGGTTCTTATCATTTTAGACTCGCGGATTCCTTTTTAGAATGCATTTCTAAGACGGAGCCTGTTATGCATACCGTATCCTACGTTTTTACAAATTAATGCTTTTTAAATATATTCCAACGTAACAGAAGATGAGGAGTAGGCAGTAATCTAAAGCTAAACAATTGTGAATTGTGCCTTCAATGCAATTACATTTTGAAACAATATGAAAATAATACTCCATTTACTCTTAATAATTACCAATACACATGTTATTTTTAAAACTTTGCTATGAGTAAAAATTCTCCAAAATTCAATAAATCAAAACATTTGCCTTGCAATAGATTTTCCACTGGTTAGTGTTACGAACAACAGTGTATAAACGTATATCGTACAATGTGAAACTTGTGGTTACATAGTTTTCGCAGTTTTCTAATATCCGATTCAATTTCTGATAATTTCATGGGGGAGGGGGTCTGATTCTTCACTTTAAAAGGAGTTTGTATTTCATTTTGGTGACTGTGTAAGCAGAGAATCTCGCTTCACAGAGGTATATCGTTGAGAAGACAACAAAAATAATTTTGATTTTTCAGACAAAATTTTGAACTCATCTGTCAAATGTCCCGCAAACTATGGCAAAGTTTGTTTTTGAAACGCAGTTTTTAGCCCAATCTGAAATGTGAAATAAATAAAGGTCTCCTATTGCACTAATTTTAAAGTGGTTAGTTTTTTTGTATGCTGTACACATTCAGTACTCACTTAAAAACATCCAGTGCCTTTACTTGAGATTTTGGAAAATAGTAAATCAATGAGTCTTTTAAAGTTTCGCTATGCCCTGGATATTTTTTACTGTGTTTTTTTTTTCTTGAAGCTGTCAATCGATTAGTTCATTTGAAGTACGAATTTAATACAGCTTATGCGAGTGATAAATATTTATTTTATCTCTTATTCGTCGAACAGTGGTATTATTTAAAATGAATTGTTAAGAGTTTAGTAACCGATTTTTTCATCATGCAAACCCCTGATGATACCGTTGTAGAAGGTTTAATAAGAGTCTTTTTAATTTTGTGCTCAAACCAACTCGAGCTACTCGGTAAGTTACCATGCAGGAATTTTCCAGTACTTTTTCTCTACATGTTTTTGCAAGTGTTGGCATAGATTTATTTCTCTTGGGGCAAAAATTTCATTGCAGTTTCTCTTGAAAATAAACGGTCAAGTGCGAGTATTAATCGCTCACAGACGGTTCCGTACAATAAATATACGAATTAGTAAGTGTATTATTAAAAAAATACCGTTGCTAAAAGAGTACTAAGACTTTGTAAAACTGTACAACTCAGGGTTGGGTATAGCTGTATAGTATACAGGGTGCAAAGAAAAGTCCCTCTAACCTAAAAATACTTGCGAACGGCGAAAGCTACAGATGACAAGACAGTTTACAAGTGAGGTAACGGTACACTAAAGGGACTACGCCCGACCTAATGCAAACGGCTGCAGCGGCCCTAGTGGCGAAATTTGGAAGATAGCTATTGCAAATCGAAAACGAAAAGAGGTAGAGCAAATTTTTCAATTAGAAAGTTTTAGAGCATCGATTGTTTAGTACGAAACGACATCTGGTTCACACGGATAAGATAAATAGTTACCTGCATATCCAAAAGTGTCCGAAAGTGATGAGCGACGATTCTACTTTGCGTATTCATATTCCCGAAATGTAGCAGTACGCAATTGCAGATTGTGACGTTGTACTGTGCTGTAATGTGTGTAAAAAATTAATTTCCAATGCATTTAAAATTTTAGATTAACCCTTCCAGGGGCAGAAGAATTCTGTTCGTAAACTGATGAAATAATTGACTGACACCAGAATATTCAAACGAATTTCTTAGAAAACAAAAACCCGCTAATTCGCACTTCCATTACAAAAGCAAAATTCTATTAAAATATTCTTGGTGCCATTTGTCAGTTTTGAAGTTAAAAATAGGTGACTAGACCGTCTAGCCACGGCCCTTGAAAGGTTAAATCTATGTCGTCGTATTGAAGAGGCTTGCAATAGACTTTCCATGCTGAGAAATGCGCATGGAGAATTACTCTCACGAATACAAACGTGAATCGTGAGCAATGGCGAACTTTACGAACATACTGAATATTAACTTTGTATCACTGTGAGACAGTTTGTCTTTTTTGTTTGTTTTTTTTTTGTGTGTGATGTTATCAAAATGTATTGAGATAAGTACGTATTTATAGCATAAATCGTGCGTATTTCTTCATACTTCTGGCTATTCCATTCAAACGTTTAAACAAAATGGAGTGCATCGATTACGGACATTTTTTGGGTATTTATCTCATCCATGTAAACCACGTCGTTTTTTACTAATTAATTAATGCTCTAAAACTTTCTAACTGGAAATTTTGCTCTATATTTTGCTATATATCTCTTTTCATTTTCGATTTGCAGTGGCTATCTTCTAAATTTCGCCACTAGGGTCGCTGCTGTCGTTTTCATTAAATCGGGCGTAGTCGCTTTACTATATCGTTACATCACTTGCATAGCTGTAGCTCTCTCCATTCGCAAGTATTTTCAGGTTAAAGGGACTTTCCTTTGCACCCTGTATACTAGAAAAGAAAAATGGATATACCATGAAAGTTCAAAGATATATGGATCCTAAATAATATAAAATATAGCTATTCTGTATATGTGTTTTCCATATAGGTTTTTAGTTAACCTTTAAAGACACGGTAGGTGTATTGAGAGAGCCACTCAATGCAAACTAGTCACGAATCCCATGGTATTTATGTGATTAATTCTCATTAAATTAGTCTGTTTTTAACAATTTGACGTTTATTGCTTTTACACATCCACGGGGCATTGAATTACACAAATATATCCTTAAAATTTGTTATCTGGGCTTTAAAAGCCGATGGACCATAGGGTACGCCGCCCCTGTTATTATATATGTTCAAACCGTCCGTGTCTTTAATTGTTGATATCTCGGCTAATTACCGACGATTTTTTCCCAAGTTCGTGATCAACAATGCTTTTATACTTCTGCTACGATAGG
This sequence comes from Maratus speciosus, assembly GCA_963932465.1. Lineage (NCBI taxonomy): Eukaryota > Metazoa > Arthropoda > Arachnida > Araneae > Salticidae > Maratus > Maratus speciosus. The sequence continues at coordinate 462,992,224 of OZ010789.1, forward strand.
TACCTCCAGCGTTGCTCAACACTTTCGCTGAAGCCCGTAGATCGAAATTTGTGTGTAACGGAAAAATTCGATTTTCTCAAAAACTATGTGACCTAGGGTAATCGTTATAATTTTCCTGCAAGGTTTAAATTAATGTCTACTACCTCTAATTTTTTCATAATTTTAGTTTCAATAGATTTGGAATTAGATGTGGAGGACATATTTTAGCACTACATTTTCCACCATAACTTTGAAAATATAATACCTAAAATTTAATAAAATATATTTTTGATTTCAACGTTACGAAAGCTTTCACACGATACCACACACGATATAAAATTAAAAGATTTTTTTTTCAAGTAACTTAATTAGCCCCGGTACATTTTTCCTAAATATATTTATGAATACTTATTAATCTGTAAATATGTGGGTCAATAATCTTTATTACTTCTCCCAATTTGAACTTTCGACGTTGCATAGTTTACGAGTAAAAGGTCTGTGACAGACAGACAGACACAGGAGTGATCTTATAATGGTTCCGTTTTTATTTTTTAAGTACGGAACCCTAAAAAGCATGTAGTTTATCTTTTTGGTGTTAGTAGTTACTTTCAAAATTATGCCGCAGTATTTTAAGAAACAAACAGCTGTTGGTTAACCCTCCGTCGGCCGCTACTCTGGGGCTCCCGAGTTCGGTCACAATGTGCCTGACAGGCACCTGTTAGAAAATCGTTATTAGCAATTAATTGGCGCAACTTTAACACTCTTAATGTGATCAGTGACATTCATTAGGATGTACAGTGAGAGAATATGATAAATTTGAATTTAAAAAACCTTGTTTATTAAACTAAATGTAAGTAATACAAAAAAGACTGAAATTTCAAACCCAGCACCAAATTGCATTCAGCTTTCTTTCCAAAAACAAACAAAAACATTACAATTATGAGCAAAACTGAAAATACAGGTAGAATACTGGCAGCCTTAGTCGGATTCATTGTCAAAATATTGAACAGTGGAGGTGCGTTGACCCGTTTTAGAGCAACTTTGACAGATTATAATTGCATAGGACAGGCAGATCGCATGATGACATTTATAGCATTTCTAGTTCGACATCGTTCTGTGGCCTGTTTCTGCAGTACAGGTGATGCAGCTATATCATTTGGATAGGGGGGATGATGGGAATATTTATCCCGGGCATCGATGGAACGATATCTTTTCAAGTGGACATGCAAGCTGCTTAGAATTCCAGCTATCTCCAAACCTCTTCGAGGTAGCTTTCCAACTATCAGTTCTTAGGTCAACCATCTCAGGTACACTCTTTTGCGCAGTGATTCGATTTGATTGCCAAGGTAAATGATTTGAGTGTTGATGCCACTCACATTGAGTATTGTAAAGAAAATTACCATTGGCCAGCGATTAATGTTTCGGCTTACGTTGTATGTAGCGCACATTTGATATGCAGTATCAACCCTACTTTTGGTTATATTATAGAAAGTAGTCACTCATGGTGCATTGTCATGAAGAGAGAATATAAGAATGACCTTTATCTTTTCTCGGGAGATGTAGTAAACCAGAACATTCGCATTATTGAACACGAAAATGAATTCAAACTTACATATTTCCACAAAATATCCACAACTTTTATAATTTCCATTCATGAAATGAGCGAAATAAACAATTGCGATGATAAATGATACAAAATAAGAACCTTCTAAAAATGGACGAGTTCGGTCCCAATTGGCCCGAGAAGCCAATAGGGTTAGATCTCTAATCCGAGCTAATGGCGGTGAAACAGACTAAGTGTGTTACGAAAACCGCTGAAAAAGACATGAGTAGTACCTGGAAGGGCGAAGCACTGCGCACTCTAGTGGCGGAGCGGAGAACGGAAATAATCTTGCTGTGCCTGTCAGGCCTATGGCGACCGACGGAGGGTTAACATCTTACCAAAAAATTACACAGAAAAATTTATGCTAGAGGGGATTTCAAATTCAACTTAGCAAGTTTCCGTTCAGAATGAAATCTTTTGCTTTCTTATCATCCGACTGCCAAGAAGGGTTATGTGTTTCACGCGTATCTGGGCATGTGGATTTCTTTATACCCTCGAAATATCCCAACGGCTGGATGGATTTTAATGAATAATCTATCGATTCGTCTTAACCGTCCGATGGTTATAGGCTAGGTTTTGTTTTTGTAAATTCAAAATGGTGGTCGTAAAATACAAAATGGTGGTAGAGACGAAAAAACTTTTTTACGCACCATATTGAGCGGCATATCATTGGCTAGGTCATTCAAAATGAAGACGATATTTCATTGACTATTTCATAGTCAGGAGCTCCGTTTAAATATTACACAACCTGGAAGTTGTATACGTAGGGTCTCTAGATGTTCTGCAACTCTAACCGTCACAGACATCTATAGGCCTCATCAAAACAGTGTTTATAGGTAGGAACTAACAATTAAACACAACTTAAAAGTCATCAATACAAGTAAATAAAAAAATAGGTAAGTAATATAAAAAATAGTTTCACATTGATGAGAAATAATTAATTAGTTCGCTTTTTACGCAGTCGGGTTTTTTGATTTTTTAAATTTAATTATTTTGAATTTATTTTTTGTTGCTCAGTATGTAAAATAAAGTGTTAGCACCGTAAATGTTTTGTAAAAAATAACAGGTGTAATCCAAAAACATATTTCTTTTAAGTTGTTTTCACTCTATTGTGATTTTTATAATAGTAAAATTTGTACACTCTTTTTCAAAAATCCTCCCCTCTTAATGAATTGATTTCATGCAAATTTTATTTAATTTCCTTAGTAGGTGCAGTCGGAGCCCATGGAATTCCTCAGAGTACTGGTTGGGAACCTGTGCTGTATACGATTAAATGTTCATCCCTTATGGAAAGCAGCATATCTGATGACCTACAGGAAGAGGCAAAAGACTTTGCAAACGGTTTATTTCGAAAACGGAAAATAAAATAAAAACTTTGGTTATCTCAGCATAGAAGAGATAAAGGAATTAGCTGGGTTAATGGCAGCTCCTTTGAAATCTGCCATATGGCACTAAAAGGTCATATTGTAAAAGCAAGAATGGTATCGCAAATCACATCAAATATTACCATCATGTTCTCAGACATTTATTTCACCAATCATATTTTCCTTGCATGTAATCATTTAGGACTTTTGAATGCCTAAATTTAGTAGAGTATAAAAGCTTCGGAGGCTGAGTTGCATAGCCGCTTGTTTCAGATGAATCGCGATATAAAAGCCCAGTGGAGTAAGCTCAGGTAATGTTGAGGCCATTTCACAGGATTATGTCGACCAACTTAATGTCTAGATATGTGAATACCGAACCATTCGCAAACAGCTATTCCATAATGAAGACGAGACCCATCCTATTATCTAAGAACACCGTTATAATTTCGTGAGCAGTGAAGAAAAGACAGTCTCTTGCAACATTTCCAAGTGATAGTGAGAATTTCGGGCAGAGTCGAATAAACGGTTTCGGTGGTAGGGATGTGCCATGTACCATATCACATCATTATCTTAGCGCCACTAACCACTTTCGATGGATACGTCGATTGAACGTTATGGTCACTCTGATACTTGTTGTTTCCATTATTTATGATCACTAATACAAAATATGCAGAAAATGAATTCATTAAATTTCAGCATTCGTTACTACTAAACGATGGTATAAATCCAGTGGTGGGATTCAAATAATTTTACAACCGGTACGCTGCCCGAATGAATTTTGACGTATAAACATGAAACGAAAATGAAGCATCATATACAGATTATGAAACACTTTCCAATATTATAAGACCATTGTTAAAGAAAACTTTGATCTTTTGGCATAGTGTAAAAAAAATTCTGAAAACACTGCCTATAAAAGGGCATAACTTATTTGATAAATATTCGGCAATCATGAAACCCCGATCAAGATTTCTGTCAGAAAATGCATCAAAACCGTATAATACAATAAGGATAACACAAAAATAGCAGAAATTTAAGTTTAAGATTTAACTCATATATCCATGATCTAAACTTGCAAGCAGTTATAATAAAAACATTAACTGTAGAAAGAGCTGCGGAATATTGCTCAAGTCTCTAATCTCACGAGAATACTAACTCACTGAATGTCAAGCATTCCTATTTTCATCCTTGCTTTGGTAATAAATGTTTGTAACCTTTTTCAAAGTTAATCTCACTAAATCGGCTCTTGTGAGTAGCAAGTGTTTGATTTCTGGATTTTTTTGAATGAGTGTTTTATGCTATATTTTGACATCAAAGTCGCAAATTTCACCAAGATATTTGTCAATGTCGTCTTCTATAATTAGTCCCAAATGACTCAAAGCTGTTTTTTGTAATAACAATAATGCGCATGTGGCGGTGATATATTCTGGAATTTTTGTATCAGTAATAAAATTTAGCTCAGTTTAAAAACATGCAACATCTTTTTAAAATTTCTCATTACAATGACTACCCATGGATAACTATTGCCAATGAACTGCGTCAGCACACTATACATTTTTGAAACCAGCAAAAATAAATTCGAATTATTTTGTGTATCCTGTACTGAAAATAACGTTTGTCATGTTGAAAAGTTTAAAAAATATATCCTAAAAGGTAGTACATTATTTCATATAATTAATATTTAAATATAGAAAAAACTATATTATAGTACAAAAAATATTTTTTAAATATTAAATATCTTGTGTTATTTGAGATATTTACATATAGCTTCTTGATAAGCGCCCTCACTTTCAATTTTCTTTGTCTTTATAGAACACTATCTGATATGTCCTTCCTTCTTAAAATACCTTCAGATATAAAATAGAAACCAATTCTTTTAGAGGTAGGCCAATTACACTAATCATCATTATGTTTAATACATTAGAAATAGTTGACTTCTCTTTTCTTACCACATTATATTTATCTTTTAAAAGCCCTTTTCCATTTCTGCTGAACTTGCATGAATTTTTCTGACAATAGTTTTAGCCTTTGAATACTTTAAAAAACTCTATAGTTTTAGAAACAATTTTAAAATATAATAAAAGAAATTCTCGATAATCATCAATATTAATATAAGTACATTAAATATAAATAATAGATCTTCAATTGCTTTTTTTGAATGTATTAATTCTCCAATATTCTAGTAATCTGACGGGGAAAAATTTACATTATTCCTATATTCAAATTGGCTACAAAACATTCATGATCTACAAATTTGATATTTTTTCAAGTTTATGAAATAATAAAACCCTCGCCGTCTTTCTTTTGTTCGAGTTTTTTTCTTCTGAAGCATTTCAAACGTTTTAATAAATTGTATCATAAGTTTTCATCCTTTATAATGCTTGTACTTCTTATTCATAGTGCTTTTGAAAGACGAATAATTTCATTTAAAATATACAATCTTCAAGGAAATATCAGTTAAAAAATATTTAGGGCGTCACTTCTTATCGCTTAACCAAGAGCTAATTCCTAAATTGTTTAATTTAAACTACTTCTAATTTCAAAAATATTTCAAATACTTCATCTTACAAATCGCTTTTACTTTAGAAAAAAGTGCAGTCCTTTTTGTCTTATAACGTATTTACAAAAAACATTATCGATGCTATAACAAGTGAAAGAAATTTCTCACGGCTTTTCGAGTTATAATATTTAGAATTTTATTAAATTTTACCATTTCTTGGTACAGACAATAAGTCAGACAACGCTGGAATTAATTAACATACAAACTATCATGACTCGGCAAGTTTAGACCATACAATGTTTTTCCAGTTGTTACATTATGGAAAATGTTTTTCTAAATATAACTTATAGAACTCAGAGTCCTATAAAAATTTAAAAATTGTTACATCTACGAAAATAACTACTTCATTTAAATGACTTTTAAATATAAAGAACAATATTTTTTAGAAATGCAGTTGGGACAGTATACTGCTAAATCTAACGATTTAGCTATTGATAAGTGATACATGGAAACATTCCATATATTTTTAGAAGAAGCAGCCAAAGCAAGGAACCTTTTATTCGAATATAAGTAGTTATTGCAGTGTTAAATAAGCACGCTACATAACTAGAGTTTGCTTTGGCTGACGATTTATAGATCCCGAAATTCTTTAAATCTTCAAAATTTCATTTTTTTAATTAAATTTCCTTCTTACAGGACTGATAAGGGAAAAAAATATATTTTGCAAATGAAACATTATTTTATTAAATGAAACAAATCGGAACATGTCACAGTGTTATGTTTAGAAAACGCTGTTGTGCAGATAAACATTTCAAGAATGTAAATTAATGTAAATGCGAGTTTCATTTAACAACCGGTTCTACCGAACCGGTGCAAGCCGGCTGAATCCCACCACTGAATAAATCTAAAATGTGATTAAAGAAATTACTTTCTGGGTACACAAAAGTGTTATTTATATTCAAATAATATCGTTTCTATGTGAAAAAATTAGTCTTGGTCTAATATGGCAGATTTTAAGATAGCGGCCATATTCCGGGACATAGTTTAAAGATAAATGCTCTAACCTCTTATTCGCTCAGTCATGCATTTCATTTTATTTTCCGTTTTGCAAATAAAAGAGCGTTCAATGACTTTTAATTCACATGTTGCTAGAACTTATAATTTGTAATATTTATAACTTGTAATAAAGAGCTTGTAATTACTGATATTCCTTAAATGTAAAATCCAACACAAATGAGTGAAGTTATTTTTCTAATGTGAAATTTGAATTTGGTTTTATCAATCTATATTTCAGTTTCACTGAATATGAAACAATGAGAAAATATTTTAGTTGAAAAAACTAAGTGTACTCTAAGTAACCAATGTATTCCTTGATTCGTTGAAGATGCAGCTGTTGTGATCAGAGACTAAAACTTTGTATTTTACAGGGTTGTGAAGAAATTAGGTTGTGTTTCTCCTGAGATAACAATGAAAATTTGGCAGTATTGGGTTAAAGTATTAAAAATAGTTCAAATGATTTATGTTTGATGCTAGCCATGGTTATAAATATAGTATGATCTATTTAAATTTATAGGTATGAATTTGTACGTCTTTTAACTATCTACCAAAGCCCTTTATTTATTATATTGATCACGTTTTAAAATTCGTTGCAGAATATACCTTGTCAAATATTCACCTATTATATGAAATAGTTTAGTAAATGCCAAGTGTGAGTTCATCTAAGTATAAAAAAACATTTCAGTGTTATTTTAAAGTTTTCCTGAAACAAAGATCTAAACAAATTTCCTCGTAATATTTTCATTGTACTTAAATTTTCATTTGGTAAGCTTATATAACTTCCAAAAGAAGAACACCAATACTGTCCTAGTATCAAGTTATTTTATTATCGCAAATTTGATATCGTATTCATATCACTCATGATACGTTTTTTATAATACATGGATGATAGATTACAACAACCATCTTCTTAATATAGTTTACCCGGCATAGAAACCATAGAGCTCATAAAGAAAAAAGTAATTACAACTTTTCAGCAAATTAAAACTAACTCGACATAGATAATAATACAAATTTGATTTATTCAGATTTCTGAAAAATATTAAAACTAAGTAGTATTTTGTACACATTTACACATATTTTATTAATATAAAATAATGAAACTGTTTTTTGGCCATTATTTTCCAGCATTCGCTAGTGATGTTTAAATTAAAGCTATAAAATTTTCACATATTTATTTCTAATTCTAATATATTTTCATTCTTATTTACATTTTAACTACTCCGTCAGCTATGATGAATGAGGGTAATTACGAAATCTATTTGAAGAGGGAACTTAGAGTTAATATAAATGAATGGTAATTTAGAATCTATATGCAGCGATGTCGTAGTTTATCCATCATTATGCTGTCTTGTCATAAAATAACTTTATTTCCGAGTTATAGTTTACGTGTATATTAAATATGCAAAATCAATTAGCAAGTGCATTTTTACTTTGAAAACAATATATAATATCTTATATTTTTCCTTTATTTTTTGGCTTTGCATCTTAGAAAATTTTATTCGATCAAAATAAATTTTATTCTTTCGAAATGGAAATAAATTTTACTATCATAAGAATAATACTTAAGTTTGATTTGAATATAAAATATGTATTAATGCTGAAACGGGGGATTTTATCATGGAAGCCAATTCATTGACTACCATGAGGAGTTGAAACATTGAAAATGTATAAACGTAAAGTAGGGAATTGTTTTAACCGATATTACATCAAATGTGTATTAACGAACTGAAAGCAAACCCTTAGTAAAAGTCGAGTTTTTCCTAAAAACCTTCACATGGAATGAATGAATTCAAATTACTAAACTTTTAATTGTTTTCTATACTATATTATATATATTCATGATTAATTTTAAATTGTGGAAAAAAAACAAGTACGACAATTTTCACAAATTTCCTACAAATTAAAGAAAAACTAGTGTAATTAACTATATATAAAAACTCGAATCTAAATTTTTGGCAAGAGTAATACTAAAACGGGGTAGAAGTTGTTCTAAACAAAATTGTGGCCATTATATATTGGATGTAGAGACAAACTTCAATTAATCTGGTTTAGTTTTGAAACATGAAAATTCTTCAACATTTCGACGAAGAATAGGCTCGTCAATGAAACAAAATCTAATAAATAGAACATATACTTAATTGTCGTATCTTCACTAATGTATAAACTACTAAGGTAAAGTGCCCATATTTCGTCCCCTCTTCTAATTTCGTCCCCTTTAACTTCTCCGGTTCTGCGAAAGTGGCGCCACTTATGACGCAAGGCACAGGGGACGGGAAGAAAAAAGGGTCAGTGTTGAAAGCTTCGTTCGCCAAGACGCATACATAAATTAAAGAAGACGAATTTCCTAATTTTAGAAGACCCGAATTCTTATTACGCCGTTTGTAGGACGTTATTTGCTGTACTGTAAATAATTATTTCTTATTCATTGCATGTATTTTACGTTGATAAGAGGCTGACAGTAGCATATAGAGTTTTAGGACTCTCAGTTCATCTTACGTGAACTCAAACTCCGTCATATTGGGAAGTAGCGTGGTCCCAATTTCGCCCCCCTTTTCATGACAATTTTTTTCAAATTTTCCCCCGTGTTTGGATGGCTAATGTTTCGTTATGTTATTCTTCCACTGATAATTAGTGCAATTCTTTGTGCCTTACTTGTGTAAATTAAATTACTTACTCATTTAGAAATAAATTTTGATTTAGTTATAAGTTAAGCTTCGGCGTATTGGATTTTTGGGGGTGGGGACAAAATTGGGACCATTTTTTTTCTTTTGCATTTTTTAGATACATTTGAAAAAACAATTTTTCGCATTGTTAAAATATTTTTGTGCAATATTTGCCTATTTTTCTATGTGCGTTTGTGTTAGTCTATCTAAAATCCAAATTTGATAGATTTTAACTGAAAATTACAATTTCCAAGGGCCTAAAAGTAACTGGGGGACGATGATAGGGCACCTTACCCTATCAATGACTTATTTAATTCATCGATAAGAATTCTCAGTCCAGCCCTTCCATGGATTAATAAACGTTAGATAATGCAATATTATGAAAATGGAAATGATTATTTACTGTTTACTTTTGCATTTTACCTAAATGTACGTAAATTATATATTTTTGAAATTGTATTGATTTTTCATTTGGTGCTTCTCTTGGAAAAATTTGAAGGAAATAATGAGTCTGTTGTTCCGGAATCTGATTTTCATTGCATATTTTTTGTGACGATGTGAGGTCTCCTTGGACGCATTACTGTAATCATGCACAATAAAAGAAATTAAAATTAAATTAAACATAGAACAATTTATAGCAATTTAACGCGAATTCTTAATTAGCTAGTTAAAAAAAAATATTAAGAACTATTTCACCTCACTATTATAAATTTTGGGTATTCGATAAGGCTTCCAAATAAAATGTTCTCAATGTTTCAAATATAACTTAAAACTTTATGTAACACTCTCAGAAATACTTTCGTCAATTCACGGAAATATTCCTAGCAGTTGTGCTAAAGGATGTTCGGTTTTTTTTTTTTTTTTTTTTTCTGTGTCACAAGAAAGAAAATATCCGCCAAAGGAAGAAACTTCCGTCCTTTTTTTCCATTGTAGGGAAGAAATTTTCCTTTATTTGAAGTAACAGTCGGTTTTTAAAAAATCTCTTCTTTTTCTGTCTGACCTTGGAGTTTAACCGCAGTTCTCACTGTTTCGAGCCGAGTACCCTAACCATTGAGCCAATGGGACGGTTGATCAGGCGAAGTTTACAATCAACATATTGGTTTCTTCAAATGAAGGCTTGGGTAAGTCTTGATAAATTTGTTGTTTTAGCTGGCACTTTTCTAGTTAATTGCGTGGAGATTTCGTCGTTGCGAGCTAATGATTGGGGTTTTAACACTATATGATTGGGGTGATAACAGAGGATATAAATATAAGTGAGAGTAAAATCGTTTGTTGGTTTTTTTTTTATTTAATTATTGTATGGTTTTTAAATGTTTTTTTTTAATATATTTTTAAAAGTGTTCGTTTACAATATTTTTTAAGTACAACTATTTTTTTATAACTTTAAAAAATAAATTGCGAATAATTTTAAATGAAGAAGAAAATTAAATGTTACTTTTTTAAATTCAAAAGAATTATTTTTGTTTGGGTTTTTTTAAAAATAAATTAGAAAATTTACTAACTTTAATATTAATCGAACCAATACGCATGCATAAAGCAATAAACGGAATTTCCCATTTTTCTCACTTTCGAGGAGAATTCGCGGAAATTATTTGTTGAAAAATGAGGAATAATTTAGTGTATAAAGACAGTGAAGATGACATATGAAAATTATTAGGAGAGGGTCATCCAGCATGTTCAAAATGCAAGTTTCGATGAGCAAGTGTATAAAACAAAAACATTCCTATTTAGCTCGTTTAACCCTCGCAGTACTAAGATGTGTTCAATTTGACCCCATCTGGATATTTTGCAGTTTTGTTTCTCATTTAGAATATGTATGCTAAAATTATTTTCTAGGAATTCTCCTATAAAGGTCACTTTCATAATTTTGTCTACTTAGAAACTTTCGCTCAATTAATTATTTTTGTTTATTTGTACATTTTTATAATTTTAGAATTTAGAACTCATTTGATACATATCATCCAGTACCTGTAAGTTTATGTCATTGTTCTTTTTTTACTGTGATGTAACAAATATTCGCTGCTTATGCCATTCTTTTTAAATCATAAGTATGGTAAAGGAACATTAATTTCTTTAAGCAATTCTTTAAAGTACTTACCAAAAGCTAAAAAAAAAAATTATGAATTTCTATAGAAAATATATTCAGAAAATACTTTGAATAAGGAGTTTATTTCAAAATATCGTAAAATGTATATTTTATTTTTCTGGAGGGGTAAGAAGTGATGGAATCAATATTTATGTCGGAATAAAAAGCAAGGCGAATCTAACGAAATTCATTCAGCATAACATTATTTTATCATAGCATGAAACTATCAAACCAGCATACTCTTACTTTTTGGTGTAGCCTCAGGTTTTTATTGTTATATATTTTTTGAAAGATGATAAATATACTTGATGTTTTCAATAAAATCACGGGTTCGCATGTATTCTTTAGTTTAAATCTTTCCAAATACATATATATATATTCCTCAAAAAATCTATAAAAGAATTATCGTTGATTCATATAAAGCATTATCTCTTCAATAGTTAAACAATTAATATTTAAAAAAATATATATTTAATCTTTGGTATTTAGAAAATATTTTTATAAAAAAAAAATATAGAAAAATCAGTGATGCATCTTTTTTCCCTTGTAATTAGTGACATAATTTCTTAAAACCTAAAACAATATGTCAAAAACATTTCAACATTTAATGGTCATTTTTAAGCTCTTTTTTATAAATACAGATTTTTGTATATTTACTTTTTTTTAGTTATACAAATTATAAAATTATGTAGAAATGGTAATATAACCCCATATTAATTGAATAAAACTTGATCCATTTTTTGAAGTATTAAAAATTATTTTCAATGCTCGAAATAGAATAAGCATTTTATTAAAACTTTTAACACATTCACATGCAGTTAAGCATACATACACACATATATACGCGTATGGATGCATGACATAATTAAAAACTATAATTATATAGGATAGATTAAATTATCCTAGATCTATAAAAATAAATTAACAACACGATATACAATCTGAAATAATGAACATGAAAGAGTGTGAATGAATGAAACAGAAAGATAAAAAAGAAAACCAGCATATTCTAAAAAACATTCTACTGCATTGCAAAATGATTTTATTAGGATAATATTTTTGGTTTAGATAAATTTTATTAATAAAAAATAAAAAATTACTATTTAATTTTTTTAATTACTTCGTTCAAAAATTCTTTTCTAGCTTTAAAAATACTCTTTGAGCTATTATCACTAGTAATTAATTTATATTGCTATGAGCATACATACAAATTTACAAATACTCCCTTACATTTACACACATTTACATACATGCCCTGCGAGATTATTCGCTAGGCCAAGAAAAATCAGCAAGTTTTTACTTTTAGACCGGGAGGCGGATTCACTGGTAGATTTACCATTGTGATTTCCTGTTCCCAGTCTTCCATGTTTTCATACCTTTGGGTGCAGGAAACGGAATTATGAACCTATCTTCAACCACTAAAATCGGGTCTGCAGGTGGTTTCCACCAAGATATGACTTAGCAGACCAGTTGCATTTTTATATGCTAATCGATTTCTGTCTAATCCTGAAATTTCAGCCAAAAGAAATCTGAATTCCATCGATCAAATAGTCCAGAAAAGTGAACAGTTATGCATGAGTTCCTGCAGTTCAGTCTTTCGCCTTTGCGAGTTTATTCACTAGGCCTAGAGGAAACAGCACATTTTTATTTATTTTTACTCCTAAATTCATCAGCATCAGGAAACTGGAATTCATCAATCAAATATTCCACTAAAAGTGATCAGTCATGTATGAGTTGCTGCAGTTGAATCATTCACCTCTGCGAGTAAATTCACTAGGCCAATAGGGACTAGCACGTTTTTATTTACACTGCTCAAAACAATTAAAGGATATTGCAGTTTTAGGTGGATTTTGTATCTGGTAAACTGTTTAGCTGATTGATACATGGTCGACAGACATAGTAGGTTATATGAGAATAAATTACACATGTTTGGCAGAAAAAAAAATGCATTTTATTGCGCATTTGTGTACTAAAGGAAAAAAACACAATTTGTGCATATGAGAAAAAAAGAATAAGAAAAGGTGTTTTCTTCAAAGAAAATCATTTTCAGTAAGGGGTATGGTTTCCACGGGCGGCCAACAACGTTGAACACCCTTGAGGTATGGATTCAATGAGGCTATTAATGACGAGTTGGGGTATTCTGCCCCACTCTTCCAGAAGAGCACTTTCCAGTTCTTGGAGAGTCTGTGGGGGTTGTTGGCGGCCAGAAACTCGTCTTCCTAGAGCGTCTCAAACGTGCTCGATTGGATTCATGTCTGGAGAACACGCTGGCCATTCCATTCGAACGATTCCTTCCTCGAAAAGGAAATCCTCCACCAGGTTTGCACGATGTGTCCTGCAGTTATCGTCCATTAAAATGAAGTTATCTCCGATTGCTGCAGCGTAAGGGACTACAATAGGTCTGAGGATCTCATCCCTATATCGGCGACCAGTCAGAGCTCCATCTCGAATGATGTAGAGGTCAGTGCGCCCGTCAATGGAGATGCCACCATACACCAACACTCCTCCACCGCCAAATCTGAAACTTTCGTGCACAAACGCAGGATTATTCCTACTGCCACGGTCCCTCCAGATGAAAATACGCCTATTATCCGGATGCACAGAAAAACGGGACTCGTCAGAAAACAGAATATTGCTCCATCCATTTCTCCTCCAGTTGACATGCTCGGTTGCCCACTCCCTGCGGTCGCGACGATGCCTTGATGTTAATCTAACACATACCATCGGTCGGCGAGCATACAGACCTACAGCATGGAGCCGGTTTCGGACAGTCTGAGTTGAAATCGTGGTGCCTGTAGCCGAGCGAAGGTGTTGTTGGAGAAGAGTAGCGTTCATGGTTCGGTGTCTCCGAGCTGTTAACGCTAAATACCGATCTTCATTGGGCGTTGTTGCCCGTCTACGACCTAGCCCTGGTCTTCGGCCTGCACATCCACTCTCCAAAAAACGGTTCCAGATCCTGGAAATGACACTTTGTGACACTCCAATAGCTTGCGCTACTTCGGCTTGAGATTGGCCCCCTTCTAACCTACCAACAATTCTCAAAGCTACTGAATCTGTCAAATGACTTCGCTGAGACATCGTACTCATCGAAACAAAGCAATCACTGAATGCCGATCATCCTTGTCTTCATTCTCTTTTATCCAGTTGAAAGTCAAATTTCATTCGCTGCCGCTGAAGGGACGTTTTTGACGTCGAACTCAAAATTTGCATACTCCACAGTTTGAAAACCAGAAAAATTTGCATTTGTGATTCTCTTCTTCTATTTTCGGCAAAAAAAATTTCGTTTATATCTTTATTTTATATAAAACTTCAAATATCTTTTAATTGTTTTGAGCAGTGTATTTTACTCGTACATTAATCGGTCTCGGGAATCTGAAATCCATCAATCAAATGTTCAACTAAAAATGATCAGTCATGCATGAGTTCCTGTAGTTTTGTCTTTCGCCTTTGAGAGTTTATTCACTAGGCCTAGAGGAAACAGCACGTTTTTATTTATTTTTACTCCTAAATTCATCAGCATCAGGAAACCGGAATTCATCAATCAAATATTCCACTAAAAGTGATCAGTCATGCATGAGTTGCTGCAGTTGAATCTTTCAACTCTGCGAGTATATTCACTAGGCCAATAGGGACTAGCACGTTTTTATTTATTTTACTCGTACATTAATCGGTCTCGGGAATCTGAAATCCATCAATCAAATGTTCAACTAAAAATGATCAGTCATGCATGAGTTCCTGTAGTTTTGTCTTTCACCTTTGCGAGTTTATTCACTAGGCCAAGTGAAACCAGCACGTTTTTATTTATTGTACTCCTAAATTCATCAGCCTCAGGAATCTGAAATCCTTGAATCCATCAATCAAATATTCCACTAAAAGTGATCAGTCATGCATGAGTTCCTGCAGTTCAATCTTTCACCTTTGCGAGTATATTCACTAGGCCAATAGGGACTAGCACGTTTTTATTTATTTTACTCGTACATTAATCGGCCTCGGGAATCTGAAATCCATCAATCAAATGTTCAACTAAAAATGATCAGTCATGCATGAGTTCCTGTAGTTTTGTCTTTCACCTTTGCGAGTTTATTCACTAGGTCAAGTGAAACCAGCACGTTTTTATTTATTTTACTCCTAAATTCATCAGCCTCAGGAATCTGAAATCCTTCAATCCATCAATCAAATATTCCACTAAAAGTGATCAGTCATGCATGAGTTCCTGCAGTTCAATCTTTCACCTTTGCGAGTATATTCACTAGGCCAATAGGGACTAGCACGTTTTTATTTATTTTACTCGTACATTAATCGGCCTCGGGAATCTGAAATCCATCAATCAAATGTTCAACTAAAAATGATCAGTCATGCATGAGTTCCTGTAGTTTTGTCTTTCACCTTTGCGAGTTTATTCACTAGGCCAAGTGAAACCAGCACGTTTTTATTTATTTTACTCCTAAATTCATCAGCCTCAGGAATCTGAAATCCTTGAATCCATCAATCAAATATTCCACTAAAAGTGATCAGTCATGCATGAGTTCCTGCAGTTCAATCTTTCACCTTTGCGAGTATATTCACTAGGCCAATAGGGACTAGCACGTTTTTATTTATTTTACTCGTACATTAATCGGCCTCGGGAATCTGAAATCCATCAATCAAATATTCAACTAAAAGTGATCAGTCATGCATGAGTTCCTGCAGTTTTGTCTTTCACCTCGGCGAGTTCATTCGCTAGGCCAATAGGAACCAGCAAGTTTTTCATTTATTTTACTCCTAAATTCATCAGCCTCAGGAATCTGAAATCCTTGAATCTATCAATCAAATATTCCACTAAAAGTGATCAGTCATGCATGAGTTCCTGCAGTTCAATCTTTCACCTCTGCGAGTTTATTCGCTAGGGCAAAGAGAACCAGCAAGTTTTTATTTTATTAGATGTAAATTTCCAACTGGACGAAAAATGTCCGGACCAGGATTCGAACCCGGGACCTCCTGGCTGAAGCCGCCAGTGCTCTGCCATCTGAGCTATCCCGGACGATTCTGGTCGAACTTTTTCATCCAGCTAACCTTGAAGATTACAGCATCTGGTCTGAAACCTTGTTCAGCTCAACAGAATAAATCTCAGGTAATGGAACTCCAGAAATCGCTGGATACGAAATTACACTAGATTAATTTTCACACAATTATTCTAATTGGTAAACAAATCATATTAGATGTAAATTTCCAACTGGGCGAAAAATATCCGGACCAGGATTCTAACCCGGGACCTCCTGGCTGAAGCCGCCAGTGCTCTGCCATCTGAGCTATCCCGGACGATTCTGGTCGACCTTTTTCACCCAGCTAACCTTGAAGATTACAGCATCTGATCTGAAACCTTGTTCAGCTCAACAGAATAAATCTCAGGTAATGGAACTCCAGAAATCGCTGGATACGAAATTACACTAGATTAATTTTCACACAATTATTCTAATTGGTAAACAAATCATATTAGATGTAAATTTCCAACTGGGCGAAAAATGTCCGGACCAGGATTCGAACCCGGGACCTCCTGGCTGAAGCCGCCAGTGCTCTGCCATCTGATTAATTAATCTAGTGTAATTTCGTATCCAGCGATTTCTGGAGTTCCATTACCTGAGATTTATTCTGTTGAGCTGAACAAGGTTTCAGACCAGATGCTGTAATTTTCAAGGTCATGGTGAAAAAGTTCGACCAGAATCGTCCGGGATAGCTCAGATGGCAGAGCACTGGCGGCTTCAGCCAGGAGGTCCCGGGTTAGAATCCTGGTCCGCACATTTTTCGCCCAATTGGAAATTTACATCTAATATGATTTGTTTACCAATTAGAATAATTGTATGAAAATTAATCTAGTGTAATTTCGTATCCAGCGATTTCGGGAGTTCCATTACCTGAGATTTATTCTGTTGAGCTGAACAAGGTTTCAGACCAGATTCTGTAATCTTCAAGGTTAGCTGGGTGAAAAAGTTCGACCAGAATCGTCCAGGATAGCTCAGATGGCAGAGCACTGGCGGCTTAAGCCAGGGGGTCCCGGGTTCGAATCCTGGTCCGGACATTTTTCGCCCAGTTGGAAATTTACATCTAATATGATTTGTTTACCAATTAGAATAATTGTGTGAAAATTAATCTAGTGTCATTTCGTATCCAGCGATTTCTGGAGTTCCATTACCTGAGATTTATTCTGTTGAGCTGAACAAGGTTTCAGACCAGATGCTGTAATCTTCAAGGTTAGCTGGGTGAAAAAGTTCGACCAGAATCGTCCGGAATAGCTTAGATGGCAGAGCACTGGCGGCTTCAGCCAGGAGGTCCTGGGTTCGAATCCTGGTCCGGACATTTTTCGCCCAGTTGGAAATTTACATCTAATATGATTTGTTTACCAATTAGAATAATTGTGTGAAAATTAATCTAGTGTAAGTTTTTATTTATTTTACTCCTAAATTCATCAGCCTCAGTAATCTGAAATCCATTAATCAAATATTCCACTAAAAGTGATCAGTCATGCATAAGTTCCTGCAGTTCAATCTTTCACCTCTGCGAGTTTATTCACTAGGCCAATAGGGACTAGCTCGTTTTTATTTATTTTACTCGTACATTAATCGGCCTCGGGAATCTGAAATACATCAATCAAATGTTCAACTAAAAATGATCAGTCATGCATGAGTTCCTGTAGTTTTGTCTTTCGCCTTTGAGAGTTTATTCACTAGGCCTAGAGGAAACAGCAAGTTTTTATTTATTTTTACTCCTAAATTCATCAGCATCAGGAAACCGGAATTCATCAATCAAATATTCCACTAAAAGTGATCAGTCATGCATGAGTTGCTGCAGTTGAATCTTTCAACTCTGCGAGTATATTCACTAGGCCAATAGGGACTAGCACGTTTTTATTTATTTTACTCGTACATTAATCGGTCTCGGGAATCTGAAATCCATCAATCAAATGTTCAACTAAAAATGATCAGTCATGCATGAGTTCCTGTAGTTTTGTCTTTCACCTTTGCGAGTTTATTCACTAGGCCAAGTGAAACCAGCACGTTTTTATTTATTTTACTCCTAAATTCATCAGCCTCAGGAATCTGAAATCCTTGAATCCATCAATCAAATATTCCACTAAAAGTGATCAGTCATGCATGAGTTCCTGCAGTTCAATCTTTCACCTTTGCGAGTATATTCACTAGGCCAATATGGACTAGCACGTTTTTATTTATTTTACTCGTACATTAATCGGCCTCGGGAATCTGAAATCCATCAATCAAATATTCAACTAAAAGTGATCAGTCATGCATGAGTTCCTGCAGTTTTGTCTTTCACCTCGGCGAGTTCATTCGCTAGGCCAATAGGAACCAGCAAGTTTTTCATTTATTTTACTCCTAAATTCATCAGCCTCAGGAATCTGAAATCCTTGAACCTATCAATCAAATATTCCACTAAAAGTGATCAGTCATGCATGAGTTCCTGCAGTTCAATCTTTCACCTCTGCGAGTTTATTCGCTAGGGCAAAGAGAACCAGCAAGTTTTTATTTTATTAGATGTAAATTTCCAACTGGACGAAAAATGTCCGGACCAGGATTCGAACCCGGGACCTCCTGGCTGAAGCCGCCAGTGCTCTTCCATCTGAACTATCCCGGACGATTCTGGTCGAACTTTTTCACCCAGCTAACCTTGAAGATTACAGCATCTGGTCTGAAACCTTGTTCAGCTCAACAGAATAAATCTCAGGTAATGGAACTCCAGAAATCGCTGGATACGAAATCACACTAGATTAATTTTCACACAATTATTCTAATTGGTAAACAAATCATATTAGATGTAAATTTCCAACTGGGCGAAAAATGTCCGGACCAGGATTCGAACCCGGGACCTCCTGGCTGAAGCCGCCAGTGCTCTGCCATCTGATTAATTAATCTAGTGTAATTTCGTATCCAGCGATTTCTGGAGTTCCATTACCTGAGATTTATTCTGTTGAGCTGAACAAGGTTTCAGACCAGATGCTGTAATTTTCAAGGTCATGGTGAAAAAGTTCGACCAGAATCGTCCGGGATAGCTCAGATGGCAGAGCACTGGCGGCTTCAGCCAGGAGGTCCCGGGTTAGAATCCTGGTCCGGACATTTTTCGCCCAATTGGAAATTTACATCTAATATGATTTGTTTACCAATTAGAATAATTGTATGAAAATTAATCTAGTGTAATTTCGTATCCAGCGATTTCTGGAGTTCCATTACCTGAGATTTATTCTGTTGAGCTGAACAAGGTTTCAGACCAGATTCTGTAATCTTCAAGGTTAGCTGGGTGAAAAAGTTCGACCAGAATCGTCCAGGATAGCTCAGATGGCAGAGCACTGGCGGCTTAAGCCAGGAGGTCCCGGGTTCGAATCCTGGTCCGGACATTTTTCGCCCAGTTGGAAATTTACATCTAATATGATTTGTTTACCAATTAGAATAATTGTGTGAAAATTAATCTAGTGTAATTTCGTATCCAGCGATTTCTGGAGTTCCATTACCTGAGATTTATTCTGTTGAGCTGAACAAGGTTTCAGACCAGATGCTGTAATCTTCAAGGTTAGCTGGGTGAAAAAGTTCGACCAGAATCGTCCGGAATAGCTCAGATGGCAGAGCACTGGCGGCTTCAGCCAGGAGGTCCTGGGTTCGAATCCTGGTCCGGACATTTTTCGCCCAGTTGGAAATTTACATCTAATATGATTTGTTTACCAATTAGAATAATTGTGTGAAAATTAATCTAGTGTAAGTTTTTATTTATTTTACTCCTAAATTCATCAGCCTCAGTAATCTGAAATCCATTAATCAAATATTCCACTAAAAGTGATCAGTCATGCATAAGTTCCTGCAGTTCAATCTTTCACCTCTGCGAGTTTATTCACTAGGCCAATAGGGACTAGCTCGTTTTTATTTATTTTACTCGTACATTAATCGGCCTCGGGAATCTGAAATACATCAATCAAATATTCAACTAAAAGTGATCAGTCATGCATGAGTTCCTGCAGTTTTGTCTTTCACCTTTGCGAGTTTATTCACTAGACCAAGTGAAACCAGCACGTTTTTATTTATTTTACTCCTAAATTCCTCAGCCTCAAGAATCTGAAATCCTTGAATCCATCAACCAAATATTCCACTAAAAGTGATCAGTCATGCATAAATTCCTGCAGTTCAATCTTTCACCTCTGCGAGTTCATTCGCTAGGCCAATAGGAACCAGCAAGTTTTTTTTTATTTATTTTACTCCTAAATTCATCAGCCTCAGGAATCTGAAATCCATCAATCAAATAGTCCACTAAAAGTGATCAGTCATGCGTGAGTTCTTACAGTTTAATCTTACACATTTGCAAGGTCAGATTAAATGACGTACCCCCGTAAATATGTCAATGTAAAAGAAAAAAAAAATTGGAAGTTATCTCTTATTCAAGTGTCTGAATTCTAAATATAAAAGAAAGGGGATCAGAAATAGAATGCCTTTTAAAATTGGTTATTTTATTTTTGTTTAGCCAGCTATAAGGTCTATTATTTTTTCGCATTTACGATATTAGCTTCGGAGCAAAGCTAGATAAAATGAGTGTATCGATATTTTTAGCTCTGCCTTAATTTTTAAATTACTAATTTTTGGGTACTTTATTTTATATATACATACATACATGATCTCTATATATAGGCATATATATATTCTTATTATAATCGAATATTACATGAATTTAATTTCTAAGAGCAGGTGTATACTGTTGCAAAAAGCAGTATAAAATAAAGAAAATTGTAGCAAATAAAATATAACACATCATATAAATATTTAAACTAGAAAACAGGCATTCTGCTTTTTAACCGACTTCAAAAAGAAGGAGGTTAAAATTCGACCTGTATGTATGTTTTGGCCATGTTCACGCATAACTTTCTTAAATATGAACCGATTTTGATTTTTTTTTTTTTTTTTTTTTTTTTTTGAAAGTGTAAGTCATTTATTTGGTCCCATTCCAATTTCATAAAAATCTGATGATTAGAATGGTTGAATTTGTAGTTGTCCCAAGGAAATATCGCCATTTTTGTGATCATTTGAGTTCATGCCGGCAAAAGCCGTAGCGAATACCTCATAGCTTAAATAACTAAATAACTAAAAATGATTAGAATATTTTTTCTAAATAAAAACTTTAAAATTCAAATCCTTTTTGAAGTTGACGACGAATTATAAGCGTTCATCTTTCATACCGTTTCTCTTACAGAGATACGAGATCTTTCAAAGTGCGAAAATTTAGCTGAACAAGGGTCGAGATCCAAATAGATTTTTCGCTGGTAGTTAAACGAGATTGACCAATCAGAAGTCTGCAGTTTTGCGAACTTTTCGCTGTTTGCAAAAATGCAGCATTCTGATTGGTCGATCTCGTTTCGCTAAGAGCGAAAAATTTATCTGGATCTCGGCCATTCTGTCATCCACCAAACCGGAAGACCCACAAAGACATAAACCGATATTGGAAGTCGGTGTCGAAAAGTTGAAAATCAACCTTTAAAGTTTCTCATATATCAGAACACAAGTACAGCGCCTATAAGATACAGTCTGGAAAACGTCTATTCTTATAATGCTTTAAAAAGTGCTAAAAACTTGTATCCCATAAATCTCCAACAATGCTCAGCGGCAATATGCTAATACGAGGGCCATCTCGTAACTCTTTTCAATATAAACACTGTGTTTTCAAAAATTATAGAATGTTAAATGTCGGAAACTATAAATATAAGATATTTTGGTCTGTTATAAGCTAATTTAGTTAAGGAATGACGTGAAATAGGTTAAAGAGTCTTTTTTAGAATGACTATCGTTTTTAAATCACTACGATGGCGCTACGATCGACATATTGTTATTCAGCATCGTTGTACATTTATGGGATTCAATTTTTTAGCACTATTTTGTAGCCGTTTTCCACACTGTATCTTCTAGGCGCTGTAGCACAAGTACAACGCCTAGAATAAATAGTGTGGAAAACTGCTATCCAAACAGCACTAAAGAAATGTATCCCTTAAATGTGCAATGATGCTGTAATCCAATGAGCCGATCGCAGCGACATCTGCGTTATATTTTTAAATTTCAGTGTAAACATTGTATTATAACAGTGTCTAGACCAAATGGTCTTGGAGTTTTAGAAAATATCCTCAGATGTCGCTCCGATCGACTCTTTGGATTTCAGCATGGTTTTACATTTAAGGGATACAATATTTTAGTACTTTCTAAGTACTACTGCCACAGAGTAAAGAAAATATAATGCGGAAATCGGCTATCCTAGTAATACTTAAAAAAGTGCTAAAATATTGGATCCCTTAAATGTCAAACGATGCTGAAATGCAATGAATCGATCCCAGCGACATCTTCAGGATATTTTCTATAACTCCAAGACGATTTGGTCTAGACTTTGTAATAACACGATGATGTTTACTTTGAAATTTGAAAATATATCGCAGATGTCGCTGCAATCAGCTCACTGGACTTCAGCATCATTGCGCATTTAAGGGATACAACTTCTAGCGCTGTTTGAATAGCAGATTTCCACACTTATTCTAGACGCTGTGCTACTGCGATAGTCAGTCAATATGTTCTGGATATCTGAATCTGGAGAATCGATGGGAACGGTTCAGGATCTCAACCCAGTAGGTATTGTGAACACTGCCTTGACCACTCAGCCACTGTGAGCCCTGGACCACATTTTCACACCTGACAAGTCTACAGCTTTTTGGATGCCAGAAATGTACAGAAAATTTTGTTTTATTTGATAGAAGAATTTTTGAAATTTAAAAGGACACACTCTATAAAAATTACAAGTTCGCTAAAAGACAGGCTTCTGATTGGTCAATCTCATTTCGCTAACAGCGAAAAATATATCTGGGTCCTGGTCAATATACTTGAAGAGTCAATACAAATATTGCTACATAGTCTGCATTTTGCTTCTCGACAACGAAGTCCTACAAAAAATAATTCTTGAATGTAGACCGTGGCTGAATGGTTAAGGCACAACACCACTAATCGCTTGAGAGCCTAGTTGGGCTGCGGGTTCAACTCCCGCTGGCTCCGTTGCACACTCTTTGTGGAGCTTCCAGATGTAATTCTCTGGTGTTGTAAATTTCCTTGTGCTATCTTGAACACCCCCCCCCCTCTTAAAAGCTCAAAGTCCTTGTGCTATTTCGTCCTGTTAAGCACACAAGTCAGGTGTATGTGATTAATAAATAAATGAATGTAGACTGTTGTGAATACAATGTACTTGTTTTAAAAAATATCATAAGTATTAAATGCTAATAAAATCAATACATATAATAAAATTACAGTAGAACCTCTTTTATCCGAAACTCTGTTAACCGAAACTCTCGGTTAACCGAAATTCATTTTTAAAGCTTTTTTTTTTAACTATCATATTCCTTGTGTGCAAGCGGTCCTTTCCGAACTACTAGTACATGTAAATATTTTCGATCCCCTTTCTTAGAGTTCCTTTGAAGTTAACTTGAGCTCCCGTAGGCTATGGAGTGAAATGAAGAAACGAACAAATGAGAAATTATGAAGCTTTTGAATGTTTTGCAAAAGGTTTGGCACGGCTGGAGGAGCAGAAAGACTGTGATACTGGTAAACTAATAATATTAAAAAACTCCGTGATAGAGCTGCAAAGCAAAGGCAATCGAAAGTGCGACAAACAAAACATTTTTTCAAACCCTTGTGATATATGTAAAAAGTACTTAATTTCAAAATTAAAATTCAGGTAATTTATTCTTGTTTCTTTTTTGCTATTGCTTTATTTTTATTAAGCACTTGTACCATAATAAGAAATATTGCATATGCTCCTTAATTTTAAAATGGAAGTATTCTCGATTATCCGAAAATTTCGATTTTCCAAAAGATGGTCGGTCCCAATTACTTCGGATAATCGAGGTTCTACTGTATAAAGAATTTATTAAAAACTATTTGTTTAATAAATAATTTTTGTAAATTATAATTTATTTGACAAATAATTTACTTATTCAGCAGATGTTGAAATCCGGATAATTATGTGTTACTGTATGAATAACTACAAAGTGGGAAATAAAATAATCTTTTCAAAAAAATATATTAACCGACTTCAAAAAAAGCACTAAAAAGAATTAAATAATTCTTTAAACTTCTCTAATTACGAAACGTCATCCATTAACTGTACATCGAACATCATGTATCGGCATATAAACGTTAAATTTAATATATAGAATTTAATATCTACCAAACATGGATTTTCTAGAGAATATGTTTTACAAAAGATTAATTTACATATTTATGATTTAATTTACGAATATATACATATAAAACGTAATCAATTACTTTTTGAAGTTTGTGCCAAACATTCACAATCGATAATGATTAAACAAATAATTTGCTGAAGAAATAGAGCATTTTTTTAAATTTTGTATAATATTTTCCATCATCACTTTATTCATGGTAATAGCTACAATATATTCACAATTTTACTATACTTAAGATAGGTTGGCATCAACTTCAAAAATTAATTGATTACTTTTTATATGTATACATTCGTAAATTAAATCATAAATATGTAAATTAATCTTTTGTAAAAAATATTCTCTAGAAAATCCATGTTTGGTAGATATTAAATTCTATATATTAAATTTAACGTTTTTATGCTGATACATGATGTCCGATGTGCAGTTAATGGATAACGTTTCGTCATTAGAGAAATTTAAAGAATTATTTAATTCTTTTTAGTGCTTTTTTTGAAGTCGGTTAATATTTTTTTTTGAAAAGATTATTTTATTCAGAATTCATTCCTTTCAGAATTCCATCACCCCAAATATAAAAAAAAAAATGCATGTATGCAATTATAGATAATACAAAACATATTTCAGTTTTAAGACTTAAAAAACACACTTTTATTTTACATAAAATGATGTCATTCGCATCCGCTGAATAATTCCACATTTACGATACAGTTTTAAACAACATTTTCAGAAATGTATGCATAGGACGTCACTATCGTAGAATAATACACAATTCCAGCAAAAAATGATGTCGTCATTCCAAAAACTAGAGCAGAAAAGTCTATCAAATGATTAATAGACCTTCGTTCTGTAACATTAACATAGATACTTAAAATTAAATATAGTTTATAATAGCTCCATGTTTTATCAGAAATCATTTATTTATACTTTTTCAAAATAACACTTATTATATATATATAGTTATTATTATTATAGTCTACTATTTTCCAACTATTTTTCCTTTACTTTCTACAGAAATGGAGTACTTCAGTTGCCAACATCAAAAAAATTCGTAAAAAAATACAAAAAAATTAATGTCTCAAAAATAAATTGAGATGCCGTTTTCAAACAAATAGCATTTAAAACTACTTGTTTCTCCCTATACGATGGTATAAAAATTTAAAATGTGGGATGTTTAGGAGTTTTAAAAATTGCAGTAGGAATTATCCCGTACAATCATACACCTGGTCTGTTTTACGGCTATTATTTTAGAGTTATTTTTTTTAGAGACGACACTTTAATTGCTGGCAGAAAGAAATTTCTTATCTGGGTTAATAAATATTATATTGCTTTTTTTTTAAGACCTGTTTATCGCCTATATTTGCAATAATTGTCGAGTATTTTTCATAAATGATTATATATCTATGTTTATTATTATACACTGAGACATATATGCGTCATTCTAATCCCTTAAAATTTTGATTCATAAATTCAATTCATGCACTGTCATGGAAGTATTTTGTTTTAAATAAAATATGCATAATTTTACCAGCATTTGTTATTTGTGAAATATACGCATACTTAATAACACAATGGCGAACATTTTATAACATTCTTTGAATAGATAAACATGAATTACTATTTCAACGCAACTCTTGGATTTTACCCAACTAATACATTTCCCTATCATATAATGTTATAACTAGTTCTATCATCAGATAATAGACTTTCTTCTCTGGTGATAAATGTCGTATAATTGAATAAAATAGTTTCTTTAACTAAATTAGATGTTCTATATTCAACATAAATAGAAAATGCATTTCTTATTATTTCACATTTTATAGAACTGGCAAAGTGTTCAAAATTCAGTTCATGAAATAATTTTTAACGTATTGTCCGATTGTGTGTTATTTTTTGTTTTAGTAGCCAGATAATATCTTTTAACTCTTTTGTAACTTAATTAATTGCTCGTGAAAAAATCTATATTGTGCAAAACAGAATTAAACATAAGTAATGTCAAAAGTGTTACCGAATAGTTGCGCATATAAGTCGAGACCTCTAGGACAAGTGCAAAGTGGAGGAGTCGACTTATAGGTGAAAAAAGAAAATCCCAAATTTTAAATTCCCACCGCTCCAACTCTGCTAATCGAAATATTGATAAAAATGCTTAAGAACATTCATGCTAAGCTAATACGTACAATATACTAAATATCCTGATGTTTGTAATATGTAATCGTATATCATTTACAAACGCGATCTAAGTATTACGCCTCTTGCTCTTGCCGAAAATGAACTTTGTCTTTAGTAACAATTTTTAGACCAAACGAATAATTCGTGTCCACACACAAAAAAAAAAAAAAAAAAAATTGACAAACCAGCAGCCACCGATTTACAAATAAATATCCGCCACAAAAGATAGGGTTTTAAAAAGCCCAGCAACGAAAAACAAGTAAGAAAAATCATGCGTTAAGCATAGATTATGAAACACTTTCCAACACTTCCTGAATGCTTTTAACAAAAGTTGGTTATTTAGGGAAATAAGGTATATATGAGAACTAAGTAAACATTTTAGAAAATGCATAAAACATTTGAAAAACTGATTTCAGCGGTTACCGTCCCTAGCAAGTATGTATTCTAATTCTTTTGAACAGCCCTGTATTTGATCTGTAGGTTGATATATATATACTATATAATGTGGAAATTTAGTTTAGCAAGAAAAAGCATAACAGGTTGAAATTTCTCTTTCAGCAATTTATACTAACAGATGGAAACATATCTTTATACTTTTGTACAACCCTGTAGTTAGCCTAGTACCTTTATTACACGTCACTATTTAGCTAAAGTTTAATACAAAGTAAAGCACTCTTAAAAGAATTGAAATCACATTTCCAGAAATTATCATTTATAGACGGCCATGTATCCAATTCTTTGCGTGACCCTGTATATCATTTTATCTATGTTCTACAAACATTTCTTAGTAAACTAAATGCAGTTCAGCGTAAAAATGCATAACCCATTTAAAAACCACCTTTAAGCAGTTTGCAGTCATACCCAGTAACCATTACAAATTCTTTTGTGTATCCCTGTATATGAATTACAGCATTTATACACACCATATACTATGCATAAATATAGTGAAACATTAAAACACATAACAGAATTAAAAGTGTATTTCCAGCAATCATCGCTACTGTACAGCACTTCGGATACAATATAGTATTTCAAATCTTGTGTGTATCCCTGTAAATGCTATGCACTTCGTATTATACATGAAATAACTTATAGTAAACCTCAGCGACGTATATCCATACATGAAATAATTTAACATAATTAAAATACGCCGCAAACCATTCCTTCCACTTTATATCATTATCTAATGGAATTCTTTCGTGTGGCCCTGTAAATGAATAATAAGTATTCTTTGCACCGCATATTCTACAGAATGCTTATTTTAGTACACTTGATCAATGCATATCAATTTTATTATGCTTGAAAGCATGTAACATCATTAAAAATCATTTTAAACGATTTTTTCCCATAGGCTGTAATGTAACGGAAAATTTTGGCTGTCCCTGTAAATGAACTAAACATGCTAGAAACTTCATTTAAAATAGGGAACGTGCTATGGTAGAGGTCACGAACATCCAGAACTTTTAGAACGATCCGAGTATATTTACGGGAGTTAGAGCGCGGACAGACGGCCAGACAAACCGAAGTCATAAACAATTTTCACCTTTGTTGGAAAGTATTAAAAACGTAGCTTTTGTTGAGGGGTTCATTTTTGCTCGACACTAATGCAGTAAAGAAGCAAAATAAAAAAAGTGCTTTCGACATGTGTCGGGAGAAAGGGTAGCTTTCATATTCCTTGTTTTTTAAATATAGCTTATTTTACTCAAAGACACGAAGCTAAAATTAGTGGAACTCGATTAGATGATTCAATAAAAAGTCCTTATTTCTTAGTTTTAATTTTTTCAAATTTATTACTCAAATTTTAAGAAGCTAAAATGCGACGAACCCGATAAAAGAATATTCGTCAATACTAAATTTGAATGAGAATTGCGCCAAATTTGTAGGCAATAGCCAAGTTGGCATCATTTATGGTTGCTTAGTTTTAGTCGCCAAATATAGCAATATTTCGCCAAGTGTCGCCAAGCTTGGCGAGAATTTCAAGCTAACGTTCAGTAACACCCATAAATTAATACCTGATTTTCTTTAATAGTTGTCTTGTTTCAAAATGTCAACCGCCTTAGAATTTCAAATTGCTATATCTCAACCATTTTTTAAGTTAGAGACAAAAAAAAAAAAAATACTCCGGAATCCTTGTATCAAGGCCTAATACTTTAACATAAAATAAATTTGGATTTCTAATTTGTTTTGCATATTTTCTTTACTTTTAAATATTTAAATGGCCAACATTTTGAAACAAGATGGCGTATGAAGTTGGCCAACAAACTCGGTCGAGACATTTTTATGTACTATACGCACAATAAATCACATCCAAATCGGTTTATAAATACAAGAGTTATATATATATATATATATATATATATATAAGTCACGTTTGAACGGAGGGTAGTTTTGGGGTCTGGGGGGTTATGATCGGTGAAAATATACTATTTAAATCCAATGCCCGAAAAAGCTGGACCAACTGCATCAGCTAAAGCTTGCAATTGGAAACCTTGCTTGATTGAAAGTTAGAAATCTGAAGCCAGATGTTACATTTATTGAGAGATTGGTTATAAATGTGCAGAACGTCAATACACATGACAAATATCATTAGGTTATTCAAAAATGTTAAATCAGTATCGAACTTAACAGCTCAAAGGATGGTGCGCTACCTTCAACTGGCAATGGCATTCATTCGCTTAAAATTCATATTGATTTAGCCAATAATGTGTATGATAAGGTGCTTATGACATATTCAAAATAGTTTTAGAGAAATTATTATTTCTTTCCTTTTCGAAATCAATGCATAAGTTTTTGCTTCTAGCAACTTTTATGAAAAAGAAAGAGGATCGACTTATTACGTGAGTTTTTGATTTTCACCAGTTTTTTTCTCCTCGGAGTAAAGGTCAACTTATAGGACGTCATTTATAAAGCTAATGTGCCCATGACAGCAACAAAGTTGATGACACCTTTATGCAGACATAATTACCACAACGTAAAGGCTCACAATACAGTACCATATTATAAACTACCCATTAATACCATAGTCAGGTTTTGTTATTATTTTGGAATTTTTATGTTTTTATGAAAGTTTGATCGCTGGAAGATAAAGACAGAAAAGGTTGAAAATCAGGAATCACACATGAGTGTCCAGCTCAATAATGAATTTTATTACGTTTAAAAGTACACAAAATTATTAAAATGAACTACAAAAAATAACCAATCATGGAGTTAATGTACACTGTAAAAAAAAAAAAAAAAAAAAATAGGACCAGATTTCCTGTAAGAATCGGAAAAATAGTAGCCCTTATCGTACCGGAAAAATTTCCGACCAGCTCGGAATAAAATCAGTAAAATCGGAATAAAATCCGTAAAATTGGAATAAAATCCGTAAAGTACCGTTTTAATGAATGTTTCCTTTTTTTTTGCGGATTTTATTCCGAGCTGGGTCGGAAAAATTTCCGGTACGATAAGGGCAACTATTTTTCCGAATCCTACAGGAATACAGTTCGGATTTTTTTACAGTGTATTCAAACCCCCCTTTTTGGAACACATTTAATTACTTTGTAAATTCAGCGTTTTCGGTAGAAAATAAACGGTATTGTAGATTAGTCACATATTTATATTTCGTTTATACTTAAGTTTAAAATACATATAAAGCACAAATAATTGTACAAAAATTACTTTCAGGTGCACAAATATCTTTATATTATATTTAAGCACCTGAAAGTAATTTTTGTACAATTATTTGTGCTTTATATGTGTTTCAATTATTTAACTCAAGGTGAATATAGCACTAGAATTTTAATTGATACTTAACCCTTAAATGCCTGATTTTTCAAAAGTCATTGTAATAATGTTTTTTGGCTTTCATTTTCTAAATAAATCATGTGAAAAATACTTTTTAAAATCATATTTTGTTTTAAGTATGGTTTACGGCTAAAAATCCGTTTGTTACTAATCGGCAATACTGGTCTTTAATTGAAAAAATAATTTTCCTTGATAAAATTCTATAACATTAAACACACTAGAATTTTAGGATCTATAATAAATAAATTTTACTTGCTCGCTGCAGAACAAAATAAGTTATTTCGCAAGCTTCCAAACAAAACAAAAAGAACAAGTAGCAACAATTGAAAAAATAAATCTATATTTATTCTCAAACAGCACAAATGTTGCCATCTACATGTTGAAAATCGATTTAATAATATTTACATAATTTATTTTATTGGCAACATTAGGCATTATAGCTTCAATATTATTCTAATAGTATTTTAGAGCCAGCCTAAATTGAGTATGTTGCCGAAAAGCAACACCGGCATTTAAGGGTTAAGCTGTTTTTTGAGCGTTATATCGTAGTAGATAATATAAAAAGGCGAGATGAAATATTTAGTTATTTCAATAATTTTAAAGTCATACAATTAGTCATTTCCCAGATGTACCCAAGCTATACTCGGGCAGGCAAAGCATAGCTTTTTGAACTTGATCGTTTTTGCTGACTTTTCTAACACGAACCCTAACAGAACCCTGAAGCCTAACTGAAGCTCATAAAGAACTTGGTATTCAATTGGGTGTCCTCTCCTATGTTGTCTTAAAAAAATAAACACTTTCAATTCATTAGAATACAGATATGAATATATACAGCGTTTCAAAAAGCTTGAGATGCGCTTTAATTTTTTATCTATTGGAAATACATAGGCAGTAGTAATTGCAAAAGTTTCCAAAATAAGGTAGTAATTATATTTATGTTGATGAAACAGTCTGCCATTAATTTTTAAACGGTTAAAAGCAGACGGAGGTTAAAAGCAGAACTTATCAACAAAACTGTGGACAACATTCTTTGTCTTTCTTTACTGGTAAACACATATTATGCTCCTGATTTTTCTAACAGCGAATTATATGAGTATATGGCAGAAGAACAGAAAAGCCAAACAATGGGGTATTCCAAATTTTGGAATGAAATGGTTTTATAAGCATTTAATGGCTTTAATAATATCCCAGCAAAGAAAGAAACGATGGGCCATCAGTTTGGAAAAAGATGGCAGCCAGCACTGCCACCAGCGGTAAAGTGCAATGATGCCATTACTTAAACCAGTACAAAAATGTCAGTGCGGAATGTAACTGGCCCATCAGTGATGGCCAACAGCAGGCCAGCATTGATATGCCATCACATTACTTCAATCTGGCACTTTTCCTGCAGTGCTAGTGCCTATCTTACTGCTATTCCTTTGCTGGGCCAGCACTTTCCCTTACAAAAATTTCTTATAGAATTCTATAAAAAAACTTATAGAAAAAGTATTATAGAATACTATAGAATTATGGTCCGGTTTTCTATAAGCTAGTTTCACCAAAAGCTATAGACGTACTCGAACTTGCAGCGGGTTCCACGCGGTCAACCTCCCAAGTACTAACCGCGCTGGGTGCTGTTTATTTTCCATGATCGGACAAGAACAAATACTTTCAATGTATTCTACGACTTCTCGAAGTTTTCAAGCTCTCATTACACTATTTCAACTTTGTTTCTTTTGTGATTTGCGTTCCTAATCATTAAACTTGTATAGAAATTATTGTATTGTATATAAATCCTATATATATTTTATACGCTGATTGATTCTGAACTGCGTAAATTATGAAAACCGAAATCCTTTGTAACTTTGTAAAACCAGATTTAAGAAGAAAAGTGTGTTGAAATAAAGAATTTATTTATTTATTTATTTACTTATTTATTTTGTTGGTGGCAGTTGTACTATATTATTTACAGTTTAAAAAAAATTAGCTTCACAGCTTAAATTGTGTTAAAATACTCATTTCAGATTTAAGTTCAAATTCAATAATCGGCCGCGGGGTGACAAAAATAACTCTTATTTTAATATAGACTTGACAAAATGTTTAAAAGTCTAATAAATTATTATTTGTTAAACTTGAAACGTAATTGTTTAAATATCTTTACTCTTCAGATTAAAATATTTGAATAAAAACTACAATTAGTGAATTTTTTTAGGTGAATTACGCCATCTAGCGTAAGGGTTCCCAGCAATAATACAGCAAAAGTTCGTACACTTCCATGGTGTGGTGGGCCAGCGTATGAGATAAAACGGAGGCCGACCAGAATTTTACCTGATGATTTCCAACAGCAAAGTTGACTAAAACTGTCCAGCAGTGGTCCATACAGTGGTAGACCATTATCCAGCACTTCTCCATCATTGCCAGAACCTATCTTGCTGCTAGCCAGCAATTTCCTCTTTGCTGGGAGCTTTGTATTTTCATAAAAATATATAATAATAATAATAATAATAATAATAATAATAATAATAATAATAAAGGTAACAGAGTATTTGGATGTTAAGAAAAAGTTACTGAAAAAAAGAAAAGTTTGGTTGGATCAAAAATGATAACGATATCAAAAAGCAACCCCACTCCCCTTCCCCCTGAAATATCTTACAATACCACGTGCCAGAACCCCCTCCCACGTAAAGTTATAACTTTGCATATGGACTGGACAGCCC
The DNA here is from genome assembly GCA_963932465.1 of Maratus speciosus. Classification (NCBI taxonomy): domain Eukaryota; kingdom Metazoa; phylum Arthropoda; class Arachnida; order Araneae; family Salticidae; genus Maratus; species Maratus speciosus. The sequence goes on from OZ010789.1 coordinate 463,025,363, forward strand.
CTAACCATTAACCTGTTAAGCCAGTTTAACTTTTTTTTTCGCCTTGCAAACGTTCCAAAAAGGTATATATACGCCGCGTGAACATAAATTACTATTTTTGTTATGAAACTTCGAAATTTTAGTAAAAACCCAAAACATTCACATGTAAATGTGTATTTTACTTATATTTTGATGAGAATTGCAATATCTAATGATCTCATTAAATTTTTATCAAACATTGTTGTGCAGAATTCGTACTGGTCAGGAAATTTCCCTGGTTTTATGTCAGATAAACACCAGTAGTTTCTCAGAAACAAAACTCGTTTTTTGCATTCGAGCGATTACATAAGTCAAGTTTTTTCTATAAAAAATACTGGTATTTTAGCTGAAAACGTAGGAACCCTGGTTGTGTGATTTCATTTACGTACCCAATAATAGATTTATTTAAATAAATTACTCGCTTAACAAGTTAATAATATACGGTAATAATATGCCCGAGTGATTTTGTGAAATTCTGTTAAAAACTCTAAACTCTATGCAGATTAATTTCAGTGGTAAACATAATAGCAAAATAAACAAACAGGCGCGCGAGCAAACAGACGCGCATTTATGTAGACTTAAAGACGGATCAACCAAACCCATATATATATATATATATATATATATCATTTCAAACATGGTGGAAATTAATGAAGTTTTAGCAATATTAGCGCTCCTATGGCCATATCTCCAATTTTATGTCAGTATTTTAAAATTAATTGGCCAATATTATGAAGTTTTAATACTTGTATTGATTCAAAAAATAAGTATTAGAACATTGGCTTAGTATTATATGGACCAATATTAAGCAAAAGTTTTAACAGTATTGCTCCAAACAGATTTTCTATTACAACGAATTTAAGAGCATAATGGGTCTTAAGACACGACCAAAATGCAACCCAGTTGATTCGAGTTGTTTCACGAAAATGTGAGCGCATATAATATTACTGCGTAAACTAGGAAAGTAAACTAAAGAAAGCTTATATTTTAAAAATGAAACTCAATCTGATTAAATAATGAATACAATATTCAGTGTAACAAATTTTCACCAGTATTTTTAGAGAAATTCTTCAAACAATTAATTGTAACGCAAAAATTTAAATCAGAAAATTTTAATGTTTTAGCACAAGAGAAACTTTTTGAAATATTTAATAAACTCCGAGCTTAATGGTTTTAATAATTAGTCAGACCTTATAAAGATTCATGTCATTCTCCTCACCTAGATTACTTCGGGAAAATGAAGAATTCGAAATATTCTTGGGAGATAATTAAGAATTTAAATACTGCCTTGGTTCGTTTCTTCTTAAAAGAATTCATAAAAATGGAACTCTGAAACAGCTTTAAAAATATTTTCATTAAAAAATATATAATTTTTTTTTTTTATGATTCGTTATTTTAATTCTATTTCTTTGCATTTAAATTAAAAATTATGGAGAACTAAGTAAGTAAAATACATATCTTAAAGAATTTTTGCTTCAGCAAAATCAACCACATTATTTCATTTAGATCATTATTTTTGCTTTTGGAAAATTTATGGTTTCTTGTTGTTTATAACAAAAATACCTTCACAGTCTTAACTCCAGTTTTATAAGTTTCAGAATAAAGCCGTTTCACAAAATTTCCTTGCATGTTATTTTCTGTATTTGTATAACACGTCCTTGTGTTGAATTGGATGGTTGCATATTTATCTTTCCTCGAACTTTGAAATTTTCAGTGCGAATCTATTTTTCCTTTCCTCAGTTTAATATGCTTCATTCAATTTAAATACAAATTTTTACTGTGTTATCCTCAAAAAAGATGATAAATGTTAACTAAAATCTCTTTAAACTGCATTATCATTGCATTTAACAGTTGAAATTCATTTTAACAGCTGAATGGAAATAGTGTTATGGCATGACTACACAAAATTAAGGATGTAAAATTTCTTTTTCATTTAGAGTAAACATATTTTCCTATGTTTTTATAAATATAAATTTACTTTTATTACTTAGCATAAATATATAAATGTTGGATTTCTAGTTTCAATTCTTTATAAACAGACCCTTAACATTGCTGGAGTTTTTTCATATTTGTTCGTAATGTGATGTTAGACAAAAATTAGAATGAAATGAATGGCTTTTATGACTTTTTCGATTATGATGATTCTATCCCGGACCAAGAAAGTATATACAGTAAACTGCCGACTATCCGGCCTAATGTGGCGGAAGGGTAGGCCGGATAACAAAAAAGCCGGATAGGCCGGATTTCTATAAACATTTGCTCCTGCTATACATGCTATACATGTAGTTCCTCCCCCCCCCCCTCCCCATTATATTAAAAACGCATGTTACACATTTTAAGATAAATTTTATAAATACATACAGTTTCAAAATAAGCAAAACATTAACATAAAACATAAGCCGCCTAATTCGTAAAAAAATAGTACATCTTATTTTACTATTTATTAATAAATGATTACTCAAATATTAAATGTACAAAATGTATTAAAATGTACAAAAGTTTTTAATTTTTGAAAAAAGACTTTGATAGATGACTGTTTCTCCCTGTTAGCCCTCTTCCGCGACGCAATGTCCCTCCATTTACGCAAGCAGATATTACCAGCTGGCGTCGCTTCCTCCTGCTGCTAACTCGTAGTTTCTCCTCCATAGTCACTATAATGTTTTTTCGTTTATCACCCATTTCGTTAATCTTCAATAAGTAAACACGAAGCACACCAAAAGACTATACGAAAGTAACCAGAATAAGCGGAAAATAACATTCGCACTTGTTAACATCCATTGCACAACTGACGAAATCCCTCCCCCTCCACCTCCCTTACTGTCTGTCTCTGCTATTGCATTCTGCAGTCCCTTCCTGCTCCTTCCTGTCGTAAGTTAGCACTTTCCTACGGACAGCAACTTGCCTGTCTCGGCCGCTTGCAACATTCTTCTTTTTTTTACTAGGCCGGATAGTACGGAGGGCCGGATAGTCATGAGCCGGATAGTCGGGAGTTTACTGTATGTCTTTTTATACACTTTTGATAATTGTATTATTAATCAATATTTCAAACATTTCAATTCACAAATAGATTAATCAAAAATTAGTATGGGCTTGAACTTCCAGTGTGAATTTTAGAAAGTGTCATATAAAACATAAAATGCGTGAATTATTGTATTGTTCATGCCTAAATAGTCGATTTTTCTTTTACACATCAATTTATCCCAATTCTCTATAACATTATGTAATTCATGAAACACTGATTCAATCCGGTGGAAAGTTGTATTTCATCCTCTTTTAACAGGGTTTTTTTAACATATCTTAAAAAATTAAGGAGCTGCTTCAGAAATTTTAAAATTTAGGTACTGTTTTAATGCGTAAAACCGAATGATAAAAAAATTTATAGGCATTAATAATAAACTTTCCAGGAATCAAAACTTCACTAGTTTTCATCAATTAGAACAGGCAATATACCAAGCTTTCGGAGATTTTTTTACACACTGCCAAAAAATGAAAACTCGGGTGATGTCTAAAACTACAGTTCTAATTAATTCCAAAATAAAGGAAAATTACCGTTCTCATTCGTATACAGTTCTTTATTATAGTTTGTGCTTTATTTTGTCGTAAACGTCGTCTATATATTAAAACTGGGACTAATGCGTATGTCTCAAATTGTATAGAACACTTTCGACACTTAGAGTTCCTTGTTAGTCCAGTCATTTGGTAGAAAATAGGGGAAAGTTTTGGTGTATTTTTGATATTTGGTTTATGTTTTTTGGGTCGCTGAATACGAATCTGAAGTTTGCCAACAAAATTTATCCCGGGAAACACGTTTTTTTGGCAAAAAACGGGAAGAAAACTGGATTTTCTTTGTTTTTTCAAAATAACTTCAAAATTATGCATTTAACGCAAAAGTCCTCAATACATAAATTAAAGAGGATAAAATTTCCTACATTTTATGTATTAAAAGTTTTTTTTCTCTGATCAATGGTTTAGCCGTGACAACGCCACAAAAATAGGTTTGAAAATCAAAAAATTCAGAAAAAACGGGAATTACGGCAATGTAGATAGATTTAACATGAAAACTGACCATTTTACGCAAACTTTGACAATTAATGGTACTAAATATAATATTATTGATTACATTTTATGGATCTGAGGTTTATTGTTTCCTTCATAACAAAAACATAAAAAATAAGCATACCTGTGATCAAATATTCATTTGCTATTACAAAATATTAATAATAATAATAAAGCATTTCTTAATTTGACTTTTAAAAAACAAATATAAAATAACTAAAACAGACTTTCGCTGATAAAAGTTGACACGGCTAGTTCTTAAAGTTTCACTTTTAGCCTAAAGAGACCATTGGGAGGGGGGGGGGGGGATCTCATCATTTGACACAGAGGAAAGTTACGGCAATCTTTGCCCCATGCTGTAATGGCCAGTGTAATACAAGTAGACAACGATTTGGTTCCTGTGAATCCTACAACTTTGTTCAAACGAATTTCGGTTGCAAAGCTTTCGGATGAAGACCTTGAGGAGTTTTTGACGTACGATTAGGCCCTTATTCCTTGTCCCTATTTGACAATGCCCCACCAGTGGCCGAGAGGTTCTGCTCTCTTAGCCGGTAGACGAGAGGTGCTCGGTTCGATCCCAATCGCGCCCGTCGGCTTAATCGTTCGGAGTTTTCGTGGTTTTCTTCGAACTTTGGTTCTACAAGCGTTAATACGGGTTAGGTTCCCTTAGAAAGACCTCCACGGAAGGCACTCCACCCCTTAGGGCCTATATCCCACGTGAAGATAATTGGCCGACATAAATACAACCAACCTATTTGACAATGGCTTAAGAAAAGGAAACAAATCTACACTCTACAAGGCATTCAAACTCCTTACGAACAAGCGGTTCAGCGGCAAGGTTCAATTCATCATTGATAGGGTTTTTTTTAATTATATAGAGTTGTATGGCGTAAGAATCAGTCTTTTTCTTCAATCTGCGACAAATATGTTCATATGTGCAGTCAAAATATCAACCACAGGCAATAGTTGTCTTTGATGGCTACCTGATGATGTACAAGGTGGCACAAAAACGGCTGAGCGTATGAAACGATCAAGAAAGCATGCTTCAACTGACATATTGTTTGACGAAACAATGATACCAACCATTTCCAAAGAAAAGTTTCTTATTAACACAAAAAATAAAGGTCGATTAATATCTATCATGATTGACAAGTTCTCATCTGCAAGTATTACATGCAAGCAAGCAAAAGAAGACGCAGACACTGTGATTATAAAAGCTGCTTTGCCCTTGGCTCCATCAAATGAGACGGTAATTGTAGTCGGAGAGGATGTAGATCTTTTGGTCATTTTGATAGGTATCTACACGGATGAAAACGTTTTCTTTTTAAAACCAGGGAAAGACACCATTTCTCCAGTGACATTTTCTCCAGCTAATGCTGTGAGCCCAACTGTTGCGAAAAACATCCTCTTTCTACATGCTATGAGCGGTTGCGATACAACGTCAGCACTGTTTATACAAGGGAAAATGAAGTTCCTCAAAATTCTTGTGAAGAATCCACATCTTGCCGACGTTGTTAAAGTATTCTACGACTCGAACGCTACTCAGTAGATGATTGCAGCTCCTGGGGAACGTTTCTTTGTCTCACTGTAGGGTTATAGGGAGACAAATGTGCCTTCGCTAAACCACCTAAGGTATATTTCGTACAAGAAGTCTGTCTTTAGATTGCATTACCACCATCTGCAGCTGCAACACAACGGCACTCTTTAAGAGTATATCACCAGGTCCTGCAATGGCAGTGGGTTGAAAAAAATGCTGAAGAGTGGGGATGGAAGAGAACAAATACTGGCCTTGAGCCTTTGTTCACTGTACTATCACCTGCTCCCCCGCTTTGTTGAAGCTTGTAACCTGCAAGTGTAGGAAGAACTGCCAACAAAATTGTGGGTGCAAGAAGGCAGGGCTTTTTTGCACCAACATTTGCTTCAACTGCGAGGGGAATTGCAACAACATCGCAGTGGTGCGTCAAGACGAGGAGGATGAGCTCTTTGAAACCGTGCTGGAAATGGATTGCTCACCCAATGAACCCGTGGACCCAATGGAAGAGAAAAAAGTCATGCCACAAGGTATATCGAATATTTTTCATTGAAATTTTTTTTTATTTTATACTATTGGTTCTAGTAAAAACACCCACTAATTCCAAACGTCTATTTTCTATATTCTAGATGCCAGTGAAAAGCAGGGACCCTCAAGTAAAAGAAAGCGGAAATAGTATTTTTTGTTTTTTAAGTAAATGTATTTACTAACGTACACATTTATTTATAATTAAATAATGATTCATAATGAGTCGTCGTATTTATTATCAGCAACTTTATTGTAAAATGTAGTCAATCATATAATCTTAAGTATCCTTTATAGTCAATGCTTGTGTAAAATGGTCAGTTTTCATGTTAAATCTATCTACATTGCCGTAATTCCCATTTTTTCAGAATTTTTTGATTTTCAAACCCATTTTTGCGGCGTTGTCACGGCTAAACCATTGATCAGAGAAAAAAACTTTTAATACATAAAATGTGGGAAATTTTATCCTCTTTAATTTATGTACTGAGGACTTTTACGTAAAACGAATAATTTTGGGGTTATTTAGAAAAAACAAAGAAAATCCTGTTTTTTGCCAAAAAAAAAACGTGTTTCCCGGGATAAATTTTGTTGTCAAACTTCAGATTCGTGTTCAGCGACCCAAAAAACATAAAGGCACCAAATATCAAAACTACACCAAAACTTTCCCCTATTTGTCCTTTTTGAGCACCTAATGCCTGGACTATGTATGAAAGCCGCCGCAAAATGCACGTAGTTTATGTTTCTTTGTTCTCTTTCCTTCAAGTAATTTATGCGCTTCTTTAAATTTTCATAGAGTTAGAAAGGTTCAAATTTTCAGAATGCTAATATTAAATTCACATGCAAAACTTAAATTTACATTTTGCCACAATATCATCCAATTGAAATTATTCATTTACAATGAAATACACTGAATAAACCCAAACATAATCCAGGCGTAGTTTATTATTCAAAATAGAAACTTATTAATATAGTCATATTTAAAAAATATGAATTATGACTTGCGTAAAATTTTACATAAATAGAATCGGAGTTGTTAAAAACATGATTTTTGTTTTTACATTTCATCCTAATCATTAGTTTTCTATAAAAAGAGAGAGATTTCACTTTTTGACAGCATAAGAGGGCTGAGGTATCCCGTTATCCTTTGTATTCACAGTAAAGAAAATCTCAGAAAGTAATCGAAAAAATTTTACAACTTATTCTTTATATTAAGTTTATGCATTTTATACAGGATGTCCGGGATAAAAGTATCCAAAAGTTATGCCTTATGTTTACGGAACTACACATTAGAATCTTTAAAAAATTATTTAAATAAAAATAGCATCTCACAAAGCTTTAATATCAATAGACTTCGATATATGCACCGTTGGTAGCAGGACAAACGTTTAAACAGTAATCCAGTTCTTCCCAAATGTTTCGTAGCATATCAGGAGTTATTAGACAAATATTACTCATCCACAGTCTCAGTTTTTTGTTTTGTTCAATGTTTTAAAATCTCGGAGGGTTTTCCCATCCACGAAGATGTAGTCTATTATATTGCAATGGATAGTTCCGTAATAATAAACCATAACTTTTGGATACTTATAGCCCGGACACGCTGTATTTAGAAGTTTCACATAATTTTTCTGGTTGAAACTGACAACCAGATAACAACTGACAGCCCAACAAAACTGACTTTTCGGGTGTTAACTAATTAAATGTTCCTTATTATTTTTTATAATTATTATTTTTTACGCTTTTTGTTTTATGACTCTATGAAGACTTGGGAAAACAATAGTATTTTCAGGGAGCATAAACAATAGTCTTTTCAGGATTGCTTTGATTCAACAAACACAAATAAAATGTCAAATTAATGTTTTACCAATAAAAAATGAATATGGTTTAATTTACGTTATGTGGACGAGTTCTTATTATAAATAAACCACATACAATTATAAAAAACTTTGTACGAATCAAAACGGTACTATTATTTCATTTTTGCTTTAAGTTACCGTCATTGTTCCTATTTTTCTTTTTTACACGTTTTCTTTTTTATGTGTGTGTGTTTTCTTTTTTCCTTTGTATTTTCTTATAATTTAAGTTTTGAACTATTTACGTTTTGTCTCCTTAACCTTTGCAAAAGTGCATAATTGAGGTATTTCTGTCTTAATAAAAAATAATATAAATGCAGAAAACTAGTTTAAAGCATAAAAGTATCTGTATAGTCACCTGTGTCAACAAAAATTTAAAACAATATCTTCATAAACTTCAAAATAAGGCAAAAAGCAATTAAAAAAGTGATAAATGTATCTACTGTGGTCTGAAAACGGCGTCACATGTGTACAAACATAATACATACACTGTAAAAAATTTGGTGCAAAGTTCCTGAGAAAACCTGTGGCAGCTATTCTGCCACAGGTTTTCCCAGGAATTTCACCAAAGAAATGCCAGGAAACTCACACAAGTCAGGAAAGTTCAGAAACCTATAATCTGGGATGTTATTCGTGAAATCCCAGTTAGGTTCCACCATTCTGAAAAGTCTAGAAATCTACAATCTGTAACATTACTCATTAAATTTCTGTGTCCCGCCAAATTTGGTGACTCTAGGTTCCATACTCTGTTCACAACTAAGCCAACAAAATGATACACAAACGCAAAAAATCGATTTTTACATGTAAAATAGAGCTCAGGAGCTGTTCATGGCCGAAATTCGAAAAAGAACTTCAAGATGCACAATTTGAGGGGTATATACACCTTTGTGCCAATTTTGATAGCGCTAGATCCCACAGTCTTTTCACAACTGAGATAATAAAATGACACACACGTAAAATAAAAATATTTCTGTATTCAATACACCCACCACAAACTAAGGAATGTTACACACAAAACATATGGAACTTTACACAGATCACCGATAATTTTTCTTTTACAATAATTCAGAGAAGTTACACAAAAGTTCAAAAGTATACCTGAGAAAACTAAGGAATGTTACACACAAAACATTTGAAACGTTTCACAGTTGATCAGTAAATTCCACTTTCTCAAGTATTCCGAAAAGTTACACAATAGTGTGGAAGATGTTACACCAGATTTCTCAGTATTCTCGAATCAGCAGAAATAATCCTAGAAAACCCAGGAATGTTACACAGTAAACGGCAGGAATATTACGCAGATTTTTTACAGTGTACATATGATTTCTTTATATTAAAAATACACTAGTTTTTATGTATTAAAAGTATGCAATTTTTATATGCTAAATATAACAAAAATAGTTATAAAAGTATTAACATATTTACTTTTGTTACTAAGAATTTACAACAAATCCCATAAGTATATTATTTATTCACCTTGATCCTTTTTTTATAATGCTTTGTAATCCAACGTTTTATAAAGTACAATTTTCTTAATAATTAAGGAATACCTCTTTAGTAGATTACTATTTTCGTGAAGTACAGTACAGTAGAAATGTCGCCCATTTCAAATAAATAGTCACGTACCACATTACATAACAATAAAAAATTGCGTGGCATTTCTGAAAGCGCTTTCAAATAATGAGGAAAGCATTTGTTACATCAAAAATCTAAACGTTTCACTTCGAAAAAAAAAAACTATCATTTCAATTTCATATTGTTTTTATTACCCGACTGAAAAGAAGGGTTATGTGTTTCACACGTATCTGTGTATGTGGATTTCTTTATACCCTCGAAACATCCCAACGGCTGGATGGATTTTAATAAATGAGGTCTCTATCAATTCGTGTTAACGACACGATGGTTATAGGCTAGTTTTTGTTTTAATAAATTCAAAATTGTGGCCGTAAAACACAAAATGGCGGTAGTGACGAAAACCAATTTACGCACCCTATTGAATGGCATATCATTGGACAGTTCTTTCAAAATGAAGATGATGTTTCATTGACTATTTTACAGTCAGAAACTTCGTTAAAGTATTATACAAATTGGAAGTTATGTAGATAGGATCTCTAGTTTTCCTGCAACTCTAACAATCATAGGCATCGATAGAGCTCATCAAAACAGTGTTTATAGATAGGAACTAACAATTAAACACAATTTAAAAGTCATCAATACAAGAAAAAAAAAATAGGTAAGTAATATAAACAAGTAATATAAAAAAATATTTTAAGTCAATTTCTACTTAGGTCAATAAGAGAATTTTTTTTTCTCCCATTCTTCTTTCCACTTGAGTGGTGCTTAAAATGCCTTGATCAAGAAGAGGGCTCTCTCGGTCTTAAAAAACCTTGATCACGAAGAGGGCTCTCTCGATTATTGAAAATTAGTTAATTTTATTTAATTAATGAATTAATATTTAAAAAAAACTGGATTAACATCAAGTGTCATCCATTACAAGTTTTAAAAAATTTATTTGAGCTTGATTGGATGAATAATAAGTATTTTATTAACGATTGAAAATTTGAACAAAATATATATAGCGAGAGTGTGAGCTAATAGTAGGAATTGAAAAAAAAATAGTTTCACATTGATGAGAAATAATTAATTAGTTCGCTTTTTACGCAGTCGGGTTTCTTGATTTTTTAAATTTAATTGTTTATTTATATTTCATTTAAATATTTCTTGAAATACAAAATGAATAATCAGCCAAAAGAATGCAGAACATATTTTGTAAATTGTAGGGGGTTTTTTTCTTATGTTTTTGATAACATATTTCTTTATTTAAAAAAAATTGCTAATGCTGCTGTCGCCACAGTTGACGTATTTAAATTTCTGAGGACCTTTTGACTTTCTCGGCGTTTTTCTTTTCTTTTCTTTTCTTTTTTTTTTTTTTTTTTTTTTTTAATATGTTGCATATAAAAACATGAAAACTGGTAGTTTTACAAAGAAAAAAAAAATGTATTATAAATACGCTGAAGCGGACAATTTTTTTTTTTTTTTTATCGAAAAATTATTGTAAAATATATTTAATGTTCAAATCAGTCAAAATAGTTCAGTTTAAAAAAAATTAGGATAAGAAACTATCCATAAAAATGTAAAATAACCATCTTTCGCAGGCGCCTACTCGACTAGATTATTGTGGTGCTGCGTGCAATCATTTTTTTATTTTTATTTTCTAAATGTTTTAGATTTTTTTTTTCATTTAGTTATTCGAAAGAACTATGGTTATATATTATTTTCTTGCTTGTATATTGTCTGTGTACTGGGAATTTTAAAGTAACACTCTTTTGTTATCTGAAATTTAATCCGAGCTAGTGGGTTAGATAGGGGTGTTGAAGGAATATAGTTATGAATAGAGTGGGGTCCCTGCTATTCAAATGCATACCTGAGATAAGTCTGACAAAAGGATTTCACCAGACAACGAAATAACGGGTGTCACAGAAGGTGACAGGGGAGGTTCGATGGGTTGGAGGAAGGAAAGACGATCCTGGTGGCAGGATGAAAAGAAAACCCCGTTTATGTTTTTGGGAGAGGGGTGATATATTTGAAGGAGATCAGTGAAGGCGTTTAGCTGAAAGTGTGTGGTCGTTTCCTCGCAGAGTACAGTTGATGCCTGGAACTCAATGTGTGAGCTCGTTCCAGAGTAGCTCGTGGATAGAGCTTGATTAGGCAGTGAAGCTCTTAGAGTATAAAGTTAATGTGTTGGGAGATTAATAGATCCGATAAATCTAATTTAACTAGCGTAGGGTGAGAGAAATATAAAGTAGTTTAACAGTACAAAGCAAGTATTTACTGTATTTAATTTAGTGTTGAACCAGATCACCTATATACGAGTTCTTAAGCATAAATAGTGTTTTGTGATTTGTAAATTGTGTGCAAATAAACTGTTAATTAAGTTTAATTGAAAGAGTTGGTTTTCTTATCAACAATCCTCTCATAGCGTGACCGATATCACGTAATCATATCGGTGGTGGCAGCATATAAATAGTAAAGGATTTCTTCAAAGTTGTGTGGACTTAGAGGAAACCCGACAACGCTGAAGCAGACATTTTTTTTTTATCGAAAGATTATTGTAAAATATATTTAATGTTGAAATCAGTCAAAATAGTTCAGTTAAAAAAAATTAGGATCACAAACTATCCATAAAAATGTAACCATATTTCGCAGGCGCCTACCCAACTAGATTATTGTGGTGCAGTGTGCAACCATTTTTTAAATTTTTTTTTAATGTTTTAGATTTTTTTTTCATTTAGTTATTCAAAATTTTATTCTTTAAACAGAGATTTAACTCATAGTTAAAATAGTCACTTTTTACGTATTGTTGGCGGATTTTAAAAGTTCAAATAATAATATTTACAAACCCTTTCTAATTGAAAAATATATTTTCACGTGAATAATGAATGAAAAAATTAAAATAATTAAATTAATACATGCGGAAATCATTAAATGGTGACAATCAAGGCTATCAAAGGCTGAGATTTAATGTGCCCGCTGGTTCTGTATGTACGTACGTATGTATGTACGTATGTATTTATGAAACGCGATAACTCTTGATAGAAATTTCCGATTTGCTTCACTTTTGTCTAGTTTCATTCTGGCAAGGCGCTTCCCAAATTAGTTTTGAGTATTCATTGGTTAAGTATAAAGGGGAGGACAAGGGACTAATCCCCCCCCCTTAATTTAGATAAATTTTTTTTTCATGCAGAATTATCTGATTTGCTTCAATTTGGTATACCGGTTTATCCGGTTTATTCTAATAAGGCGCTTCTCTGATTATATTTGGAGGCTTATTGTTTAAGTATAAAGGGGTGGACCGGGGGCTAATTTCCCTTAATTTAGATAAATGGGTTTTTCATGCAGAATTATTCGATTTGCTTCAAATTTGGTATAGTGGTTTACTCTTATAAGGCGTTCCCCTGCTTAGATTTGAAGGTTCATTGGTTAAGTATAAAGAAGGGAACGGGGGGCTATTCCCCCCTTTATTTAGATAAATGGGTTTTTCATGCAGAATTATCCGAATTGCTTCAATCTTGGTATACAGATTTATTGTGATAAGGCGCTCTCTTGATTAGATTTGGAGGTTCATTGGTAAAGTATAAAGGGGGGAAACAGGGGGGGGGGCTAATCCCCCTTAATTCATTTTTCGAGAGGCATTATTCTTTGAAATAAGAGTATAATGTACAGTTAGTGTTAATAGCCTGCGAACTCAATGGCATCAGTTAAACTGGGCACTTTTCTTTTTATTTAATAAATGAGCTAAAAGGTTTTTTTTTTTTTTTTTTTTTTTTTTTTTTTTTTTTTTTGCAGTAGTCGTTTGGTCTATAACTTTTTCATTGAGATTAATAATGATTAGACAACTGTGCTAACATTCATTTTTATTTATTTTATTTTTATTTTAGTGCGAGAATTTCAAGATAGTATGTCCAGTTCAATATTAGGGTCCATATGTATTAAAGTCAATATAATATTAGAGTCCATATAGTATATAGTGTCCAATATAACATTTAGTAAGAGAATTTCAATATTTTTTGATAAGAAATGTCATGAAATACTTTCTTAAGTGAGCAAAGGGAATTATAAAAATAAGATTTTTAAAAACCGTACTGAAATTTTAAACTTTAGTAATTACCCTCTCAGATAACTTTCTCGTTCGAAAATAAATTCCAGTTTAATGCATACATCTGAGATGTTTCAGAGAGAAATTTATTTTTGTAAAATCCTTTCGTTATATAAAAAGTAAAAGAAAAAATGATTTATGATTCATCTTAAACAGAAGATTTGCATGTAGTGTCTTATTTTTTTTTTTTTTTTTTTTTTTTTTTTTTTTTTTTTTTTTTTAAGAATAACTAAAAGAACATGTACAAGGAAGTTTTAATAAAGAAGATCAAACTTTTCAATTTTAAGCTAACAAAAACATTTTTAAGTAGTTTTTAAATTATTAGTAGCTGTTCCATATCTTTAAAAAATTTCAAAAGAAAAAAAAATGAAATAGTTTTGCCAAGAATAAACGAAAAATTAAGTGAATTCATGTTCATTCAAATGAACTCACTTGTGCATTTCAGAAATATATTCAAAGTTCCTATTTTCTTTCGCACAGAGCTATTTCGTTTAAATTTAAAGTCGCCAAAAAGAGACATTCATGCTTTAGTTTCACTCTTATTATTTCGCATTATAAATCTTATACTATAAATACTGTTTTATTATGAATACATATATACATCGTGTCTGAGGAAGATTGTTATTATTCTAAACATTAATAACAAAAATACTAACAGATGAAATGAAATGCAGTTTGCTGCAAAAGAATGAAGAAATCTAAGAGTACCTTCAATGTAGGTAGCTGTATACGTGAGCTCCGAGAGACGGTTCTCTGATTCGTTCGACACTTTCTTTTGATGTCGATGGTCGGCCGTATTACTTGTATGCTCAACATTTCCTGTACAGTAAACTCTGTCTAAGGCGGAATCGGTCGGGACTAAGAAAATTTTCCGTGGTAGACAATATTCCAGCTTATGCAAAAAAACTCCCCACCCCCCAAAAAAAAAATCCCTTTCCGATGACGTTCTTTCATTGATTTTCCTGATTCGAGAATCGGTTGAAAACTGAAATTCTGAAAGAGCCTTTGTCTTTATAAATAAATGAGAAACGCTATTCAATTTCTTAGTACTGCTATAATATATGCGAATAGGATGTTTACACGCACAAAAACAATAAATTTAGAGAATGAGACAGAACGGTATCATGTTGTATTTGAGTATAACCTTAAACTATAATATATTGTACTTTAGAAAATATATATGTTGATAAATGTGCATTCTACGAGAAATAATAACTTTTAAATGCAATTTTGTATAGGAAAAAACGGCATAAGCAAGAACTCCTTAAAAATTAAACAGTTTCTGTTCTTTTGAATTAACTTTTTTGAAGTGTTACACAATTTAACTAACATGCTCGACATTGAGTATTTGACATTGAGTATTTGACAGTTTTAAAGTTTGACAAACAAAATGCCTTTCATTATTAAAATATCCTTTTTTCCGCGTTATGCAAAATTTTGGTTTCGCTGAAACCTTAAAATCATTTCCGTTTCCGCGTTAGACAGATTCCGCCTTATGCAGCATGAATTAATGTAATTTTCTATGGGTTTTCCGGGACTTGGAAAATTTTCCGCGGTAGACAGATTTCCGGCTTGCACAGAGTCCGCCTTAGACAGAATTTACTGTATCTTTAAATTCCTGCATCCATGAATAAATTGAAGGCGCGCTTGGTGGATCTTTGTGGTACAACCGGCGAAAATTTCTTTGCACGGTTATCGGTAATTTTGTTTCCACTAACCACAATACACACTGCGCTTTCTACTAAACGATCGCCATTTTTTTTTTCCTTATCACAACTGCCAAGAAACTAACGCCATTTACCTCAGGCAAATGATACCAGAAAAAACTCTTAGATTTTTTTCATTATTTTTCAGAAAACTGCATTTCATTTCACTTGTTAGTAGTTTTGTTTTAATATTTGGAATGATAAAGACCTATATTGGACACGCTGTATTATCTAAAGGAGGAAATGCACATGATGTAGAAATCCTCAGAAACATACAGAACTGTATATATTTGTAGCCAAACATCTACAAAATAAATAATTTATTTTTTACAAACAAAAAATGTCCAGCAACCAAACATATTGTCTTGTCAATAACAAGTGCGAACTCCAATATATACAACACATTGTTGAACCCACCCTAACATATATTAAATAAATATGCTTGATAATGCTTGAGGCAATTACAATGCTTGAAACATCGTAACTAGCATGAAGGCAGACTTTAAATTCCTTTATATTTTAGAAGCCTAACTACTTCAACAGCAGCCCCGAGATAAGTCGAGGGTAACAACACTGTTTCCCTACCCCTGCTGCCGGAGGAAGTTACTGCAACGATATCAAAATGTTTAGTCATATGTCTTATAAATTCTTGACTTACTACCTTACGCGATATTGAAGAATTTCAGCGACCAAAGGAGCATCTGCATCCTTGCTGAAGCATTTTGCTCTATCTTTTGTGAATGCCATTGGGCAAAATTTCATGGTATAATTACAATTATGTCATAAAATATACTTCAGTGGTCCTCGCCAATCTCGAAAGCTCATGTTGAGCTTTTGCGTTGATAAACACATATAAATATATGAGAGGTTCACAACCACAGTAGACCATGCTCATTTTGAAAAAAAAAATGAGATACCGTATATACCCGCGTATAAGCCGACAAAATATTTTGAACGACAAAATATTGGTAAAATTCTAGACTCGCGCATAAGCCGACCCCAAAAAGTTCCAATATATTTTCAGACAAAAATAAGATTTTTAATGAAAAAAGTAAACAAGCAAAAGTAATTATATAAAAAATTAAGGAACATCAAACGAGTCTTTCGAAATCGGAATCACTATCTGAATTTCAAAAAAGTTGCATGAAGTCCCGTCCCGTTGCTTCCTCGGCGTAAAAATCGGGTTCAGGATCTGTTGAATTTTCGTCATCACTTTCGTAAATAAAGTCGTCCTCAGTGCCATCCATAGCATTGCTAATACTACACTTTTTAAATGATTTCACAATCATATCCCTCGGAAATGACATCCAATGAGACGATAACATCGATTCCCACTTTTTCAAATTACAACTCTTTGTTTTCTTCGCATCTGGCGAATGCAAACACTCAATCCGGATTTTTCGCAATGTATCTAATGATTTATTTATCAAACATGAATTTGCCTACGGCAGTCAGAAAGCTCTGTGGCTTAGAACTTTTCTCTCAAAATTTAACCCGCGTATTAGCCGACTACCCCTTTTTTAAAGGCAAATTTTAAGTCAAAATTTTTAGACATACGCGCGTATATCCGGTCCTACATTTAGAAGGTGCATAAAATCAGTTTTATCCACTCCCACAGTGAACCAAGTCTGTTTTCACATACGTTCTCATATATGTCATCTGTTTAGAGACTTGGTTTACTGTGGGAGTCGATAAAACAGATTTAATGCACCTTCTAAACGGACTATCTCTTTATTTTTATGGACTTGGCCGACTATGGATAAGAGCCCCTCATATAGCGGACCTTGTAATAATATACTAAGTTTATTTGCTAAAAGGTGTAAATTAAAACTTTGAGAACAGTAAAAATAGGTTTATTCGGCTATTTACATGTTTCGACTCTACCCGAGTCAGTTTCAAAACAAATAAATAAAAATATTCTAAAATTGCACGGTCTGGTGGATCGTTCGAGACGACAGACATGCCGTTATAGGTCTCAAAGCCCACCCCCCTCTTCAAACTTCGAATTTCACAGTCTATGAAACGTCATCATTCAACAGCCGTATAAACCTATTTTTACTGTTTCTAGAGTTTTAATTTACAGCTTTTAGCAATTAAAATTAGTAAACACATATTAAATTTAAAATAATGATGATTCAAATTAGAGGTTATGGTGACCATCTCTTAAACCAAACATACTTCCAATTATTAAAAACCCAACGCAAAATACTTTGCAATGTTCTGCAACGACCGTCAGCTGTTCAAAATTGTGGGAATAAAAAATAAAGACACAGGAAGACTTTTTATATGTGAAGAAGAGAAATCGCATCTTTTAAAGAAATGCAATAGATATTTCGTAAAACGCTGACATACACATACGAAAGAAACTGTTGGCGAATTTTGCGATTTTACCCCGATCCAATGATGAATTTCACGGTTTTTTCCGACAATCGATTGACGATTTTCGCAATTTTTCAGATTTTCCCCTATATCAAAGGGCGAATTTCGCGTTTTCTTCTCGGACCAAATCGTCGAATTTCTCGATTTTTTTTCCGGCGACAGATTGAAAAATTTCGTGATTTTTCTGACGATTTTAAAGGTTTTTTTTTTTTTTTTACATGCGACTCATAGACGAACTTCATTATATTTTGTTTTTAAGATTGACATTTATTTTTCTTCTTCTTGCAATTGATTGGATCGACGAATTTTTGAAATTTTCTAAAGACCCACAAAAGGATTTCGCAATTTTTTAGCCAGGACCGATGGGCAAATTTCGCGATATTTACTTTCTATCGATTGGCAAACTTTGTCACTTTTTTGAGACCAATTGGCAAAAATTGTGGCTTTTGCCGCAACTGATTTTTTTGCGACAAATTTCCAATTTTTTTTTCCGGCGTTCCACAGGAGAAATTCTCGTTTTTTTCTCACGACCAATTGAGAAATCTTGCTAAAATTTCCTTGTACCAATAAGCAAATTTTGCAGCATCTTCTTGCGACCGATTGGAGAAAATCGTGAATTTTTTCTGGTGCTAATCGACGAATTTTGCAATTTTTCCGACGATACACTGATGAAATTCGCGTATTTTTACAAGCGACCGATTGGCGAATACCGCAATACTTTCTTTCTGGTGACTGGCAAATTTTTTCGCTTTTTATTGCGAACGAGTGATAAAAATCACAGTTATTTTTCTGCGACCACTACTAATACGACGACTTCGGCGACTAATTTCGCGTTTTACCCGCGACAGATTGGGCGACATTCCGCGATATTTTCATTATGTCGAAAGGAAAACTTTGTCGCTTTTTTCCGACCGATTGGCCAAATTACGGGCGGTTTTCCAGACTGATTGACGAATTTCTGGTTTTAATCGAAGATCCGCGACTTTTTCGCTTTTTTTTTACCTGTGGCCGATTTTAAAATTTCGCGATATTTTTCTTGTACCAATTGGCAAAATTTTGCGGCTTTTCCTTGAGACTTATCTGAGAAAATCGTGAGTGTTTTTTGCTACAGATCGATGAATTTTGCAATTTCTTAGGACGATCCACTGACAAATTGCGCGACTTTTTAACCCCGACAGATTTGCAAATTTCACGATTCCTTCCTATTACAGTAGGCAAATTTTGAGGCTTTTTCTAACGACCAATTAGAGAAAATCGTGGGTTTTTCGCCATTTCTTCCGGCGATGCACTGGCGGCTTTCGCGGTTTTTTACCTGCGACCGATTGGCGAAAATCGTGGAATTTTTCCGCGATTGTTTCTTCGAATTTTGTATGTTTTTCTACCACAAGATTTTCATGATTTGTTCTCCATGATTGACTGACGAACTGTGCAAGTTTTTCTCGCGATCAATTGATGAATTTCCCAATTTTTTAAATGAATAATTAAAGAATTTTGCGATTTTTTCCGGTCATTTAGTGACGAATTTCACGATTTTTCCTACGATTGAATGATGAATTTTCTTGAAAATGACAATTTGAAATGTTCTGCAGAGAAGTCCGTTGATCTGCAACGTACGTCGCACTTTTACGCATATTCTGCTTCGGGGGAATTAAAAATTATAGAAATATAGTATAGCTTTTAGATATAGCAGTCATTTTACAAGATACATATTGGAATACGAAATTTAATATTTTATATAAATCTGAAATAGAATGAAAAAGAGTAAAATGCAAAATTATTATGAAATTTATAAAACACAAAATTTGTGCGTTTCGTGTTCATGATATATATCTAGTATTATTTCAATAATTCATTTAACTCTGTCCATTATTAACATTGCATGCGTTCTCATATGTTTATTAAAAAAAAAGTATAATGTCAAACTCTTTGTTTATCCAATGAGATACTTCTTTTTTTACACTCTTTTGATTTTTTTTATATCTTTAGCAGATTATGTAAAAATAAAACAACTTTATTTTTAGTCTTTCTCACACAGTGAGCTCAACAATAAGAAACTTTCTGTTTTTTCCGACTCACTTTTCAACATAAAAGCATGATACTGACAGACATGATTATGGAAATTTTTGTCATCGAATAGTTTTTTTTTTTTTTTTTTTTTTTTTTTTTTTTTTTTCCATAATTATCACATGCTGAGTTTTCAGTGATTATCGTTTCAGGGCGCCAGGTTTTTAACTTTCGTGAATTGTCGCGTCCGGAAATTCCATTCAAAACTTCAACTTTAACAGCATTTTCTGAAAATTCTTCTGCCTTTGCAGAAAAACTGAGCAGTCATTTCCATTACATAGTTTCTTAATAAGAGTACCTTCCACTTTGATAGGTTTGCGAAAAAAAATACAAAAATGTCAGAAAGAATTCAGTTTGTATTTGAGAACTGCCTTGAATAGGGAAGATCTGGTCAGGATCTGGTCCTAGTGGGGTTACTTAATGATTCTTTTCTACACGGGCATATGTTGTGCGGCGAAAGCAGAATGGAGAAAAACCAACAGCTAATGATACTTTACTGTGTCAGGTAAGTGTTGAAAAAACACGTCTCCATCTGAATATCTGCCCTATATATATAAAATCCTAATGAATCGAATTGAAACGAATTTATAAAACAATTCTATGAAACGACTGATTAAACAACTGATTACGTTTCACGACGATTTCTCCTAAAATATGGAATATTTTGCAATGAAATTAACACCAAAAATCCGTATTGATCCACAGATCTCAAAACTGGTATTAGAATTTTAAAATTAGAATTAGTTTTCGAAATATTAATTTTTTTCTAATTTTAAATACTTTTTTCTAATGATGGCAACTCAAATTTTAATCATAACAGATATTTTTTTTTTCATATTTTAGAAAAGGTTATTTTAAATTAATTTGGCGACGAGTTTGGCCTTAAATGTATGCTAAGAAATGCATCATGTTACTTTTATTCAGAATTCAATTTGTATTTCATTATCATTTTATTTAATACAAAACTTTCATTTAAAATTGAAACCTTTAAAATAAATGGCTTTTACTTCATTCTTTTTTTTAAACGAAACGAAAAGAAAAATATTAGACACAGATGTCATATACGCAACGGGGTACCTAATTGGCGTCAAAATGGCGTTATTTTGCCTGACATGGTAACCCGGCTATTGTTGCTTATTTATTAATAAATATTTATTTGAATTTATTTTCTTTTTATTTACAAATAAATGTTATAAATTGTTTTGTTCTATAGTTATTAATTAATTTTTATTTATTTATTGTTATTTCATTTTAAAAATAACAGAAAATAATTTAAAGATACATATGTAAAAGATATTTGAAAACGAGGTTTTCGCCAAATTGTCCTAAAAAAAAAATCACGCCAAACCCGATGCGTATGTCACAATACAACAGATCATGAGATTTAATTTCCACTTCAAAGCAACGTTTTAATGTTATTACTTCTCCAGTCGACCAATTTCACCAAATTATATAAATAGCCAAATTATACAAATTGACATATTTTTTTTATTTTAAATAACAAAAGAACAAATAAATTAGTATAACATTATTAAAAATACAAATAAAACGTCGAAATAAAAACCACCTGATGGCGTGAACATGTGTAACTTCCTTAAAGCCAAGTGAATGTGACATTTACGATCAACCATTATTGGCATTTAATCTTATAGTTTGGCGACAGATTTTTGGTCGATGGGATAACCAAGTAGCACCGTTTTAATTTACCACTCGAAAAATAAAAAAATGCTAACTGGCGAGTTAAAAAAAAAAGCTATTGGCGAGATTTTCACCCGGCTAACATAAAAGTACCAGGAATTCTTTGTAATCATGGCAACTTTTATGTAGTTTTATTCGAAAAAATAATTTTGATTCTTTAATCAAAATGGAAACCTTTCTTATGAAAAGCGAAGGAATCAGCCCTTGTTTATGGCAGTTAAATGACTTGGACTATTATAATATAAACGAAATAATGGGGATAGAATAATATTCGGCGACTTATCACACCTGTGGCTGGCTAACATTAAAGTACCAAAATGGCCGCCTGGAATATAAAAAGCGAAGGGATCCGCCTGGAGCTGTTCATGATAGTCACATGACTTAGTCTATTATTATAGAAATTGTTTTCAATTTTAAAAACAGCGCAAAGAATAATATTTCCTAACGATTAAAAATTTATTTTCACGTGACTATTAAAAACAGAAAAAAAAACTTTCAAATTACTATTAAATGAGTACGTGTTAAAGGCAGGAAAATATTGAAAATTATGTCCTGAAAATTGTATTTACACGTGAATATTAAAAAGGAAAAGAAACTTTAAAATAATAAATACATTAATATGCGTTTAACCCTTTCACGGACAAGGCACTTCTATTCGTAAAATGTTGAAATCAGTGAATGGCACCAGAATTTACAAACAAATTTCGAAATGCAATAACGCTTTTGTTCACTTACTTAATAAAAGGGAAATTTTCATCCCAATATTTTGATGCTAATGTGGCATTTAAGAATTAAAATTAAGTGGTCCAAAAATGAGCCACCGCCCTTGAAGGGGTTAAAGCAGCAAATTTTAGTAATTGTATTGTGTCAATCGTTTTATAACGCTGTTAAAAAATACCGAGAGACAAAGACTCTGTTTACTTAATTCATTTTATTTTAACTTCTTTTCAAATGTTTAACTGATCTTCTTTAACCAAACACGAAAACAACCATTGGATATCTTAACAGCAACTGATTCTACCTTAAATTTTTGCAATCAAAGGGAATTGAATGGAAACCCGTTTACAAGGAGATCGCTACAGGTTTTTTCAGTATAATTGAATCTTCTCTAATCTTTTTAAAACCAATCAGATTAGCGTGCTTTTAGATTCTACCGTGTCTGAACGGGGGTAGGCGAGCGTAGCTTGCAGGGGGCAGAGCTCCCTAGTATCACTATAAATTGACAGTCAAGCAAATTTCACTCTGATTGTATGCAAAATTTCCCTAATGCGCCGCCCTCCCTGGCCTGCTGGCCGAAGCTTGAATTAAATTTCTGAAAGATCGAGGTCGAACTTCCAGTTTTGAGTAAAGGCTCCTTAAATCAGCTGCCTCTAAAATCTTGCATCGGAAAGTCTATCCTCCTACATGAAAATAGTTAAAAAACAAATAGTTCATTTTTAATTAGTGATAAAAAAAAATACGAAAATAGAAACAAACGAATTAAGAAAGTTTATATTCTTAATTATTCATGAGATTTATTACATTTTATTGATATTAATTTATAATAGAAACTCAATTCATAATACGGGGTGTTTCTAAATGAATATCGGGGTTTTAACGCTTGGTAGTGTTTATTACATAAACCTTAAAATTATAATTAATACCTAAAATGAAAGAGCAACTCAAACAGTTTTACCTACAAACTTACAAGTATTCAATGTGAGCACCTTTTATCACATGGCACACATTAAGTCGATAGCCAAGTTCTTCCCAAACGTTGATTAGTGTTGTGAAGAATTGTTGCATTGTGCATTGTTGCAAATGCTGCAATGGTCAGCTGGTAGTGGAGGCACATACATACGATCCTTTTTGAACCCTTACAGGTAGAAATCACATGGCGTGAAATCGGTTGAGCGTCTGAACAGAACTTCTTTGCTAATCAACGTTTGCAAAGAACTGAGCTATCGACTTGATGTGTACCGTGCCGTGTGACGAAAGGTGCTCACATTGAACACTTGTAAGCTTGTAGGTAAAACTGTTTGAGTAGCTCTTTCATTTTATGTATTAATTATAATTTTAAGTTTTATGTAATAAATACTACCAAGCGTTAAAACCCCGATATTCATTTAGAAACACTCCGTACTTGCGTTCGAGACAGCTATTGCAAGCCTACTGTAAATTTCTCAAATTTAACACTTTTTTTTCAATATTAAACTTAATCAAATTCACTTTTGCACACATGTACAAATATGATTAATGCAGCATAAATATATAATGATTTAGAGTAACAATTTAATTATAAGTGCAAAATTATGCTGCAAAATATACCTGAAATAAAGAGATTACAATTCGCAAAATCAATCAAATTTTACTTTCTTCTATCTCTACACTGTTAAAAATTTGCAACATTCTGGCAGGTCATTTGACCGTTTTTTCCGAAAACGGTTAAACCAACCGTAATTTAACACTATTCTGACCATATTATTGGCCATTTTATGGTCAGAATACAGTTAAATTATGATTATGATACCGTTTTTTCAAAAAACGGTCGAATGACCTGCCAGAATGCTGCAACATTTTTAACAGTGTACAAGAAAAAAGTATTGGATTAAAAAAACACTTCAACTTCCGGTTGTCGACGGCTTTACACGTTTCAGAAGTTCCTGAACAGGTTTGACCGTTTTTAGAAAATGTCTGTCTGTGTGTCTGTCTGTATGTGACAAAAATATTTCTTTATTTCAAGAACTAATGCACGGAATTTCCTAAAACTTTAAATTCATTTAGTCCTTGGTTTAAATTGATGCTGATTAGCTTTCTGTGTAAATCGCCTAACAGGTTGCGCTGCTATTCTGCATTTTTCACGATTTCCGCAATAGCTTGATCACAAGGACTAATGCACGGATTTTCATCAAACTTCGGATTTAATTACACGTAGACGTAAGTTGTTGCTGATTAGTCTTTGGTGTAAATCATGCATCAGGTGCCACTCCTATGCTGCATTTTTCAGGATTTACACGACTTTACGATAGTTATATTTCAAGAACTAATGCACGGAATTATATCAAACTTCATATCCTATATAGATACCTTGGCATAAGTTGTTGTTGATTAGGCTTACGTATAAATTATATAACAGGTGGCTTTGCTATGCTGCATTTTTCACGATTTTCTTTATAACTATAGCTGAAAAACGAACACACGGTACTTAATCGGCTTTGCCATGCAGCATTTTTCAAGATTTTCGTTATAGCTATAGCTGAAAAACTAACACACGGTACTTGATCAAACTTCATATTATGTTACACTTTCACATAAATAGATTCTTATTATTCTTGGGTATATACTGCCCAACAGGTGCCGCTTTTATGCTCTTTAGATTGGGAATTTTGATTGCATTCATCTCAGAGTGTGGGCGCCAAAAATCAATGATTTGTTTGAAAAATGCTAAAATAAATCATAAATATAAGCGGTTTCTATTTTTCATCCACTTAAAAAAAACTAATTGGATGTGCCACAGTCCCAAAACTTTCTTCTATCTTATACATGTTAATATTTCAAAAAGTAGTTACAGATGTTAATACTTCAATATTGTTAGTTCATTACTGTACCAACATTGATTTTCATCTTAAATTTCTGCTTCAGTCAATTAATCGGAGTAAATAAGAGTTAATCTCGATCATGATGTTTAATAAAATCAATATTTTTCGTTATTTTGTTGTATTTCAGCTGTTTGCGAATAGCGGCTTAGCAGGATTCGAAGTTCCTGTCGCTGCATGAGCCGCCGATGTACAACTGAACTACAAAAAATCGAGAAAATTACACAAAGATCGCTATTACAGCGCCCCTTCTCGCAGAGTATTTCAAAATTGAAGTGAGACCTGCTTTCCATAGCCAAAAACGTACGAGGATGTATCAATAAGTTTTTGCCGTCACATAGAAATAATTAAGTGAAATTTATGAAATTGCTGCATTGTATTAGTCCTTTTCTATATGGTCACCGTACAGAGTAACACATTTCTGCAAACGATATTTCAAAGAGAGAGAAGAGGATGTATTCCAGGAGGCACGAAAGTAGACCCAAAGAAGGCCATTTTTCTAACTTTTGCCGACCCCCATATGTGACATACTGTTGGAAAAGCCTGAGACCACGTATTCATGTTATGCACTTCTGAGCCCCTCCCCCCAAATTTGCCTCCCCGGGGGCATGAATAATGTCCGCAAAATTTATAAAAGTGATCCCCTGAGGGCAAATTTGAATGGAGGGCCTCGCGATGTGCATAACATAAATATGTGGTCACAGGCCTTTCAAACACTATGTCACATGTGGGGAACGGCGGAAGCACGAAAAATGCCACCCTTTGGGTTTAATATCGCGCCTCCTCGAATACATCCACCCCCTCTCTTCGAAATACCGTTTGCAGAATTGTGTTACTGTGCACGGTGGCTATACCCTCATAGCATGCATGGTCACGATGACGTCGTTGTGACGTCACTGTAAGTCACTGTGGTCACGTCACATATGTGACCAAAATGCCACCTTTCAGTGATGTCACATTGTGACTGAGATGTGAACTTCTTAGAAAACTTTAAAAAATTACGAAAATTCTTTAAAACATGTTATTTACTGTAAAATTATATTTTTCTGGCAATTAAAAAAAATTGTGACTTCACTGTTATGTCACTGCTATGTACCGTACGTCACGTCACATATGTGACAAAAAAACACTATATTGTAAGTCACAGTGTGACAAAAATATAAACTTCAAAAATCTTTGAAAATGGAGAGAAATATTTTAAACAGTCACGAGTTACAGCGGCATAAGGAATGAAAATATATTAGTGGATAGCAAATGGTAAATTCTCTCGCTAAAGGGGAGGGGGGGGGGGGAGCATAATAAATAAAGTGCACGATACAAGCATTAATAAACTAAATTTTCAGGCTATATTTTATCAATTTGATATCTAAGACAGTGAATGTATACTTTTTCATGATTTCAATTTTATCTAGCATTTGGATAATATATTTAGAATTAGGAATATTAAATTTATACACTTTACATATTTAGTTTGCTGGGAGGAAATTTATTTATTTCTTTCTTTTTTTACCGACCAGGATTATTCGAAAAACTTCTGTGGTTTCAAAGTAAAAATTTTCTATTACAGTTAAATCTGCACCTTTTAATGAGCACGTAGAAAGAGTCTTCAGAGTTTAGTCATCGATGCATTTCTTGCTTTAGAATATTTTTATAATTTGTATTCAAGTCATAAATTCTACTTCTTTCAGACTTTTTAAATAAAATTAGCATTTTCCGAAAATAAAAGAAATATACAAAATTTGTGCAAAACAAACTTTACTTTAAAAAAAAAAAGAAAAAAGAAAAAAAAGAGGGGGGTCGTTATTACCATTAAATTTATTTTTGCACCTTTTAAAAATTTAAACAATGTTTTATCTAATAAACTCTAATTATGAATATTATTATTATAATTATTTAGAAAAAAGGAACTTTACAGTACATTTTAACTTGAATTATTTGGTACGGATAAAAAGAAAAGGTTAAATACATTGGACATTTCTTCAAATACAAAATTTTAATTAACGATACTTTCAGAAAATTACTGCGCATTCAAGTTCTATATTTCTTGTATACAAAACAAATAATCTGTAACAGATCACCTGCTTGAAAATCGTCTGCCCACAGAAAAATAAATATCAGAAGACGCGGGAAATAGTTCACTGTTTATAGAACATCACCACGTCTACAACACTTTAAGATAAGGAAATGACCATTTTAGGATACACGGATATTAATGGAACATATATGTAAGTGTTATTTAATTTAAATATTTTGTTCCTGATTTGTATATTATGAGTTAAATAGTTTTGTGTTATATTTGTAAGAGACTGATCTTTAACTGTCAGAAGCGATATTTTCCAATTCGATAACTGTAAAGAAAAATATCTTAATCTGCCATCGCTTGAAAAAAAAAAAAAAAAACTGCGCAGAGACTTATTCATGCCTACATTCATACTGGAATTAATATAAACATTAATTTACTCTTACTTGAGATTGAAAATGTATGGAACGACAATGATTTGGAATTATTTTATCGGCTTCTTACTATTTTTTGATTACTAACGCTTATAGTTATTATTATTTTGGGGTTAAATATGATGTTCGATTATCATGAGATTACGAAACTGTTTCAGATTAGAAATTAACATTATACTGGGAAAATGTATTTTTACATATTACAGTAGTGAAACATATGAAAGAATTTTCTTTTAGTGCTAATAATATTTTAAATTATCTTTTAAAATCCTAAATCTTCAAACCAATGTTTTCAGATTTAACATTTGCCAAAATTATAAAATAATAGGAATTCCTTATACCATATGGAAATATTTTTGAGATATTATTAAATCTAATAATGCATTTAATTTATCTATTGTAGTTTGCTGTTGTTTAATAGTACAATTATAAATACTAATTATTATTTTTAGTGTTTTTCAAATTGGTATATTTATTTTTTTAAATTGTATGTAAACATTTTTTCTGCTTGTGATTTTAATCAAACATTTAATTATAGACATTCTGAATCGGTATTAAATTTTCTTCTATTGTAAGTTCATTTTCTACGTTTATGATACGCGTAATTATCGGCACTAAAAAGTAAAATATGATATTTAAGCATTGAAATAAAGTGTTTTTCATGCCTGATAGGAAGTTATAGATTAAACTGCTTTAGTGTATATTTTTTAAAGGTTCATATAATACAGGATACATAATGTAGGACACAAGTTGAAAAGTGCTTATGACTTAGGTTTGTCTCCCCGTCTGTCCGTCTAGCAGTCTGTCCACACTCTAATTCTCGAAAATATACTCGGATTGCCCTGAAATTTTTGGATGTTATTGACGTTTACCATAGCACGGTACCTATTTGTAATGAAGTTTGTAGCATGCTTTCCTCATTTACAGGGCCAGCCAAAAGTTTTCCGTTACATTACGGCCTATGGGAAAAATCGTTTCAAATGATTTTTAATGATTTTACGTACGCTTTCAAACATAATAAAATTTATATGCATTTATGAAGTGCAGTAAAATATGCATTCTGTTGACTATGCGATGCAAAGAACAGTTATTGTTCATTTACAGGGATAAAAAAGGAATTCAAATACATAATGATATAGGGGTGGAGGGAATTGTTTGCGGCATACTTTAATTATGTTAATCTATTTCATATATAATGAAATTGATATATGTCTCTGAGGTTTACATTCTATAAATTATTTCATGTATAATACGAATAATACGTATATAGCATTTACAGGGACACACAAAATATTTCAGATACTATATTGTATCCGAAGTACTGTTCATTAGCGATGATTGCTGGAAATGCATTTTTAATTATGATATGCGCTTTTATGATTCACTATATTTATGCATAGTATATGGTGTATATAAATGCTATAATTCCTATACAAGGCTACACAAAAGTATTCGTAAGGATTACTGGGTATGGGCGCAAATTGCTTAAAGGTGGTTTTTAAATGAGTTATGTTTTTTTTCCCTGAACTGCATTTAATTAACCAAGAAATGTTTGTAGAATATAGATAAAATTATATACAGGGTCACGTAAAGAATTGGATACATGGCCGTCTATATATTATAATTTCTGGAAATGTGATTTCAGCAGTTTTAAGAGTGTCTTAGTTTGAATTAAATTTTAACTAAATAGTGGCGTGTAATAAAGATTCTAGGTAAACTACAGGGTTGTACAAAATTATTCAAGTATGTTTCCATACATTAGTATAAATTGCTGAAAAAGAATTTCAACCTGTTAGGCGTTTTCTTGCTAAACTAAATTTTCCCATTATATAGTATATATACACTTAAAAAAAATGGGTACTTGAAATTGAGTAAAAAGTACTCACTTTTAAATGCGTCACATACTCAAAATAGCTCCGATCCAAATGTACTCAAAGTTGAGAAACACATGTACTCATTTTTTATTCCACAGTTGTGATTAAATATGAATCGTTATGTACTGCCCCCCCCCCCAAAAAAAAAAAAAAAAACTAAAATTTAAAGTAAAAATGTACTGACATTTATTTCCCGTTCAAAGTTCTTAACAGGAAATGTTTAATTGATTATTTATTAAGAAAAATAGCAAAATTCTTAACAAGATACTCAAATCGAATATTTTTATGACAAGAGCATTATTTCCAAGCACTTTTAAATTATTTTTAAAATGCTGTGCATAATTTAATATTTACATTAATAAACATCATTTATGCCGCTATAAATGAAATGAACCATTACAGGGTACAAAACTATTCATTTGTTTGGGTTTGATAACATGTAATGTTTCAAAATAGAGAAAACATAGGTTCATTTTTGATCCAAAAATATTCAATTCGATATGAGTACGTCGGTTTACTCATTTTTGAGTACTTCATTTTTTTCAGTGTATCAACCTACAGATCAAATACAGGGCTTTTCAAAAGAATTGGAAAACATATTTGGCTATGGACGGTAACTGCTGAAATCAGTTTTTCAAATGTTTTATGCGTTTTCTAAAATGTTTACTTAGTTATCTTATTTACGTCATTTCCCTAAATTACGATGTCTTGTTAAAGCATTCAAAAAGTGTTGGAAAGTATTTTATAATCTATGCTTAACGCATGATTTTTCTTACTCGTTTTTTTTCTATTTCCCAGATCAGTCTTTTCCTATAAAACATACCAAATCTATTTAGCTCATATTCACAAAAT
Source organism: Maratus speciosus (assembly GCA_963932465.1). NCBI lineage: Eukaryota > Metazoa > Arthropoda > Arachnida > Araneae > Salticidae > Maratus > Maratus speciosus. The sequence continues at coordinate 463,055,601 of OZ010789.1, forward strand.
ACAATATACACGGGAATAAAAAATTTAAATAAATATCGCTTATCATGCCGCTCTATAAATAATAGTTGTATTAATATCCGTTAGTCTCCATGTTCAGATTTAATAAAGCAATGACAAATCACAACAAATTAAAAAACTTACACATTCTAAATATCAAGCATAGAACTTAATAAAAAAATATGTCAGTTGATAAGCATTATTTTTTAAGTGGAAAATTTTAAAATGTTTTAGAAGAATAGGACTCCAAAATAACGATATTTTGCTAAAAAGTACGGTAAATATATAAGATTTTATATTTACAGCAAAAGTTTATTTTAAAATTCATCGCTGTATTAATACTTAGAAATTTTTCCAGAGAGAATCATTCGCCTTATATACAATATTTCAAATGAAAATCAAATATCAAATTAATTGCTTAAAAGGCGCAAAGACCAACATAGTGAAAAAGATTCCATGCCGGGACTCGAACCCGTGCCATCAATATAGCACACTGACATTCTACCGACTAAACCACATGGAGCGACGCCCAGCCTGTAAAATTTCTCACTATTACATGTTGGCAAGGCTACAAACGCAGCACAAGATGGAATATTTATCGTGAGCCACCGACATGGGGTAAACACGAAACTTAATTAAATCAAGCATCGATTGAAACTATATTAATAAATGGAAATTTTTCCAGGGAGAAACATTCGCCTTGCATACAACATTTCAAATTAAAATTGCCTTTTAAGCAATTAATTTGAAATTTGATTTTCATTTGAAATATTGTATGCAAGGCGAATGGTTCTCTCTGGAAAAATTTCCAAGTATTAATATAATTTCAATCGATGCTGGATTTAATTAAGTTTCGTGTTTGCATCATGTTGGTGGCTCACGCTAAATATTCCATCTTGTGCTGCGTTTGTAGCCTTGCCAACATGTAATAGTGAGAAATTTTCCAGCCTGGGTATCGTTCCATGTGATTTAGTCGGTAGAATGTCAGTGCGCTGTACTGATGGCCCGGGTTCGAGTCCCAGCATGGAATCTTTTTCACTATTTGCGTCTTTTAAGCAATTAATTTGAAATTTGATTTTCATTTGAAATCACAGTGTTTATGACAAGTTCGTCACAAATGACACATATTTCACAAATTGGTCACAGTGTGACTTCAAAGCATTGTCGCTTTCGTCACAGGTTCGTCACAAAGTTAATGCCAAAATAGTCACAAATGACACACTTTTCACAAATTTGTCACACCGTGACTTCACAGAGTGGTCACAATGTGACGTCACAAACGACCTCTAAAACGGCCATAACGACCTCGCATTCTAGTCACTATGACGTCACATCGACGGTCACAAAATCACAGTGTGACTTCACAACGACGTCGCCGTGACGTCACCATGCCTTACGGGTATAGAAGAGGTCCAATACAATGTAGCAATTTCATAAATTTCATTCAATTATTTCTATGTGAGGGCAAAAACTTATTGATACGCCCTCGTATATATGAAATTTGAATCAATTCTACGGGTGACTTCATACACTTTTCGGTAATACAATAATAAAAACGGCACAAAAACATCTAATACAGATCCCCTTTCGACGGAATATTTTCAAATATAAGGGAGACCTGCTGCCATAGCCAAAAATATACATATGAAATTTGGTTCATTTCTATGCACAACTCCATACATTTTTCGATGGCGCAATGGCGACACACGCACACATTGACAGACAGACATTTTGTATCAACGTGTTTTTTCGTGGTCTCTGACCACTGAAACGTGTAAATCCGTCGAAATGTCGGAAATTTTCGATTACAATACTTTCTTCTATTATAGATAAGAGAAAGTAAAAAACCTTCGGAGCTACAACCTAATAAGGATACTGGCCTATACTGCCTAGCCGTTTCATTAACCATGGTCTCTGAAGTGCTATGCAGCATAAGTACCGACCAGTTGTTCAGCTTAACACGGGATTCACAGTGTTTAGTTCCCAAGCACATTCGGTATTATTCTTTCACACTGACAACAATTTAAAGTTTTAAATATGGACTAAAGAGCCTGTCTTTAAAAATTTGAATTTATATTTTGTTTTAATAAATAGTGATAAAATGAAATTTCAAATTAAATATAATATATAGGGCATTTAAAATCAAGATCTTAAGTGTAATTGTGGTATACTAATGGAGAATGATTCTAATAATGGCAGTATTGATGCAATACACGGGAGGAGGAGATAGCCACCTCTGAAGTGCATCTTTAGTGAAACGATATTTGACTAATGTATAATACTATGACAAAATATTTCTTGAAATCGGGTAGCAAAAATGTACGAACCTCAAATATCAAAATATCAAACATCAATCCTATACAACTCCTTGAATTAGAAAAAATGTATTTTGTGCTTTTATTTTGAATCGCCATTTATTTAACTCCGAAGAAACTAACATAGAAACGAAAATAAAATATTTCGTGGAAAAGCTTCATTGCGTGGAAATTTAAAAAGCATTTTTCAAAGTGTTTTTACTCCATTCGCAATTATACTCTAAGTGCTACGATATAAAAAATTTTATAGAACTTCGAAGAATTTTTTTTATTTCTTTTATCTTCTCTATAACATTTTTTTACTAGCAGAAAATGAAAAATATATTTCACGTTTTATTCGAGGAAAACTGGGTATATGATGTAATGCGAACTTACTTGTAAAGAAATGGTAAAACAAACTGTTACTTTAACAACTACTGTTATATACATATTTTGTTTTGCAAACCATCTGCATTTTGACGAGCTTTTAAAAAAGAATAGCTTTAATTTATGTATTGAAAACAGTATTGAATATTTTTTTTATGATTTCGCCATATATTTTTTCATTGTATGATTGGGTTAAAAAAGAATAGCTTTAATTTATGCATTGAAAACACTAATGAATACTTTTTTTATGATTTCGCCATATTTTTTTATTGTATGATTGGGTTAAAAATGTGCAAAATGATAATTAAAAAACTCTTTTAAGAATTTAAGCTTGTTTTAGCAAAAATTGTTAGGATTGATGCTTATTGAATTTTAGGAAAATCAAAACATGTGAAATAAAACTTCAACTTTTTTATGTATATTTGTCATTTTATAACTTTCAGTTTAAAATAAATCAAATATTGTGTAGAACCTAGCCAATCCCTTCTATATTTCAATGTAAGAATCTGCCTACATGGTTATTTTTCAATCTACGCTTCAATTTTAGACACATCAGTAATAAAATTAAAACCTGGAACTGTAAATAATTCAGGCTGTAATAAGTCGCATTGTCTGTTTGAAGATAATTTTTTCGATGAAAAATTTTCTCATAAGCAATCATTTAATCGAATATGGTCTTTAGTCATATTATATTCCGAAGAAAAACACATTTAATACTTTCTAAAGAACTATAATGAAACAAACGATATAACAACCCATGAATAGTCCGATTTTCCTTGTCTTACTATAACGACATTGATACCTTTTAGGAGTAAATCACTTTTTTTTTTAAACAAAGCAAGATGTTTTCAATGATTCATCAAATGTGTTATCCATGTTTTCTGAAACTAATTAAATTTATGAATATTTTTAATCGACACAAATGCGTGCCTTTTAATAATTACTAAGCAATTTTTCTTCATAATCATTAACTTCCATAAACGCAAGGCAAAATCAAAGAAATAAAACGTAACTATATAAAAAGTTTTAATTAATTAAAAATTTAATTATTTTCCTATTTAATTTAATGCCATTTGATCTATATTTATACTCTCGTGAAAGAAAAGAAGTTTTTTCCAGCAAAACTTTTTCCTTAAGAGTTGTTGTAGTTTTTGTTTTGTTATTTTTTGACTTACACTAAATTTCTAAATTTAAAGAAGTGCAATTTTAAAACAAATTTTATCAAAAGAAAAACATATAACATGTAAGCATTATTAGTTTTTTTTTAAATCAACGGAATTATTTCACGTTATTTTTAAGTCGTGATTTCAGGTGGTTCTTTAGTCTGAATTTTTTTGGCTTTTAAAAGAGATAGAAAAAAGAAATTTATATCTTTTTCTGATTGTATTTTTATAGGAAAAATTCTTTTTAGTATTCTAAGTACTTAGCTGACTTATATTTAGAGATTAATTTAAGAATAATTTTTATGTTAGGTCCATATTTCGAAGGGGGAAAATATTTGAATATCATTAAAAGAACAAATTTCAAAATTAATTTTTTTATGTAATTTTTTTTTAATTGATTCTCTATATTTATTATTACTCTTTATTTAACGTGAAACGTACATGAATATTTTTTTTTCAATTAACGTTATAGGAGACAAAAACATTTTTAGACTTTTCACGAATATTACGCCTTAATAATTGGTAATTACGAAAGTCTCAATATAATATTTATCAATATTGTATTTCTAGATAATATTTCAAAGGAAATGTATAGTACGTAAATAATTAAAGCATTTTCAAATAAGTATATCAATATTTCTTTAAGTCAAAATTATTAATAACTAGCTGTTACCCGTGATTTCGTTCACTTAACATTTAAAGAAGAATAAATTCATCAATTAAGCAAAACAATTCGATAATTAATAGCCTATGTAATTAACCATTTATCATATTTTATAGTAGAATCACTTCTAATGATCCCAATTTGCTTATTTTTGTTTATATATAGGGCAATCCCATCGTAGCTGACGTAACATTTTATCATCAAATTTTGTTTTCAAATCTATGTAGAAAATTTACTAATAAAGCTAGAACAAATTTTTACAATTTAAAATATTTCTTACTAAGGTCATAATACCCAAATACCTGCAGATTATTTCAGTGGCGTAGGAACTTTGTACAAATAGGGGGAGCTGGGGCATATTGTGGAAAGCTAGTGGCGGGGATAATTTCATTCATAATTTTACTCATTTCGGAGGATTCCTTCATAGTGTTGAACTTTTAACAAACAGGAGTATAAAATATAAACATATCAAAAGATCACCAACTCTTTAATCATGTTAAAATAATTTTTATTAGATATACTTGATAAGTAGAAACCTAATTTATGGACTATCCTGAATACAATATTCAAATTTAAGGCTTCTGCCACTCCCATTTACCAAAAGTTAAAGTTTTTTCTGTTATTTTTCTGACAAATTCTTTACAAATCTCTTCCAAATCAATTTTAAAAGTCTCCTCTTTATAAATATCATCGACTGGTCGAGTTTCTGTTGACCCATTGTTGTTCAGAGGTGTGTTTGAAGCCGGCGAAGAGCGCTGAAAGATCTTACAGCTTTTGCTACTGATGTCGGATTCGCCAAAATAAATTCTGCCAAAATGTTAACTTCAAAAAGTAATTTCTCTACTAATTCCTCCGATGACATAATTTTAATTGCGATCGACAACGCATTTCTGTCAGTTTAAAATGGGATTAGTGTTGGTAGAAGCGTCAACTGAGCAGAAAGATTTGTCAAGTCAAAATGATCAGCATGTATTCCAAGCTTTTGTTTCAGATCTTCTGAAGTGGTTGATGCTGTGCCCCTGAATATGGATTCGATCTTTAAGAGAGAGTCTAAAGGTTTTTGATCAGATCGTTTTTTTTAATTCATTGGTAATAAGGTCCAGCCCTTTTCTGAAATTTACTCGCAATTTTTCTTCTTGTCCAATTAGTGCTGGAGCTGAGGGATGTCTTATCTGCTCATATCTTATTGGAACTATCTTTTGTCTGGAGACGCTCGTCATTTTCATTTCCAAATTTAATGTGAACGGTTTTTTCTCCCATTTCTTGTAAAGAGTTTCGAAGTAGCTATCCTCTCTCATACGTTGTATGGTTTATTCTAACGGCTTATTGAAACGGCGTCCTTGAAGCTTGCGGCAGAAAATCCAGTTGTTTGCAGAACTTTAGCCAAGATTTCGCAATGAATTTTTTCAAGCTTCTTATGAAACCTTTAACTTCAGCCTTTTGTCCACGACGCAGTGCTGTTGGAACTTTCAATAATGTATCAAGAGTCTCTAAAACACTTGGATAATTTTCCACGAACCTCGATATTGCAGCAAATCGAACTGCCCATCTGGTCGGGCAGAGAGGAAGCAACTTTGTTTTTAAGTTTATGTTGCTTTCTTCTTCATTCTTAATTGGTCAAAGAACGATGCACACATCTCTCCGTTAGGACGATTCTGTAATCAGATTCGATATCGTCTTGATTAAACTTAAGGAATCTGCAATTAATCTATTGGAACGCGCCACCTCTTGCAGTACAAGGTCCAAGAAATGGTTTGCACAATGTAAAAAAAAAAAAAAAAAAAGACTTCGGTTGCAACTCCTTGAACCTTGTTTGGACGCCTTGCATGATGCCACTCATATTACCGGCTCTGTGAAAACAATGTCCACGAAATTTATTAAGATCGATGTTGCAACGTTGAAGTACATACTTTATAACTTTAGTTAGTGTTTCCCCTGTAGTATCAGATGCATTGAATAGTCCTAAACACATGTCCTCCGTTTTCCCCAAATGTTTCGCCAAGTATCGTACACATATGGAGAACTGCTCTTTCCCGGCGGCATCGGTTGTTCAGTCAGCAATGATGTCAAAAAACTTCCATCCTTCATTTTTTCTAGCTGTGCACGCTGCACTGAGGGTGCCAACAACTCCAAAATTTTATTTTGAATGTCCGGGCTAGTCTATTTATCGCGCTTGGACAACCATGATTCAATTTCCGGGCAAATTGTTCCCCATTCTTGCACATAAAGGTACAAATTTCTACCATTATTGTTGGCGTGGCCCCGAAGAGGTGGGCGTGTTCTTGATAATACCCGTGATAATGTATCGAAGTGCTTTTCATGCCTTAATTTGGTCCGACTTACGTTTTGGGTTCGATAGATTGGATACTGGTGTGCCTTTCTCTAAAGATAAAAGTTGTGCTTCAATATTTTTGTGATGCGAACTTTTTTCGTGTTTTTTGAGTTTCTCTAGAGCTCTCTTTCAGCTTCTAATTCCAGAATCCACAAATGCTTTATCTTCATCGTTTGAAGAAATCGCCAGTTTCTTAAAATTACCTGAAATATATATATAACTTAAACAGATGTGGTGCGAAAATTTCTCCCGGGGAAGCTGAGCCCGTCTGAAATATTCCAGGGGGGAGCTACCCCGGTTCCTACGCCTTTGAATTATTTCAATCTCTCTTTGAGTCCCAAAAATTGCAATTCAAAATTCTGTAACTGACGTTACATAAAATATACAAACATTTTTCCTGCCTTCATTGAAGTGTAAAAATTGTCAAAACTATCAGTTAAAAAAAGTGATTTAATGTTCTCAACAACACTAAATAATGCCAAATTATAACAGTAACTTACTTATTTAATTAATTTCTGAATAATAAAAAAGAAAAAAATTGCATTTGCACGTGTAACTGACGTAACTTTTATTGTGTAACTGACGTAACATTTTTTGTGTAACTGACGTAACATTATGACTTTACAAAGACAATAATGGTACTTAACTTAGTTTGTAAACAGTAATTTACGATGCCTTTATATTAGGATTTTTCTATAGAATATAAAAATATCATAAATTTGATCCCCCACCCCCAAATGATGATTTTCTGTGGAATTGCCATATATAGGATAATTTAAATTTCTTTCGGGATCTTGAATTTTCTTACTCGTTTTTTAAGATTAAATGAAGAATTAATTTACATTCCTGTTGTTCTATTTTATTATTTATATTTATTCTATTTTATACCTATTCCGTTCATGGATATTGATTTATGTTTTCGTGACAAAGAATATTATTTAGAAAGATATATTAGTAAATAGTGATTATTAACATATCACTTCAGAACTGTCTTTGAATTGATTAGAATAATCGAAAAATCAACATACAACATTATGATTCTATTGCAAAAAATCACACCTTGGAAAAGAAAAAAAGATAAACGCTATTAAAAAATTCAGACGTAGTGAAGCATCAATTAATAGCTGTAGATCTATCATATAATAATATCAAAATGTGTATCACGCTCCGAAAACTTTCGAAGCCTAAATGCTTATTATTTAAGCAATCGAGTTGCTTATTTCTTTCAATCGCGGAAGGAATCTATTTATGAAAAAAAGCAGTCCAGTTACGGCTAAATATTTTCATATTTGTTGGTGTGTTGTAATGCTGGACTATAGAAGCTTGGCTATTTGTAGGAATATGCTCCAATGGGGACAGAAATTATGTTTCAGATATTTTTTAACTATAGATTTAGATATTTTAAATAATTAAAATAATTATATATTAATAAATTAAAATAATTATATATTAATGTTTTCGAATTAAAATGAATGCTTTACATGAAAAAATATTAAACCCCTTATTAACGTGACCGATATTCATGTTTTATACATAATGAAAAATGAATATCGGTTCTAAGTGAAAAATGAGAATAAAAAGAAAATAAATATGACGTCATATTTGAAATGAAAAAATGAAGTATTTTTTATTATGCATAAAACATGAATATCGGTTACGTTAATAAGGGGTTTTCTTCCAAAAATGGTGATATAATTAGAAGGAAAAAGATTGCACAAGAATTATATTATAATTAAAACATTTCACTTGGAAAAATATGACGTCATACTTGAAATGAAACAGGTATTTTCAAGTATTCGTTAAAAATACAAGGAACATGAATTTCAGTAACTAATGAAAATGATAAAAAATGACGTCATATTTAAAATGAATGAGAAATTTTTTTACTAATATTGATTAATAAGTTCGAATATAAGTTACATACCAATGAGTGTTTATATTCAATATTCACATTATGATTATAAGTAGAAGACATTTTTTGTGGAAAAAAGGGGAAATAAAACTGATTAATATATCTTTTGACGCTATTTTCTCTTTAAAATTAAAACGAATTTAATTTCAATTTGTATAGAATGTACAAAAACATGATTAAAGTAAATTTTCCTAAAACTAAAAACATATTTTCACACATTGAAGCTTTATGAAGGAATTTATTCCACAGAAGGAAAAATTGTCTGTCAACATATTGACATTTACAACCAAGGATGTAAATTACACTTCCGAACATTTAAGTCGAAAGTTATTGCTCCTACGAGTTGAATTTTAAAAAAACATGTACTATTTTAATTAATTATTTTTAACAGATGGCAGCAGCGTTTTTAGTAAAAGGTTTTATCGGGTAAAAATGATGTAATATTTTTTCATGTAAAGCATTCATTTTAATTCGAAAATATTAATATATAATTATTTTAATTTCGTCAAAGTGGTGAATATTCATTTCACAAGCTTATAAATTAAAAATGAAATCTTAAAGTAACATATACATTACATAAATAACGTTTTTGCATCAAAAGTCGCATTATTTCAAAATGTAACTTTAGCTTACATTTCAAATACATTTTCTCACGTGAAATTTAACATTTAGTTAAAATAAATTTCAATATATTTTTCTAAAGGTACATGTACAATAATATTGAACTTCATTAAGTGATTTCATATTTTAATTAAGTTGAAATGCACAGTTTTACATAATTCATGAAGTGAAAGAATATATATATATATATATATATATATATCTAAGAAAGTTTAGCAAGTAATTTTAATTAGAGATTAGGCTTCACATATGATATCTTTCACATGTAAAGAAGAGGTGAAATCGCTAATTAAGCAATAAATTCGCCTTTCACCTCACATCGTTCTAATTTTTAAAGGTGCCATGATTATCGAAATGCGAAAGAGAAGAAGGGAAATTTTCTTTCGATTTTAAAATATCTAAATCTATAGTTAAAAAATATCTGAAACACAATTTCTGCCCCCCATTGGAGCATATTCCTACAAATACCCAAGCTTCTAAAGTCCAGCATTACAACACACCAACAAATATGAAAATATTTAGCGGTAACTGGACTGCTTTTTTTCATAAATAGATTCCTTCCGCGATTGAAAGAAATAAGCAATTCGATTGCTTAAATAATAAGCATTTAGGCTTCGAAAGTTTTCAGAGCGGGATACACATTTTGATATTATTATATGATAGATCTACAGCTATTAAAAATGTGGTATGATGAAATAAAAATGTAATAAATATTTTGAAGTTAAAAATATTTCTCCTGCCTTATTATTTATTTTTGACTTTTGATGCTTCACTACTTCTGAATTTTTAAATAGCGTTTATCTTTTTTTCTTTTCCAAGGTGTGATTTTTTGCAATAGAAAAATAATGTTGTATGTTGATTTTTCGATTATTCTAATCAATTCAAAGACAGTTCTGGAGTGATATGTTAATAATCACTATTTACTAATATATCTTTCTAAATAATATTCTTTGTCACGAAAACATAAATCAATATCCATGAACGGAATAAGTATAAAATAGAATAAATATAAATAATAAAATAGAATAACAGGAATGTAAATTAATTTTTCATTTAATCTTAAAATACGAGTAAGAAATTTCAAGATCACGAAAGAAATTTAAATTATCCTATATATGGCAATTCCACAGAAAATCATCATTTGGGTGGGGGGGGGGGGGGAATCAAATTTATGATATTTTTATATTCTTTAGAAAAATCGTAATATAAAGGCATCGTAAATTACTGTTTACAAACTAAGTTAAGTACCATTATTGTCTTTGTAAAGTCATAATGTTACGTCAGTTACACAATAAAAGTTACGTCAGTTACACGTGTAAATGCAATTTTTTTTCTTTTTTATAATTCAGAAATTAATTAAACAAGTTACTGTTATAATTTGGCATTACTTAGTGTTGTTGAGAACATTAAATCACTTTTTTTAACTGATAGTTTTGATAATTTTTACACTTCAATGAAGGCAGAAAAATGTTTGTATATTTTATGTTACGTCAGTTACAGAATTTTGAATTGCAATTTTTGGGACTCAAAGAGAAATTAAAATAATCTGCAGGTATTTGGGTATTAAGACCTTAGTAAGAAATATTTTAAATTGTAAAAATTTGTTCTAGCTTTATTAGTAAATTTTCTACATAGATTTGAAAACAAAATTTGATGATAAAATGTTACGTCAGTTACGATGGAATTGCCCTGTATATAAACAAAAATAAGCACATTGGGATCATTAGAAGTGATTCTTCTATAAAATATGATAAATGATTAATTACATAGGCTATTAAATATCGAATTTTTTTGCTTAATTGATGAATTTATTCTTCTTTAAATGTTAAGTGAACGAAGTCGCGGGTAACAGCTGGTAAAAAATATTCCTTTTTTTTTTTGTTTCAAATATGACGTTATATTTATTTTCTTTGAATACTTTGTATTTAAATTTTTCGTATGGTATTTGTTTAGAAAATTAATTGTCGAGGAGAAAGTATTATTCCGGGTTTTTATTTTCTTGGCAACGTTAAAGAAATATGATTAAATGTTACAGGAAAATTGTCAATTCATTATGTATGAAAAATAATGAAATGTTGGATTATTAAGCAAAATATTTGAATAAAATAAATTAAACATAGCCTATGTTCATTTCTTGGTTGTAATCCATCTATATCCAAAAATACAAAAGTATTAATTGAACCGTTTAGACACTGACTTCATTCAAACTTTCGGACACACATTCGCATTTATAATATTATAAGGATGTTCATTAACAGATACTAATAAATGTTTTTTTTTAATACAAAAGTTTAAGAAAATAATTATTTATTCCAAATCCAAATTTATTCCGTGAAAATATATCAATGCAAAAACCCTTGACGGGTTAAAAGTTTCTGACGCAGCACTTTATCTTATGCTCTAAGAATTTTAAATATGGAACTTAAAAATACTGATATCAAATTTTGAGTGACGTTATGCTATTTCTTAAAAAATATATTTGTATTTATTTCATCATTTTATTTTTGTTTTATTTATAATCGCATGTGCAAAAGTTATGTTCAACATGAAAAGCTGCATAAAATTTTATTCGCTGTTGCTTTATCATTTACATCTCTCATAAATTCAAAATATGAGTTTTAAAAGATATGATATAAAATTTAAGTGACGCCTTGATGTGACTTTAAAAGGTTTGTTTTAAAATTCAATTTAAATTATTTTTGACTTGGTTAAAATACTTTTTTACATCTACACAATACTTTTAATTTTCCAATTCACTGTTAAATATGTCACTTTCATTGAATCTATACTATGCATTGAAATGTATTTATTTTAATAAATTGATTTATCTTTTGTGTCACGCTATTCAAAATTGTGAGTAAGATTTATGTAAATGGTTTATTTGCGTCAAACTATCCTTTTTCATACATTTCATGTAGTTTGGACACAATGACGCAAAGAAACCATTTACATAAATCTTACTCACAATTTTGAATAGCGTGACACAAAAGATAAATCAATTTATTAAAATAAATACATTTCAATGCATAGTATAGATTCAATGAAAGTGACATATTTAACAGTGAATTGGAAAATTAAAAGTATTGTGTAGATGTAAAAAAATATTTTAACCAAGTCAAAAATAATTTAAATTGAATTTTAAAACAAACCTTTTGAAGTCACATCAAGGATTCACTTAAATTTTATATCATATCTTTTAAAACTCATATTTTGAATTTATGAGAGATGTAAATGATAAAGCAACAGCGAATAAAATTTTATGCAGCTTTTCATGTTGAACATAACTTTTGCACATGCGAAACTAAATAACTATAAATAAAACAAAAATAAAATGATGAAATAAATACAAATATATTTTTTAAGAAATAGCATGACGTCACTCAAAATTTGATATCAGTATTTTTAAGTTCCATATTTAAAATTCTTAGAGCATAAGATAAAGTGCTGCGTCAGAAACTTTTAACCCGTCAAGGGTTTTTGCATTGATATCATTACTTTTTTGAGGTTAGTGATAAAATGATTAAAAAAAAGATACTTATGGAATTTAATGCAGATTTAATTTTTACTATTTTATTACAATTTTCCTTATAGCAGTTTGTATATAAAAACAAGTGGGTAAGTATAATCGCAGATCGCACAGAGGGTTTCATTTGATATTCCTTTAAAAACACTTTATCCTTAAATTAATAAATCCAAAATGTTAATTTATAATTATTAAATCCTTTCATAGATGGTGCACTAATAGTTCCAATTTTCAGGGGGCAGGGAACGCACTCTTTTAAACAAACCACCTTCCAATTGAAGTCATCAAAAACCAAGTTGAATAAGCCAGGCCCCGTTGTGTTGTTTGACAAACAGCAGTCTCGTGTCCCCTCCTTCCCCCCTTTTTCAAAATTTTTCAGACCAGTACCTAAGAATGGAACCGAAATAATTTTTTCTCTTCAGAAATTACGATAAAAAAATAGTATGCAGTACTCATAAATTTACTTTAATGCTATATAGGGTGATTATTAAGTTAATTATAACGTTTGGAATCTGTTGCATTGATGTCCGAAAGGTAGTTTCTGAGTTATGGAAGCTGGACCCATAAGGCGCCATAGAGGGGCGAAGCCCGCTAGTGTCTATCATAATTATATCTGCCATGTGGACTAATTGCGATATGTAATCAAAATAGTCCCCCCCCCCTCCTCATCCCCGGAAATATAACAAATACAAAATGTGTCTTTATAAACCTATCGTCAAATAGGTTTTTATTTCTTTTTCCCTAAAAAAAAACATGATTTTTATATCCGTAACGTAAATAGCGGACGAAGCCCGCTAGTTCCTATCATAATATATATTTTTAATAATTTTATATAGTCTATAATAAAAATCAGACTTAAAATAGTCTAGTTCCATGAGTACTTGTAGTGTCAGTTACATGCTACGATTTTTGGATACCAGTATTTTAGAACGGGAAAATCTGACTTATTTTATCGGAGATATCTCATTAATTGAATAAGGTGAAGCAAACTTTTTGAAAAAAAGGTGGCCAACAAGCATGGCAGTTATCAGCTATGTGACTTTGTGCTAAAGTCCATTAATTTGATCTGCTTTAAAAAGATTACGGAAGATTGAATTATAGTAGAACCTGGATTAACCGAGCTTCGATTAATCGAGGTTTCTGTTAACCGAGCCGATAACAAAGTCTGATTTTTTTTCCCCTTTTGAATGAGCCTTAAAAATAACCACACTCTTTAGCTCACTGTCCGTGCTGCCCTTCTGCACAAGCCCTTCTGCCCCCAAAAGCACTCAACTCCAAAGAAACATTGGACCCTGAGAAGTCAATAGAGAACAATGCTTTGTTTCCAGTGGCTGTGTGAACTTTCGTAATTTTTTCAATTTGCATTTTAAAATCTACTACTGGTAGTTGATTTTCTTTTTAAATTTGTTAAGCTGTGAAACAGAACTTTACGTATATTTATTTTTATTATTTAAAAAACGTTCTACATATTTTTTTTTAATGAGATGTTAAATTCGCATGCACGGCGAGTTTTTACACACAGTTTCTATTAACCGAGATTTCCGATATCCGATGTACTAACAGTCCCAATTAGCTCGGATAATCGAGGCTGCACTGTATAATTAAAAAATCAATGGCGATCTTACTGTAAACGGGTTTCCCTTTTACTGAGGGATTTCAAGACCGAATCAGCTGATGTTAGTTGCTGTTTCTGTGCTTGATTAAATAAGATTAGTTAAACATTTGAAAATTACCAAATATAAAAGGAACTAAGTCAACAGAGACTTTGCTTTATGGTATTTTTTAACAACGCTATAAGAAAATGATTTTAAATAAGAGATTTTAAATGTAACGTTTTAAATCTGTCATAATTTTCACTAAACTTTCCTTTCTCTTTGTAACATTCAACTGAAAATATTTTTATTATTAGGAAGATAATATTATTATTTGCGCTACCTTAAAATTGGCAACTATAGTTAAAAATATCATCTCGAAATTTGAAATAAATCTCTCATATAAATATATTTTTTAATTTAAACTGTTTTGCAATATTATTATTTGGCCACTTTGACCAATATGACGTAATTTCCTCCATTTACGACTTTTAACACATATCAATGAATTTATTATTTAAAATTTTTCTTTTTCTTTTAATATTCCTGTGTAAATATAATTTTTATGACGCAATTTTCAATGTTTTCCTGCTTTTAATGCGTAATCATTTAATTCTAATTTGAAAATAATTGATTATTTTATAATTTTCTTTCATTTTAAGTAAGCATGTGTAAAAACAATTTTTATGACGTAATGTTTAATATTTTCCTGCTTTTAACACGTTATCATTTAATTCTAATTTAAAAGGATTTTTTCTGTTTATAATAGTCACGTGTGAATAAATTTTTAATTTAAAGGATATATTATTCTTTGCGCTGTTTTAATAATTGGCAGCAATTTAAAATAACCTTTTCTAAAATATGTAAAAAATATCTCTGGAAATTCTGAAAATTTTAATTTAAAATCGAAATAAACCGTCAAAAAATTAGGCAAGTTAAAAATAATAAATGCACTTTGCAAACTTCTAGTTTCTATTGAATGATTAAATTGAATGAAAATGATTAAATACCCATGTATATTTTTTTTTCCTATGAGACTTTTTTATTGAGACAATTTTATCCAGATTTAACATTAAATATCTCTTAAAATAATTCTTCGATTTAAAAACTGTCTACTTCAACGTTTTTATCAAACATTTCTCTATAATACTACCCATTTTAATATTTTTGTATGCAGTAATTTTCTTAATATTTGCGAAATAGACCTCTAGTCACAAGAGATTCTTTCAAAGCGGCGAAGAGCATTAGTTTTTTTTTTCCGAATAAGAGACAAAATGTAGTACGCAATTGCGTCAAAAGATGGCGACACCAGAATTCTGATATACTTATTATGTAAACTGTAAATATTGCAAAGTTAAATAAAAACAATTGTCTCGGGGTTATCAAACTTCATTGATATTTATAAATAAAACATTTCAACTAAATTATTTATTATAAAAGAATTATTACATCACAATAGTTTTTATGCAAGGAAAATAATAATTATAATAATAATAATAATATGGATGTCGGTGATTATATATTGATTGACCGTCATAATAATAAAAAATGATATTATAAAAAGAAGAGCTGAAATGAATTATTTTTTTACGTTTCTGATCGTGTGATTTATATTCAAATAATAATTATTAATGTATATTTTTTGTAAAGTGATTGAAATAAAATATATTTATAAAATTTATGGTAATATTTTTATTGTTGAAAAATTGCCAAGAAATAATCATCATCAAATTGGCGTCATTATAATTGTAATTTTATTTAACTTAATAGCAATTAAAAAATTACAAAGGAACTGAGAATAATGGTCAACTAGCAGACTTAAAAAAAAAAAAAAAAAAAAAAAAAAACATTCACATGTGAAAACACGTACTAGAGAGTATCGAACTGCCTATCTTAAGACATGAACCTGCTTAAGATCAGTAACGAGCGTCTGGGGAGAGAACGACTGCTAACAGTAGAACTTAGAAAAAATTCTCCTTCCTTTTCAGCTGTGGAGAAAAGGGAAAAACTACTGCGTTCTTCCCTCAGCCTCATGTTGCTTTCCCTTTTTGCTTGCATTTGTTATTCGATTATGGAAATTGTTAAAATTATAAACAGCGAAGAATAGTTTGAACAACACAGCAAAAGAAAAAAAAAACATCGAATTTGCAAAAAAAAAGGAAAGGTTTTCAAAAGGAAATAATTTTTCAAAAAATAGAATTATGGTAATGGCTGTTATTTATCTGAAAATCTTTTGTTAGATAAATCTGATATAATATTTTTATAGCTTCATTTTTTACTATTATTATATTTTAATATATTTTTGTAACAGACTTAAAAAATAAGTAGTTTTGTCAATTCTGCAGTATTTTTTATAGATAATATATTTATTCGAAAATAGTGCTCATCATATCCTACTTTTTTCTTTTGTGTGTGTGTGAGGGGTGGGGGGTAAAATTTTACAGTTAAAGGATTTTTGTAACTTTTGTACTTTTTTTTTCTTTTTTTAAATATTTTATAATATCTTACTTGTGTAAAATTTTACAGTTAAAGGATTTTTGTAACTTTTGTACTTTTTTTTTCTTTTTTTAAATATTTTATAATATCTTACTGGCATATTATTAAATGGCTTTATGAAGGAAAATGACTTAATAAAGGGAAAATTTAATTATTGCAATAAGATTTGAAAAGTTAATTTAAAAATTATTAAGAAGATTTTAAAACCACACTTCCTTTTAATTTCTTACAACATTCTCTTTCATATTTTTAATTCTGTGTGCGCTCTATAACTGTAAGGACCAAATTTCCGAATAATTAATTATTTAACCCTTTATACCCCGACGCTACTTTAACGTATCATTAAAATAACTTGATATAAAATATGCATTGATTAGTAGTAGTACATTTTAGAATAAGTTATAGGTACTTTACGTTATCTTATTCCAAAAGCATTATTGGTTGAACAAAACAAAACTATTCTTAAAAAGAATTTTTTTTTTTTTTTTTTTTTTTTTTTTTTGGTCTCTCTTTAGCTTTCTTGACTTTGAAAGTTTGAGGGTGAAAAGTTTCAGTTCGGAATTATTCCTATATTTCTATTGTAAGAGCATTATATTTGTACATTTCCTAATTCTATAAAATGCTAAAAAAAATTTTTTTAAATAAAAGATTTGAATGAAGTTATAAATATTGCACAAAATTCCTATAAATACAAATTTAATTAATTGACCTTAAATTGCAAAATCCTCCTAAAATACATTAAATGTGTATGTAAATCTTCTAATGTAGTTTCAAAAATTCACAAAAAATGTTTTAGAAGATGAAATTTTCATGAATTCATAATTTGGGACATAAAGGGTTAAAAAAAAAATAAATGAAATGTCATGATATGTTGTAAAAATAATGCACAAATGACTATTTGCTCAATATTTTTATTTTAAAAAAATACTAAGCAAATACTCATCAACAGTCAATTTATATTAAGGAAAATCCTGTCCTTAATTTTATGAACCATGAGGATTATCCATTTAAAAATCGAGTTAATTGAAAAACAGGTCGAAGTTTTAACATTTTAATGTTTAATCACAGTGATATATATATGCAAAAGAAAGAAAAAAGAACTTTGCAACTCTGGAAGGGAAATTCCGTTTAATGTCAAATAGATGCAGTAAATTAAAAAGGAAAATTGATATTTTCGTCATTTATGTAAGTTAAAGAATTTAAACCGAACTCACCCCTCCCCCCCCCCCCCCTCCTTCTTACTTAATCTAATAAACGTAATCGTTAAAAAATATATTATCTCATATCTCTTTCAGAAAATCATTTAATGATAAATTAAAAAAGCATTGTAATATATTCAAATCGAATTCCCCAAACTGGAAATATTGACATAAGTTTGCAAAAAAAAAAAAAAAAAAAAAAAAAAAAAAAGGGGGGGGGGATACGATGAGGTTGGTGCTAATCTTAACAAAATATCAAAAATTTACGACAACTGGCCTTATTTAAAAAAAAAAAAAATAGGTAAACAGTAAACACACAGAAAGGTAAATGATTACTATATAAAACTTACTAGAAAATGAAAACGGTAAAAATGAATTTTCCGATGTGAAAAAGTAAAAAAAAAAAAAAAAAAAAAAAATCAGTATTTCGTGGACACAGATTTTTTAAGATAGTTATATATATAATATTAATTGCCAAATAACTATATTATGTATAAATATAATGCAGAATTGACAAATCTACTTATTTTTTTATTTTAAATATGTTAATATATATATAATGAAATATTATAATATTAAAATATGAAGCTATAATTATAAAAATAATTTTTACAGATTTATATATAAAAGGTTTTTATATAAATAACAGCCATTCTTTTTTTTTTATTATTAATTTCCTTTTAAAATTATGTTATTTATTTTTGAAAAAAAACATTTTTTTCTGCGAATCAAATTATAAAATTCAACATTTGACATTTTTTATTCATAATTTTAATGTTCCCATAACTAGATAATTATTGCAAGCGAAAAGGGAAAGTTACACCAGGTTGAGGGAAGAACGCAGACTGTTTTCTCCCTTTTTTCCCTGTTGAAACAGAAGCCGAATTTTTTCTAAGTGCTACTATTAGAAGTCGTTCTCTCCCCAGACGCTCGTAGATCAGTAGACGATGGCTCTTAACCACTCAGCCAGTGGGAAGACAAAATTTTTCTCCCCAAAAGTAGTTAAAAAGAAAGCATGTGTATGAATACAGTGTCATGCATTTTCGGTGAAATTTCCATAGAATGGCGAAGAAATATAGTCCGATTTTTCATGCGCATTATAAAACGAACAAGAGTCTTGCTGGAAACAAGTAAATTGTTATTTGGTTCATCTGAAACATATTTATTTGATTTTTAAAAAATCGCCCGTGTCATTTTCGAGAGAAAAAAAAATCGAATTATTTAACGAACGAGAGTTTTCCCAGAAAAAAGAAAAGTGTTATTCACCTCGCCTTAATCACATTTATATTATGTATCAATTTAAAAATAATCGTTAGAACCGTTTTCGAGATTTTCAAATTACGAACTTCCTCGATATCATACCAACCATACTTTAAAAACGGCTATTTAGATCTCAAAATATACTGCACGTAGAAATGTAAAAATTTCAGTATACGATTAGACTGCAGATATAAGACTGTTCTAGAAAATTCAGAACAATAAGACATATATCTGCTGAGTTATTAAAAGGCGGCTTTTCGCATTTTCTTTGATGTCGAGTTAGCTGTATATATGAGTTCCGCCATCTACGAATTCTATGATACGATACGATACGATTTTAACGATACGATACGATACGATTTTAGGCTTAAGGCTGCGTCACTCGAATACTACCGTCTTCCATGATAAAACAAAATGTATTAAGCCAATCAATATTGTTTTGAGTAAAATCCATAATCGAGAATATTCTTTATTAAATAAAAAGATAAAAAATAAAGTTGTAGAAATCGTCTGAAAGTATTTTAGGCATAAATAAAAGTGCATTGAACATACTTTATAGCATTTTTAATATAAGTTGGTGTAATGTTTGTTTGTTTTTTTATCGAAATAATTTTTAGAACAATACTTTCTTCATTTGTGAATCTAAATATCAATACAAGCTTTTTTTTGAAAGTGCAATAATATTGAAATATTTAGGCTAACTCTGAAAAGCTCAGTGTTTTTAATAGCCTAGAATTGTATGTGTTTTATGTAAAATATATGTTTGCTTCAGCGTTAAACATAAAATACTTAGACTATTCAACAAAATCCTTAGAACCATTCTAAATAATTGGGATATACGGAAAATTTCTCCGTAGTAGAAACACCCCTATATATATTATGGTTTTGAACACTTGAAAGACGAGGTTATTTGGTAAATTTATTACTTTAGTTTTCTAAAGATATTAAAGTAATGAAGCTTATCTGCAAAAAAGTATGAAATCCTATAACGACACGAGTATTTTTATGGATGATGCTGAAATATTTTTCTTGCTATTCCTTAATTATATTACACTTAAAATGCATGAAGCATTCAGCCTTTTATCGGAATATCATAATTTTTGCTAGGAACACGAAGAGTCTCGAAACAAATGTCACGATTTTTGGATTTTCATTAAATAATATACTGGTTATTTATTATCGTATAGAAATACTTAAAACGACTGCGAAAATTTAAAATTCGGTAGTTCATATTATTCATTTTAATTCATCATACTGATTAGTAAAGATATCATACAAACTGAATTTTTCCAACAGAGTCAAAAAATGACCAGCCGGGAGTCGAACCCAAGACCTTTTGACTTATATTGCCAATGTTCTTCCTATTGAGCTGCCTGCAACCAATTGAGCTACCTCGACAATCATCGGACACATTTCACTCAGATAACCTTATTGGCAATATATCTGGTTTGCCATGTAGACAGCTAAACAGAATACACCGCAGGTAATGTATCTTTACCAACCCGTTTGATTGAATTAAAAATAATAATGATGGATATCTCAATCATACTGGTTAGTAAAGATATCATATGAAATGAAATTTGTACTAATACGTGTTATATATGCGCTCCCATATATCTTATCCCCTGTACACATGTTTCCTCATTTCTATCTTCATAGCATAACTTTTCCTTTATTTAAATACTTCATATACTTTATTTATAAATCCTTTATTTGAATACTTCAATAAAGTCTTTATTTACCTTTTTAGCAGTATCTTTATATTTTCTAAATATTTCTTACAGTTCAGCTTTATATGTTTATTATTTTATATATATAGATTTCCTTTCCATTTACAACCGCCGGAGATTATGTTGACATTCGTATAATATCTGGATTTCATTGGCACTGAATACGTTTTTCCGATTGTCACCGAGGCTAACGAAAAAGACAGGCTACCGCGGTAGGTCCGATTCTTCGTTTTTTACAGACCGCTGGAGTCACGTGATGCTCAAATGCACCAATGAAGGTGTGCGAAAAGAGCATCACGTGACTCCAGCGGTCTGTAAAAAAAGAAGAATCGGACCCACCGCGGTAGCCTGTCTTTCTCGTTAGCCTCGGACTGTCACTTGATGACGCCGTCTGTTCGGGCGATGACGTCGAACTCGTCATTCGACGACACGCCCTCATCCACGAATCAGATCTTTGCATTTGGGGGTGTGTCTGGTATTACGTAATGGAAGTTTCTCGACTTTTCCGATTAGAATAAATACATCGAGCTTTCCTTGTCAGTAGCTTCAGTTCTTACCTTTTTGTAAGTGCTTGTTGACTGAGGTTGGCAAGTAGTTAACTTGTTTCGGGAAGTGCATCTTTAATTGCTTCGGTTTGAGATGATGATGAGTTTGTCTTTTGAGAAGCTTTCTTTATGATAAGTTTTATAATCGTTTAAAATAAGTGATGTCGTCTTCTTTCAGCAATTCCTGTAACGATTCGTTGGCCATTTCACGTTGTTAAGTATGGAGAGTATTTTACGAACTTGCCTTTTCTATAGAAGAACGTTTTAAAGACCGGCTTTGGCCGTGTCGTGGTTCTTGTGGCGGTGTGGACAAAGGAGGAGATATGATATTTTTAAGCTCTTCATTATTGTGTGACTTTAAGGTCTAATGGTTTCGTCTCGAGTTGAATATATTTCATCGACGTCAACTTAATATATATAGTGCTCTTCTCAACTGACATCTTTTCCTGAACGAATGTATTGACGCCGACATGCTGTATTTCGTGAATCGTTTGGTGATACGTTTAATCAGTTTATCTAGCTCCTGTGCATCCATTGTTTACATTTACGGGATATTTTAACCGCTCATTTGAGCGTGTTATACTAAGTAATTGCTTCATGTCATTTAAGAGTTCCAGTTATTAATTACAGATAAGTGATATTTAAGTTATGTTTTTAAAGCTTATTTTATTTATTGTTTTTATTTAAGTTGTTAATAAATGTTGTTGCTTTTAAAACTAGTTTCCGTTTTTTTTTTCTACCACACATTTACTTTGCTTCTTTTATTTAGTTATTGATATTTAATACTTTAATCGTTTAATAGAAATTAATTTGTTTCATAAATATTTTTAATTCATTAACGGGGTTATAAATTTAGCTTTACGCTTTTACTGCATTTATGCACTCTGCATCTTTTCTCAACCCCATTAACATTACGTTTGTAATGTTATCAATACGAACTAATTTAGTTCGTATGATATCTTTACCAACTTGTATGACTGAGTTAAAAATAATAATGTGTATCTAGATATCCGTCGTTTAATGGATTTCCATTACCTGCGGTATATTCTGTTGAGCTGTCTACATCGCAAATGAGGTGCTACTGCCAATTAGGTTATCTGAGTGACATGTGTCCACTGGTTGTAGATTCAGGTAGCTCAAAAGGTAGAGCGTTGGCAGTTATAGTCAAAAGGTTAAAGTTCAGTTCATATGATTCAATAATTCATAAACTATAAGAAAAATATAAGAAGAAATTAAACGGAATTAAATAAATAAGTGATATGTTTAAAAGGTAGCTTATTAATTTGTACATTGTAATTGAGAATAAAAATTATAATTCTATGCTAAAGTTTGCACTGCGTGGTCTCAACTTGTAATAATGCACAGTCGTGGAAAAAAAGTAAACACCCTACTAACTCTGCAACAAATTATTGTACAAGAAAGTTCCTGGTACCAAACAATTGGAAATAAAGTCTATTTTAATTGATGTGCATAAAATTTGTTTAAGGGGGTGGGGGGGCATCTCTTATCAAAACAAACCAAAACTTTGTTTTTCTCAATGACAAAACCTAAGTTTGACCTTAAATAAATTCTACACCCTTCAATTAGCCTAAAAACAAATTTTCCTGAAATTCGTACAATTAATTTCAGAGAAATTAATTATTTTAAAATGACCATATTTAAGGGACTGTACCCAAATTGAAGATGTTACTCGATTGTTGAAATGCAACAGAATGACTACATCACTTCTATTAATGTATTATTTCTTGCCAATATAACCATTTTACTCGCTTAATATGTTTCGTCTTTTGCCAGCGCAAATGTTTCAATAAAATGAGTAATATATATATATATATATATGTATATATATATATATATATATATATATATATATATATACATTTTTTTTTTCAAATTGTGCTTCTCTGCACATCATAAACGGCCCTTAAAACATCATTTTGACGTTTTTTTTAGCATAATTCGTAAACTACTTGGGAAATTTTTTTTAACTTCAGAATTTGGATAAAACAGGACACCATAAATATAAATCTATCAAAAAAATTGTAAATTGCCATTCATATTTTTTTCGAATATTAATTTCGTAATTCATAATTAGTATTATAAAGTTTTTAAAATTATAAATTCTAATGTATTTATGCTTGGGTTCTTTAATATTATGTAACCACACACAAAATTATCACATTAGGATTATAATTTGAGGAGATATTAATAGAAATATGGAAATGTAATTTAACCTTAGAAGCTCTAAATTTTGAATCTTTATAATTCAAAAACTTATCATTCATATGACTAGAAATTTTGTTTCTAGGCATAGTTCGAACCGAAGATTTAAAGTATATTGTCAAAATTGGGTGTTGACACTGAAAAAAACAAAGTTTGGTCTGACTTTGATTTGTAGATGGCCAAATAAGCAAATTTTATATGCATAACTTAAAAGTGCAATTTATTTCCAATCGTTTGGTAGCAGTAACTTTCTTCTATTATAATTAGTTGCAGAGTTAGTAGGGGTTGTTTACTTTTTTTCTCCATGACTGTACATACTCTCTACAACTGCATCAAAGGTTGGAATTTTCCCTCTTCAAACGCAATAAATAAGGTTTGCCTTTTGAAGCTCTCAAATTACCTTGAACGTTACTACAAGTTGAGAAAGTTTAGTTTAGTGCCATTTACCTGCTAAAATGGAAACTATTGAAAAAAAATGATTATTTTCAAAATGTTCGAGCTATTTCATATGCATATTTTTTTAATCTTTATATTTATTGCATTTAATGAATAGTGTTATACATTATTAATTTATTATTATACTATTATTCCATCTTTATATTTATTGCATTTAGAGAAATGTTGAATTTTTAAATTCTAGATATCATTGGGTAACATTATGCGTACAATTTAATAAATAAAGTACATTTAATGTACATATAATTAGGATTACACTTAATTGGGATTTAACTTTATAATGGAGCAATCAGAATCTTTTTTTGTGACAAGATTACGAAAAATAACTATTGAACATCTAGACATCCAGTTAAGCAATTTAAAAAAAAAAACATGTCTAGATGTGTTTTCACTCGACATTTTTTTAACTATTTCTGATTAAAATTTCGAATTTCAATTTGGAAACACGAGATTTTTTGGAAACATGATTCCGTAAAATGAACTTCAAGCTGAAGTTGAAATGCTTTTTCTAGCGGTATGTTCCTTCAAATAAAAATGCCATTATGTTTAAGAGAAAACACGCATTTCTTTTAATATACAGTTCAATACTGTTGTATTAAAATGATTTTCAAAAATTTTTCATTCCTCTATTATTGGGTTTGAAATCTTAGGCCTTAAACTTGAACTAGCGACACTAAAAGTCACTAACAATTTACGTCATTTTGATGCGATTCACCGCCCCCTGAATACTAGACCTGGGCGCTCACACAAAAATGGCGACTGCCGAAGGCGGATTTTTTTTAGCGTAGGTACGGTCCCTTAAATGTAGACACCAGTATTTTACAAAAGATTTCTCTACCTTGTTTATTCTCAGAAAAAAGATACGGAAAAAACTTTAAAAAAGTATTGGTAGGAATATTTAAGGGACCGTACACACGCTGAAAAAAATCAGCCTTCGGCAGCCGCCATTTTTGTGTCAGCGCTCAGGCCTAGTATTCAGGGGGCGGTGTGCGATTACAGAATTTGTTTTCAATTTTATGAATGAAAATGCATGCTTATGACGTCATTCTTCATTGGTAAAATTTTGAGTCGTCGACATAGCGGATATAAAACGGAAAAGATAATTTTATATCCACTATATATTTTGTATCTATTTTATATTCGCTATGTCGACGACTGATTTGCATTACTGAATTCTGATGATCTTAATCTTAGTAATATTCTCGTTATTATGAATTCTGTATATGAACACATTCACACTATAAAAAATTTTCAGAAAGGTTTCAGATTCGAGCAGAAAACTGTTTCGCTTATAATACGGAACATTTCCGATACGCAATGAAAGGTGTCTGAATATATCGGAAATCTTTCATTACTGATCGGATAGGTTTCTGAATACATATGAAATCTTTCTGAAGACTAAGAAATGTTTCTGAATGTATAGGAAACCTTTTATTACGAATCGGAAAGGTTTCTGAATATATATGGAACCTTTCTGAAGACGAGGATTATTTTAAAATTTACATAGAAAAGCACAAATAACTGTACTAAAATTACTTGCAGGTGCATACATATAATATAAAATCATTTAAAATACATTAGAGATATCTCAAAAGTACCTTAAAATTTTTAATGTATTTTTAAGATATTTCTAATATATTTTAAATAATTTTATATTATGTGCAATGCACCTGCAAGTAGTTTTAGTACATTTATCTGAGCTTTTTTATATGAATTTTAATTATTTACTCAAGTTGAATTGATCACTAGTATTTAAACATTCAATTATTGAAGACTATTTTGTGAAAGGGGCTTAGTTTAGTAAAATGGATTTTGTGAAGAACCCAGTTTTATTAAATGAATTTTTATGAAAGAGTCTTATATGGAAGTTCATTTCTGAATGATCTTTTTCTGAGTTTATATATATATATATATATCTGCTTGGATTTATTCTGAAAAAAAAAATCAATATTATTATACCTTTTTCATAATTTAGATAAAATTTATTGCGTTTTAACATCTTGCAGTGATATTTTTTTAACCATGCGGATTAACAAGTAACATTAAAGTTCCTGAACGGTATTATTATTGAAAATGGAATGATAAATTCTTTCGAAAAGCGTTTTATTTATTTTTTTAATCATTTACAGCATTATTTTTGCTTATTATTTTAGTTCTTTATTAGCGTTTCTTTGTTGCACAGACATTTTAATGCATAACATTATATTATGATTAGTGCATGTAAATAAGATATGATTGCAATTTATGTTATTGTTGATTCAATATCGTATTATGCTTATCACAGCATAATATTAATAAATTAAAATGCCTTATAACTTAAAGCAAGAAATTGTGTGTACTATATTTTCATAAAATAAGCTGATGGTTAATAATCTAGAAATTTTCAATTTTGTTTACTGTAAAGTGCATAAGTTAAATAACAACAATAGTATCTTTTTTTTTTTTTTTTTTTTTTTTTTTTACAATTCCGTCTTGCAAAATCAGAAGGAAACATTTTTCTTTTCAAGCAAGAACATTTAGATGAAAAAGTAAAATTCAAAGGTTAATTTTAAGCATTAACAAAAAAAAAAGTATGTGTGTGTGTGGGGGGGGGGAGGAATTTACATATCTGAACCTGAGTACTAAACAAGTTAATAATCTTAAAACGATTCTTTTTATTTTTCTATCAAAATTTGAGGAGAAAAAAGGTGAATATAAAAAATGAATTTTGGAAAGCTTTTTAGGAAACAGCAAAACAAATGAATCAATTCTATTTACTGTAATGATTTATAAAAATAAATCCTATAAATCCTATAATTGTAAGAATAGTTTACTGCTTATTTTTACTCACAATACTGTATTTTTTACATAAAAGCAATCAATAATAAAAAAGTAAAATCACAATGAACCTTCAGCTTGTTTGATTAAAATATAATACGTAAATTTTCTTTTAAGTTATAACGCATTTAATAATTTGTTAAGAACACGCTGTGAAAAGGAGAATACGATACCGCAATCAGTATGAACATCAAGTTTAACTATATTATCTTATTTGCATGTACACATGTATATATATTATAATAAAAAAACAGGCAAAACAAAGTCTGATATATTAAAAAATAAATAAGTTATTAATTTCTTTTCGTGCATTGCAACAAAGAAAACTAATAAAGAAGTAAGTAAAAATAAATAATAATAAGTAAAAGTAATACTGTAGATGATAAAAAAAAACACTTACCCAGAATTACGATCGTTCCGTGTTCAATAATACTAAGTTTCCAAAGCTCTGAAAAAGTCCACTGATAATATCCAAGGTACATTTCTCGCATAATTTTAAAACGCAATAAAAAATACCCACAAAATATAACAAAAATGATATAATATTGGGTTTTTTTTTCAAAATAAAACGAATTCAAATACACGTGGTAAAGGGTAAAGTTCCCTACATCGCCATCTCTTACATACGAGTTTACTTTCACTTTAGGCGATTGCTTACGGTTTCAGCGTAAGGAGAAATAGTGGTGAAATACTTGGAGCGCATGCGTACAGGCGCTTTCACTGCTTCAGAGAAAGTAAACTGAAACACCCAGGAACATTCCCGGTGGTTTCGGAAAATAGAAATAGCTCTCACATATCCGATACAGTCAGAAATGTTCCTGTTAGAATAGTAAACTTTCCCACTATTTTTTTACAGGCAGTTTACCTCTTAATTCGAAAATAACGATCGTTTACCCTTCTTTGATGTTATGGTTTTCCGCGAAAATAACTTATTTCACACT
This sequence comes from Maratus speciosus, assembly GCA_963932465.1. Lineage (NCBI taxonomy): Eukaryota > Metazoa > Arthropoda > Arachnida > Araneae > Salticidae > Maratus > Maratus speciosus. The sequence goes on from OZ010789.1 coordinate 463,083,753, forward strand.
ACTGTTTACGGTAAACGATTCGCAGTATATTTACCCTCACATCGACTTCCTTCTAATCCTCCTAATCAGAAGTTGTTTGCCTTCAAGACTTGTGTTCATTGGGCCTTAATCCCTTCGCGACGAGAGTTTTTTACAGAATTTTTAATCTTTTATCACCGGTTTTTTAAAACGGATATTTTTGCCTTATTGAATCGTGAAAATGCTCGGATTAAATAAGGCAAAATTTACAATAAAAATTTACTGCTGAGAATAATCCCCGATTCTGTGCATCTTACGCGGCACGAATACCGGTCGCTCGTCCCCAAGGGGTTAAATATATGCTCTTCCGACTTTTTACTCAAAGCAGAATTAGACTATATTAATTCCAACCATTGATAGGGGTTTTTCAGTTGAAATCTTCTATTATATTCATAATAAACTAAGTAAACGTATCCATTCTGAAGATAACACGGTCCGCAATGAAAATTTAATTATATTTACATATTTTTCGAAACTTAGCCATCAAATGGATAATTTATAAAGTATCTTGCGAATGGAAAAATGTACATTTGTCAAACGATGCGACTTTTTAAGGTTCGCTTGGGGGAGAAAAATTGTGACATTATTTGTGACACTACATTACTCCGCTATTGCTAACCACTGATGATCTAGCATTCACAATTTTTAATTTTCCCAAGGTTCTAATACAGAAATTCTCATCCATCTACGATCTAGATTTTTAGGGAACTTATAATATATGGAAGAAAACTAACAGTTTAACGATTCGTCCAGTACGCTCAATTTTTTTCAAGAGTGTGCTGTGCCTTCGAATTCTTTAGCTCGCTCTCCCCCACCCCCCTCCTTTTCTCATTTTTGATTAAGCTCAATCAGAATGGCTCAGTCAGCACTTCTAATCGGTCTCCTCGTATGCGCATGAAAATTGGACACCGTTGTTGTTTTGCGACGTTCAGCATTTTTTCTCCTATGGCGGTCGAGCTGTGAGGTACGTCTCTCTGGCTCGCTATGTTTTAGAATTTAATTTTTAATTTTGCATGATGATGCAGTTTTAGAAGCCGCGAAACAGCTGTATCCACCTTTTGTATACTTCATCTCCGCTATCTAACGTTGCTCATTCTTTCTTAATATATCGGCACAAAGTACAATTCTCCCTCCCCTTTTAAATACAATGTTCCACTGTTGCATCTTCTCGATCCTCGAAGGTTTGAATCAATATTAAAATTGATTTCTTTTTAAATACGACAACCAATTATTTTTTTAATCTTAAATGGAAATGACTTTCAAATTTTCGCTTGCTTATTTTAGAAATATTCGTATTCATAAATTCCGTATTCAATGTGAATTTAGAAAATAAAAATATAATCACTAATATATTTTCTACTCGTAAATAACTGCATTCGATCATCTCTTTAAAAATACCGCAGGCTTATCAAATTTCCTAGTCAATCTATTAAGCTGATAACATGCATCGATTAACTGACAAATGTAGCTGCGACTCTTTAGATTACTTTATTTTCAGAAGATTTATGACAATGTCTCTATTTAGACAAAGTTACACGAATAAAACGACGCCTTTCAAATTTACGTGTGATTATTTTACTGTCTAAAACATATTTTTTGGTTCAGCCGGAACACAAAATTTTTATTAAAATAACCGCTATAAAAATAATTTGTTTATATATTCAACTGGTAGCAGAAAAATATTTTTGTGAAGTTATTTGTAATATTAATTAATTAATAAGCTGTTTATTTACAGATGTTGATTTATAGTTTTTTAGTACATAATTATATAATAAAAATACAATTCATAAAATGAATAAGTAGATGAATATGCTGTTAAATAAGTTATATTATACGTATGAAAATTTACTCTTAGTGTCTGAAAGTTCAAGAAAATTGTTGTTTCTATTAAAATTGTTGAATAATTTCAAAGGTAAAATGAGTTGAAGTTGGTATTGTAAGCATAATAAAATCAAATTTCTAAAAGAAAAGAAAAGCATAGCTCTGCGAATAGTCCAAAATTGTGTAAATAAAATTTGTGATTTTATTTTTTTAAGATGATAATTAATAGATTATAAAATTAATTTTATAAAATTAATTACATCACAAATTCTGAATGAGTGGAATATTTCCTTTAAAATACAGCAATAAATTACTGTTTTTTTTTTTTTTTTTTTTTTTTTTTTTCCAATAAATGTATCTTGTAGACAATTTAGTTTAACAGAGTTATTGTAATTGGCAAATTTAGATAATTTAGTAATTTGGTTCATTCAGTAGTGAGCAGTGTATTATATGCAAATGTAAATCAGTTGTCTTTTGTATATAAAAATTAGTAAAGTTGCAAAAGTGGAGAAATACTGAACCCTGACTTTTTTCATCAGGATTATTCATGACATAGCTTTTAAAAGAAAACTGTATTATAAGTAATAATTGAAGTAAAGTTATATTCATTTACTATCAGTGAATTATTCTTTAACAATAAAAACTGTTAACGAAAAACTGTTTTATTACACTCTTTTTTATTTATTTATTTATTTATTTTAGTATCACGCTAAAAAAGGCCTAGCAAACAAAGTTACTCTCATAAAGCAAACAGTAAAAGCCAACTATAGTTCATTGAAAATTAAGAGAGAATTCAAATAAACATGATAGTGGCTAATTAACGCCAGGAAGTTCCAGTTTTGCGATTTCTTTCACTTATTTGAATACTTTATAAAAATTAATTAATAAATATTTTAAAATTAACATATTAAGTAAATAAAATTACAATTACATTTAATTGTTATTTTGCTTAGTTAAATGTAATAAAAAATGCATTTAATTCATTTCTGTTCCTTCTGTAGGTATTTATTAATTGCATTTTTCGACAAACTGTATCTTTTTTTATAGAAAGCAGCGATAATTGCTTTGGCAACAATCGATGGTTGACTTACATTGACTGTAGCCTAAACATTACAATAACTACTAATTTACACGTGCTTTTTATTCACTAGTTTTCTCTATTAATTTTGAATACCATATAAAACACTAGGCTTAAATGTATTGAAACTAAAGATCGATGCAGAAATATAAATTACGGAAGTTCTTACTTCTTAGTGAGTTGAATAGTACTGATTTAAGGACATCACCTAACTTAAATCAAGAGGCATTTCACGAAATTTATATCAATCAAAATCAATTGCAGCGAGAAAATTTCATATTGCTATCAATGAAAATTTTAGAAATCAACAATGTGTTTCATCAAATGCTAACTACAGTTTCTATCCGAGAACATCTGAAACATGTTCAATTGTCAACAAGTCTGAAGATCTCTCAGACCTCAATTGAAAATCTCTCAGATCTCAATTGCATTCTCTATAGTTTAAAAAAAATCGTCAAACAGCAAAAAAACTTTTGCTTCAATTTTAGATAAATAAATAGGAGCAATGACTTCATGGAAACTCTGAAAACAGTAACATAAAATCACAAAATTCTCTCTTCTGACCCACATTTCTTAACCGTTTCAGCGCGGAACATATATTTTGGATATATGCCGAAAATGCGAATGTTTGGGTATACCAACATAAAAAAATTACTTGTAAACCGACGTTATACACAGAAATCGTACGCTTCGCTACTGCAACCATCTTAAATGCACACCAAACTGATACAACAAATAGGAGCGCTTTGGCACTTCCCACAATTTTGGCACATAACAAGAAGAGCGTTACACACAGCCTCCTTCTAACGTATAAAGGCGTTTGTGGCATTAACCACTTCTTGGCCGACGTCGTATGTCATACGTTCAGCTTTTTTTTGCGTCCATGTGTTCGGAATCGCATGTCATGCGACGAAGAGAAAAACTGCATCATTAAAAGTACATTCGTCGCTACTTGCACGTTGCGTTATATTCTGCGACTGTTTAATTTTTTTTTGTTTTTGTATCCTTGAATATTTTTAAGAGACGGCGCAACTATAGTCCTACTATTTTTGTTTGTATTTTCTAAACTGAAAAGAACACCAGCAAGAAAACACGCCAACTGTTACGGCAAACGAGACAGTAAAAGTAAAAAGATAAGAAAAGAAACAAGGTACTATTATGAGCAGTGTGATGTGCAAATTTTTCATAGGCAACGGGATATCTGTTAGAACGTATATTAAAAAATATTCAAGAATATATATTTTTTTCTGCAAGTTAAGCAATAAAATAATCTGTAATAAATGATTCCAGTGTGTTAATTCCTCTTTGATAGCCAAGGAAGATTGTAAAGCTGTTTCCACAATATGGTTGCAAAATCATTTTCAAAAGAATTTTACGTATTTTTAATCATTCCTTTTCTGCAGATGTTAAAGATGCATAGCAAAAGATTTGATAAATATAAAATCAGACTATTTTTTTTTTAATTTAAAACTTGGGTGCATTGAAGGAAAAACTGAAGATCAGTTAATGAGATATTACATGTACGACCACCAGTAGGTCAAGCAAAAATATTTTGTGTTTTCGAATTCCGAATAGAGTATACATTAATTTTCAGCAATAAATCCGTAAACATGATTTCTCCCCAAATCTGAAGCCGTTATTGCATTATATGTACCTTCTTTTTGACATAGCGAATTGTGGAATGCATTGTAGGCTTCCTAGGTAGGATTTATAATCAGTCATTGTTTTATTTGACTGATCGCATCACTTTTTAATCCGATATTCTTAATCCCACCACAAACATGTCCCCCTTTTGACACGTATCAATTATCCTTAAGCCCTTGGATACAGAGTACATTCGAGTATTGCTTACTTTCAAGGAAACTTTAAAGTAAGAATTTTCATACTCCTAAAGTGTTTGCTGAGAAGGATTCTTGCAAAATGCATATTTTAATGATTGTTTTTCTTTAAAATTCGTTAAATGATAAAAATATCGATAAAATTTAAATCAAATATAATCTATTATAATGTAAGTTTTACAGCTGAGAAACACTATTAAGTTTTTTTTTTCGTTTTGACCTACAATTTTCTTTTCTTTTTAACTCACAAACTTCTATCTTTAATTATATCCCCTATTTTCTTATTAGAATCTCATCTCTCTCTCTCAATCAATTATTAAACAAACCATTGATTGAAAATTACTATTCATAATGGCTAGGATCAGGTTTCAGTATAAAAATACAGTTTAATTCGCGTTATGCTCGTATTCACCATCTACCTCAACATAGAAAACTGCGGTCGAACGCTCAAATGAAATTCACGATTGCAATTCATTGGACATTATCAAGGAAACGTCCAATCAGGATTAAAGGTGAATACCGTTTGAGCGTTCGACCGAGGTTATCGGCTTAACTCGGGGTCGAAGTAATTGGTGAATACGAGCGTCAATCATGTTAATGTTCAAATATTTCAAGCTTTAAAGTACAATTAAGATAATGGACAAGATTGACCTTCGCATCTGCAAATGGATTTACCATATTCGCACTTCAAATTCTATATCGGGTGGCCAGAATTAAAACACCCCTACTCTGACCTCTCTGTATATCGAACTACTCAGTCTAAAGGTTTTAAATTGTGTGCACATAATATTCAAGACATAGGGAAATGGATTACGCGTAAACAAATTTAGTTCCAGAAAGAACAATAGATGGCACTGTACGGTGTAAAATATGAGAAAAAGATAAAAATAATAATATTAATAAAACAAACACATGCGATATGAAGATTTCCATTTTTAATTTCTATTACACTTGTGGAAAAAAGAAAATAAAAAAGTAAAGAAGCCTAAACTGACATTGTAACTTCAAGTTCGTCCTCTAAGCACAAAAAATTGCTTAAACCCACGATTTTCAGCCCCGTCCTGGTTATAAAAGATGATAAAAACTGGGTAATGCCATTCTTGTCAATGATGCTGTCATTTTGTCAGAACGCGCCTTGCTTTATCAAGCTCTTTTATGAAAATAAAGGAACTGCTGCAACTGCACTTCGAGAGTTTCGCCAACCTAATAATTTGGGCAAAGGACCATTTCTTTCAGAATCTCTCAGGAGAATGATCGCTCTATTCGAGAAAACTGGACATTTTTGATTTCCGATGGGTCGAGGATGCAAACCAGTTCGATTAGATGTCGTTGAAGATGTTGCCACCGCTATTGTTGAACAGTCAGTGGATAGTGCTGTAGACTGTATTAGTGCACTTATAGGTTTACGACAATTGCGTGTGCCCTATAGCACAGTGTGGAACGTACTGAGAAAAATGGGGAACTGTTTCTTGTAAAAAATTAGCCATAATCAACAATTGCTGGCCATCGGCAGGGAGAAGCGACTGATCTTTGCATTGACATACCTTTCCGGATTTGAAGTGGATGCATCGTGGCATTGGCAGATTGTGTGAAGCAATGAGACTAGTTTTCACCTCAGTGGAAAATGATCACCATTAACTGTCTCATTTGGAACGCTGAAAAACCCCGTACCTTCGAAGAGATTCCATTCCCGTCACCGAAATAGTCTGGTATGAATTCACAGTCACATTCATTCTTGGAACTTTCTTTTTTGAAGAGGCTACTCAAAATAGCCCTGTGACATGCACAGTGACGGGCAGTGGGTACAAAAAAATGCTCGAAAGTTTTGTTTTACCTCACTTTTCAACGGTACCAATGTCTTGACTTGGTTACCTTTATTCCTTCACACATTGGACTCTGTGTAAAGCAGTTTTTTCAGCAACTTTTCCTTAATGAAAGTCGTGCGTTTCCAACTAGGCGGTCTCGTTCACGGGATCTTAGTCCATGTGATTTTTGACAGTGGAGAAACTTTAAAAAGCTTGTTTATCGAGGACGTCCGGTAAACTTGTCAGGCTCGAAAGAAGGTATCGCTCTGCATTTGAGAAGCATCTCAGTCAACCAGTTACGATCCGCAGTTGAACAAACTGTCCACAGACTGCAGATTTTACATTTTCAAGAAGGGAACCATATTGAGCAGTATCACCAGCCTCGATAAAATCTTTGTCACGTGAATGTTTAGTAAGTTCAAATAAAATGTGTTTGAAATGCTTTTTGTGTCTTTCAGCATATGTCCAGTTGTACAGCTCCTTCTATAGGGGATTTCTTGAAGTAAACTTTTTTCGCGTAATCCGTCTTCCTGTGTCTTGCACAGTATATGTAAAAAATTTGAAGCTTATACACTGAGTAGTTCAATATATAGACAGGTAGGACTAGGGATGCTCTGGCCATCCTGTATATATAAAAAAGTTGGTGTATAATTTAGAGTCTTCGACAAATTGCTCTATCTATATGTTTAAAATATTTTCTCTACTTAAAATCATATTAAATTTTATATTAATTAAATTTTATTGATTACGTGCCTTGTGGAAATTTCGTACGTTAATGTAGCAAACAGTGGTGTAACAATAATCCGTCAATTAAACTTTACTCATTAAAACTTATAAAAGGAATATTTATATAACCTTTAGTTATTATCGTTTTTTAATTCCTAAAACTGTGAGAAAGCTTTTATATTTTGTACAAACAAGCTAAGCTGTTATTATCAAAAATAATGAATGACTTCGTTAACAATGAAAAAAATAAACATATTTTAATTGCTTCCAGAAATGCTCATTAAAATTCTCATAAAAAATCCTATATTTTGTGTGTATGCTTCCATGTATTTAAAAAGTAATCAGACGCTTTCTTCCTTCCTTTAAATAAGGTGACTTTTTAAATTAACTGATATGGTTTCCGTTACACTTTTTCTTGAACTATTACTTTAATTTCTTATTTATCATGGAATTTTGCACAACAATATAAATGATTAATATTTAAAGGTCTTTTGAAAATGTAAGTAAAATAAGTAATTTCTGTCATTTAAAAATTAGAAGATTCATATTTTTCAAGTAAGCTTAATTATGAAATAGACTTTACTCCGTAGAATAAAAAAATTAAAAACTTTTATTGCTTTTTAACACTTTCCAAAAAAATTGAGAAGTGTTTATGACTTTGGTTTGTCTGTCTGGCTGGCCGTCTGGCCGCGCTCTAACTCTCGTCCATACACTCGGATCGTTCTGAAATTTTTCGATGTTAGGACATCTACCATAGCACGATCCCTATTTCAAATGAAGTTTGTAGCATGTTTAGTTCCTTTACAGGGACAGTCAAAAGTTTTCCGTAACGTTTCGGCCAATGGGAAAAAAATCGTTTCAAATGATTTTTAATGGTGCTACACTCTTTCAAACATAGTAAAATTGATATGCATTTATGAAGCCTACTAAACTGTGCATTCTGTAGAATATGCAGTGCAAAGAATAGTTATTTATTTATTTACAGGGCCACACAAAATAGTTCCTTTACATAATGGTATAGGGGGGTGGGGACTGTTTGCGGCGTATTTGAATTATGTTAAACTATTTCATATTTAATGAAATTGATATATGTCTCTGAGATTTAGTATAAGTTATTTTATGTGTAATACGAAGTGCATAGCATTTACAGGGACACACAAAAGATTTCAAATACTATATTGTATACAAATTACTGTGATTCAGATTACTGCACCAAAAGCAATGATTGCCCGAAATGCATTTTTAATTATGATATGCGCTTTTGAGTTTCACTATATTTATGCATACTATATAGTGTGTATAAATGCTATAGTTGATATACAGGGCTACACAAAAGAATTCGTAATGGTTACTGAGAATGAGCGTAAATTGCTTAAATGTGGGTTTTAAATGAGTTATGCATTTTTACGCTGAACTGAATTTAGTTTACTAAGAAATGTTTGTAGATTATAGATAAAACGATGTACAGGGCCACGCAAACAATCGAATACATTACCATCTATGAATGATAATTTCTGGAAAAGTGATTTTAGTAGTTTTAAGAGTTTTTTAGTTTGAATTAAGTTTTAGCTATATAGTGGCGTGTAATAAAGGTACTAGGTAAACTACAGGGCTGTACAAAAGCATTCAAATGCGTTTCTATCTATATATTAGTATAAATTGCTGAAAGAGAAATTTCAACCTGTTATGCGTTTTCTTGCTAAACTAAATTTTCCCATTATATAGTATATATATCAACCTACAGATAAAATACAAGGCTGTTCAAAAGAATTGCAATACATATTTGGCTATGGACGGTAACTGCTGAAATTAGTTTTCCAAATGTTTTATGCGTTTTATAAAATGTTTACCTAGTTATCTTCTTTATCTTATTTCCCTAAATAACGAAGTTTTGTTAAAGCATTCAGGATTTTTTTAGCACCGTTCTTTCTATTGCATGTTTCTGCAATTTCATGAGAAATTAACGCAAGTTCTTGACGCGGATAAAAACAGAAATTATTTGTCTCTTTGATTTCGCAGTCTAAAGTCTAGAAAGAAACAAAAAAATTTGAAAGGGGATGCAAATGTGAAACAGTAATTGTAAAATGCGATTAGCCAGGGGAAAGGTGGGGGTGCACAGACCCTGCCTCTTTTGAAAATGAGAAATAATAGCGCAGAAAATTAAAATTAATCTGGAGTTGGTTAGCTGGTTGAATTTCGAGTTTCGCCACCATATTTTGACATTCGTAAAAGGAATATGGTTGCAGTCTTTCAAGTCAATATAGTAATTTTTTTTCCTCTAAAAATTTTTATGCGATTTTTTGAGTTTCTTCTCGTTTCGCGGAGTTCTTTTGAAACTAGGAAAATGACCCGGTTTCAATCTTTTAGCCCAGTGCAGTAAATTTTGCCGAAATTCGCGATTTTATTCTGTGATCATTTCATGATATTTACAATTTCCCCCCCAAATCATTTGACGAAATTCACGTCTTTCTACGGGATTTTTTGTCGAAATCCGTACTTTTCACCACTAACCTTTGACAAAATTAGTGCTTTTCACCGCGATCCTTTGACGAAATTCACATTTTTTACCGTGATATTTTGTCGAAATTCGGATTTCTTTAGCCTCCTTCGATGAAATTCGTGTTTTCTTTTCACGATCTTTTGACGAAATTCGCTTTTTCTTTCCGCGATCTTTTGACGAAATTCGTATTTTCTTTCTGCGATCCTTTGACGAAATTCGTATTTTCTTTCTGCGATCCTTTGACGAAATTCTTGTTTTCATCGGGATCCTTTGACGAAATTTGTTTTTTTTTTTTTGGCGACCTATTCACGAAACTGATTTTTTAAAGGGGTCGTTTGTCGAAATTCGCGATAGTTTTGCGCGACCGATCGGGAAAATTCTCGATATCTTTCCGTACCAATTATCAAAATTCTCTACTCTTTTCAGCGACTTTTTGTAGAAATTTGCAATACTTTCTTGTCAATCATTTATCGAAACTTCTGATTTTTTTACGCAATCTTTCACGAAATTCGCGATTTCTTTCTGCACTCTTTTATTGAAATTCACGATATTTTTCACGATCTTTGGAAGAAATTCTCAATTTCTTCCAGGACCGAGTCACGATATGATTTTGAGAACTTCTACGAAAGAAATAAAAATCGCGGACTTCAAAAAAATTTTAAAATACTCACTGAAGAATCACAGATCTGTGAAAGAATTTTGAGGGCGGAAATACTGCACAGCATTTTTTATTATGCGGGACTTTCCTTTTCTGTGCACAAATCGCGCAATCCCGCACGTTATTTCATGCCCTGCCCCTTAAAGAAAACTTCATTACTAGTGGAGTTTCGCTGGTTTCCTTTTATTAAAAAACGAACATAGAATTAAAGAAATCTAGGATTTGGGGTGGGGGGGGAGGGACTGCCTTCCCCAACGTATCCCCGATCAAGCTACGACCACTTCCGTCTCGAAACAAATAATCCTGAATTATCGCGATTTTTTTTATTTCGAGCCAAATTAAATTTACAGCTTTAATATAAGAACTGATTTCACATTCTTCCAATTCGAATTTAATCACGGCAATTCCAAAATTACCGGAGAGTTTTTCGTGAAAAAGTAAAAAAATCGCCTCAAAGTGCAAAGAGCCCCGCTAAAAATCGCATTAAAAATTCAAAAAAGATTAAAAACAGCGGGGAACGAAATTAACTAATTAGGTAAAATATTTAAAAAAACGGATTCCTTTTAGGAACGCGAAAAAAACCCCTCTAAAAATCACATTAAAGAATTGTTACAAATTGAAAAATCGCTGTAAGAATCTCGAAAAAACTTTATTGAAAAGGAGACAAAGTTTATTGGATAAAATATATAAATCGGATTCTTTTTTACTAATTTGAAAAAATTCTCATAAAAAATTTATTGAAAAATTGCAGAAATTGTCTTCTTCAATATGCATGACTTCAGGCAAACAGGCACTTTCCTGTCAAATCTTGCGGCTGTGAGGACTGCATTGTTTTTTGAGAGTTCAGCGAGCGCACGTACACTCACACACCGAGAGACAGACAAGCACCTATCTTTATTATTACAGCCGCATCATGATAATATAATTTTTATCATCTTGACAAAATTTAGTGTATACATCATGACCTGCTTTACCTAATACATTGGACACATTCTGAGGTAAAAAATGAATTATTAATGAATGTTGTAATTATTTATAGTATAATAATAATTATTTATATGCACTTTCCTCTAAAATTTCTTGCTCCCACCCCCGGCGATCCCTAAGAAGTCATGGAGTCACATTCTGAAAAACTTTCGTGGGTATGTACTGGCGTACAGCATGTATTATCTGAGATTTATCATCCGGCAAAATTTCATCTACAAGATTTTGACATGATAATGTTAGGTCTCATGCAATGCCCCAGTGCCTATAGAAGTTTCCAGCATGATTAAAAGCATTTTTTAATCTTTATAAGAAGTTAGGGTGCCAAAAGGTTTTACACTTGTGACCATACTTAGTCACTGTCTTATTTCACTGCTGCAAGGAGATTTACATATATATATTTTTTTTCTTTACCATTAGATTTGGTTTTGATGTTTTGAACCACTTCTCACACCTCCTCACGCAAACAAAAATTGCATTTGAGCCCTTTTTAAAAGAAATACCACACATGAAGTCTAAGTAGAAAACCGGTCTAAAACGGAAATTCGACCGGTTTCATGGGGTTCCGTTTCAGTAGGTTTTATTATATAAGATATTGTTTGTATTCAACATATTCAGGTTAAAAAGTCTGGGCACCCCCCCCCCCCCCCCGTTCAAAAGGCTGGTTACGCCTATGGCAAGTGTGTCATAATCTATGATTAACGCATGATTTGTCTTTCTCGTTTTATTTCATAATCCGAGACTCATACTAAAATGTGTCGTTTGTCACTGATGTTCTTTAAGGGAGCAAATGAAAATCAAATTGTTGTAATTTTTATTTCTTTATGTTCTATAAAAAAAAAAAATGTATTAATGCTGCCGCTACCGTAATTAAAACGACTGTTACATTTTCGCTTTCTCGGATTATTCTTTAAAAAAAAAAGTGAAAACTGGTAGTTTTATACAGAAATGTATTAAACGTTGAAGCAGACAGTTTTTAAATAGATGAATTATTTTAAGAACTATTTAATGTTGAAATTGATCAAGATAGTTCAGTCGTATAAGATTTACAGGATCAGCACGGCAGTTTCACCACCTTTTCCAAGAATATACGTGACTAGATTGTTGTGTGTAGTGTTCAATCATTTTTTTCAAATTTGTCTAATTTTTCAGGGGGGGGGGGGGGGGTGTTCAATATTTTATTAAAAATTTCATTATCTTAGGCATAAATTTCGGCCAATGAGAAAAAAATTGTTTCAAATGATTTTTAATGGTGTTACACTCTTTCAAACATAATAAAATTGATATGCATTTATGAAGCCCATTAAACTGTGCATTCTGTAGAATATGCAGTGCATTTTCATATTTTGAAATAGCCGTTTTGATCTCCTATTTCCAGATTTTAAAAGATGCAATTAATAAGATTTCCAAATACTGTATTTTCAATTTAAATATATATTTACACGTGAATATTTAAAAAGAAAAATAATTAAATTATTATGTACGAAATGCATTTTTAGTGTAATTTGCGTCATATTTAAAATGATACATTCAAAAAGTTATGTATAAAAAAATATTCTCATACGTCTAAAAAAAACTTTTTTTCCCGAGGCGTTACAATAGTCCGATAGGTTTTCTCAGCAAGCCTCATGTTCTGAGCACCTTGGCGCGAGAGCAATGGTTGGCATGGTTCTGAATCCAATGTTAAGGGCGAAATATGTAGAGGAAATATGCAGGCATATAGGACAGAGAGAGAAAATATTGTTTTACTGTAGTTTACACTTAATACATTGTTTTAAAACAAAGAGCTTATTGTGATCTAAATTCTTTTGATTTTCCAATACACACAATCCAAACATGAGTAAGTTTTTTTTCTTTTTTTCCTTTTTAGTAATATATTTTCCTTTCATTCATTCATTCATTCATTCATAATGTTTGAAGAAATTAGAGAACTTAATTTTAATAGACATAAAATAAAAACCCGAAATAAACACTTTCATGTAATAAATGTTATTATTGTATTAATAAATTAATTTTTTGACACATTTGATCTTCGTAAAGTATTATAATTATTATTACTGATTTGGTTTAGGATTCTTTTATGAAGCAGCATGATTGTGCGCTGCGTTAGGTATTAATCAAATACATTTTCAATATAATGTTTAATTAAAAATTTGTTGCTTTTCATTTATTTCTAATTAAAGATTAATAGCAAGCTGCAAGTAAACTGAATTGCAATTAAACTGAATTGCAAATAATTTAACTTACAAGGGAAGCACTTTTGGTGCTGCTCGCACCTAGCATCGAGATCTGGTGCATTTTGTAGCCCTATACATAAAAGTTAGAGAACCGATAAAATTGCTCTATTAAAATCATATTTTATATACTTTTTTATTATTACATTTTTATTTGTTTATTTCACGCCAAAAGGGATTTAAGTCGCCAAATAGGACGCTACAATTTTTCCGCCCGCTTTATCCGGGGAGTAAATGTACACGAACAGTTCATATTAGAATTATATCAGATTGCGATTTGTTTAATAAATGATAGCATAAGAAACAAGAATTAGGTTTTTACTTTCTTCTATCTTTACAAGAAGAAAGTATTGGACTCATGAAATTTTTAAATTTCCGGTTTTTGACGAATTTACACGTTTTAAGGGTCAGAGATCACGAAAAACATGTTTTTACAAAATGCCTGTCTGTGAGTCTGTCTGTCTGTCTGTGTGTCTGTATGTGACACAAATTTTGTGGGCGATCTATCTCAAGAACTAATGCACGGAATTTAATAAAAATGTATATTCAGTTAGTCCCTGATATAAATTGGTGCTGATTAGTTTTTGGTGCAAATCGCTCAACAGGTGGCGCTGCTATGCTGCATTTTTACGATTTCCGCAATGGCCCTAACTCAATAACAAATGCACGGACTTTTATGAAACTTCGGATTCAGTTAGTCCTTGATATGAGTTGGCGCTGACTACGTTTTGGTGTAAATCTCCCAATAGGTGGCGCTGCTATGCTGCATTTTTCCTGATTCCCGAAATATTTTTATCTCAAGAAGTAATGCACGCATTTTAATCAAACTTCAAATTCAGTTACCAAGTTGGTTTAAGTTGTTGCTTATTAGGTTTTGGTATATATCGCCCAACAGGTGGCGCTGCCATGCAGAGCTTTTCACGATTTCCGCAGTAGCCCTATCTCAAAAACTAATGGACGGATTTTCATCGAACTTCAAATTCAATTAGAAGTTCACGTAAGTTGTTGCTGGTTAGATATTGGTGTAAATCCTCTAACCGGTGGCGCTGCTATGCTGCATTTTTCAGGAAGTATTAACATGCATGAGATAGAAGAAAGTTTTGGGATGGCCACATCCGTCTAGTTTCTTTTTATTTCTATGCAGACGATAAATATATAAATAGTAAATGTATATAAAAGCTTTCAAGATCATTGAAAGCTATTTTTTAGTGAAATACAAAATAAGCAAACTATTTCCTTTTGAAATCGAATGGAATAAAGTTTCGAATGTTTAAAATGAAATGTTGTTGTATTAAATGGCCCTTTGGTAAAAATAATTCTAGAGTAAATTAATATTTTTACACAATTTAGACAAATTACTGTGTCTAATTAGGTCGGACATTACAATTTCTACTGAAAGTACAAACTACTCCTCACACAAGATAAACAGCTATGATATTTGGCTAGAGTTGCCGGAAAGCTCTACTTTCCAAAAGAAACCGCCAACTTTTACCCCACAAAAAATGTGAATATAATGTTTCAATTTATCAAAGTCAAATTCGTGGGTTTTTGAAAGAATTTTTAAAATTTTTCAATATTTTATACTTATTATTAACTAAATTTTATTTTTAGATGCCTTTTTTTATAAAAACTTCAATGTTAATAGTCCGATAACTGGTCTCGAAAATTGCATTTTCAGAAAGGTATGCTGCTGTAAAATCAAGAAATATTATTTTAACAGAAAAATTTTATCGATTCTGAAACTTCGTAATATAGGGCTTTAAAATGCACCAGGTCTCAATGCTAGGTGCGAGCAGCACCAAAATGGATCCCTTGTTTATTGTATTCTGCAACTAAACCAATCGTAGATAAATTAATTGCAATTAATTTGATTGCAAATTAAAGAGTACAATTAAATAGATTACAATTACATTTTAATGGTGTTATACCTTTATCGCCATCAGCATCTGAATTTTTATGCAGAAAACATCGGCACACAGAGTTCAAAATCTTAAAAATCCTTAAGTTTTATGTTTTAAAGAATGTGCTCATTTTTTAATATCATTTTATCCTAGATGTTTATTTGTTATTTAGAAATACTAATGCATCATATTTTAATCAATCATCTAAATTTTCCCCTCCACTAAAATTTTTCGATACTCCCTCCCCCCTCCTTCTTTGTTCCTTTAGCATACGATTGAAAATCTTTATCTATCGTCAGAAAAAATAAATAATAAAAAAATCTGCCCTATTATTACCTTGATGTGACGATAAATGAATGATAAATCGTCTGACGCACCATCCCCCCCTCCCTTTGATTTTTTTTCCTTTTGCTTATCTCTCCAGCACACTAAGGGTTTTGCCCCTTTTTCTTCTGCACTTACCACGTAATAAAACTTCGAAGAGCATTCTTCAATTAAAATCGTTATTCAAAATTCGTTTAGAAGTAGAGATGTACAGGGCACCCAGAAAAGCTGTGCAGTGCTGGAATTGCCAAGGGTTTTTTCATGTATCTGCGCAGTGCTTCATGGAGCCCTTGTGCGTCGGTTGCGGCGCAGCTCATAAATCCCCGGATTGTCCCCGGAAAAAACTTCAAAACGCAGAGTCTGAGGAAAAAATTGAAATTCCGCTGCCGTCTTGCAAGAATTGCAATTCGAGTCATCCGGCAAATTATAAGGGGTGCAAAAAATACCCTTTAAAACCGCAATTCCGCAAAAGTTACGCGGATATAACCAAAAACGAAAAGGAAAAACCAAAAAAGAAAGAAATTCAAAATCAGCCAATCAATCCGGTCAAAAAGAAAAGTGCGCAGGCTGATCCCAAGAGGGAGCCACATGCCCCGGTACAGCTATACCAGCTGAATGAGTTAGATAGTGGTTTCATCAAAATCACTGAAATTATTGAAAAAATTAAAAAAGAACTTAACATTGAATCATTTTCTGAATTAGCAGATAAATTTGAAAGAGTTTACGAACGCATTGTAGCGCAGCAAGATGCTGCTAGAAAAACTTTAGTATTTATGGACGAAATCACTAAGATTTCACAGAATAAATCATAGGAAAAAAAAAAGTAGAAAATTGCAAAAAAAAAAAATATTGTAGTTAGGAAAATTATTTAATGTAATGAAAATATGTGGACCTGTGGGGCCTTTTTTTTTGTGTGTGTGTGTGTGTGTGTGTGTGCACTCTCCTACCCTCCCTTTTGAGTACCTAAAGTGGTTTAAACACCAACGTAAGGAGTAACCAATTTCAATTCGAGTAACTTTTGCCGGTTACTCGATTTGTTTAAGCATACCATGACGTTCCTGAAGCATTTTTCTATGCATTGCACCACTTTTTTCGAAGTTACTCAGAAAAGCGTTATTCCACAGTCATTCATACACACCGTGTGTTATGTAAAATCTAAAATCTGTATAATGCCATCCGGCGGTGTGTAAAAATGCAGCCTCAAACCCAGGGAGTTTCCTAACGATTCCTCGGTAAAACGGTAATAGTCCAAAAATGGCAACCCTTGTGTGTTTAGTTTCTTTGGTAATACAGGTTTGCTATATAAGATTTTCCTCTCTATTTAGCGGTTACTCACTAAAGCGGCAATAATCCAAGAATGGCAACTCTTGTGTGTTTAGATTCTTTGGTAATTCAGATTGGCTATGTAAGATTTTCCTCTCTATTTAACTACATTTTTGATAGAAGAATATCTGTATGTATAGTTTTTTAAATATAACGAAAAAAATCAAATAAGAAATTCACGATTTTATTAAACGTAGCTTTCAAGCGTGAATTTCTCACGAAATAAAGATCTGAAATAACTTAAAATATTCAATGAATGGAATAAAAATAGACCTAATATTAATAGCGTAAATTGTCAATATTTCAACTAAATTCATTTTAAACATCCCCTCCCGGCGCCAGTCGGAACAATAGGTTATTTCTTCTTTTTTATTCTTTTAAAGATACAATGTGTCAGATTTAATAAAAATTAAACAAATTGGTGTTGTTCCTCCTAAATTTATTATTTTGTTAAGAAAGTTAATTTGAAGCAAAATTTTTAATTTCCTTACCGATTGCAATTAAATGCATATGAGATAGCTGTAGCAAATTTGTTAAGCAATTATTGAAATTACCTAATAAGAATACCCACTGGCTATAATATATTCCCTATTTCATACAAGGTCTGAACACAAATCATTCAATGAAAGACATCAAAATTTTTAAATGTCTCGTCTAGCAAAATAAACAACTTTTATTGAAATCAAAGAATTTTAACATAATCTAATAATGAGTTGAAAATATAGTTCCTATAATTGTAAAGTTGTTCGAATTTATAAATGGCCATTATTATCGAATTGAAATCCACAAATTTCGTTCTAGTCTTTTTTTTTTTTTTTTTTTTGACGTTCTTGTGGCAACGCAAGGTTATATGATGATACTAAGCAACATATGATGATACTAAGATACAATTACGATACAAATGAGGTTCGAATGCAAACCATTCAATCAATAACAATAAAATTATTTTAGTATGTCTGTCACCAAAGTAAACAACTCCCAATGAATTTAATGAAATCGTTAGAAATTTACCATGTATTTCTAAAAACTGAACATAAAGATTCTTTGACCATAGTGTTTGTCATTTAGATTTTCAAAGGGTCGTTATTTACAAACAAATTTCCGATTTTTTAAAATTAATGAACAAACCCAATATAATTTACTTAAAAAAAAGAAAACAAATATTTTTCTTTTCCACCTGAGCAAATACAACTTGTATATTGTAATAATTCCTTGTAGAGCAGCGGGTCAAATATCATTTTGAGGGCCAATCTTCTGTCTATCCATAGAAAATGTTCATAAATAGTATGCTTAAGTAACTACTACTAATCTTCATGCCTTTTGTACATATACATAAATTTTATACCATGCAGTATTCACTGTAGCATATGGGATATCACAGTGGCATACACAGGATTTTATTTCGGGGGGGGGGGGGGGGGACTTAAATTTCCCTAATGTTCTAAATCTTACAAAACACGTTGAATTGTGTTGTAAACGGAAATCCTTTTTGGCAATAGGGCCGTAGCCTGAGGGGGGAAAGGGTGGTTCTGTTCCGAATTTTCCAAAAATTTACGGCATGGCTTGAGGTTCCGTCAATTTGGACTTAAATATATCCCGATTTTTGACAAATGGTCCCGAAAAAAATATCAATTTCGTCAATGTCTGATGACATTGAATTTTCGGAGAGAACGAGAAAATATAAAACAGGTGTGTCTTGCGGTTTAAAAACGGGACTCAGAATTGTGATAAATGAGCAATTTTTTATTTTTATTTTTTAGCTACGATTTTTATGCCATCCGACGTAAAATTTCATACTCTCTCAGAATCTGTCTTTATTTCTTAATTTCGACAATTGGAAGCGAAGATAATAATTCCAGAATTTCATTTTTTGCACGGCAGACTACGTAACACGGAAAGAAAAGGATATACATTTTTACACTAGGGTTTGATAATCGCAGTACAAATTTTTTTAACTTTTGATTTTACAAATTTGGTTCTTTCGCATCTGAATGTTATTTCGTGCGCTGATACATAAAATCTAAATTTTAAAAAAATCGGACAACAATTTTCCGATTTGCGAAAAAATCGATTTTTAAATTTATAAAAGAGATGCTTTTTCGCACAGACAATTGATGGGAATTTGTTAAATTTAGGAAAAGTGAAGAACCGATCGCTTTTAAAGAATGACATAATTTATAACACATAATAAGAACTTTATAAATTTAAGTTAAGTTGAAGTTTTATTGAGAGGGGGGGGGGAGGGGCTCCATCGAAAATCGCCTCCTCCCTCGAGTAGTATACCTACTGAGAGGTTGTGTAACAGAGTTTCGTTCAGATACAGTTTTGTTAAGAATAGAGTGCGCTCCCTAGTGGTGGAATGTGGAACTAACAGTCCGCGCTTTTGTGAAAATTAGGAAACCTAACACGGCGATCTGTTTTAAACTTTAAGATAGTTTATAACACACGATAAAAAAAAAATTATCGAAAAGAATGGCGCGTCACATTTAGGGAGGGGAGGGGGGGAGAGTCGCAAACAAAATTAGGAAATGTAACAAGGCGATCTGTTTGAAATTTTAAGATAGTTTAGGGAGGGTTTACCATAATTTAAAAGGGGTTCCATGGCGATAAATGTACTACGCGTTTTGAAAGCAATGTTAAACGAAACCCTCTGGGTCGATCTGTGATCACACTTACCACCTGTTTTCTATTTGAATACACGTGGGGCATTTTCCCAGAACCCACAGATTTAAACGGCCCGAAAATTTCTCATGTTTCATATGAATAAGGGACTAATTCGGGAGGGAGCTGTGACCCCATTAGCCCTATTCCAGCTATTTGGTTATACTGTGGTACCACTATGCTCTAATATGGGACTAAAGAGTATGTTGTAGTTGAATGATGGGAGGGAAAATTGCAAATTTCTCTCAAGCAGAAATGTTAACAAATCAGCACTTTTTTTTCATTTTCGACATTTTTTGAAGGGTAACTCCTGTAACTCCAACAGTCTCCTTCCCCATTTTTGAGTATGCTGTAGTGTCAATGTGGACTAATAAGGACTAACGAGAATTGCTAATCCTCTGTATAACAGAAAATTAAATTACAAATTTATCTCAAACAAACAAAACAAAAAAAATCAGCACCTTTTTCATTTTATTTTCAGCTACTTCGCGAGGAGAGCTGTAACCCATTACCCCCTTTCAACGTCTTTGGGCAACTGTGCACTGATAAAACTAAAGAGAAGTGAGTGGCTGTTCCGTTGAATGATAGGAGGGAAAAAATTATAAATTTCTCTCATCTCAAACAGAAAGAAAACAAATCAGCGCATTTTTCATTTCAATTTCCACTGTTTCGAAAGAGGGCCTGTAACCCCATCAGGTCCCTTCCCCTGGTTGGGTTTACTGTGGTGTAACTGTGCTCTGATATGGGACTAATCAGAATGGCTAGTTTGTTGTATTGCAGAAAACAAAGTTACAAACTTATCTCAATCAAAAAGAAAAAAACAGCGTTTTTTTTAAATATCATTTTCGACTATTTTGGGAGGAGGCTGTTGCTCACTTCTTTGGGTATAATGTAATGTCTTTTTGCACGAATGTGGAACTAAAGAGAAGAGAGCGGCTAGTTTGTTGAATGATAAGAGGAAAATGCAAATTTATCACAAATAGAAAGAAAAAAAGCACTATTTTTTCATTTCATTTTGACTATTTAAGGAGGAAGGGGCTGTAATTCCATCAGTCTTCCCCCTCCCCCTCTTTCGGTATGCTCTGATGTCAATGTGGACTAACATGGAGCTAACGAGAATGGCTATTCCGCTGTATGACAGAAGAAAAATTTCAGATTTATCTAAAAAGATAAGAATTTCAGAAAACAAAATTACAAATCTATCTCAAACAAAAAGAAAAAAAATATCAGCATTTCTTTCATTTCATTTTCGGCTACTTTGGGAGGTGTCTGTAACGCCATTAGCCCCTTTCACCTCTTTGGGTATAATGCAGTGTCACTGTGCACTAATATGGAAATAAAGAGAAGAGAGCGGCTAGTCTGCTGATTGATAGGGGAAAAATACAAATTTATCTAAAAAAAAAAAAAAAAAACACTTTTTTCATTTCATTTTCGACTATTTTGTGAGGGAGCAGCAACTCTATTATCCCCACTTCCACCTTTTTGGGTATAATGTGGTGTCACTGTGCACTAATTTGGAACTAAAGGGAAGGGAGTAACTAGTCTGTTAAATGAAAGGGGAAAAAAATACAAATTTATCTCAAACAGAAAGAAACAAAAATCAGCACTTTTTTCATTTCATTTTCGACTATTTCGAGAGGAGGAGGCTGTAATTCCATCATCCGTCTCCCCATATTTGGGTATGCTGTGATGTCAATGTGCAGTAATATGGGGTTAACGAGAGAATGGCTATTTCGCTGTATGACAGAAGAAAAAAATTTCAGATTTATCTAAAAAAGTAAGGAAGAAACACTTTTTTTATTTAATTTTCGACTATTTCGGGAGGAGAGAGCCTGTTACCCCATCAGCCCCCTTTCTCTTCTTTGGTGACAATGTGAACTGATATGGGTCTAATGAGAATGACTAGTCCGCTGCATGACAGAAAAAGTTAATTTGTTTTCCATAAAAGAAGCAGCAAAAAACAGCATTTTTTTCATATCACTTTCGAAAATTTCAAGGGTCGAGGGGTGGCTGTAGTCCCTTCAGCCCTTTCCCTTGGGTACGCTTTGGGATATCACAATTTTAAGAAACTACCAATAGAAAAAATAATAGGAAACTAATAGAAAAATTGATGGATTGGTTTCTGAGATAAAAGTTTGCAAACTTCATTTTTATTTATCTATGAATGTCACAAAATGTCTAAAAGAACACCCCGCTCCCCCCCGCATTGATCATCATGAATTGTTTTAACTTGCTTTGTTAAGAGGAAAACACCAATAATTTAACTTGAAAACAATGTAGTACTATGTTTATAGAATAAAATGTTAATCATTAGATTTTTGATGATGTAGCTCATTCTTTTATTTTCGGGGGGAGGGGGGGGGAGATGAGCTAAGGAAAGGAAACGCTCTTCCTTAATATTTGAAAGTCTTTTTTGTGAAAGAAAATATTTGTAATTTTTGGCCAATTTTACTCATTATAGCACCCTAATTCCTGCCATGGTGAACTCGCTCAAATGAGGTGGCTCTGCATGACCGTGCATTAGTCAAGCTCATAACGATAACTTTTAAGAACACTTTCACAAAGCCATGTATATTATCAGCAGAATTTATAAACACTATACAATTGAAATGAGTGTAGCTAATATTAAAAACACATACAATACATAAAAATGCACTTTTAATTATGTAAGTATCGCTCATAAACAGTAATGAAACCTAATTTCTGTCTAATGCTCTAAATGAGTTACTGTTGACATCTTTTAGTGTATCCTTGTAAAATATTTATAAATACTACAGCTACACACTCTACATTTTACAGAAAACATATTGTAATATACCGCAGTAACTGGATGTGATTAAAGCAATTCCCAACTGGACAGTTGCCCTATGGTCTCTGACATTTTGGCTCTGAAATTTAGTATGCAACGTTAATAAAGCTGATATTTTAAATCTATTTTATTCTAATGTTAATCTAACTAATCAGGGAAACGCCTTATCATAATGAACCTGTTTACAAAATTTGCAGCAAATCGGATAAATCTGCATGAAAAATACATTTATCTAAATTAAGGGGGGGGATTATCCTCCGTCCCCCCTTAATACTTAACCAATGAATGCCAAAAACTAATCTGGGGAGCGCCTTATCAGAATGAACCTATTTACAAAATTTGAAGCAAATCGGATATTTCTATCAAGAGTTATCGCTTTACGTACATACATACAGAACCTGCCGGCACATTAGCTCTCAGGCATTGATAGCCTGTGAGCTAAAAATGAAAGGAAATTTATCAACATCCTTCCACAGTCTCAGCATTCCCACCTCAATATATATATATATATATATTTCGCATTTTGCATCATCTGGTGTTTTTCACCCCTGTTCTTTCATTTTGATACAAAGACTTACGAAAGGGCTCCATTATGAAACATTGGAGAAAATTTACTTTAGATATGTGTGCTTTAAATTGCGTCGATTTTTTACATGTCATGTGCATACTAAAACATGACGTTCTAAACATTTAAGGCGGTTCTTAAATAATAATAATAATAATAACAGTAATAATAATAATAATAATAATAATAATAATAATAATAATAATAATAATTCCAGTAATAGCCCGAAACTTTGAAACATTTTCAGACTATCTTTTAAATATAAAAGCTTGCTACTTGCAGACATAGTTCTGGCAGTAATTTGTAATAGATCATTTTTTTTCGATAAATGAATCACTTCTTTAGTTATAAACGATTGTAGTATTCGGACGATGCTTTTTCCTTTTCTGTATTATCGTCTACGAAAATCGGCCAAAGAGAGATCGAATTAAATCCTACATTTAATGCAGTGCAATGTGCATAAGAACGCATTTTACCTAAAAAAGATTATTCTTCATCTATATATTACTAGCAGGCTTTGCCCGTTACACCGATCGGTTTCGCCAAACTAACTTTGAAACAAATGAAAAATTTTAATGAATTTCACCATGTGTTTTAAAGTAATATGGAACGTTATCTGTCTTTCTGTATTGCTGAAAACTATACGAATGGCATTGTGATCTAATGGCATTGATATCTAATGTGTTAGGTGAAATTTGTTCTGTTAAGGATCGACTCCTTTTGTTGATCATTTATTGTAAATCTGATATAGAATGATATGCAAAATGCTAAAATCTCCCCTAAAATTACTTAATTAACAGTGCAAGTCCCATCAAAATCCATTTAGCAGAATTCACGTTATCAACAGCCGGAAAAATTTTTCCAGTTGCAATTTATATATATATAGTAAATATTATAAATCCCAAATATTTCACCAGATGCACTGATTTTCTGTCAAGTAAGCTGAGGTTACTCGAAGATGCAATATTTTACCATTCCTACGCACAGCTCTTTTAGTTACTCTATGATGCAATCTTCTGCCGTGTGTTACGCAGCAATATAAGTTACACGGTGACACGGTATTTTACCAATTACTATACACAACTATCTCAGTTACTCGATAATGCGATCTTTTGTCGATTTATACACACAGTGATATAGTAAGTTACTCAATGGTACGTTTTTTTTTAATTCCTACACACACTATCTAAGTTACTCGATTTCGCAATCTTCTACCGTCCTTATCTTCCTGACGCCGTTCTACCGTCAAAGCAATTTAAGTTACTCAGCGATACGGTATTTTGTAAATTACTACACACAACTATCTCAGTTACTCAAGAACGCGACCTTCTGCCCATCTATAACACAAAGCCATTTAAGTTACTCCATGATATGGTATTTTACCAATTCTTACACTCAACTATTCATTTACTCGATAATGCGATCTTCTGCCCTTCTCTACACACATTAAGCAAAGTTACTCGATGATACTGTCGTTTATCTAGTCATAATAGCGCTGATAATATCATAAAAAGGGAAAAGATTAAGTGAGAGGAGATGGGACTCGCAAGAATTCGGCCGTTTTCGTTTTGTGAAATTTTTGAATGGTCTGCAGACCTACGTCGATTAATGTTTTAAATCGAAATTAAAGGATAAAGCAAATATGAACTAGATATATAATCAATATAATATTTTAAATATTTTAATTGTAGCTGGTCGTAGTTTAAGCGGGCTTCGCCTCTTGAAGACTGAAAAAAACCTGTTTTTAGCTTTTTAAGAATAGTAATGAAAATTTGTGTTCCGAAATTTTTGCATGTAATTTATTATCATTTGAAGGATATTGCATTTTTTTAAAAATCAAAAATTGATGACGTAAATTGAGTTGCGTATGTGATGCGCGTCGGGCCGGGTTCTTTCCGATCTCCACCCCCTAGAAAGGCGGGATCTATCCCGTCTTGGTGGAGCTTTCCGTGCCCGCCTGGGGTCGCTAACGGCACTTGTCTGGTCTCCTTTGACTCCCAGCGTCGAGCCGCGAGGAGTTCCGCAGGTGAGCGGGGAGATTGGGGGGAAAAGCCCGGAGCAGGGACGCTTTACGTCCGGAGGGGGGTTTTCCTGCCCCTCCAGGCTCTTCCGCTAGTGGCGCCTTCATACTCCATCGGTTGGCTCGCATAAATGTCTTTGCCGGATAAAGGTATTTGATCTTGTGAGCCCTCCGTAAAGTAACTCCAGCTCGGGAAACCTCGTGTAAGTTCGTGGGCCCGGCTCCTTTATAGGTGTCCGGTTCCTGCTGGCTGTCGGGGCGTACCGGGTCGGGAACCGAGAGAAGGGACCATTTGGCTCTTCTAGCTGCGTGGTGAGGATTGTCGTATTCGACCAATTCATTTATCTTGGGAATAACCGGCGTGACGTGCGCTGGGCAGTGCGCCGGTCTGGCCGGAACATCTCTGAGGGCTGCCTTGTTGGGGCTTGTCTGATGGAGGCCTTCGGGACGCGTCGCGGGGCTTGTCTCACGGGTAGTTTCGAGCAGGAGCAAATGGGCTTGAAAGAGCCTGCACTTAAATCAATTGACAAAAAGAGACTATTGAAACACTTTCATTGCCAAGCTGAAAATTGTGCCGTTTCGCTGAGGCCGCCATACTATTCCGCTTGGAAACTTGATAGCGTCGTCCACGCAATAACGCGTGATCAACCGTTTGGTAAGAACTCGCATTACACGACTTACTGTGATTGGCAAATGAAAGTGTTAAAGGTCTAAATGTATTATGCAATGCATATTTTAAATATAGAATCCGAGGAAAAGTATGGTTATTCATAGGAAATATTTTAATTTTAATTGATTGTAAACTTTTATGAAAGACATATTGACCGACTTTTTTTTCCCAATCCTAATTCATGAATCGGGATTATGATAAGAGAAAAACGAATTTGAGGTGGAATAGACAAACAACTAGAATGGAAGATTATTTTAGAATTCTTGTGCACTTGGGTAGCCGCCTTGAACTTCAGGCAAAAATTACGGTTGTTGGATGAATCCAGTATATTTTCTACTGATTTTTGAATACTTAATAATCACATGAAAAAAAAAAATAATTCTAGAAAAATACCTGACACTTATGACCGATGTTGGAAGAATTTGAAGTTAAATCCAGTTTTGTAAAATATTTTACATGTATATCTGCCATATACATAATAGATATGCAAAAAACTTAATATAGATACAGTATACTCTCGATATCTCGAAAACCTCGATATGTCGAAAAATTATTTTTCCCCTTGGTATTACATATTTATCTAATGTTAATTTTAATTCTTATTTCGAAGAGTTTTCACTCAAAACCTTGTTATATCGAATATTTTTAGAAGTAAAAAATCAATCAGTTTCTTCTCTGCCGTTTGATAATGAGGAATAACTGGGTCTTTCAGGACCATTATATAGCATTACTGCGGCCCAAGCTAAAGATGCTGTCCACGTACTATGACGCTTCATAGAATGCTCTGAAAACGTGGAAAACGATAACTTTCAAAAGACATGTCGCAAGGCCACGACACTCGGCTTTTTTAAGCCATTCTATCAATCTAAGTTCATTTATGTATTTACTAATTCTTTTCAATTTAATGTAATTATTTTCTACTATTTTAAAAATTAAAATTGCCATTGTAGTATTTAGACTTATAACGGCTATAATTACATATTTATACTTATTCTCATCTATCATGACTCTAAATTTTATAACATTATTCCCTATCTTGTGTTTTACGAGAATTTTTACATTTGGTTATGACCTTGTTATCTCGAAATTTTTTAAGTGTCCCTTCGACTTCGAGATATCGAGAGTATACTGTAATTAATATGCTTTTAGATTGTCCACTAACAACTCCAAAAGGCAATTTATATGAAAAATATCAAAACGTATTCAAATAAATTTTGAAATTTATTAAAAGCGATACGTTTTTATTATGGGCATACCTGAATTTGATTTCGCTACTTATAGCAGCCTTTTTCGATTCTGAGCATTTCAGTTGTTTTAACAATTATATAGACTACTTACCTGTTAAATTTGTGTTTTTTTTTTAATTTCATTTCATATTATTTATACTAGTTTCATTACGGAATACCAGCCGGAAATAAATGCAAGGCTATTTATATTGTTTCATGTGTAAATGGGCAAAACTTTTGCAATCAGAGTGAACAGCGCAATTTTTTAATGCAATTTTTCTAATATAACAGAGTATACTTATATGTACAATTCATAATTTAAAAAAAAAATCCCTGCCGGCGCGGCCTACAAGCGGAGGTAGATTTCGAAGTTAAGTATATTAATTGCACCACCAACAACTAAATCATGAGTAGATATAAATCCACTAGTTTTATCTGACCGCTTTTGACGAATTTTCATTTCATTTTTATATAATAGCTGGTTTTATCAGAATCATGTTAAGGCGGTATTAAAAAAAAATACTTTCCCATGCTCAAAAACTCAAAATTTTATGGCACATTTTCAGATTAATTTTTAATAGAAAAAATACGAAAATTGCTGACGTGATTTTTGAAAAGATTTATAAGCGACATGTGTTTTTATTTTTCTTTCAATTAAATGAAACTTGATTAATAAACAATTATTTTCTCAGTAGGGCAATATTTTTCGCTTCTAACACAATCGCTTCGGGAAATTCTGTTCAAAATGCCCACTTTGACATCATTTTTTGAAATATATTCTGCCTCTATCAAAAAATCGATCATTACGGTGCATTATATAGTTTCTGAAGAAGAGAATCTATCAATTGGACGCGTTTGAGAGCAAAAATTAATTTAAAAATGAGTAAGAAAATAAGCAGTTTGGATTTGAATACATTCTTAATACGATGATTTTTTTCTTCAACCACTATGTATTTTTAATTTGTTTTTGCTGTAAGAATTGGTCCTATCAAAAGGCAATGTTAAGAAGATATATGATAAATTCATTTTATATCTTGTGAATTGACGGAGTTATGGAAATTTTTCTTCTTCAACCCCCCCCCCCCTTTTTTTGTTTTCGTTTTTAATTTTAATTTTGGTACGAATTAATCTTATAAAAAACCTGTAAATATAAAAGTTGTAGATAATATTAAGGAGAGGTATAATAAAATTAATTGGATATGATATCTTGAAAATTGACGAACTTATGATTTTTTTTCTCCCAAAAACCCTATTTTTGCGCCCCTTGAGCCCATTTTTAATTTTATCAAAAATCTGTGATACATACATTTTTCGTCCTATTTTTAGAAGTAATAAAAACTTTAAACTGATTTGATATGTACAAAAATTAAGAAGTTATTCGAATTGGAATTTAGAAGTTTTTCGGTTTTCACAAAACCCCTCCCTATTTCCATCTCTTTGGTCCGATTTTGCCCATTAACAAACTTGACAGAGATTTTGTACCCCTTGATTTTATGTATCAGTTTGAAAGAGATTGGTGAAGAATTGCGGAAGTTATCGTGTCCAGAAAAAGTGATATATATATATATATATATATATATTTTTTTTTTCTTCCATAATAATTCTTATAATAATTTATTTTTTTTTATTATTATTTTTTTTTTTATACTTAAAGCTTTAATTCATAATAATTGACGGTGGTAGGTTATGTTTAAATAATGGTTATATATATATATATAGATACTTAGATAGACAGATATATATATAAAGTTTTTTACTGAGGGTGGTTTTGGGCTGTAGGGGTCATGATCGATGTAGATCTGCAAAACATTTTCAGAAATTCCAACATAGGAACGACGCCAAATAGGTAGTATTTCATACACGGAAAAAACTGTTTTGTTGAAATGACTAAATTTTGGTTCATATAGCTCCATCCAAATATTTTGGTTGGAATGACCAAATTTTGTGTGGACTAACCAAATGATTTGTTGAATTTACAAAATAATTTGGTTAATCAAACGAAAATTTAATCACTCCAACCAAAATATTTGGATGGAGCTATATGAACCAAAATTTAGTCATTTCAACAAAACAGTTTTTTCCGTGTACGAAATCTACCTAAAAAGAAAAACTAAACAATTTCAAAAACAAAAAAGCTTTCGAAAATTTCAAAATACTATACATATAATCTATAAATTGATTGATAAATTTTGCCAAAAAATTACTACATATTTCTACCCACATTGAAGCTAAAAAAATATTTAAGAAAGAAAATATTTTTTTCTTAATTAAACAAATTTAAAGAATATTGATATGGAAGAAACATTTATTATTTTTATTTAGCGATAAATTAATTACATTTTGAGTTCAACTACTTTTGTTTCATAACGACATTTATAGGGTTGTCCTATCTAAAAATTTAGTTCAAACTGGCAATTTTAACAGCATTTTATTAATGATCCCCTTCCTTTACCGTAAAATGGAAGAAAAAAAAATATTTATTGAGCTTCGAAATAAGAACACGTGCCAATTTCATGTGTTTACGTAAAAAATTGAATTGATGAATGCGTCTTAAAACTGCAAGATTTATTTGAGAATATTAATATTATCAAATGGGGAAACTCAAAAGGTGTTTGAAGCGGAATATCGCATTCATTCTGGGTTAATATAGATAAAATAATTAATAATTTACTAAACATGTGCAAAAAATTTACACGAAATAATTTCCTCATATACAAATAAGTTTAAAAAACTTCACTTATTCAAATATGATATTAAAAACCTAAATAAAAAGATATTAATATGATTCTTAAATAGGGGGTAATGTTAATTCTCATAAAAATCCATCGAGAAATGCATGAATAAATGTCGTTCCAGAATTTTTGTATTGAGTTAAAAAATGTTTCTTATCGGTCCGGAATTTCCATATGCATTAAATTTAACGTATGAAAAATAACAACAACAATAAAAAAAAAATAATGGAAATGTTTTATAATCAACCCCACCCCGCGCCAGTATTAGATTAAACATTTCAAAAATTTTAAGTTAATATTCTTTACTAAAAGCTGAATGACCTATTTCGGTAAACTCTGACAATTAACTCGCCCCACCAGTGGCTGAGAGGTTCTGCTCTCGAAAGCTGGTAGACGGGAGGTGCTGGGTTCGATCCCAATCGCGCTCGTCGGCCTAATCGTTCGGAGTTTTCGTGGCTTTCTTCGAGCCATGGATTTCCATGCGTAAATACGGATTAGGTTCCCTTAGAAAGACCCCCACGAAGGGCACTCCCCCCTCGGGCCTATATCCCTAGTGTAGATAATCGGCCGTCATAAATCAACCAACCAACCAACCTGACAATTAACTCATAATAGAGCCTTTGTGATTCGTGCTCACATAAATAAATACTTTTTTATTTTAGAAAATTAACTAAAAATAGATATAAAATGTATCTTTATCATGGTGTTTCTTTTTATCTATAATGCACTTTATAATTGAAATTGATGCATCTTTTAAAAATTTTCTGCGATTACAAGTTTAAAAAAAAAGAAAAGGAAAGAAACAAGAATTGAAACAAGGAAAACGAAATTTAAATTAAAAAAAAAGCCCCACCAGTGGCCGGGAGGTTCAGCTCTCGTAGATGGTAGACGATAGGTGCTGGGTTCGAACACAATCGCGCCCGTCGGCCTAATAGTTCGGAGTTTTCCGTGTTTGTGTTCGAACCTTGGATTTCCTTGTGTAAATACGTGTTGGGTTCCCTTAGAAAGACACCCAAGGACGGCACTCCCCCTTTCTGGCCTATATCCCTCGTGTTGATAATTGCTCGTCTTAAAAAACACACAACACATGATAAAAAAATATGACGATATTATATGAATTTATCATATTTTGATGTATATTCATATCTTAAAATGGTGAATATGTGAATGAATATATATCAAAATCTTGTATTACTTCGATAAAAATTATTTTTAAAATACGAATTCCCATTTTGATTTGCTTTTTTATTTGGGTTTGAAAAATCCTTACAAGAAACGATTTTGTTTTAACCAAAAAATTTCAAAACTTTAAGCTGTTTTGCTAATTATTCACTTGCATATATATATTTTTCCCCCTACCGCACTGCAAGTCAAGACATAGGTTTGAGAAATTCCGCCCTTTTGTTAATGACTGTTGGAATGACCAGACTATATTTCCGCTAACTATTCGGTTTCCATCATACACAAAAGAAGAAGGGAGTGAAAACGGGTTTCAAATCATTAAAGTACTGCGTGTACATTCTTTCTGGTATCAGAATATTTCTTCGAACCCCATCTGGCTGTAAAGACTGAACAAAAATGTACACTGAGATTCCGTTCAGATGGAAGAAAATTCTATTCGTTCATTAAAAAAATTTGGCTTCGTGCTACTTTCTTTTTCTTATCTTTTCTTTTGTAATTTTCTTCATATTACTAGAATGAATAAGAAATTTTGATATCTTACTTTGGCAAAAAACAGTGTCGCGTATTTTAAAAATAGTCACTCTTACTTATAGATCTTATATTTTACGGACATTTACGTAATCCTTCTATATATATAAAAAAGTTTTGATTTGGAACTGGACCAATGAAAATCGGCGTAGATAGTCCCGGCAGATCGGCATCCAATTTGAATGCTTAGGAATGGCCTTTCTTCGTTAACATTTAAAAAAAAAAAAAACTGTTGCATACAAAAATATGAAAATCGGTAGTATTGTAGAGAAATGTTTGATAAACACGCTGATACAGACAGTTTTTAAATCGAAGAATTATTTAAAGAGGTATTTAATGCCAAAGTTGGACAAAATCGTTCCATTAAAAAAGTTTTATAGGAGCAAAAATGTACATAGGAATTTAATCATTTTTAGATCATTTTATGCGTCAGAATTTCCCGATGTGCAGACTGCACTTAGTTTTTTAATTTGACTGATTTTTTGAGGTTTTATTTTTATTTTAAATTCAAATTTTCAGCATTTCGAAATATATTTTTTACGTATTTTAGAAAATTGTATTAATTTAAACTGTTGCCAACTGTATAAACAGCGCAAACAATAATGTTTGCTACAAATTAAAAATTTATTTTACACGTGACTATTATAAACAGAAAATATAAAAAGCAGGAACTCATTGAAAATTACGTCATAAAAACTATACTTACACATGAATTTTAAAAGAGAAAGAATATTGTAACATAATAAATTCATTAACATGCGTTAGAAGTCTTAAATAGGAGAATTTGCGTCACATTTGCGTCACATTACACTTATTACGTAAAATGAACAAAAAATAATATTGCAAAAGAGTTTAAATTTAAAAATTGCGCGAGACATTTATCTCAATTTTAAGATGATCATAATATTTTATTTCTAACAAAAGTATTTTTACGTGAATATTAAAAAGAGAAAGAAAAGTTTGGTGAAAATTACGTCAGAAAATTGTCAGATTCAAATTATAATTCAATCTTCCGAAATCTTTTTAAAGCCGATCAAATTAGCGTGCCGTTAGGGTTTGCGGTGTCTGAACGGGGATTGACGAGCATAGTTCGTAGGGGGCAGAGCCCCCTAGTAAATAAAAATAAAATGAGTTCTTAAAAAGACAAAAACCAAACAAACTAGAAACTGCTTTGTCAGAATTTAGTGATGTACCTGGTGAAAAAATATATAAATATAGGTAGTACAAAGCATATTTCAGCTTTAAGACTTAAAATACCCGCTTTTACTTGATATAAAATGATGCTATTAGCACCCGCTGTTGATTTTCACATTTACGACCCAATCTTAAATAACATGTATAGAAAAGAATTGATATGACGGCACCAGTGTTGAATTCAGGGGGTGGCCCGGGGGGGACAATCTCCCCGGAGCATCGAGATGACCCCCCCCCCGGAATATTTGAGATTTTGTGTATTCAATGGTCAAAAAGTACAATATCCCCCCCCGGAATTGTATAATGCCCCCCCCCCCCCTTCGGAGCTACAGAAATCCATCCCAGAGAAAAGTGTCTGTATTCAACAAAGGACGGCACTATAGCGGAATAACGCACAAACTCAGCAAAAAGCCATGTCGTCATTCAAGAAACTCGAGAAAAAATCAGTTATCGATTCACAAGCCTTTCATTTGTTTGTAACTTTAATATGGATACTGAAAATTAATACAGTTTATAATAGCTCCATGTTTTATCAGTAATCATTCATTTATATTTTTTTCAAAATTCGGAAAACATTATTATGCATGGATTAATAAAATTCGAATTAAGTAAATGCGGAGAAAAAAAGCCATACATATATACTTCAAAATACATTTTTATAACAGACGATATTCTTGGCATAGCACTTATTTTATTTTTTTTAATTAGTTTTTATGAGAAAATGGCAACAAAAAGATATAGTAATCTACAATTTTCCCTTTACTTCCTACAGAAATAGAGTACTCCAGTTGCCATCATTACAGAAGTGGCTTTACAATTTACAAAAAAAAAAAAAATCAATATCTCAAAAAATCCCTGCAGGCGCGGCCTTCAGGCGGAGGTAGATCTCGAAGTTAAGTATACTGATTTCACCAACAAAAACTAAATCATGATTAGATATAAATCCACTTTAACAGTTTTATCTGGCCGCTTTGACGAGTTTTTATTTCATTTTTATATAGTAGCTGGTTTTATCAGAATCATGTTAAGGCGGTATTAAAAAAAAATACTTTTCCATGCTCAACAACTCGAAATTTTCTGGCACATTTTCTAATTTATTTTTAATAGAAAAAATATGAAACTTGCTGACGTGATTTTTGAAAAGATTTATAAGCGACATGTGTTTTTATTTTTCTTTCAATTAATTAAAACTTGATTAATAAACAATTATTTTCTCAGTAGGGCAATATTTTTCGTTTCTAAAACAATCGCTTCGGGAAATTCTGTCCAAAATGCCCACTTCAACATCATTTTTTGAAATATATTCTGCCTCTATCAAAAAATCGATTATTACGGTACATTATATAGTTTCCGAATAAGAGAATCAACCAATTGGATACGTTTGAGAGCAAAAATGAATTTAAAAATGAATCAGAAAATAAGCAGTTTGGATTTGAATACACCCTTAATAAGATGATTTTTTTCTTCAACATCTATGCATTTTTAATTTGTTTTTGCTGAAAGAATTGGTCCTATCGAAACGTGTCTGTATAAATGTTGAAGACAATATTAAGAAGATATATGATAAATTCATGGGGATTTTATATCTTGAGAATTGACGGAGTTATAGAAAATTTTCTTCTTCAACTCCCCTTTTTTGTTTTCGTTTTTAATTTTTTTTTTTTTTTTTTTTTTTTTTTTTTTTGCGGTACGAATTGGTCCTATCAAAACTTGTGAATATAAAAGTTGTAGATAATATAAGGAGATGTATAGTAAAATTAATTGGATTTCATATCTTGAGAATTGACGAAGTTAGGAATTTTTTTCTCCCCAAAACCCTATTTTTTGCTGCTCTTGAGCCCATTTTTAAATTTATCAAAAATCTGCGAGACATAAATTTTTGGCCCTATTTTTAGAAGTAATAAAAACTTTAAACTGATTTGAAATGTACAAAAATCAAGAAGTTACGAGGTTTTTTTCGGTTTTCACAAAACCGCTCCCTATTTCCATCCGCTTGGTCCGATTTTGCCCATTAACGAACTTGACCGAGATTTTATGCCCCTTGATTTTATGCATCAGTTTGGAAAAGATTTGTGCAGAATTGTGGAATTTATCGTGTCCAGAAGAAAGTGATATATATATATATATATATTTGTTTTGTTTTGTTTTGTTTTTTGTTGGTGGTCAGTAATGTTTAATTAATGGTTATATATATATATATATATATATAACCATTAATTAAACATTACCGACCATCATCAAAAACAGCAATATTGTAAAATGACAATAAAAATGGATACCACAAACCTATAATATAGAACTGTATGTATAAAATAAAGTGCCTTATACATAATTACAAGAATTAATATGGAAGGAAAAAAGAAGAGTACGGATACCAAAAAAAAAATTGAAAAACTTATATATTGAATTACGTTTTCAAGAGTACAGAATTCAATGATATAAGCAAATCGGTTGTTTTCTGTGAGAAAAAAGCTAAAAGCTGAAATTTTTTTTTTCTCCTGTACCCAAACAACCAATATGATCAATAGAATAGTTTCAAGATGAAAACAGAACATTATCAAATCTCATAAAATGGAAAAAACAATACAACCCATTAAATATTTAATTTATAGCATAAAAAATAGAAATATTACACACCATATACCGAATAATAACCCAGTTGATTTTCAAAATATCCACTCGCACATGGTATCCGAGCATGATAAGATTAAGGTGAATAAAACAGTTAAGTTAACACAGAAATTAAAACTATGGATTCAGTTAATTCATTTTGAAATACCGTGATAAAAACATTTAATATAATATAAATAGAAAATAATTACATTATTTAAAATACCTAAAAAAACACTTTTAAATTGTTTAATTTCAATTTTACAATATTACCAATATTCAGCGTTTAATACCACCTGGTGTAAAAAATTAAAATTATTACTTTAACAGAAGCTTTAAAAGACAAAATTTTTTAGTGCTGCCATCTATTATATTATTTTAGAAACAATTATTATTATTCAAATGTCACAAGAAGAAAATAATAAAAGCTAATGAAATTAAAATATATCATCTGCATTACCACGATAATCTACAATATATCATTATTAAAAAAATTAAATAAATTAAATGTTAATAAAATACTATCAATATATTCTATTACCAAACCCATTTAATCTACACTGAGAAAGTAAATAATTTTATAACATTGATAATATATAGAATATAGCTATATGCTATAACATAAAATAAATTATATATAATATAAATATAAAAACTTTAAGAATTACTATTAAATTTAAAATCTAATAAATTAATAAAATGAACAGGGAAAAAAAAGATGCTTATAGAAGATTGTCAGATTCTAAAATTCCCAATAGCCTAAAGATTACAAATATAGTGTGCGGATTATCTTCATATTAGCCAAAAAAGCTAAAAAATATGATTGTGACAATCAAACACATTAAACCGATAATTAATCATGGAATACAAAGTTGAAAATAAAACAATAATAAAAAGTATAGAGGAATAATAATAAAAACCAATTACCCAATTTTAATACATACAGTATAACAATAGTTATATCAAATAAACATATATGCATATTAATCACTATAAAGATGGTATACTATTATTAATTAATATGACATTGTCCTGAGTAGACTAAAATTTTAAATCAAGTTAATTTTGAAACTGATAAAATAAGCTAAATTTAATATGAATTGAAATTTAAAAAAATGTCACCATTTACATATAAAACATCCAATCAACATCCATATAAAATGCGTAATAGAAATATAGTTATAATACAAAAGCCCCATCATTTTTTTAATTAACCATTGTGTATTTTCCAAACAACTCCACCCTCCTCCGTACTCTAACATTTACCCATCCAACCATCCTATAGTAATTTTTTATTATTATTTTACAATTTTTAATTTTTATATAAATATTTTTTTATTTTATAATTTTTTTTTTTTTTTGTAATTTCGTTTACGCATGTGTTATTTATTTATTTATTTATTTATTTATTTTTTAAGATCATGTAAGTACTAATTGTATATTAATGACTATATGAATTTTTTTGGAAAACCATGATTTAATACTTCATAAATTAGTTTTTTAATATTATTGTTAATTAGATTAGAAGAACATAAACATTTTATTCTATATAAATGTTTAAGTATTATATTTCGATATACAGAATGATGAAGACAAGATTTAAAATTTGTAAATGTATTAACTTTGAATTTAAATTCTTTACGTTTATCATATAAATCTTTATTGTTTTGTTGTCTTTTATTGTAATTTTAAGATCTAAGAAATTAATTGTATTGTTAGATAAGAGGTTTTCCGTTAATTCGAAATTAGTGGGATAATCAACTGGAAATTGAGAAATTTTAGATTGATCAGTGGCAATTAAAATTATGTCATCAATATAACGATATAAATGGAGATTATTATTAGTAAAAGTACGTTCATAGTGATATAACTATAAGTCTGATAATAAACTGGATGTACAACCACCTTGTAGTATACCGACGTGCTGTAAATATAATGTGTTATCTTGCAATATATAATTATTATAGATAATGAAGTTTGTTAAAGATTTAAAATAAGCGATATCTATATTAGATGGTAATTCCAGTTTTTTATAATACTTTTTAAATAATGTATTTATAATATTATGTAAATCTAATAAGTCTATATTATTAAAAAGATCTTTGAAGTCATATGTCGTTATATTATATACACAATGAAGATTTTTTTAAATATTGACCAGTTGATAGCTATTTTTTATACAATGTGTATTGTCATTGTTTGTAGTAAGTATATATAATTGATTAAGAATTTTTAATAGAAGTTTATTGGCTTTATTATTATATGTATTGCAACCAATAGTTACAGTCCTAAATTTAATTGGAGTTTTATGAAATTTGGGAATAAGAACTAAATAAGGATAATTAAAGTTAGCTAATATAATATTTAATAGTTTATAATAACTTTGAATTTTACGATTATTTACAATTACATTCTCATTAGTTTTTTGAAAAGGTTTATTAGAAGAAATACAGGTTATAAGAAGTTGGTGATAATAAGATTTACATATGATTGCATAATTATTAGGAGATTTGTCTACATATGTAATAACGTAGTTTTTTTGTAATTTAGTAATTTGTTGGAAAAAATGCTTTGTGTTAATAGAAACCAAATCAGAAATATTATTTTTTAAAGCCATTGTTAATTTTTCAATTACTAATATTTTCCATTGATTAAAATATTCAATAGGTTTTTTGTAATAGATTGAAATTTTATATATAAAAATATCTATATCATATGTAAACTGTTTGATAATAGATTTAACAGTAAATTTAGATGGAAGTCTATATTTAGTACAATAACCCATTAGTTTTTCTATTTAAAATCATTAACAATATTAAGATTTCCAGTGATTATATGTCCATGATCATTGTTTATATATATTTTTAGATTAGGGTCATTGCATTTACGCGGAAAATTACTTGCAGCAGATGTATTTTTTGAAAATGTATTGTAGTTAAAAATCTTTATACCAATTGTATTCGGATATTTAAAGGATTTTGATATATGAAGATTATTAATAGGAAAATAACAGTTTTTATCATTAATTATAGAATTGATATTAATTTTATTAAATATATGATTTGAAAAAGTTATTATCATTTGAGTATTCGTGTTTTGAATTTTATGGTTTTTTTTTTTTTTTTTTTTTTTTTTTTTTTTTTTGTAAATTAATATTTAAAATATTAACCCTAGTCATAATAAGATCAAAATAAATATCAGAGAAATGTTTAGAGAAAGATTTACTTAGAAATACATTTAAATGTTGTACAATCTGTTTCTTTTTAATAGCAAATATGTATTTTCGAATTAATAACCAGTTATAATGCTTTAAATATTTACTTTGAAGATCATTAATTTGTTTAGTGATATATTTTTTGGAAACTACAACTGATGATGAACACTTTTCACGTTTGTTTCGTGTTGTTTTACAATTTATATATATATATATATATATATACATATATAGATAGATAGATAGATAGATAGATAGATAGATAGATAAAGTTTTTTACTGAGGGTGGTTTTGGGTTCTAGGGGTCATGATCGGTGTAGATCGGCAAATTTTTTTTCAAAAAATTCAACATAGGAACGATCCCAATGGGTAGTATTTCATACGAAATCTACCTAAAAAAATCAGATGCTGTTTTCAAACAATTTGCAAAAATAAGTACTTTTTTTTCTGTGTAACGGTATGAAAATTAAAAATGTGTGATGCTTAGATGTTAAAAAAATTGCAGTAGAGATTATCAGTATTTAACAGTACAATGTTAAATCTGCTTCGTTTTACGGCTGGCTTATGTAACGTAACGTTATTTTGAATGGACGACACTTTAATTGCTGCCCAAAAGAAATAGAATATCGGGGCTTAAAGGAAAAAGAAAAACACTTTTTTAAGCCTTCAATTTTTATCTTAACCCTTTGTACTTGAAAGGTGACTCTCCGAGCACTGGTGTTGCCAGGCGCCCGCGTAAATCAGCGCTTCCAATGCTCCGGACACCATTAATTTCTTACAGTTTATTTCGACATCTTTAATCGCAGATAATTATGACATGAGATAAGGCGAAAAAAATGACCTAGGGTTAAATTTCACGCCTGGCCTTGATTATAAAAAATTCACTGCCTTTTTTCAGCTTTAGAAAACTTTAGGAAACGAGTGATTTTAATAAATATATATATAAGTTATATATATATATATATATATATTATAAAATATATAAATATATATATTTTACTTTGTTCCTTTTTTTACATTAGCAACATGAATAGAAAAAAGCATTATTTAAACTTTCTAATCTAGGGGAGGTAGGGTTAATTCGTTAATTGGGATCAGGGGTATTTCAGGGATAATCTGTAACACATTTAAAAAATTGACCATGATAATTATGAAGTCAGACCAATATTCTACATGTGCAATTTTGTGCAGAGAAAATGCATGTTTCTGCAGAAGTAATCACTGTTTTTCCAGAACACAAAGAAAAACGTCTGTCAAGGTGAGAATGTTTTAATTAAAAAATCCCTGCCGGCTCGGTCTACAGGCGGAGGTAGATTTCGAAGTTAAGTACTAAATTCACCAACAAAACTTAAATCAAGATTAGAGATAAACCCAGATCCTTCACTAAGAATGAGTTCTAGGGAGCTAAACTTTTTGTGAAAATTCTAATATACACGAAAACACACACGCATGTATATGGAATAGGTTTAATAATGGATACAGCAAATTCAGAGAACCTTAAAATGTTAAAATATGTTAATATTTCCATAGTCGGGTTTTTATTATGTTTTAATACGTTTCTTCAAACTCATATAACGTTACATATTCACCTGCTGAGGTCCATTATATTTCCAGTATGACGCAATATACATATTTTTTTAATTCGTCAGACTATTTATTTTATTTTAAGTTTTCATGCAGAAATCTTGCTCTAGAAAACTTATGAAGACATATGAAATTTCATAAACTCCAAATACCCCCCCCCCTCCTTACCCTCCTAATTTTTTTACCCTTTTCACAAAAGTTCCAATTATAAGCACCCCTTAAAATCATTAGAATTTCCTATTTGCTAAAGAGGGGCTTACTTTCGGTACTTTACGGTACTTAATATAAATTATTTTAGGAGCATCCTGATTCATTTACTTTTATAATTTAAGAGAAAACTATAATAGCTCTGCCATTTTTTAATTTTTATTTTTTATTTCCAATCTTAAGGCGATTCTCTAACTCTTTTCTCAAAAATGGGACACTTTTTGACACATGTTTTGACTCATTTTCAAGCGTAAAAGCATAAAATTGGCAGGCCAGGCTATTAACATAATTTGGAATCGAATGGCGTTTTGAATTTTTTGATAAATAAATTACTTAAAGTGTTATAAGCAATTGTTGATAGCAGATTTCCTCCTTTCCTGTGCTATCACGTCCGGCAATTCCGTTCAAATTGCAAACTTACGCAAGATTTTCTGAAAGATCCTCTGCTTTTACCAAAAAGTTGAAAAATACATTAGAATACATAATTACATAATCATAACACTTACTAATTCCATGCGTTTCCGAACAAAAATGAATTCAGAAAGGTGACATAAAGTATTTTCTTTTGATTTGAGAACAACCGTAATGCTAAAAAATTAAGGGCTCATTTGTAAAATAAGTAAATAACAAAATGTAATTTCGAGATGTGAAGACTCGAGTTTTTTAAAGAAAACTATAACTATCCTCTCGTGAACTATCGTGATTGTTTCGTCTAAAACAGCTAATGTGTTAAAGACTGTATTCTCAACATCCTCAGTTGCACTTATGTACCACACATTTTGTATGATTCATTTTATTTTATTGGATTTATATGCAAGAAGTCTTCTTTTCTAAAATTTATAAAATTTATGGCATAACTTTTGAAACTCATATCTTATATTATGATATATATGATTCAAAAAGAAATCTTGTACATTTAAAAAGATGACGTGATGTAGTTAACGGCTTTACAGGAGAATAATAATAATAATCAAAATTCACAGTTACCATTTTTTACGCCCAAATCCTTCATATATGTTCGTCTTCAATCAGTGAATTGAATATTTCTCTGAAGTTATTGCTACTGCTCAGTTCAAAGTAATATTTAGAGCTACCAGCTTATGTTAAAAGGATTTCGTTAATAAATATGTAAAGTAGCATACGTTACAAGTCTGATTGATATGTTGCTTGTATCTAATTTTATTCGGTCTAATATACTTAATTTTTTAACGCTTTTAGGCTGTAGTTTCATAGCTGCCAACTTTTATACTTTTTTATTACCGCTATTTTTTTAAAGCATTTTTTGCATTATCTATCGCCAAATTTCGAGAATTAAATAAAGGGAAGATTGTATTAAAGTAGAGTAGCAGAAAAGCACAAAAGTTGGCAGTTTTATCGCTACCATATCTACTTTATCAAACTACCTTTTCTATGTTAAAGTTGAAAGGCCTATTAACTTAAAGCATTCAACATTTAAATTAGTATTTATTAATATCCGAATAATTAATTATAGGAATATGTTAAAAATTTATAAAGGATTTGATTCTGTTACAAAGTAATAGATTTGCTCCAAATCTCTCAGTGAACTCCTAGATTTTTTGAGTATTTTTCGGTTTCTTATTTTCCTGGTAAATATTTTATTACTAAGTATTTGGGTTAGTGATGTTTGACAACTTTCATTTCTTTATCAGAGCATGTCATTTTATTTCTTATTATTTTTTTTTTGGTGTGAGGGGGGGGGGGGGATGCTTTTCTTTCTTTTTTTTCTTCAATGAAACTAGCATGCCGACTTTTGAAGTTGTTTTCCATCGAAGTACCCATACCAATAGCAAAAAAAAAAAAAAAAAAAAAAAAATCACATGTGTTTATTGTTTCTGTTATTTCTCTTTTATTGATGAATAGGTTCTTTTTTTTATAAATCCTTGAAACATCTGAATGCTAAAGTTTTGCCTGCTGGTGCTACTTATTATGTCGATTTTTACAAGACAAGTATTTAATAAATATCAAAAAATATAAAACAGTACCCTTTGCAACTGAATATCATTCCTGAGGAATTATTATCCAACACTTACAATTACTGTTATATTGCCACAGAAAAATACTTTCAAAAGGCTCTGCAGAAAAAGACCTAATTTTTCTTCTTCTTCTTTTTTTTTTTTTTGTGTGTGTGCAGGATAGATGGGAGAAATCACCATATACATAGAGGGTAACGCTTGTACAACATACTAAGAGAATAATACTAATATTGCATTAATATAATGTTGAAAGTTGATTTATACCATAAGTAAGCTATGTTAAGTATAACGTTTGTATCAAAATAAGTCTAATTTTTGCTAAACAAAGACACTTCCGTTATGAATATTAAAGGCATAATTTAACAATGCAATACGACTTACATTATACAAAACTGTTAGCTGATTTTCAGCTAATTTATATTTTTTCAAGCATGAAACAAGGCCAATTTGATTTTGAAAAAAATATATTTGACATATTAAAATAATTTGGTATGGAGTTAAAACGGCAATCGCTAATCTTTAATAAATTTAATAGAAATTTGAAAGAAAAATATTGGAGAAAGATCTAATGAAATGACGAATTTGCTGATTTCTTTTCTTATGTATTATTTCTTTTGTATTCATGAATAGAAAAAAAAAAAACGCTACTGATGTATATTTTTTGAAAGCGCAGTTTCTGAGACTTCCTAAACTTAAAAAAATAAATATGCAATATTGAGAACCAATACACATTTTTAATAACTAACTCATGGGTCCACAGAAATAAAGTCAGTAAAGTCATAAGTAGAAATAAAGTCAGGAAAGTTATATTGACAACATAACTTTTTCATTCGAGAAGCCTGATTTTTATTTGAAACAATTGTTATATAAATCTACGAATCGCTTTACCAACATGTCTGCCCATAGAGAAAGGATCGAAATACTACTTTGGTCTATATTTTCTTAAATAAAATTAGATAAAGAAAGGACTATAATTTAAAGTTGCAAACTTATTAAGTTAGAAAGCACTTGATCTAAAATTTTTGATACCACGATATTTTCATTAATTACGTTCAAGTTGAAATAGTAAAATCCCGATCTCTTAAAATAGATTTCGCAAAAATGGTGCGAAAAGAAGAAAAAAAAAAAAAACATTTATGCATTCTAAATTTTCCTATACCAACGATATTCTGGGAACTCTTCTACTACAAGTTCTCTAGTTTTACTTACTGTCGACTTTACTATGTTTTTCAAGTTGAAAGGACAAGTTTTCTTATCTTGGAATTGGAGAATGATAGGGAATATGCTGTTATCTATTATGTTCCTGAACGGGTTTGCAAAGCATCTGCTAATCATTTAAAGGGTTCTTTTTTTTTAAAAAGGGGAGGGTGTACGCCATAGACTTCTAATATAACCCAATTCCTCCTCTAAGGTGTATGCGCATATTTGAAAATTATCACATGTTCTACAGGGAGAATCCTTTATGGTTTGAGATTTTAAAAATTAAAGCAATCTGGATTTTTAATTTATGATTGCTTCAAAGGAATACTTACAATAATATTTTAAACGTATCTCATAGAGTCAATGGTGTATCTAATAATCCTAATTTCGCGTTTTTTGCTTATATATTCTTTTAATTTTTTTCCAATGACATTTTAATTTCATTATAATTATCTCGCAAGATTTACTCATAATAAAAAAAAAATAAGAACGTACCTTAAATTTTGAAGATAAATCTACAAATTGCTTTTTTTTTTTTTTTAACATCCTGATCTTACTTCAAAATTTAGATTAATTGCATTACAGATATTTTCGCATGATTATAATTCAAACAATGTGTATAGATTTTATGTGGAATTACTCAATTTATGTATGTATGCACTTATCATCCAATTAAAGCTCTTGAATTTGATTTGTTTAAGATTAAACTTTTATTTACAATATCTCTGTAAAAACGGAAAATGAACTGCGCTAAAAGTGTAGTTACCTAAAAATATAATTGAAAGTAAGTTGTAAATGAATTTTAATATAAAATTTTAGTGAAAATAAAATAATTTAATTTAGAATGCTTGACATTCAATAAGGAACTTTTTGAAAACTAACAGGAAGTCACTCTTTCAGTTTGAGAAAATATTTTTTCTCTATTAATAAAATATGCATTTGAATTAATATTTCATATTTATTTTATTTTTTTTTCAAATTTTGTCTATAATTTGATTAAGTGTCAAATTAAATAAATAAATAAACAAAAGAGAGGGGGGGATACAAGAAGTCAAGAGAAGAAAGGAA
The DNA here is from genome assembly GCA_963932465.1 of Maratus speciosus. Lineage (NCBI taxonomy): Eukaryota > Metazoa > Arthropoda > Arachnida > Araneae > Salticidae > Maratus > Maratus speciosus. Next base: position 463,128,427 of record OZ010789.1, read on the forward strand.
ATTTTGAATACGTCAATAGATTATATTCCGGCGAAGGTCAAAGGACTTTTTTAAGTGCGATGAAGAAGGGGGGGGGGGGGGGTATAGTAAAATTTTATTTATTTCAGTCTACATAAAATTAATTTTCCATTTTGATTTTTGATTTTCTTTAAATACTTTTTCCCTTATAAGAGATTCTCCAAAATAATTTATTTGTTGAGCAAATGGTTATGGTATCTTTACTCTCTATCGGTGTGTGTTTTTATTCAATCAGTGCTTCTTCAAGGAATAGATCAAGGAATATCGCTAACGAAAATGAATATGGACGCTAGTAAGACGGAAAAGAAGTACAACATTTTGCATTTCAAAAATAGCACATAATTTTGCTTTCCTAAATTCGTCTTGAGTTACACATTACTACAATGCAAATTAGTTAAAATGAATGTTTTTCTAGGGATCCACATTTAGAAATTTACTGTTTTAATAGATGCTAAAGTAATGCCAGGTATGTAAAAGTTACATAATTATAAAGTTTATAATGTTAATATTCTGTGGGGGAGGGGGGGGGGACCAAAAGTTTATACGCAAATTTTCATCTAATAAGACAAAGTTAAATTAATCTATGAATGTGTATAGATTAATGAACAAATACACGTGATTTTATCTTTTGATTTAATGCAGATTTAGTTAGGGGTTCTTTGACAGTTATGACAAAGTTACTAAATTTCAAAGTTCAATAAATCACAAAGTTACAAAATTTATAATGTTCATATTAAAAAAAAAAAAAAGAAAGAAAGAAAAAGAAAAAAAAAAGTTTACCAAAAGTTATCCGCAGTTTTTTTTTCTTCTTATAAGATAAAGTTAATCTCTAAATGTGTACATATATTAATAACCGTGATTTTATCTTTTATTTTAACACAGATTTAGTTAATTGTATGCTATTTATGCAGATTATTTAGGAGAATATTCAATTTTCTAGCAATTTTAAAATTCTGCCTCTTCTATAATTTATATGAGAACGTGAGTTTCAAAACTCGCCTTATACAAAATTAAAAATATCGCATTTTCCCTATCAATATATTCTAATGGTAAATCTGCACAGCAGAACACAAGAAAATAACAAGAAACACAACTATCTGCCAAAAAGCTGGATTTATCCTGTATTTTTGCTATTAGATTCTTGGTTTATTTGATTTTCTGGATAAAGTTATTTTTGAAACTCACCTCCTCTCATATATATATATCTTTTTTCTTTTGTTTTATATTTACGATGACCATATTTCATTAAACTAGTTGGATATGCCAATTCCAAAACTTTCTTCTATCTTATACATAATATTTCAAAAATTAGTTACACATGTTAATACTTCAATATTATTAGTTCAATACTATCCCAACTTTGATTTTCATCTTAAATTTCTGCTTCAGTCAATTAAACGGACTAAAAACGAGTTAATCAATATTATGATATTTGTTAAAATTAATAGTTTTTGCTTATTCTGTGGTTATCAGATGTTTGCGAATAGCCGGCTTAGCAAAAAGCGAGTTTCCGCGTCTGCACGCGCCGCCGATGGACAACAGAACTACGGAAAATCAAGAAAAACATATAAAAATCGCTATCACAGAGCCCCTTTACCGCGCAATATTTCCAAATTCAAGGAGGGCCTGTTGCCCAAAGCCAAAAGCATGCAAGAAAAAATTTGGTTGAATTGTATGCATAATTTTATACACTTTTCGATTGTACAATAAATAAAATGGTACAGACATCGTAATTATAGCGCCCCCTTCCAGCGGAATTTTTCCAAATTCAGGGAGGACCTGCTTAACATCAAAAACTTAAAATAAAAATTTGGCTCAATTCTATGCATAACTTCATACACTTTTGGATGGTACAGTATTCAAAATCGCTGTTACAGCGCCCCCTACCGGCTATTTTTTCCAAATTCAGGGAGGATCTGCTTGCCATAGCCAAAAACTTAAAATAAAAATTTGGTTCAATTCTATGCATAACTTCATACACTTTTGGATGGTACAATATTGAAAAATCTAAAAAAAAAATCGCTATTACAGAGCCCCCTGCAGGCGATTTTTTTCAAAATTCAGGGAGGATCTGCTTGCCATAGCCAAAAACTTAAAATAAAAATTTGGTTCAATTCTGTGCATAACTTCATACACTTTTTGATGGTACAATGGCGACAGACACACGGACACAGACATTTTCTATAAACATGTTTTTTGAGATCTCTGACCCCTAAAACGTATAAATCCGTCGAAAACCGGAAGTCGAAAAAAATTTCGATTACAATACTTTCTTCTATTGAAGATAGAAGAAAGTAAAAATATAGGGGCAGCAAATAATAAATGTTGATAACTCATCACTCTCCCTTCATAGAATAAATAGAAAAACCTTCATGATGGAACCTTTATTTAGCGAACAATCTATTTTTAATCCACAGCACATATTTATGTACTTTTTCTCTTTAGCAGATTTTGAATTCTGAAGCAAATTTGAAATTTAAAATTAATATATATACTTACTATTTCAAAGCAAAAAATAAATAAATAAATAAATAAATAAAAATGAAAATAAATTAAGAAAGAAACTTAATGCTATACCTTTTTCAAATTTAAAATCACTATATAATTCTGTCACTCTTTCACAAAGATAATTGCATATTATGTGTTAGCTTCTCGATAATGCTTTCCCTTACCATTCACGGAAAAAAAGGAAATAAATCAGATTGTAGAAGAAATTTGCACATGTTGGAAAGTGCATTTATATTATAAGCAAAGATAATAACTGTCTAATTTTTATAGACTTACATAAGACCATTTTATATCATTATTGATAATTATAATACCATTAATTTTCATTTGAATTATTACTTTTTCTTTAGAAGCGGTTAAAAGAACAACAAATTTCAATAGCACTATTTTTGCAGCTCATGAATAATAGAAATGTGCATTAATCAAATTAATTTCTTGATTTTCTTTTACTGATATTATACAAAATAAAGATGGAACCTTTAACTAGTAATACAGAATCAAGCACAATATCGCTGATTCACTAGCATATTGCGGACGATAAATCCATATAAACATATGAAAAAACACCAAATATATATATATATATATTCGCTTACGATTTTGCAGACCTCTATAACACAATTGATTTGACAGATTTAAAAGATAAAATAGTAAATTTTTATAATACAAATAGTACTTTGGATGTTCATAATGATTTTTTCATAAATTTATTTCAGTTAGTAGTACAAGAAAACTACCTTTACGAAGGAAATACAATATTTAAACAGATTCGGGGTATTCCAATGGGGGGGAGTTGCAGTTCCATTTTGGCAAACATTTACTTACATATATATGAAAGAAATAATAATTTAAACAGTGACACATTATCCTAGAGGTATATAGACGATGTTTTGATAGTCAAATTAAACAATGATATTGAAAATATTGATTTTACATATTATCCTACGTCACTGAGTCTGGAACCCTCCTCCCAGAATTGTAAAAATATTAATTTTCTAGATGTGAACCTAAGCATAGAAAGTGAAAATTTGATATCTAAGTTATTTGACAAGCGAAATGATTTCAACTTTAATACCTTAAAGCTGATATATTTTGATTCCAACGTGCATGTTTCGATTAAAAGAAATGTACTTAGAAATGGATTAATACGAATCGAAAGACTGAGTACTAGAGTTAAAGATATGTTTAGTGATATTTTAGAGTGGTGCCGCTTGGGATTCAAGCATGGTTATCCTCGCAATTTCATCAGGAGAATAACTAGTGATTTTATTAAGAGTAGCAGGTACGGAACTGAACTGAACTCAGTGATGGATGAGAATGGAGGTTTTGATGAGTTGATTGATCTAATGAGTTAGAGTGATGTTTTGGTGGATGTTGTAGTTCTGTTTAGTTTTTCATAGTTTTTCATTTTTTCAATTTTGGTCTTGGCGAGTGAAGGGGGACGTAGCATGCGTAAAGTCTGACTTAACCCTGCAGTGTATGTCGTTAGCCATACCGCTCGCCTTCTGTCCTGTTCTGTTATGTCTTGCAATTATATATATTTTCTTTAGTTTGGTTATTTAGTTTGATTTTAAGAGTTAAAGTTTATGTTGATTATTATAATATTTTCGATGTGAGTTTCAATGCAGCTATGGTGAGTGATAGATTTTGATATTTTGTTTGTGGTTTTAAATAAATAAATAAATATATATATATATCATATTTAGTTTTAAAAAACGCGATTTTCCTAATGAAAAAAAATACGAAACTTTTTAAATATATTTTTAATTGTAAAGAAAAAAATATTTTTAATATGATTTCTTATATCAAAAATGCCATATGCTTGTATTTTGTTGGTAAAAAATCCAATGTTAAAATTTTGAAAGCAACAGTATTAAACCAACGATGTTCATTTAGTCTATACCAGAAAAATCAAATTAAATAATAAAAAGTTTAATTAGCATTTTGTTTTAATAACACATATATGGGTGATATTAAAAAATGAAATTCCGCAATACAAATAACTCCAAATTTGATTTCAGTATAGAAGATTTTGATCGTAATTTTCTCATATTAATGAATAATGACACAAACGCCTTTAAAATTTAGCAATACAAAGTGATAAAAAATAATCATAACAAAAATCTGGCAAATAAGAAATGGTAGACCACACCAGAACAAACTATTTTTTATATAGGAAGCCAAGATTGAATAACATATTCTTCTGTCAAAAATACAGGGTGTCTCTCCTCCAGCACCACAGCAAATCCATTTGGCGCACGGGGCGGAAGTGATTGTGAATTGTGATATACCATTGGCGCATAATGATAACTGACAAAAAAAAAAAAAAAAAAAAAAAAAAAAAAAAAAAGTAAATATTTCGGATTGAGCATCGGTCAGGAATGTTTATATGGGGTTGTAAAATTTATTTTGTTGGTTCAACAATTTTTCAATTTTGGAAGAGGGGTTCGATATTTTATTAAAGCTTAACATGATGGTATTAAATTGAACATTTCAAAAATCATAAAGGTAATATTCTTTATAGAAATTTAAATAAACTTTGATAATTAATGATTAATGAAACCGATCGGGTTCATACTCACATAAACATGTGGAGGGCTACTTCATTCTCTCGAAAAGACCCGCTCGCTAATGCTAATCCAATGAAAGAAATTTATAATGATACCTCGTTTGCATTTCAATATTTTTAAATGATAAATATATATCATTTTTATGATATGATATTTTATGACCCATATTTGATATCGATCTGTACAAAGGCTATCATTTATTTTTTCGATTTTGATTGCAGAATTTTTTTTTTTTTTTTTTTTTTTTTTTTTTTTTTTTTTTTTTTTTAATGAGGATGCTTTTTTTTTCGAAACCGTTTCCGAAAATGAAAGTGTCCTAATTAAAAATACCTGTAAACAAAATCGAAAAATTAAAAAAAAAAATTCTCTTTGCACAGATTTATCTCAGCTATCCAATGAATAAAAAATCAATTAAAATATTGCAAAGTAGCATTAGCGAGTGGTTCTTTTCGCTTGACAGAAATAGCCTCTTAATGCAGAAGTGCCATTTCTGATAATCTTTTTATTTCTGAACTTTTTACTGAGAATATGATGCAGCTGAAAATATTCTTACAATTGTTTTTTTTTTTTTTTTTTCAAAGAAAATAAATAAACGCTTTATTTGTATTATTAATAATAATTTAAAATGTCGTGTTCCTTTACCATAATGTTTTGCTTTATCTGTTACACACATTTAAACATCTGTTAGATAATCGATGCATCTTTTTCACAAAGGTTAAGATTCAGCCAAATGAAAAAGGGGGAAGGGAAGAACAAGAAACAAGAAAAAACTCTCGATTTTCTAATATTTATTTTTAAAGTTGAAATTTATCTGAATATGCAATAAAATCATGTATTATTTTAATAAAAAGTTTCTGGAAAATATGAATTCTTATTTTGAATTGCTGTCCTAGTTGGATTCGAAAATCCACTACAAAAAACAATTTTTGTATTGGAAACAAAGGATGAAAAACATTTTCTTCTGAGAAAAATACACGGTGTCTCATTCCAGACTAAACACAAATTTTCTCAAAGGTTAAACACTGAATGAACTATATTACAGTAAAATTTCAACAGACTTGAGTTGCATTGTTAAAATGCAAATATAAAACGCGAATTTGTGGAAGCTGTTGCCCTTATTTACCTCCAAACAATATTGAACTAGATGCTCCGTAATTGGAAATATATTTCACATTTCATACGGTGTCACTGACCGACTTACAGATCACTCCCAGAACCTTTTTTTAGCGCCATTACATTTTACATATAAAATATAAATCAGACAAAAAATTCTAAAAATCTTTATTATTCCGTTTCCCGTTCTTTCAGGCATAGACACTCGCGAGCTAATGTTAAAGCTTTGGAAGGTTCTTTTCAAATATTTCGTGTGCATTTCAACTTTTTTATTTCTTTTTGCATTGAATATTTGAGGTCGATCGCTTATTCACCCTTTTTGGATTTTGTGTGCAATTTTTTAAAAATATATAAAGTTACTCTTACTTTCAGAACGGGTTCCGAAAGTGAAAGTGTCATCATAAGAAAAAAAAACTGCAGCCAAAATCGAAAAAATAAAAATGGGTGAATGTAAGGATCAACCACTGCTATTAAACGCAACAAAAATCATTTAAAAATACTGAAATGCAAATGAGATATTTGAAAAGAATCTTCCAGAAGTTTAACATTCGCTCGCGAGTGTTTTCACCTGCCGAGACGGGAGCCTCATCTTATTATAATATGCTGTTCATTTTTTAATTATAATAAAATCCGAGAAAAAAAGCTGGCTGTGGAATATTTTAATGTTAATAGATAATAAATTTTCATCTGGTGGTTGGATAAATAAAGTACATTTTGTGCTGATTTTCGAATACTTAATAATCACATTAAACAACATGAAAAAAATTAAACCAATTTGGAAAAATGCCTGACAGAAAAATAATCAATGTTGTTAGAATTTGCAGATAAATTCAGTTTTGTAAAATATTTTATAAATATATCTATAGTACATTTTCATTTCATGAAAAAAATTACTTAATAAAAGAAAGAAAGTTATTTTATTTTATTAGTTTTTTATTTTAGTTATTTTTTATTTTATTAGTTATTTTTTAATTATTTTATTATTATTAGTGTTTTTATTATTACTAGAAGATCTAATCCGGACATCGTGGTTACAGAATATTCGTAAAAAATCTAATATATTTCTTCCAATTAATATATATTAAGATTGCCCACTAACAACTCCTAAAAGCATTTATAAGCCTAAAAGCATTATATAATATTTTATTTATTTATTTACAAAGTTTCATTTTCGTTATCGAATTATAGTTAGAAATAAATACAGGGCTATTTATATTGTGTAAATGTATACATTAAATGTAAATATTTATGTGTTTCGTAATCTCAAAAGAAAAGCGCAATTTTTTAATCTAATTTTTCTACCAATATAACAATATACTATACATACATTTCCTTCAGTCATTATTCATTGAAAAAAAAAAAAAAAAAAACACATCTGATCAATTTCAGAAACAGAAATTATTTCGACAATTTGAAAACACCCTGTATATATACTCTATATTATGATTAATAAATTTTGCCAAAAGTTACTGCAGATTTCTGTTGACAGTCAAGCTTAAAAAATACTTAGAAAAAAAAAAAACATTTTTTTCGTAATTCAACAAATTTAAAGAATTTAACAGTTAGGAAAATATTAAGAATGTTTAGTGAGTTTCAACATTATCTATAAATAATTAATGCATATGTAATGTAGTATTGCTGATATTAGCTATTAAATAAAAAAAAATATATATAAGCTATTATTTTTTTTATATATATCTGAGTAACTGTAGCAAAATTTACATGAAATTTGAAAAAAAGATTATGATTCCTATTTCATTTTTCTTTCTTTAAAAAAAATTTAAAGAATACATTCTGTTAAGGTATTATAATAAAAAAAGACATTATATTTTTCTTTATTTGAGACCCCTTTTTAACGAGCATTTTTTGTTCACCACATGAAAATATCGTAAAAGTAGTAATAGTAATAGTTTAGTTATTTCCGAGTTCTTTGAAAAATATCTCAGAATTTTAATAGATGTATTTAAACAGATGTTCTTTATTACTCCCTTTTTTAGTTCTTTAGTATCAGTTCAAGTCCTTTGCCTGAAGCGATATTTGCACGTCTCCGCACTCCTTTGTCTACGATATCATCAGGCATCTGGTTAAATCAGCGGGATATGGTCAAAAAATGTGCGACGCTAGAAACTCCGTTGAAATGAATAAGATACTGCTATTAGGAAACACGTGTAGAAGGACATTCAGAAAGACTTTTAAGAGAGTTTTAAATACTGTTTTGTTTTTAACATTATTAAATAATAGAATTTTTTTAATAATATTAAAGTATTTTAGTATTAGTTAGATACATTAACGTTTCTCTTGTTCTTAATATTCCGTTGCAAAATGTAAAATTAATATCATTTTTTTTTTTCTTTAAATATGCATCAAAAACAGTTTTAAACTACAAATCAAGATAAAAATTGCTATAAGTGACTTAAATCAAAGAAGTTGAAAACTTAGACAAGTGTCAATATCCTTGTTGATACAAACATTTTAGCAAAAATTTTTGAAAATTTCGCCGGCTGTGCGATGTTTTCATATTTAAACATATGTTGATCTAAATAAAGGCATTATGACTTTTAACTGTATTATTTTTATCACTTTTAGAAATTTGTAACTTCATTTAGTTGATTACAAGTGATTTTCATGCTTGCTTTTATAACAGTTTTAAAGTAGAATTTATAACATTCTGTATTAAAATTGACAATATTAACGAGATATTTAAAGTCTTACTCTAACATGCAGTTCCTTTTTTAATTATAGACTCAGAGAAAAATTAATGGTTATTTGAGAAAATTATTTAATTCTTATTGATAATAAACTTTTACGAAAGATATATTCTTGCTCTAATTCGAATTCCATGAATCTAGGTATAGGAATAAACGAAATCTCAGACAAAAAATTATGGTGGTTCGATGAATACTGTACATTTTCTACTGATTTTCGAATATTTAATAATCGCATAAAAAATCAAGACCCTCCCCCCCACCACCACCACCACCACCACCACACACACGCACAAAATCTAGAAAAATGCCTCACAGCTACGACCACTATAGTCAGAATTTGAAGTTAAATCCACTAGCTTTGTAGAATAAGTTGCATATATCTACCGTACTATTTCATTACATTAAAAATACCACTTAAAAGAAAATCCAACATTCTTTTAAATTTTTATTAGAGGATCTAATCGGATACCGCGGGTCACAGTACATTGGTAAAAACTTACTGTTTAACTGTAATAGATTTCTTAAAATTAATATGTTTTTAGATTGCCCACTAACAACTCCAAAAATAATTGTGTATAAAAAATATCAAAATGTATTCAAATAAAGTTTTGAAATTTATTAAAAGCAATATTTTTGTATTAGCACCAAGCCAGATATTAATATCCGAAGCAATCGGTACGGATTTTGTTAATTACAGCAGCCTTTTTTTTATGATCATTTAAGTGGTTTGGAATACTACCCGGAAGTAAACGCTAGACTATTTATACTGTTTCGTGTGTAAATGGGTTAATTTTTCGTAGTCAGAAAGAACAGCACAATTCTGTTATGTAATTTTTTTATTAATCTAGCAATACACTATATATATATTTCCCTTGGTCATATTTCATTAAAAAAATCTGTTTCAACAATTTTAAAGACAAAAAAACTTTCGACGTGTATATAATCTATAAATAGATTAACAAAATTTGCCAAAAAGATGCCTACAGTCAAGCTTAAAACATATTTAGAAAAAAAAAAATCATAATTCAACAAACTTAAAAAATATAACAATGAAAAAAATATTAAGAATGTTTATTGTCATCCCGTTTATTTGTATTTCTTCTTTTTACTAAAATATCTAAATGAATTGCATTGCAATACCGTCGGAATTTTTAAATTGAAAATATTAATTTAATATACTAAAAAAATAGATCAAGTGATTTTATTATTGGAATTATAAATTATTTTAGGTATATTTAGCGCCATGCAGTGTCATGCCATTTTTCGAGCACACAATATTATTTTTCGCTTGCGCTGTTCCCTTTTCCGGGTGTGCCGTTCTATTTTTGACGATGAATAAGGTCTCATTCGGAAGGTTTAAACAGAATTTTCATATCGTACATTCACGTATCAATTGATATTCGCCTGTTTGAATAAAAATTAATAAAAAAAATTTTATACAAATAATTCTAAATATTGCAGTGTGAAAGGTTCACGTGGTGCACTTGTAATCATATCATACTCCTATTATAAAGAGGTAAAAATTGTTTATTTGTCGGAGATAAGCTCAGGAACTACCGAACCGATTCCAAATGTAATGGTATCAAAATGATGGTGTTCGCCCAACTTAGAACATAGGCTAAATCTTATGTCGGTGCCACCACCCCAAAGGGGGTGCAGGAGCAAAAAACGTTCTAAAAATGCGATTTTTGCGTTACTGAAGGGCCTAGAAATATGAAATTTGGAATATTAGTTACTTATAAGATATAAATGGTGTATAAGAACAGTTCTTAAACAATTCGAAATTTAAAAGGGGTGAAAATGCACAAAAAGCGTTCTAAAAAACGTTCTAAATGGTAGTTTCTACATAATCTCAGGAAATACCAAACCGATTTCAAAAGTAATGGTATCAAAATGATGGTGTTAGTCCAACTTAGAACATAGGATATATTTTATGTCGGTGCCACTACCCCAAAGGGGGTGCAGGAGCAAAAAACGTTCTAAAAATACGATTTTTGCGTTACTGAAGGACCTAGAAATATGAAATTTGGAATATTAGTTACTTATAAGATATAAATGGTGTCTAAGAACAGTTGTTAAACAATTCGAAATTTAAAAGGGGTGAAAATGCACAAAAAGCGTTCTAAAAAACGTTCTAAATGGTAGTTTCTACATAATCTCAGGAAATACCAAACCGATTTAAAAAATATTGGTGTCAAAATGATAGTGACAACGTTTGCTCCAAGATAGGCTATGTTTTATGTCGGTGCCACTACCCCAAAGGGGGTGTAGGAGCAAAAAACGTTCTAAAAATGCGATTTATGTGTTACTGATGGGCCTAGAAATATGAAATTTGAAGTATCAGCTACTTATTAGATATAAAGGATTTCTAAGAACAGTTCTTAAACAATTCTAAATTTAAAAGGGGTGAAAATGCGCGAAAAGCGTTCTAAAAAACGTTCTAAATGGTAGTTTCTACACAATCTCAGGAAATACCAAACCGATTTGAAAAATAATGGCGTCAAAATGATGGTGAAAATCCCTGCTCCAACATAGGCTATGTTTTATGTCGGTGCCACTACCCCAAAGGGGCTGCAGGAGAAAAACGTTCTAAATTGCTGTTTTTGCTTGACGGAAGGGCCTTGAATCGTGAAATTTAGAATGGTAGTTTGTTATAAGATATCAATGATCTCTAAGGACATTTCCTAAAAAATCGAAATTTAAAAGGGGGGGGGGGGTGTCAAAATGCGCAAAAAGCGTTGTAAAAAACGTTCTAAATTGCAATTTCTATGCAATCTCAGGAAATAATGAACCGATTTCAAATATAATGGCGTTAAAATGATGGTGACAGATCTTGCTCCAAGATAGGCTATATTTTATATATGTTTCCACTAACCCAGAGGAGATGCAGGAGCAAAATGAGCGAAAAGCGTTCTAAAAACGTTCTAAATGCCGATTTGTCACCAATATCTCAGGAAGAATCAAACTGATTTCAAAAGTAATGGTAAGAAATTGATGCTGACAGTCTCTGTTCTAACACAGACGCTATTTTAAGTCGGTATCATTATCACATAGACGTTGCAGGAGCAAAAAAGCGTTCCAAATTTCGATTTTTGTGATCGGTAGGGGCTAGCAACTTAAAATTAGGCAAGGTACATATGTATTACATATAAATGATCTTTAAGAACAGTTTCGAAAAAAATGGAAATTTAAAAAGGGGTGAAAATGCGCGAAAAGCGTTCTAAAAACTTTCTAAATTGCGATTTCTACTCAATCTCAGGAAATTCCAAAGCTGTTTCAAAAGTAATGGTTGCAAATCAATGGTGACAGTCCCTGCTATAACATAGGTTATATTTTATGTTGCTGTCACTACCATCTGAGGGTTGCAAAAGCAAAACATGTTCTAATTTGCGTTTTTTGCATAACTGAAGGGTCTAGCACTTTGAAGTATGGCGTGGTATTTACTTACAAGATGCAACTGCTTTCTAAGAACTGTCGAAAGAAAATTTCAAATTTAAAAAGATGAAGTGAGCGAAAAGCGTTGCAAATAAAAATTTTTATGTAATTTTATAAAATACCAAAGCGATTAATAAAATAATGATGACAAATTGTTGGTGATAGAACCTGCTCAATCATAAGCTATATTTTATGTCTGTGCCACTACCACCAGAGGGTTTCAGGAACTAAAAACTTTCTAAATTGCGATTTCTGTGATACTGAAAAGGCTAGAAACTTTAAATATGGCATGGTAGTTACTTATAAAATATAAATACCCTCGAAGGACTGTCGAAAATAAATTCGAATTAAAAAGGGGTGAAGTGAAGGGGATGTGCGAAAAGCATTCTAAAAAATTTCTAAATTACTATTTCTACGCAATTTCAGGGAATACAAACCAAATATAAAAGTAAAAGCTGCGAATCAATGGTAGCAGTCTCTGATCCTACACAGGCTATATTTTATGCCGATGATTCTACCACCTGGGGTTCACAGGAACAACAAACGCTCTAAAAAAGGCCTTTAAAAGCTTTCTAAATTACGTTTCTGTGGAATATTAGGAAATAACAAACCAATTTCAAAATTAATGTTGGCAAATTAATGGTGACAGTTCCTATTTCAACATAGCCCTTTATGTTGAGAGAGGTGGTAGAACTTGGAATTTGACATGATGGTTAATTTTAAGATGTAAGAAGATGGTTTCTAGAAAATTCAAAACGTCAAATGAATACTGAAATGAGCGTATTAACTGAGCATAAAAGTTTCAAAATATTTTCTAAATTATTATTTATTTAGTTTTATTTCGTTTTATTAATTTAAGTCTCATTTCTTCTTTATGCAGTGTAACAATGATGCTTAATCAAATTGTGTTTTAAATAGCAATTGTTTTAATTATTCCTAAAAGTAATAAGTACCTTTTAATAAACTAAAATATTACCTATTAATAAAATAAAAATTTAGTTAGTACCTTTTAATAAAAATTAGACATATAAATATCACTTGGCATATTTCAAATATTACGCGAGCAAAGCCGCGGGATTTGCTAGTTTAATAATAAGTAGAGTTGTATCTGTACAAATTTTAAAAATATTTTTTTATGTTTATTTAAGAATGGTTTGTTTCTAACAAAAAAAACAGAAAGAAAAAAAGAAAAAAAAATTGAAATTAAATATTCTGAAGTTCTAGCTATGAGATTTTTTGAACTTCTTTGATTTAATTTAATCACTAGGACTAGGTTTCGATAAATTTCCACGGAAAAACGTTTCAAACAAAAGAAAAAAGAAACATAATGTAAGTAAGCCGAATTTTGACTTTCTTGCAAGAAAATGAACAAAATTTTCACACAGATCATTTGGGGATCATCGCATATGCGTAGAAAAGGTAGAGAAAGCAATTTGCCTTCATTTTTCCCCCCTAGTAGTCTTCCCTTTTTAAAATATAAGTAAGCGGAATCCAGGCTTTTAGTCATTCCAAGCATAAAAAGCGTGAAAGTTTTAGACATAAATATAGAAGGAAAAGAAAACCTCCATTTAATAACTCCAATATTTTCATTAACAGTGGACTTTGAGGGGAGGGAGATAAAATATCAGCAACTACAGAGATTGAAAAAGAAAAGAAATAATGGGAAGGGGGGTGAATATTGATGAACAAAGGGTAACTTTACATTGTGGAGACTTTCCCAATAGGGGGTGGGGATGAAGCAGAATTAAGGCAATAACATTAAAATTTAAGAAGAAAATATTTATATTTTGAACACGATTAATAAGTTTTCGAAGTTTAATGAGAATATTCCTTAATGCCTTATTTCTTAAAGGGAAGCTTAGAAGGGCAATTAATGGGTTTAAAACTTCTCCCATCATACTCAAAAACTTATGCAGTCAAAACTCATTGCATTAAGATAAATACATGATGCGTTAAAAAACGGAAGGAAAAACATAAAGAGCACCCATCTTATCTCGTCCCCCCCCTCCCCCAAGTCAACAGAAAAACATTTTTTTTATTATATATATATAGTATGTTCAAGAACTACTTTAAAACTTTATAAAAAAGTCCCTTTCTCAGTGTAAAAAACAATGAATGAAATACGTGTGAAATAAAAGCAGCCAAGTTCGTGTGTTACATTTTCTAATGTTACTCACTCCTATTCTTTTATTGTCATGTATCTCTCTCTGTTTTAAAAAAACGTAACTAATGCTGTCACCTCCGCAGTAAATGAATTTTTCGTGACCTAGGGCCTTACTTCGCTAATATTAAGAAAACTACTGCACACAAAAATATGAAAATGATAGAATTATAGAGAAATGTTTGATAAATACCATGAAGAAAACCGTTTTTAAATAAAAATTTTATTTTAAGAGGTATTTAATGTTAAAGTTGGTCAAATTCCTTCTATTAAAGAAGTTTTATATTAGCAAAAACTATACATAAGAATTTAATCCTTTATTCTAAGGATATATATTAGAAGTTTCCGGTGTGCCGACTGCATTTAGTTTTTTAGTTTGACTAATTTTTTGAGGTCTTATACCATTTTAAATCCAAATTTTCAGCTTTTTGAGAGATATTTTTTACATATTTTAGAAAAGGTTATTATTTCAAATTGTTGCTAATTGTAAAACAGAAAAAACAACAATATTTACTTCAGATTAAGAATATATTTGCACGTGACTATTATAAACAGAGAAAAACTTTCAAATTAGAATTAAATGATTACGTATTAAAATCAAGAAAATATTGAAAATTACGTCATAAAAACTATATTTACTACATGTGAATATTAAAAGAGAAAGAAAATTTTAAAATAATAAATCCATTAATCTGTGTTAAATGTCGTAATTGGAAGAAATTATGTCCTATTTAAAATGACAAAATAATAATATTGTAAAACAGTTTAAATTAAAAAACGAGACATTTATTTCATATTTGGAGATAATCTTTTTAACTATTGTTGTGAATTCTAAGACAACGCAAATATTTCCTTTCTAACAGCAAAAGTATTTTTACGTTAATATTAAAAAGAGAAATAAAACTCTTGTGAAAATTATATTAGATATAAAACGATACATTTAAAATGTCTTATTTAAAAAATTTTCTTATAGCGTTGTTAAAAAAATACCAGGAGGATAAGACTCTGTTTACATAGTTCATTTTATATTAGCTTTTTTTTTTTTCGAATGTTTAACTCATCTTATTTAATCAAACATGAAAACAGTCAGTAGAGGTTTAACAGCAGCTGATCCGGCCTTAAAATTCCCAATCAAAAGGAAGTGAGTGAAAATCCGCTTACAAGGAGATCGCCACTGATTTTTTAAATTATGTTTCCGTATTCCGCAATATTTTTGAAGCCGATCAAATTACCGTGTTTTTAGAGTTTGCGGTGCAGGGCCGTAACCAGCAAGGCACGTCAGGGGGGGGGGGGGGGGGCTCTGAAAATTTTTGGGAGGGCTAACATCTTTTAACATCTATATCTCTATTTAAATTAAACACAGTAAAACCTGTGGATACGGGGTTGTCGGTAAAGAAACCCGACTATAACATAACCTGTCTATATATAAAAAAAAAAAAAAAAAAAAAAAAAAAAAAAAAAAAAAGTCTATAACCTGTCTGTAACGAATTTCTTAAACGAAAAAAAGTTATGATTCTTTGAAAAAAGAAATACAAAACAATTAGAGGCATTGTACCGTTTGCTAAGACGAAAACCTATCTAAAATGGAATTTTCTCCCATTCTGTGTGATTTTGCATTAACAGGTCTAGTTTTATTTAATGGAAAACTGATTGCATCCAACATCTCATAAAAAAAAGTAGCTTTATTCAAATTTTAATAAAGAAAAATCGTGCACATTGTGTATAAAATTATCATAGCTTATAACTGTTTTCACTTTATTAAGCATATTTTAGAAAACTTAGTAAGTAAAAATATTTCTGATTAAAAATAATTTACGATTGGTGTAATAAGTAAAAATTGTTAACTTTTTTTTTTTAAACTGCTTACTTAACAAAAGTGAAAGGAAAAAAAAACCATGCATTGAATACTGATTAAGGTTGTACTTTACAATTTATTATATTACAGTGCATGCTATTGATCTCATTTAATTCAGTCCATTGTAAAAGTAACAAGCAAACATAGTTCAGATTACATAATATTTCCGTAAAGTATAAATAGTAACTTTCTAAATAACGTTTAAAGCTTCGTTAAAATGTAGAGGATGTTCGCACATTTTTGTAATGATTTTGGATTTCTCTGTGATTTAAATGTAAATGAAAAACAGATAAATAAATACAACCTATATAGCATTTTTAATCGACTGATTTAAAAAAAAAATCATTGATTTAAATCATAAATTTTCTAAATGTTTAAAATGACATTAGAAAGTATAAAATTTAAGATGAACATAATTTGGAAAGTTTCTACAGGTATTTTGACTTATGAATACATAAAAAAAGCTTTAAATAATTGTTTTTAAGCTTAATTCCAGACTGTGGAAAAAAGTTTAAGAACAGTAATTTTCTAAAAAGCCTACTTTTTATCTAACATAAAATAAAAAGGATTTTATTTTAAAATGATATTTAAATCTAATATAAAATGCAACGTTATAATTTTCTTTTAGTAATAAAATTATTCATTCTTTTGTATAAAATAAGCATAGCAAGTATAGTAAATTTCTGCAAGTAAAAGAATAAAATAGCCATAACCTCATTTTCGCATTCTACTTTTGTAGCAATAAATTTATAGCAGATAAAGAAGAATTAAAGAATGATATCGGCTGAACCGCTATTGTAAAAGAATGTATAAGAGAAAAAGAAGCAATTGGTATAAAATATTAAGCACAGCAAAAGCTTCTTCAATAAAGGTTGAATAAATGTTTGTTATTTAAAATTTTTTAACTCGTATATACCAAATAAAAATTGCTAGGGATTAAAAAAGCACCAAAACTATTTGAAACACTGAATGCTGAGAGACCCCACTGAGTGCTGATAATGCTGCTGTTTATGGTTTGAGGATTTCAGATATAACATGGTTATTCCTTATATTTACTCTGTATGTGTATATGAATGGGTTAAAACATTTTCATATTATATGCTAATCCCAAAATATTTTTCTGGGATTAGCATATGCATACATGTGTGTAGGTTCAGATTTAGGCGATTAACAGTACAAATGAAAAATGAGCTGCAAATAATATTTGTTAGTTTTGCTATTTGTGCTACTAATTAATGAAATCACTTATTTGCAGTTTTTATTAATTCTGTAATTATTTACTCTTTTCTCTAGGTAATTTTTTTAGGGTGCCACAACCTGTCCTTTATGAAATTGGCAGAATGCGCCCCGCCCTTTTAAAAAATAGTGAAATTCACCAGTAGTGGTAGCCAGAGATTTCTTGTAAAGAACTTCCCCATTCCACAGTATTTCTAAATCCATGTGCCCAAGACTTTGCAAAAAGGATAGAACTTTATTTCTTTAAAAAAAAATTAAAACTTGTTATTTAATTGTATTTTTCAATTTGTAATTCAAAAATTATTAAAATTAATGACACTTTATTAACGACACAATTAATTAATGACACTTTATTATACTAAGAAACTATATACTTTTTTCCCCTTATACAATTACTAAACAGATGACTAATATATTTCCTCATGAAATAGCGCCCTTTTTTGGGACTAGCATCCTGCCCCTTTTTCTTTCTAGAATGAATACTAAATTATTAAAGATCATTTTAGTAATTAAAGCATAAAAATGTATATTATGTTCCTAATTACAGAGTTAATTTTTTGTTTAATAATCATTAATTTTAGTGTTAAACAATTTAATAGTAAATACAGTTATTAATAATTTTAATAAATGTAAATATCACTAGTTAGTACTTAATACAGTTTTACATAATTATTACAAAATGTTAATGTATATAACATTATTGTATGCTACTAATTAATGAAACTACTAATTTGCAGTTTTTATAATTTATGTAATTACTAATTAATAATAATTTTATTAATTAAAGTGTAAAATCACAGAATATATTAGCAATTAGAGGTTAAATTGGTTTGGAAACCTAAAACTCTTGGTAGCTATTCAGTATTTGAGCGCTGGGAAAAAAAATCATAAAAATCCGATTTAAATAAAAAAAATCTGATTTTATCAAAATCCGATTTTTTTTATTTTTTTTCAAAAAAATCATGATTTTTTTTTATACCTAAAAATAGGTGACATAATTAATTATAAAAAAAGAGAAATGTCAAAGTTTACGTTTGGCTGGGAAAAAGGTACAAAATGCATACCCAACAAAGGTACTTGCTCATCACAGCTTATTATATTTAAAGTCGTATCTCATGTTTTAAAATAAAATCCAATCTCCACGCCTTTGCCGAAATACTATCACAAAATCTTTAAACATCTCTATAGGAAATGTAAACAAATTTATAAAATCTGATTTAGAGCTAATAAGGAAAAAAAAAAAATGTTCATCACCTAATGCGAAATCATGTTTATCAGCATAAAATTATGTAGAGATTTTTCCATGAAATTTATTTGACAGGAGAAAAATGGAAATATGCAGTTACAATTGATGAGGCTTGGATATGTTTACCTGACTGCAATAGAAAAAGACCTAAAATGTTGGTTCAGTGAAAACAAAGAAAGTTTTGCTATAGGTTTTATGGTTACTGCTAGATTCTCTTATAACAGAAAACTTAAAATAAGGAAAAAAGAAAAAAAAAAGTCAAAATTTACTCGGATTACTATCAGAAATATGTTTTAACAGCTGCATTCAAAGAAGACATTCCATCACTTTACCCAAACACTGTTCACTGAGTTAAATTCCAAAAGTATAAAGCTACCAGCAGGGCCGGATTAAGGGGGGGGGGGGCTACGGGTGCTGCAACCCCTGGCCCCAACTCGCGAGGGGTCCTTTACCACTGGGTTAAGTTGTATAAAAATTTCATTTTAAAAATTACTTAATTTCTTTTTTAAAAAAATAGAAATTCTGAAATGCTAAAAGTATTCTGAAATGCCGAGAAAAAGCCGTGTTTCAAGGGTCAACATCCATTACCTTTTACTTTTGCAATTTTAAAGGTTCGTGAGACCGATAGTAACTGTTGCTAATGCATCCGTTTAGTATTTTTACCCTCTTTCCCCGAGACAAAAGCAGAAAAACATCTTTATTCATCTCCATCTTCAGCCTCAAAAACACATGTACTCAGCATTAAGTTTTCCAAGAAATTACTAACGAGCACAGACTCGACACCCCACTGCCTGAAATCTGAAATCTACACTTCCGATCTTCGGAATGACACTGACCAGTATCTTTCAACAATATTTTGTGTAAGCGACCATAACGATTTGTTTTTACATCTTTTCTTCTCCTGCATAAAGTCACTGTTAAAAGAGACAAAGAAGTGTGTGTTTTTTTCAAAGGGTGTGCTTTTTCATAAACTTTTATTTGAATATTATAAGAAGATTTCAGGAAATGTAATATTTAGAAATTGTTCTTAGCACTTTAGATCTCCAATTAGTCGAAATTAAGCATAGGGTATGGATTAGTCATTGGAATAAAATTTTAAAGATATGCGGAAAAAATAGGGGGATGCTTAAAACAGGGCCCTAGGGTCCCAATAAAAATATGAGAGTGTTTTGTCCGGGGAGAGGAGTCCAAGACTCAACTCTAAAATTTTGCATTGAGAATGCCAGAAAATTAGGGGTGAAAAAAGCATACCGCACAAAAAGTTCAAAGGGCCCCGAATCGGGCCCTACGAGACCCTAGGATGCCCTGGGATTTTAACTGGAAACTAGAAGCGGGACAATAACTAAATGGAAGAAAGGTTCCAAAAATGAATATCGGATTAAGAAGGGGTAGTTTATTAACAATTTAGGGTACAAAAACTTCAAGGGGCCAGGAACTTAACTGGCATGTAGTTCACTATAAAGATACTTTTCAGTAGTTTTTTAAATAATCAGAGGATGCTAGAACTATGTTAAATAAAATTGCAAGCAATTCAGATCCTTTTTAAAGAAGCTGCACCAAAGGCCCCAAATAGGCGATTAATATTAAAAATCGGTGGTAGCTGAAGTCAGCGAAATTTTTTTTGTCTTCTTGTGGTAGCTGAAGGAGCTAAGAAGTTGTTAGAAAATAAAGCTAGTGAATCGGACTATTTTTAAGGGACCTGTAATAGGGGCCCAAAAGGAGCCAACTGATAGTTGAGAGCAGGGCCCTAACATGAAATCATGTTAAAATGTTTTAGTACTTCGCGTTTTAGATCTTCAATTAGTCAAAATTAAGCATAGGGTATGAATTAATCCTTATAATAATATTTTAAAGAAATGCACAAAAATGGGGGGGGGGGGTATAACGCTTAAAACATGGCCCTAGGGTTCCAGTTAAAATTATGAGAGTGTTAGTCCAGGAAGAAGAGTCAAATATTCAACTTTAAAACAATGCACTGAGAAGGTGAGAAAATTAAGGGGGGGGGGGGGATGCATGACACACAAGAAGTTCAAGGGGGCCGTACGGGAGCATAGAGTGCCCCAGGTCTTAACTGGAATGTAGAAACGTGAGAATAACTAAGTGGAAAATGAAGATCGGATTAAAAGGAAGTAATGTATTAACAATTTAGGGCACAAAAACCTGAAGGGGCCCTGTACCGTGTCCCAGGTGTCGCGGACCTTAACTGGAATATAGAAATGGGGGAATAACTAAATGGAGATTTAGCCCCAAAAACGAAGAAGATCAGATAAAATGGGGCACGTTATTAACAATTTAGGGCATAAAAACTTAAAGGGGCCCCGGCCCTTAAAAAATTAAAAATCTGTGCCTCAGGTGTATCAGGACCTTTCTTGGGCTATCCTCACCTAAATTGTCAGACTTATACATGCGATAGATTTCCCTAGCCATCGCGAACAGACACACACGCACACAGAGCGAAACTTTCTTTTATTAGTACAGATTTCATTATTTAAATAGACAGACATTATTTAAATACTCACATCCTTATTTTATTAAAATTTCCATATTCATGGATTTTTCCTTTTGTACCATTTACTAAAACTCAATACGTATGGGTTAAATTGTTTAAGATGCTCACATTAATTTATTTAAGGTGGTTTTCAAATTGCTAACTCAACAACGCAAAACTTACTGAGGCATTTTCAAACAAATTTTAAACTGGCGTAAAATTGACAGGTCTGACTATTGAAGCGATTTGGAATCGAATAACGGTTTCCATTTTTTATAAATTAATTACAAAGTATAAAGTACAAAGTTATAAAGTAATAAGCGATTCTTGTCATGTGACAAATATCTTACCCCTTTCTCGTGCTGCCGCATCCGGAAATTTCGCTTGAAACATTTACTTTGACAGTATTTTCTGAAAGACCTGCCTTTATCAGAAAATGGGGAAACGCCATTCGATGACATAGTTTCTGAATAAGAATACTTGCCAATTTTATGCGTTTCCGAAAGAAAATGAATTCAGAAATGTGTCAGAAAATAGTTCCTTTGAATTTGAGAACAGCCTTAATAAGATTTATCATACTTTGCACAAAATTGACTTATTTCATTAAAAATTAAAAATTTTAGCACTCATATTTAGAACTTTTAATTCATTCTGAAGATACGGATTGAATTAGAAAAGTAAATTTTCTAAAAATTTTGAATAGAATTTTTTTTTTAATCAGGAAAAATTGTTTTTTTCGTAATAAAAATTTATCTCAGAGTTAACATTTTCTAACAAAATTAGACTGTTCTGCCCATTACGAGCTACGCTCGCCAATTTCGTGCAGACACCGCCAAAAATATTCTAATTTGTTCTCATTTGAAAAGTTTACTTGATTGCAGAAGTTTGATTACGAATAATTTATTTATTAAAATTTATCATGTTTTGTACAAAAATTGACTTATTTCAGCCAAACTGAAAACTTTTAGTATACACATTTAGAACATTTAGTTGATTGTCTTGGTTGAACTTAAAAAAGTAAATTTTCTGAAAAGTTCGAAGAAGTTTTCATTTATTTTTATTATTTTTGTTTAAATGAGGAAAAAATATTTTTTCGCAGTAAAAGTTTATTTCAGTTACATTTTCTAACAAAACTAGAGGGTTCTGACCCATTCGAGCTACGTTCTCAATCCCACGTGCAGCAGACCCCGCAGTCTCTAAAAACATGCTAATTTGTTGTATTTTAAAAAGATATTTTGATTACGAAAAATTCGATGATATTATCACAACCAGTAGTGGTCTGCTGCAATCCCGTTGTTCTTAAGTTCTCTTTGGCTAGGAAATTTTTCGGTTTCCAAGACCGCATCCACCGCTAACGCAATAGCTGACGGTTGTTTTCGTGTTAGATTAAGTAGGACCTATCAGACATTTGAAAATCAGTTTGTTTAAAATTATTTAGAGAAAAATGTTGTTGCCTCCCGGTCTTTTTAGGCCCCACCAGTGGCCGAGAGGTTCTGCTCTCGAAGCTGGTAGACGGGAGGTGCTGGGATCGATCCCAATCGCGCCCGTCGGCCTAATCGTTCGGAGTTTTCGTGGTTTTCTTCGAACCTTGGTTCTCCAAGCGTTAATACGGGTTAGGTTCCCTTAGAAAGACCTCCACGGAAGGCACTCCCCCTTAGGGCCTATATCCCACGTGCAGATAATTGGCCGACATAAATACAACCAACCCGGTCTTTTTAGGCCCCGGCTAGAATTTTTTTTTTTCTTTTGGACTTTATAAGGAAATCGTTTTAAATATATAAGTATGATATAATTTTTCACCATTTAATGCTTTTAGCACGCAAAAATTTAATTATTTTAAAGTTTTCTTTTCCTTTTAATATTCACGTGTAAATATATTTTCGATTTTCCAATTGAAAGTGTTCCCCGCCAGTGGCCGAGAGGTTCTGCTCTCGAAGCTGGAAGACGGAGGGTGCTGGGTTCGAACTCACTTTCGCCCGTCGGTCTAATCGTTCGGAGTTTTCGCGGTTTTCCAAGCGTAAATATGGTTTAGGTCCCCTTAGAAAGACCCCCCCTTGGAGGTCACCTCCCCCCCTTAGGGCCTATATCCTTCGTGCTGATAATTGTCCGTCATAAACACAACCAACCAATTGAAAGTGCTTGGAAATATTACTATTTGGGCTTTTTTTTAAATATGATGTAATTTTCTCCATAAAATGCTTTTCACGTGTAATAATTTAATTAATTTAAAGTTTCCTGTCTTTCTGAATATTCACGCATAAGTATATTTTTCAATTGAAAAATGTTTGGAAATATTATTATAAGGAAAGGGAATGGAAATTTAAGGGTAGAATTCGATGATTATTTATTTATAAATAAAAAAAAGGAGTTTTAAATTTTATGTGCTAGGGGGGGGGGGGGTAGAAGCGGAATTTTTTTGAGTCAGGTGACAGAGAGTAATTTTGATGCTCTTTTAATTATTAATACAGAAACTTTATAAATAGGGAAAACATGTGATTTTAAACTATGTACTGTAGCGGTGGAGGAAGGAAAAATGGGATTTTTTTTCTGGGTGAGGGGGAGGCGGTGAATAATTTAGATGTTTATTCAAATATCGTTGCAACAAAACGACAAATAAAAGAGAAAAAAATTAAAGATTTTAAACTTCATGATATGCTTGGGGGGCATTGCGAAGTGCAATGGAAGAATTGTGATGTAAGTTAACACCACATCTAATGTCAACTACAATCCAAAATATTAAGTGCCTAGTTCAAAGCTGATTGTATGCTGATGGGACTTGGGCTGCTTCCAATACTTCAAGTGATATTATTATATTTCACACAAAGAAGGATAAATATGTTTAAAATTTCAATTGAAATATTTCAATTAGTGTTATGAACAAATATCTGAAATTTGGATCACAGGTATAAACACCTTGTATTCCTCAGTGAAAATTGAATTTCGACCCAGGTTCATATATAAAGGTTGTTAAACTTTCTATGTACTAATCAGCTCATTCAGTTTGTCTCCATACATTAATTGAAAATGTTGTTACCACATATACATACATACATATATGCTGAAGTTAAAAAAATTCAGGGGCAGTGAATGGATGATTTCGATTGTACACGGTTTGTTGAATATCTACTGAAAATCTTGATGAATTATGTTTGAACTTTGAGGATGTAAAGAACATGTTTGACTATATTTTTCAGTGAAGATTTAATCGCGGGAACAATTAGGATGACAACAATAAATTTAATAATAAACAGGGCTTAATTTGCGCCGGATCCCACGGGAGCCCGGCTCCGGTACTTCTCTGTTTTTAGTAAATGTTTAAATATTGGTCGGAATTCACCGGAGCTCATAAATACAGGGCTCCGGAGCCCCATGAAAAGCGCTCCCGAAAAACCTAAGCCTAAATTACCCTTTCCTACCTCGAAGCTTTTGCATTATTTTTGCCAAAACACTTATCTGTAACGTAATGTGTCGCACACGCAGGAGATGGAGATAAAACGGACTCGATTTTTATATCAGTTTTTGGTCTTGGACTGACTCGAGCTCAATCTGTACTACATTTAAATTCTTATTTATTCATGTATAGAAAAAAAAAACTTTTCGTCCTTTAAAATTACATATTATATTCTATTTCAAATCATTTTAATTCTGTTTTGATCAGAATGAAGGGGAAACAGAAATCGTGTTTTTCTATTTCAAATTTATGTCGGCGATGTGTTGATACGGCGCCACTCAAGAGACTGAATTTGCTTTCAGTTCGATCCCTTTTAGTGACAGTAAGAATTTTTTCTTATTGGCTGTTTTTTTTTAATTTTATTTTGATATAACATGAAAAGAATATTTTCTATTTTAGCCAACGAGCATCAGCTTGGGTTTTTGTTTGTTGGACGTTTATTGTCTTCTATTGCGTGCGACTATAAAAATCACGTTAGTGATTTTTCTATTTATTTTGTATCATGAACGGTACCCATGCTAAGGCTCTGCTCTGGACATTTACGAAGTCACTTTCATTTGTAAGTAGATATAATTGCCATGTATTGTTATTCTGATAGAAAGCAATCGAGCAGTGTTTCCTTTTTTTCTATAAAAGCGTCGATTCTTTCCGATAACGGTGTCAAATGTTTAATTTAATCTGATTTTCAGGGACTCACCACAAAAGATTGAAATCGATTATAGTTTAAGATATGCACTTTTATAGGAAATTGTAAAACATTGCTCCATTCTTCAGCATATAAATATTATTTTCTGTAAATTTCCTTCATTTTTTCTTAAAAATGCATAGCTGCGATCTATCTCTTTTTTGAGTTAACACTATTTCTGAATCATAATCCTTGCCATATTTAATCGCAGAATTCTGCAATTAATTAACATTAAAATTAGGCAAAGATTTCTATTCAGAAGGAGTGATAACTAAAAAGTGGAACAGTTGATAGCTAAATATATGCTGATAGATATACTTGAAATTTTTATTTTGCTAAAAGAAGAAAAAAATGCTTTAATTTTTGCGCATAATGTACGAAATATAAATATGCAGATTGGAGTGACAGGGGGGGGGGGGAGAGAGGGAACGGTACGGTTGTTGTACCGGTACAGCAAAATATTAGGGCTCCGGTACTTTTTTTGTTAGAAATTAAGCTCTGATAATAAATAATGGTTGCGATCACCCATGTGACAGAAAATGCTCAAAAGGGTCTGTCACTGTAGCAAATGACTATGTGGGTCCTGTGAAACGTTTGTGTGCATTTGTGTAAACATAGCACGCATATTCGTGAAGGTTTTAACGTTTCTGAGAAAAATGTAAAATCTTTTTGCTTATAGAACACAGTGTTTTTCAACCAAATTTAACACCACTTTCCAAAAACTTCACAAAGAACAGCAGAAATAGTATACTGGAATTAAAATGTTAATATATCGAATATTTGATGAGGCTTTGGCATTTGTGTAAAATATTTTTAACTGCGCATGCGTGAAAGATTCCAAAAATTTTCATAATTTGGTAGTCAGCTATTTGGGACAACTTATATAAATAGTCCGGTCAAAAATTGCAAATATTCAGAAAGATAGGCACGATAGAGTGAGTTGCTTCCTAAAAGTAGCTTTATTATAAAGGATTTTCCACAATTTGTCAATCAGTTCACTGTATCTTTCTGAGTTTTCGCAATATTTGACTGGACTTTTTATATAAGTTGCTCTAATAGCTGACTACCAAATTAGGAAATAAAAATTTTGGAATCTTTCACGCATGCATAATTAAAAATTATTTCATACAAATGCACATATCTCATGAAATATTCAATATATTCATAATTTAATCGCAGTATACTTTTTCTACTGTTCTTTTTCATATTTTCGTTATGTTCTGTTAGATTTGGTTGAAATCTACATGCTATAAACAAAAAAACATTTAAATTTTTCACAGAAATGTTAAAATCTTCACGCCTATGCGTATTATGCTTCCAGATATGCCCACAAACGTTAGACAGGACCAACATAGTCATTTGCTACAGTGACAGACCATTGTGAGCATTTTCTATCACATGGATGATCACAAGCATTATTTTATTATTAAATTTATTGTTTTGCCCCTAATTGTCTCCTCGTCTACATCTTCACTGAAAAATGTGAAGTCAAACATGTTCTTTACACCCTTGAATTTGGATGACATTTCGTCAAGATTTTCACATATATTCGAGAAATCGTGTACTGTCGAAAGCGTCCGGGCATTACCCCTTAATTTTTGGACATCAGTGTATATATATATACACTGATATATATGCACACAGTGTTTTTTCTAAGCTACCCTGACCTTTCTAAAATGTGCTAAATGTACCCAGCCCTTTTAACCCTAGAATACACGCGCAAGGTATGACATATCCAGAATATGTACGGTATTTACATTTGTCACCACTATTTTTCGAAAAGTAACCTTCAAATTGTATAATCGCAGAATTTGTAACAAATGTCAGCAATTAAATAATATGGCGATTTTTATTTGAATGTATCGGTGTTAAAGTACAGTTTTCTCTGGCGTAAGCAGTACGCCGCGCGTGTATTTGAAGGTTAAAAATAGTGAAATGCAACTTTAGTCATCTCAGAGATAGAGAAATTTCTCTTAAAAATCTTCCCCAAATTACAGTATTTCTAAATCTATGTGGTCGAAAGGTTGTAAAAATCATAGACCTTCCATGTTTCGTTAAGTTTTTTTTTTTTAATTAGCTTAATTTTAAATAAAGAAAATCTAGAATATGTTTATAAAGTATCTTTGAATTATATGTGTAATAAATACGTTTAAATAAAATAATTAAGAGCACTATTAAAGATAACAAAAAAAGTTTTTGTTAATATATATATATATAAAATATTAATATATAATATAAAATATATATATATAAAATTTACATATTCAACTTTTAAAATTGGTATTTTAAGATTAAAAAAAAAAAAAAAGAAAAAAAAAGTTGCATGTGAGTGTGTGCGGGGGGGATTTCCAGTAGCAGGGTGAGGGGGACCAAACTTTTCATTATCCCCGGGCCTCAGAAATGCTTAATTCGGCTCTGGCTACCAGCCAGCAGCCATACCTATAAATCTACTGCTATACTTATAGAAAGAAAAAGAAATGAGAAATGAAATCGAAATTAAGACTATCCCATTTTTGGGCTTTTATAACAAGCTCTTTATAAGCAGCATTCTAAAACATTAGATGGACTCTGGAAGATTGTTGAGGAATGGAACAAAATCAACCTTTACATTAGATAAAAGTTGTAATACGATAGTTCAAGAAAAGGGCTTTCAGAAAAACACATTCGAAAATAAAATTATTATCTTTGTTTATATATTTCTTTTTCCAAAATCGTTACAAAAATGTGTGTCCATTCATTCGCAATAAAAATTAAGATTTCGCGAGAATTGAATTTTAAATTCCGCATATTATTATATCCTTTAAAATATGAATCGTTATAAATATATATATATATTAATTATATATTTTCAACACATACCTGGATTTTATAATAATAATAATAAAAAAAATCTATTATAATTCCAATTTCTTTATTTTTCAATACTTTTATCAGAAGGCAGGGGGTTGGGGGTGAGAAAGCTATAGCATACGTTTTACGTGTTTTTCGTTTCCTGAAATTCGCTGGATTAAAATTTAATCACTAAAAAATTACTTTTTGCAAATATGTCAGAACGTAGCTTGTTTAGATTTGAAAACAGCATCTAAAACGTAAAATTTGTTGAGCTTGAATAACTATATCTGTACATTTTATGCCTTTATCATTCTTTTTTCCCCACAAATGTGTCAGAAAGTAACTGATTTAAACATGAAAACAGATTTAAATTCCGCATATTATTATATCCTTTAAAATATGAATCGTTATAAATATATATATATATTAATTATATATTTTCAACACATACCTGGATTTTATAATAATAATAATAAAAAAAATCTATTATAATTCCAATTTCTTTATTTTTCAATACTTTTATCAGAAGGCAGGGGGTTGGGGGTGAGAAAGCTATAGCATACGTTTTACGTGTTTTTCGTTTCCTGAAATTCGCTGGATTAAAATTTAATCACTAAAAAATTACTTTTTGCAAATATGTCAGAACGTAGCTTGTTTAGATTTGAAAACAGCATCTAAAACGTAAAATTTGTTGAGCTTGAATAACTATATCTGTACATTTTATGCCTTTATCATTCTTTTTTCCCCACAAATGTGTCAGAAAGTAACTGATTTAAACATGAAAACAGATTTAAATTCCGCATATTATTATATCCTTTAAAATATGAATCGTTATAAATATATATATATATTAATTATATATTTTCAACACATACCTGGATTTTATAATAATAATAATAAAAAAAAATCTATTATAATTCCAATTTCTTTATTTTTCAATACTTTTATCAGAAGGCAGGGGGTTGGGGGTGAGAAAGCTATAGCATACGTTTTACGTGTTTTTCGTTTCCTGAAATTCGCTGGATTAAAATTTAATCACTAAAAAATTACTTTTTGCAAATATGTCAGAACGTAGCTTGTTTAGATTTGAAAACAGCATCTAAAACGTAAAATTTGTTGAGCTTGAATAACTATATCTGTACATTTTATGCCTTTATCATTCTTTTTTCCCCACAAATGTGTCAGAAAGTAACTGATTTAAACATGAAAACAGATTTAAATACAATAGCCACTGTTTACACGAAGAGATTTTTGTATAAACCTTATAATACACATAACTTTAAACTTAACATAATACTTTTGCGTATAATGCTTAATTATAAGATAAAAGAAAAATTGTTTTTGTCAATCATCAAATGTAAAGAAAAAATTCGATAAAAGGGATCAAAAGCAAAAAAGGAATGTGTCTTTCCCACGCTTTTCTAATACTATACTCCTGCCGACACCCATAGCTAGAAACGGCGTTCAATTATTTTTTTTCTCCCACTTGCATAAATTGACAATCTTTTTCTTTAGTTCACATGTTGTCAACAGGCAACCCTTAAAAAAAAAAAAAAAAAAAAAAAAAAACGTGTTTCAGTGAATAGGTTGAAGACGGTTTGCCCATTGCTGCACTAATTCTGATCAGTTTGAAAAATATATGCTTATTTCCGTTCGCAGTGAGGGAATCAGGTGTGGGGACACATGTGGGGACCGGTTTATGCATCTGGACTTCAGGAGGAAAAAATGTTTCTAATTATCTTGCAATTCCAGAATTGTACCACAAGATAATATAACACAACTGATATGCTTCTGAATAGAAGGTTTTTTTTCTTTTTCTTTCTTTCTTTCTTTTTCTTTTTTTTTTTTTTTTTTCATATTTCGTTGCATTGAAGGATTCAAGGCAGTTGAAAGTTGAAACATCTAAAATGTTTTTCTTGAAAATATAGATTTTTTTTTTTTTTTTTTTTTTTTTTTTTTTTTTTTTTTACATTAGTTAAAATATACATAAAATAAAATAAAATAAAATAAAATAAAATAAATAAATAGTGAAATGATTAGGGGGGCTCTAGAGGAAGCTAGGGGGGGGGGGTGCTCAGCCCACCTAAGCTTTCACATATTTTACCGTATATATAAAATAACCTATTAAAATTCTGGTCTATTTATTATATTGAAATTATTCTTATCTTAATTCCTTTAATATTAGTAATCAGAAGCTCTTCTCTTTTCTTAAATATTTTAAGCTGTTTCTTTAAGTTTGATTTTTATTTTAAGCAGTTGTGCTACATTCTATTTTTCCTTTTTTTCTGTTGTTTTCTTTATACTTTCGGAGTAGTTTTACAACCATAATATAGCAATCAATGACGCATTTCTTCTATTGCTGAGATATACTTCTTTCTTTTAAAGTGATTAAAAAAGGAACTGGTTACTACAATATATACAGAATGCTTTAACTTGAAATTTAGGGCATTTTTAAGGTTCTAACAAATTAAACATTCTCAAAAACAAATATATTCCCTCTATTTAACAACACGAAATTTTTAACATATTCTCGGAATCAATTCATAATTGAACGTAAAATGAGGTAATATTAAAGCATAACTATTGAAGTGATTTGGAATCGAATAACGTTTTTCCTTTTTCGATAAATGTATTACATATTGGGTCATATGGGATTGTTGTATCATGGCGACTTTGCTTGGCTGTCGTGGCCGGACATTCAGTTTAAAAAACTAATATTTTACATAATTTTCCGGAAAGGCTTTTTTCTTTTATAGAACAATGGAAAACGCTAGTCAATGTCATAGTTTTTACTGTATTATTTATCGATTTTCCCCTGTACTTCTTCCCTCTTGGTTTTTTTCCTAATGCCCCCCCCCCCCCACACACACACACACACTGTCTCTCTAACAAAACATTATTTATTTGCATTTTTAAACCTCTCTTTTATATTTATAATATAAATAAATAAATGAAATACGTTGCAATATTGTCGCAGTTTTGAAACTGAAAATATTAATTTAATATATTAAAAAAATAGATGAAGTAATTTCATTATTGGAATTATAAATTGTTTTAGGTATAATTAGCGTCATGCAGTGCCATGCCATTTTTTAAGCACACAATATTATTTTTCGCGTGTGCTGTTCTCTTTTCCGAGTGCGCCGTTCTATTTTTGATTGCTCTGTTAAAATTTTATTTCCTAGGATAAACAATTACTGTGTCTACTCTTAATTTTATAAAAATTCTTATCGGTATTTTCTATTTTGAAATTCATACTAATAAATCATTACACCATTTTAGCCACCGGTATGCTATTTCTTTCTCCCAGCTTATTTTGTGTCGTCTCCAAAAAATAACGTTACGTTGTATAAGCCAGCCGTAGAACAAAGCAGATGTATCATTGTACGATTAAATACTCTACAGCAATTTTTTAAACTTCTAAGCATCGCACATTTTCAATTTTCATACCGTCGTATTGGGGGAAAAAAGTACTTTTAAATGAAATTTGTTTGAAAACTGTATCTCCATTTATTTTTGAAATATTAATTTTTTTGTAGTGTTTAGAGCCATTTGCTTAATATTGGCCACGGAAGTACTTCACTTCTGTATAAAGTAAAGAAAAAATAGTTCTAATAGTAATTATATATTTTTGTTGCCATTTTCTCATAACAACCGAAAGAAAATGTAATTAAATACGTGCTATTTTGAAAAAATATAAACGAATGATTTCTGTTAAAACATATTAATGTTACAAACAAATGGAGGTCTATGAATCATTAGATAGCCGTTCTTTTTGTGGAGTTTCTTTAATGATGGCATCTTTTTGCTGCATTTGTGTATCATTTTGCGATAGTGACCTATGCATGTTTTACTGTAGATGTTTAAGAGTGGATCGTAAATGTGGAATTCTTAAGCGGATGCGAATGACGTCATTTTACATAAAATAAAAGCGTGTGCTTTAACCCCTTCGGGATGTGCGTCTTTTGCAGAATTTTTAATCTTTTATCACCAGTTTTTCGAAACAGAAAATCTTGCCTTATTGAGTAGGGAAAAGGCTCGGATTAAATAAGGCAAAATTTACTGGTGAGAATAATCACTGATTCTGAGCACCTTACGTGGAACGTATACCGATCGCTCGTCCGCAAGGGGTTCAGTCTTAAAATTGAGACATGTTTTGTACTATTTATATATACATATATACATTTTTTTTTCATCGGACGTGACATTACATTCTGAAAAAGTAGAATTCCTGTTCTCCAGTTATTTTTCTGTTTCGTATACAGAAAAAAAAATAAATAGATAAATTTTTAAAATGTGTTTATATTTCTCATTATATCAAATGAATGCAAATTATATCAAACAATTATTAAAATTCTTGAAGTTCTCTCCCCCCTCCTCCCCCCCCCCCAAAAAAAACCCAGGAAAGCTTTATTAATGCATGCTTAATATTTTGTTACTTTCATTATAGTTTTTGTTTATTCTAGTAGAATTTCTGTCTATCAATAAGAAATATTATATTCCGAAGATCGCCCTGTAAGTAATGAGTAATTTGCAGTCGTACAGAATTTTTATATGAATGACCATGTGTATTTGAATAAACGTGTAAAGTATTCTTGTAAATTGTAGAATGAAGAGAAGGAAGAAGAAATTTTTATGTATGGAATGTAAGCTCAAAGTCTGGTTTAGAAATTCAGAGTCCTAGGACCAGACAGAAGCATGAATAAATATAAACTGTTATAAAGTTTATCTTACATGATTTGTTTCTATTGCGTGATACAATGTCAAATGTTTTTTAAATATGGCCAAAGAATTATTGTCTAGATGATGACAGGCACAAAAATCTATATATTTTTTAATACAGATTCTATAGTGCGTAGTTTTTATAGTAACTAAATAAATCTAGAAGCTACGCACAAGTGTTTTCTTTTTATCCAGGTGTCAAAATTGTTAATAGCAACAGGATATTGCCCTTTGATGATTTTTTCTGTACGTTATCGCTATTGCGTGTAAACAGTAAATGCCAGACTATGACTTTTTGATGTCCGGGACAAAAATATGATTTGAAGCCCTCCGTGCTTACGTTATGTAGTAAGCTGAAATATTTTTTAAATGTGTATTTTGAATGGTTCTATTAAACTTGAAATTTGTTATTTTGTGGAATATTTGTGAAGTCAATTTTATTAATAAATGCACAAAATTTGCGTTAGTTTTTACTCAAATATCAAATAATTAAATAGTAATTACAATTTTCCTATAAATAAAAAACATGTTCTCAAAATTGAAAAAAATTTTGGAGATAGCTCAGTGGGGAAAATGTTATTTTCGGTGAAGTATTAACTCAAGCTTATAAATTATAGCGGAAACGATGTTTGATATCTAAAATTTGCTCACCTTTAGATATAAAATTGTCATGTGTCAGGAAGATGTGCATTGTCAATTGCAGATAAAAAGAAAAAAACACAAGAACACCCTAATATAATTTTTAAATGCATGTATCATTGGATATTTTTTAGATATGATTATCATGATCAATCATTAAATCGTAAGTCGCGATGTCATTTTTTTTTGTTCATTTTGAAATGCATTAGACATATGCGTTCGTGGGACCTAACAACGAAAATTACTGGTTAATTATTATCTTTGTATTGTACAATATAAAACTATGTTAATAATGAAACTAAACAGGCAGTTTTTAAAAATTTTGTCTTTTGATTCTCTCACTCCAAGCTTATAGGATTATAGACCATACTTTAATCTGGCCCCCTGATCACTCAGATCCAGTTCAATAGCTTAAGTTGGTAAGCTTAAAGCGTATAGATTTATAGAATTGAGATACCCCAAGTTTATGAAGCCTTAGACCAGTGCCCCGTTTGCCTATGTCCTAGTTCTGTGACAATTATGACTGGTTATTTTTTTTTTTTTTTGCCTATATTGATATCGTTAAGAGGCTACTGCACTCAAGTGAAAACACCCACTCGCTAATGTTGTTTTTATAGGAGAATTCTATTAAATATCTCACTTGCATTTCAATATTTTCCCGTTTTGTTTTCAGTTTTTTTTTTTTTTTTTTTTTTTTTTTTTATTATTATTAGGATACTTTGATTTTCGGAACCGGTTTCGAATGTAAAGGTATCCTCATAAAAAAAAAAAAAAAAACCCTCGCAAACAAAATAAAAAAAAAGCAAAAAAAAAAGGCATTTGTTGAGATCGACTTCAGCTACCCAATGCAAAAAAAATCATTTAAGAATATTGAAATGCAAGCAAGATAATAATTAAAAAAAATTCTCACTTAGGAATAACATTAGCGACTGAATGTTTCCGCGTAATTGAAGTAGCCTCTTAAAAGTGTGACAGTAACAAATTAATCTTAATTTGTTTTCACATCATGCGTTTTTGAAAATGTCATTAGATATTTATATTTTGATTACCATTGCCTCGGAATTTCTTAAACAAATGTAATACTTTCGCAAACTTTATTTTATACCTGTAAAAAAGTTTTTGCCAAGCTAAATTTTCACAGAATGGAAGATTTGACACTCTGATATCAAAAAAACTTTCATCAATTGTTAAAAATACTATATATTTTAGGAAATGCTTAAAAATTTTCATTTTCTGTGATCTTAAAAAATGTTTTTGACCACACTTTTGAAAATTCCAATATTAATACATGCATTCCCATTCAGGTCAATTTTCTTCCTGTTTATAAATTAGATATCTTTGATCATACAGCTAATTGATGGTTATCATATTCTTTTGATGGATCGTTTCACGACTGATTTAAGAGATATTTAATTAATTTTATATAAAAAATGCCATTTTTAGATATTATTATTGTATATGCAAATAATAATAATAAAGAAAATCTTCAGTTTTAAAGGAATCTGAATTAAAATATCTGCAACTTTTATAACTGGTGTGGTAACATTATTTCGTGATTGTGAATTGAGCATTTGAGCGTTATAAATGTATAGATATGCAATATTGTTGATATTAGGAATTAAACAAAAAACTTTATAAGGTATATTATGATTATTATCATTTTTAACCTTTGTGAAATTTACATGCATTTTGAAAAATAATAAAAAATTATGACTCCTATTTTTTTTTCTTTAAAAGAAAGGTAAAGAATATATTCTGTAAAGATAAAAGAAAAAAAAGTATTCGAGTGTTTGTATTCCAGACACCTTTTTAACAATCACTTGCTGTTCACCGTCATTTTAACAGATGTATAACAGACACTCTTTAGTACCTTATCTTTTCACACCCCTTTATGACATCTGCTGATACTGCTGACATCTGACAAAGAGTTTCTGGTTAGGCCAGTGGGGGATAGTAAAAAAATGTGCAACACTTGAAATTTCGCTGAAACGAATAAAAGATACACAGCCATCAGAACATATGTGTATCCAGGGACCGACTCAGCTATGGGGAGCCCTGGGGCAAGCATCATTCTTGGGGCCCCCCTTCTATCTATCTATAGAATGTTTTTGTGAATAATGTGGAAGTGGCTAGTACTAAACTTCATACATACTGTAAGTACGCATAAATTTTGTACCCGGTTTTGTCTGCTCACGTCTGTATACAGAGTATCGCAAAAATTTGTCACATTTTTAAGAAAAAATTCTAGTAGGATAATATAGTAGAAAGAATGATAGATTGGTGGACTCGAGTATTTCTTTGCAAAGTTTTACTTCGCTTATCTACGTACATTATAAGATGTGTAAAAGAAAATCCCATAAATTGGTCATAATTAATGGTTTTAACTTGCCATGTTACGTGGAAAACGTTAATAAAGTATTTCTTTTGAAAACAATAGAATACTAAGTTTTTATAATAAAATTTTAATCATTAGTTTTCGAATGATTAGTTTGCTTTTTGCATAAGTGGAAGGGGTACTGGAAGCAGAAAAGAGAAGGGGGACCGCAATCCCTTCCTAAATGTCTGAAAATATATGAATTTTGGTCACTTTTCGCTAGTTTTAATCACTTAGCACCTTTTAATGAAAATCCTGATTACTCTCATGGGGCCCCCCCTAAAAAGGGGCGCCCGGGGCAACTGCCCCGCATGCCCCTGCATAAGTCGGACCCTGTGTGTATCTGTTCTTGTTCTTACTCCGAGTTTAAAATTCAGTTTTGTTTTTAAAATTATTAAATAATAGAATTTTTTTTATAAATAACATTAAAGTACTGTATAATTTGTTAGATGCATTAACGTTTCTCTTGTTCTAAATATTCTATTGCAGAACATATACCTAATTTCAGAATTTTTTCTTCCTTTAAATATGCATCAATGACAGTTGATTTTATATCACTACCATAAAAATATTTTGTTTTAAGTTTGATATACATTATTCGGGCGTGAATTCCTTTAACACATTTTAGAATATATACAGAAAAGGTGATTTTCCCAATGAAAATAATAACATTACGAAACCTTTTAAATACACTTTTAATTTCATAGAAAAAAAACTTTTTAATGTGATTTCTTATCTGAAAAATGCAATATGAGATCGTATTATGTTGGTAAAACGCCAATGATAAACTTTGAAAAATATCAGTATTAAACCAACAATATTTTCTTGTCAACATCAGAAAAAAAAATAATAAAAAAGTAAT
Source organism: Maratus speciosus (assembly GCA_963932465.1). Taxonomy (NCBI): domain Eukaryota; kingdom Metazoa; phylum Arthropoda; class Arachnida; order Araneae; family Salticidae; genus Maratus; species Maratus speciosus. The sequence goes on from OZ010789.1 coordinate 463,165,330, forward strand.
AATAAATATTTTCTCTTAATATCACATAAATGGATGATATTAACAAAGGAAATTCTGAAATACAAATGATTTCAAATTTCCTTTTTAGTATAAAAAGTTTCGATTGCATTATTTTCAATAAATAATGACGTAAACACCTTCAGAATTTAGCAAGGGAGAAAAAAGAGAAGGGGGAGGGCACATAATAATGATAACGGTGAGTGCCGTAAAAGTCTAACATAAATGACGGCGCCTGGTGCGGGGCACCGCCCGTGCCATCCCGGATTCGGCGTTGTGCCCCTCTACTCTAAACCCAGATTTTACACATAACTTGGCCATATTAAAGTAAATTTTCACCAGGCTTGACTTGGATATAAATAAATAAAGTTGAAAGTGAAGTTGAAAATAAAATAATTTTTGTTTAAATATGACACTGGTTTCTATAACAAAATTGTAGTGTGCTCTACTATTTTTTAGGGGGGGGGGGGGTCACACTATACTGTTAAAGCAAAAATTTCGAGTACAACAACACATCAGCTAGCAACGACCCCCCTCCCCTGCCCCTCTCCCCAAAGTATGAAAATTTGTTTCACGCCACTTTAAGACTTTTCCACAGCTAACTCACCAAATTAAAAAAGGCAACTGTGAACGAAAGACTTGACTAAAACAATCATTCTGTTACAGCTAATGACATGTATTTACTAATTTAAACGCAATTGAATATTTCCCTCAAAGTTTGTATAAAAATTAATTTTAATTTATTTATGTTCGACATAATTTAAATAATATTAATCAGTTGTTAATTAACCACAAATAAACATTTGTCAATTATTTACTATTTATCAATTAAAAATATTCACCAATTAATTGCTATTCATTAATTAATAATAGCGTCAATTAAGTACTATTCTATTTATCTGTGGCAAATTATTGAGTATGACATTCATAACACTTTTCACTGGAAGCAGATACTCTGCTTACGCCCCCCCCCCCCCAATACGAAACATCTTTTAACGTTGCGTAAAAAAACATCTTTCTAGAACTAACGCACCGAATTGACCAAGCAGCTGTATTCAAAAGACTTAGCTAAAGAACCAGTCTGTTATCGCTAATGAAATATATTTTAATATTTTAAACAAAATTAAATATTTTTTAACAAATAAATTTAAATTTACTGGCGACAATAATTAACTGAAATTTATCAATGTTTAACTAACCGCAATCAATTATTCAAAATTACTTACAATTTACTATTTGTAAATAATAGTCATCAATTAATATTCATTAACTAAAATAGCTTCATTTAAGAACATTAGCAAATGATTAAGCATTAACATCGCTAATCGTAACACTTTCATCTCCATTGCTTAAAATATCCTTTCAAAAAATTGTCATTGTCCTTCAGACGCATCAATAACATTATACACTTTGTCAGGCAATTCATTGAATAATAGAGTAACCACCCAGGACATCTTAGTTCGAGATTAAGTTACTCGGGTTGAGTGTGTAAAATTTCAAAACGAGTAACACCCGAGTTACTCTAAATAATGGTACTGTGCTCCCACAAACTTTTTGTTCTAAAATATAAAAAAATACTTCGAATGAAATTTTTTTGGTGTTCATATGTATATTTTGCATATCTTAACATTCTATAATAATATTTAAATGATACTAATAAAATTTCGGTGGGTATTCCAAACGTCGGTAAAAAGTTTAGTTATTGACGAGGGCGGGTAGGACGGTATTGGTGTGTGTGCAAGGTTTTCCCTTTGCCTACCTGAACCTTAAAAGTCATATCCTTGAACGACAAACTGAGTCTGTCAATGCTCCGCGGCAGCTGTTCTACCAGAGGGAGGGGCCTTCGGGTCTCAACCAATGGGAAATCAGTTGCTGCTCTCCGTTCCCATCAACTTCGAAACTCATCTGTATGTTTCTTCTCAATGTCGTTGGAGATTACGCGGGAAAGCTCTATTTCCTGTAGCCGCTCCGAAGCTCAGCGTTGACTTGACTTCCAGCACACTAATTTTAATCCATTGACAATTTTCTTTCTTTGTTTTTTTCATCCGATTTGTTTCTTCAAAACTTTGTTTGTTTTTTCCTAAACTGTATTCGAGAATATAATATTAAAATATCTTGAAAGCCTTTTACTTCCTTAGAATTTATTTGAAAATAAATATTACTATATTATTAAATGTGACAGTTCTTAAAAACAAATATTTTTTACTAGCTTAACAAACTGTTGATTATTTTATTTTAAAAAAATTTATTCATTTTAAGCTACGAATTTGATAAGATAAAACGAAATTGTAAAAATATTGTAAACTGAATCATTGACTAAAAAATAAAGTAATTACACGTAGTACATTATATTACAGTAATTATATTAAAGTACACACGAATTAGTATTTGAATTGAATTACATGCTAATAGTTTGAAATAGCCCAAGAAACTAACATAGAAGATGACACAGTAATAAAAAGGAATTTTCAATATTACGAAAATATGAGAGTCTGCGCAATAATACCTTGTAAATTGAAATATATTTGCTAAAATTGATTTGAGCCAAATCTCAGCACATATTGTAGTTCTTTAGTTATTTATTAAAATGCTTTTACTAAGAAATAGAAAATTTATTTTACAAATCACGCATTCACTCTACAAGCAACAGTAAATAGTAACAATGCAAGTATCGTGCAATCTATGATTTATGATTAAAAATGTATAGGAGACTATTTACCAATGAATATTTTTCGTGTTTTAAGATGATTACTGTGTGTCCAAATACAATAATAGTTTTATTAAAATAAAATGCATCTAAGACAAATATGTTTATATATTATTTAATATCTACAATGATTATTTTTGAGTGATAGTGTAATAATGAGCTATTTTCTTGCGGCTTTCCGAAAATAAGAAAATACAAACTTTCAACAGTTCTGTTTCCTTCAATGTCTAACTTTTTTTTCATATGGGTATTTAACGATAATAAAATACACAGAAACATCGTCTTTTTTTTTTTTTTTTTTTTTTTTTTTTTCATTTGAAAGATCTATTTTTATAATATGTATTTTTAAATAATATGTATTTAGTACTTAGCAAACATATTTCAAACAATATTCTACTTATAAATATTATTTTATGTGTAGCATTTACAGAATGTCTTCTACATTCGCTCTTATTTTACATATGAATATACATAATAATAGTTATTAATCTTATCCTTTCATTTATACATACATTGTGTTACATTTTCTAAATAAATATGAAACCTGCATATATTTTTTTTCTACGTAATATCACATACTGTCAATAACGGAAAAATCAGACAGCAGAAGAATCGTATTTTTTCTGCACTCAGAAGCTTAACAATAATTAGTGTCTTAAATACTGTTACAAATGTATTTTTCACATACAACTTAAAATTAGACATTAAAGTTACAAATTTTTTGTAATAAAGTACAATACAAGAATTCAAACTCTTGAACTTAAATGTTTTATTTATACCATGAAAAATACTAATCTCTAATATACTTATCATAATAAACATTTAAATTTGGCTTCAAATAGATAATTATATTATTTAATATTAATGTGAAAATAAAAAATGACAAATTTACTAAATATTCAGGGATGCAGGCGCTGCACTACAAATGGCTGATTTTCACCACTAAATTTTAATAGTATTCTTTGCCTAATTAAATCTAAAAAATTCTGTCATTAAATAAGTTAAGAAATACGATTAAAATTTAGTGGTAGAAATCGGCCATTTTTGGAGCAGCACTTTCATCCCTGAATATTGTACACAAAATTTTGTAAAGTTGAAAACTAAACAAACATTGAAATAAAATTATAACAATCGACGTTTCAGTCATCATCTATATCCATCTTCAGGAAAGAGTTGTTACATTGCTTAAGAACATTCTTTAAAACTTTAAAAGCAATGTAACAACTCTTTCCTGAAGATGGTCATAGATGATGACCGAAACGTGGATTGTTATAATTTTATTTAAATGTTTGCTTAGCTTTTAAACTTATAAAATTTTGTATACACCATTTAGTAAATTTGTGATTTTTTTTCCCCGTTAATATTGAACTTTTCATGATGTGAATGTCCAGCTCTTTTATTATATTATTTAATTTCATTATTTTGTGTCATTTCCTAGACAAGACAATTTTTTTTTCAGAAAATCCTTTAAGTTTCTTCACGGAAAGTAAAACAAACGGTGGAAAACATAAGCCTACTACGTGAAGACCTTTTAAAAGTTGAATAAATGTAAATATCTCAAGAGAAAATTCTTTTCATTATATTTCAAGAACACTTGGGTTGTTCTCAGAACTTTTGTTTAGAAAAACTAGTTTTTGCTTAGAAATTCCTTATGTCTTTTATTTCATGCAAAAAACATCAAGAAGCTCAAGCAAATTAAATTTCTTCAAAGAAGTAGTAATTCTCGGTCTGCATTAGCATGCCGTATATTTCATTCTTCGTGAATTGTGTTAATCTCAGGAAAACAGATTCAGTATAAACATTTCAGAAAATTCTGCCATAAGCTTTATTTTCAACAAGAGAGATTTATTTTAGACATCTTTACACTTTTCTGCTGTCTAAAAGGTGCGATGAAAACACCTAAGTTTAAATTTGAACAATAAATGCGAAATATAATGTAGGGAAATTAAGCAAAATGTTTTTCTTATATATATGGTATATATATGGTATATATATGGTATTTCTTATATATATATTTCTTATTTTCTTATATAGATATATATCATAAAAATCTGCCACTTCTATACTACATATGCATATATACAATTATTCCCGTACAACTAATAATCCTTAGATTAAAATGCACAGGCTAACTACTCTTGGATTAATTTTTATAAGTATACCTCCACAAAAAATAGGTTTTTGCAAATTTAGGCTGATACTTTATTTATGCTCTCATTATCTAAAGTGCACTATTCTCAATTTAAATAAATATATAAAATACAGTTTTATAAATACACAAAACACTTCCTTTAATGATATGAAGTTTTACACTTGTAGATGTTGGATGCGACTTTCAATAAATAAACTTTAACAATGATTTTCTAAAGAATTTTAATGGCAAAAATAGATTTTTCATTAGGTTTTTTTTTTCACTTTTTTTCTATATAAAAAGAGTAACATGAAACTGGTAGAATTTTAATTTAAATATTGCATAAGGAATCTCAATTAAATAGATCAAACTTCAAAAAAATTCATTTCTTACAGCAAAACTTCAAATATACATTTAAAAATTAAATAATCGTTTGTAGAAAGGTTGAAAATGTGCTTTCCCTAAAATAATATCTGCGCATATTTACAACAATATTCGCCCAATGTTTAATTTTACAATTTCTGTGGCAACCCGTAAAATTACTCAAAAATAAGTCATATCAACATTTTGCTTATATTTGTATGATTATTATTACTTCTTAAGTCTGATAAACTTATTGTTAGTAATATTTTCTTTTAAACCACATAGTTTCAACCTTAATGAAAAAGTTAAAAAAAAGAATACATAGAAAGAATATAAAAGCGTAGAATATAATTTATGTCATTTAAAATTATCCCGACAGCATGCATCTCTCTATTCTAAAAACAAGTGGGTAAGTGTGATCATAGATCGCACAGAGGGTTTCGTTTAATATTCCTTTCAAAACGTCCAGTACATTTATCGCCATGGAACACCTTCTACATTTTGGTAAACCCTTCCAAAATTATCTTAAAGTTTCAAACAGATTCGCCTTGTTATATTTCCTAATTTTGTTCGTGACCCCCTCCCCCAGAAATGCTACGATATATCACATGACGGGTATCTGCCAAATTTAGAAAAGTGCCTCCCTTAGGGGAGAAAAGTGGGGGATGGTCACCGAAGATGCATAACATGATTAAGCGGTCACGGACCTTTCCTACGATATGTCACATGACGGGTATCGGCAAAATTCAGAAAAGTGACGCTAAGGTTTTAAAAAGAAATCTAGCGCCCTTCCCCCTCTTCACGCGCGTTTTTTTTTTTTTTTCTTATGTGTTATAAACTATCTTAAAGTATCAAACAGATCACCTTGTTAGATTTCTTACTTGAAATGAACTCGCGAGCATTTAGTTCCACATTCCTCCACCAGGGAGTGCAGTGCATTCTTAACAAAAGTGTATCTGAACGAAACTCCGTTAAATAAGCTATCAGTAGATTTGTTACTTCAGGGGGTGGTCTTAAGCAAGAAATTAAGATATTTGCTGAAATTACTATTCGGAAATAGTGGTAACTAAACTTTTGACATTTTTATATTTAAGAAGTGGCATTTATCTGAGGATTCCGTCAAAAAACCGCACCTGAAACGGTAAGAAACGCAAAGGTAAAAAAAAGAAATATATCACCCCTCACACACACACCTGCCCAAAATTTCACGCGCCTTTCTTTTATAAACTTTTTCTTCTGTGTTACTTATGTGTGTTTTTCTCGAACAATATTTAAAGGGGCCGTAGCCGGGCCCCTAATAGAGTTAGAGCAAATCGAAAGACGGCAAAATAATCGTGGGGGAAATGTGATGTTTGCTTGGACGCTGCAGAGCTAATTTTGGTGCGAGATCTCTACGACCAAAAGGAGCCGTGATATTTAAGGAAATGTGAAAAAAAATAGGATTTCCACATTCCACCACAAGGGAGCGCACTCTATTCTTAACAAAACTGTATCTGAACGAAACTCCGTTAAACAACCTATCAGTAGATATGTTACTCAAGGGGGTGGCGGTCTTAAGCAAGAAATTAAGGTAGCTGCTGAAATTACTATTCGGAAATAGTGGTAACTAAACTTTAGATATTTTTATAATTAATAAGTAGCATATATCTCAGGATTACCTCAAAAAAGGCACCTAAAACGGTCAGAAACGCTAATTTTTTAAAAAGAAATCTAGCGCCCCTCCCCGGAATTTCACGGGCATTCTTTTTTACACTTTATCTTATGTGTTACAAGCTATCTTAAAGTTTCAAACAGATCGCCTTAGCTCCCATTTCAGACAGGAGCCCCTGTTTTGTACATAATGTAAATATTTGTCTTATTTCCTATGGTTTGTTTATTTAGTATTTTCATTATATTTATCAGCATATGCATTTCACTTAAAGTTTTTCAGCTCTAATATTCAAAAAACATGTCTTGTAATTGTTTATGCATGTATACAACATAGTGTAATTGCTGTCAATGTATGTACTGATACACTCCTTGTGAGTTTCAGAGTCAAAAACAGCAAACTGAATTTATTTTTCTGTATGTTATTAACTGTTTTAAAAATATTGTCATTGTTAATGTATCTTACCATATGCAGTGGATTTGAGTCTCCCCCCGGGATTGCACTTATACTCTAAAGCGAAAGCTGGGTTCCCGGGGCGGTCATCCCTGTCATCCCTGTTAGATTTCCTGATTTTAACAAAATCGCGTTATGTTCGTTCCACATTCCACCACCAGGGAGCGCACTCTATTCTTAACAGAAGCGTATCTGAACGAAACTCCTTCACGCAACCTTTCCGTAGATACATGGGTCGGGATGGTGACGGTCTTAACCAAGAATTTAAAATATTTGCTGCGGTAAGATACGCTAAGGTTTTAAAAAAAAATCTAGCGCCCCCCCCCCCCCTCCTCGAAATATCACACTCCATTCTTTTTTAAACTTTTTCTTATGTGTTATAAACTATCTTAAAGTTACAAACAGATCGCCTTGTTAGATTTCCTAATTTAAATGAAATCGCGGTTAAAAAAGCACATTACTTCATTTTAAAATAAGCATTTGATAGCACTCTAATGCTGCAGTCAAATATAACGTGCCTTCATTTTAAAATACGCATTTAATAGTAATAAAAAGCAATTAGTTAAAAAATAATTAATATCTCAGCTTGTAATTAAGATATAAGCATTGTTTGTTGTATGTCTCATGCCAAATTTATTAAAATTCCAATTTTAAGATTACATTTTTGCAAACAATGAGCAAGGGATGTAGTGGAGGGTATACGGGGGGTATACGCCATGTACCTTTCAGATTTTTTAAAGAAGTTCCATATACCCTCTGTTTCTCAAATAAAGCATTAGCGTATACACTAGTTATGACCATTCATGACGTCAGCGTATACCCTCTGCCTATACCGTATACTCTCTGCTTTTTTTACGACTACAACACTGACAATGACATTGGATAGAACATATGTTTGTATGAAAAGATGAAATAATTAAACACATGCTTATTTTACAAAAAAGCTAAGTGTAAATTTGAACACTTGATCTTGATTTACATTAAGTTTGCAAGCTTGAAAGTCAAGTCAAAAAATTGTGTTAAGCATGGCAGTTCAAACTTGCAAGCTTATTTGTCAAGATCAAGTATTCAAGTTTACACTATGTCGACTTGCTATGTCAAGATTAAGGCAAGCTGGTCTACCAAATATGAATGAAGTTTGAAATATCAAGTTTAAGGAGAGCTATACAATCAAACATTAATCAAGTTTGAATTGTCAAGTTTACGGAAAGCTAGACAACCAAACATTAATCAAGTCTGAATTGTCAAGTTTACGGAAAGCTAGATAATCAAACATTAATCAAGTTTGATTTGTCAAGTTTACGGAAAGCTAGGCAATCAAACATTAATGACGTTTGAATTGTCAAGTTTACGGAAAACTAGACAACCAAACATTAATCAGGTTTGATTTGTCAAGTTTATGGAGAGCTAGACAATCACACATTAATCAAGTTTGCATTGTCAAGTTTACGGATTTGTTATTGTTCAACTTACGGTTAACAAGGCAGTCAAACATTAATCAAGTTTGTAATGTCATGTTTAATACAAACTATGCAAATAAGCATGGGTCAAGTTTGACATATCAAGTTTAAGACAAGCTATGCAAATAAGCATGGATCAAGTTTGAAATGTCAAGTAAAAAACAAGCTGGGAAGATGTAAACTTATATGCTTGAATCAAACTTGCAAGTTTGTTGCAAGCTTGTTCACTTGATGCGCCAAGCTTGAAAATAGCTTGATGAAAGTTTTTTGTGCTGTCTGGGTATAAATGAACATTGATGAAATCGGCGAAAATTTTTACGTCCATCCGGATGTAAAAAAATTTAATCAAAAAATCTAATAATTTAAAAGTTTAAAATTCGTTTTAAAATATCCCAGTACGAAAAACCACGTGATTTTCTTAAATTGCTCCCGCGCCGGCATCTCTGTAGATGACAACACCTGTCTTCCCGCAGAAATGATATCTATTTTCCTTGTCATTGGAATTAAAGAAAATTAATTTTTTATCGATCGATTTTTAATGGATATTTTCTGTTATACCCATCGCAAAGATGTGATCTTTATACCTACTGGAAGCAGAATTTTTTCTGCGTCTGTCTGTACCATTTACAAATTTCTACGGCCGAAACTTACTGAGATGAAATTTCGCTTAAAAATATCCAGTTCATTTTTTCGCTTAAATTTCTCTCTTGCAACCATACATGACCGGATTCTATTGTAACCCTAAGGAGAACTAAGAGATCGTTTTTGTAACTTGATAAAAAATCCATGCTTTTGTTGAATTATGAATGCCTTTCAGATCTTGTCATTTGGGTTTTTTAATTAATAACGTCCGTTAATTACGACTTTTTCAAAATTTTATGATTTGTCGTTTGATGTGAGGTGTTCAACTATAAGTATGCAAAATTTCAAGTCTCTAATATATATAGTTTCTGAGAACGGGCTCTATGACAGCCGGACGGACAGACAGAGGAGTTAGACGAATAGGGTTTCGTCAGATGAACGAAACCCTAAAAAGTGATTAATGCTGTCACTGCTGCCGGCCGGTTTTGAATTTTTTGTGACCGGGGTTTTTTCTTTGTTAATATTAAGAAAACTACTGCATACAAAAGTATGAAAATGGGCGTTATTACAGAAAAATGTTTGATAAACACGCTGATGGAGACAGCTTTTTAATCTAACAATTATTTTAAGCGATATTTAATCTTAAAATTGGTCAAAATAGTTCCATTAAAAAAGTTTTATAGGAACAAAAATTATACATAGGAATTTAATCATTTTACACATTAGAAGTTCCCGGTGTGCAGACTGCAATTATTTTTTTAATTTGACTCTTTTTTGAGGTTTTATTTCTATTTTAAATTCAAATTTTCAGCATTTCCAGAGATATTTTTTACATATTTTAGAAAAGCTTATTATTTTAAATTGTTGCCAAAATTGCATAAACTTCTCAAATAATAATATTTCCTTTAAATTAAAAACTTATTTACACGTGACCATTATAAACAGAAAAACTCCTATGAAATTAAAATTGATTACGTGTTAAAAGCAGGAATATATTAAAAATTAAGTCATACAAATCCTTTATACACGTGAATATTTAAAAAGAAAAAAAAAACTATAAAACAATTAATTATTTAATGTGTGTTAAAATCAGTAAATGCGGTTGAAATTACGTCCCATTTCAAATAACCAAGTAATATTTCCAAACAGTTTAAATTAAAATATATATTTACACGTACACTTCAGATTTTTTTCATATTTCGAGATAATCTTTTTAACTACTGTTGCCAAAGACAGCGCAAATAATAACATTTCCTATCTAACATTTAAAATATTTCAGTTAAATATTACAAAGAGAAAGAAAACTTTGGTGAAAATTATGTCAGGTTTAAAACGTTAAATTTAAAATCATTTTCTTTTACCGTTGTTAAAAAATACCGGGAAGCAAAGACTCTGCTGGCTTAGCTCATTTTATATTAACTAATTTTCAGATGTTTAACTAATCTCATTTAATCAAACATGAAAACAGCTTATTTTGCCTTAAAATCCTTCATTAAAAAAGGAATAAGTCGAAACCCGTTTACAGGGATATCGGCACTGGTTTTTTAATTATAATTCAATCTTCCGTAATCTTTTTTTTAAGCGGATCAAATTAACGGATTTTTAGAGTCTGAACGGGGGTTGGCGAGCGTAGCTCGTTGTTGGCAGAGCTCCCTAATACACTATGACGCAAAAGTTTAGACAATGAAGAAATTCTTACATACTTTGAAAAATATTTATTCAATTTTCAAATCACTGCTTGAAATTAATGTGCTGTACATATAAACAATATTTATAACAACGAAAAGTGGAATTGTGCATATTGCAATAAATTAAATGGTAACAAAAATAAACTGCTGTCTCAAAAGTTTAGACACAAATTAAATAAAATCGAAATAAACAATTTTTAAAACCTGGTTGCGCATCCATGCTTATGTATTACGTCATATACACGAGATTGCATGGAAGAAACTAAATCTTGCATAGTTTGTGGATCGATATCGTACCATGCATTCTCAATAGATGTCTTAAGTTCCTTTTCAGAAGAGTATTGTCTAGCGTTGCTATAAACTTTGCGACACATGATGCTCCAAAGGTTTTCTATAGGGTTAAGATCTGGGCTACATGCTGGCCAGTCGAGAACTCTTATATTATGGGAATTAAACCACGATTTTGAATATTTTGCAGTGTGAATTGAAGCATTGTCTTGCTGAAATTGCCACTGAGGACCCCCTAGAAGCTCAGCAAATGGCAGTAGGTTTTCTTCTAATGTCTGTGTATAATGCTGTGAAGTTTGACGACCACTGGTGAAGGTCAGAGATACTTGTCCATTATAGCAAAAGGCTGCCCAAACCATCACCGAGCCCCCTCCTTGTCTGCGACTAAAAAAACGTCGAGGTTCCTTCCGCAAGTCATGCCAATACGATAAACAACCATCTGGACCATCCAGATTCCACTTTTTTTCATCGCTAAATATGACTGACTGCCATTTCTCTCCATATGACATATGCTTTCGAGCCCACATAAGTCTTTGTAACTTATGATATGGTTTCAGAGCTGGTTTCTTCTGCATTTTGCTATAAACGATTGTTCCTTTTTCCAAAATTCGTCTACGAATCGTATCCTTTGATACAGAGAGTCCCGATGAGCTTTGAACTCCACGTACGCTCATTTGTTGAGTACTCGCTAGTCTTTGTATCAGGCGATCCTCTCGTACATTTGTCACACGTGGCCTCCCAGACCGACATTTTGCTTTATATTCGGAACCACTCGATAAAACTCGATAAATAGATTTTTTTGACCTATTAATAATAGCAGAAATTTCAGAAACGCTCTTCCCTTCACCTTTCAACTGCCAAATCCTTGAAACCTCATTCACTTGAATTTCTTTAGCTCTCGGCATGTCGACTATGAAGCGCAATCATTTGCAGAACTTAAGTACTCCAAATTTGTGACATCATCGATTCTAAATTTGCATATGCCAGCGAATATTCAAAGAAATTTAGAATAGTGTCTAAACTTTTGCGACAAGCACATTTGAATTTTTATGAAAAAAATTAGTATTATAGCAAATAAAACGACTGTCTTTTGTACATAGCATTTTAAATCAGTTTTTGAATATATTTACAGGTTTTTGTAATTCTGACGTCATAATTCTAAATTTTAAAGCTGAATGACGTCATTGTCTAAACTTTTGCGTCATAGTGTATAAATAAAAAATAGTGAATTATTCAGTTACATTCTTTTTTAGGTGCGTTCGTAATTATATAAATACGTAGCACCTATAGTTGTCGTTCAGTCCGTCCGTCTGTCCGTCTGTCCGCATATAACAGAGCAAAAAGTACCCAACCGAATCGTTTGAAATTTAAAGTATATAATTGTTGCATAATTTTGTCGAGTCATTTCAAATTTTATGAAAATCGGATGTATATTTTAATTACAGGGACAGTCAAAAGTTTTCCGTTACATTACGACCAAGGGGAAAAATTATTGCAAGTGCATTTTAATGTTGTTACAGCCTTCCGAATGGTTTGAAATTTTAAATATATAATTTTTGCAAGATTTTGTCGAGTCGTTTCAAATTTTATGAAAATCGGATGTATAGTTTAATTACAAGGACAGTCAAAAGTTTCCCGATGCATTACAAACAATGGGAAAAAATTATTGCAAGTGCATTTTAATGATGTTACCGCCTTCCGAATGGTCTGAAATTTTAAATATATAATTGTTTCAAGATTTTGTCGAGTCATTTCAAATTTTATGAAAATCGGATGTATAGTTTAATTACAGGGACCGTCAAAATTTTTCCGTTATATTACGGCCAATGCGAAAAAATTATTTCAAGTGCAAATTAATGATGTTATAGCCTTTCGAACAGAATGAAATGGATAGTGCACTAAAATATACATTCAGTACAATATGCGGTGCAAAAAATATTTATAAAACTAGTTATAGTACGAACGCACCTATTTGCCACGTTTGACGAGCAATTTCCAACTTGTATTTAATTGCAATAAACAAATTTGGTGCTTTTCGGTTCATGGGCTCCCCTTGAAACCAAAGTGGACGTTATCATGAAATAAAACTTGAGATAGGCATAAAAAATCAAAATACAATTTTGAAATGCTTAAGACCAATGTCAGACGGGCGTCTTTTTTGCTTAAGTATTATCCATTCACAATGCTATAGCATTGTGAATGGATAATACTTAAGCAAAAAAGCAGCAGAAACTACGCCCGTCTGACATTGGTCTTAAGGTAATGCAGGAAAATTTTCGATACCTTCAAAATGACATTGTAAAATATAAACAAAATTATGTTTTTGTTTGTATAATATTTTCATTATATGTAATCTCACAGAACAAAGAATTAATCAATCCCTCGAAACATCACTCTAATACAGTGTAACACGAAATCTGCTTTGGTAATAAACTGGATTCTGGGAGGAAAAGGGTCTTTACGGTTTCGCAGGTATTCCACATCCCATTGACGTAATTCTCTCAAGGGGCTACTAAATTTCGAGGATGCTGTTGTTGGCTTTTTACCCGAAATGCTAAATAGTTCCTAAAATTTTCTAAGTTTTATATACAGATAATTTAGCGGACACGTCAAGATACGATAGAGTGTATGAGTGTTCCTCAAACCAATCTCGTATGCATGCAGCCATGTTAACATGGTTATGTTGGAATATGAGTGTGTCCGTAATAAACTCATCATCAAAATGTTAACTGAAGGATAACAACTGCTCCTGAGAATGTTGAATTAAACAGCTCAGTTCAGGTTTATAGAACCTCAATCAGTGAACTCATCACATAGTACGAAAAATATCCCAGAACTATCACAGAAACAACTCTGCTTTGAACTGCGCCCTCCGAACACTGCAGAATGAATGCCTCATTTGGACATCGGTACACTCGACATCTTGTGTCAATCGAAGAAAAGGCAAATTCACCTAATTGAATTTTATGTATTTACTATTCCAGTCATTTACTATTCACGTTCGGTGTTTTTTGTTGCTGTTTGTATTGAAGACGTGCTATTTTATGTGCCTCTGTGAGCAAAGACTCTTGCGAAGAAGCCGATCCTAACTGTATATTGCATACAGTTCCCTTCGCAATGTTTACTCTGAAGCAAGTTGATATGAAGCTTCTTTCACCGATTGCAGCAGTCGAGTTTGAAACCAATTTTCACTGTCAAGAGTTCATTCTCGTCTCACTCGATTAAGATCTTATTCTGACCTCATTTCTGACACCGTGCTTCATGGTCAGCAGTTGCCACACTATTTCTTGTTCATATGTTGCATAATCGTCTACGATACACCAACAAATCAGGCAACCTCATTCACTGTGTGGTCCTGGATAAGTCTCAAACCAATGAGCTCTCATCGCCACACTGTTACATTCTTGTATATTTACCCATTTTAACACATTATTTGCATACTTCACAACTTATTCACTACAATTTACTGCTATGATTACAAAGCAGTCATCCAGACTCCGTTCAATATGTGAGTTTTCTGAAACACCATCTGTATTGGTATAATGAAACCATTGTGCTTCCGTGCATCAGTGACTAATTTTTGGCCCAGCAAACTTTATATGATACTTACTATTAATATATATATATATATACTGCAAAATAATTTTTTTAACGTATTTTTAAATATTTTTGAGTAATCATATTCAGAGCTTTCGACAAGAAATTTAACATTAAATACGTGAATTTTCACATTCCTAACTAAGTCTAAAACCGACAGAGTGAAAGATGTCCAAGCTGGGAATCGAACCCCGATATTTAGAATAACACTCCAATGCACTACATTTGAGCTATGAGGACGATACCAAGCCTGGCATCTCTCATATACACATGTTGGTTAGGAGGGTTATTCCAAGGATCCGGGTTTGATTCTCGGCTTGGACATTTTTCACTCTGTCGGTTTTACGTTTAGTTAGAAATATGAAAATTTAAGTATTTAATATTCAATAATTTCAGGCGTAATTTCACTGCTGGGAATTAATTGAAAATTTAATTAAAAATATCTATAGAAATATAACATTAAAGTACGGTGTATTTTTTAAAGATATTATTACACATAAAATGGCATACCCCTCAGATATGATTCTGAAATATTGCGATACATTTCGAAGTTAAAGACATTGGTTTGTAATTATAATAACATTTTTCTTTCTTTTCTTATTTTCAATCAATAGAATTTTAGTCATTGTAAGGGTACCGTTAGAGATTAAAATCAAACACTTACCTAATACATAAGCCTACACACATATAAACAGTTGTATATCTATATTAATACAAGTGATACTTTTAAGTCACTGAAACATTTTATGCGTTCACAATTATAAATGTGTTATGGATGTACAATCGGGCTAATTATTCTAAATACGTTTGTATGAAGAATAATGTTTTAGAAAATTTCGGGTAATGTTTCAGAAGTCTGAATTTTATTAGTACTTGTACTTTATTGTTTGCATTTGTTATTTTATCGTAATTTGAAATACCGAATACACTTTTATGAGGTAAACTAAAATCTACTTTCTTATAGAATTTTTTTACCTTTAAAACTAAATGAAGTAAAAATCTTATTCACTTTTAACCAAGAATTTTCTAACTATCTACATGCGTGTGTTTTTATACATTTTCAGCAGTTCTGAAAACAAAATGCATCTGCAAAATCGAATATTGTTATAAATATGTAGAGATGTTAGTTTAGAGAAATTTAAATTGATTTTTCGTTCCTTTTCTATAAAAATAATTTGATTTCAAATATATATATACAATATCAGTAATGCAAAATATGATGTGAATAGATTTTTATGTAATAGAATTCATCATTTCCAATGTCGGAATTCCACTTTATAAATGTAAAATGCTACTTCTAAAATTACATTGGGCAACATAACTAAAGAGATTTGAGTTTGCATAGCAAACGATTTTTATGTAATATATACCTTAATTATTTAGAAATTATATTACATATTTTGTTTTCAGTAATTGCTTAAATTATGGTAATGCGTGTCATTTTCTTCCAAGCATTTCGAGTATTTACTGTTAAAATATAATTTATGACTTCCGAATATTCATTACTAATTCATGTATGATATTAAGTTGAATAAATTATTTTTTAAAAATGTGCATAAATTTCTGTTTCAGAATTTTGTGAATAAGGTGTACTTTGTAGTACATTTAGTTGTCACTAATTGTTAATTTTAACATTTTAACAGTTGCTGAAAAATAGTAAACTAAACTCACGACAAAACAAATGTGTCCAAGCAAAATAAATTTGAATAATGAAGTGCAAAAAATAAAAAGTTTTGCATTTTGTTCAAATTTATTTTATTTTTAACACTTTCCAACAAATTTAAAAAGTTTTTTAAGAATTCTGTTTGTTTGGTTGTCCAAGCTCTAACTCGCATAAATATACTTGAGTTGTCATGCAATCGATAGAAGTCATTGAGGTCTACTATGGCATGTTTGGTATTAAAAATGAAGTGTGTATTGTTTAAAGTTCGTTTACAAGGACATTCAAAAAAATTCCGTCACATTGCTGTCTACGGAGAAAAACCATTTGCAGTGCATTTTAATGATGTTACGATATTTCAAACGTATTGAAATTGATTTATATCTCTAGGGTATACAACAGGATGCTTACTGTAGAGTATGGTGTATGTAGCATTCGTCGTTCATTTACAAGGACACATAAAATAATTCGGTTACAGCAGTGTTCATGAACAATAATTACTGGAAGTGCGTTTTCTCTTGTCGTACTCTTTTTTAAATTTAAATAATTTTTTGCATCTTACTTGGTGTGTATAAATTCTATAAATCATATACAGGGCTGCTCAAAAGATCCCAAGTACATTTCCGTTTGTTTACGGAAATTGCTGAAGGGGAATTTTCAACTGTACAAATGCGTTTTCTAACAGAACAAAAGTTTAATGTACTATGTAGTGACAAATATATATAGAAAAGTTTGTATATAAATATATATATCATACACAGAGCTGCACAAAAGGATTCGGATATTTTTCTGACTATTCGTGTTAATTCCTGATATTGAATCATCAAATATTTATGCGTTTTACAAATTGTTTACTTGGACAGGGGTGGGACTTAATGATGTTAAACCACTTGGCAGGCCTCCCCGCGTTCCGGAACCTTTCCCTTTTTTGCTTAGACATTATATTTAACTTTATTAAGCAGTGAAGTTTTGTAAGCCTTTGAGCTCCGGGTTATTAAAATTTTAAAAATATGCTAGAAAAACACTTATAATGTGATTAGATGACTGTCTTAAATTGAACTATGTGATTAAAAAATTTTTTAAATACCTCCTTTAGGCTGGGGGACGTGGGAAGTTTTTCCAACATCAGAGCTCTAGGGCATTCATTTCAACACGCAAATACAAGAAATGACATCTCAAAATTATTCTAATATTACTATAATTGCTAAAATTTCAACAAATTTTAAGCAGTTACATTGTTTAGACAAATTCTAAGAATATTAAAATATTTAAAAAATATATTAAATGAGAAAATTCAAAATTTTAAAATTTTAAAATCATAATACAAAAATACAAACTAATCAAAAATATATCAAATTTATAGATGAAACAGATGTTAAAAATATTTAATTTTTGTTTAGAAATATTTAAAACTTAATAAACTCGTCAATCTGCTGAATTAAACACAAATTTATAGTCCTTGGAATTAAATTATAAGCATCTAAATTTGGGTTCTGAAACACTATCTAGTATGTAATTTGTAGTGTTGCCACCTAGTGACAAATCACATTTTTCTAGTCCTTAGAGCTCTGGTGATAGAAAATTCTACCTTTACTTATTTCTATCCCCTGTAATTATTTAAATTTTCAGTTTAGTAATTTGCATGTAATTATTATTAGATGTTTGATGTGTCCAAGAGAAAAAAAATTTATCTCCTTTGAAAAATATTTCTTTACAATGCTTGAAAAATACAAAATTTCTAAACCTTCAAAATTGGAGTGTTCTTAAGATAGCATTAAAAACCAAAGAGATATTTGCAAAGAGTAGTGCTGCCATCTAGACTTGAAGGAGACAAGTAAAATCTGCAAAATTCAGTTTTTGCTTTTAATATCGAGTCATTTTAAAGGAAATTAAAAGATTTTGATTTTATGTGGGTGAAAATTAACCCGGCAGAGCGCAAAGGGTTAAAGTGTTCTGAATGTGTTGTAAAGTGTTTTATAATCTATGCTTAAAGTATGATTTTTCGTTCTTGTTTAAAAATAAATAGAAGTAAAATACAAAAATAAAGAAATATAGTAAGAATGTTATCTGTTTTTTTTTTGTCAGTATATTACCAAAACTATTGGAAAAATACAAAAATATAAGTATAGTATCTAGTGCTTTATAACTATATTCATTAGTCTTCAGATAATTTTAAATAGTTTCGCATGAAAATTTAGGTCTTTTTTTTATAACATACTTATATCCTGATATCAGCGGAAGTGACAAGTTCTATAGGTAACACAATTTATTTTTTAGAACCAGATGGGATCTGCCACATCTCAATTAGTAGGACATAGATAACTTTCGATTACCATTCCAATAATGGAACATTAGGCACAAATGGATTAAGTTTTATATAAAATGCGACAAGCGAAAGAGACAAGCTGCGATACTCCATGAATCGCGATTGCTTTTCAGCCTACCTTGATCACATGTTTCGACAATTGGTGGAAACCAATTTATGTTGATTACGTGACTGCCAAGAAGGATGGAATTATCGCGTCCTGACTCTTTTATTGTCTGCACTATTAAAGATAAAAGTAGCTTTTGTATGGCATGAGAAGACATATAATGGGACAGTAGTTACAGCTTCTATCTGGAGTTTCTTCAGGTTGGTTAGTTTGAAGTGCTATATTCATATTTTGCTCGGGAGTTCTTAACACACTGGATTATTTCCAGGCACTAATCCCACAAATTAATTCACTTTTTCTAGATAGCAACGCTTCTGTCCGTTCTGCAGCAAGCATCCAGGTTCAAAAAGCGCACGAGTGAAGTAGGCCATCAAACTTAGCTTTGGCGATCTCCAGATGTAAATACTAGTGATCATGCATAAAAAAAATTCTTTAAAATTAGCTTCGCAACATATTTCTTCAACGACTTTATATGTGTTAAAATTTCTGGCAAGAATTAAAAGATATATTCCAAAGAACTTTTATAAAGGTTTTAAAACATGATGTGAAATGAGGGAAAATGGTGCATTTTTCACGATTTCCACAATAGCTCTATCTCAAGAACTAATGCACGGATTTTTATAAAACTTTAGATTCAGTTAGTCCATGAATCAATGCTGATTACGTTTGTGTGTAAATCTCTGAACAGGTGGCGCTGCTATGCTGCATTCTTACAATTTTAGCAATAGCTCTATCTCCAAAACTAATGCACGGATGTTCATCAAACTTCACATTCCGTTAGACGTTAACATAAGTAGTTGCTGATTAGGTTTTGGTGTAAACCACCAACAAGTGGCGCTGCTATGCTACATTTTGAATGTTTTACACGATTTTAGCGATAGTGATATTTCAAGAACTAATGCACGGAATTTCATATCTTTAGAACCCTCATGATGGACATAGATTTCCATTTAATTTTGGCACTGTGCTAGAAAATTTCTAAGAATTAACATATGTGTAAGATAGAAGAAAGTTTTGATACTGGAACATCCCTTTTTCAAAAGGGACATGGTCTACTACGGTTGTGAGTCCCTCAAATATATACTTCATTTTAGTCGAAAAGAAATTAAAAATGTTGGAATCAATATTAAAGTTTTAACAAAGAAGTTGGAAATTGCACGTGAAACGTTGCAAATGTGGTGCGCTCGTACAATAATTAGTTTTATAGATATTTTTTTCACCACATGTAGCGTATATCGTATATCTTCATAAGCGCATATCAATTTCATTCTGTTCGAAAGGATGTAACATCATTAAAATGCATTTGAAATACTTTTTTTACATTGGCCGTAATGTAAAGAAAAACTTTTGACTATCCCTGTAATTAAACTATGCATCCAATTTTCATAAAATTTGAAATAACTCGACAAAATTATACAACAATTATACATTTAAAATTTCAGGCCACTCGGTTCGGTAGTTTTTGTTCTGTTATATGCGGACGGACAAACAGACGGACAGACCGAACGACAATTATAGGTGCTACGTATTTATATAATTACAAACACACCTAAAAAGCAATATAACTACTAGCAAATATTTTAGCTTAGTTTTACCATAAGACGAAACTATCGAGAAAATTTACTTTTTTATTTTTAATATTATCATGATTTTAAATTGGGTCTGGTGGAATAAAAAGGATAGGTGAAGGGAAATAAGCATAATTTTTTAAATGACGTAGTATGATAAATAATTATTTTAAAATAATTCTTTTTCAAGCTCGAGTTTTTAACAGTAAAATATAAGGAAGTATATAAAGTGAATGAAGTATATAAAGTAATTTTGAAAATAGATTTTCCTTAAACTTCAGATTTATCAAATATTAAAAATTAAATTATTAATTACTTTATTTATTAATGCTTGATAGGTTTATATTTAGTATTTTATTTACCAAAAACAAAAGGTCGTTTTCACTTTATGGAAGTGATTGTCGCAGTTAGTTTCTATTCATAAATTCCATATTTCTTGATCATTTTGGAACTCTATTGCATATTCTTCACTTTTTCCTATAGCTCTGGCTCGTTATTTTTATGACAATGCAAATTTTCTTAGTACAGTCAAGTCAGTTTGCCTCCTATTTCTTGGATGCCTGTCCGATTTTTCTTTCAATGTTAATGAAAATCTCTTTCTAACGCTCGCTTTAACAAACACCTAGCTGGTTCTAAATTGAAAGTTATGATACCGGTAAAAGTAGCATGGCTTTATTATGTAACAAAATATGGATGTGACAAAAACAGTACATTTGTTTTACTAATCACCTGAGCACTCCAGAATAAAATGGGCTTGTTAATTTTTAAAAAATTCTCAATGTATATCTGATTGCTGCTGGATTTTTCTTATGAAGGTAAATGAACGCTCAAAAAAAAATCAAGAAAAGCTAAATTACTCTATTAACGGCAAAATATTTTATTACTTATTTTCGAAGAAGAAATTCCAATTTTATATTATACACCAGATATTTATAAGCATTAATCATCTAAAATTTCCATACATGTAAATAACATTGCAGTAGGAAACTGGGTGAAATGAAATAGATTGGGGGGGGGGGGAGGGGGGAATCTATTTTTAAATTCAATTGATTAGGTAATTGGAAATATTGGTAATGAATTATTCGTAATCAAATGTTTAATAAAATAATCAGAAACTGATGATATTTATTCCCTTCTTGAAAGAGATTACATTGATGCGCAGAATTTTATCGAATAATTTAAATTCTGACTGAACCAATCCTAGATCACCATGAACATTATAAATTTAAAAGTGTCTCAAATGTAAAAAACAAATTATCTCATAAATATCTAATAATGTAATCTTTAAATAAGAATTTCAGCTGATATAGCTACTTTATGTAACGTTTTAAGATAATATCAAGCTTTACCTATAATGTTTACATCTAATAATAGTTATCCATTTTACCCCACAGTATACTCATTTTATTAAAACCCGAGGGGTAAATTAGGTGTCGGGACATCTTAAAAGAAAGGTATTGAAATCGTGTTAAGAATAATTATTCATATTATTCAATAATTATTTATTTAAAATCGATTTTTTTTTACTTGTAAAATATGTTATGTAAATAATCCTTTAAAAAATTCGCTGTCCTAAGGGTATATTCCAAAAAATATTTTTCCACCCTCAACAGCTCGAAATTTTCTGAGACATTTTCAGACTCATTTTTTAAAGTAAAAACATGAAACTTGCTGAGGCGATTTTTGAAGAGATGTATAAAAGGTTATGTGATTTCATTTTTCGTTCAATTAATTAGAATTTGATTTTTAAACAATTATTTTCTCAGTATGGCCATTTTTTTCATTACCAGATCTCCCACTTCGGAAAATTCGGTACAAAACGCCAACTTTGGCAGCATGTTTTGCAATATTTACTACATTTATCAAAACATCGACAAGCACGGCACATTATGCTGTTTCTATATAAGAGAATTTGGCAGTTTGATGCGTTTGAGAGCAAAAATTAATATAAAAAATAAATCAGAAAATAAGCAATTTGGATTGGAATACACCTTTAAGAAAGATTTTTTTGCAACTGAAATTAAAATTGAAAAATCCCATTTTTATACCAGACCCTGCTTTTAAAAGTACTCCCTTTCTATGATTTGAAAGACTGAAAAGCATATTAAGGTTATTCATTTTCCCGTACGTGCATTTCGTCATTAATTTTAATTAGAAATATGACCTTTTTGAAAAAGGTCTATAAAAAATGTATAATAGTTTTAGTAACGTTGGTAACGAAAAAGAAGCCTTCTTCTTGGGCATATAATAATTACGGGTTTATTTTTTTAAACCCATAAACAATTCGTTAAAAAGATTTTACTATTTCAAGAAACTTGTTCCATGTTTATGTGCTATAAAAGACAAACATTCTAAACTTCGAGTTTTTACTAAGGAAATGCAAAATTATAATTTCTTGTTATAAATAAAATCCGTATAATATTTTTTGAATACTTCTGCTATTTTTGAAGTAGTTCTTTTCCTGTTTATAGTTTTTTTCTGCTTATAGCTTGTTTTGTTTTGTTTTTTTGTTGATGTTGTTTTTTAGAAATAGAATCAAATTAGTTTCTGTGAAAATTTTAATTTATACATCAAAATACCTAGTCAAAAGCAATTTTCAGCAAAAAGCAACATGACCTTAAGAAATTCTCCTATGCTACTAAAATAATTTTAAGTATTTAGTGTTTTAAATATAGTCTAAATTAAGCATCTGGAGTTATTTATTGAAATTAAAAAACTTTTCTTTGTAATACTTTAAATACCCACTTTAGAATAAAATGGCTCTCTCTTTCAGTCTGTCTATCTATCTATCTATCTATCTATATATCTATCTATCTATATCTATCTATATATATATATATATATATATATATATATATATATACATATAGGGGAGATGGGGGCACATGTGAACAGTTCGCATAAATATAGCTTTTTCTCATAATTGGATTAATTCTTATAAATAAAAACTAGTCAGTATAGTAAACAGAACTTTCTTTTACACATGGAACATTTTTTTTAATCACCTGTATAGTTTTTCTTACATTTTTTAATAGTTTTATAAATTCAAAAAATTGTTCACATGTGCCCCATCAGCGGGGTAGTTGTGAACACTCGTGGGGCACATGTGAACACAAGGGAAAAATATCCTTTGACATACTTTTTCTCCTGTTATTAATTTGTTATCATAACCATTATTTATATTATCAGTTAAATTCACCATAAATAAAATAAAAAATATTTTTTTTCTAGTTTCTGAGTGATATGTTTAAACAAAAGATTTTAAAATGAAACAAAACATATATAAAGCTGTTCTGACACCATACCCAAGAATTATATTAGTTATCAATTTGAAAATTTTACATTTTAAAAATGTTACTGATATCCATCCCAATTCAAATTATCCTATTCATAGCTGTTGTTTGAGAGATGGAAGTAAGCCATCACTAAGTTTGAGACAAATGAAAAGAAAAAAAAATACAAAGTTGTTTGTCATAATATTCTTCGTATTAACAATGCATAAAAAATATTGTTTTAAACCGTTTACTAAAATAGTACATAACACTTATTGCATTTTAGGAAACATTGAATTTATTTAAATTATAATTGAACTCAAATGAGCTTCTTGCTCTTTGTGTACTTCCTGACAAATGTGGAAGTGAAAGTTTCAATACAATATCACTTTTTTGTATGACAGAAATGTCTACTATTTCAGGGAAATTATATGAATTGGATCTGAGATTCTTTCTCAGGAATTTAACATACATTTTATCATTATCAATTCTTTCTATTCACACAACAGAGAAAGATTTTGATTTTTGTGAACTGTTCATATCTGCCCCAACTAGTCTGTTCACAAGTGCCCCGCATGGCTGCTAGAGTTAAATTGATAAATAATTAACATTTATCAATTTTAGGGAACAAAACAACTTTATCCAAAATATTCAATAGTAGTCATACTATATGTTAAAAAATTAAAATTCGAATAACTAACTAAATAAATAAACTTTATCACTTACCAAAGTTGAAACCAACGTTTTACATTTGACATCTACAAACAGTGTTTTGGCTACTAAAGACAAACAAAATGTCAAAAAGCTTCAAAAAATTTTTATCATATGTCTACAGGTGCTGCCATCTTTGGTAATTTTTTTCAAATAAAAAAACTTATAATAACTATTCAAAAACTGCGATGTTCACATCTGCCCCCTGTTCACATGTGCCCCCATCTCCCCTATATATATATATATATATATATATATTCAATTATGAGTCATATTAAGACGTGGCAGTTTAGATATAAAAATTCATATTTGAATTCTGACCTAACTATTTTGCTTTTAATTAAAACATACGTTAAGTTACAATTGTTCCCAATTTATAAGATATAAGCATATTTTATGTTAATAATAAAAATGCTAAAATTTCAGAAACGTCCTCTTGATAGTTAAATTTTAGTTTAGTAGTTCTATGCATGCTTTTGGATTTTAGCCAAATAATATGTTTCCATACAAAATATGTAATATCTTGTTACATTACTAGATAATGCCTTTTCCGAATGAAAAATGTTGTATACTGAAAAAGACGATGTGTTTTATGGGAGTAGATGAACTTCATTTACGTCATATATAGAAAATGCATTTATATTTATGACTTTCTTTCATTTCTTCAAACTAAAAGAGCTTTAAAACAGCGTCAGAAAACATTTTTAACTTTTATGCTTGTTTTATTTCGATAGTTTTATTTGCAGTTTTTATACAGATAAATTCATTATTTTATTATTTATTTATGATTTATTTACTATTTTTAAAACAATAAAATATCGAAATGCGTAAAACTGAATACAATTTATATCAAAAAATTTCAAGTAATTCTTTAAAATATCCAACATTAAATGTCTATGAGTAAATTCTTCTATAAATCGTAGATGTTAAAATATTATATTCTTACTAGCAATACGTGCATCCAAAATCTTTTCTTAAAATCTACATTCATGTCCAAAATTTAAAGTTTTAACAAAACATCGTTTCAAAATTGTCAAAAGTCTTTTATTCGTTTATCAAATAATTTTAAATTACTGTTCGTTTTCGAAAGCCGCGCCTTGCACTCTGGGACGATTCTACTATCCAAAGGAAAGTTACGCTGAACTGGGTATTTTCCGAAGTTGTTTACTTGTTGGTTATCACTAAGATTGGCGCTCAGCCAAACGCAGCTAAACGAACACAGCTCACCCTATTTTGATAAAATCAAAGAAGACCTGACTCATGCGCAAATGCACGGGAGGTATTGCTATCTGAAAACAAACAGTATTCGTTTGCGTGTAGTGTCAATAAATAAATTTTATATAAATAGACAAGCAACATGCTTGTCAGCCTCCCGCTTTTAAAAAATAAAATAAACATATTTTGAGCCAGAATATTTTCTTATTTAAGTGTGTTTAACATGTTTGTTTAATCATTTAAAATTTATTTGATTGACAAATAAAATTTTACTTTAAAATTTTACTTGATAAATAAAATTTGTGGTTCAAAGTATGTTTTTTTTTTTTTTTTTTTTTTTTTTTTTTTTGTAGCGGAAGGTTGGCAAATATACATAACAGAATAATGATTATGAAAATATGCCAGAAATATATTACCTAATTTTTTAATTATATGAATTGTATGTAAAAGAATGCACATAGCTATGCAAAAATTAAAAAATTCAATAATTCGGGCGTATTTCGTAACTACAAATTATATCTATGTATATAAAGGGTGACCAGAAATAAACGCCCCAATGTGAAAATTCAATAATTCATTAACTATAATACATAAGAATATGAAATGAGTGATATTTACGTCTGGTGGGTCTTAAATTTCATGTAAATGAAAAAAATAGTTCATATTTCCGTCAATAATTGGTGCTGCACCGTCTCAAACTACAATAATGTTCAAATAAATTTTCGTGTTTAAATCGCTAATTAGAATAAATAATACAACTTGAGATTTGTTTATGCGGATCTGCATGCTAGTTTGAGCATTTTTGTAGTTTGAGACGTTGCAGCGCCAGCTATTGACGGAAATATGGCCTATTTTTACATTTACAGTACATGAAATTTAAGACCCACCTCACTCATTTCATATTCATATATATTATACTTAATGAATTATTGAATTTTCAAACTGGGGCGTTTATTTCTGGATAACCTGTATATTACGCAGTGGGTGATCGGTTAACGAACTTAATCCGTTCTAAAATAGTGTTCGCACTCCAACTTGCTCGTTAACCGATCATAGATTTTGTATTAATTTGTATAGGAATTCAATTAATTTGTTCTTAAAAACTAAATGTATAAGAAATAATATAAGTCTTCCCTTTATAATAAGGTTAACATACGTTTTTATTTAATATGGGCAGATCGTATTTTGATGGCTTTGTCTGTGTCGTGATATAGTTAAAAAATAAATGTCATGCCCTTTGTAAAACTTTTAGGATTACATTAATTGACTATAGCATTAAATCATATCAATTTGTCATTTTGACCTTCCAAAACCTCCTTAGTTCTCTAAAACATCAGGTTTATTTCTGGGCACGATAAAACTCAAGTGGAGCCTAAAGCCTGCTAATAATTTGTGAAATTTATTTCAATTAAAATAATTAATTTGCAGTCAAAAATATTTCTTTAAAAGGGGACACAAAATATAAAAATTAATGTTTCTGATCTGTTCATTCTAATTTGGGGGCCTTAAAATGTAGGGCTCGAACCCCTGATAACCCATGAGTCGACAATCGATGCAATTAAGTACAGATCGGGAAACATAGCAATTAGTTCTTCTTGGCTTTGTTTTGTGAGTGGTTCGTTAACCGAACATGTGTTCGTTATCCGAATTGTTCGTTAATCGATCACCCACGGTATATTATTTTTTCATTTTCACTACGGTCCCACTGATAACCACGTGTCCATGCTGAAATAATTAGGATTATAAATATTTTTAAACAATTTCATAAAAGAAAAGTAATATGGGTCGTAGAGTACAACAAAACTTTTATGTCTTGCTTTGTTGTCACTTTTATTTTTAAATGAATCTATAATATTCATACAGCAGAAATATTTGCATCACCTTAAACAATTTATAATATGTCTTTCATATTGTGTGACATGTTTCAATGTATTGGAAAGATTTCAAATTTATTTTAAACAAAATTAGAAAATTTATGTCTCATGTGTATTTTATAACGCATCTCTCACCATCAATAGTACATTCGACTGCTCATTTTATCAATGCTTCTTTTAAAAAGAAAAAATTTATTTTGATAATATCTGAATATATTTACGAATGTTAGATTTCATAATGACAAACAGTCAAACAGATTAAAATTCTTTATCATATTCTCTTCCAACAACATAATAAATTCCATTAAGTCTCCAAATGTATCCTATATTATAATACAAGCAAATCTTGTGGGTGTGTATGCAAATTTTATCTTAAAAACTGCTCTAAAGATTTTGATTAAATTTTGCATTCTACCATTTTTGCGTACGAAAAGACCACTAGGTCACATGTTCGAGAAAATTTGGTAGTGGGTCATTTTCGGATCATTATGGGTTAATGCATTTCAATGGGAATAAAGGTTCAAACAGTCATTAAATTGTTGAATAATTGGAAATAACCGAAGTCGCAAAGTTGGCAACAATTCAGTAAATATCGCCAAATTTGGCGAAGTATTGGTGGCATTGGCGTGATTTGGTGAGAAAATATATTTTTTAAAGATTACCAATGCAAAAACACATGCTTGGCGCCAAATGAAAGAATATCGACAAATTTGGCGAAAAAATGGCTTTCAGAATCTAAAAGAATTTTTCTAGAAATTCCCAATAGAAGCCGAGATACATGATTCAACAAATAAGAGTTCATAGAACGTTCTCGAAAACAGAATTCAATCAATGAAGATACATAGAACTTTCTCAACACATGCTTGGCGCCAAATGAAAGAATGTCGCCAAATTTGGTGAAATTTTACTAAAGAATTGACTTTCAGAATCTGAAAGAATTTTCTAACTGTTATAAAATAATATGCTTTATAGCAATAATACAGCGAGAATTTATGATTATATCGAGTTAAACACAACGCTATTTTTAACCGAGCGCAGCTCTGTCTTCCCCAATAGTGGCTTATTAAAATGCAGTGTAAACAATAAATACCTACAAATAACAATTTTTCTTGTACTCAAACGAGTTAAAAAAGCTTCTCGCAGACCACTTCAGTAGATAATATATACAGTAATATTAATTCAAAACGGAATCGCAAGGCATCGAAATGTTTTTTCGAATTGGACACATTTCTGCATCATACAAACTAACATATTTCAAAGCTTACTGAAAATCTGAAGAAATTATACACCTTAACTTATAATGCTTTATAATATTACAATACATTGTGGTACATTATATAATATTACGTAATGCACTATAATATTGTACTACATGATGTACTATAATAGTTATATTTGTGCACATTACTATTATATTACATTGTAGTATAAAAATAGTTAATCACGGTAATTTTAGTATAGGCAGTGGCAGCAAAGTTGCCGTCTATTCTCTGTTTTTGTTAAATGTTAAAAACGGATTTTTTCCATCCAAGACGGACAAATGGAAATGTTCCTTCCTAATTCACACAAAACGGAACCATCACAGGTCAGTTTTTATAATTGATGTTCATCGGATGTAGTCTTTTGTGCAGGGAGCAGAGTATCCATCTACTATTAGTGGGTACCCAGGTTTGAATCCAGATGTAGGCTAGGCAATGAGAAACGTGTGTGACAATATTAATTACAAATACCTGTTCTGTGTAAATATGTAGTTCAGTATATGTTTTTTGGTTTTGTTTTAATATTACGCATATTTATGTTTCACCTTGAATAACAGAAATTTTCCATGAGGGGGAAATAGAAGTTTTGTTAAAAATCGGAGAATAGACGCAAACTTTTGCCAGTACACTTTCAGATTTATTTATTTCTTGCGTTCCTTCTTTCTTTATACTGTACAACAGCAAGTCTTAAAGGAGTACAAGAAGAAAAATACACTTTAAAACAATCTAACTTACAAAGAAAAATCACTTCTTTCACATTTTAAGATTGTTAAAGTAAAACACGAACGTCAATCTAACTTTATTTTCAAAACACTAAATCTAAGTAAAGTTCCGTAAATTTCAAACACAATTTTCTTGAAGTAACTGATACTTCAAAGCTTACCATTAACATACTTCATCAAACTCCACTAAAACGCTCTTGAACGCTCTCACAACCATAATATAAAGACTCCCTAATATCAGAGCGGCAACAAGGGTGATGAGGGTGTACCCCCACACGGTGCTGACAGGCACTTGAAAAGCGTTTTCAGTTACCATTATTGATGCTCTAAGAGATCCATAGAAAAACGAACAAAATTTCACTTCTGAATTTTATGAGAAATGCAAATTATTAGCTTTTGAATAGTTCTTACAGACTTCCTTTGCCACTCTTAAAACCTGTACTAGCTCAAACACATATGTCATTGCTAAACCAATTTTTTTAAATTTATTTTCATAGCAAAAATAACATTTCTTTATGTATACAACATGTTATCAGAACACAAACTTTCCTCTCTTTAAATAAATTGCATGATCATTTTCTTCGTACGTATGGAACGCTGTTTCACTGGGAAATGTAAACTAACAAAATAAAAAATGTTATTTCTAGCGTTTGTCAATAACCGTGATTGTTGGCTATTATATGAAATAGCATGATTTTGGCGCAACTTACTGTGAAATAGTTTTGATTTAGTTTGATAAGTACTCTGCATTGCTTTGTTTTTATGAAATTTATAGAAGTGTAGTCTTACTAAATATAAGTTAATAAATAAACTAATATTGTAGTGAAAACCAAAAAAAAAAAAAAAAATCTCGCTTGTATAACTATATTTCTTTCAATTTTGTGAGTTTATTTAAACTTTCAATTGAAATCAGTCCGATTTCAATCTTTTTGTAAGTAAAAAAAAACAGGGAGGACGAGCAATAAACGTATGAGTGTTTAATTTATTTCTATTTCTACTTTTTATGCAAATGTTTTTAAACAGTCTATTTTTTTTTCGTATTCAAATTTTGCAATTCATATTTTTTACGTACCAATTAGATTACAATCAATTTAACTACAATTACATATAATTACTCTATATTGGTGATAATACAGATTTTTACTTCAA
Source organism: Maratus speciosus (assembly GCA_963932465.1). Taxonomy (NCBI): domain Eukaryota; kingdom Metazoa; phylum Arthropoda; class Arachnida; order Araneae; family Salticidae; genus Maratus; species Maratus speciosus. Next base: position 463,196,106 of record OZ010789.1, read on the forward strand.
AAATTTAATTGAATAATTTTTTTATTAAATCAGTTTAACTACAATTTTATATAATTACTCTGTATTTATGATTATACTGTTTTTTTTTTTAATTACATTTTACAAAAATTCGCAGAAAGGCTGAATTTTAGTATGTTAGGAGATGCGCTTTAGGCAATTTACTACAGAAAATTATTATTGCATCAACCAATTCTCGATGTTTCGTGTTCGTGCTTATTTTCTTTTATTCATTGAAACTGCGTTCCATTCTTAAAGTTTTATTAACCTATCTGTTACAAAACATAACAGTATATAATATAAGTATGCCGATTATAATTATCAATACAAACTAACTTTTATTAATATATTATATTTCTACCTTATTTTTGTTTTGTATATTCTTTTGCTATTAACTCTTCAGTTCCGAAATTAAAATAATAATGCAAACGCTTATTCATTAGCTTTTTTCCAAATAAAATGGCATCGTAAATGACAAAAAAATATCTTTTCTAAAATTTATCCTTTAAGCGCTTAGTAATTTAAGTTCAAAAAGATGGATCTAAAACTACAAAACCCCTTAAAACATTAATTTAATAACCATTAACCTAAATTAACGCAATCACAAATTTAATAGCTTTACAAGAAAAAAATAATCTACAAATCCTCAAAATTTTCTATTGAAAAATATTTAAGTTAAATACTTATGAAAATTTCTCACTTTCTTGGTCATAGTGTCTTTCGGCCATTTTTAGGCATTTTGCAAACTCAGATGAAAATAACATTTATTTTCTGAGGGAATCAGCTTAGATGCAGCCATTTATTCGTTTGCTTTGAACGTAAAAAATCATTCAGCTATTAAGAAGTGAGGTGAAAATGTAAAAAAATCGGACATTTTAGTTTTTATAAGGAAAAGAAAAAAGGTTCCCGTATGGGGACCCAGGGACCGAAGAGGATAATTCTCCTGCATTCTTCTTTCAGATGTTCCACTTAATTTATTAAAGTGTGAAACTTTTCTAAACTCTGTCGCATAAGCGTTTCATATAGGACGCGTACAGTCCTTCATTTTATCTTTTTTTTTTTTTTTTTTTTTTTTTTTTTTTTTTTTTTTTTTAACTTTTCACTGTATTTAATCAATGAATGATGTTCTGCTCTTAAATTGAGTAAAGTTATTTGTTTGAAAATATTAATTCCAAAAGATTAAAAATTGTGCTCACGATGCTATTTCAAAAGGAGTTGAAAGTTCCGTTATTCAAAATGTATTTTAAATTAAATATAATTATTTTTTAATGATATTTTGAAAAAAAATCTTTCTATACAAATCTTTATGGAATAATTAAAAGGTAAGGCAAATGAAAATTTTAAATATTTATTTTATTTTGGTTTCTTTGTAAGTAAACATAACACACATGTGGAATTTTCTGTGCGGGTGCGTGTATTTTTTAGGGTTCAGTACGTCGAAAGTTAAAAACGGAACCCTTATAGGATTGCTTTGTTGTTCGTCTGTTGGTCAAGACCGTTTTTCTCCAGTTGACGTAGATTGTTGAAATTTGGCGCAAAAGAATGTCTTATAGTACAAGGTAAAGGAAAAAATACGAAAATCATTAATTTATAATTCATATGTCGATTTATTAGGTGACAAAATCGAGAATGCCCATAGTAGGATGGACGCCAAATTCTTCTAGAAATGGATTTATTTTATGAGCTTTCTTGGATGTGGTTTCTGGAAATTTTTCTTTCATTCTTGTAATCATTGTTTCAACTCTCATATGCTTAAAACTACATAATCCTATCCTTTAGAGTCGAATTTTCGCTAATCTTGGCGATACTTGACGAAATTAAAAAAAATTTGGTGAATAGGTTGCTATAATTGATGCCAATTTGGCAATAGTACTAATATACTAATATTTTAAAATTTCCATTCAAATCCAATATTGACGAAAACTGGGAATCTTCTATAAACGGTTTCCGTGCATTTAGCTTCGTATTTTTGAGTAAAATTAAAATTAGCTAAATTCTTTAAATAAATAAAAAAAAGATGAAATTGCCTTTTTCAAGTACTTTTTATAATTCTTCCTTATCTGAAAGTGGGTGAAAAAGTTATTGCAAAATTCCATCTTCGCATACAAAAACAAAGGTAAGCTTAATAACAGAGTGTAATTACCGTATATACTCGCGTATAAGTCGACCCCTTAACTTTTTACTTCAATTTTGCTAAAAATCAAATCAAAGATTTCACTTGCCAATGCGAAAAGGTAGTAAGTAAACATAAACAAATCATTGAAATTTTTTTAAATGATAAATTATTGTTATTTGTATATTTTATGTATTATTTTTTTATTCATACACATAAAAAGCCATAATTTTGCAGTATTCGAAGTTTTTGGTTTTTCTTTTTTAACTGACTCGCGTATAAGTCGACCCCCCCCCCCCCCCAAATTTGCTTACCGAAAATTGTTAGAAATTCCTCGACTTATACGCGAGTATATACGGTAAATAAATTACAGCTTTACGGTACAAAAATTACAAGAATCCTCAAGGGATAAGTAAGCAGTTCTTAATTTTTACTTTCTTCCATCCTTACACTGTAAAAAAAAAAATCTGTGAAGTTACTAAAGTTTTTCTAGGAAACTGGGATTCCTAGAACTTTTCATGTAACGGCAACAACAAAATTTCATGTAACAGACACACTTTTGCGCCGAAAATCAAAAAATCTGTAAGGTTACTAAGAATTTTTTTGGAAACTGGGATTCCGAGAACTTTTCATGTAACTGCAGCCAGGGTTACAAATAAAAGTTTAGTAAGATTACTGAAATTTTAGCAGATTCATTTGTAAAGTTACAGATTTTTGTAGCTTTACAAAAACTACACTGTAAAAAAAAAATTGTAAAGTTACTAAAATTTTTCTAGGAAACTGGGATTCCAGGAACTTTTTATGTAAAGGCAACAAGAAAAATTCCTGTAACAGATGCTGTTACAGAAATTTTTGCTGTTGCCGTTACATAAAAAGTTCCTGGAATCCCAGTTTCCTAGAAAAATTTTAGTAACTTTACAAATTTTTTTTTACAGTGTAGTTTTGTAGATTTGCAGCTTTTTTCGTACATTTACAGTTGAAAGTTTAGTAAGCATGTAACTTTACATCTGTAGACCTACAGATTTTTTTTTACAGTGTATAAGAAGAAAATATTGGATTCATGGAAACTTTCGAATTCCGGTTTTCGACGGATTTACACGTTTTATGGGTCAGAGATCCCGAAAAACATGTTTTTACGAAAGGTCTGTCTGTAAGTCTGTGAATTTGTCTGTCTAGATGTGACACAAATTTTGTGGACGCTCTATCTCAAGAACTAATGCATGAAATTTAATAAATATTTATATTCAGGTAGTCCTTAATATAAATTGGTACTGATTAGTTTTTGGTGTAAATCGCCAGACAGGTGACACTGCTATGCTACGTTTGTCATGATTTCTGCAATATTTCTATCTCAAGAACTAATGAACGGATTTTTATCAAACTTCAGACTCAGTTAGTCCTTGATATGAGTTGATGGCGATTACGTTTTGGTGTATATCGCCCAACAGGTGGCGCTACTATACTGCATTTTGCAGGATTTACACGATTTCCGCAATAGCTCTATCTCAAGAACTAATGCACGGATTTTCATCGACGTTTAGATTCAATTAGTCCTTGATATGAATTGGTGCTGGTTACGTGTTGGTTTCAATCGCCCAACAGATGGTGCTGCTGTGCTGCCTTTTTCACGATTCCCGCAGTAGCTCTGTCTTAAGAACTAATGGACAAATTTTCACCAAACTTTAGATTTAGGTAGACGTTGACACAAGTTGTTGCTGTTTAAGTTTTGGTATTAATCGCCCAATAGGTGTCGCTGCTATACTGGAATTTTCACGACTTTCGCAATAGCTTTATCTTAAAAACTAATGCATGGATTTTCTCCAACATGAGATCCAGTCAGACGTTGACATAAGTTGTTGCTGATTAGATTTTGATATAAATCAACCAATAGACTGTTAGACTGTATTTTGCTGGATTTATACGATTTCAGCGATAGTCATATCTCAAGAACTAATGCACGGAATTTCATATCCGTAGAATCCTCATGAGGGGCATAGATTGCCATTTAATTTTGGCAGTGTGATAGTGAATTTTGAAGGATTAACATGTATGAGATAGAAAAAAGTTTTGGGATTGGTATATCCGACTAGTTATATATTTGTCAAGAAACTTGTGACTTACAAAGCTTTACGATAATATAACATAACGGTACAGAACCCCCAGGGTTTGAGTCTTACTCGCACTTGTTACTTTTTTCTATTTTTACAAGAAGAAAATATTGGATTCGTGAAAAAATTCGATTCAATGGATATTTACGTTTTAGAAGGCCTGAATATGATTTGATGGTTTTTAGAAAATGTCTGTCTGTCCCTCTGCCTGTGAGACTGTACAAAAATTTTGTGGACGCTCTATCTCAAGAACTAATGCACGGAATTTTGCACAACTTTAGATTCAGTTAGACCTTATATAAACTAGTGCTGATTAGATTTTGGTGTAAATCGTCCAACAGGTGGTGCTGCTGTACTGCATTTTTCACGATTTCCGCAATAGCTCTATCTCAAGAACTGATGCGCAAATTTTTATCAAACTTCAGATTCAGTTAGTCCTTGATATGATCATATGGACCCATTACCTTATTGCCTATAATTGCAAAGATAAATGAGCGTATGATCAAGGTAAGAATCTTAACTATGCTGGAGGCTGCTTATTATTTAGATAATAGACAACACGTCTTCAGGGAAGGGAGAGGCACGGTGACAGCAATGGATACGCTTAAAAAGAAAATTGTTATTGCTCTGAAAGATTTTAAATACTGTGCAGCGGTTTCCTTCGACATAGCAGATGCCTTCGATGTTTTAGATTGGAATATAGCAGCGGAAATAATAAATAATCTTCCATTGTATGAATACCTAAAGAACGTTTTAAAAAATTATATCTCGATAAGATTAATTGGTTTTAGATTTATACGTGGTATAAGATGGTTTAGACTGTTTAAGGGTTGTCCGCAAGGATCATGTCTGGGCCCCTTGATTTGGACTTTGGTAGCAGATTGTTTAATTAAAAGAAGCAGCGAACATCAACTTGATTTGATATCCTATGTGGATGATTCCGTGGTAGTGGAAGGTGCCAACACCAGAGCGGCTTTAGAAAACAAAATTAATATCTCAATCAATGTTTTTTCGAATATGTGCCAAGAGCTTAATTTACATTTAAATTTGACTAAAACAGAGTCTATGCTTTTTGAAAAAAACAGTATGAAGAAGAGAAAACCGATTTTTAAATGTCAAGGCACATCAATTCCAGTGAAGGATAACATTACATATCTAGGATTTCTATTGGATAGTACATTTACTTGGTTGGATCACCATGATATGGTAAGGTGCAAACTTATTTCCTTCACTTGTAATGTAAGAAAGGTGAGAATTCGAGACATCGGAGTGTCGGTGCAGCTTCTAAAGATCTGGTATGAGACAGTGCTTGAAAGGCAAATATCCTATGGCCATGAAGTATGGTATAAAGATTTGAAAATTCACGGTTTAAGAAGACTTTCGTTGTGTCAGAGGATTTGTCTATTGACATTAATAAGAAGTTATCGATCAATCTCGACGGAGGCGCTGTGCGTCTTAGCGGGAGTATTGCCAATGGATATTGAGCTTAATAATTCTAGCCATTTACACAACATAATTCATGGTGATATTTCATTGGAAATTGGTGGCAACCGGATACACTCCGAGGATGTTTCGAAAAATCTGCCAACATATAACTAGCCAAATTTTTACGATAAGCATAACATCAACTTTATTGCACCTATTATTAAGTATGTTCCTAACAGAAACTTTCCGATCGCCTATACAGATGGTTCTAGAATGTCGGGGGGGGGGGGGGGAGTGGCGGCAGCATTTATAGTATATTTTCAAAATGTGGAAATTTTTACTAAGAGAATACGATTATGTGAGTACAATACCGTTTTCAAGCGGATCTCTACGCCATCCTCGGGGCAATTAGATAGTTCAATGTAGTTTCTCATCGTCAGCTTTATATTTACACAGATAGTTTGTCTTCAGTGCCTGCTCTTCACAGACTTTTTCCCAGCAACGATATATTATTTGAACTTTTTACAAGTCTTCGTCTTCTGAGGAAGAAGATGGTACATATTGGATGGATAAAGTCGCATGTAGGAATTGCGGGAAACGAACGTGCCGACGAACTGGCAAAGTCTGCTATTTTAAATAACACTTTTGATTCAGAAGTAAAGCTTTCGATACCTATCTGCATATTAAAATCCCATTTTCGTACGAAAAACATGAAAGAATGGCAGACTCGTTGGTCTTATTCAGTCAAAGGTCGAGACACATACAATGTTTTGCGGACGTTAGCCTTGGTTTTTTGTGTGATTCTCAAATCGTAGTAACTTTATCAGTGGCCACGGAGCGTTTCCGGCGTATTTACATAAAATTGGTAAACGACAGAACGACAGATGTACATGTGGGAAACGTGGTAATACGCCTCATTACTTATTTCAGAGTTGTCGTGTTTCAAGGGACTGTTTTCCTATGATACGCAATAGAACACTTGAGTGGAACTTAAGATGTGTTCTTCTGACGAGATCTAACTATGGAACATTGTGTAGAATCTACAGTGATTTAAATAAACATTTTTCATTCATTAGGTATAAATTCTGAACATTATATGACTTTATGAACTTTGCGGACTGGCTTTCATGGTTTTTGAACATTTTATAAACAACAAAGTAGTATCAGAATTGCTGAAATTTGATCTGTTAAATTCAAGCTTGGATATATTTTTAGTTTTTATATATGATTAGGAATTTATTTTAAAGACAATTGCAATATTGTGAAAAATTGTCTATAAATCCTGTTTGCCTTCTTTTAACAGCTCGAAACATATATAAAAAATTTTAAATATCCTAAATTTCTGTGTACCAGTATGTTTTTCTTTGTAAGTGTCGGGCACTTACTTTTTTATTATGTATTATATTTAATTTTTCTTTGGTAAATACCTGCTGGTTTTTTGGGTCTGTTGCCCTGATTGTGGCTTTGGCTGAATCATGGAAGGGAATTTCCTGCCTAGGTTTTTAACACCTATGCCAGATTCTGGTTGGTGCCTAGGTTAGGGTGATCTAGTCCTTGATATGATTTAGTACTGATTTCGGTTTGGTGTAAATCGTCCAACAGTTGGCGTTGCTACACTGCATTTTTCATGATTTCAACAATAGCTCTATCTCAAGATCTAACGCATGAATTTTCATCAAACTTAAGATTCAGGGGTACTTTGATAAATTTTGGTACTGATTTTGTTTTCGTGTAAATCACCCAACAGGTGGTGCTGCTATGCAGGATTTTGTATGGTTCTTGCAATAGCTCTATCTCAAAAACTAATGCGTAGATTTTCATCACACTTCAGATTCAGTTAAACATTGACATAAGTACCGGGTGTCCCAAAAAGGACTGACTGATTTTAAAATTCAATAACTTGCAAACGGTGACAGATATTAAAAAAGTTCTTGCAGGAGGGTTATGCATAAGGTTAAAAGTTTTATTACAGTGATTTTCAATTTTAGTTCGATTTACAAACAATAGATGGCGCTGTAAGCAATAGTCGCTAAATACAGGCTCGATTTTTGGTCCTTTATCTTGTTCCATGCAGAAAAAGGAGATGGAAATGTATTATCCGGGCCACGAAGTACCAAAAATCGAGCCTGAATGTAGCGTCTATTGATTGCAGCGCCATCTATTGTTTGTAATTCGAACTAAAATTGAAAATTACTGTAAAAAAAACTTTTGACCTTATGCATAACCCTCCTACAAGAATTTTTTAAATATCTGTCACCGTTTACAAGTTATTGAATTTTAAAACCAGTCAGTCCTTTTTGGGACACCCGGTAGATGCTAATTAGGTTTTGGTGTAAATCATCCAACAGGTGGTACTACTATACTGTATTTTGCATGATTTATACTGTTATAGAGATAGTCATATCTCAAGCACTATGCACGGAATTTCATATCTTTAAAATCATATGATAAGGATAGATTGCCATTTAATTTTGGCACTGTGCTAGCGAATTTTGAAGTTTTAACATGTATGAGATAGAACCCAGCAAACACAGAGCTATCGGTAAGCAATAGGCCGACAGCCTGTTGCCACTACCAGCAGTATTGGTACGATACCGGTTTCGTATATTTGATGATACGCCGCGTGAATGCGGGCCGACTCATGAGGCACGCAGCCGGTCCGGCATCGGCAAAAAACTATACCGACAGCACGCCGATAGCTATCATACGAATGTCGGCCGCAGCCCGACACCAGCATTAATTGAAAAAAAATCTTTTGATGACGCCATCTATGAGTCACCGTGGAATGCATATTTGAAAGGAACGTGTTTCGGCGCTGGAATAGGTTGGTTTTGATTCGACGCATCAAAGGACAGGAAGTAGACGCCTTAACCACTTGGTCATTCAGACTTGTTTAGGGGAGGATTCTATGAGGTAATAAGGGGAAGACATCGATACGTAATGGTTTGTCGTTGAAGGTAAATGGTAGATGGGAAAATTAGAATTTTGAAGTATTTTTATTTTGTTTTTTATTATTTATTTGTAATTGTCTTACGTGCGTGTATTTAAAAGTTAATTTAATATTTAAATGAATGAAATAAATATCTTAGCAAATTCGTTAAATCAAACGAATTTAAGAATAAATTTAAAAATAATTAAGATATAGATATAATTAAGAATAATTAAGAAAAGATACAAATTTAAGAATAATTAAGTATTAAAAAATATTTTTACCGGTTTTGTTCAGTTAATCAAATTTTCTTATTGGGAATTATAATGTAATTACATGCGTTGCGTTAATTTATAAAATATATTTTTTTAACATGGAAAAATTTATTTTAATAAATAAAAACTTGTTAATTAATAACTTTTAATTACAATAAGAATTCATTTTATGTTGTTTTGATGATTTAAAGTAGAACATATATTTAATGAGTATGTTGCAATATCAATTCGTTACTTATCATTTTTTTAAATTAAAAGTAAAATAAAAATATTAATTTACATTATTTTTTTCTTTTGGAAGATAATTTTTAAATGGGGGATATTTCTGAATCTTTCTTATAAATTTAAGAATGCTTATTAAATAAAATAAGTAACTTTCAGAGGTTCTTCTATTAATACAATTTTCTCTTTAGGAATTATAATGTAATTAAATGCGTTAATTCAAGAAATTTATATTTGTAGCATAGAAAACTAACTTTAATAAAAAAGTAAGTTGGTAATTAATCACTTTTAATTAGAATAAGAGTTCATTTTTTATCATTTGATGATTTAATGTAGAATATATTTTTAGTGATTATGTAGCAGTAATGATTCTTTTACTTATCAACATTTTTTAATGATCAAATAAAATAGAAATATAAATTACCTTTTATTTTATTTATTTATTTATTTATTTATTTATTTTATTTTTATTTTATTTTTATTTTTATTTTTATTTTTGGTAAATAATTTTGTAGAAGTGGGCGATTTCTGAATCTTTCTTTTAAATTTTAATGCTAAAAAGTTGGATAGTTTTTTTATATTTTTATAGCTTGTAAAGTAATTGTAAACACTTTTTTAATAATTTGATTTTTAAATAAAATAAGAAACATAGCTATTGCTTTTAAGATTAATATATAGTTAGAAAATAATTAATTTGTGAAGTTTTTATTTTACTATGATTAAGTTTATAATGAATAATAATTTTAAAAACGATTTAAAAAACTCTTTTGATGATTTAAATGATTGTAAGTCCTTTTTAAAATGAATTCAATAACAGCTTTTTTTAAATAAGTAAATATAAGCTATTTTTGACATTTTTTTTTTATAACTGTTAGAATTTCATATGAAATACATGAAATATACATATATTATCAAAATTCAAACACAAACAAAATTAAGAAAAAGAAAAAAAATGTGGGCTAAGACTAAGAATTCCGAATTTGGACCTATGTTGGCAAATCTAATCGGGCCATCAGAAATCACGTATCGGTCCTGCGTCACTTGCCGGTACAAGTCACTTGCCCATATATAACCACTAGGGAGCCGATTACGGTGACCGGCAGTCTAAAAAGCAGATTCTTAAGTTTCGGTTGCCGACATGCTGCCGACACTTCACCGTAACCACTGTGCCCATGCCGACACTTAACCGACACTGTCGGCTGCGGTCCGATCGTGTGCCGAAAAGTATGTATTAAATCCAAGCATTAGTTCTTGAGATAGAGCTATTGCGGAAATCAGAAAAAATGCAGCATAGTAGAGCCGCCTGTTGAGCTATTTGCACCAAAATGTACAAAACGTCAATTCCTGTCAAAGACTAACTGAATCTGAAGTTTGATGAAAATCCGTGTATTAGTTCTGGAGATTGAACTATAGTGGAAATCGTGAAAAATGCTGCATAGCAGTGTCACTTGTTGAGCGATTTACACCAAAAACTAATCAGCACCAATTTATATCAGGGACTAACTGAATATAATTTTTTATTAAATTCCGTTCATTATTTCTTGAGATAGAGCGCCCACAAAATTTGTGTCACACACAGACAGACTCACAGACTCACAGACAGACATTTTGTAAAAACATGTTTCTCGGGTTCTCTGACCCCTAAATTGTGTAAATCCGTCGGAAACCGGAGTTCCAAAATTTTCATGAATCCAATACTTTGTTCTTGTAAAGATAGAAGAAAGTAAAAAATATTATAATTTAATCAATAATTTTATAGAATTATATTGTGATAAGTTCTTCCTTATAAATACATTAACATTTATTATAAACAGAATAAAAATCGCTAACTATTGAAAGTTCAAAAAACTAAATGTTTAGAAAAACATACATTTTAGTAACGTCAGTGCTTTACCAATTAAAGATATTAAAACAGATGGCAAAACATTGAGGATTTTCGTTTTTGAGAAAAATTTTATTATGCATCCGCTGAAGGGCCTTTTAGTGCTACTTGTAAGTCATATTGACGTCCTTACTATTTTCAAACACAATTATTTTGAGAACGTCAAGAAAGCCAAATTTCATTTCAGCGATTAATTAAATAAATGAATGAATAACGAAATAAATCATCGGAAATTGGAAAGAGGGAGAGATCAAACTATTGGTTGGTCTTGTGCCCCATTGGCTCCATAGAAGCTGACGTCACTGAACCCAAAATCTATATTATGTTGGTTGGGTTGTCGTCCAGATAGCTCAATTGGAAGAGCATTGGCATTTGAAGCCAAAGGTTCTGTGTTCCAGTCCCACCTGGGCACATTTTCCTTCAGATGGAAAAATTACTACTCTTAAGGCAAAAATTACTTTCGAAAAATATACTCATCAAGAATTTAAAAACGTATTGGAGACGCTCCTTGCAAAAGGTTATATGTTTCATGTAAAAGAGTTCAATACAATAAAAGAAATTCTTAACCAACTTGTTTTTTTTCTTTTTTATATTCATTATTTGCAGCCTCTAAAACAACCAAATTAAAAAACCGTAATTTTATTTTAGAAAATAAAATGAAATAAACGAAGCATGCGTCGAAGAAAATTTAATTATTTTCTCATCGTAATGAATGTCTTTTACTCTGTCGAAAACACATTTTGTGCCCTTCGGTGATGCAAAACATTTATATGCAACAGAAACTCTTTTCATTAAGAGAATTTTTACATATATCAAATTACTAAATTTTAAAATATAATGTTAATGCACAGACTGTTCAGAATAAAAACACTTTACAGAAAGGTTATATTACTTCTTTCATAACGAAATGTCTTTGATTAATTTTCAAATTATTGCTTTACAGTCTAAATTTCAATGCCGTCTAAAAATTGACAAGAACGTAAAATCATGTGTTAAGCATATATTATGAAACACTTTCCAACACATTCAGAATACTATAATAAAACTTCACAGTTTAATAAGGAGAAAAAAGATGTCTAAATTAACAAATTGTAAAACGCATAAAACATTTTAAAACACAATTTCATAGATTTCTAATCAAAAGTCGAAAAATAAATCTGAATTATTTATGCAGCCCTGTATATGAATTTTATTATTATCATATAATACATAGTATGCTAAAATTTAGTTCAGTTATAAAACGCATAGCACAGTTGAGGATTCCCCTTCAGTAAACGGAAATGTAATTCAGATGTTTTGTGCTGCCCTGTATATGATCTGTAGAATTTTTACACACCAAGAAATATTTTTCAAAAAGTTTAATGTAAAAACGCATACCACAACAGAAAACGCATTTCCAGCAATTATTGTCAATAGAGAGTATTATAACCGAATTATTTCGTTTGTCCCTGTATATCTATGATAAAGGTTATTCACTTCATATTCTGTAGTAAATATCTTGCAGTTCGCCCTAGAGATATATATTAATTCCATTATATTTGAAATTATGCAACATGAATAAAATACACCGGAAACGATTTTTCCCCGTAGTCCGTAATGGAATTATTTTGAGTGTCCCTGTAAATAAATGATAAATGCTATCCATACCATATTCTATAGTAAGCCTCTTGCAGTGTACTTCAGAGATATATGTAAATTTCAATGAGTTTGACATTGCAAAACATTAATAACCACCGCAAACTTCCTATAGGCTGTAATGTAACGAAATTCTTTGAACTGAAACTGCTACACGCTTTATTATTAATACCGAGCATGCCATAATGAATATTAATAACATATATCAATTGCATGGTGACCCAACTATAGTTACGCGAGTTAAAGCACGGACAGATGGTAGACGACAGAAAGACAAACCGAAGTCATAAACACTTTTCAAATATATTAGAAAGTGTTAAAAAATAAAAATAAAAATCTTTTTTAACACGTTAAGCGCCACGTCAATCACCGGTGACTGACACTGAACTTCCCGTTTAGAACGCGTCATTCACCGATGTCTGACTGTCTAAAATATGATATAAACTAAATGTATATATATTGTTATAAGTAATTACCGAAAAATTATTTAAAATTTACTTACCTTTTATTTATTACAGGGTTATACTTTCTCAAAAATTACTTAAAACATTGTAAATTTTTCAGCTCCAGTGTCAGTCACCCTGTGCACTCAACGTGTTTAATTATTTATTTAATGTAAAGCCTTTTTAACACATTCCAACATAGTTGAAAAATGTTTAAGACTTCGGTTTGCCTGGCCATCTATCCGAGCTTTAACTCTTGTAAATGTACTCGGATCGCCCTGAATTTTTCGTAAGTTATTTACGTTTACTATTGTTCGATTTCTATTGAAAATGAATTGTGTAGTTCATTCTTATAGTTCATTTATTAGGACTTTGAAAAGTATTCCGTTATATTACCGATGGGAAAAAATAGTTTCAAGTTCATTTTAATGATGTTAGACATTTCAAACATAACAAAATAAATATGTATTTATGTAGAGCACTAAAACATGTATTCTCTAGAATATAGATTGCAAAGCATTTATTATTCATTTACAGAGCCACACAAAACAATTCCATTAAATAACGGTCTAAGGAAGAAAACTGTTTATAGCATTACTATTTCTATACATTATTGAGGCTTACTCCGCGATACTTGCTGTATGACATAATGTGCATAGCATTTATCATTCAGGGACACACAAAAAATTCGGATACAGTACTATATCTGAAGTACTGTCGATTAACGATAATTGCTGGACGTGCGATTTCATTTACGATATGCGGGTTTGAGTTTAACTAAATTTTTGCTTACTTATATGGTATGCTATATATCATACACAGGGATATACAAAAGAATTCCTGGGCACTGCAGAGTATCAGCGTAAATGGCTTAAAAACGGCTTTTAATTAAGTTATGAACTTTCAAGTTGAATTACAGTTAGTATATTAAGAAATATTTGCATAATAGAAATAAAACATATATATGGATTATAACGCAAATACATGGCCTTCTAGGGACGATACTGTCTGGAAGTGTGATTTTATTAGTTTTAACAACGTTTTAGCCTTAATTAAATTTTAGCTTAATATGTGTCGCATATGCAAATCTGTTTGTATAACATACAGGGGTGTACAAAGGAATTCAAGTATGTTTCCGTACATTGGTAGAAATTGCTAAAAGGTAAATTTTAAACCTATTATGCATTTACTTACTAAACTGAGTTTTACCATATTATGTAGAATACATACAAATCTGTAGATTAAATACTGGGATTCACAAAAGAATTGGACTGCTTTTCCGACTATGAACGGCAATTGCTGAAATCTGGTTTTCAAATGTGTTATGCCTTTCTAAAATGTTTACTTAGATATATGTATATATTACCTTATTAAACAGCGAAATTTCGTTAAATAATTCTGGAAATGTCCCAAAGTGTTTCATAATCTGTACTTGATGAATGATTTTCTTTCTTGTTTTTCAATATGTAGTTGTAGGTTTTCTTTTAAAGAACGTTTTCTTAAAGATTCATTTATGAATAAATTTCTTTCAGTCCGACATTTTGTACGACCAAAATAAGAATTTCAATATTATTTGAGAAAAAAGGAGTTGTAAATTATTATATTTTACGTTTGTGTACAAAATTGGCAAATTTATTTTTCCAACGTGCTGTGTATAACTCCATGATTATGCATAAATTAACTAAACCATTTATTTTCCGTCCATTAGGTAATAAAAAAGGTACTTTGGCAGATTTTTCTCTATTACTTCAGATTTTTTTAAATTAATAATTAAAGTATTTTTTTACTATATAACTTACTATATAAATATTTCAAGATATTTCATAAATTACATTAAAACAGTTTTTTTTCTATAATTCTGGAAAAGACTCATAACTTCATAACTTTTAAAATTTTAGTTAAATTCCGAAAGTTTAATGTATCGACCATCGGGAAGGGTAGGGCCGGGGCTCTGAATACATCGGCCATCCGCTGCGGCTTTCAGATCATTATAGCTCTCGGCAGCGGTCGGAGGTTGGCAGGCTGAGAGACCGCCGCTACTTTGAGGTTCAGGTGGTCCACGGGTCCGTCCAAGGTACCTACACCCTTTCTAGCAGTGACTCGGAACGGTATAGGTTGCAGACCTGATCACGAAATATGTCACCGGAGAAATTTAAACGCTAAATTCAATGCCGGAAAAATTTAAAAGCTGAATTCCATAAGTGTAATGCATCGACCATCGACCAGCTATCGAGTGTCCTAAAATAGACTGCCTCATTTCAAAAATTAATAACTTGCAAATGGTGACAGCTATTAAAAAAATTATTGCACAGGGGTTGTGTAAGATGCCAGAAGTTTTTTTTTTTTTTTTTTTACTAAGATTTCCGGTTTTAGTTCCAAATAGCAGCAATTGTTGGTGTTGAATAGAGACCTGAACCGAAAGCATTTAGCGTTGATGTGAAAGAAGAAGATTAAATATATGTAGTGGACCTTCTAAGAACAAGATTGTATTGGCAAATGAGAACCACTCCATATATTTAGCCTTCTTCCTTTGCATCAATGCTGGGTGATTTCAGTTTAACCCTTTACTGAGCGCCTATTGCTGACAGCGCCAGATAGGGATGCTATTTGGAACTAAAACCCAGAATCTCAGTAAAGAAACGCTTGACATCTTATATAAATCTACTTCAAGAATTTTCTTTATTACTGTCATCATTTGTAAGTTACTGGTTTTTAAAATCAGTCAGCTCATTTTACAACACCTGGTACATAGGGTAGTATAATCTTCATGTGTCATTTAACAAAAATGGAAACTAGTAATTTTAACTGTTATTTACAAGATATATGACTGAAATGTTATCTTTTTCTATTTCTCAAGTAACTTAGATATGATAATCTTGATTCTCGATATTAAACTTTCGGCATATTGTGAAAATCTTTTAGGAATTTTATCCATATATTATATCCATTAAAATACGGCTACCTTAAGATCCTATTGCTAATTTGTTGCTCAGAATATTAAATATTTCAGAATTGTGCCTTAAATCTGCAAAATACGAAAGCATTAAATATCGTGGATGTTTACGAGGCTGAGTTTGAAATATCTTTCTTGCTGCTTCTGGAATGCTTGCGACTAAAAGCCTAGAGCATTTTATGTAAATATTAAATTTCTAAAACATCCAGAGCATTTTGCAACAATATTCAAGATTTCAGAATTCCACTTAAATCTTGCACTGAATAACATTTACCATAAAAATTTAGACGTAATGGGCACGTAAATAAGTATGTGTAAAATAACAGAAATAATAATTCCAAAATGTACAGCAGACGTCATTTAGAATTGGATTTTAACAAACGATTTTTAGCATTAAATTTCTAAGATGGATATTAAATTATGAAAAAACTTTTAATCATATTTCAGTAAAATGAAAAATTTGAGGAATTCTAGTTGCGTATATTATAGTTTATAATATAAGAAGTAAAATAAGTTTGAGTAACAGAATATCGTTCAGATGTCAGAAAATTTTTCTTTAAAAAAAATATATATATATTTAGAAAAAGACAAATAAATATAAGTTTGAAATTTTAATAGACTTGTGTGTTTTAATATTTAAGCCACAAACAATTAAATTAACATTTTTATAAGAAAGCGTCTCCAATTCTTAAATAGAGAATACAATCTATAAGCCGTTCTCTGAGTGTATATCATTTATACAAATCCGATTTGCACGAAACTTGATGTACATACGTTTTAGAGCGTGGAAAAGATCGCTGTCTACTTAAAAAAAAAATTATTAGACCACTATTTATCCTTTTTGTCTACCATCTTCCATACTTTAACATTATAGAAATATCTCTTTTTAAATATTTTAATTCAATCGTTCCTTTCCTGTTGCCACACCCTAAAAAATGACACAATAATGTGAAAAAAAATAAGAATAACGCGTGTATTTTGCTTTTCTTTGCCAATAAAAATTCAGATTTTCTTGCTATATTTTTGCATTTTTGAAATTGACATCATTCTAAACAGAAAATGCACTTTTTTTATATATAAAATAAAAACTTTAACTATTAGAGCGCTAAAATAACGTAGCACCTCAATTTTAATGTTTTTTTAAAATTAAAATATCTACTTTAATACAGACAGTCAAATTTCATGAAAACAATTTACGAAAAAGAAAAAAAAGGCTAGATATGACGTCACATTCTATCAAATCTATTCAACGTGTAGTCAAACACACTGTAAATAAATGGTTCCTATATTTTGTTTACTACAGCGATTGTATAATACAGTCATATCTTATAGTGGTAGTATAGATTCAGTAATAACATTTTCTGTTATTTATAGTAAAAAGAGAGCTGTTCTTTCCCTTTTCAAAAAAATTCTTGACTGATGTCATGATTTAAAATTTATGAAAAATGACATAATTTCATCTAGTCATTGTAGATTTAACCCTTAAATGCCTGATTTTTCAAAAATCACTGAAATAATGTTTTTCTACTTTCATTTTTTAAATAAATCATGGGAAAAATACTTTAAAAAATCATATTTGTTTTAAGTATGGTTTACAGCTAAAAAACAGTTTGTTACTAATCGGCAATATCAATCTTTAGTTAAAAAAATAATTTCCCTTGGTAAAATTCTATAATATTAAACACACAAGAATTTTAGGAACTATAATAAGAAATAAATTTTACTTGCTCACTGCAAAACAAAAGAGGATATTTCGCAAGCTTCCAAACAAAACAAAAGAACACGTAGCAACAATTAAAAAAATAAATCTATCTTTATTCTTAAACAGCACAAGTGTTGCCAGATACATGTTAAAAATCGATTTAATAATATATTCAGAATGTGTTTTATTGGCAACATTAGGCATCATAGCTTCAATATTATTCTAATAGTATCTTAGAAGCCTAAATTGGGTATGTGGCCGAAAGCAACACTCGGCATTTAAGGGTTAATTTCTATTGATGAAAAAGATAACGTTTACGTTTAAAAATGATGTTTTATTTAGAGTGGAAACCCACTTGATCTAATATTTTAATTAAAGCTTATAATTACACGTAAAGTGAAGGTTTTAGTTTTAAGCAAATAAAATCTCAAATTTTCAAAATAAAATTTCAGTAACTGCTGCCTTATTTGGATGCATTTGTTGTATTTTTTCCCGTATTGTCAGAAATCGTATACTTTGTTACGCGTACCAAAGAAACTGTGCATTTTTAATTTTAAAAGTTTTAAAAAATACCACAATTGTGTTAAAAGAACATCCTTTTTCTGAATTAAAATTTCGCGAGTTCCAAAATTAGAACTAAAAATGTGAGTTTTTTCATAAACGTCAAGTTAAAGCTATTCATAAAGTTAAGGCTGTTCTCAAATCCAAAGGAGCAACTTTCTGACATATTTTTTAATTCATTTGTGTTCGGAAACGCATGAAATTGGCAGGAGTTCTTATTTAAAAACTATGTAATCGAAAGATAGTTTCCATTTTTTGATAAAAGTATACGATATTTTAGTTGGTGTTTTGAACTGAATTTCGGACGCAACACCGCGATTAAGGAGAAAAAACCGGTCGTCACGTGGCCACAATTGCTCAAAACTCGATAAGTAATTTATTTATCAAAAAATGGAAAAATCATTTAAATTCCAAATCGCTTTAATCGTCAGAACTACAAATTTTAAGCCTTTACGTTTACTGTGTCAGAAAATGTGTCAGAAAGTTTCGTTGTTGAGCAGTGAACTGGAGAACTACCTTAAGCATTATTGCAGATTAGTATTTTGTAATCGAGTTGCATGCCAGATATTCGCTTAAAACATAAGTCATTCTATATTGTTTTAAACAAAAGTGCATGCCATAGAAGGTGTGAGGCACACCCAATAAAATACCAATACGCCAACTAGCGCAAAGCCCGATTACTGAAAACTAACCCATCAGTACTTAAAGAGATAAAAATAGTTCTTCATTTTTCATTCAGGTAATAAGACTAATCTTTTATAATTGAGTTCACATGATTATATAACTTTCCCCTATAATTATATGACTAAGCAACGGAAACAATATGTTACGCACTAAAATCTTCCATGAAAATCTAATAGTGCAAGTCACATGGAAATCCGTTCTGAAGAATTCAAGTTATATGCACCCAGAACGAAATTCCCATTTGCGTTTTATATAGTTATTAGATTATTATTTTGAGTAGTTTGATTTGATATCTTTTAAATTCGTGTTTTATTTTATTTTATTTTTGGCGTTTAAATTCCGTTTGCCAATTTAGTTATTGAATATTACACGAAAACAAATTCAGAATTATTTACAATGTTTTTGCAACCATATTTAAAAAATATTCATGCTTGAAAATTACTTTAAAATCCATAAAAAATCTGTAAATTGAGATAAACATCACAAACAAATATTACTGAAAGTACTTTTGTTTTTTATAAGACGTTGGAACAATCGAATGTGCGATGTTTAGATGTTAAATTGCAATAAAATAGAAATTTATTGTTGTGTTAGGTTGTTGCGACCGAAAATATGATACCAGCGTTACTGATAGGCATGTCTTTTCTTTATACTATCACATTAAGAGTAAACAGGTTCATCTTTCGCAATCGGGTTGCACGCACCTTTAAAAATATACATGCTTGAAAATTACTTTAAAATCCATTAAAATAAGAAAATTGAGATACAATTTTCAAATAAATTTCATCTGAAAGAACTTTTTTCTTTTCGACATTGTAAAAAATGAAACTGTGTTATGTTTAGAAGTTAGAGAAAAATTGCAGTAAAGGCACAATTTATGGGTTACAGTTTATGGGGCACAGTTTATATGCGCACTGATATAGAGTTTTTACTTTATAATGTAGATATATACCATACAAACGAGAATTTCACTAAATGCTGCGCGATTTGGTGGAATTTTTTTTTTTTCGTATTGTCAGAAAAATCACACATTTTTCTCTTACACCCGCCAAAGATAACGCGCATTCTGTTATTAATGCTCAGGGATTTTACTATGGCTGCGAGACAATAACGTCATGTTTTCTGATTGTCTTTTTAACGATTTGTGGAGGGAAATGCACAAATTTTAGGTATTGTGATTACCGTATTATTTAGTTTTAAATTATTTTACCTGGGAGGCTCTTTATAAATGACACGGGCGAACCGGATAGTTCTGCTATAGTTTTAAATATAAATAACATTTACCAGATTTTTATGCATGGGTATTATGAACTTTGCTTAAACTTCAGGTCACTGAATAATTATTTTTTTTAATTATTTAGTAAACTTTTAATTATTCATTGAATAGGCAAAGTATAATGATTTTAATAATTATTCAGACATTATAAAAATATATTTCATTTCTCCTTACATAATTCCATGAACCTAAAGAAAGATCATTCCAAAAATATAATTATGTTTTCAGGTAAAATTCTCTATGTACTTTGAAGTATAGTTAAATGCGCTAAAACTGTTCATAAAAAAAAAATATTAAAACGTTTCATTTCAAAACTGCTTGTTCATTTTACCTTTAAAAACCTAAGTAAAAAATGTATTAAATGATAAATAGGCGTTTATTAAATTATTACTTTTTATTAAATTTAATTACACCAGAACCTTATTTTTAAGTTCCCAGGCATTACATTTTCTCTCAGCTTACGGCAGCATACGCATAAACATATATTTACCTGCAATTTTTTCCCCAAAATTTTTATTTTGCATTTACCATATATATTCCGCCATATAACACGTGGATCAAACAAATATACAGGGTGTTCACAAATGAAATACAGAACTTCCACATTATAAAAAAAATAGCAAAAATAAAAGAAATAAAAACCTACTTTTAATTTCGAAACAAAAAATACTTATCAAAAATTTTTAAGACATTAGTCGATCTCGACATGTTCTCCTTCTGTTGCTCGCAGGATATCAAGACCATAGTCCAATTCAATCTGCGTACCAGGGCTGCCACAGGAGACTATTTTTTTATTCTAACGTGCACCACTTTCTCAAAACGGAAATATTTAACACAAACTTCGACAAGATTTGCAAGATAAATATAGTTCAAAATTTATATTGGAAGAATACTGGTGCGAACAGGATAGAAAAATAGTCGCCTGTGTCAGCCCTGACGTACGGTTCAAAGTACCCGGTGTAACCAAACGGAAGGCTTCGCTAATACATTGTTTGAGTTCACGCGCAGATGCTGCATTTGTCTTATAAATAATATTCTTAATGACTCCCCAAAGAAAAAAATTGAAGGTGTGATATCGGGAGTACGGGGTGGCCATGGCGTTGGGCATGCATGTTCAATCCAACGTCTGGGATTGATGTTTTTTCTTGTCGGCGTCTTCTTCTAGTACTGTGTTCGGAATTTACGTTGAAGAGATGTTAAAGATTTACTTTTTGCAAACCAAAAAACACACGTAGCTTTTTCATGCAGTGCAGCCATTTCTGCTGCTTTCCGTATTTTACTCATCGGATGAGACAGTCAGAGGTCATCTACCGTTGCGATTACGAACTTTACAATTTTGTCCATCTCCTAATAAGTATTGGCGCAGCATGTTCCAAAAGGGATTTTGCCCCGTAAAACCCCATACAACCAACGAACCTAATAAGTAAAAACGAAATTGTTTCAACTACATTTTGTTTCACGGGATACTGAAGTTATGGAAACCCAGTATTTGGGAAAATTTATTAAATATAAAGAACTCCGGAATTAAACTCCAGAAATTTATTAAAGAAAGAAAGAAAAAAAGGACAACTCAGCAATAAATTATATTATTAAATTAAATTCCTGGTTCTAAAATTGTTTGTTTGATCTGTGCGTTATACGCCTATTTAATTTTTATATCTTTCGTTCCTGCAAAAAACGTATAAATTTTGGTTCTACCTTTATTATAAAGGATAACATATTTTTGCGTAACGCTGGCGTCGTTTTGCGAATGGCAACTCTTGACGATAAAATTTCGGTTTTGCAATTTTCGTAACTGAAAATTTTTAAACTTCGAAACATCGCACATTTTCAATTTTTATTTCATCGTATAGGAAGAAAATGTACTTTTAAATTTCATTTGTTTGAAAGCTGTATCTCAATTTATTTTTGAGATATTAATTTTTTTGTAGTTTTTAATGCCGTTTCTGTAATGGTGGCAATTGAAATACTCTATTTCTGTAGAAAGTAAAGGGAAAATAGTCATGGAGGAAAGAGATACATGGAGATGCAATAAGGTGGCTGGGGGTGACGCCAAAAAAAACCCCTAAAATCCGCTACAGTAGGCCCAAACACAAGCACGTTCTTTCACGAAAAAAAGAAGAAAACATTTAGTAATACAGTCTTTAATTCATAATACAATGGAATGCTTAAAAATAAGCAGATCACTTTCATTTAGAGAAAAATGTGCACGGGTGATGTCAAAAAATTCGGTCCCTGTTCCAGGTGCTTGTTTTGTTTGGGCCGAGTGAGCACATTTAAATTTGAGCGATAACGCGCAACATATCGCAAACCGTTTTTGCGGCATACTGCATCTCCATCTATCTCTTTCCTCCATGGAAAATACTATATTACTGTATTTTTTGTTGCCATTTTCTCATAACCTATTTAAAATAAAAAGTTGTAATTAAAATACGTACTATGTCAAGAATATCGTCTGATATAATGTCTGAAAGAACGCATTTTTATTAATCCGTGTGTGATAACATTTTTCGAATTTGTTGTATGGGCTATTTGTTAGTTTGTTGTATGGGGTTTAGTGGTACAAAATCCCACTAGGGACAGTCTGCGCCAAAATATTTTGAACGTAAAATGGCGTATTGCTTAATTCCACATTTTTTTCAGTCTTTTGGTGTTGAGTTTTAGACACTAACCGAAATGATTAAGTAAATGAAAATGACATCATAAGGTGTGTCCCAACGAAATAAAGACACCGTAATTTTGTGCGGTAACAGGATACGAAGCAAACAAATAAGAACGAAACAAATATATTAAGAAAGTATGTATACAAATACATATTTACAAGGAGTAACTCACTCCCTGCCACAACTGGGCAGAAGAAAAAGATGAATGTGTAAAAAAAGAGGGGAAAAAGTGTCACGCCGAAATAAAGCCACTGCCAATATTAGTATTTATTGATGTATATCGACATTCGAACTGATGTAGTGCAACATGTTTATGACGTCAGAAAGTTGTCAAATACTTTTTCTGTGCAAGTCGAACTTTGTGCCAGCTTTAAAAGGTTGTATTATCTATTTCTGCTGCAGTATTGCAATGGGAAAGAAAACCCAGCTATCAAAGTTTGAGAAAGGACAGATAACAGCTTTTAAGGAACTACGTGTTTCACATAGACCAATCTAAGCAAATCAAACGATCAAAAACCGTACTAGACAATTTTGTAAATTAGGGTAATGCGTACAGGTATAAGAAAAAGGAGGTGTACATGAAGAAAAATGACTTCCAAGCCGGAAAGAGAAGTTTTGCGTCTTCTTTCACGAGGTAGCATTTCCAGAAAACAGTTGGCCAAAGAGGGTAATATCCCTGTGACAAAATCAACTCTTTCACAAATTGAAAAACGTACAAGCAACTTGCAATATAATAAAGGGAAACAGCAGCGCATGTTGAAAGCAATCCACGTGCAAAGGAGAGTCGATTGGGCCAAATATCATCAAACCTGGAAGGACCAGTGGCATCGTGTAATAGTCTCAGATGAGAAAAAAATTAATTTGGATGGGCCCGACGATCTTGCTTTCTATTGGTATGACATGAGGAAAGAAGAGGACATTTTCACCAAAAGACAGCAAGGTTACAGCAAAAATCACCCCATTAATGGTTTGGAGAGGCTTCGTCTATGGAGGTAAACATAACCTGGCTTTTCTCTCAGGCCGCATAAAAGCTACCGATTACCAAGAAATGCTAGAAAACCCTTTACTGCCATTTGCAAAGAGAATTGGTGGACTAAGTTGGATTTTCCAGCGCTACAAGAATCCCATTCACGTTGCAAAATCCTCCAGGGAATGTCTTTTGGATAACCGGGTGCATGTCATGTAATGGCCTGCCCTTTTTCCTTGATCTCAATCCCCAAGAAAATGTGTAGGTTATCCTCAGTAGGGCTGTATGTGCCAATGGCAGACAGTTTCAGTCTGTGGCAAAGTTTAAGGTCGTCATCATTGAATCGTGGGAGAATATTCATGCTGCTGTCCTCCAAGAATTTGTAAATGGTATGCCACATCGTATATTCCAAGTCATATAGAACCATGGCGGATATACTGTCTATTAACAGTAGTGGCTTTACTTTGGCGGGATACTTTTCCCCCCTCTATTTTTGCAAATTCCTTTTTTATCTGCCAGGTAAATATTTAATTTTATCTATGAAAATGATCGTTTTCTTTTAAATAAGCTGTGTCCTACCGAAATATTGCCACCGTGATTGTGTGCTGTAATTGGACAAGAAACAAACAAATAAGAACGAAACAAATATATTAAGAAAGACTATATACAAATACGTATTTACAAGCAGTAATTCACTTCCTGACCAGGTAAGGCAGGAAGCGAGTTACTACTTGTAAATATGTAAATGCGTATTTGTAAAAGTTGTATGTAGCTAATGAAAAATTTATAAAATTTAAAAAATATAATAACCTAAAAAAATATTTTTTTCAACAATAAAAAGGAAATTTTAGGTTCCGTTTATACAGACTAACATGGATCATATGTTTTGAAAATTTCATAAAAAATTATTCAGAAGTTTTTGAGATATCGTACCCGTTATGCCCAAAAATGTCATTTGGAGAAAAATGACTTCCAAATTTCGGAAACGCCGCTTCATGTATTGAGCGGTTATAATTCTAAAAGCCATAACTCCTGTTCTAATGGGAATTTCAAGGAAACAATTATTCCAAAATGTTCAGAAAAGATAGGAGTTTAGCATCTGAAAAAATTAAAATTTCGAATATTTTAAAGCTTTAAGAGTCCTGAGAACCCTTGACAATTTCAAATATATTTTCAACTCCTAACTTTCTAGGAATGTATGTTAAATTCTCGAAAAAGAACCTTCTCTATAAAAATTGTTAGCTCCTAAATACTTTTTGATTACGGTATGTTAATGATACCACTGCTTGAATTTAACTGTAGAACTCTTTTAGTGTCTACTGGTCTCAAAATTCTGGATTGAAAAAGTCCGTATTGTAATTATTATAAGTCATTGTGGGAAATATTAAACTATGTTGTAACCCTTTAAAAATAAAGAAATGAATACAAGTGGAGAACAGAAACTTGGGTTGATATTTCTTATTGGTCTGACTCTGACTCGGGATAAAAAAGCTGGCAAAATTTATTAGTAAGCTACTTTAATTGATTATAGATGCTAATGCAATAGGTTTAGAATTTAAATAATAGATTTTCTTAACTGTATCGATATTTTATTGAATTTAGGGATTATTGGTTTATTTATTATTCTATAAATCAATTTTTAGCTCACAGGCTATCAAAGATTGAAAGCTAATGTGCCCACAGGTTCTGTATATATGTACATACATACGTGGAAAAAAAAAAGGAAACACCCCCTACTAACTCCTCAACAAATCATCGTAGAAGAATGTTACTGGTACCGAACGATTGGAAATAAAGTCTACTTTTAAATGATGTATATAAAATTTTCTTAGGTGGTCATCTACATATTAAAATGAATCCAAACTTCATTTTTTTCAATGACAATACCCAATTTTAACGAGATATTTCAACTCTTCGGTTCAAACTATGCCTAGACACCAAATTTCAAGTCATTTAAATGATAAGTTTTTGAATTATAAACATTCAAAATTTAGTGCTTCTAATGTTAAATTATATTTTCATATTTTTATTTATGTCTCCCGAAATTATGCTCCTAATGTGCTAATTTTTTTGTAGTAATAATACTAATATACCCAAACATAAATAAGCTGAATTTGCAATTTTTATAATTTTATGACATGAATTATGAAATTAATATTCGAAAAAATTATAAATTGAAACCTACAATTTTTTTGATGGATTTAGATTTATTAAGTCTTGCTTTATGGAAATTCAAAAATTTCACATTTCTCTTCCAAGTAGTTTTCAAATTATGCTTAAAAAACGGCAAAATGATGGTTTAAGGGGAAGTGATATGATGACCTTTCTATGATGGAAGTGAGTAGACATTTTGAAATTTATTCTGCTGTACTGTAATCAAACAGGTTTCATTGACTCTTAAACGTGCCTTGATCAAGAAGGCGGCTCTCTCGGTTAACAATCCAGTACGGAACTTCAATTTGGATACAGCCCTTAAAATACGCTCGTTTTAAAATAATTAATTTCTCGGAAACTTATGGTACAAATTGCATAAAAATTCGTCTTTAGGCTAATTGAAGGGTGTAGAGTTCATTTATGCTGTCAAAATTGGGTATTGCTATTGAAAAAAATAAAGTTATGGTTCGTTTTAATATGTAGACGGCCCCCTAAGCCAATTTTATATACATCATTTAAAAGTAGACTTTATTTCCAATCGTTCGGTACCAGTAACTTTCTTCTACGATAATTTGTTGAGGAGTTAGAAGGGGGTGTTTACTTTTTTTTTTCCACGACTGTACATACCCATGCATGTATGTAACGCGATAACTCTTAATATAAATATCCGATTTGCTTCAAAAAAAATTTCTAGGCTCATTTTGATAAGGCCCCTTATTAATTTTGGGGGTTCATTGGTTAAGTATAGAGGGGGGAACGGGGAGGATAATTCCCTCCTTAACTTAGATAAATGGGTTTTTCATGCAAAATTATCAGATTTTCTTCAAATTTGGTATACCGGTTAATTCCGATAAGATACTTCCCTGATTAGATTTGAAGGTTCATTGTTTAAGTCTAAAGGGGAGAAGGGGGCTAATATCCCCTAATTTAGATAAATGACTTTTGCTATCCGATTTGCTTCAAATTTTGTACACCGGTTTATTCTGATAAGGTGCTTCCCTGATTAGATTTGGAAGTTCCTTTATTAAATATAAAGAGAGGAACGGGGGCTAATACCCCTTAATTTATATAAATGGTTTTTTCTATCCGATTTGCTTCAAATTTGGTATACCGGTGTTTTTTCCATAAGGCGCTTCCCTGACGACATTTGGAGGCTCATTGGTTAAGCATAAAGAGGGGAAACGGGGGGGGGCAAGTTCTTTAATTTATTTTTCGAGGGGCATTATCCTTTTAAATAATAGTACAATATACAAATAGCGTGAATAGTCTGTGAGCTCAATGCCATCAGTTTAACAGGACGCTTTTCTTTTTTTATTACTACTCTAATAATTATTCTGTTATTATTTGTATAATTGGCTTATTTAACGTTTGAATTTTTTTAAGGTAAGTTATCTTACTTTTTACCATTTTAAAAACAGATGGAGCATTGCTTTAGTTTAAACTTTCAAATATTTTACGTAGTTCAAGCTGAATGCTCTGGAAAGATAATTACTTTAATGTAACTAGATTCAATTTCAAAAAATACTTTTATAAAAGTTAACAATAAACATTAGAATTTCTGAATAAAATTAACCTCTGGTAATTTATTGATATATTTCCACATATTTCAACATGTCTTACACAGCAGGTCTAAAAAACTATCTAAAAATACTTGAAATGAAGAAAACCATCTTATCTTTCAAATGTTTTTTTAATTTTCCATATTTACGTTAACTCCTCCAGCTTTACGTAAGTTGAAACTACTATATACTTCGATTACGAACCTACTTTTATTTATTAGAGCGCTAATACGCGTGTTCAGTTGAGTCCAGAGGCATCACAGAAGTAGTTGGAATAAACTAGCACATACACTAGCGAAAGAAGCAGCTCAAAATGAAGGCTTTTTATTGGCTTTCATTCCTTTCCCCCTGTTTAAAATCACAGATAAAAAACGTTTGACTTCAAAGTGGCTACTACAACGAAATATGACAGATGCTGGTCGCTGGACATATAGTTTTTTTACAATAGTTTCAACAAATTTCTACATCAATAAAAGATTTCTAATTTTATTCCTCACAAATAATGAATGTCCCATTACAGTCATACTTGTTCAAAATTGGGAAAAGAACTTCACCATTGTGTGTCTGCAGCCTTTTCTCCATCTTACTAGATTATGTGTTGCAATGCACATTGAATTCTGCGTACCATGTTAAAAGCATCCCCAGATGTTTCTCCACAATTGGTCGAATTGCGTTTTAGATCGTTTAGTCTTATCCAACCAGGTAATCCAATGTATGCATCTAATTGAAAATAATTTATTTCCTAGAATCATAATCCCTATTTAGATGATCCTTGTCCTTGCGGAGATAGCACGTTTTTTGGACAAACTATGCAATGCTCGATTTCACGTATTTGCTGTGATAAATTAGAGAATAAATACAGGGTAATTATAATTAAACTTCCCCTATAAACAGAATCCTACAGCGCAAATGGATGAACGGAATGCAACGAAATTTGGTACTATACACGAGATGCGCTCACGGAATTTTGAAAAAAAGTTTAGTCTCCAAATGTCTACAAAAGGGCGCTTTTTCCGGAAAAACATTAAATTTAACACAATAAACGTCCAAAACAGAATCCAGAAACAATATTAACAGTTATTATTTTCTGATCATCTTGTCATAGAATCACATAAAGTAAAGGTAAGGCAAAAATAATAGTACGCTGTTTGAGAAAAAAAGTTCAGTTTGCAGAAACAAGAACAGATTAGGACGAAATTGCACAAAAAAAGCAGATGTTAATCGTGTCCAGGAAGATGTAGGGAAAGATTCTACATGTGACCACCCTCATTCACCTACAAAATTTCAAGTCGTGACCAGTGTGTTCAACAGAAAATAGCAACTGATCTGTGGTGATGCTTCGCACATGAAGTGTTATGGAGTTCTTTAAGTCATTCAACATCGCAACACCTCCACGATACACCAGACTTTGAAAGTGGCCCATAAACAGAAATCGCACAGATTTAGGTCCGGCGAACGTGGTGGCCATGGATTATGAAAGAAGCTACTAATAACACGTTCGTCTGTGAAGTGTTGGAGCTTGGAGTAATAGCGCCTTCAAGGACTTATATATATATGTGAGGACGCACCATCCTGCATAAAGATGGTCTACGTAAGGACCTACCTTTGCTGCAGTTGCGGCACAACAAACGTCTGCAGCATGTCATGGTACCGACTGCCCGTAACGGATCATGTGACAGGACCACGTGCAGTTATTTCCTCAAAGGCGAATGGCCCAAGGACGAATGTCACTGCGAATCCACATCAGACAGTCACCTTTGGAGAATGAACGGAAAATTCAGTGTGCATCCGCGTATTTTCCTGAGCCCAAATGCGCCAATTGTGTGTGTTGACTGTCCAAGTGAGGTAGAAATGAGCTTGTGAATGAATTGTCTCTCAACGAAATATTCCAAGGCCATGACAGACCAACAATCATTCTGTAGAGAACCTGAGAGACTATGTGGCTTTCCCCTATCCAACAGCTCTTGGGTATGGTGGATCTTGTATGGGAAATAGTGCATTATGTTTCTGAGCACTTTTTAAACGGTGCTGTAAGAATTGCCTGTCTGTCGGGAAACTGCACGTGCGCTACTATCCCCAAACTCTGATATCTCTGACTGTGCAGCAACAGCTGTCTTGACGGCACCCACAAGTACCGTGTAACAGGTTTACGGTGTCTTCCAATTTGAACTCCTAATTTTCTCGTCTCTTCAAATCTCTTAATCATTCCCCGGATGCCTTTAATACACAATGGTCCACGTCGTAGGTTCTTTATACGACGAAATTCATGAACTGCAGCAGAAGCATCCCCTTTGTTTTCGTAAAACAGCTTCACCAATAACGCACGTTCAACTGAAGATACCGTCATCATTACAGTCGGAAACATCGACATAAAACATGACAATTTCTTCAAACTTTTTACACTCATTGCCATAAAAATTTGCGCACCAAGAAAAAGACGTCCAAATGAAACGAAATTTTACACGCGTAAGTACTACTGTGATATAAATGAGTACAAAACCAAAAAAAAGGGATCATTTATTGCAGAAAAAAGTACAAATGAACGAAGATTTTAGTACTCTGTTGTCCCCCTCTAGCGCGAATACACGATGCGATACGAGCGGGAATTGAGTCATACAAGTTCCGTATGATGTTTTGAGACATCTCGTTCCACAGTTGCTGTAAACGCGCCTCAAGTTCAACCAAACTCGCAGGGTGTCCAACTTGCCGTCCCAAATGATCCGAGATATGCTCGATTGGTGACAAATCTGAGGATCGAGCAGGCCAGGGAAGGGTGGTAATGTGACGGAGGCAGTCTTTGACAACCTTACTGTGTGTGGCCAAGCATTGTCTTGCTGAAAAATGGCTCCTGGGAGCCCTGCCACGAGTGGGAACACATGTGGCTGAAGAATGTCCTGGATGTACCGCTGGGCTGTCATTGTGCCACGAATCAATATTAAGGGTGACCGTGTATCGTAAGCAATGGCACCCCATACCATCACACCAGCTGTGGGAGCGGTGTGTCGCTGTAAAGCGAAGGCAGGATTGAGGCGTTCACCACGGGGCCCCCACATACGAACACGATTGTCATTGCTGCTCAAATTGAATCTAGACTCGTCGCTGAAGACGACCTGGTTCCATTCCGTTGCAGTCCAATCCCGTCGTGCGCGACACCACTCCAAACGGAGGTGTCGCACAGTGTAAGATTTTGCGAATCTAGAGAGTCAAAATTCAATTTATGAAAATTATCGATATTAAACTAATAAAATTGATCTTACTAGAGATAAAATGGTTATGGATTATGAAAAAATACAGTAAAACCTCCCTGTGCGACCACCTCCTGAACGATCATTTTTTCATGGAACGATATTTATTCCCATACGCTCAATACTAATTTTACCTCCATTCAGAGACCATCCTAGTTGGACTCCCTCCATGAGCGACCAATTTATTTGAAGAAAATGAAACAAATTCCGTTTATCCCTGGTCGCTTGAAGAAGGTTTTATTACAAAAATAATTCCGGGAAGCGCATTATACACCAAACGTCTAAACTAAGTTTAGAAATTTTTTAATTCCGGTAACTTTTATGTTTTTAAACCGCTTTGTGCCTTTTTAGCCAATGAATTTAACTCTGATGATAAATTAATAATGACGGTCAATAAACTCTTCTGCCCTATTCTGTCAGGAAACTCTCAAAGAAATAGATAAGTTAATGAAATCGTCATTATTTGTTCGCGTCCAAAAAAAAAACTACTTTTATTTACTGAACTTTGAAAGAGACTTGGCATAACTGTAGCCACAAGAATTGCAACTCTGTTTCAGTACAACTGCAAAACAATAATTGATTCCTAGCACCAGTTCTAAACTACTGTGCCATTTCTTGCATCTAATGTTATGCAAAAAAGGCCTAATAATACCGACAAAACTTAAATAAATGGTAGTTAACAAAAATCGATATTAAATCATATCCCGAATCGGTAAATGAAAAAAATATTAAATTCAAACATCATTAAAAATATCCATTTAAATATATTGCATCTAATCAATCTGTACATTCACATTTTGGATCAATTTCAGAGTCTATTATTATGCATATTTTTGTATTTTCATGGGTAACGCTTTAATATTTATATATAAAAAAGTCTCTTAGCCCGTATTTCCATTTCAATTTCAACTATGATTAATGAGAAACTTAATGAAATGTTTTAGTAATCACACAAACGGAAATTTTCAAGATACGACGTTGAAAAACTGTCAAGAATATGCTATTATTCAAATTTTTTGTAATTACCCTATCAAATAAGTTCCTCATATGAAAAGCTCTTATGTATGCATCTGTCTTCTTTCGATGAGAATTATTTTATAAAATCCTTTCTTCAAATAAAAAAAAAGAAAGAAAATGATTTATGGTGCTTTTTATCCGTGATATTTGCATGTAAAAAGTCTTAGTTATAAGAAAAAATTTTGGAGAAGTTTTCTTAAAACATATAAAAGATTAATCTAATTAGGACAAAAAAAGTTTCTATTCTAAGTTAACAAAGAATTTTCTAATTTTATTAAACTTGTTCCTAACTATTCTAAGACTTTCAAAATATTACAAAACTAGTATGTTGTGGCCATCACAAAACTTTCTTCTATCTCATACTTGTCAATACTTCAAAATTCATTATCACAGTGCATCTATGCTCATCATGAGGATTCTAAAAAGATGAAATTCCGTGCATTAGTTCTTGAGATATTACTGTCTATGAAATCGTGTGAATCCATCAAAATGCAGCATAGCAGCGCCACCTATTGGGTGATTTACACCAGACCTTAATTATCATCCACATGTGTCAATGTCTAACTGAATATGAAGTTCGGGGAAAATCCGTGCATTAGTTCCTAAGATAGAGCTATTGCGCGAATCATGACAAATGCAGCATAACAGCGCCACCTGTTGAGCGATTTACACAACCACATAATCAGTATCAACATTTATCAAGGTGTACTTGAATCTGAAGTTTGATGAAAATTCGTGCATTAGTTCTTGAGATAGAGTTATTGAGGAAATAATGAAAAATGAAGCATAGCAGCGCCACCTATTGGGCGATATTCACCAACACGTAGTCAGCATCATTTCATATCAAAGAGTAACTGAATCTGAAGTTTGATGAAAATATGTCCATTAGTTCTTGAGATACAGCGATTGAAGAAATCGTGAAAAATGCTGTATAGCAACGCCACCTGTTGAGCGATTTACACCAAAAATGTACAAAATGTCAATTCATATCAAGGATTAACTGATTCTGAAGTTTAGTGAAAATTGTTGCATTAGTTCTTCAGATACCGCTATAATGGAAATTCTGAAAAGTGCAGCATAGCAGCGCCACCTGTTGAGCGATTTGCACCAAAACACAAACAGCACTAATTCATATAAAAGTATACATGAATCTGAAGTTTGTTGAAAATCCAAGCATTATTTGTTGAGATAGAGCTATTGCGGAAATTGTAAAAAATGCAGTATAGCAGCGCCACCTGTTGAGCGATTTACACCAAACTGTACAAAACTTCAATTCATGTCAAGGATTAACTGAATCTGAAGTTTGATGAAAATCCGTGCGTTAATTCTTGAGATAGAGCCACTGCGGGAATTGTAAAAAATGCAGCATAGCAGCGCCACCTGTTGAGCGATTTGCACCAACATGTAATCAGCATCAAGTCTTATCAGGGACTAACTGAATCTGAAGTTTCATGAAAATCCGTGCTTTAGTTCTTGAGATAGAGCCATTGCGGAAATCATAAAAATGCAGCATAGCAGCGCCACCTGTTGAGCGATTTGCACCAACACGTAATCAGCATCAAGCCATATCTAGGACTAACAGAATCTGAAGTTTTATGAAAATCTGTGCATTAGTTCTTGAGATAGAGCCATTTCGGAAATCATACAAAATGCAGCATAGCAGCGCCATCTGTTGAGCGATTTGCACCAAAAACTAATCAGCATCAATTTGTATTAGGGACTAACTGAATATCAATTTTTATTAAATTCCGTGCATTAGTTCTTGAGATAGAGCGCCCACAAAATTTGTGTCACATACACACAGACAGACAGACAGACAGACTCACAGAGTCACAGACAGACATTTTGTAAAAACATGTTTTTCGGGTTCTCTGATCTCTAAAACGTGTAAATCCGTCGAAAACCGGAATTCGAAAATTTTCATGAATCCAATACTTTCTTCTTGTAAAGATAGAAGAAAGTAAAAATTAAATATCTATTTCGTATCTACAAAAAAATGTTAAAAATGATTCATATCCATCCGAATGAAGAAACTGGAATAATTCAAAAGTATATTTCTAATTCAAGTTTGTACTCTCATAGAAATATTTCAGTTAAAAACCTAACAGTGTGTAAGTTTAATGTTATTTTTCTTTCTGCAGCTTTATTCTATTTTATTGCAAATGCTAAGCAATAAAAAATGATTTATAAAGCACTTTTCCTTAAAGTTTATAAATTTAAATCAAATATCAAAATCCTCTAAAATCAGTTTTACACATAGCTACTTATCCTACTACTATATAAATGTTAATTAACGTTAGATTCCCCAATCATAAATTTTAAAAAAAATTGAACGGTAATTGTAACTGTAGTATAAACATTAAAATAATCAAAGTCTGTTTAATTTTACCATTTCTAATTCAATAAATTACATTCATAGATAAAATAGAAAATTAAAGGTATTCTATGCGAATTATATAGACTTTAAACTAAAAGTTAAAATTACGTAAATCCGGAAATGTCAAAATATTTCAAATGTATTATATCTTCAACAGTGATTATATATTTATAATTAAGTTTATTATTCAAAGAACATTTGTATGGCGCTAATTAGATTTATCCTGTACAGGATTGTCTATACAAAGGGTAATATACACATGATTAGTAAATAACACAATGCATTCATTTAATTAACAAGTCTTACATAAAATATTTTACTAAAACACACGACATAATATACAGTGTGTCCTTAAAGTCATGTTGCACTTTTGATCGGTCACAGGAAATCAACGAAACAAGATGGAAATGTGAAGTCTTCACCAAATAAAAGAAAAACTCTCCAAGTTTCATACCTGTTAAGTGCAGTTCGACGTGGCCTTCATTTGAAACAGGGAATCACAGACGTTATTCACTAGACGTCTCTAACTGTGTGTGGGAAAAACTTGAATATCGTTTAGATGTATGTAAGACTACAAATGGAGGCCAAATCGAACTGCACTGAACAGATTTGACGCTTGGAGAGTTTTTCTCTTATTGGTGAAGATTTCACATTTCCATCTTGTTTCGTTGATTTCCTGTTACCGGTCAAAAGTGGTGCAACATGACTTTAAGGAAACACTGTATATCAATAAAGTTGTTCAGATCAATAATAAATGTTCTTCATTAACTACTTATTTTACATTTATCTCTTTAATATTTTTACTGATATAATCTAAAATCATCGTTTATTTTTTAGAAACTAAAATGGCATCTTAATTTAATGAAGACTGATAAATTAAGTTAAATTTCACACTCTTAAAATTCTGCAGCACACTGTCCAGTGGAAAGATCTTTTTTGCAAATAACAATTACTTGACTACTTGATGAAGATATTGTGACTAAATTATTGACCATGTTATGGTCAAAATCAATTAAATTTACGGTTAATTTGTAAGGAACTAGTAACTTTGTTACAAAGGCTCTCTAGTGGTTTGAAGGTGAACATGATGTAAGATGTAACTCTAGTATAGAGGCACTCTAATTGTCCGTGGTGCATTTTGAATTAGGAGTTC
Source organism: Maratus speciosus (assembly GCA_963932465.1). NCBI lineage: Eukaryota > Metazoa > Arthropoda > Arachnida > Araneae > Salticidae > Maratus > Maratus speciosus. The sequence goes on from OZ010789.1 coordinate 463,231,446, forward strand.
GCTGTTCCGCGAGTTAGCGGTAACCGTATGCAAATTTATTTGCTCAGTCTGCCAGAGTATAAATAGGGGAGCGAAATTGTGTTGAGCGGACGGTCAGTAGTTGGTTAGTTGGTTAGTCAGTGCAGTTAGACGTTGGAGAGAGTGTGAGTTGGCGTAAATAGTTTTGTTGTTGAGAAACGGCCATGTGCGGCTGGAGCTTAGCCTGGGAACAAGAAGAGATTGAGAATGACATGAAATCTAGACGTAGATTTGAAATGAACCCCGCCGTCGCAGCTCAAGCACGCTCCGGAGAAAGGAAGGTACGTGAGTTAACTTTTAAGCTTTATATTTAATTAAGACTGTTTTATTGCTATCACGGTGTGAGGGCGAAATTTATTAGATCTTGTCTCCCAACCCTTTTCCCGTTGTTCAATAAAATATCTATATTTAAAGCTTATAATAAGACTCTTCATGAACTCCCACCACTATAAATACGCCACAAAGTAACCATTACCTATGCAAAGTTTTAATAGTGGATATTTAAATTAACCAAATACTCTTTTAAATAATTTGTAGAATATTTTTTTTTCATGATTCAACTACAATTATGGTAAAATTGTAGTAAACTAAATTAGTGGTGGTGCAACTGATAATTCTTCTACTTTTATGAATAGAATCCACATGCAAATTCCCAGTTCCCGAGGTGGGCCTCTGTTATACTCCAAGATTCATTGAAAGAAAATTGCCGTAGGTAAGTTTTGGTCCATATATTTGCTGTTTGGGATACTAATAACCATTTTGATATATTATCAACACATGCTGTTAGAACTAGGGGCTTTTGATAACTTTACAAACTTCCGTGTGTCCTTTTGTTTCGCACCTAAATTGTATGTTGGCCATGCCTTGTAAAAGTATGTACTGACATCTTATTTACAGACATACAACTATCATACTATTTATTTATCTTAAGTACAATAGTTTTCGAGTTTCTAAAAGTAATGTGTCATGCATAGGTTATGAAACACTTTCTAAAAAGTTCAGATAAGTGTAAAATATTCCCCCATTAATAAAGTTAAAGATAATGAGTAAACAATTTGGAAAACGCATAACACATTTGAAAACCCAATTTCAGCATTTACCATCAATAATCGGTAATATTACCGAATTCTTACGTGCAGTACTGTAACAGTCAAACAAAAACGAAAATATTAAAATTATATATACATTTGTTTTATTTAGAGAAAATAACTAAAACAAATGGAATAAAAAATGAAAAATAATATGTCATGCATAGGTTATGAAACACTTTCTAAAATGTTCAGATAAGCGTAAAATATTCCCCCATTAATAAAGTAAAAGATAATCCACTAAAAAACAACTTTTCAAAAGTAAAAAAAAAAAAAAAAAAAAGGGATGAAACTTGTGGCTAAAAAATGAACGAGCTCTTAGATCTTAAAATTAACAGCTTGCCAAAATTCAGGTTTCAATCTTTAATGATATCACGATAAACCCAATTTTAGAACTTTTTTGCTCCTGCGCCGTTAAAAATTTCGATATTTTTAGGAACTGTTCATAGTGAATATTTACGTCTTAAATGTTACAACTATGTCAAATTTCTATTTCCTTAGGGCTAAGAATTCCAAATAAATCATAATTTAGAGCATTTTTAGAAAGCTTTTTTACTCGTTTCACCATTTTAAATTTCGATTTTTTTTTAGAAATAGGTTTTAGCGAGCACTGACATCTTAAAAGTAACCACCATATCAAATTTTAAGTTTCTCCCCTCAACAGTTTCACAGAAATCTTAATTTATGAATGACTTTTGCCCTTGCAACATCTTAAATTTCGAATTTTTTAGAAATTGCTCAAGACGAGCATTTTTGTTTTAGTATCAGTAATCATGTTAAATTTCAAGTTCACGCTCTAGCAATTCCATTCAAACCGGAATTTAGAACGTTTTTAAAAAGCTTTCCACTCATTTCACCCTTTTAAAATTCGATTTATTTAGAAACAGATTAGAGCATTTACATGTTATAAGTGTCCTCCATACTAGATTTAAGGATTCTATCCCTAACAGTATCACAAATTCAAAAATACAAGAATTTTTTTGCTCTTGTACACTTATAAATTTCTAATTTATTAGAAAACGCAAAGCATTTACGCCTTAGAAAATAACATCCGTGTCAAATTTCATGTTCCTAGCCCGAACAATCTCATTAAAATCATAATACAAACCGTTCTTAAAACGTTTACAGCTCGGTTCACCTCTTAACATTTTGATTTTTTACTAACAGTTCTTAGCGTGCATTTACATCTTTAAACAAACCGGCATGCCGAAATTCAGACCTCTATCCCGAACGGTATTACAGAAATCGCAATTTTTGAGCTTTTTTTAGGCCTGCATCCATTCAAATTTCGAATTTTGTAGGAATTTTTCTCTGATATCATTTAGGTCTTATAAGTAAAAAGCACATCAAATTTCATGTTTCGAACAATTTGCAGATTCAGCAATTGTTCCAGATTAACAATTGCAAATAAGTCATAATTTAGAACGTTCATAGAACGCTTTTCTGTCGTTTCGAACTTTTAATTTCTACCTTTTTTAGAAATCATCCTTATCGAGTATTTAAAATAACCACCAATGTGCCAAATTGTCGGTTTCTATTCTAAATGGTATCACAAAAATATGAATTTTAGGAAATTCTTTTCTTTTGTAATCTTTTCAATTTTGCTAAGGATTACATCATGTTACTTTTATTCATAATTTTAATTAACTATCTTAATCCTTCGCCAATTAGGAAGATTCTGATAGAGAAATCATGAACTCGTTACTTTTATGTTAGCGGGCGCAGGTGATAAATCGCCAATTATTGTTCCCTTCCCATTCATTCGTATTGCCTTAATTTTACTTAAACTATAATCCTTTCACTTATTTTACATAAAATCATAAATTTAATTTAAAATACAAACGTTTAAGATGCATGCCTTTCACTTATTTAAATTTTTTTAAAAGAAAATAAAAAAATAAAAAAATGCCAATTTCATTATCAAAGCATTGTTTTTTATTTACCACGCAAAAAATAAAAACTGCTACTGGCGAGGTAAAAAATACCATTGGCGAGTTTTGAGCCTGGCTAACATAAAAGTACCAAGAACTTCTTCCGATCATGTCAGCATTGTGTAACTTTTTCATTGTTATGTATTTCATCTTTCTTGAGAAAACCGCTTAACTCACGTAGGCATTTATGCTTTATGTTCGTTTGAGCACAGCGCTGTCTCAAACGCATCGCGGTTGGCGCAATATATATTTCTTTGTTTATTTTTGAGCCAGTTTGGGGAGAAAACCACGTTCTCGGGTACCTATTTGACCTAGCTGGAGAAAATGTCATGTTGGTTTTATTTATTATGAAACTGTTTATTTAGTATAAAAACACAATTTTATTATAAAATACACAAAACTTTGGCACAGACGTCATATTGGCGTGATTTTTTCGTAACTTCTTAGTTATCCCGTCGACCAAATTACTGTCACCAAATTGTTAGATTAAATGCCAATAATGGTTGATCGTAAATGTCACATTCACTTGACTTACACGTGTTTACGTCATAAAGTGATTTTTATTTTGACGTTTTATTTGTATTTTTATTAACGTTATACTAATTTACTTATTCTTTTGTTATTTAAAATAGAAATTATGTCAATTTGTATAATTTGGCGTGTGGTTTGGCGATATATATAATTTGGCGAAATTAGTCGACGGGATAACTAAGAAGTACCATTTTTTCTGACGCCAATTTGGCGAAAACATCAACAACATAAACAACAACATCCGATTTACCATATCAAGAAAAATAACGACACTTTGGCGCCAATTGAATTCCCGTTGCGTACATGACATTGGCGTCAGAAAAATATCGCACCATTATGGGGCGTATATGACATCTGTGCTAAAACTTTTATTAGAAACACACACTAATTATTTTATTATAAAAAGCACAAAGTTTAATTTAATTTAAAACACACGCAATCTCTTCTATTGTATTGTCATATGGAGGATAATATCGTCAAAATTTCTGGGTTGCTAGGGAATAAAACTGCCATTTTGGTACTAAAAGGATACCCCGGTGTGTCTGAGACATCTTTGCCTCCGTTTGCTTATATGTTGAAATACGTTCGATAATACGGAGATTTGGCACAGATGTCATATACATTCCATATTGGCGCGGTTTTTTTCCGACACCCACCAATTTGGCAAAAACATCAACAGCATAAACAACAACATCCGGGTTACCCTATCAAGCAAAATAACGACACTTTGGCGCCAGTTAAATACCCATTGCGTATATGACATTGGCGTCAGAAACAAATCGCGCCAATATGCGTACATAACATCTGTGCCGGAGATTTTTAAACCTAATTAATAATCTTCCGTATTTGGTTCCATAGCCAGTAGACCTATTTAGCTAATACAATTTGGTACAATGGAGTGTTTCTATGAAAGCCTTTAATGATATCACAGGGTACAGATGTCATATTCGCCCCATATTGGTGGGATTTTTTTCGGCTGCCAATTTGGCGAAAACACCAACAGCATAAACAACATAATCCGGGTTACCACATCAAGCAAAATAACGACACTTTGGCACAAGTTAAGTACCTGTTGCCTATATGATATTGGCGACAGAAAAAAATCGCGCCAATATGGGGCGAATATGACATCTGTACCTATCACAGTTATATTCATTTATATAGTTAAAATATATTTTTTTTCACCCGAACCTTGGCAATAGACTCGACTAAGAAAGATTAGAGAATCTAATATCTTAGCTAAAGTTCGTCCATCTGATGTTATGCACCTAATAAAAGCATATCAAAATATTGTTTTGAACGCCACTGGCCATCGAGAATGGAAGGTATGATTACGATCAACAATAGTTTTCGGTGATCAATCTTCCCGGCACAACCAAACTAACTGATGATTCGTTTTAAAATTTGATTAATTAAATATTTTTACATAGGTAGGATTTATTTACTTTTAAACGTAAAGAAAAGATCGTGTAATTTTATGTTAGCCGAGAGAAGTGATATGTCGCTTAATATTGTTCCCATTGACATCATTCGTATTGCATTCGTTTCATTTACAATACACAACTTTCATTTCAAATACTACATTCAGTTTAAAAACATATATTATAGACATTTAAAATACACCCATTTCACTTACTTCATTTAAAACACAAAATAAATAAATAAATAATATTATCTTAAACCAAAACAGGTACTTGTTAGTTATCCCGTCGACCAAATTACTGTCGCCAAGTTGTAAAATTAAATGCCATTATTGGTTGATCGTAAATGTCACATTCACTTGAAAACACGTGTTTACGTAATAAGATGATTTTTATTTCGACGTTTTATTTGTATTTTTATTAACTAGGGGGCTCGGCCCCCTACGAGTTACGCTCGCCAACCCCCGTCCAGACACCGTAGACTCTAAATGCACGCTAATTTGATCGACTTTAAAAAGATTTCGAAAGTTTGAATTATAATTTAAAAAACAGTGGCGATCTCTCTATAAACGGATTTCTATTCATTTCTCTTTGATTGGGCAATTTTAACGCCAAATCCGTTGCGGTACTACTTGATTATCCCGTCGACCAATTTCGCCAAATTATATAAATAGCCAAACCACTCGCCAAATTATACAAATTGACATAATTTTTATTTTAAATAACGAAAAAACAAATAAATTAGTACAACATTAATAAAAATACAAATAAAACGTCGAAATAAAAATAACTTGATGACGTAGACACGTGTAACAACATTTCAAAATAAGCTAATATAAAAGGAATTAAGTAAACAGAGTCTTTGTCTCCTGGTATTTTTTAACAAAGTGAAAAGAAAGTTCTTTTAAATGAGACATTTTAAATTAATCGTTTTTAATCTGACGTAATTTTGACCAAACTATTCTTTCTCTTTTTAATATTTACGTGAAAATACTTGTGTTAGAAATTAAATATTATTTGCGCTTTCCTAACAAAAATAGTTGAAAAGTATCCTCTTGAAATATCAAATAAATGTCTAGCGCAATTTCTAAATTTAAACCGTTTTGCAATATTATTTTGTGTTCATTTTATGTAATAACTGTAATGTGACGCAAATATGACGTAATTTCTCCTATTTAAGACTTCTAATGCATGTTAATAAATTTATTGCTTTGCAAATTCCTTTCTCTCTTAAAATTCACGTGTAATTATAGTTTTTATGAGGTAATTTTTAATAAGTTCCTGCTTTTTGTACATAATTATTTAATTTCAAATGTTTTTTTCTGTTTATAATAGTCACGTGTAAATAAATTTTTAATTTATTTACACGTATAAATATTTTTTTAAGCAAACATTATTGTTTCCGCTGTTTATACAGTTGGCAACAGTTTAAATTAATACCACTTTCTAAAATCTGTTAAAAATATCTCTAGAAATGCAGAAAATCTGAATTTAAAATAGAAATAAAACCTGAAAAAATGAGTCAAAATAAAAAAAATTAATGCAATCTGCACTCCGGCAAATTCTAACGCATAAAATGATCTAAAAATGATTAAATTCCTATGAACAGTTTTTGCTCCTATAAAACTTTTTTAGTGGAACGATTTTGTCCAACTTCAGCATTAAATATCTCTTAAAATAATTCTTCGATCTGAAAACTGTCTGCATCAGCGTTTTTATCAAACATTTCTGTATAATACTTTCGATTTTCGTATTTTTGTATGCATTATTTTTCTTAATATTAACGAAGAAAGACCTCCGGTCACAAAAAATTCAAAACCGGCGGCGGTGACAGCGGTAGTTACTTTTTTTTAGAATAGTGAGATGTTATACTAATTTATTTGTTCTTTCGTTATTTAAAATAAAAAATTATGTCAATTTGTATAATTTGGCGAGTAGTTTTGCGATTTATATAATTTGGCGAAATGGGTCGACGGGATAACTTACAAGTACCCAAAAACATTTATTTCAGTATCCAATGATTATTTATAACTTACACACGCAAAAAATAACAATTTCTGTTTGCAGGTAAAAAAAAAAAAGCTATTGTCGAGATTTGAGACCTCAATTCATTTTCAAAAGTTTTGTTTACATTAGGAATGAAACCTTAAATGCCGATAACTTTCAATGCATACTTCTTAAAAGGTACCATTTCTCTAAAATATTATTTTTATTTTAAAAATCTTTCTAAAAATGTAACTTTTATGCAGTTTTTGTCGAAAAAATAATCTTGGTGGAAAATACGCGTCTACCAGATTGAAGTTGAAGTGGATTTGTGCTCTTATAATGTGGATAGTACGCGCTCGTTGGCGGGTTTATCACTGTTTGGCATAGTTTGATAATTTTAGAATGAATTAACAGTTTTTTGCTTATTAAGAATAGAATTTTCAATTTTTTTAAACTAAATTTTATAAAAGCACGTAGATTGGGTAATTACCAGTCCGAAAATGCATTCCATACTTTTTTCTGCCCATTATTTAAGTCTCTAGCTTAATTGAATTAATATATGTTTGACGAAGATTTTTTTTATCATTTTCAGTATCTCGACGTTTTTTTAAAAATCCTGTATCTCTGTTTATAATTATTTTATAGAGATGAGTTTGGTCTCAATTTGAAGCTTTTCTTCAGTAGATTCTTCTAGTCTTAATTTTATTTCTCTTTGATGCTTGTTTTCTTAAATATCTGAAATTTTAAAATGCCACGTTTAGCCGATTTAACATGGAGAAGTTGTCTAGAGTATAATAAGCAGTTACGCGGTTCTGGCTTTTGGTTCTTGGCGTTTGTTTGTTTGGTGGGGTTAGCATTTTTTTTTTTTATAGCTTGGCTTGACAGAACGACCGTCCTGCTTGATGAGTAAACAATTTGGAAAACGCGTAACAAATTTGAAAACCCAATTGCAGCATTTACCATCAATAATCGGTAATGTTACCGAATTCTTACGTGCAGTACTGTAACAGTCAAACAAAAACGAAAATATTAAAATTATATATACATTTGTTTTATTTAGAGAAAATAACTAAAACAAATGGAATAAAAAATGAAAAATAATATGTCATGCATAGGTTATGAAACACTTTCTAAAATGTTCAGATAAGCGTAAAATATTCCCCCATTAATAAAGTGAATGATAATGAGTAAACAATTTGGAAAACGCGTAACACATTTGAAAACCCAATCGCAGCATATGCCATCAATAATCGGTAATGTTACCGAATTCTTACGTGCAGCCCTGTATATCATTTATAGATCTGTATATGTACTATATAGTATTATAAAATTATTTATAAATGCTAAAATATTTACAAATGTTACAGCACTTCATTTTCAATGCCGAGCATTTCACATTAAACCTAAACTAGTATGTTGTGGCCATCACAAAACTTTCTTCTATCTCATACTCGTCAATACTTCAAAATTCTTTATCACAGTGCATCTATGCTCATCATGAGGATTCTAAAAAGATGAAATTCCGTGCATTCGTTCTTGAGATATTACTGTTCCTGAAATCATGTAAATCCATCAAAATGCAGCATAGCAGCGCCACCTATTGGGTTATTTACACCAGAACCTAATTATCATCAACTTATGTCAATGTCTAACTGAATATGAAGTTTGGGAAAAATCCGTGCATTAGTTCTTGAGATAGAGCAATTGCGCAAATCATGACAAATGCAGCATAACAGCGCCACCTGTTGAGCGATTAACACAAACACATAATCAGCATCAACATTTATCAAGGTGTACTTGAATCTGAAGTTTGATGAAAATTCGTGCATTAGTTCTTGAGATAGAGCTATTGAGGAAATAGTGTAAAATACAGCACAGCAGCGCCACCTATTGGGCGATATTCACCAACTCGTAGTCAGCATCATTTCATATCAAAGAGTAACCGAATCGGAAGTTTGATGAAAATGAGTCCATTAGTTCTTGAGATAGAGCTATTGCAGAAATCGTGAAAAAAGCTCTATAGCAGCGCCACCTGTTGAGCGATTTACACCAAAATGTACAAAATGTCAATTCATATCAAGGATTAACTGATTCTGAAGTTTGGTGAAAATTGTTGCATTCGTTCTTGAGATACAGCTATAATGAAAATCCTGAAAAGTGCAACATAGCAACGCCACCTGTTGAGCGATTTGCACCGAAACACAAACAGCACTAATTCATATCAAAGTATACATGAATCTGAAGTTTGTTGAAAATACAAGCATTAGTTGTTGAGATAGAGCTTATTGCGGAAATTGTAAAAAATGCAGTATAGCAGCGCCACCTGTTGAGCGATTTACACCAAAATGTACAAAACTTCAATTCATGTCAAGGACTAACTGAATCTGAAGTTTGATGAAATCCGTGCATTAGTTCTGGAGATTGAGCTATTGCGGAAATCGGGAAAAAGGCTGCATATCAGCGCCACCTGCTGAGCCATTTACACCAAAAACTAATCAGCACCAATTTATATCAGGGACTAACTGAATATAAATTTTTATTAAATTCCGGGCATTAGTTCTTCAGATAGAACGCCCACAAAATTTGTGTCACATACAGACAGACTAACAGATTCACAGACAGACATTTTGTAAAAACATGTTTTTCGGGTTCTCTGACCCCTAAAACGTGTAAATCCGTCGAAAGCCGAAAGTCGAAAATTTTCACGAATCCAATACTTTCTTCTTGTAAAGATAGAAGAAAGTAAAAATATATCAAAACTACATCTCAATCCGAGTATATTTAAGCGAGTTAGAGCACGGAGAGACAGACAAATGAATTCATAAACTCTCTTCAACCTTGGAAAGTGTTAAAAATGAAAATTGCTCCGGTGGAAATATGGAAACCGAAAGCTTAAGGTCTGTCAAATATCAGGCGCACACATGTAATATGTGCTTGTGCATGTTTTTATTTATGGTTCTCATTTATCTAATCTCTAAAAAATCAATTCAGCGAAGAAAATAAAATGTCGATAAAATTTTCCATTACATTGCAAAAATAGTTCCCAAAGTACTCTTTTATTTTTTTTCTAAATTTCCCTTCAAATGTCAAAATGGAATTATTCAACGGGAAAAGAGAGTTTTGATTATTTTGTCTTTTCCATAACATTTCGTTACTAAGAGGGGGGAAAAAAGAAAAATACGTATAATGAAATTTTCAAAAAAATATATTCCGCTGAAACTGCGTATTAGATAAAATATAAACATACTTACAAAGCTTTCAAATAGACTTTTAAATAAAAAAGTATATATTTTTAAACTATAAAGCTTGGGGTTCATTGTATAGTATTTAAATGAAAGTTTTATAAAATATCAAATGTCTTAAAATAAATTGAAATTTCTTAAAATAAAATTAAGATAATTTCTTTAAAACATACTCTTTCTTTATATTCCTTTTTAAAACTCGAAAGGAAATCGGCTTTCTTTTTCTTATTTTCTTCCGATTCGTATAAATGCACTAAATTATCATTCATTATTTGAAATAGAAACCATTTTAATTGGAGTATTAAAAATAATGCTGAGTTTATTTTATTTTATTTTATTGGTTGATACAATTTTAAAGAACCTAATTAGAACTAAAAATGTGCACATAAATAACTGTATATATTTTTTATTATTATTATTATTATTTGTTTAGGCAATTATTTCTGGGGATTTTTACTTGAATGCGCTAGAATTAGAAGCAAATATAAAATAAAATTTTAAACTATCAAATTTGTTTCATTTTAAGACGTATAGTTAAGAATTAAATAAAATATTACTTTTTAATTAACTGAGCCCTTTTAGAATACTATGCAATGTAACTTCTGCTTGGATCTTATCACTCATAAATTTCTTTTCTCAGGTTAACGTTAGTAACATACAAATTTCCTCTCATTTTTGCTGCTCAAACTATTCTTCACATAAAATACAAAATTTTCAGTAGCTCTGTAAGGTAAATGCACCTATAGCGGGCCACGTACCAGTAGTAGACAGCTAATTTTTAAAATTTAAAAAACAAGCCCAAAATGCATTTCTCGAAAAAGACTGAAAAAAATCTGATTGACTAACATCTCTATAATAATAGCTTAAGTCATGTGACTGTCATCAACTGTTCCGGGTTGATCGCTTCGCTTTTTACATGCCAGGCGTCCAATTTGGTAATTTAATGTTAGCTGTGGGCATGTGATAAATCACCAAATATTATTTCATCGCTATCATGTCATCAGTATTGTAATAGTCCATTTCATGCGACTGTCATAAACAATTTTCCGCATGGTAAATTAAAACAAAGCTTTGATGTTGAAATTAAATGTCATGGTTTATGGTATTATTTATTACTTTTCTTTTTTCTTTTCTTAGTTTTAAAGAAATAATTGAGAGTCGCAAATTTTAAATATCTCAGTTTTTAAATTAAAGTTACGTATTTTAAATAAAATGAGTGAAAGTATTATATTTTAAATGAAATTAATAAAATACGAAAAAATACGACGGGAACAATGTTTGGCTATTTATCACTTGCGCCTGCCTAACATAAAAATACAGAGTTCATGATTCCTGTATCAGAAACTTCCGATTCGGCGAAGAATTGAGCAAGTAAAATAAATTTTGAATAAAAGTAATACGATACAATGCTTAGCATGCATTTAAGGGAGACCAAACTGGTCGCCAAGGGCGGCTAGTCCTTAAATGTTAACTTTTCATAAAATGTTAGGAATAATTGTTTTTTTCTGTTGGTACATTTGTTTATTTTCTAGAGTGTCTTAAAAAACAGACTTTTTGACAAATTCTTAGAGATTTCAATAAGAGATAAGTTTTTCTTTAAAACAATGTTTCTTTAATATTGTGCTTTATTTTAAATTAAACTACTGTTGATATACTCTATTACATTACAAATAATTTGTTGGCTAAGCTGAAAATTTAAAAATTCATGCACCATAAATTTTCCAAGCCTACTGGAGCATAGAGAAAGGTAATATTTATTATTTTTCATTTTTTCCGAAGAATATATTTCGAAACTTTGAATATTTATTCTGATACACGACGATTAGGAATAGGCTAAAAAAATATTTATCTTTTGGAGTTCACTAACACATTAATAATAATCAGATAAATTTCCATAAGTGGAACACTACTGGTGCGTTTCTCTATATTCTAAAAAAAAGGTAACTAAGGCTGTCACCGCCTCTGTAAATGAATTTTTTGTGACCAGAGGTCTTTCTCCGCTAATTAAGAAACCTACTGCAAACAAAAATATATAAATGAGTAATATTATAGAATAATGTTTGATAAACACGTTGAAGCAGACAGTTTTTAAATCGAAGAATTAATTTAAGAGATATTTAATGTTAAAGTTGGTCAAAATCGTTCCATTAAAGGAGTTTTATAGGAGCAAAAACTATGTAGAGGAATTTAATAATTTTTTCTAAGGACATTCATTAGAAACTCGCGGTGTGCAGACTGCATTTATTTTTTTAATTTGACTCATTGTTTGAGGGTTTATTTCAATTTTTTTAATTAAATGTTCAGCTTTTCCAAATATATTTTTTACATATTTTAGAAAAGGTTATAGTTTTAAATTTTTACCAAATTTTAAAAACAGCGCGAATAATATTTCTATTAAATTAAAACTTTATTCACACGTGACTATTATAAACAGAAATAAAAACCTTTCAACTTAGAATTAAATGATTACGTATTAAAAACAGAAAAATATTGAAAATTACGTCATAAAAATTGCTTTTACACAATTATTTAATGTGTGTTAAAAGCAGTAAATGGGTGGTAAATGACGTCCTCTTTCAAATGTCCAAATAATAACATTGCCAAACAGTTTAAGTTAAAATAAATATTTGCACGTACATGAGAGATGTATTTCATATTTCGAGATGATCTTTTAAACTATTGTTGCCAATTCATGGGCAGCGCAATTAATAATAATATTACCTTTAACAACAAAAATATTTCAATTGAATATTACAAAGAGAAAGAAAACTTTGGTGAAAATTATGTCAGGTTTAAAACATTGCATTTAAAATCATTTTCTTTTACCGTTGTTAAAAATACCGGGAAACAAAGACTCTGTTGGCTTCGTTCATTTTATATTAGATAATTTTCAGATGTTTAACTAATCTTATTTAATAAAACACAAAAATAGCAATTTACAGCAGCTGATTCGGTCTTAAAATATCTCAGTAAAAGGGAAATGCATGGAAACCCGTTTACAGGGAGATCTTCATTGGTTTTTTGATTATAATTCAATCTTCCGTAATCCTTTTAAGGCAGATCAAATTAACGGATTTTTAGAGCCTGAACGGGGATTGGCGACCGTTGCTCGTTCGGGGCAAAGCCCTCTAGTACCTTAAATTTTTGTTTCAGTAAAAAAATTCGTTTGAAGCTGAAAATATTTCATGCATTTTTCAATATATTTTTCATATATTTCACCGTTCTAGATTTTACATTAAAAATAATGCAAAAAGAGTTTACAGCACTTAAAAAGTTACATTTCGCGTGGAATACAAGCTTGAAAAATATTTTTAAAGATAATTCAGGGTATTTCATATATAGAGAAAGAATTTCGTCATTAAATAAGGCAAATGTTATTTTACGGAAAATCTGGTGTTAAAATCCCATGAGGCGTACGAACCTTGTAATTTCTAAGTAATATTACTTTGTTTAATATGTCCATTTTAGATTTTTTATTTTCAACTTGGAGAATTCATTCCTGCCTGATATTAATTTTTTATGGGACATAAGCTGTATTTTTTATACACATCCGAACCCGCTTAAAACGCTCACGGTCAATACGCGATCCCGCTTAATATGCCGATTTTTTCCGGAGCCTTGAACATCACCCATAAGACTACTGCAAAAATATCACGTTTAATACGCGAGCGATTATTATGCGGTCCCGCTTAACACGCGATAAATTTTGGTCCCTTCATGCAAAAAAATCTTGCTTAATATGCGAATTTTAAGACAAATATGTGCGATTTTTTAAATTCACATATCTCAATTTCTGAATAGCACTATTCGCCTTATTTAATGACAGATTAACCAAGGCGAATGTTTTTAATCGGAAGTAGTCGTAGGTATTTGAATAAAAAATTCCTACTAATTTAGCAACACTGCTACTTTTTTTTGATTCCGCGTCCTAGTATTCTTCATTTCGCGCTTCGTGTATTGCTTTTACCGAAGTAGAGAAGGATAGGTGAACTTTGTCGCTTTTTAGTTACCTATTCTTTCTTCATTGCTATCATGTTTTCCTATCATATTGACGATTATTGTCTTTCCTCTGGTACACTGTAATAAATAAAACCTCCCTAGTACTGTGTATTGTTAAACGCATTTGAACAGATAAGGAAAAAGTCTTTCGTTTTCAATTATATTTCTTTGTTACTTTCTCTTCTAATGTGTAATGCTCCTGTTTTATTCATGGCCGGTGAGTTACTTGTACCACGAGTTTCGTGGAGTCTAGCCATTTCTTACTGTCCAGCTTTAGCAAATTTCGTTTTAATATGGAGAATAGTCATAGAATTAAAAAGAAGGCACTATCTGTGTCCGATAAATTGGACGTGATCTATGCTAATATTATAAAGAAGTAAAGTTTGTTTGTTTCTTTCCTTCTTTGTTTCTTAGTCCGAGGTAATCTCTGGAACTACCGAACCAATTTCAAAAGTAATGGTATCAAAATTATGGTGTTAGTCATTGTTCCAATATAGGCTATATCTTATGTCCATGCCACTACTCCCAAAGGGGGTGCTTGAGCAAAACACGGTCTAAAAACACGATTTTCGTGTTACTGAAGAGCCTAGAAACATGAAATTTGGAACAGTAGTTACTTATAAGATATATCTTTAACACCATTTCTAAAAAAATTCGAAATTGAAAAGGGTTGAAAACGCGCAAAAAGCGTTCTTAAAAACATTTTAAAAGGCGTTTTCTACGCAATCTCGGGAAATACGGAACCGATTTCAAAAATAGTGGTGTCAAAATGATGGTGATATCCCTTGCTTGGACATAGGCTATATTTTATGTCGGTGTCACAACCCCAAAGAAAGGTGCAGGAGCAAAAAAAGTTCTAAAAATGAGATTTTTTTAGTTACTGAAGGATCTAGAACAACGAAATTTGACATGGTAGTTACTTGTTGGATATAAATGATCACTAAAAAATTTCTTAAAATATACGAAATTTAAAAGGAGTGATAATGTGCGAAAAGCGTTCTAAATGGCAGTTTCTACGCAATCTCAGAAATTATCAAAACTATTTCAAAAGTAATGGTTGGAAATTGATGGCGACAGCTCTTGCTCCAAGATAGGCTACATTTTATGTCGGTGCCACTACCGCAAATGGGGTGCAGGAGCCAAAAACATTCTAAAAATGCGATGTTTGTGTTACTGAACCATGAAATTTGGCATGGTATTTACTTATTAATTATAAATGATCTCTAAGAACATTTCTTAAAAACTTCGAAATTTAAAAGAGGCGAAAATACGCGAAACGTTCTAAATGGCGATTTTTACGTAGTCTCAGGAAATATTAAATCGATTTCAAAAGTAATGGTTGGAAGTAGTTGGAGACAGCACTTGCTCTGACATAGGCTCTATTTTATGTCGTGATCACTACCACCTGTGGGTTGCAAGAACAAAAAACGTCCTAAATTGCGATTTTTGTGTTACTGAAGGGCCTAGAAACATGAAATTTGGCATGGTAATTACTTATTAGATATAAATGATCTCTAAGAACATTTCCTAAAAAAATCGAAATTTTAAAGGGGTAAAAATGCGCGAAAAGCGTTATGAAAATGCTCTAAATTGCGATTTCTACGCAATTTCAAGAAGTACGGAACTGATTTCAAAAATAATATTGTAAAAATGATGGTGACTGCCTGACAGCTCTTGCTCCAAGATCGCCTATATTTTATATCGGTGCCACTACCCCAAAGGGGGTGCAGGAGAGAAAAACGTTATAAAAAAGCGATTTTGTGTTCTGAAAGGCCTGTATACATGAAATTTAGCATGGTAGTTAAATGCAATGTTAATTTAGCATGGTAGTATAAATGATCTCTAAGAATATTTCTTAACAAATTCGAAATTAAAATAAGGTAAAAATGCGCGAAAAGCATTCTAAAATGTTCTAAATGCCGATTTCTACGTAATATCGGTTAGTATCAAACCGATTTTTAAAAAAAGGGATGGAAATTGATGGTAACAGCCCTGGCTCTAACATATGGGTTATTTCATGTTGGTGTCACTACCACCCGGACGTTGTAGGGGCAAAAAACGTTCTAAATCGCGATTTTCGTGATACTGCAGGGACTAGCAACTTGAAATTAGCCATGGTAGTTACTTAGAAGCTATAAATGATATCTAAGAACATTTCCTAAAAAATTAGAAATTTAAAAGTGGTGAAAATGAGCCTTAGGCGTTCTAAAAACGTTCTAAATTGCGATTTCTACTCAATCTCAGGAAATCACAAACCGATTTCAAACATAATGGTTGCAAATTGATGGTGACAGTCCCTGCTCCAACATACGGTATTTTTTGTTGTTGTTGTTGTTGTTGTCACTACCATCTGGGGATTTCAGTAGCGAAAAATGTTCTAAATTGTTTTTATTTTGTTATACTGAGCCGTCTAACATCTCGAAATTTGGCACTTAAAAGATGCAAATGCATTCTAAGAAACGTGAAAAGAAAATTCCAAATTTAACAGGATGAAGTGAGCAAAAAGCGTTTTAAAAACGTTCTAAATTATGATTTTTATACAATTTATTAAATACCAAATCGTTTTTAAAAAATCATAGAAAACTGGTAGCGATACAACCTGCTCAAACATGAGCAATATTTTATGTCGGTGTCACTACCACTAAAGGATTGCAGGAGCAAAAAACGTTCTAATTACGATTAATGTGTAATTGTTAATACTGAAGAGGCTAGAAACTTTAAATATGGCATGGTAGTTGTAAAATATAAATGCCCTCTAAGAACAATCGAAAACAAATTCAAAATTTAAAAGGGGTGAAGTGAAGGGAAGGGGTGAAAAGCGTTCAAAAAAAGTCCTAAGTTACGATTTTTATGCAATCTCAGGAAACAATGAACCGATTCCAAAAGTAATGGTTGCAAATCAATAGTGACAGTCTCCGATCCTACAGAAGCTAAGTTTTCTGCCGGTGCCACTTCCATCTTTGATTGGCAGGAACAACAAATGTTCTAAAAAAGTTTTTAAAAACTTTCTAAATTACGTTTTCTATGGAATATTAGGAAATACTACATCGATTTCAAAATTATGTTGGCAAATTAATGGTGATAGTCCCTGTTTCAACACAGCCATTTTATGCTGGTGCCACTACCACCAGAGAGGTGGTAGAGAGGGATGTAGTGGAGGGTATACGGGAGTATACGCCGTATACCTTCTGGATTTTTTTAAGGAACACCGTATACCCTCTGTTTCTCAAGAAAGCTACAATATATACACTCTAGGTTATACGCTATGCCTTGAGCTCATACCCTCTGTTTTTTTTACGACTACACCACTGGTGGTAGTCCGTTAGACAGGAAGCTTGGAATTTGACATGATGTTTAATTTTGAGTTGTAGATGCGTTTTAAGAAGATGGTTTCTAAAATATTAAAAGCGTCAAATCAGCATAAAAGCTTCAAAATACTTTCTAAATTATCATTTATTTAGAATTAATTTTAGTTCTTATTAATTAAAGTCTCATTTCTGCCTAATGCTGGGTAATAATAAAGTTTAGTCAAACTGTGGCTTAATTAGTAATTTTTGAATTATTCCTAAAATTATAATTTCTTCTAATAAAAATTAGACGGCATATTGGCACTTGGCATATTTCTTGGCAATCACTTTGCATATTTTAACTATTACGCGAGCAAAACCGCGTGGTTTGCTAGTATAAAATTAAAATATAAGTCTGAAAAACTTGACAAAAATATGCATTAGCAAAATCAATAAACCTTCAAAAATATTGTTATGTACCATGGTAAAAAATCAAGACACAATCAACAAAATTGAAATAATTATTAAAACGAGATTCATTATAAGGTTACTCATTATCACAAGTACTAAATCTAATTTCAAAACTTGGTTATATTTTATGTTTTTGGGTTGTGTTTAGAAAAAAAAATTAGACTAGCTGGAAGAATAGTTTTTCTAGTTTTAATTTTTGTTGTAACGTATATAGTTAACGACAATAAAGTCATTTTGGAATCTATATATTTTTACTTTCTTCTATTTTCAATAGAAGAAAGTATTGTAATCGAAATTTTTTTCGACTTCTGGTTTTCGATGGATTTACACGCTTTAGGGATCAGAGACCCCAAAAACATGTTTATACAAAATTTCTGTCTGTCTGTCCGTCCGTCTGTCCGCTTGTCGTGTGTCGCCATTGTATCATCGAAAAGTGTATGAAGTTATGGATAGAATTGGTCCAATTTTTTGTGTATGTATTTGGTTGTGGCAAGCAGGTCCTCCTTCAATGTAGCAATATTCTGCCGGAAGGGTGTGCTGTAATAGCAATTTTTGTGTCATTTTCATTATTGTACCATCGAAAAGTGTATGAAGTTATGCATAGAATTGAGCCAAATTTTTTGTGTATGTTTTTGGCTACGGCCAGCAGGTCCTCCCTGAATCTGAAAACATTCTGCTGGAAGGGGGCGCTGCAATAGTGATGTCTGTGCCATTTTCATTATTGTACCATCAATAAGTGTATGAAATTATGCATAGAATTGAACTAAATTTTTTGTGTATGTATTTGACTGTGTCCAGCATTTTTTCCTTGAATTTACAAATATTCTGCCGGAAGGGGTTGCTGTAATAGCGATTTTTGTGCCAATTTATTTATTTTGCATGAAAATTGCATGAAGTTTGAATACAATTGAACCAAATTTTTTGTGTATGTTTTTGGTTATGGCCAGCAGGTCGTCCTTGAATTTGGAAATATTCCGCCGCAAAGGGGCGCTGTGATAGCGATTTTGTATAATTTTCTCGGTTTTCTGTAGTTCTGTCGGGCATCGGCGGCTCGTACAGCGACGGGAACTCATGTCCTTCTATGCCGGCTTTTCGCGAACAGCTGATAACAGAATCTATATATATATATATATTATGCTATCGTATGTGGCACAGAAATCGCGATTATTTGTTAATTGTTTAATGGCAAACTCCGAATGAAGCGCACCTCATTGGTTATTGAACAGCATTTAATGCATCTCCATACCTATAAGGGGGGGGGTTACCACAGGGGGCACCGTGTTCTGTCGCCAAATTCCGCCAATTTTGTCGCCAAAAGTTACACCAATTTGGCGATATCTCTAATATTTCGCCAAATTCCCATAGACTGCCATTTTAAACCAATAGGGTTTACTTGCTTACAGAAAATCAACAAATAGATATTTTAATGCAACAAAAACTAATATTAACTAAAGGGATTATATTAATTATATTTAAGGGAGTCCAAGTAAATTAAATTATGAATAAAGGTAACATGATACAATGCTTAGCATGCTTTCCCAAACATAAATTGTAAGGGAGACCAAACTGGTCACCAAAGGCGGCTAGTATTCTTTAGAATACTAATTTATTAGAATAGAATGATGCAAATAAATCGGAATTACCGCTCAGTTGGCGCAGCAGCGGAAGTGTTGCCATAGCAACGTTGCACGCCGCGACTCAATATGAAATGAATGGCAACTCGATTATCGATATTACTCGGACTCGAAGACATCAGTCATCGGGTTTCCATTCAATTCACATTGCCGCGAAACGTATGATGTTGCTATGGTTCTGTTGGTGCATTAGCTGACTGGTGATTGTATTAGGTGCAACAGCTAATCTATCAGATACTAGCCGCCCTTGGCGACCAGATTGGTCTCCCTTCAATAACGAAAAACTATTGATTTTAATAAATATCATGATCGAGATTAACTCGTTTTTACTCCGATTAATTGATTGAAGCGGAAATTTGAGAGAAAATCAAAGTTGGTATAGTATTGAACTAACATCTGTAACTACTTTTTCAAACACTAACGTGTATGAGATAGAAGAAAGTTTTGGGATTGGCATATCCAACTAGTTTTGGTTATTATTTCAGTAAGCTCTATAATAACAAACCATGTGTGAAACTTGAATATAGTTAAATTTAAATCTAAATATGCATAAAAGGAACAGTTTTCGACCGTAAACATACAAACTAAAGCTCTAAAGTTCATTTAGACAATTAGATGCGTAAGTAAGATCAGTTCCTGCAACATTATGCAAATCACGTTTAATACTCTATCACGCATAATGCGCGACTTTTATCCAATCCCTTAAAATGCGTCTTAACCAGCTTACACTGTATTTGCTTTTTTGTTCAAATTGCATTGTTTTATATTATTTACTTAAAAATTGAAATTACAAAATCGCAATAAGATTCATACACGCTTTATCCCAAAAGGCATTATTATCAAGGATATGTAACACGGGTAAATTTAACTTTGAAGATAAAATGATTT
Source organism: Maratus speciosus (assembly GCA_963932465.1). Taxonomy (NCBI): domain Eukaryota; kingdom Metazoa; phylum Arthropoda; class Arachnida; order Araneae; family Salticidae; genus Maratus; species Maratus speciosus. The sequence continues at coordinate 463,251,942 of OZ010789.1, forward strand.
TTTGTGTGAGGAAAATCTATTATGCATATTGATTTAGTAAACATTAGTAACCTCATTAACGATATTATTTGCCCACACTGCGAAAAATTCGACATTTTGCTTTAAAAGCATTTTTATGTCGCACTAGTTTCAAATATGTTTCTTTCTCTTTTTTTAACCTTTTACTGAAATGTTTTGCGCTTGTGTGTTTACAATTCAGAAATGAGAATAGCCGACAATGAATTTATTTTAATTTAGATAACTGTTTACTGCTAAAATTTATGTTAACCCTAGAATACCAACCTTTATATTTAGTTATTAAATACTAACTATGCGTAAAATTTATTCACTCCGTATTTAAAATACATTTAAGGCATATTTAAAAAAAATAAAATTACACTAGCGTATTGCCATAAATAAAACAGAATATCTGTTGATATTCACCATATATTAGCGCGCGCATTTCCTGGTTGTACGAATAAAATTAACGCAAGTTAGTATTCTAGGATTAAATAAAGTTTTAATTAATGCCTAATCCATATTATTCATATTTGAATGATAAAACAAAAGTTGAAGGGGTTCAGAATCATTTTCATTATAAGAATTTAATGCTGTTCGCAAATCCGAAGGGGCTACTTTCTGGCACAATTATTAATTCATTTCCGTTGGAAACAAATGAAATTGACAGGTGCTGTTATACAGAAACTGTGTAATCGAAAGACGTTCTTCTTTTTAGGTAATAATAAAATATCTTTCATAAAATACTTTCAAAGTTGGTGTTTTGAACAGAATTCCTGTCGCGTCACATCGAAAAAGGCAAAATCGTGGCGTCACGCGACCAGAATCGCTTATCACTCGACAGGTAATTTATTTATTAAAAAATTGAAAACTACTTTTGATTCAAAATCGCTTCGATACACTGTAAAAAAAAATTGTAGTTCTACAGGTGTAAAGTTACATGCTTATTAAACTTTCAACTGTAACTGTACAAAAAAAAGCTGCAAATCTACATAACTACTTTTTATAAAGCTACAGAAATCTGTAATTTTACAAAAGTCTGCTAAAATTACAGTAATATTACTAAAATTCTATCTGTAATCCTGGTTGCAGTGACATGAAAAATTCTAGGCATCCCAGTTTCCTAAAAAATTCTTAGTAACCTTACAGATTTTTTGATTTTCGGCGCAAAAGTGTGTCTGTTGCATGAATTTTTGTTATTGCAATTACATAAAAAGTTCTAGGAATCTCAGTTTCCTAGAAAAACTTTAGTAACTTTACAGATTTTTTTTTACAGTGTAATCAGGCCTGCAAATTTTATGTCTTTACGTTTAAAAATGAGTCAGAAAGTTTCGTGTGTTGAGCAGGGAACTTGAAAACAGCCTTAAAATATAATTTTACAAACTAACTCAGAATTTTATTAGTAGTAAATTTATTTTATATTTCTCATAGCTATAAAACTACTCCTAATAATAAACTAATATATGGCAACTCCGAACGTTCTAAACTAGGTTGAGTTATTACTTTCTTCTATCTTTACAAGAGCAAAGCATTGGATTCGTGAAAATTTTCGAATTCCGGTTTTCGACGGATTTACACGTTTTAGGGGTCAGAGATTCCGAAGAACATGTTTTTACAAAATGTCTGTCTGTGAGTCTGTCTGTCTATATGTCACACAAATTTTGTGGGCGCTTTATCTCAAGAACTAATGCACGGAATATAATAAAAATATATATTCAGTTAGACCCTGACATAAATTCGAGCTGATTAGTTTTTGGTGTGAATCGCTCAACAGGTGGCTATGCTACGATTTCCGCGATAGCTCAATCTCCAGAACTAATGTACGGATTTTCATCAAACTTCAGATTCAGTTAGCCCTTGACATGAACTGACGTTTTATACATTTTGGTGTAAATCTCCGAACAGATGGCGCTGCTATGGTGCATTTTTTGCGATTTCCGCAATAGCTCTATCCCAAGAACTAATGCTTGGATTTTCAATAAAATTCAGATTCAAGTATACCTTCATATGAATTAGTGCTGTTTATGTTTTGGTGCAAATATCTCAAAAGGTGGCGCTGCTATGCTGCATTTTTCAGAACTTCCACTATAGCTAGAGAACTATCTCAAGAGCTAATGCACGAATTTTTATCAAACTTCAGATTCAGGTATACCTTGATATCAATTAGTGCTCTTTATGCGATTTATATAGAAGAAAGTTTTGTGATGGTAACAACACATTAGTTTTATATTTTTAATTAGGAAATTTATGAGCGGTAATAGTTCAAGCTATTATAAGCTCTAAAAAAATTATCTCCAAAGAAAACCTTATCAAACTATACAGAAATAAATGTGTCTTCCCGGAATCAAGAAAAATACATATTCCAGCTATTAATGTTTCAACATTGTGACATTGGTGTGGTCTAATTGTAATTTTACATTTTTTTTAGGTTTCCGTACTTAAAAAGTAAAAACGGAAGAATTATAAGATCACTCCTGTGTCTGTCCGTCTGTCTGTCTGTCACAGCCATTTTACTCGTAAACTATGGGACGTGGAAAGTTCAAATTGGGGGAAGTAATAAAGACTATTGACCCAAATATTTCCAGAATATTAAACATTTATAAATATATTTAGTAAAAATGTAGAGGGTCAAATTAAGGTACTTGAAAAAAAATCTTTTCTTTGTATATCGTGTGGGGTATCCTGTGAAAGCTTTCGTAACGTTGAAATTAAAAATATATTTCATTTAATTTTAGGTATTATATTTTCAAAGTTATGGTGGAAAATGTAGTACAAAAATATGTTCCCCCCATCTAATTCTGAATCTATTGAAACTAAAATTATGAAAAAATTAGAGGTAGTAGACATTAATTTAAACCTTGCAGGAAAATTATAGTGATTACCCTAGGTTACGTAGTTTTTGAGAAAATCGCATTTTTCCGTTATACTCAAATTTCGATTTACGGGCTTCAGCGAAAGTGTTGAGCAGCGCTAGAGGTACCTATCGTAGCAAAAGTAAAAAAGCATTGTTGATCATGAATTTTGGAAAAAAATAGTCGGTAATTAGCTGAAATATAAATACTTAAAGACACGGACGGTTTGGACATATATAATCACAGGGACGGCTTATTCTATGCTCCACCGGCTTTTAAAGCCTAGATAACAAATTTTAAGGATATATTTGTGTAATGCAATGCCCAGTAGCAGTATAAAAGCAATAAACGTCAAATTCTTAAAAACAGACTTATTTAATGAAAATTAATCACATAAATACTATGGTATTAGCGACTAGTTTCCATTGAGTGGCTCTCTCAATACCCTACTATGTCTTTAAAGGTTAACTAAAAACCTATATGGAAAACTCATATACATAATAGCTATATTTGCTATTATTTAAGTTCCATATATCTTTGAACTTTCATGGTATATCCATTTATACTTTTCTAGTACACAGGGTGGAAAGGAAAGTCCCTTTAACCTGAAAATACTTGCGAGCGGAGAGAGCTACAGCTATGCAAGTGAGGTAACAGTATAGTAAAGCGTACGCCCGACTTAATAAAAACGACAGCAGCGCCCCTAGTGGCGACATTTGGAAGACAGCCACTGCAAATCGAAAACGAAAAGAGATAGAGCAAAATTTCCAGTTAGAAAGTTTTAGAGCATCAATTAATTAGTAGAATACGACATTTGTTTTACATGGATAAGATAAATCTTCGTCTGTTTACCCAAAAATGTCCGAAATCGATGCACTCCATTTTGTGTAAACGTTTGAATGGAATAGCCAGAAGTATGAAGAAATAAGCACAATTTATGTTATAAATACGTACTTATCTCAATACATTTTGATAGCATTACACACAAAAAAAAGACAAACTCTCTCACAGTGATAAAAAGTTAATATTCAGTATGTTCGAAAAGTTTGCCATTGCTCACGATACACGTTTGTATTCTTGAGAGTATTTCAACATGCACATTTCTCCCTGGAATTGCAAGCCTCTTCAATACGATAACATAGATTTAATACTTTCAAGGGCGGTGGCTAGACGGTCTAGCCACCTAATTTTAATTCCAAAACTGACAAAAGGTACCAAGAATATTTTAATAAAATTTTGCTTTTGTAATGAAAGTGCAAATTAGCGGGTTTTTGTTTTCTGGGAAATTCCTTTGAATATTCTGGTGTCAGTCAATTATTTCATCAGCTTACGAACATAATTCTTCTGCTTCTGAAAGGGTTAATCTAAAATTTTAAATGCATTTGTAAATGAAATTTTTACAGACATTACAGCACAGTACAACGTCACAATTTGCAATTGTGCGCTGCTACATTTCCGGAATATGAATAGGCAAAATAGAAGCGTCGCTCATCGATTTTGGAGATTTTTGGGTATGCAGGCGACGATTTATCTTATCCGTGTGAACCAAATGTCGCTTCGTACTAATTAATAAATGCTCTAAAACTTTCTAATTGGAAAATTTGCTCACCTCTTTTCGTTTTCGATTTGCAATGGCTATCTTCCGAATTTATCCACTAGAGGTGCTGCTATCGTTTGCATTAGGTCGGGCGTAGTCGCTTTACTGTACCGTTACCTCCCTTGTATAGCTGTAGCTCTCTCCGTTCGCAAGTATTTTCAGGTTAAAGTGACTTTCCTTTGCATTCTGTATACTATACAGCTATACCCAATCCTATGTTGTATAGTTTTTACAAAGTCTTAGTATTCTTTTAGTAACGGTATTTTTTTAATAATATACTTACTAATTCATATATTATTCTACGGAACCCTCTGTTCGCGAGTAATACTCGTACTTGACCGTTTATTAACAGATCAAGACAGTTTTCAAAGTTGTGGTACACAATATTTCCTTTTTTCTCAATTTTTTAAAAATAATTCAGCTAATAAATACTTTCAATGAAAATATAACTATATCTTTCGTAAATCACTTCGGTTTTGCTTTTATTTTTATCAGCGACTTGTTCTAGAAACATACACTTTAAATTTTCTATTAATATAAAGATATATCTATCCTATATATTAAAAAAGTCGTAATTAAACGAATCTATGAAACGAATTTATGAAAGGACTTATTAAACGACAAATTTATGTTTCACAGCTATTTCTCCTAAAATATGGAATGTTTGGTGGTGAAATTAGCACAAATTATCCGTATTTATCCACAGATATCAAAAGTGGTATTAAAAATATAAAATTTGAATTAGTTTTCCAGATATTATTTTTTTTTAATTTTAATGACATTTCTATAATGATGGCAACTAAATGACTCCATTTTTGTGTAATAAAGGGAGAAAATGAAAAGGGTAGGGATTACTGGATTTCTACTTTTTGTCATTTTTGTCATAACTGTTTTTAATCCTATATTTAGTGGAACGTTATATTTTGGGATTTAAATAATTTAAATATTTATACAGTTTCATGTAACAATTTTAGACGATATTTTAATTACAAATTTAAAATTTAGCTAGTCATTTAAGAAAGAACAAATTGAAAAAAAAAAAAACATTTTTTAAAATTTGGTTGTGTTTTTGTGTTCGTTATGTTCCATCGATGTTTCAAGCATTATTTTTTTTTTCATTAATGCAGATAGATATATTTTTTTAACTATTTTACAAATTCACAAGAAAATCAACACTTTACATGCAAAACTTTGAAAATTAGGAAAAGAATACATAAGTAAGTTATTCTTAAGAATCACATGATATTTCGGAAATACGCCCTAAATGTTGAAAGTGCCCAAATAACTTTGGAATTTGAATTTTGTAAAGTTTGCTATTGCAGTTTATTTAATTCACATTTTACCACATATAAAAAAATTAACATTTTTATAAAAATTCCCATTACGCACTAATGAAACAAAAGCATAACTATAAAATTCGAAAACTTACGAAGACTTTATTTATTTCCTTTTTATTAGCTATCCTTTATATAAAACGGTGGTACAATAAAGTACTAATATAAATTGTGCACATCTATTTTGAAATTAATTATCAATAATATACAGGGTGTTTCGGTACCATGTTTACAAATTTTAAGGGGTAATAGAGCACATTACAGCAATCAATTTTTGCATGTGAAACCAAGCTCGCAATCTATTTATTCAAGCAAAAATACAGGGTACAAAAATACACTTCTATCCGAGCCTAGACTTTCGGTCATAACTAATAACAATGAAAATATTTAAACAAATTTCACAACAGAATTAACTTGATGTGTGCAAAATGCGATGAAATGGTGAAAAGGGCTGGAATTACATTGTAATTTGATTGGTTTCCCGTATGCAATGTTAACTACACTCGTAAAGATGCCTCGTCTAATTTAGTGCTGTTTGGATGCGAATGGTATCCACTTCCACTACATTAAAAGATACAGTGTCACTACATGTGGTGGAAGGGGTCATGAAGTGCATCCAATTACCGCTAAGTTAGATAACGAACTTTTCGGAATGTCGTTGACATTGGGTGCACCTATCAAATTACTGTGCAATTCTAGCATTTTTCGTTAATTTATTGCCTTTTTTGACACAACAAGTGCATTATTTTTTAAAGAAATTATTAAAATGTCTACATTGTTATTAAAATTATGACCGAAAATCTGGATTGAAATGTAGCACTGCCTGAATAAATAGATTGCGACTCTCGTTTTCTATGCAAAAATTGTTTGCTGTAATGTACTCTTAGAACCTCTTAAAGTTTGTAACTCTGGTACTGAAACACCCTATATACAGCCTTGTTATACATGTCAAAACGATTAACAGAAAAATATTTTTTTAACTAAAATACATTTAATACATTTTTACATTTAATATATTTTTTAAGATTGCCCAAAAAGCATTTTTAGATGAAAATATCAATAATGTATTCAAATGAAAGTTTTGAAATTTATTAAAAATGTATTAGCTCCATGTTTCGGATTACCTGCATGCCAGCAGTTAATAGCCGAAGAAATCGCCAGAAAATTTCGCAGTTACAGCAGTTTTTTATTCTGATAATTTGAGTAATTTAAGTGCTCAGTTCAATGAGATGGCTCTTAAATTTGTGTTTATTTTATATTATTTTATTATTTCATTTATTTATTCATGAAGTTTCAATTTCATTATGAAATATTAGGCGAAAACAAATGTTGAACTGTTTAACTACACTGGTCTCCAAAATTTAAGGTACAGTGATCGGATGCTTTTAATTGTACACGATTTGTTAAATATCTACTAAATTTTTGACGAATTGTTCTTGAACTTCGATTATGTGGAGAACATATTTTACTTCATATTTTTCAGTGAAGATTTAGTCGCGGAGACAATTACGGGGCAAACAATAAATTTAATAATAAAATAAGGTTTGCGATTGCCCATGTAACAGAAAATGCTCAAAATTGTCTGCCACTGTATCAAACGGCTATGTAGATCTTGTTTAACGTTCGTATGTATTTTTGTAAGCATAACACGTATATTCGTGAAGGTATTAACGTTTCTGTGAAAAGTTAAAATGTGTTTTGTTTATAGCATACAGCGTTTTCAAACAAATTTAACACCATTTTCCAAAAATATGAAAAAGAACAGTAGAAACAGTATACTGCAATTAAAATAAAAACATATTGAATATTTGATGAGTTTGATGACATTTGTAGGGAATATTTTTTAAAAGCGCATGCATGAAAGACAACATTTTTTTTTTCATAATTTGGCCGTCAGCTATTTAAGGAAACTTATATAAAAAGTCGAGTCAAATATTGGGAAAACTCAGAAAGGTACTACAATGAGCTTATTGACAAATTATGTAAAATTTCTTATAATAAAGCTACTTTTAGAAAGCAACACACTATATTGCCCCTATCTTTTGTCTCGACTTTTTATATAAGTTGACTTAAATAGATGACTACTAAATTATAAAGAAAAAAAAATTAAAATCTTTCACGCATGCGCAGTTAAAAGTTATTTCATAGCAATGCCCATATCTCATAAAATATTCAATATATTCATGTTTTAAATGCAGTATACTGTTTCTACTGATCGTTTTCAAGTTTTCGAAAAGTAATGTTAAATTTGGTAGAAAACTCTGTATTCTTTAAACAAAAAATAGTTGAATTTTTTCCATAAACGATAACACTTTCAAGAATATCGTTCTATGCTTACACAAAATGCACAGAAACGTTAATCAGTACTCACATAGTCATTTTCTACAATGATAGGCCATTTTGAGCATTTCATCTTAAATAGGTGATCGCAAACATTATTTTATTATTAAACTCATTGTTGGTCCTCTAATTGTACTAAATCTTCACTGAAAAATCTGAAATCAAACATGTCATTTAATCAGAAATTTTAAGAAATTGTTATTTCTTGTAGGACACTTAACCTTAAACATTTTAAGTGGGCATTGATATAAGGCATTTTGTACCATACACTATTCCCTGTTAATTTTTCATCCATCCTTAAAAAGCTAAAATATGCTTAAATAATGTACCAGGTTTAACAGAATTATCATTACATTTTTTTATCAATCTTGAAAAATCAGTTTTAAAGTTCTCTATAATTGTTTTAGATACATATTCATTATCACAAAATCCATACTCTACATGGTTTTAACAAATTAAAAAATATATTAGAAAACGTGTTTTCTAGAGAACTAAATTAAAATATCGCTTTACAAATACCGCATGCATATCAATGTTCCTACTAAATCTATTACACTGGATAACTTGTATCGATTAACTGTCAAATTTAGCTGCAACACTTTAGCTCGTATTATATTCAGAAGATTTACGATAATATCTGCATTTAGACAGAGATAAAACAATGACATTAGTGTATAAAACATATATTTTGGTTTAGCTGGGAAAAAAAATTCTGTGATACAAAATAACTAACATAAAGTTAATTATTACTCAGAATTAATTTGTGCCAGAAAAGCATGCTTCTTAGGTTATTTTTAATTTTTAATTATGCAACAAGCTATTTGTTAGCGAATATTAGCTTAACATAAATAATGCTTGCTAAGTATTATAAAATTGTAATTCATCAAATGCTTAATTAAGTGAATCTATGTTGATTGGAAGGTGTATAGCAATAAATATTATAATACTATGTTACATATATGAAAATATACACTTAACTAAGTCCTAAAAAGGTTTTCTCTTCATACTTTAAGATTTAGAAAAGTTAAATTTATCTTATTTTAAATCGTAAATTGAAACAAAATAACAAATAAAGAATCTGTTATAACAACATGTATAATAATCACTTATAAACGGATTAAGTTAAATAATGCTATAAAAAGTGATAAAATATCTTTATTAAGATTGACGATCGTTTCATTGCACAAATGGCGACATTTTCAAAATCATTCATGATAGAATGAATGATTTAAAGGGAATCAATAGAGATATTTTTACGCAACGAGAATATTTGCAATGATTCAGTGTCCCTTGAATTATCTAAAATTTGGAAAGAGATGCTATGTAATTTTAGTAACAATAGTAAAAATTAATCCACGCTCGCAAATAGTCAAGTTAATTTTATTTTTATTTTATGTTTTGCGATGTTTTTCGTTATGCATGACGTCTCGTGACGGTGTTTACTGTCGGATACACTAAATTATTTCATGCAAAGCTACCGGGTGTCCCAAAAAGGACTGACTGATTTTAAAATTCAAAAACTTCCAAACGGTGACAGATATTAAAAAAATTCTTGCAGGAGGGTTATGCATAAAGTCAAAAGTTTTTTTACAGTGATTTTCGATTTTAGTTCGAATTACAAACAATAGATGGCGCTACGATCAATAGAGGCTAAATTCAGGCTCGACTTTTGGTACTTCGTGGCCCGGATAATACATTTCCATCTCCTTTTTCTGCATGGAACAACAGAAAGGACCAAAAATCGAACCTGTATTTAGCGACTATTGCTTACAGCGCCATCTATTGTTTGTAATTCGAACTAAAATCGAAAATCACTGTAATAAAACTTTTGACTTTATGCATAACCCTCCTGCATGAATTTTTTTAATATCTGTCACCGTTTGGAAGTTATTGAATTTTAAAATCAGTCAGTCCTTTTTGGGACACCCGGTATAATGGAAAGTAAAAAACACTTACCGATCCAAGGTAGGCCAGGCCGCCTTCTTTATGAATCAGAAATCTAAATTAATAAGAACAGAAGTGGGCATCAAGTAAAATTCACAGGACATATTCGAAAATGAAGAGAACATTTCTTGGCTTTATATTATTTATAGGGGAGAGTAGCCGAATTTGGACCACTTCACTTATTTTCAGGTGTAACTCGCTTAATTTTTGGAATATATGCAAAACATCATTACACGGGGTCAATCTATTCATCTACTTAATAAATCTTTAGATCAATTTCTTTTTGAAAATCTTAAATTTTATTTTTATTTGAAAAATTTGTTAAAAGTGGTCCAAATTCAGCAACTGGTCGCCTAATTTGGACTCCCAGTCTCCTAAATTGGACCAAATAATATCAGGTTGTTTTAATGACCAGGGAAAGGCCATGTATTATCATTTTTGGCTTTTGGGGAGAATTTGTAGCTACAGCCTTCTTGCAGGTCAATTTCTTCACAACTTACTCTCTCTTTTTTGTTTCCTATATCTTTAACAGCTTTTGCTATCACGGGTGTTTGTCTTCCGGACAGATCGCCTGTGTCTTTTACAACATTTTCAACATTATATTAAAAAAGTGTTTAAAAATATCCTCTATTGAAAAATACGCTATGATTAATAAAACGCAAACATTATGTATTCAAACAGTGTTGAATTCGGCAACCACCCCCCCCCCTCACCCCGGAGCCTTGAAATAGCCACTACCCCCTGAAGGATTGAGATTTTATTCGTCTTAATGCAAAAAAGTATAACTCCACCCTCCAGAACTATAAAAAGTCTGCGATTACAAATATCCTCCATGAGGAAAATGTTTGAATTCAACTGTGTAAACCAAATATCCCGTAGGAAAAGGAATTCAAAGAAAATAAATACAAATACATACAAGGTAAAAGAAATTGCAAACAAAATTTATTGTATAAACATATAAAAATATTTTTATGTTTATATAGGCCTAAACTGTCTGAAAAAATTAATCCAGGTATACAAAAAAAAAATCCTTGCGTAATCTATTATAAAATATTTAAAAAAATGTAAAAAATAGTGTACAAAAAGTACCGTCCTCGAAATTAATTACTTACTTTTCAAATTTATGATCGCATATCTGGTCCAATTTAAGCAACTGAAATTGGCCCAATTACGGCAACTGCGCCATTTTTGAAAACAGATAATCTCAAGACTAAGAACAAGAACGAAATCAAACAAATCTGCGTGAAAAATATGCGCAATAAACCGATGAATTCATATATGTATATGAAAACATAGTAACTTACCTTAGTCTTAAAGTATTCACTTACGTTTAGCAGGAAAAAATTAGATCAAAACAGCTAACTTTAGGGGTTTTTAAAATTGTCTGAAAACTGCACGTGGTAGGCGGTTGCTTCTTCTGATATTGCGTAACGTCATTGTGATGAGTATGATTTCAGTGCTATATGGCATCTCTTCCTGTAATTAACGGCAGAATGGCAACGGTCCAATTAAAGCGGTGGTCCAAATATGGCTACTCTCCCCTATTATCTTGACTTGCACAAAAGAATATATGCATTATGTACAGTCGTGGAAAAAAAAGTAAACACCCCTACTAACTCCTCAACAAATTATCGTAGACGAAAGTTACTGATACCGAACGATTGCAAATAAAGTCTACTTTTAAATGGTGTATAAAAAATTTGCTAAGGGGCCATTTACATATTAAAACGAATCCAAACTTCATTCTTTTCAATGGCAATACCCAATTTTAACCAGATATTTCAAATCTTCGGTTAAAACTATGCCTAAACACCAAATTTCAAGTCATTTGAATGATAAGTTTTTGAATTATAAACATTCAAAATTTAGTGCTTCTAATGTTAAATTATATTTTCATATTTTTATTTATATCTTCTGAAATTATGCTCCTAATGTGCTAATTTTTTGTGTAGCAATAGCAATAATACTAATATACCCAAACGTAAATACGTTGAATTTGCAATTTTTATAATTTTATGTCATGAATTATGAATTATGAAATTAATATTCGAAAAAATTATGAATTGCAGCCTACAGTTTTCTTGATGGATTTAGTTTTATTAAGTCCTGCTTTATGGAAATCCAAAATTTCACAATTTTCTTCCAAGTAGTTTTCAAATTATGCTTATAAAACGGCAAAAGGATGTTTTAAGGGGCCGCTTGTGATAGAAGTGACTAGATATTTTGAAATTTCTTCTGCTGTCTTGTAATCTAGCAAATTTCATTGATTGTTTGAGTGGTTCTCAAGGGTCCTTGATCAAGAACGGTTAACAACTCACTCGGTTAAAAATCGAGTACGGAACTTCAATTTGGATACAGCCCTTAAAATACACTCGTTTTAAAATAATTAATTTCTCGGAAACTTATCGTACGAATTGCATAAAAATTTCTTTTTAGGCTAATTGAAGGGTGTAGAGCTCATTTATGCTGTCAGAAATGTGTACTGCTATTTAAAAAAACAAAGTTATGGTTCGTTTTAATAAGTAGATGCCCCCTAAGCAAATTTTATATACATCATTTAAAAGTAGGCTTTATTTCCAATCGTTTGGTACCAGTAACTTTATTCTACGATAATTTGTTGAGGAGTTTGTAGGGGGTGTTTACTTTTTTTTTTCCACGACTGTACATAATTGTAGATTAATATCGAATGTGACATTTATTATTTTGATGGAGGGAAACCCGCATCTCCGATCAAATTCTTCGTTCGTTCTAAAAACAACAAAGTTACTGTTGCTAAAAGGCAAAAACAAAAGTCCTCATTCGAAAAGAAAATGTCCATAAAGGTCAGTAATTTCCAATATCCTCCCACCTTTGAGGTTCAGGATCTAATGAAGCTCAAAAGTTTATATATCAAGTCTCTGCGGCTGCTTCAATTTTCTACCAGGTCGAGATCGCCGATTGTCATCCTCAGGTATGGAAGACTGGTACACAGGAGCAGGAACAGAGGTGCTATCCAGAGGATCAGCTACAGAGGTAGGACCTGAAGACTCGGGCTCAGGAGCAGAGTTGTCGTCTATAGGAACAGGAATTCTATCTACTAAAAAAGGATGCATTAGTTCATTACTGATTTCAAGAGGATATAGTCTTTTAAGAAGTCTCAAAAAAGAAACCGTTTTAGTTTTAATTTTGGAGACACGGAACTTTGCGTCTTTGCCGGAATACAATTCTTCATTGCCTAAAGGCTAATTAATACGTTTTGAATTATCATCCCCAATCAAAACAATATCGTCTTTTTTTAACTCAGTTTCCCTATTTCTTCCCGCATTTTCTCGAAGTTGCCCCAGTTATTCTGCTCTAAAGCGTTTTCTAAGATCTTCCCGGACTTTTTGCTGATAAGCAAATCTGCTTTTCATTTTTGTTGAATCAATTATGTCAAATTCGGGAGCTCTCGAATCTTTGATATCTTGCAAGAACATCGCGGGGGTAAAAGGGTCAAGACCATCATCATCTGCGAAATATGTCAGCGGTCTAGAATTGATTATACTTTCCGCGTCACATAACACGGTGTATAATGTCAGAATTTAGGCTGGACTTTCCAAGTACTCTTCGTAAAATTCTTTTCAGCATTCCTATCATGCGCTCAAAAAAACCTCCCCACAAGGAAGCTGAAAGTGGATTAGATTTTCATTGAATTTTTCGTTCAATAGCAAAATTTATCGACTTTAATTCTGACGATGATCACTAGATTTCTTCCGTTATCAGAAATAATAATAGAGGCTCTCCCTCTTCTTCAGATAAATATTCTCATAGCTAAAAGAAGATTTTCCATTGAAAGCGAAGATACTAATTCAAGATGAATTGCGCGAAATCCCGCGCACGTAAAAAGCACTACCCAGACTGACTTTCGAGCCATTCCTTAAAAATAACGGTCCTCATAAATCTAGACCAACTATTTCAAAAATTGAAGCGTATTTGACTCGTTCTTCAAGGAGAGGGGCAGTAGGTGTCTCAGTGGGTGAGGCAGTGTATCGTCTGTATGGCATGCAACTTTTTATTATTTTTCGAACTGTACGCCTGCATCTTAATACCCAAAATCGTTCGCGCAAAACAGACATTATAATTTGTATTCTTGCATGAAAAAGTTCAATATGTTTTCCTCTTATGAGCGAATAAGTAATATTATGATCGAAAGGTAGAACTATCGGATACCGGTAAGAATGGAAATCTTTTCGCATAGAAATTCGTGTTTTTACTCGAATTAGACCTTGCTCATCAGTAAAAGTCTGTAAAGAGGTGTAACATGGTTTAGATTTACTCAATAAATACCTCTGAACATATTTCAATACTACGTGTTCTGCATGATTTATTTCCTCAATTGTTAAAATATTCTTTAAGTTTCTCTCATTCGGTGTCTTTCTGATATTTCCAAAATATATATATATCCAGGCAGTTACTTTTATCATTTTCAAATATGAATATGTATTTTCATATAACTCAATTGGGGTTTGAGAGGTATTTACTGCACTGACAACTGTCTTTCTGTTTTCCGAGTTAATTACTTCAAAATCGGGATTTAAACTACTCTTTGGCCAAAATTCTTGAGGTGTTATTTTCAACCAGTCAGGACCCTCCCACCAGAAGGATTGTTTAGGGGATTCTGCGGAATATCCCCGGGAAGGTAGATGAGCAGGATTAAGAGTTCCGGGCACATAGTGCCCAATTTTCTGGGTTACTAAGTGATCGAATTTCTTTAACACGATTGTATGCGAATGGAGCCCAGTTTTCCCTTCCTTTTATCCAGTATTTACGCATTACTAGAGTCTGTCCAGAAAAAAGTTGGAAGGTTTTCTAATTTTAAGCCGGGCCCTTTTAACCCCTTTAGATAATCGTGCACCAATCGTACACGCAAGGGACTCCAGTCTCGTGATGGTAACACATTTCAGCGGGGCTACTCTGCATCGTGCTTGGATCAGTTGGCATAATGTTAATTTTCCGTTTTCATTCCGTAAATATATGCATGAAGCATAGGCTATCTTTCTCGAGTCACAGAATACATGTAAACTGAAATCGCTAATGCTATCTGGATCACCTATTAAACATCTCGGTATAGCAATATCTTTAAGTGAGCTCAATTGATTTTTCCATATCAGAAATTTTTGGGCAACAGATGTTGGTAATTCAGAGTCCCAAGTTGTTTTCTTTTTCCACAATTCTTGTAATAGTACTTTGGTAAAAAGAGTTACTGGACAGGTATAACCGATGGGATCCAAAAATTTTGTGAACTTCCGACAATATTTTCCGTTTAGTGACGGGTTCATCGTCTTTATTGATTTCCCTTACATTTATGGAAATAACATCTGAGGTTAATAGCCATCGTAGGCCTAAAACTTGGACAATTTTGTTTTCTAAGGAAAAATTTTGTTTCATTGAGGAATGAGAGTAACTGTGTTCCTAACCTCTGAGGTCAAATTTAGCTTGGCTGAGAATGTATTTTGACTCTGTTATAAAATTATTGAGTTGTTCTTCATTGTCAGCACTAGTGACACAATTGACACCATAAAAGGATTACGAAAGTCTAGAAGCTGTTTCCAGGATAGGGGGAGGTGACTTTTTTAAGTGGTGCTGCAAAGTTGCTCCCAATAAATAGGGACAGCATGTAAGCCCAAAAACAACTGTTCGATGTTGGAAAATTTTCATTTCTTCAGAACTTCCCTCCTTCCACCATAAAAATCTTTAAAATGCTCTGCCATTTTCATTTAAGCTAATCTGTAAAAATGCTCTTCTTATGTCTGATATTACTCCAATTTTCTTCAATCGGAACCGATTTATCAATGAAGGGATAAGTTCTACTAAATTGGGGCCTTTCAACAAACAATCGTTAATAGAGGGTGAGCGCTTTTCCCTAGCGGACCCATCTAAAACAGGGCGTATTCGGGTTGTGGCATTTTCTTTTATTACTGCTCTGTGTGGCAGAAAAAATTCAGCTTCCGTTCCTGGAGTTGATTCGACCTTCTCAAAATGCCCTCTTGAAGCCATTCATTAAATACCGCTTCATAGGCAGCTAAATTGCCGGATTTCATTAATGAATCTATGCAGTTTTTTAATCTATGTTCTGCAGTTTTCCGAGCACTGGGAAGAAGACTAACCTGATCAAGAATTCTTAAAGTGTCTAATCGCCATAAATCTCTGAGTTTTGCTTCATTTACATGTAAGGATAAAACAACTTTTGTGGAATCGTTTGTATCTTCTTCCTTAGTTTTACCGATCAACATCCACCCCAATTTGGCCTGTATTGCAGTTAAATTACTATCCAAGGATTTAATTTTTCCATTTAATAACTTTCCATAAATATCAGCTCCGATATGTAAACTTATTTCCTGTTCATTTGTAATTTTTTGCTTCCCTGTATATGCATCGTACTCTGAAAATTTTATCCCGTTTCTTTTAGCTTCCTTTATCCAAGGTACATTTTTTTATTTTTGGAACCTCAGTACATATTTTGTCTTGATCATAGACATCAAAGTTGCATTTAAAAGTATTTTCTAAATTACTTAAATATAAACTTAAATTTACACATGTGTAAAACTACCTAAAAGATGACAATATTAAAGAAAGATGTTAAATTACTTTAATACCTTAGTACTTTCAACTATAAAAAACATAGTCTTCGTCAGAGGAATATAAGAAATATTATTGTTATTAGCGTCTAATTTTCAAAATCCACGTAGATTATGACGGAAGGAGTGAAAGTAGAAGTATATATATATTTTTTTTTAGATCCGGAAAACAATGGGAAAATAAAACATGGATATTAGGGAAGTGAAATATTACTCGTTTTATGAAACGTTAAGCAAACTGAGCCAAATTCTGGATACATTGTAGGATAAAACCTCATTACAAACGGTATTTCCTTTAGTAATAATTTCTATTGATTCGCGGATAATTAAATCATGATAATTCTTTGAGGGATATACAATTTTTACATCTATATTTTAATAGGTTTATTGCGTTTTCGAAATTAACTTGTATATTCCGCTTCTGATTAACTCTTGACAGGGCTGTTGTAGGTCGGTTGTACTTTAAATGTCTCAAATGTTCTTTAATACGAACTTTAAGTTTACACGAAGTCATTCCTATGTATTCGAGATAAATATTTTCTGCTTTCAGTGGAATTATATATACTCCAGAAACTTCATTCTTCGGGATCGGGTCTATTTTGGCACTAATTAGATTTTTCAGTTTTGCTGGAGAAGTGGCAATTAAGTTCACGCCAAAGCGAAGAAGTGCATGTCTGAGTTTTTCGAAAAGTCCTGGTATGTACTTCATTTTGCAATATCTCATATTACTCCGTGGAGTTTTAGCGGAGGAAAGCGATTTCAAAACAATTTGGTATATTTTCATCGATCATGACCCCCAGACCCCGAAACCACCCTCCGTTCAAAATTGACATATATATATATATATATATATATATATATATATATATATCTGACATTTGTCACGCTGTAACTCTCGTATTTATGAACCGATTTGGATGTAATTTGGTGTGTACATAGTACATACCAATGCCTCGACCGAGTTCGTTGGCCAGCTTCATCCGCCATTTTGTTTCAAAATGGCGGCCATTTAATTTTTTTTTTAATTTAAAATTTGAAATGTGGTACCAAAAAATTGAAAATAGAAAATATTTTTTTCTTATGTATTTGACCTTTATACAAAGATTCCGGAGCAGTTTTTGTTTCGTCTATATCTTAAAAAATGGCTGAGTTATAGCATTTTGAATTTCTAGCGTGGCTGACATTTTGAAACGTCCTGAATTTTGTCACGCGGTAAAAGGCGTATTTATGAACCGATTTGGATGTAACTTCGTTTATACATAGTACATACCAATGTCTCGACCGAGGTCGTTGGCCACCTTCATCCGCCATCTTGTTTAAAAATGGCGGCCATTTAAATTTTTAAGAAAAATTTAAATTTGAAATGTGGTATGAAAAAATTAAAAACTGAAAAAATATTTTTTTCTTATGTGTTTGACGTTGATAAAAAGATTCGGGAGCAGTTTTTGTTTCGTCTATAACTTAAATAATGGCTGAGTTATAGCATTTTGAATTTCTAGCGTGGCTGACATTTTGAAACGTCCTGATTTTGTCACGTGATAACAGGCGTATTTATGAACCGAGTTGGATGTACCTTGGTGTGTACATAGTATATACAAATATCTCGACCGAGTTTGTTGTCCAGTTTCATCCGCCATCTTGTTTCAAAATGGCGGCCATTTAAAAAATTAAAAAAAATTTTTAATTTAAAATGAGATACCAAAAAATTGGAAAATGAAGAAGATTTTTTTTGTATGTATTTGACCTTAATACAAAGATTCCGGAACAGTTTTTGTTTCGTCTATATCTAAAAAAATGGCTGAGTTATAGCATTTTGAATTTCTATTGTGGCTGACATTTTAAAACGACCTGATTTTTGTCACGCGATAACAGCCGTATTTATGAACCGATTTGAATGTAACTTGGTCTGTACATAGTACATACCAATGTCTCGACCGAGTTCGTTAGGCTCCATTCGCCATCTTGTTTCAAAAGGGTTGCCATTTAAAAAAAATTTAATTTAAAATGAGGTATTAAAAAATTGGAAAATGAAAAAGATTTTTTTTATGTGTTTGGCCTTGATACAAAGATTCCGGAGCAGTTTTTGTTTCTAAAAATTTGTTGTTTTGTTTATATCTTAAAAAATAGTTCAATTATAGCACTTTGAATTGCTAGCATGGCTAACATTTAGAAACGATCTTGTATTTGTCACGCGATAACACACGTATTCGCCTATTTCAATGTAAGAAGGAATGTGGATAGTATACATCAATATCTCGACCAAGTTCTCTGGCCAGCTTCATCAGCCTTCTTGTTTCAAAATGGTGGACATTAAAAAAAAATTATATTTAAAGTAATGTGCAAAAAAATTAGAAATTGAAAAAGGTTTCCTTCTTAAGTATTGACCTTGATATAAGGATTCAGGAGCATTTTTTGTTTGTCTTTATCTTAAAAAATGGCTCATATGTAGCAATTTCAATATCTAATGTGGGTGACATTTTGAAAAATCTGATTTTTTGACTGCGACAGCACTCGTATATATCAATCGATTCCGATGTGAGTGAGCATGTGCACAGCAATTACTAAGGTCTCGACCAAGTTCACTGGTTAGCCCCATCCACCATGTTGTCTTAAAATGGCAGGCACTTTAAGAAATCGCCGAATTTGGCAGCCAAATATAAGTTACTTGAAATAAAAGCAGCTTGGATAAAGGTGACTAATTTCGCGAAATTCTCATTCATAAAGATTTAGTATTAATAAAAATTAGTATTGAATCTCTTATATTCGGTTTTCACTAAATTGAACTTCGTGTGTTTGAATAATATAAGTTGACTTTTTTAAAATAAGGAATATGAAAGCTTCCTCCCGGCACTGGCCGGAAGGACTTTTTTCTATTTCCATATTGTTCTTCTGTGAGTTTATTAGCTTATCAATACTGCGCATTGGGAAACCATTCTCAACTGCAATGTTTCTAATGGTATTTAATTCATTTTCAAGGTGATTAATAGAGCAGACACTAAAGGCTCGTGTTATATAAAAGTTGAACGGAGCAAGTTTATAGTTAAAAGGTGATGTACTTTCAAAAGGAATATTGCTGTTAGACTTATTTACTTTCCTGTACGTAGACTGTGCGCTCAATTGTTAATTTTGATAAATTTTTAATTAGCATTACGTCAAGAAAAGACAGCTGGTTATTATTTTCTATTTCTATGGTAAATTTTATATTAGGGTCCATATTATTTATTCTATTAAGAAATGTGTACAATTCAGATAAACCATGATCCCATACTATGAAAATGTCGTCCACATAACGATACCATACTGACGGAGTTAAAACGCTGCACAGTGGTCCCAAATCGCGATTATGTGGCCAAAAATCAGAAAATCGAAGTTTCGTATTTCAAAATGAAATAAATTCCACAGTATTTAGAAATATCTGAAAATTTATATTCTTTAATATTTTGGTTTTATAAGGTCACATGAATTCGCATTGCTTATGTGAAGTTAGGAGTTTTGAGCGTTTTTTTCTGTTGTGTGAATTTAAGGCAAATTCGCTGCATTCACACCCTAACTAAGACCTTTTCAGATAGTTTGTCGTTTTTTTCTTTGCACTTCTATGAACAAACATTAAATTATATATTTAATTTGATTTTTTGATTGCAAAAATTTCAAAATTTGAAAAAAGGGGATTTTTTTTAAACTAGGGGGCTCGGCCCCCTACGAGCTACGCTCGCCAACCCCCGTCCAGACACCGCAGGCTCTAAATGCACGCTAATTTGATCGGCTTTAAAAAGATTTCGAAAGATTGAATTATAATTTAAAAAACAGTGGAGATCTCCCTATAAACGAATTTCTATTCATTTCTCTTTGATTGGGGAATTTTAACATCAAATCCGCTGCGGTACTACTTGATTATCCCGTCGACCAATTTCGCCAAATTATATAAATCGCCAAACCATTCGCCAAATTATACAAATTGACATAATTTTTATTTTAAATAACGAAAGAACAAACAAATTCGTACAACATTAATAAAAATACAAATAAAACGTCGAAATAAAAATAACTTGATGACGTAGACACGTGTAACAACATTTCAAAATAAGCTAATATAAAAGGAATTAAGTAAACAGAGTCTTTGTCTCCCGGTATTTTTTAACAAAGCGAAAAGAAAGTTCTTTTAAATGAGACATTTTAAATTAATCGTATTTAATCTGACGTAATTTTTACCAAGCTATTCTTTCTCTTTTAAATAATCGCGTGAAAGTACTTTTGTTAGCAATGAAATATTATTTGCGCTTTCCTAACAAAAATAGTTGAAAATATCCTCTCAAAATATTAAATAAATGTCTAGCGCAATTTCTAAATTAAAACTTTTTTGCAATATTATTTTGTGTTCATTTTATGTAATAACTATAATCTGACGTAAATATGACGTAATTTCTCCTAAGACTTCTAACGCATGTTAATGAATTTATTATTTTACAATATCCTTTCTCTTTTAAAATTCACGTGTATACTTTTTAATGACGTAATTTTTAATAAGTTCCTGCTTTTTATACATAATTATTTAATTCTAATTTGAAAGTTTTTTTCCTGTTTATAAAAGTCACGTGTAAATAAATTTTTAATTTGAAGCAAACATTATTGCTTGCGCTTTTTATACAGTTGGCAACAGTTTAAATTAGTACAATTTTCTGAAATCTGTAAAAAATATCTCTAGAAATGCTGAAAATTTGAATTTAAAATAGAAATAAAACCTGAAAAAATGAGTCAAAATAAAAAAAATTAATGCAATCTGCACTCCGGCAAATTCTAACGCATAAAATGATCTAAAAATGATTACACTGCCATGTATAGTTTTTGCTGCTATAAAACTTTTTTAGTGGAACGATTTTGTCCAACTTTAGCATTAAATATCTCTTTAAATAATTCTTCGATTTGAAAACTGTCTGCATCAGCGTGTTTATCAAACATTTCTGTATAAAACCACTGATTTTCATATTTTTGTATGCATTATTTTTCTCAATATTAACGAAGAAAGACCTCCGGTCACAAAAAATTCAAAACCGGCGGCGGCGGCGGCGGCGGCGGCGGCGGCGGTGACAGCGGTAGTTACTTTTTTTTAGAATAGAGAGATACATAGTTTTAAGGAATTTTTGTACATAAAAAGTGATATATAAAAAAAGTCCTTCCAAGTTCCTCTGACTTTTATAGTACAAAATGTAGAATCAAGCTTCTAAAATTATATCCCGAGAGATTTATTGCGACTTTATGCGACTTTGTGCGAACCAGTAGTTTAAAGTTGGACATTGGATATTGCCAGTGTTAGTCCGAAATCAGTAATCGTATTTAAAATCAATCTAATTTTCGCACTGACCCAGAATTTTCAGTGTTTATATAATGCAACATTCTAATTAACATAACACTGTCAATTTCATTTTTTTAATTCGCGGGGCGGGGGGGGGGGGGGGGAGGTCTTAAGTGTTGGGGATATTTTTTTTTTTTATTTCTATATATTTTTTTATTTGTTTTTACAATTTTCCCTTGCTATTTTCATTTATATAAAAAATAATATTAAAACTTGACCTAATTTTAAAAAGTACATATTTAAAGTTCAGTTTATATATATACTAAATTCTACCAACATACGTGTATGGGAAATTCAATCAACTGGAAAATATCATTCAATGTTTTCAATTTCCTGATTATTTGAAAAGTATGTTTTACCTACTTACAAATATATTTTTTAATTTTCACGTATCGTCATATAAATATATTAGAAATTTTTTTTTTTATTAACGGTATTTTTTTTTTCAGTTTATTATATGAATGTTCATTAAATTATATTAATTTATATGCACATTTAAATTTTAATCAATACTTTAATGTAAACACTTATTTACATGGATTTCATACTTATTTACATTTATTCATATTAAACAAAGAATCAATCTCGTAATATTTTTTAAAGAATATGTACAGTCCACCCTTTGCGCTTTTACTGTTCTAGAGAAATGTGTTGACCTGAAACTCGATGTAGGTCTAGAAGTATAACCCCACATTGAGTAGTCCATGGGCTCTCCTCATTTCACACACCCGCTATCCCTATCTCTGATGTTCATTCATCCCCCACACCGTCTTCTTGTGGAAGGGAAGAGCTTCCTACACATTCTCTGAAGAAAACCAAAGTACGTCTGTAGTTCCTTTGAGAAAAGAATAAGAAACATTAAGAAGCGTAAATTTCAAATATACTAGAAAGTTAGATAGGTAATTATTTATTTAATATTAACAAAATAAAGTAACAAAGGCAGATTCTTCATTTTTTATTGGAATTTTTAAAGGTATTGTTATCTGCGTAATAGAGAGAGGCAAAAGAAGGGGGGGGGGGATCGAAAGTTGTTTAATCTAATTAATGAATTGAATTATTTTATTATTAATTCATAGTAAATAGATTTCGAAAACTTAAAAAATAGTAATAATATTTTTAGATTTTCCTTGCTATAGAGGCAAATCGAAAAAGGGGAGATTTCACGTGTATGTGTGTGGGGGGGAGGGTGACAAAATTTAGCTGATTGATTATTTATGTATTTTATTGATTTCTTATACTCTTTATTGTTACAATGCAATAACATTAAAAAGAGAAACAAATAAGATTTTAACCTGGATATTGAGGGGGGGGGGGGATAGAGGAGGGTACAATTTCAGAGGAGACTGAATTAGATGATTTGACTTTTTAAAAAAAGTGAAAATATTCACCATAATCAAAACTGGAAATTTCTCATTCCTGTAAAAGAAATCCTGAAAGAAAAAGAAAATTTAAATTTAATAAAAGCTTGAGCCCCCCCCCACAATCTCATCCCCCGGAATACCAATTACATATAGTTTAAATTCACAATGTAATACCATTTAGAATATTAAAAAATTAAACATGAATCATATACAACCACTAGGAAAGACAGATATGATTTTTGGCCACTTGATAGCGATTTGGGACCACTGTGCGCTGTCTGTTAAAATTCTTTCTTCAAATGGATGTAATTTAAATTCGGCTAAAATACTTGAGATGGGGGAACCCATTGGTGCTCTTTTAATCTGCTTATAAATCCTCTTATTAAACACGAAAATATTATTTCCAGTCACTAGGTTATGTCCAGATTTTACGGTGGTCTTCATTTCTGAGTTTAATGATGGCTCGTTATCAATAAACCTATTAAAATATAGATGCAAAAATTGTATATCCCTCAAAGAATTATCATGATTTAATTATCCGCGAATCAATAGAAATTATTACTAAATAAAATACCGTTTGTAATGATGTTCTATCCTACAATATACCCAGAATTTGGCTCAGTTTGCTTAACGTATCATAAAACGAGTAATATTTCACTTCCCTAATATCCATGTTTTATTTTCCCATTGTTTTTCGGATCTAAAAATTGACTTCCACTTTCACTCCTTTCGTCATCATCTACGTGGATTTTGAAAATTAGACGCTAATAACAATAGTATTTCTTATATTCCTCTGACGAAGATTATGTTTTGTATAGTTGAAAGTACTAAGGTATTAAAGTAATTTAACATCATTTTTTAATATTCTCATCTTTTAAGTAGTTTTACAAATTGTGTAAATTTAAGTTTAACTTTTAAAGTTGAATTAAGCATTTCTATTTATTTATTTACTTAAATATAGTTTATACCGTTTATGAAAGTATGTTTCTTGAATACCACTACTGTACTATTTAAGCTCCTAATTGCAGTTAAAAATTTATGTCAAAGACACCGAAGAGCAAGGTCAGTTTTTAAATAATGAAAGAGCTTTAACAATAAACATCGATGATCTTGAGTTTTGTAACCAAATTTTAACTTATAGTACTTAAATTGCATTTTTTATGTATTCCTTATGCACATTGTTTTTCATAAATGTGTTGCGCTTCTAAAATATGTCATTTTCATCTCGCACTGCGGAATAAGCGAGGAAAACGAATTTTCTTGCACATTTGCTGTATATATTTTTATACCTCAGTTTCCGTCATTTTTGACGGGCTATCTTTCTAGTCGAATAATAAAACAAAATTACTTTCAAATGCATTTTCTTTGAAACTGTATCACAATTTACTAATGTTTTATAGTTATAGATTAATTTATATTGTCAAATTTACTTTAATTTTTTCTAGTGGATAAGTTAAATAAAAATGTAGGCTATTCTGATACCAATTTATATTATTTTTAGCTTTTCACAGCTTTTATTTTAGGAATCGTCAGATATAAAAAAAAATTGCTGCAGACTAGGCTTAGAAATTAATTATAGTATCATATCTGTAAATCTATAAATTATTCAAGAGCATTTCTATCCTAGTCAAACAAGCTGAACTATTGCTGTCAAAAATAGCTAATGAGCTCATTAAGTTTGAAAATTAAATGCAAAATATCTATAAATACATTCCAGAAATACTCGTTAAAGCCTTAATTGAAAAAAAACTTCAAAATGTATGCTTCCATTTATTTAAAATGTAATGACTACTATTTTTCTTTCTTTAAAAGAAGGCGATTTTTTAATGAAACGGTAAATATATAATTTGATTCTCAAATTCTATTCTGATTAAATTTTTATTTTATCTTCGTTTTTATAAAAGGTTATGCAGTTAGTTTGGCTATACAGTTAATGAATATATCGCAATAGTAAATGTAAATATTTATTATTATAAATTATTGTATTTGTAAATGTTAAAAAAATAATTTCATCGCGTGCAAAATTTATAGGATTGATATTTAAAGTGCAAGCTTAATTATGAAATATATACAGGATGGGTCAAAAGTCCTTGACACATATAAAAGAAAAAGTCTAGTAAATAGCGTAAAAGACAACTGATTTGATGAAAATGCTTCTCATGATCGAATGTTTTGTTTAGGCAAAAGTTCAGTTCAAAAAACTGCCCATAGATAGCTCTATATTTCCATAGCTCCCGAAAAGCAAAAAAACTTGAACACACTATCAGAAAAATTCGTCTTTATACACTAAATTATTGGCCATTTTTAGGATTCTGTACTTAAAAATTAAAAACGGAACCATTATAAGATGACTCCTGTGTCTGTCTGTGCGTCTGTAACATCCATTTTACTCGTAAACTATGAAACGTGGAAAGTTCAAATTCGGGGAAGTAATAAAGACTATTGACCAACATATTTACAAATTTATAAACATTCATAAATATATTTAGGAAAAATGTAGAAGGGATAATTAAGCTACTTGAAAAAAAAATATTTTCTTTGTGTATCGTGTGGGGCATTGTGTGAAAGATTTCGTAATGCTGAACTCAAAAATACATTTCTTTTAATTTTAGGTATTATATTTTCAGAGATTTCGTCGAAAATGTAGTGCAAAAATATGCCCCCCCCCCCCCCCCCATCTATTTCTGAATCTACTTAAACTAAAATTATGAAAAAAATTGAGATAATAGAGCTTAATTTAAAAAAATTATAGCGATTACCCTAGGTCACATAGTTTTGAGAAAATCGCATTTTTCCGTTACACACAAATTTCGATTTACGGGCATTCAGCAAAAGTGTTGAGCAGCGCTGCTACCTATCGTAGCAGAAGTATAAAAGCATTGTTGATCATGATTTTCGAAAAACATCGTCAGTAATTAGCCAAGATACTAACCCTTAAAGACACGGGCGATTTGGACATACATAACGACAGGGGCGCCGTACTCTATCTACCATCGGCTTTTAAAGCGTAGATAACAACGTTTAATGATACATTTGTGTAATGCAATGTCTAGTAGCAGTATAAAAGCAATAAACGTCAAATTGTTAAAAACAGACTAATTTAATTAGAATTAATCACATAAATACTATGGAATTCCCGACTAGTTTGTATTTGGTGAATTTCTTAATACGCCTCCCGTGTCATTAAAAGTTAATTGAAAACCTATTTTTAAAAAACGCTCAAGGACCAAGGCGACGTTGCATATTTGCGACCTCTGTTCGAAGCGCGCTTAGCACAATGCCAAGTTTAAACTTTGAAGAAGGGTTTTGTTTTAGGTACACTGTAAAAATAAAAGATTATTGCTACGCTGAATTTAGTTTTATGAAATGCCAAATGAAGTTTAATGCATTACTTTTATAGTCAGTACCGAATTAAGTTCATCATAAACAGATTGGGATAAGATTAAGAAAAGTGCTATACAAAATCACAATATTTGATATTATTTAGGCTTCTTATGTCTTTTAACTTTTATGGTATACCCATTTATATCTTTCCAGCATAGACAGCTATACCCAACCCTACCTTGTATATTTTTTTTACACAGTCTTTTTATTCTTTTAGCAACGATTTTTTTAATAATCCTGTTAATAATTCACATATTTATTGTACGGAACCCTCAGAGCGCGAGTAATATATGCACTTGATGGTTTATTTTTAAACAAATAATTTCCGTACTCTTAGAAAACATACTTTTTCCGTTAATTCTTCCCGGAATTCTGAAAAAGAAAGAAATTTCCGTTTATTCTTGCACGCATGCGTATTGGCTGTATCAAAGTTCTAATTTATTTTTAAAATGCAAATCAAAAATTCAAAAAATTTGTTTCTAATTTATTTAAAAACAAACAAACAAAAATAATGCTTTCGAATTTCATAAAGAGGCAGTTTTCTCTATTCATTTAAGCTTTTTCGCAATTTATTTTTTAGAGTATGAAAAAAAAATATTCGCATATAAAATATATTCTAAACGAACACATTTAAAAAATATATAGTAGTTCAATCAACTTAACAAAAATTATAATGCAAAAAGATTATTTTAGCCAGTGTATATTGTGAATCCCATTTTGATGTTTACTTGTATCTGTACAATCCTTATTTTGACGGCCCCACCAGTGGCCGAGAGGTTCTGCTCTCGAAGCTGGTAGACGGGAAGTGCTGGGTTCGATCCCAATCGCGCCTGTCGGCCTAATCGTTCGGAGTTTTCGTGGTTTTCTTCGAACCTTGGTTTTCCAAGCGTTAATACGGGTTAGGTTCCCTTAGAAAGACCTCCACGGAAGGCACCCCACCCCTTTGGGCCTATATCCCACGTGTTGATAATTGGCCGACATAAATACAACCAATCTTCTTTTGACGTAAGCGCATGATTTCACTATCCAGACTTTTAAACACATTATGCTTAAATATTTTTCATGCGCTAATTTCTAAATACATGCATGATTTCTAATTCAAAACTAAGTGTAGCGTTTGCATAGAATACCGTGTGTATGGTTATGCCATTTTTCTTAGGGAGGGTAATGATGTGCGACGTCTGTACCATAAAAAATGAGATACATGCCGCGCTGCAATTTCGGTATAGTATATGCCGCAATTTCTTTTGTACGGGATGATAAAGTGTTATTAACTTTTCCTTTTCTCTTTGCACAGACTAACCAAGTTAGGCATGTTAGTCGTTAGTTGTAATTGTAATGATTTTGCATTTTAATGTCCTGGGCTTAAATGAAATATTGTTTTTCAAAACCAGATAAATTTTAAACTTGTTTACATATTTTATTAGAAATTCCCACATTTTATAAAAGAAATGAAGGTGTAAGACTACAAGGATAATGGTATCAGTAAAGGTTAATGCAGCATGTTGGGCGTAGATTGACTCTGTATCAGGTAGGGTCTTTAATCTGCGATGCTTGAAACAAATCGGAATTTGTTGGCAACGCTACTAGTAACTTTAAGTCCACTGGGATCTTCCCTTTCAACAACAACGCTCTTCCTGATCATGTCTTTTCTGCTTTAGAGGATAGTGAAATGCCCTCACAAGAAAACATGACGTAAAAGGAGGCAAATCCATCCTGTAAAGTTCTAATCAACACATCTGAAATAAATTTAAAGCCTGCAGAACCTGGAACTAGCAGTTAAAACCACCATCACCTACCAACCACCTACATAAAATATCTCCTATTCCGAGACCTAGTCGGGGACAGCAAAGCACAGATTAAGAAAATGGGAGTAAAAATAACCTCTATTGAAAGAGCTTAATGTAAAATTAGTAAAAAAAATTTCCAAAAAAGTAAGGAAATTAACAAAAAATATATAAATCTACCAAGAGAAAATTTAATTTTAATTCAGGTATAGGATCCCGAGCCAGTCCATCAGATATTGAAGAATGTTCAAACAGTATAAAGTTTACTACATCAAAGGAGAAAAAGGGAAAATTAAAAAATAAGAAAGCGAAGAAAAAATGCAAGCTAAGATGGTAATAATGAAAAGTTGGATCAAGCGTGACGCAGACGTTCTTTGCAAGGAATTTTTAGAGAACTACTCCAAAAATGAGGAAGGGTAATTGGCAAGGGTTGCATCATGTGTCAAATGTGGTTACATAAAGACTGTACTTTTTCGACACTTTTTGTGTTTATTGCGGTCGAAAAAACATGTCTATTAACAAATAAATTAAGTAAACATTATTTCACTTTTTATTCTGCCTCTCTAATACATTGATGTTACGTTGTTGCTGAAATAACAAAATTCAATGTAAAAAAATGAGTCGATAACTTTAATAGTGAAAGTAGGCAAACAATTATTAATTTGACTCTACTAATACGTTTCATTGTACACATTTAGTTTCTCAGTTTCTCTTTGTAATAGTTACATAGTTACATGTTACATAGTTAATTATAGTCCAGATATGATTTTTTTTAATATAATTTCATTCTGTTCTTATGACAAAGCGCGGCATAACTGCAGCACAAGTGTGGCGTCTGAGCCTACGGGTGACGAGCCGGAGAGTAATGTTTTAGAAAAAAATTGTTAAAAAATATTAATTATTTGTTTTGAATTTTTTTGTCGCAATACAAGTGTTGTGTATTTAACATTAAATAGCACAGCATGAATTTTTTATTTTATGATCCCCATGGGACTTTATACACAAATTCAAAAAAATATGCGGCATAACTCTCGGAATTAATCTAAACAACAACAAAAAAAAACTATTGCAAATAAAAACATGAAAACGGGTAGTATTTTCGAGAAATGTATAATAAATGCGCTGAAGCAGACAGATTATAAATCTAACAATTATTTTAACTATTTAAGGAAAAATCGGTTAAAAAGTTTTATATGATCAAAAACTATGCATAATATTTTAACCATCTTTCGCAGGCACATAACATACTTAAATAGATTGTAGTGTGCAATCATTTTTTAAGTTTTTATCAGAAATTTTATAATCTGAACAGAGATTTAATTCAAATTTGAAATAGCCAGTTTTAGCTACTTTTGCCAAATTTTTGAAAGCGAAAAAGCATATTTTTATTAATGATGTGAGAGGATCAAACCCGAGCTTTCAGTTACAGAAAATACCGTCTTGTATACAGAACATGGATGAAAACCATTTTAACTAAAACTTTAATTGATTTTTTTTTTTTTTTTTTACATTTAATATATTTTTCTTTAGATTGCCCACTAACAACACTGAAAAGCATTTTTTTAATGAAAAATACCGATTATGTTCAAACAAAGTTTTGCAAATTTATGAAAAAAAAGTCTTTTCATATAAGTCGGAAGTCAACAATTACCAACCAAAAAATTCGCCAAAGTTTTCATTAATTTTACCGCAATTTTTTTTATTGTGATTATTTCAGTTTTAAAACGCATAGTTCGCGCGTAGTCTGTTAAACTTATGTTTTATTTATTTTTAAATGTATTTTTCGTTCCGATATGGAATATCAGCCGTAAACAAAAGCTGAACTATTTATACTGTTTTAAGTGCAGACAAATTGATCTTCCATAATCAAGCTGCAGGAGATTTAGAAATAAAGCTTGAAAAATATTTTTTAAACCATAAAAAATCAGTCAATTCAGATACATTTTTCAAACAAATTTTATTTACAAGTACATTTTTTTCTTCTAATCGACGATAAAGAACTTAAATTGTGCGATGATTTGAAGTTAAAAAATTTACAAAAAAGCCAAAATTATTGCTCAGATCATTGTCAACGTCTATATGACGTCAGCGTTATTCACAAACATATTTTTGATTTATAATATAGAGTTTTTCTAATAAGACTCATATTGTAAACACTTTGTGTTTGTCATATTGCAAACATTTTGTCACTAACGTTCATTCCAAAAAGGGATAAATGGCATTTCTATTGTTAAAAATATCCTTTTAATGCGTAAAATATTTTTACAACATAAACACAAAGCAAATATTCTTTAATAAATATTAAAAATTCAGTTCTAAAAAAAGTATATCGTTATTTATATTGTTTGATTTTTAATTGTGGATATGAACGTTTCAAAAATTACATTTTTGTTTTGCTTGATTCGTATGTTCAGATAACAATTTAAATTTCTGCTAAAAGAATGAAACAGAAATATGAATTAAATTTTTTTTTTCAAGTGAAAAAAGTGCAAAAGATATTTTGACTAATGGATTTTTCCTTTGTGGAACTAATTAAAATAAAAAATAAATGGCTAATAAAAAAAGTCCTTCCGGCCAGTGCCGGGAGGAAGAGGTAGCTTTCATATTCCTTATTTTTAAAAAGCCAACTTATATTATTCAAACACACGAAGTTCAATTTAGTGAAAACCGAATATAAGAGATTCAATACTAATTTTTATCAATACTAAATCATTATGAATGAGAATTTCGCGAAATTAGTCAGATTTATCCAAGTTGCTTTTATTTAAAGTAATTTATATTTGGCTGCCAAATTCGGCGATTTCTTAAAGTGCCTGCCATTTTAAGACAACATGGTGGATGAGGCTAACCAGTGAACTTGGTCGAGACCGTAGTAATTGCTGTGCACATGCCCACTCACATTGGAATCGGTTGATATATACGAGTGTTGGCGCAGGCAAAAAATCAGATTTTCCAAAATGTCACCCACATTAGAAATTGAAACTGCTATATCTGAGCCATTTTTTAAGATAAAGACAAACAAAAAATGCTCCTCAATCCTTATATCAAGGTCAGATACTTAAGAAAGAAACCTTTTTCAATTTCTAATTTTTTTGCACCTCACTTTAAATATATTTTTTTTTAATTTAATGACCGCCATTTTGAAACAAGATGACTGATGAAGCTGACCAGCGAACTTGGTCGAGGTATGTACTATGTACACACCGAATTACATCCAAATCGGTTCATAAATACGAGAGTTACAGTGTGACAAAGGTCAGATATATATATATATATAACATATATATTGTATATATACTGTAAAAAAAAAAAAAAAAAAAAAAAAAAAAAAAAAAAAAAAAATGCTGCCAGTTTTCCGGTAGGAATCGGAAAAATAGTTGCCCTTATCGTACCGGAATAATTTCCGACCCAGCTCTGAATAAAATCCGTAAAAATAAGGAAATAGTCAGTAAAACTGTATTTTACGGAATTTATCCCGATTTTACGGATTTTATTCCGAACTGGGTTGGAAATTATTCCGGTACGATAAGGGCAACTATTTTTCCGATTCCTACCGGAAAACTGGCATTATTTTTTTTTTTACAGTGTATAGATATATATATATATCAATTTTGAACGGAGGGTGGTTTCGGTGTCTGGGTGTCATGATCGATGAAAATATACCAAAATTTTTTGAAATCGCTTTCCTCCGAACGGCTGCAATAGGTAGCTTTTTGTAATGAAAGCTACCTAATAAAATCATTTTGCTTTATATATTTTTACATATTTTCCTGATTAATATATGGAGTGTTAGTAGCTATTTTAATTATAAAAAATCATTTACACTACTTAAACATAATTATTACTTCATGTTCTGCTGTATCCTGTATATTGTATTCTGTATCGGGTCGGGTTACCCGATTTTATACGAACCTGATCCAACTCTCCGTTCGAGTCGGGTCGAGTCGACGCTAATTTTTTTTTCGGTACAGGCCAGATTGCCTTTAGAC
Source organism: Maratus speciosus (assembly GCA_963932465.1). NCBI lineage: Eukaryota > Metazoa > Arthropoda > Arachnida > Araneae > Salticidae > Maratus > Maratus speciosus. Next base: position 463,284,473 of record OZ010789.1, read on the forward strand.
GTTACGGTTTCGCGTCGGATTCGATTTGATTTTTGATTCTTTCGGGTCGGGTTCAATTTGACCCCACATTCCAAAAGAAAGTCCTGAATATTTGTTTTATTAAAAACACATATACATTCGAATATTAATTTATCTATATGTGTCCGTTTTTACAAATTAAAGATCAATTTTATGATAGTGATATATTAATTGTAGCCTCTTTTTCCATAATTGTATTTAAATATGGAATAATTTTCTTTCACTTCGAGTTCGAGTAGGTTTCGGATTCTTGTTGACGATTTTTTTATTTTATTTTATTTATTTATTTATTTATTTATTTATTTTTTTGTCAAGTTTCGGGCTAACTTAAAACGGAATTTTTTGGTTCGAATCAGGTTTTACCCTCTATTTTATCAGTACCCTATTATATAATTAACAAGTAATCATATGCGTCGTATGTATTATCATTAATTATATTAATACTACAAAATATACGTGTTTTAATTTTGACATTATCTGTTACAGAGAGAGTTTACAAAAAAAGACATACTGTAAGTATAGTATCCCCTGTCGGGGTTGGTTATTTGAGTAAAAAATCGCATTTTCATAACTTTAAAATCTTCCCTATACTACAAATGACCGGATTTGTTTTATTTTTTTCTGCTTCAGTTAAGCAATGTGTTCTGTTAGACTGAAACTGTAAAAAGTGTTACTAGTACCTTTTATTACCTAATTTAACCCTTCAGTGCGCAGCTTTGCATATATGCAAACAACAGTGTTTTGAATTTAATAGATTTTTTTATTCGTATATACCTAATTCACACCAGAAAATTAAAATAGTAATATTTGTTTTAATTAATAACAGACATTCCGTATTTAAATAAAGCGAAATTAACCACTGAAATTTCCTGGTGTAAAGTCAGATTCTCAGAACTACGTAATTTCTAGAACGTATTCTATCATGGGAATTAAAGGCAGTGTTGCCAGATTGGGGACTTTTTTAATTCAGATTATTTGACTCTCACCACTTTTTTAAAATATAGTATAATTCGCTTATTTTTAAGAATTTTTAATCTATTTTTAAATAGGTCGAATATTTCTATTTCAAAAAAGCGGTGACAATCAACGACCTGGGGACAAAAAAGTCCCTACTCTGGCAACGCTGATTAAAGGGTTAAAGGTTAAGTTCTATAAAATAAATAATTATATAAAATAAGGTATTTGGAGACATACTCATTAAAATATTTACTAATTTGCAATATTTTAGCGCAAAACAGCCATACGACAGTAGTTTTTACTTCTATTGCAGATGTGCAACAGAAGAAAAGATTTTGTCCCTATATTAGATTTTTTATATGCTTTTCAAATGATCTTATGCTTTATATTATAGGAAAAGGTAAAAAAAAAAAAACTAAAAGAAAACTTTCTTGTTGAAATTAAAGCTGATGACGGTCTTTTAGGTAGCTTTCATTACAAAAAGCTGCCTATTGCAGCCGTTCGGAGGAAAACGATTCCGAAAAATTTTGGTATATCTTCACCGATCATGACCCCTAGACCCCGAAACCACCCCCTGTTCAAAATTGATATATATGTACATATATATCCATATATATATATATCTGATTTTGTCATACTGTAACTCTTGTATTTATGAACCGATTTGGATAAAATTTCGTGTGTACATAGTACATACCAATGTCTCGACCGAGTTCGTTGGCCAGCTTCATCCGCCATCTTGTTTTAAAATGGGCGCCATTTAAAAATTATTAAAAAATTTAAAATTTAAAATGAGGCACAAAAAATGAGACATTGAAAAAGATTTTTTTTTATTATGTGTTTGGATTTGATACAAAGATTCTGGAGCATTTTTAGTTTCGTCTATATCTTAAAAAATGCCGTAGTTATAGCACTTTGAATTTCTAGCATGGCTGGCATTTTGAAACGATCTGATTTTTGTCACGCGATAATACACGTATTTATGAACCGATTTGGATGTGACAAGGAATGTGCATAGTAAACAGCAATGACTCGACCGAGTTCGTTGCCCAGCCTCATCCGCCATCTTGTTTCAAAATGGCGGCCATTTAAAAATTAAAAAAAAATAAAATTTAAAAGTGAGGTACAAAATAAGTAGAAATTGAAAAAGATTTTTTCCTTGTGTGTTTGAGCTTGATACAAAGATTCCGGAGCATTTTTTGTTTCGTCTATGTCTTAAAAAATGGCTGAGTTATAGCACTTTGAATTTCTAGCATGGCTGACATTTTGAAACGATCTGATTTTTGTCACGCGATAATATGCGTTTTTATGAACTGATTTGGATGTGACAAGGTATTTGTATAGTACATAGCAATGTCTTGACCGAGTTCGTCGGCCAGCTTCATACGCCATCTTGTTTCAAAAGTCGGCAATTTAAAATTTAAAAAAAAATTAAAATTTAATATGAAGTACAAAAAGAATTAAATCGAAAAAGATTTTTTTTCTTATGTGTTTGAGCTTGATACGAAAATTCCGGAGCATTTTTTGCTTCGTCTATATCTTAAAAAAGTCCTTCCGGCCAGTGCCGGGAGGAAGAGGTAGCTTTCATATTCCTTATTTTAAAAAAGCCAACTTATATTATTCAAACACACGAAGCTCAATTTAGTGGAAAACGAATATAGGAGATTCAATACTAATTTTTATCAATACTAAATCATTATGAATGAGAATTTCGCGAAATTAGTTATTAATTTCGCGCTTAATTAGTAAGTTTATCCAAGCTGCTTTTATTCAAAGTAATTTATATTTGGCTGCCAAATTCGGCGATTTCTTAAAGTGCCCGCCATTTTAAGACAACATGGTGGATGAGGCTAACCAGTGAACTTGGTCGAGACCTTAGTAATTGCTGTGCACATGCTCACTCACATCGGAATCGGTTGATATATACAAGTGCTGTCGCAGGCAAAAAATAAGATTTTTCAAAATGTCACCCACATTAGCAATTGAAACTGCTATATCAGAGCCATTTTTTAAGATAAAGACAAACAAAAAATGCTCCTGAATCCTTATATCAAGGTCAAATACTTAAGAAAGAATCCTTTTTCAATTTCTAATTTTTTTGCACCTCACTCTAAATATAATTTTTTAAAATTTAATGGCCGCCATTTTGAAACAAGATGGCTGATGAAGCTGGCCAGCGAACTTGGTCGAGATATTGATGTATACTATCCACATGCCTTCTTACATCGAAATAGGCGAATGCATGTGTTATCGCGTGACAAATACAAGATCGTTTCAAAATGTTAGCCATGCTAGAAATTCAAAGTGCTATATTTCAACCATTTTATAAGATATAAACAAAAGAACAAATTTTCAGAAACAAAAACTGCTCCGGAATCAAGGCCAAACACATAAAAAAAATCTTTTTAATTTTCCAATTTTTTAATACCTCATTTTAAATTTTAAATTTAATTTTTTTTAATGGCAACCCTTTTGAAACAAGTTGGCGAATGAATTCGTTCGAGACATTGGTATGTACTATGTACAGACGAAGTTACATCCAAATCGGTTCATAAATACGCCTGTTATCGCGTGACAAATATCAGGTCGTTTTAAAATGTCAGCCACAATAGAAATTAAAAATGCTATAACTCAGCCATTTTTTTAGATATAGACGAAACAAAAACTGTTCCGGAATCTTTGTATTAAGGTGAAACACATACGAAAAAATCTTTTTCATTTTCCAATTTTTTGGTATCTCATTTTAAATTTTACATTTTTTACTTTTTTTTAAATGGCCGCCATTTTGAAACAAGATGGCGGATGAAGCTGGCCAATGAACTCGGTCGAGACATTGGTATGTACTATGCATAAACGAAGTTACATCCAAATCGGTTGATAAATACGTCTTTTATTGCGTGACAAAATTCAGGACGTTTCAAAATGTCAGCCACGCTAGAAATTCAAAATGCTATAACTCAGCCATTTTTTAAGATATAGACGAAACAAAAACTGCTCCGATATCTTTGTATAAAGGTCAAATACATAAGGAAAAAATATTTTTTCAATTTTCAAGTTTTTGGTACCATATTTCAAATTTAAATTTTTCTTAAAAATTTAAATGGCCGCCATTTTTAAAGAAGAGGGAGGATGAAGCTGGCCAACGAACTCGGTCGAGACATTGGTATGTACTATGTATAAACGAAGTTACATCCAAATCGGTTCATAAATACGCCTTTTATCGCGTGACAAAATTCAGGACGTTTCAAAATGTCAGCCACGCTAGAAATTCAAAATGCTACAACTCAGCCATTTTTTAAGATATAGACGAAACAAAAACTGCTCCGGAATCTTTGTATAAAGGTCAAATACGTAAGATAAAAATATTTTTCCATTTTCAATTTTTTGGTACCACTTTTTAAATTTTAAATTTTTTAAAAAACTTTAAATGGCCGCCATTTTGAAACAAAATGGCGGATGAAGCTGGCCAACGAACTCGGTCGAGACATTGGTATGTACTATGTACACACCGAATTACATCGAAATCGGTTCATAAATACGAGAGTTACAGCGTGACAAATGTCAGATATATATATATATATATATATATATATATATATATATATGTATCAATTTTGAACGGAGGGTGGTTTCGGGGTCTGGTGGTCATGATCGATGAAAATATACCAAAATTTTTTGAAATCGCTTTCCTCCGAACGGCTGCAATAGGTAGCTTTTTGTAATGAAAGCTACCTAAAACGGCTGAGTTATAGCACTTCAAAATTCTAGTGTGGCTGACATTTTGAATCGCGATAACACGCGTATTTATGAACGGATTTGGATATAACTTGGTGTGTACATAGTACATACCAATGTCTCAACCGAGTACGTTGGCCAATATCATCCGCCATCTTGTTTCAAAATGGTGGCCATTAATTTTTTTTTTAATTTTAATTTAAAATGAGGTACAAAATAATTAGAAATTGAAAAGATTTTTTTCTTATGTGTTTGACCCTGATACGAAGATTTCGGAGCATTTTTCGTTTCGTCTATATCTTAAAAAATGGCTGAGTTATAGCACTTTGAATTTCTAGCATCGCTGACATTTTGAAACGATCTGATTTTTGTCACGCGATAACACGCGTATTTATGAACCGATTAGGATGTGACAAGGCATATGCACAGTAGATAGCAATCTCTCGGTCGAGTTCGTTTGCAAACTTCATCCGCCATCTTGTTTCAAAATGGCGCCCATTTAAAAAAAAAAAATATTTAAAATGGGGTACAAAAAAATTAGAAATTGAAAAAGATTTTTTTCTTATGTGTTTCAGCTTGTTACAAAGATTCCGGATTATTTTTTGTTTTGCCTTTATCTAAAAAAAAGCCGAGATATAGCAGTTTGAATTTCGAATGTGTGAGACATTTTAAAAAATCTGATTTTTTTCCTGCAACAGCACTCGTATATATAAACCGATTTAGATATGAGTGAGCATGTGCACAGGAATTAGTAAGGTCTCGACCAAATTCACTGGTGAGCTTTGTTGCACCCATTATGTTGTTTTAAAATAGCGGGCTATCACCTATAATTCGGGTTAATATAATTCGGGATATCACCGAATTTGGCGACAAAATATAAATCACTTTAATAAAACCAGCTTTGATAACGCTGACTAATTTCGCGAAATTCTCATTCATATTTAATATTGACAAAAATTAGTATTTAGTCTTCTATAATCGGGTTCCACTAATTTGAGCTCCGTGTGTTTGAATAATATAAGCTGGCTTTTAAAAAATAAGGAATATGAAAGCTACCTCTTACTCCCGGCACTGGCCGGAAGGACTTTTCTAAAAAGTTTTTACTGAAGATATTTCCATGAAATCATAATTTGCATAGAGCAGGATAAACATCATGCTAATGGAGCCTGAAATTTAGTATTTCCTCGGAGAAATTTATTTCGATGGAAACATTTGAGGTTCACGCATATAGTAAAGGTATTTTTCTAAATAAATGTTTTGGCAATTTTTTATGAAATATAATGAAATAAATTTTTGTTTTAGCTATTTTGTTTTATTGAACACTGAAAGAATACTTTCGCTTTGTGGGTTTAAGTTCTTTTCATGTGATTTTTTTTTTTTTTTCACGATAAAGAATTCCTGTAGGCTCTTATTATAATTCTGCTCATAAAAAATTAATATTTGTAACAGTAAATAACTATATAATGGTGATAAATGCCGATTGGTGAGCAAAAGACAGAAAAATAACAGAATTGAATGAAATAATATAAATCAATTTGCGAAATTTTAAGGAACATCTGTAATAAATATACCTAAAGTGATCAATAAGTAATACAACAGATATAATTGAAAAATTATAATTTGTAATCTATAGATTTAAAAAACAAGGTTGTTGTTTAGTCATCTGGCGTGAGCTTTCTACTGAATCGATCTTGATAATAATAATAATTATTATTATTTTATGTGAAGCAGTTTATTTGTAGATGTGCCCGCATTCACTACTTTTTAAAATGAAACCATTTTTTGTTTTATTTTTAATTTAAAAAGTCATTTATGAAATTTCCTCCCATTCGTGGTAATCTGGTTATTTCCATTGTTGAAAAGAAAGGGGAAACAATGAGGATTAATTACCGTACCATTAAAGGATGTCATTTTCGCATTACAATTAAAAATAACTTTTACAAAACTTTTGAACATAAAATAACCTCACGATTAAAAAAAACGTATTTTTACTCATAAAGCTGTTACATTTCAACATTTTGCATTCCGCTGCTATTAAAATTGAGTCGCTAATCCCAGACGGCCTCAGTGAGTGAAAATGAAGTCATAATAAAAATGAAATAAGCATTTTCTTTGATAAAAACTGAATATTTTTACTATGAATGCGTCTAAATGAGTAAATTTATGGATTTCCCCGGCAGTCAGATTAGAATTTCAAGTCAAGAATGCGAATGTTCACATGCAAAATTGTAACTGGTAAACGTGGTACCAAGTTTGGGAATATATTTTTCAATAATCTATACTGCACGTTAAAATATTTTAAAAATATAGTCAATATGAATATGAAAAGTATGCAAGTATACATAAAAGATGCAAATGCCGTCGAACCGCTGAACATCGAATGAAAATTCCAAACATAAAAGGATGAAGTGAGCGAAAAGCGATCTAAAAACGACGGTAGATGAACCGTCGAAAGAAAATTCCAAACATAAAAGGATGAAGTGAGCGAAAAGCGATCTAAAAACGTTCTAAATTACAATTTGTATGCAATCTTATGAAATACCAGACCGATTTCAAAAAGTAATGTATGCAAATTGGTGGTGATAGAACCTGCTCAAACATAAGCTATGTTTTATGTCGATGCCACTACCAACAGAGGGTTGCAGAAGCAAAAAACGTTCTAAATTGGGATTTCTTGGAAATTGAAGAGGCTAGAAACTTTAAATATGGCATGGTAGTTACTTATAATATTTAAATATCCTCTAAGAACTGTCGAAAATAAATTAGAAATTTACAGTTGGTGAAGCGAAGGGAAGGAGCGAAAAGTATTCTGTGAAAGTCCTAGATTACTATTTGTATACAATCTAAGGAATTAATTAACCAAGTACAAAATTAATGGTTACGAATCAATGTTAACACTCTGTGATCCACACAGGCTATATTTTATGCCGGTGCCACTATCACCTGTGATTTGAAGAAACTACAAACGGTCTAAAAGAAACCTTTAAAAACTTACTAATTTACGTTTTCTAAGAAATATTAGGAAATACCAAACGAATTTCAAAATTAATGTTGGCAGATTAATGCTGACAGTCTCTGTTTCTACATAGGTATTTTAAGTTAATGCCACTACCACCAGTGAGGTGGTAGACCGTCAGACAAGAATCTTGGAATTCGACATGATGGTTAATTTTAAGACGTAAAAGCGCACTAAGAACGGTTTCTAAAAAATTCAAAACTTCAAATGACTACTGAAATGAGTGTAAGAAATGAGCATAAAAGCTTCAAACTACTTTCTAAACTATCATTTACTTAGAATTAGTTTTAGTTCTTCTTATTAATTTCATTTCTGTCTAATGCTGTGTAATAATGAAGTTCAGTCAATAAGGGTTTTAATTAGTAATTTTTTAATTATTCCCAAATGTATAATTTTTTTCTAATAAAGGTTAGATATATAAATATCACTTGGCTTATTTCAGCTATTACGCGAGCAAACATTGCGGGTTTTGCTGGTGATCCGACTTCGCTGAAATTTTGGAAGCAGAAAGCACGAGCTCACATTTTAACGTATTTATTGGATGACAACACAAGACAGACTACAGAAAACATAGAACGAAAAAGTAAGTAAAAAAAACATGCGTCTGGAAAACGCAGAATGGCGCCACCTTTCATTCAAACATACTGGGGCCCGATGGCTTTTAAGACATCAATTACATAATATCAATTTTTTTTTTCAGAATACAACAGAAGTTATTTATACAGAATATCACTTAAACAGAACGTAATACATACCTTACAGTTATATAGAAGTTATTAAACATAATACTTACACATAAGAGGAAAACATGATTAACTTTAACCTTTATACAATAACAGATAATAATGGAATAAACAAATTACTCATTTAAATTTTCACTCATTAATAGCACCAATTTATGAATAGGTCTGGTTATTTCACCATGAGCAGTTCTTAATTTTACAACACGAACTCTTTCACGACTGCCCTGGTAAACTTGCAAAACTCGACCCATTTTCCATTTTAATGGGGGTAAATTTTCCTCTTTTATAATAACCAGATCATTAATTTGCATATTTGAATAATTTTTTCTCCATTTGCTTCGTATTTGTAATTGAGTTAGATAGTCCTTTTGCTACCTTTTCCAAAAGGATTGTGATAATTGCGTAACCAGTTTGTAACGTTCTCTAAGGGTAATCCTTTCAGACCGTATGTCAGGCTCCGGTAATGCTTTTAGTTCAGTTCCTATTAGGAAATGCCCAGTGGTAAGGGCTGACAAATCCGTAGGATCGTCCGTGACTGGAATTAATGGACGAGAATTCATTACCGCCTCAATTTCCGTTAAATATGTATTGAATTCTTCATAACTCAGAATTTGCTGACCGATCACCCTTCTCATGTGATATTTCATAGTTTTTACGGCGGCATCCCAAAGTCCACCGAAATGAGGTGCGGAAGGAGCGTTTGTTCTCCACTGGATACCTTCATCAGCAAGATATTGTCCAACATTTTGAGATACCCATGCTTTCAATATGTGTCGCGCTCCAATATAGTTTTTTCCACAATCGCTGAATAACTCTTCGGGTCTTCCTCTGCGTGCAACAAATCTTTTTAACGTAGAAATAAAAGAGTTCGCAGTTAAATCATATACGGATTTCAGGTGCACAGCTTTGGTGATAAAGCAAACAAAGACGCACACATATATTTTTGTAGGACGCATACCTCTGCCACGTCTAGCACTAACATGAAAAGGACCGGCATAGTCAGTTCCGGTTTTCGAAAACAGTTTGCCTGGATTCACTCTTGAATAAGGTAAATCTGCCATCATTTGCTTTGAAAGTTCTGCGCGATGGCGTATGCAAATAACACAACTTCGGATTATTCGACGAATAGCGACACGGGCTCTAATAATCCAGTACTTTTGCCGCAAGAAAGAATGGGTCAACTGCAGTCCACAATGTAGGTATTTCAAATGAAAGTAGGTGATTAAAAGCTTAGTAATAATGTGGCCTTTTGGTAGGAGAATCGGATGTTTCACAGTGTCGCTCAAATTCGAATGCTTTATTCGGCCACCTATTCTAATTAGTCCTTCACTGTCCAAAAATAAGCTCAACTGGCTTAACTTATTCGATGGTTGAAGACACTTCTGCCTTTTTAACTGTTCTATCTCATTATAGAATTCGCTACTTTGAACTGATCCCATAATTGCGTTATGAGCTTTATTTAATTCTTTCACTTCCAGATATGGTGTCAAAACCTTTGATTTTCTACAGTTGCCAACAAACCTTAAACACCAAGCAACCACTCTGAGCAATTTATTCCAACTAGAAAATCTACTCCAAAGTTCCTCAACTATATTCGATTTGACAACCATACTTGTGACCAAAACCGCCTTCTCCTCATTTTCTATAGAATTCCTATCCACCTGTTTCACTTTTAATTGTTTAGGCCAATTTTCCTCACTTTCCCGTAACCAATGCGGTCCGTAAAACCACTTTTCGTTACTAATTAAACTTACGACAGATATCCCTCTAGTTATTAAATCTGCTGGGTTATCCTCAGACCTGCAGTGAAACCAACATTTCGGATCCGTTTTCTCTTGTACTTCCATAACTCTATTGGATACAAACTGTTTCCAACGCTTCGCACATCCTTTGACCCAATACAAAGCTATCTCCGAATCTGTCCAATATACCGTTTTAGTTATCAGATCGTCAAAAATACTACAAATATATTTTCCAATTCGAGCACCAATCAATACCGCCATTAACTCCAATCGGGGCAACGTGAGTTTCTTCAGAGGAGCGACTCTATTTTTTGACATGACAAATGATACTTTTACTCTACCAAATTCATCCCGATAACGAAAATAAGCAACAACTCCATATGCAATCGGCGAGGCATCACAAAAAACATGCAATTCAATACCCGTAACTTTATCATTAATGTGTCCTAACAAACAATTCCTACCGATTTTTATTTCCTCTAGCCCCTCAATTTCCCAACACCACGCTAACCACTTCTCCTTCAGATCATCAGGCAACTCTTGATCCCAATTAATACCTCTTTCCCAAATTTCCTGCAACAAGCGCTTTATTCTCACAATAAAGGGACCGGCAACACCAATCGGATCAAAAATCATTGCAGCCACTCTTAACACACCTCGTTTTGTATTTTTTATTGACCCCAAGCTATCTGTCAACAATCTAACCTCTAACGATAAAACATCATCCTCAGGATTCCAGTTCAACCCTAATACCTTCAACTGACCCTTTTTACCAACGTTTAATCCATTTTGTTCCCATAATTTTTCCAAATCTGAAGAGTTTGACCTTAATTTTCGCAAGTTGAAACCACCTTCCCCCAAAATTGAAACAGCATCATGAGATAAATTATATGCCTCATCTATACTTTTAGCACCGGAAAATAAATCGTCGACATATAATGATGTATTTAACATATGCACCGATCTTGGTTTATCCATTTCATACTTTCGAATGTGATTCTTAATAGTTCCACTCAGAATAAAAGATGAAATTTTACACCCGAATGGCAATCTATTCATATGCATAATTTTATAATCTGTTTCATTATTGTCAGCAAACCAAAGAAATTTTAAGAATTTGCGATCTTCTTCCGCTATTTTTATCATTAAAAATGCCTTTTCAATATCACCGTTAAATGCGATCTTAAATTTTCTAAAATTCAGTATAATATCTAGTACATTTGGATTTAAATTCGGGCAAGTTTCCAAACAGTCATTTAATGACAGATTTTCTTTCGATTTAGAGCTACAATTATACACAACGCGAACTTTAGTCGTCTCTTTATTTGTATTTACAACAGCTCGATGTGGCATAAAATACTCATTATCATCCCTGCCACATTCTTCAATTATTTCCTTACTCATCTGCTCATTTATTATTTGTTTATACTCATTCGCGATCCACTCACTCTTATCAAAACATTTCCTTAAATCATCAAATCTCTTTTTAGCTAACGTGAAATTACTCTGCAACTCAACGGGCGAGTCTTTCCATAATAATCGTGTCTCATAACGACCGTCATTAAACTTTAGATTATTTTCAAACTGTTCAATAAGACATTTCTCAGCAATAGATAATTCATCCTTATCTCTTATACCCAAATTCTCTAAATCCCATAACATCTGAACATCTGTTCCCAAACTTAAATTAACAGATACTATATTTACACAACTAGATTTATTATCCGTCTGCTGACAGCCTTGAAGAGTATATCCAGATATCGTCGGTACACAAGTAAGCGTTTTATTTACTTTCTGAAAGACACAGTTCTTAATAATGTTCCAAAACATATCCCCTCCAATTAGAATGTTTATTGACTGATCAGAATTTTTACATTGATCAGCTAAAATTATCCCATTGCTTTTCAAAACATCCTGAATTTCTACATCTGGTACACTGACTGGAGCCGCAGTTATTGTATCAGTAATTAATGTTTCTATCTCAATAAATTGCTGACTGTCAGTTCTGCTTGTTAATTTCAATTTAACAACGTCATAAATTTTTTCTTTCGCTTTTTCAGAACCAAAGCAATAAACTGATAATCTTTCTTTTCGAATTGGTTTTAACTTTAAAAAATTCGCTAGGGATCGCGTGCACCACGAGCGTTCCGAACCATTATCCATTAAAAGGCGGGCGATTTTAACATTTTCTGTTTCATTAATGGGACTAACAATCACTGAGCATGTTAATAACAAAATATTTGACTTTGAAACAGAAGAATTACATTGCATAGTAACAGAGCTATCCGATTCAGTATTACTAGTACCTACATTCGGCGTTTCCTTTTGAACATTATTCTTACTACACAAAATATAATTATGAAATTTGCTTTTACAGTATTTGCATTCAAATTTTAATCTACACGAGCGGCTATAATGAGCTTTAGAAAAGCATTTGAAGCATCTATTTTCTGATCTTAATTTGTTTTTCCTATCTTCTACTGTTTTATACTCACAAAATTCATGTTCCGTACTGTCACAAAACACACAGCTCTTTTTCACGTTGGACACTTAATTCCCGGTTGCGGTTGGTCGTATCTGATCGAATCTTCTATTATTAAACTTTCTAAAATTGCCTTTGTATTCATTATTACTACTCTCATATTTTATCTTGAAAGGATCAGATTTTGATGGAACTAAATACGTTTTTTCTCTCGATTGAATTTCGTTTTCTAGATAAGCATGTATATCCTTAAATGTATAGTTAATCGGATATTTTCTATTAAACTCTAGAACGAGGTCTTTTGGAATCCTATCTAAAATTATGGGTGCTAACAAACTGCTAAATGTTTCCTTTCTAACGCCCAAGGCTTCTAAATTTCTAATTTGATTCTCAATTCTATCAAATAATTTTCTTAAGCCAATCGTATCTTGCGAATTATGAACAGCAGGAATTCTCAATAAACCGTTCATGTGTGTTTGTATTAATCAGTGGCGTGGCGTCCGGTCATCGCTGGATGCGGCGATGACCAAGCAATATTTTAAAACTCTTAATAAGCTTTTAAAACTCTACGATCCAGTTTTAGCAGAACATTTGGAGTTCATGTATAAGTGAAGGTAAGATTTAAAGTTTCTTTTTTGAACTTTCAACCATTGAATTTTAGAGTTAATAATTTTTCACCACAAACTTAAATAATTGCGATGACCACCGAAAATTTTCACGCCACGCCACTGGTATTAATGTATTTGTATTACCAAACCTATTCTTAAGAATGCTGAGTGCCGCGTCATAATTTTGTTCTGTAATTGCTAGCCCAGCAATCGAACTCGCAGCCTGACCATTTAAATAAGATTTCAGATAATTCAGTTTATCTATTTTCGTAAGATTAGGATTTTTATCAATAGCAGATTCAAACTGACCATAAAATTCCAACCAATAAGCAGAATCACCATAAAATGGTTTAATATTTAATTTTGGCAATTTAACAGTTATTTCATTTATTGAGGGTTTCAGTTCAACTACTTCGGGACCTTTCAATTTTCCAATTTGAATTTTTATTCGCTCTTTCCATAAGCAAATATTCTCACAATACTCAATTGAGTTCGCTACCTCACTTTCGATATCTTTAACGGGAAGCAAAGCTTCAATTTCTTTATTTAATTCATTTAACGCATTTTTCTTATCTACAATTAACATTAATTTTTCATTTAAAATATCTACACTAACAGAATCTATTTCTTTAAACAATTCTTCGATGCTGTTTAACAATTTTGTGGTCGCGGTTCTAACTGCTTTCCGTTTACTCTTACTTTTTTCTAGATCAGACATTTCGCTAAATTCAACAATACTACTTAAACAACAACAATTACACAATAAACAAATTTTCTTTCAACAAACAACATAAAATACAATAAACAAAAACCAACAAAATAACAAATTTTCCTTCTCTACTACACAACTTTCAAACGCAATATCATTTCTTAAACTTAAATTACCCCAAAACCTAAACATCTCTATACGAAGTCAAATAAAAACTTTATTCTCCCTACTTATTTCTCACAAACATTACTACAATACCAAAATCGAAACGAAACTAACACTCACCTCTGTTATCCACAAAATGTTCCGGCATGAATTACGTAATCCTAACGCCGAATACATCTCTTTTTTTAAAATCACTATACTTTCAACTTCCACAAACAGCAGGAAAACTAACACTAACACAACAATACCACAGTCCTGACACCATGATCCGACTCCGCTGAAATTTTGGAAGCAGAAAGCACGAGCTCACATTTTAACGTATTTATTGGATGACAACACAAGACAGACTACAGAAAACATAGAACGAAAAAGTAAGTAAAAAAAACATGCGTCTGGAAAACGCAGAATGGCGCCACCTTTCATTCAAACAGCTGGTAAACTCTATTTATCTTTAAGTATCCATATTAATTTCACAAAAAAATGAAGGCATATGAATCGTTAGATACAATACAATATGACACAATAGAATACAATACACAATAATACAATTTGATACAATACAATACAACACAACTCAGAATAATACAACATTATATAATACTATGCAATACAGAATAATACAATATGACACAGTACAATACAATACAGAATATTACAATATGATAGAAGACAATACAAGACAAACCAGAATAATACAATATGACGTTATACAATATTATACAATACAAAATAATGCCATATGATACAATAAAATACAATACATATTTTTACAATATGATACAATAAAATACAATACATATTTTTACAATATGATACAATAAAATACAATACATATTTTTACAATATGATACAATACAATACCGAATAAAAATATAATACAATACAGAATAAAACTTAATGATACAATACAATACGACAATATAGAATATAAAATAATACAATATGATGCAATACAATACAATAGAAAATAATACAATATGATAGAATATAGTGCAATACAGAATAATACAACATGATATAATACAAAACAATAAAGTATAATACAATACAAAATAATACAATATGATACAATAATATAAAATACAATATAATACAACACAAAATAATTTCTTCAAGCATTCCTTGAAACTGTGCATTATCTTTGAAGGCATTATATCATTTGTAACGTCAGCTTCGGCCCACTCTGTTGCTTCACTTTCTGTCCAAAGTTCGCTTGAGATCTGCTTCACGTTCTGCATTTGAATGCAGCCCTTTTCTTCTAATTTTGAGCCAACAAAATTTTCCATGAGATCTACTATATAAGGGGTTCTCATTTTAGTTTCAACTGTTTCGCAACCAGATATAGATTCATAACTTTTGGTACCAGAATTTGAGACAGCACCATAATTACCTTTGATGAAGTTTGATGAGAATGTGAGTTGCGGTAGATGTTTCGTTCATCTCGTTCTCTTTCCAGCTTCATTAAGTCAGTAGATGTGAAGTACATCATAACAATGCAGATAGCATACAAGAAAAGAAATACACAAGAAAAGTTAACAAATTCCCAAAACGTGGCTATTTTTAAACATTTAGATGTTAAACACTCGTGTTAGTCAATAAATATAAAAAATACGCAAACATTGCTTTTTTTAATCTCTGAAAAATGAAGTTTGAAATCAGTTCAATGCCACTCCATCCTACAGGTACAAAAATGTTTTCTAAGAATGAGAAATTAGATAATTGTTTCAATCTTAATAGTTTCAACAATTGTTTATTGTTGTTTTATAATTCAACATTAGAAAATAAACTCATAGTTGTGTTTTGTTGACAACAATAAAATACTATTCTATACAATAGAGAAACCTGTAAACAGTTCCACTAAACATTTTTGTTGCGAATGCCCGAGGTCGTTTGTTGCTAAATAAACAGATTGCTGTATTAAAGGTATAAATATTATACAGACATACATACATAATGTATAATACATACATGTATAACATACATACATGTATAATATTTATACCCTTAACTGTTGAATGCAGGCGTTATTTATGTGTGTATGTGTGTTTTATTATTATTTATCGTAGATCGATGTAATAGTAAAATCTATTCATCGTTGTCCGGTCATCCAAGACTGTCGTATAGATGGCTGGTGGCTTCCCCAACATGGTTTATTAGTGAGAAATTGCAGACCCAGGTATCGGCCGGAGTAGCTCAGTGGTTAGAACAACAGTCTTGTATACTGTGGTGCCGGGTTCGATTCCTGGCTCTGGCTAATTTTACACACCAGTTAGGTTTATTATATTTATTGTATGTATGTCTGTATAATATTTATACCTTTAACTGTTGAATGCAGGCGTTATTTAGGCGTGTATGTCTGTTTTAATATATATTGTAGTATGTGTGTTTTATTATATTGCTATATTGTTTGATAGCATTGCTTTTTTTACGTTCTTTTGTTTACATTATTTTTGTTTTCCAGTAACAAAAAACAGATTTAATTTTGATATCTATGAGAGAATTTAATCTGTATTGTATGCTTAAAGAGCCAGCGAAGCTTGGCACAAATTTAATATCATTGTTGTAACCTGTTTTTAACCCCTATATTTTAATTCTATCAGGCAACAATTAAGGAGTCGTCATTAAATAATAGCGTTACGTAACATAATCCTGCCGTAAAATGAAGCAGATCTATCACTGAACGGTTAAGTACTGATAATCTCTACTGCTAATTTTCAAACTTCTAAGCACGCACATTTTCAATTTTTACACTTTCCTATAAAGAAAAATGTTCTTTTAACTTCATGTCATTTTTAATTTTGAGATATTAATTTGTGTATCGTTTTTAGTGCTTTTCCTGTAATGGTGGAAACTGAAGTACTCCATTTCTATAGAAAGTAATGGGGAAATAGTAGATTGCTATATGTTTCGTTGGCTGCAATAGAATACTATTCCTCATAACAACTGAAAAATTATTGTAAATAATATATTTACTATTTTGAAAAAATATAAATGAAAGATTTCTGACAAAACATGGATAAAATACCATGTGTAACTATATAATGTGTAAATATACGTGTAAATATGTAAAATATATAAACTATATTTAATTTTAAATATACATAATAATGTCACATAAAAATGAAGGCAGATGAATCATTAGATACTATACAATATGATACAATAGAATGCAATACATGATAATACAATATGATACAATACAGTACAAGATAAACCAGAATAATACAATATGATGTTATGCAATATTATACAATACAAAATAATGCAATATGATACAATACGCTATAGATTGATACAATATGACACAATTTAGTACAACACCGAATAATACAATATGATGGAATACAACACAATAAAGTATAGTAAAAAAAATTTATACAATATGATGCAATACAATAAAATACAGAATAAAACAATATGATACATTACCATACAATACAATACAGAATAAAAACTGGAAAAGAACTGGAAAAATACAATATGATGTTATACAATATTACACAATACAAAATAATGCAATATGATACAATACAATACAGATTAACACTTTATCTACTGACGGTACATATAAGTACCATTAAAGTAACTTTTTATAAAATTCATTTATTGTGCCTTTGCATCTTTTCAGCTTTCGTGGCGTTGGGGGGGGGGGGGGATTTTTCAATTCGGAAATATTTCTATATTTCTATTGTAAGAACATTATATTTATACATTTCCTAATTCTACAAAATACCAAGAAAAATATTTAAAATAAACAGTTTGAGTGGGTTTATAAAAATTGCACAAAATCCCTATAAATTCAAATTCAATTAATCCTTCTAAATCCTCCAATCCTTCTAAAATTCTTCTAAAACTCATTAAATGATTATGTAAATCTTCTAATGTAGTTTCAAAAATTCACGAAAAATGCTTCAGAAGATAAAATTTTCATGAGTTCATAATTCAGTACATAAAGGGTTAATACAATATGATAAAATATAGTGCATTTCCGAATAATACAAGATGATAGAATTCAAAACAATAAAGTTCAATACAAAACAAAATAATACAATATGATGCAATACAATTGGGAATTAAAACGGACTATAGAGGCGCTGCTCGCAGCCCTCGGTACAGGAAAATTGTCCCTTTAATTCCCCTTTAACTAATGCTAAAGTGCCATTGAAATAAATCTTTATTGTAAATGCATTTGAAAATCTTAGATATTCAAATTCGGATAACTTTTACCTTGTCATACAAGAAAGAACACAAATGTCACAGGAAATTTGAAATTGTTCAAAAGAATAATCATTCTGAACAAATTTAAAATACATGTAATGCAATGCGCTTGCATGGGACTATCCTGAAACGAGAAGTTATATCTTTTCCCCAACAGATGGCGTATCCAGGCGTTTGAATCGCCAATAAAATACAATACAATACAGTACAGAATAAAATAATATGATACAATACAATACAATACAGAATAATGCTTTATGATACAATACAACACAATACAAAATAATACAGTGTGATAGATTAAATATTAATTTTAAAAAATTATGATATAATTCGCGTACAATAATCAACTGTTAACTAACCTAAAAATGTAAATTTTTACCTATTTTTTTTTTCTTAAGTAACCTACTAATAAAAGTGCCGCCATCTTTAGATCTTTTCGTCTTTGCTGAAGCAACCACAAAATAATTTCTTCAAGCATGCTTTGAAACTGTGCTTTAACTTTAGAGACTATATTTCATTTGTGACTAAATATTTTGAAATTTCTTATGCTATTCTGTAATCTAACAGGCTTAATTGACTGCTTAAGGTGCCTTGATCAAGAAGAAAGCTCTCTCCATCAACAATCGAGTACCGAACTTCAATTTGTATACTGTCCGTAAAATACGCTCGTTTTGAAATAATTAATTTCTCGGAAACTTATAATACGAATTGCATAAAAATTTGTTTTTAGACTAATTGAAGGGTGTAGAGGTCATTTATACTGTCAGAATTGTGTACCGCTATTGAAAAAAACAAAGTTATGGTTCGTTTTAGTATGTAGATGGCCCCCTAAGGAAATTTTATACGCATCATTTAAAAGTAGACTTTATTTCCAATCTTTCGGTACCAGTAACTTTCTTCTACGATAATTTGTTGAGGAGTTAGTAAGGGTGTTTACTTTTTTTTTCCCACGACTGTACATCATAACAATTCAGATAACATACTTTAAAAGACATACGCAATAAATTTTAACAAATAGTCCCAAAACGTGGCTATTTTTAAATAAGTAGATGTGAAACACACGTCTTAATCAATAAATATAAAAAAATACGCAGACATTGCTTTGTTTAATCACTGAAAAATGTAGTTTGAAATCAGTTCAATGGCACTCCATTCTACAAGTACGAAAATATTTTGTAAGAATGAGAAATTAGATAAACGAGTTGGAACCCGTCGAAATTCGACGAATTCAAATGTTTAGAATGGAACTGTTAAATCTAATTTATAATAAATCTACAAAAATAATTACAATAAAAAATTCATCTTGCACTGGTTACCTAACTCTTAATACAAATAATGTTTTTAACCTAAAATTACCAAAATATTATTTCCAAAAACTTCAACTGCTTAAATTATTGAAAAATTAAACTGTATTAGAATACGTAATCAAGATGAGAAATTATGTTAAAGTTATCGATTAAGGCTCTTACATTTGTTTTTACGGGATGAAAAACTAGTAGAAAGGATTTCGCTTTGTCATATCGTAAATTTTTCCCCCATAAAAACTAAACTGTACGTTATTTTCACATTCTCAAAATTTACATACGCACCACACAAATTCACAATTTAAAAGTATATTAACGCGCAATACATTATTAATGAATGTATTTCCAAACTTAAAGTCGCGTTTGTCCGATACAATTTTTCATGTGAACATTCGCATAAAATTTAAGTTATAATCTCCGTACCCGCGAAAATTTACTATTCAGAAATTTGCCTTCAGTTGCCATAGTATTGGCGATTTATTATTGTTCAAATATTTAGTTTTTTCAAAGAAAATGATCGTTTTGTTTTAAATATGACATCATTTTTACGCACTGAATCATTTTGCCTAGCATCTCAAACTCAGTATGTGCATAATGTAAAAATATTGAAATATCTTCTTCAATCTTTTGATTTATGAAGAAGAATGCGTGTTTTTTTAATGGCTGGCATCCTTTTCTGTTCAAAAATTAGAAAAAAAGTTACTTTTATTTGTGATGGGAAAATGGCATCAATAAGGATATAATCAATAAAAATAAATAAACCATGACTATTTTCCGTTTACTTTAAATGGAAATGGAGTACTTCAGTTGCCACAATTACAAAATTGGTACTAAAAACTATGAAAAAATTAATAACTCAGAAATAAATTAAGATACAGCTTTCAAACAAATTGCATTTAAAAGTACTTTTTTGTCCCTATACGACGGTGTAAAAAGTGAAACTGTGCGATGTTTAGAAGTTAAAAAATTTGCAGTAGCGAAAATTGCAAAACCGAAATTTCATTTTAAATTTCAAAGTGTTGCCATTCGCTGAATGACGTATGTGTTACGCACAGATATGTTTGTCCTTTATAATATAGATAGTTCAATCTTAATGGTTTCAACAATTGTTTATTGTTGTTAGGCAATTCAACATTAGAAAAAAAACTCATAATAGCGTTTTGTGAACAACAATAAAATACTATTTTCAACAATAGAGCAACGTGTAAACAGTTCCACTAAACATTTTTTTGCGAACGTCCGAGGTCTTTTGTTGCCAGATGAAGAGATTGCTGTATTGTTTGATAGCTTTGCTTTTGTTTACATTCTTTCCTTTACATTGTTTTTGTTTGCCAGCAAAAAACAGATTTAATTTGGATCTATAAGACACAATTACTACATTGTTTGCGTAAAAAGCCAGCGTAGCTTGGCATAATTTTAATTTCATTGTTGTAACCTGTTTTTTAACCCCTATATTTCATTTCTTTCAGGAAACAATTAAGGTGTCGTCATTACGTAATAGCTTTGCGTAACATAATCCTGCAGTAAAACGAAGCAGATCTATAATTTTACGGTTAACTACTGAAAATATCTACTGCAATTTTTCAAACTTCTAAGCAAGCACATTTTCAATTTTTACACTTTCGTATAGGGAAAAAAATCTTTTAACTGCAGTTTATTTGAAAAATCCATGTCATTTTAATTTTGAGATATTAATTTCTGTGTAGTTTTTAGTGCATTTTTGTAATGGTGGAAACTGAAGTACTCCATTTCTGTAGAAAGTAAAGGGAAAATAGTAGATTACTATATTTTTGTTGGCTATTTCTCATAACAATTAAAAAATTATTGTGAATAATATATTTGCTATTTTGAAAAAATATAAATGTAAGATTGCAGACAAAACATGGATAAAATACTATGTGTAAATATATAATATGTAAATATATCTCTAAATAAATAAAATGTATAAAGTATATTTATCTTTAAATATACATAATAATGTCACAAAAATGTAATCATATGAATCATTCGATACAATACAATATGATACAATAAAATACAATATGATACAATACAATACAACACAACACAGAATAATACAATATGATACAATGCAATACAATAGAGAATAATACTATATGATACAGTACAATACAAGACAAACCAGAATAATACGATATGATACAATACGATACAGATTAATACAATATAATACAATATAATGCAATACCGAATAATACAATATGATACAATACAATACAATACAGAATAATACAGTACGATACATTAAATTTAATTTTAAAAAAATTGATGATATTGTTCGAGTACAACAATCAACTGCTAACTAACCTAAAAATGTAAATTTTTACCTAATTCTTTTTTTTAAGTAACCTACTAATAGAGGTGCCATTCTTTATTTCTTTTCATCGTTGTTAAAGCAACCACAAAATAATTTCTTCAAGCGTTCCTTGGAACTGCGTTATATTTTTGGAGGCTGTATTTCATTTGTAACGTATTCTTCGGCCGACTCTGCTGCTTCATTTTCTGGCCTCAATATGCTTGAGATCCGCTGCACGTTCTCCATTAGAATGCAGCCCATTTCTTCTAATCATGAGTCAACAAACTTTTCCATGAGATCTACTGTATAAGGGCTTCTCATTTTAGTTTTATCTGTTTCGCTACCATATATAGATTCCTAACTTTCAGTACCAGAATTTGAGACAGCACCATAATTACCTTTGATTACGTTTGCTTGAAAATGTGAGTTGGAGTGGATGTCTCGCTCTTCTCATTCTCTTTCCAGCTTTATTAATTTCATAATTGTGAAGTACATCATAACAATGCAGATAGCATACTTGAAAACAAATACGCAAGAAAAGTTAACAAAAAGTCCCAAAACGTGGCTATTTTTAAATATGTAGATGTGAAACAGTCGTGTTAATCAATAAATATTATAAATACGCAGACATTGCTTTTTTTTAATCACTGAAAAATTTTGAAATCACTTATATGCAGTCCATCCTGCAAGTACAAAAATATTTTGTATTTATTTATTTATTTATTTATTGAACAACAAACATACGACTTGTGTGCTTGACATGAGAGTCCGCTAATATTTTGTAAGAATGCATGTAAAATTAGATAACTATTTCAATCTTAATGGTTTCAACAATTGTCTATTGTTGTTAGATAATTCAACATTAGAAAATAAACTCATAGTTGTGTTTTGTTGACAACAATAAAATATTATTTTCAACAATAGAGAAACGTGTAAACAGTTCCTCTAAACATTTTTGTTGCGAATGCCCGAAGTCGTTTGTTGCTAAATAAAGAGATTGCTGTATTAAAGGTATATATAAATATTATACAGACATACAAACAATAAATACAATAAACCCAACTGGAGTGAAAAATTAGCCAGAGCCAGAAATCGAACCCGGGACCACAGTATACAAGACTGCTGCTCTAACCACTGAGCTACTCCGGCCGATACCTGAGTCTGAAATTTCTCACTAATAAACCATGTTGGGCGAGTCACCATCCTTGGATGACCGGACATCAGGCTGTCATATAGATGGCTGGTGACTCGCCCAACATGGTTTATTAGTGGGAAATTTCAGACTCAGGTATCGGCCGGAGTAGCTCAGTGGTTAGAGCAGCAGTCTTATATACTGTGGTCCCGTGTTCGATTCCTGGCTCTGATTAATTTTTCACTCCAGTTGGGTTTATTGTATTTATTGTTTGTATGTCTGTATAATATTTATATATACCTTTAACTGTTCAATGCAGGCGTTATATATGTATGTATGCGTGTTTTAATGTATATTGTAGTATGCGAGTCTTAATAAGATTGCTGTATTGTTTGATAGCATTGCTTTTGTTTACATTCTTGTATTTACATTGTTTTTGTTTGCCAGTAGCAAAAATCAGATTTAATTTATTTGTATCTCCGAGAGAGACTTTAATCTATATTGTTTGCGTAAAAAGCCAGCGTAGCTTGGCACAAATTTAATTTAATTGTTGTAGCCTGTTTTTTAACCCCTATAATTTTATTTCTTTCAGGAAACAATTAAAGTGTCGCACAGTGGTGCAAAATAACG
Source organism: Maratus speciosus (assembly GCA_963932465.1). Taxonomy (NCBI): domain Eukaryota; kingdom Metazoa; phylum Arthropoda; class Arachnida; order Araneae; family Salticidae; genus Maratus; species Maratus speciosus. Next base: position 463,308,252 of record OZ010789.1, read on the forward strand.
AAAAGCTGGCCAAAATATGAAAAAGTTATTTAAATGCCACGAAATTTCGTACACGGTTGTTTTTTAGGGTGCTGATATCGATTCTAAAATTAAAATTGCAAAATACAAAATGGCGGATCCAATATGGCGGACTTAAAATTAAAATGTTTGAAAGTTATTCTATTTCTATGAAATTTCGTATACATGTACTTTTGAGGATGCTAAGTACGATTCAAAAATTAAATTTTAAAAAATGGCGAATTAAAAATGAAAACAATTAGACTTAAATAAAATATTTTGAGTTTCGAAATAAAAAAAAGATTCCAGGGTAAACGTTACAAGATGTTTTCAAGGAACTAAGATGTTTTTAATCGAAATTAAACGATGAATATTTATTTATGAAATATAATTAAGTACATTAATGAAAAATAAAATACTACAAGGTAAAATTTCTATATATTATTAACTAGGGGGCTCTGCCCCCTGAAGCTACGCTCGCCAACCCCCGTTCAGACGCCGCAGAATCTGAAAATCTAAAAATCTAATGGGTTTTTAAAATATTAGAGAAGATTAAATTATACTGAAAAAGCTGTGCAGATCTCCCTGTAAACGGGGTTTTATTCAATTCCCTTTGATTGCAAAAATTTAATGGAGAATCAATTGCTGTTAAGATATCCAATGGTTGTTTTTGTTTTTGATTAAAGAGGACCAGTTAAACGTTTGAAAAGAAGCTAAAATAAAATGAATTAAGCATTCAGAGTCTTTGTCAACCGATATTTTAAAACAATCTCTATAACAATAGCCTAAATCATGTGATTATCATCAACAGTTCCGGGCGGAACACTTTGCTTTTATACTTTAGGTGCCATTTTGATACTTTAATGTTATCCACGCACAGGTGATAAGTCACCAAATATTATTCTATCCCCCATCGTTTCATCTATATTATAATAGTTCAAGTCATCAAATGCCATAAACAAATACGATCTGATCCCTGCGCCTTTCATATGAAAGTTTGGAACAAATGTCATTTATTCCAATATGTGTGGTCCAATTGTCATTGAACCCCATATTGGGGCAATTTTTTTCCAACGTCAATTTGGGGAACGCATCAACAGCATAAACAACAACATCCGGCTTACCATATCAAGCAAAACAACGATACTTTGGTGCCAGTTAAGTACCCGTTGCGTATATGACATTGGCGTTCGAAAAAAATCGCGCCAATATGGGGCCGTATATGACATCTGTGCCGAAAGAAAAAAAAGTCGGGTGCAAATCTCGCCAGTATCTTTTTTTCAACTCGCCAGTTAGCATTTTGTTTTATTGTTCGAGTGGTAAATTAAAACATTGATTTGAAGTTGAAATTAAATGTCATGGTTTGTTACATAATTTAATATTTCGCCAGATGTCATTTTATGTAGTATGTTTGTCACGGTTTTTTTTTTTTTTTTTTTTTTTACGAAAATTTGGCGAAAGCCTCGTTTTCGAATACCAGTTACATATGTATTTTTGGTACTACTTAATTATCCCGTCGACAAACAATCTATCGCGAACTATAAGATTAAATGTCAATAATGCTTGATCGTAAATGTCACATTCACTTGACTTTTAGCAAGTTACACGTGTTTATGTCATCAAGTGATTTTTATTTCGACGTTTTATTTTTATATTTATTAATGTTATACTAATTTATTTGTTCTTTCGTTATTTAAAATAAAAATTTTGTCAATCTGTACTATTTGGCGAGTGGTTTGGCGATTTATATAATTTGCGAAATTGGGTGACGGAATAACTACTACATTGTACCGTATTTTTTAATTATTTTCTATTATTTTCAGAAGGAAATAGCAAAAAAATAATTACTATAGAACAAAATAATTTATATAAATTTAAAAAAGAAATAGAAGTAAATATACATTTATTATTAAATAAACAATAATAGCCGGGTTACCATGTCTATCAAAATAATGCCATTTGTGCGCCAATTAGGTACCCCGGTGCGTATATGACATCTGTGTCTAATACTTTTCTTTTCGTTTTTTTTTTTTTTTTTTTTTTTTTTTTTTTTTTTTTTAAGAAGTGAAAGCCATCAATTTAAATGTTTCATTTTTAAATGAAAGTTTTGTATTTAATAAAATGATAACGAAATACAAAAAAAAGCATTATTCTTAGCATAGATTTAAAGGAGGCCCAACTGTCGCCAAATTAATTTAAAATAGTAACCTTTTCTGAATTATGAAAAAAAAATTTCTGTTATCATTAAAATTTGAGTTGCCATCATTAGAAAAAATGTATTTAAAATTAGAAAAAAATTAATATTTCGAAAACTAATTCGAATTTAAACATTCTAATACCAGTTTTGAGATCTGTGGATCAACACGGATTTGTGGTGTTAATTTCATCGCAAAGTATTCCATATTTTAGGAGAAATCGCCGTGAAACTAAATCAGTTGTTTAATCAGTCGATTCAAAGAATCGATACATTTCAGGCGTTTCATATATTCGTTTCATAAATTCGTTTCATTAGGATTTTATATATATAGGGTAGATAAATTCGTTTCATTAGGATTTTATATATACGAGGTGGAACCCGTCGAATTTCGACGAAAGAAAATGTTTACAAAGGAAGTGTTGCATCAAATTTATAATACATCGACAAAAAATAATTAGAATAAAAAATCCATCTTACACTTGTTAATTTAACTCTCCAAAGACATATTTTAACCTAAGATTAACAAAATACTTTTTTCATAAACTTCAACTGTTAAAATTATTGAAAAATTAAACTTTATTCATATACGTAATCAGTAACATATAATCAAGATAAGTAATTTTGATTAAGTTATTAATTGATGCTTGGTTACGGAATGAAAAATCCGCATAAATGATTTCACCTTGACATAATCATAGAATTTTCTACCTTTACTTCTAAACCGAATCAAGTCATTTTCCACGTTTCACATCCATATTAACCATTTAAAAACATTTTAATGCGCAATAGGTTATTAATAAATATTTTTTCAAGCTTGAAGTCACGTTTGTCAACTATGACAACTTTCCATGTTAAAATTCTCACTTGTGATTTGAAGTCTTAGTATAATATCTGTACCTGCGCGTAAAAATTCCAGAAATTTATAACTTTTAGACGTATTCAAGGGGAAATATCTCGTTTTATCAAATAAAATTATCGTTTATTTTTAAATATGACGTCATTTTCAGTCGCTGAAATATTTTGCCTATTGTCTCAAACTCAATATCAGCAAAATGAAAAAATAGTGAAATATAAGAGCTTCATCAGGGAAATTGTATCTTTTTTAAAGCATAACGTCATTTTCTGTTCAAATTTTTAAAAATGATATTTTTAATTGCAATGAGAAAATGGCATCAGTAAGAATATAATCAATAAAAATAACTAATCCACTTTTAATAGAAATGAAGTACTTCAGTTGCCACGATTAGAAAATTGGTATTAAAAACTATAAAAAAATTAATATCTCAGAAATAAATTGAGATACAGCTTTCAAACAAATTGCATTTAAAAGTGCATTTTTTTCTGCATGCGACGGTGTAAACATTTAAAATGCGGGATGTTTAGAAGTTTAAAAATTTGCAGTAGAGAAAATTGCAAAAGCGAAATTTCATTTCAAATTTCAAAGTGTTGCCATTCGCAGAATGACGTATGCGTTACGCACAGATATGTTTGTCCTTTATAATATAGATAGGGTAGAAATAAAACGAAAGGATATTCTAAAATTCATCTACTGAATCATCTGTAGTATACTAAGTAGACTCTTCAGATGGGGAGGTGTCGAAATATTTTACAGACGTTTCTGCGCCTCTAGGTGCAAGGAAATTAGTTTTTTCGATGGTAATTTACGTAAGCTTGAAAGGAAGGGACCTGATAACATTAAAAGCCGCAAAAAAATCTTCAATTGATTACGTCCTACTGCATTTTAGGGAGAAATCTTCTCCATACCTTTTGATCAATTTGTTGCACGATTCTTGAGCGTCTCCCGACATTTGCCAACAGGCAATAATGAGGATAGGAAGCTATTATTTCTGTGCCATGAATAAGTAGTTTGTGCACTGAAGTTGGCATATATAACTAGAAATACAATTCAAGAATTTACAATCTATGTGATTGATATTGCTGTTTGTGAGCAATAATCCACGAAATTGGTCAAATGAATGTTAAGAAATTACTTGTGATATGACGTGGAATCGTCTGATCAAATCTTCGTCTACGCTCCTTATGGAAGCAGAAATAGTTGCGTTTTCAAAGAATCGACGAGCTGCATTGTGATCATTTGTGCGTCCAAATCCGAGCTTTGATTTATCGACGAGAAGTCCTAATTGTAAACGAAATCTTTTTTGTAAATTTTGTTTTGCAATTTTAATTTTTTTTCTTCTCGTCAGGAGTGCACACTTGCCATTCCTTTATATCCCGTTTGTATTCCAAATGCAAGATACACTCAAAAGATCTTATACAGGCATGTGACGTGGACATCCCGAACTGTAAATGGTTTTCATTCACTTTTAGTTTGAAAATGTCATCAACATTATTAAACTGGTTTGAACTTGCCTGATATAGGTATCAACGTTGAGTTGACAAATTACTAGTAATGACAATAAAAATTTTACAATCAATCATCGTTAAAGCTAGTTTGTAATTAACGCCTACTTATTTTCTATCAATGATTGTTTTAAAAGGAATAAGTTTACTCTTCTGATATGTAATATAATCCATTTCACTGACAGTAGCTTCCGTATTTTCGTGCAAAAAATGGATTCTGATGAGCCTAAAAAATCGAGGAGATGAAGATCTCGAATTTTTCCAGATAACGATTTCTGAATTATTCGCAACACTTAAGTTCTGGTGGCACTAGAGAGGGGAAAAAGCTATTTGAACCTAATTTCTACCATCATCAACGCTAATTTTTTGTGTAAAAATACTTTGACCAGATGTACTATCACATCCCCACTTGAAAATAAAATTCAGATTGCTAATGTTCTCGGAAGTCAGATTCTTCATAATTTCCGTTTTCATTAATAAAACACGTGCTGCAGTATGATCTAGCAAAGATTGCAATTGGCAAGATAATTCTTCTAATTACGATAGAATACACAAAATTAATAGCTATAAAGATAAGAAAATGTATTTCTATTGTATCGATGATAAAGAATTCTTTTAATTTTTTTGTTACTAATCTTGCTTATCAAATTTCTTTATGCTTATGATTATAATACTTATTTGTAATATAATACATAATAATCTATCACAAAACTGAATAATCTAAAAATTTCAAAAATGTTTGCCAGCTTAATTAATGTGAAAAGTAATGTATGTCATAGCTTTTGAAGCGACTAAAAAATGATATTTTTACTTGTGGTTACAAAAACCGGCACAAAATTCAGAATGGCAGTTTTTGGCAGCTAATTTTTCATGATTCATTAGATAATAGTTCAGGCTATTGTTTCCATTACATGTCGTTGCGGAACACCGTGGAACTTATAAACTTTTTGATGTTTGAAAGCAAAAAATAATATATTTAAAAAAAAAATTATCAAAAATAATCATGAAATTATTAAATTATTTTTACTTAATATAACTTTTTGTAACATGGCAAAAAAAAGTACACACTACAATCGTGTGAATATATTTTAAAGCAGTAAAATCGGATGATATGGAAAAATGTAACACGTGTTTAGAAGAACCTTTGTTTTGCTCTTTTTGTTCGCCTCAGATGATAATCCTTCAAGCGTCACTTTTGAAATGATACAGGTTGCCAAAGCAAAACTAATACCTTTTTATAAATATAGATTCTGACACTCCAAACATTATCCTAGCCATCTGTATAGTCAAAATGTCCTAAACAGTATTTTTATTTTTCGACTTTTGGCCAGCTTTTTGGGATTTTGCAACACTGTGTGTCGTCATTAAATAATAGCGTTACGTAACATAATCCTGCCGTAAAACGAAGCATATCTATCATTGTATGGTTAATTACTGATAATCTCTACTGCAATTTTTCAAACTTCTAAGCAAGCATATTTTCAATTTTTACACTTTCGTACAGGGAAAAAAGTTCTTTTAACTGCAATTTGTTTGAAAACTGCATATAATTTTCAGATATTAATTTGTGTTTAGTTTTTAGTACATTTTTTGTAATAATGGCAACTGAAGAACTCTATTTCTGTAGCAAGTAAAGGGAAAATAGTAGATTACTATATCTTTGGTTGGCTATTTCTCATAACAACTGAAAAATTATTGTAAATAATACATTTGCTGTTTTAAAAAATATATATAAATGACAAAACAGATGATTTCTGACAAAGCATGGATAAAATACCATGTGTAAATATATAAAATGTATAAACTATATTTATCTTTAAATATACATAATAATGTCACAAAAAACGAAGTAATATGAATCATTAGATACAATACAATATGATACAATAGAATACAGTATATGATAACACAATATGATGCAATACAATACAACACAACACAGAATAAGAGAATATGATACAATACAATACAATGCAGAATAATACTATATGATACAGTACAATACAAGACAAACCAGAATGATACAATATGATATAATACGATACAGATTATTACAATATGATACAATATAGTGCAATACGAATAATACAATATGATAGAATACAAAACAATGAATTATAATACAATATGATACAATACGATACAGATTAATACAATATGATACGATATAGTACAATACCGAATAATACAATATGATAGAATACAAAACAATAAATTATAATGCAAAACAAAATAATACAATATGATACAATACAACACAATACAGAATAAAACAATATGATACAATGCAATACAATACAATACAGAATAATACAATATCATACATTAGAATACAAAACAAACCAGAAAAATACAATATGATGGAAAACAATATATTACAATACAAATTAATGCAATATGATACAATACAATACAGATTAACACTTTATCTACTGACAGTACTTATAAGTACCATTAAAATAACTTCTTATAAAATTAATTTAATACATCGATTAGTAGTAATACAGTTTAGAACGAGTTATAGATGCATTACTTTAGCTTATTCCAAAAGCATTATTCGTTGCACAAAACAAAAAAAATATTTTAAAGGATGATTTCTTTTGTCTTACCGTATTTTCAGCTTTCTTCGCATTGGAGAGGGGGGATTTTTCAATTCGGAAATATTTCTATATTTCTATTGTAAGAACATTATATTTGTACATTTCCTAATTCTACAAAATGCTAAGAAATATATTTAAAATAAAAAGTTTGATTACGGGGTTATAAATATTGCATAAAATTGCTATAAATTCAAATTTAATTAATCTTTCTCTATCCTCCAATCCTTCTAAAATCCTTCTAAAATTCAGTAAATGATTATGTAAGTCTTCTAATGTACTTTCAAAAATTTCACAGAAAATGCTTCAGAAGATAACATTTTCATGATATTGTTCGAGTACAACAATCAACTGTTAACTAACCTATAAATGTAAATTTTTACCTAATTCTTTTTTTTTTAAGTAACCAACTAATAGGGGTGCCATTCTTTAGTTTTTTTCACCTTTGCTGGAGCAACCACAAAAGAATTTCTTCAAGCGTGTCTTGAAACTGTACTTTATCTTTAGAGACTATATTTCATTTGTAACGTCATCTTCGGCCAACTCTGCTGCTTCATTTTCTGGCCTCAGTGTGCTTGAAATCTGCTGCGCGTTCTCCATTTAAACGCAGTCCATTTCTTCTAATCATGACTCAAAAAACTTTTCCATGAGATCTACTGTATAAGGGCTTCTCATTTTAGTTTCATCTTGTTCGCAACCAGATACAGATTCATCACTTATATTACCAGAATTTAAGACAGTACAACAATTACCTTTGATGAAATTTGCTTGAGAATGTGAGTTGGGTTGATGTCTCGTTCCTCTCGTTCTCTTTCCAGCTTCATTAAATCCGTAACTGTGAAGTATATCATAACAATGCTGATAGCATACTTGAAAAGAAATACGCAATAAAAATTTAACAAAAAGTCCGAAAACGTGGCTATTTTTAAATATGTAGATGTGAAACATTCGTGTTAATGAATAAATATAAAAAATACGCAAACATTGCTTTTTTTAATCACTGAAAAATGTAGTTTGAAATCACTTCAATGGCACTCCAATCTACAAGTACGAAAATGTTTTGTAAGTATGGAAAATTAGATAATTAGTTCAATCTTAATGTTTTCAACAATTTTTTATTGTTGTTAGGCAAAGTGGTCGGGGCTTGTGAGTGCTTAAGCCATTTCGTCGGCCTCCCCACCTAGCTCCCTTGTTGTTAGGCAAATCAACATTAGAAAATAAACTCATAATTGTGTTTTGTCGACAACAATAAAATACTATTTTCAACAATAGAGAAACGTGTAAACAGTTCCACTAAAAAAAAATTTTTGCCCGAGGTCTTTTGTTGCTAGATAAAGAGATTGCTGTATTGTTTGATAACAATGCTTTTAATACATGGAAATATTCCAGAGAGAAACAATCGCCTTGCATACAACTCTCTGGAATTATTTCCATGTATTAATATAATTTCTATCGATGCTGGATTTAATTATGTTTCGTGTTTGTTCCAGGTCGGTGACTCACGATAAATATTCCATCTTGTGCTGCGTTTGTAGCCTTGCCAACATATAGTAGTGAGAAACTTTCCGAGCTAGGTATCGTTCCAAGTGGTTTAGTCGGTAGAACGTCAGTGCGCTATACTGATGGCCCGGGTTCGAGTCCCGGCTTGGAATCTTTTTCACTATGTTGGCATTTGCGCCTTTTAAGCAATTACTGTGAAATTTGAAATTTGATTTTCATTTGAAACAATGCTTTTGTTTACATTCTTTCCTTTACATTGTTTTTGTTTGCCAGTAGCAAAAAAACAGATTTAATTTGGATCTATAAGAAAAAAATTAATCTATATTGTTTGCGTAAAAAGCCAGCGTAGCTGGGCACAAATTTAATTTGATTGTTGTAACCTGTTTTTAACCCCTATATTTTATTTCTTTTAGGAAATAAATAAGGTGTCGTCATTAAATAATAGCGTTGCGTAACATAATCCTGCCGTAAAACGAAACAGATCTATCATTGTACGGTTAACTACTAATAATCTCTACCGCAATTTTTCAAACTTCTAAGCAAGCATATTATCAAATTTTGCACTTTCGTATAGCGAAAAAAATCTTTTAACTGCAATTTGTTTGAAAACTTCATGTCATTTTAATTTTTAGATATTAATTTCTGTATAGCTTTTAGTGCATTTTTTGTAATGGCGGCAACTGAAGTACTCCATTTCTGTAGAAAGTAAAGGGAAAATAGTAGATTACTATATTTTTGTTGGCTGTTTCTCATAACAATTGAAAAATTATTGTAAATAATATATTTGCTATTTTGAAAAAATATAAATGTACGATTGCAGACAAAACTTGGATAAAATACTATGTGTAAATACATAAAATGTATAAACTATATTTATCTTTAAATATACATAATAATGTCACAAAAATGTAATCATATGAATCATTACATACAGTACAATATGATACAATAAAATACAATACATGATAATACAATATGATACAATACAGTACAACACAGATTAATACAATATGATACAGTACAATGCAATAGAGAGTAATGCAATATTATACAATACAATACAAGACAAACCAGAATAATAGAATATGACATTATACAATACAAAATAATGCAATATGATACAATACAATACAGATTAATACAATATGATAAAATATAGTGCAATACTGAATAATACAATATGATAGAATACAAAATAATAAAATATAATACAAAACAAAATAATACAATATGATACAATACAATACAATACAGAATAAAACAATATGATACAATTCAATACAATACAGAATAATACAATATCATACATTAGAATACAAGACAAACCAGAAAAATACAATATGATGAAAAACAATATTTTACAATGCAAAATAATGCAATATGATACAAAACTATACAGATTAACACTTTATCTACTGACGGTATTTATAAGTACTATTAAAATAACTTCTTATAAAATTCATTTAATGCATCGATTAGTAGTAATACAGTTTAGAATGAGTTATAGATGCATTACTTTATCTTATTCCAAAAGCATTATTGATTACACAAAACAAAAATTTTTTTAAAAGATGATTTCTTTTGCATTTGCTTGGCGTTGGGGAGGGGGGGATTTTTTCAATTCGGAAATATTTCTATATTTCTATTGTAAAAAAAAATTTATTTGTACATTTCATAATTCTACAAAATGCTAAGAAATATACTTAAAATGAAAGGTTTGATTGGAGGGGGGGGGGTGTCATAAATATTGCACAAAATCCCTATAAATTCAAATTTAATTAATCCTTCTATTTCCTCTAAACCTTCTAAAATCCTTCTAAAATTCAATAAATGATTATGTAAATCTTGTAATCTAATTTCAATAAATTCACAGAAAATGCTTCAGACGATAAAATTTTCATGAATTCATAATTCAATACATAAAGGATTAATACAATATGATAAAATACAGTCAACTTCCGAATAATACAAGATGATAGAATATAATACAATAAAGTACAATACAATACAATATGATACAATAAAATACAATACAATACAATATAGAATAAAACAATATGATACAATACAATACAATACAATGTAGAATAAAACAATATGATACAATACAATATACATTACAGAATAATACTATATGATACTATACAACACAACACAAAATAATACCGTACGATACATTAATTTTAATTTTAAAAAAATTCATGATATTGTTCGAGTACAACAATCAACTGCTAACTAACCTAAAAATGTAAATTTTTACCTAATTCTATTTTTTTAAGTAATCTACTAATAGACGTGCATTGTTTAGTTATTTTCATCGTTGCTGAAGCAACACACAAAATAATTTCTTCAAGCGTTCCTTGGAACTGCGTTATATCTTTGGAGGCTGTATTTCATTTGTAACGTCATCTTCGGCCGACTCTGCTGCTTCATTTTCTACCCTCAATGTGCTTGAGATTCGCTGCACGTTCTCCATTAGAATGCAGTCCATTTCTTCTAATCATGAGTCAACAAACTTTTCCATTAGATCTACTGTATAAGGTCTTCTCATTTTAGTTTCATCTGTTTCGCAACCATATATAGATTCCTAAATTTTGGTACCACAATTTGAGACAGCACCATAATTACCTTTGATTAAGTTTGCTTGAAAATGGGAAATGGAGTGGATGTCTCGCTCTTCTCATTCTCTTTCTTGCTTCATTAATTCCATAACTCTAAAGTACATCATAGCAATGCAGATAGCGTACTTGAAAAGAAATACTCAAGAAAAGTAAAAAAAAAGTCCCAAAACGTGGCTATTTTTAAATATGTAGATGTGAAACAGTCGTGTTAATCAATAAATATTATAAATACGCAGACATTGCTTTTTTTTAATCACTGAAAAATTTTGAAATCACTTATATCCAGTCCATCCTACAAGTACGAAATTGTTTTGTAAGAATGTGAAATTAGATAACTATTTCAATCTTAATGGTTTCAACAATTGTTTATTGTTGTTACATAATTCAACATTAGAAAATAAACCCATAGTTGTGTTTTGTTGACAACAATAAAATACTATTTCAACAATAGAAAAACGTGTAAACAGTTCCCCTAAGCATTTTTGTTGCGAATGCCCGAGGTCGTTTGTTGCTATATGAAGAGATAGCTGCATTGTTTGATAGCATTGTTTTTGTTTACATTCTTTTGTTTGCATCGTTTTTGTTTGCCAGTAGCAAAAACCAGATTTCATTTATTTGTATCTCTAAGAGAGAAATTAATCTATATTGTTTGCGTAAGAAGCCAGCGTAGCTTGGCACAAATTTAATTTAATTGTTATAACCTGTTTTTTAACCACTATAATTTATTTCTTTCAAGAAACAATTAAAATGTCGTCATTAAATAATAGCGTTACGTAACATAATCCTGCCGTAAAACGAAGCATATCTATCATTGTATGGTTAACTACTGATAATCGCTACTGCAATTTTTCAAACTTCTAAGCAGGCGCATTTTCAATTTTTACACTTTCGTATAGGGGAAAAAAGTTCTTTTAACTGCAATTTGTTTGAAACTGCATATCATTTTAATTTTGAGATATTAATTTGTGTTTCGTTTTTAGTACATTTTTTGTAATAATGGCAACTGAAGAACTCTATTTCTGTAGAAAGTAAAGGGAAAATAGCGGATTACTTTATCTTTGGTTGGCTATTTCTCATAACAACTGAAAAATTATTGTAAATAATATATTTGCTATTTGGAAAAAATATAAATGTCAAAACAAATGATTTCTGACAAAACATGGATAAAATACCATGTGTATATATAAAATGTATAAACTATATTTATCTTTAAATATACATAATAATGTCACAAAAAACGAAGTCATATGAATGTTTAGATACTATACAATATGATACAATAGAGTATAGTGTATGATAACACAATATAATACAATACAATACAACGCAACACAGAATAATACAATATATTATACAATACAATACAGAATAATACTATTTGAAACAATACAATACAATAGAGAATAATGCAATATGATACAATACAATACAAGACAAACCAGAATAATACAATATGATACAATACGCTACAGATTAATACAATATGATACAATATGGTGCAATACCGAATAATACAATAGAATAGAACACAAAACAATAAATTATAATACAAAACAAAATAATACAATATGATACAATACAATACAATACAGAATAAAGCAATATGATACAATACAATACAGTACAGAATAATACAATATGATACATTACAATACAAAACAGAAAAATACAATATGATGATAAACAATATTATAAAATACAAACTAATGCAATATGATACAATATAATACAGATTATCTCTTTATCTACTAACGGTACTTATAAGTACCATTAAAATAACGTCCATAGCTGCCAACTTTTACGCTTTTTTCCTACCACTAAAATTTTGCAGTAAATATTGTCTTGCTTAATCGTCGAAATCTGCCGATTACAGAAGGGGAAAATATCTATTAAATTTTAGTGGTAGGAAAAAAGCGAAAAGGTTGGCAGCTATGAACGTCTTATAAAATTCATTTAATACATCTATTAGTAGTAATACAGTTTAGAATGAGTTATAGATGCATTAAATTATTTTATTCCAAAAGCATTATTGGTTACACAAAACAAAATTATATTTAAAAGGGTGATTTCTTTTGCTTTTGCATCTTTTTCAGCTTTTTTGGCGTTGGGGGGGGGGGATTTTTATCAATTCGGAAATATTTCTATATTTCTATTGTAAGAACATTATATTTGTACATTTCTTAATTCTACAAAATAAAAAGAAAAATATATAAAATAAAAGATTTGAGTAGGGTTATAAATATTGCTCAAAGTCCCTGTAAATTCAAATTTAATTAATCCTTCTAAATCCTTCAAACCTTCAAAAATCCTTCTAAAGTTCATTAAATGATTATGTAACCCTTGTAATGTAGTTTCATAAATTCGCAAAAAATGCTTCAGAAGTTAAAATTTTCTTGAATTCATAATTCAGTACATAAAGGGTTAATACAATATGATAAAATATAGTGGAGTTCCGAATAATACAAGATGATAGAATACAAAACGATAAAGTACAATACAAAACAAAATAATACGATACGATACGATACAATACAATACAATACATAATAAAACAATATGATACAATACGATATAGAGTATTACTATATAATACAATATAACACAACACAAAATAATACAGTATGATACATTAAATTTTATTTAAAATATTTTTTGATGATATTATCCAAGTACTACAATCAACTGTTAACTAACCTAAAAATGTAAATTTTTACCTAATTCTTTTTTTTTTAATTAACCTACTAATAGGCCTTTCTTTTGTTCTTTTCATCGTTGCTGAAGCAACCAAAAAATAATTTCTTCAAGCGTTCCTTGGAACTGAGTTACTATATCTTTGGAGGCTGTATTTCATTTGTAACGTCGTGTGCGGCCGACTCTGCTGCTTCATTTTCTGGCCTCGGTGCGCTTGAGATCCGCAGCACGTTCTCCATTAGAATGCAGCCCATTTCATCTAAATATGAGTCAACAAACTTTTCCATGAGATCTACTGTATAAGGTCTTCTCATCTTAGTTTCATCTGTTTTGCAACCAGATATAGATTTATAAATTTTGGTAGCAGAATTTGAGACAGCACCATAATTATCTTTGATGAAGTTTGCTTGAGAATGTGAGTTGCAGTGGATGTTTCGTTTTTCTCGTTCTCTTTCCAGCTTTATCAAGTCCGTAGCTGTGAAGTACATCATAACAATGCAGATAGCATACTTGAAAAGAAATACGCAAGAAAAGTTAGCAAAAGTCCCAAAACGTGGCTATTTTTAAAGATGTCGATGTGAAACACTCGTGTTAATCAATAAATATAAAAAATACGCAGACATTACTTTTTTTAATCACTGAAAAAATGTAGTTTGAAATCAGTTCAGTGAAACTCCATCCTACAAGTATGAAAAGGTTTTGTAAGAATGAGAAATTAGTTAATTATTTCGAACTTTATGATTTCAACAATTGTTTATTGTTGTTTTATAATTCAACATTAGAAATTGAACTCATAGTTGTGTTTTGTTGACAACAATAAAATACTATTTCAACAATAGAGAAACGTGTAAACAGTTCAAGTAAACATTTTTTTTTCCGAATGCCCAAAGTCGTTTGTTGCTAAATGAAGTGATTGCTGTATTGTTTGATAGCATTGCTTTTTAATACATTGTTTTTGTTTGCCAGTAGCAATAAACAGACTTAATTTGGATCCCTAAGGGAGAATTCAATCTATATTCTTTGCGTAAAAAGCCAGCGTAGCTTTTCACAAATTTAATTTCATTGTTGTAACCTGTTTCTTAACGCCTATATTTTATTTCTTTCAGGCAACAATCTAAGTGTCGTCATTAAAAAATAGCTTACGTAACATAATCCCGTTATAAAATGAAGCAGGTCTATTATTGTACGGTTAACATGTGATAATCTCTACTGCAAGTTTTTCAAACTTCTAAGCACGCATATTTTCATTTTTTACACTTTCGTATAGGGAAAAAAATTATTTTTAACTGCAATTTGTTTAAGAACTGCATCTCAATTTTATTTTGAGATATTAATTTGTGAGTAGTTTTTAGTGCCATTTATGTAATGGCTTCAACTAAAGTACTCCATTTTTGTAGAAAGTAAAGAGAAAATAGTAGATTACTATATATTTTGTTAGCTTTTTCTCATAACAACTGAAAAATTATTGTACATAATATATTTGCTGTTTTGAAAAAATATAAATGAAGGATTTCTGGAAAATATGGAGCTATAATCTATATCTATTCTAATTTATACTAATATTATAAAGAAGTAAAGTTTGAAATGCACAAATAATACATGAAAAGCAGCAAACAGCTGTTTCGAATCTACTAACGAGATTCTTCTTCAGTGCAAGGTAGGGGGAAAGGAACAGCGTACTAGAAAAAGCACGCTGCCTTCACGCTGAGCTCAGCCTTGCTTTTTCTAGCACGCAGTTCATTTGCCTTGTTCAAAAACCTTGCACTGAAGAAGAATCTCGTTAGTAGATTCGAAAGAGCTGTTTGCTGCTTTTCATGTATTATTTGTGCATTTTAAACGCTGGTTTTCCTTCTTTTTAATATTGTTGCACAAAAGCTTTATTTGCTATTTTTAAGTATTGTTTGTTTATTTGTAGGAGGTAATCTCTGGAACTACCGAACCGATTCCAAAAGTAATGGTATCAAAATGACTGTGTTAGTCCCACTTAGAACATAGGCTATATTTTAAATGGATGCCACTGTCCCAAAGGGGGTGTAGGAGCAAAAAACATTATAAAAATGCGATATTTGTGTTACTGAAGGCCCATATGAATTTGGAAAATATGAGGGAAATATGAAATTTGGAATATTACTTACTTATAAGATATAAAGGATTTCTAAGACTTCTTCTTAAAAAATTCGAAATTTAAAAGGCGTGAAAATGCGCAAAAAGCGCTCTAAAAAAACGTTCTAAATGGTGGCTTCTAGGCAATCTTTGGAACTACCGAACCGATTTCAAAAGTAATAGTATCAAAATGATTGTGTTAGCCCACGTTCGAACATAGGCTATATCTTAAATCTGCCACTACCCCAAAGGGGGTGCAGGAGCAAAAAATATTTTAAAAATGCGATTTTTGTGTTACTGAAGAGCACAGAAAAATAAAATTTGGAACGTTAGTTACTTATTAGATATAAAGGATTTCTAAGAACTCTTCTTAAAAAATTCGAAATTTAAAAGGAGTGATAATGCGCGAAGAGCGTTCTAAAAAACGTTCTAAATGGCGATTTCTATGCAATTTTAGGAAGTATAAAATCTATTTCAAAAGTAATGGTTATAAATTCATGGTGACAGCACTTGCTAACATAGACTCTATTTTATGTTTGTTTCACTACCACCTGGGGGTTGCAGGAGCTAAAAACGTTCTAAAATGCGCTTTTCGTGTTATAGAAGGACCTAGATTAATGAAATTTGGCATAGTATATATTTATTAGATATAAATGATCTCTAAGAACATTTATTTAAAATTTTCAAATTTTAAAAGGGTGAAAATGCGCGAAAAGTGTTCTAAAAACGTTCCAAATGCCGATTTGTGAGCAATCTCAGGAAGAAACAAACTGATTTAAAAGGTAATGGTAGGAAATTGATGCTGACAGCCTAATCTAACATAGACGCTATTTCATGTTGGCGCCACTACCAACAGGGGGTTGCAGGAGCAAAAAACGTTCTAAATTGCGATTTTTTTTTATCGGTAGGGGCTAGCAACTTGAAATTGGGCATGGTTCATATTTATTAGATATAAATGATCTTTAAAAACGGCTCCCAAAAAAATTAGAAATTTAAAAGGGTGAAAGTGCGCGAAAAGTGTTCTAAATTGCGATTTCTACACAATCTCAGGAAATATCAAACCGATTTCAAAACTAATGGTTTCAAATTGATAGTGACAGTCCCTGCTCCAACATAGGTTAAATTTTATGTTGCTGCTACTACAATCTAGGAGTTCCAAGAGAAAATCATGTTCTAATTTGCGTTTTTTTTGCACAACTGATCGGTCTCACATTTTGAAATTTGGCATGGTAATTACTTACAAGACGAAAATGCTTTCTGAGAACCGTCGAAAGAAAATTCCAAATTTAAAAGGATGAAGTGAGCGAAAAACGTTCTAAAAATGCTCTAAATTACAATTTTTATACAATCTTATCAAATGCCAAATCGATTTAAAAAATAATGGTTTCAAACTGGTGATGATAAAACCTGCTCAAACATAAGCTATATTTTATGTTGGTGCCACAACCACCAGAGGGTTTCAGGAGCAAAAAACATTCTAAATTATGATGTATGTGATACTAAAGAGGCTAGATACATTAAATATGGCATGGTATTATTTATAACATATAAATGATCTCTAAGAACAGTCGAAAGTAAATTCGAATTAAAAAGGGGTGAAACGAAGGAGAGGAGCAAAAAGCATTCTAAAAATGTCCTAAATTACGATTGCTATGCAATCTCAGGAAATATAATCCCTTTATAAAAGTAATAGCTGCGAATCAATGTTGACAGTCTCTGATCCTAAACAGGCTATATTTTATGCCGGTGACTGTACCACCTGGGGTTGGCAGGAACAAAAAATGTTGTAAAAAGGGCCTTTAGAAGCTTTCTAAATTACGTTTCTGTGGAATATTAGGAAATACCAAACCGATTTCATAATTAATATTGGCAAATTAATAGTATCAGTCCCTATTTCAACATAGCATTTTATGTTGAAAGAGATGGTAGACCAAGAAGCTTGGAATTTGACATGATGGTTAATTTTAAGATGTAAGAAGTTGGTTTCAAAAAAATTCAAAACTTCAAATGAATATTGAAATGAGCGTATTAATCGAGCATAAAAGTTTCAAAATATTTTCTAAATTATCATTTTTTATTTTATTTCTTTTAATTCATTTAAGCTTTATTTCTGCCTAATGCAATGTAATAATGAGGATTAGTCAAACTGTGTTTTAAATAGTAATTTTTGAATTATTCCTCAAAGTATAATATCTTCAAATAAAAATTAGACATATGAATATCACTTGGCATATTTCAACTATTACGCGAGCAAAGCCTCGTAGTTTGCTAGTAATATTATAAAGAAGTAAAGTTTGTTTATTTGTAGGAGGTAATCTCTGGAACTAATGAGCAGATTTCAAAAGTAATGGTATCAAAATGATGATGGCAGCCCTTGCTCCAACATAGAGTATATTTTCTGCCGGTGACACTATCCCAAAATGCATGCAGGAGCAAAAAACCTTCAAAAAATGCGACTTTTGTGTTACTGAAGGACCTAGAAACATGAAATTTGGCATGGTAGTTACTTAATAGGTATAAATTATCTCTAAGAACATTTCTTAATAAAATCGAAATTTAAAACTGGTGATAAGGCGCGAAAAGCGTTCTAAAAAAACGTTCTAAAAGGCGATTTCCACGCAATCTCAGGAAATTATCAAACCGATTTCAAAAGTAATGATTGGAAATTGATCTTGACAGCCATTGCTCTAATATACGCTCTATTTCATGTCGGTGTCACTACCATTTGGGAGTTGCAGGAGCAAAAAAAACGTTCTAAATTGAGATTTTTGTGATACTGTAGAGACTAGCAACTTGAAATTAGGTATGGTAGTTTCTTATAAAATATAAATGCTCTCTAAGAACATTTCCTAAAAATTCGAAATTTAAGAGGGGGGGAAATGCACGAAAAGTGTTCTAAAAACATTCTTAATTGCAATTTCTACGCAGTCTCAGAAAATATCAAAAGTATTGGTTGCAAATTGATGGTGACAGTCCCTGATCCAACATAGGCTATATTTTATGTTGTTGTCACTCTCACCTGGGGGTTGCAAGAGCAAAAGATGTTTTCAATCGCATTTTTTTTTTTTTTTTTTTTTTTTTTTGTAATACTAAGACGTTTAAAATTTTGAAATTTGTATATTAAATACTTAAAAGATGCAAATGCTCTATAAGATCCATAGACAGAAAATTCCAAATTTAAAAGGATGAAGGGCGCGAAAAGCGATTTAAAAAACGTTCTAAATTACGAATTTTATGCAATCTTATGAAATACCAAACCGATTTCAAAAATAATGGCTGGAAATCGGTGGCGATAGAGCCCGCTCAAACATAAGCTATATTTTATGTCGGTGCCACTAATACAAGAGGGTTGCAGAAGCAAAAAACGTTCTAAACTGGGGTTTCTAAAAAATAGAAGAGGCTAGAAACTTTAAACATGGCATGGTAGTTACTTATAAAATTTAACTACCCTCTAAGAACTGTCAAAAATAAATTCAAAATTTAAAAGGGGTGAAACGAAGGGAGGGAGCGAAAAGTATTCTATAAAAGTCCTAAATTACTCTTTGTATTCAATCTCAGGAAATAATAAACCGATTACAAAAGTAGGGTAAAGTGCCCATATTTCGTGCCCCCAGTCACTTTTAGGCTCTAAATGTTGTAATTTTCAGTGAAAACCTACCAAATTTGGATTTTACATAGACTAACTACCCATGCACATAGAAACATAGGCAAATATCGTACTAAAAAAACTTTAACATCGCGGAAAAATTGCTTTTTCAAAAGTATCAGAAAAATGCAAAAGAAAGAAAAATGGTCCCAATTTCGTCCCCCTAAAAATTCCAATACGCCGAGGCTTAACTTATAACTAAATCAAAATTTATTTCTAAATGAGTAAGTAATTTAATTTACATTAAAGTAAGGCACAAAGACATGTACTAATTATCAGTGGAAGAATAACATAACGAAGCATAAGCCATCCAAACATGAGGAAAAAAGGTGAAGAAATTGTCATGAAAATCATTCCTTATTTCGTTCCCGGGACGAAAATAAGAGCTGCAAGGTGAATGAAATTGGGACCACGCTACTTCCCAATATGGCGGAGCTTCAGTTCCCGTAAGATGCACTGAATGTCCTAAAACTCACTGTATGCTACTATTAGCATCTTACCTACGTAAAATACATGCAATGAAAAAGATTTAAATATTTACAGTACAGTAAATAACGTTCTACAAGCGACGTAATAAGAACTCAGGTCTTCTAAAAATAATAAATTCGGCATCTTTAATTTATGTATGCGTCTTGGCGGACGAAACCCTCAATACTGATCTCTTTTACCTTCCGTCCCCTGTGCCTTGCGTCATAAGGGGTGCCACTTTCGCAGAAGCGGATAATTTAAAGGGGACGAAATATGGGCACTTTACCCTAATGATTACGAATCAATGGTGATAGCCTGTGATCTACACAGGATATATTTTATGCCGTTGCCACTACCACCTGTGGTTTGAAGCAACAACAAACGATCTAAACAAGCATTTAAAAACTTTCTAAATTACGTTTTCTATGAAATATTAGGAGATACCAAGCGGATTTCAGAATGAATGTTGGCAAATTAGTACTGACAGTCTCTGTTTCTACATAGGTATTTTATGTTAGTGCCACTACCACCAGTGAGGTAGTAGACCGTTAGACAAGAATCTTGATGGTTAATTTTAAGATGTAAATGCGTACTAAGAACGGGTTCTAAAAAATTCAAAACTTCAAATGAATACTGAAATGAGTGTATGAAATGACCATAAAAGCTTCAAAATACTTTCTAAATTATCATTTATTTAGAATTAGTCTTAGTTCTTATAAATTTAAGCGTCGTTTCTGCCTAATGCCCTGTAATAATTAAGTTTTATCAAACTGTGGCTTAATTAGTAATTTTTGAATTATTCCTAAAAGTATAATTTCTTCTAATAAAAGTTAGACATATAAATATCACTTGGCTATTTCAACTATTACGCGAGCAAAGCCGCGGGTTTGGCGAATATACAAATAAAACTGTGCATTGAATTTTATATATTTTAATATAAAGGTAAGAAAAAAATATTTTCTAAATTTTGTGAAAGTTTCAGCCTTTTTGCAACATATTTCTATATTTAACTACCTTTAACTTTTGCAATTATATTTAGTTTTTAAAAACTACGCATAGTTATGTGACATATATAATGACAAATACCTATAAAAAATTTCAAAGCCTTCAAAAAATATAGTATGCGCATGGAGCATTTTGAAATTATGAATACCGACGACATTTTTTTAATGAAAAAAAACGATTTTCAAGATTTAGTATAAGCACAAACATTAAAATATACCTTACAACCGACTAAATTCAAATATAACCATTGCTAAAATAAGTTTATTGAGTAATTTCGTCAAATTAATGGTTTATACATTTCAAATTTATGTTTTGAGAAACATAAAAGAATATAAGAAACCATTCCTTTGACGACAAAAAATTCGCGGCGATACGAAAAACATTTCTAAATGTTCCATGCGCATTCCATATCAATTAAAACCACCAATATATTTTATGCAAGTTTGGTTTATACGTACAAATAAAACTGTTCATCGAAATTTATATATTTGAATATAAAGGTAAGGAAAAATAAATTTAAAAATTTTAGGAAATTTTCAGCATTTTCGCATCATATTGCTGCAATTAAGCTATCTTTAACTTTTACAATTATACTTAGTTTTAAAAAACCATGCACAGTTTTATGACACACATAATGACAAACAGCTATAGAAATTTTCAAAGCATTCAGAAGAAAGATTATGAAGAAGTGCAATTGCAAACATTTGTAAACAAAGATCAGCTGATCACGAGGGCCATTCAATTAATTTTAAAAATGTAATTAAAATGCTAAAAAATCATCCGATGGTATGAATTCGACTTGGAGATGAAAGCTTACATGGAAGCTTGATTTTTAAGGGACAAATTTTTTTTTTCGTGAATTTGTGAGATTTTGTTTATTTTGAATGTCCCTTGTTCCCTTAAACAATTAAAAGTAAATACTTAAGCCTTAAATTAACTTTTACCATAAAATTATATTTAAAATGGCAATTTTTTGGGGGGGGGTATTTTTTTTTAAAAAAATAAAGTAAAATCACAGTTCTGCTAAGCAAAAAGTATTAAAGCAGAAAAAGTTTCTTAGACGTTTCGCGAAAATAAATATATAATCCCAAATCTCATTAAAACAACACTTTTATAAAAAATGGATTTATTTTAATGACATAATAAAACTTCCAGCTTTTCTCTTAATTTCAGAAAAAATTCTTATTCTTTATGAATATTATGTTATGAAATTGTTATGAAAAACGTGAAAAAATATGGAACAGTGTACTTCATATTTTCGGGAGGAAATGGTACATGTTTGGCTGTGTGACAAAACTGTAATATATGCTCCATGAATCAAGAAATTTCTGGAAAAAGACTTAATTAAATTCTTTTTATATTTATTTCAATAAAAAAAATCGTCTTACATTGGCTAATTGGCTCCTAGCTATGGTACACAGAAAATTGTTCTGGAAGTGAGTTCTATAAAAAACATGTATGCGTGTTGCATATGTATTTATTGTATTACAAACTTTAACAATTAAAAATAAATACCTAAGCTTTAAATTAACTCTTATATTTAGCAAGCACGAAATTAAAATATTTAAAATGGGAAATTTTTTTGGTATTTTTTTTAAATAAAGTAAAATCCCAATTCTACTAAGCAAAAAGTATTAAAGTAGAAATATTTTCTTATAAGTTTCGTGAAAATAAATATATATTCCCAAATCTCATTAAAACAGCACATTTATAAAAATTGGATTTATTTTAATGGCATAATAAAACTTCTAGCTTTTCTCTTAATTTCAGAAATTTATTTTTCTTTATGAATATGAAATTTTTGCTTATGAAAAAGTGGAAAAATATGGAACAGTATACTGAGAAAGGGGAAATGGTGTATATTTGACTGTGCGACAAAAATGAAATATGCTACATGAATAAAGAAATTTCTAGAAAAGATTTAATTAAATTCTTCTTATATTTATTTCAGAAGATTGCAATAAATTATGTAACATTGAAGATTTAAATTGAAACAATTCTTTTAGTTTAATATAGTGTACTATTCTTCCTGCAGACCTTCTAAATTTATTTTCTTCAGTAAAATGTCATTTCCTTCAGTCATAATATGTTTACAAAGTTATACATTCATTGTTAAAATTATTTAAAAATAAATATAATATATGAAAGTCTTTTGAATAAAAAGAATGAAAAAAATCCCGATCTCAGTACAGGCAGAACAAAAGAATCAGCTAATATAATATCATTTTAAGGCAATCGTAGTAAAATATTTAAGTTTTATGAATAAGAATGAAAGTTTTCTTTTAAGCATGAATCATTTTCACAAGCTTTTTCGTGTACAATCAGATTACTGTCTTGCCATATGATTTGTCATATGGCAAGATGATCGCTTCGGCGATCTTCACCAGCATAAAATAATGTTGCACAAGTCTAAAAGTTCAAAACTGACATAAACGCCTAATAGTACAGAAAAATTCCTGAACGGAGAAATTTACAATCTACCGTTCACTGTAAAAAGAAAGAAAAAAAAACGTTAAAATACGGAAATTGTACTGACAATCAAGACGCCAGTACTATTTCCGTATTTTAACGGAAAAAAATGTCCGTAAATTCCAGAAATTTTTCCGTTTTTTTCCATATTTCTGTATTTAAAAATTTCCGTTTGAAAGACAAAAAATAATTTTTCATGGACAAACTTACATCTTTATGCTTTTCATTCTTCACTTTTCAAGGACACGTTAACATCAAGGTCAGAACACCTATATTTAATTCAAACAACAGTGAAGAAATAACATTTACTACCCACGGGAATCGAACTAGGGAACTGTCCTCTTCCAGCTTGCTGCGTTTTACCGTTACGCCAAGGTTCCACAAGCTAAGTTTTCAAATATCTTTACTTATTTCAGATGCATTTTATAAAGCAAAAGCAAGATGTTAAACAAGAGACTTATTTTTGTAGAGATAATATTTTTCTATTGAGTACACAATTCTGAATGTTTTACGCGTTTTCTTTCCATAATTTCGAATATTTAGCTTTTTAATTTAATGCTTTATAAAAGATAAATTTTAGGTTTTTTTTTTTTTTTTTAATATTACATGCATGAAAGAATGTATTAAGAGTAGTGTTTCCTTCTTTTTTGCAAGAGTTTTAAGATTTTATTGTAATAGTATTCATATTTATTTATTTATTTATTTTTGAAAGTATACTAACATATTTTTTTCAAACATGTACTTTAACAAATTATTTGTGAGACGATCTATTGTAAACTCAATAACGATAATTACTACAGGGTATTAAAGTAAATTTCCTTTATTGCTTATTATAACTTAGATAAACGTCAATTTTATAATAATTTCGTATTATATTCCCGATATGTTTTAAGTTTTATGTGCGAATCTATTAAAGTGACAAGGGCGTAGGAACCGGGGGAGCTGGGGGAGCTGTGGCTCCCCCTGGAATATTTCAGACGGGCTCAGCTCCCCCGGGAGAAATTCTCGCACCACATCTGTTTACGATACATTGCTGAATTAAAAAATAAAGTATACTTTTTCTAGAAAATTCACACAATAAACAACAAAGAGGAGAGAGAGAGGGGGTGCTGAGCACACTTGTTTGTGCCTTCATCCTTTTTCTCATTGTTTACAATCCTCCCGATTTCCAAAAAAAAAAGGTGGCCTT
The DNA here is from genome assembly GCA_963932465.1 of Maratus speciosus. Classification (NCBI taxonomy): domain Eukaryota; kingdom Metazoa; phylum Arthropoda; class Arachnida; order Araneae; family Salticidae; genus Maratus; species Maratus speciosus. Next base: position 463,333,096 of record OZ010789.1, read on the forward strand.
ATATAGGTCTACTACAAATTACCTGCACCGATAACATTAATTTATAAAGAGGAGGCCTTTAAAATTGATTTGGAAGATATTTGTAAAGAATTTGTAAGCAAAACAACAGAAAGCACTTTGATTTTTGGTAAATGGAAGTGGGAGAAGCCTTAAATTTGAATATTGTATTTGGGATCGGACATAAATTAAGTTTCTATGTATCAAGTATATCTATTAAAAATTATTTTAACTGGATTAAAGAGTTCGTGATCTTTTGATATGCTTCTATTTTACACTCCTGTTTGTGAAACGTGCAACACTATGAAGGAACCCTCCAAAATGAAGGAAACGATCCACGCCACTAGCTTTCCGCAATATGCCCCGGCTCCCCCTGTTTGTACAAAGTTCCTACGCCACTGTAAAAGTGAATAGATTTTTTAAATATTGCAATTAAAAATAGATTTTTTTTTTAATGTCCTACAGACTTTTAAAAAATATGCTATAAATAAGTCAAACATAATTTTTAAATTATAATGAAAAATAAACTGTGACTATCCTTTTCAACTGTCTCAAACTTAAAAAGAATTAATAAGATTTTAATTCTTTTAAATATCGTAAAATATGTTAGCTTTTTATTATAAAAAAAAAAAGAAAGAAAAAAATATTATAGCGAATTCTGTAAAAATACATACTACAGATGGTGCTATAATTTTTATCGGTTAAAAACCAATGTAACACCAAAACTATTTAGTATATATTCAGTAATGATTGGATATATTTTCAACATAGAACCACATTTAGCTAATATAGGAGTTTCATTGAAAATAATATCACTGTAGGACAAGTATATACAACAATTAATTACTTCGCTTTCCAAACAGAACAACTATTTCTAAACATCATTTACGGAACTTGTACTGTTTTGAAAGGAATGCAGATATATTCCGTAAAATTGATGGAAAACTTACTGGATTTATACTGATTTGTAATCTCAAAATGTCAATTACGGAAATTGTACTGTTTTCTTGGGAAAATGAAACTATTCCGTAAAATTTTATGGAAAAATTTGTGTACATTGACGGATTTTTTTTTTTTTTTTTTTTTTTTTTTTTACAGTGTTGCTGGGTCAAATCATGGACTTTAATTACGCGTTTAAGTGTTTAAAGATGGGAGTTTTACGTCTCAGAAGAGAGTCTTTAAATTTAATTTTTCTTCGTAATTGCAAGTATTACTCAAATGAAGGTAGCAGAGTTGACTTTGATGAGGCTAGGATTATAATCCGATGTAATAATCCATATATGAGTAAACTTTTAGAATCCCTTACAATTATTAAGCGTGGCGGTATGCCTGTAACGATAATTTATCATTTAATATTCAGAAAATCTGTCATAATTTGTTATAATTAATCAATACAATGTGTTCATTTTTTGTTTCAATCCCTTCCCTATTTTAACTGTTGTGGTTGGATCCATTTGGCAACCATGGTAACTTTGTTACATTTGTACTCTCCGTTCAGAAATTCTTCTGTACGCTTAGACGTTTATGTCTGTTATGAATTTATAGAGTTTTGTAACATTATTTCCTCCTGATGACGATCGAGAAAGCGATTCGAAACGTAGATATGTAACTCCTTTTAATCTGTTTTAATATCGCTTATATGTTATGTTTATTATTTATCAAGTTATATTTAATTAGAATAGAAAGTTTTTTAATTAAGAAAATTATTGCATACAAAAATATATAAATTGGTGGTATAGAGAAATGTTTGATGACCACGCTAAAGCAGACAGTTTTTAAACCTAACGATTGTTTTAAGAGCTATTTAATGTTGAAGTCCGTCAAAATAATTCCGCTAAAAAAGTTTTATGGGAACAAAAACTTTACATAGGAATTTAATCAGTTTTTCTATGGACAAAAGCTCTCTTCTATGTCACAAGCTTGCGGTGTGCAGACTGCACTTATTTTTTTTATCTGACTAATTTTTTGAGGGTTTTTTTTTCTAATGTTTTATTCAAATTTTCATTATTTCAAGAGATAATTTCTTTCATATTTAGAAAAGGTCAATATTTTAAATTGTTCCCAAATTGAAAAAACTGCGCAAAGAATAACATTTCTTTTCAATTAAAAAAATTATTTACACGTGATTATTAAAAACAGAAAGAAAACTTTAAAATAATAATTAAATGATCACGTGTTAAAAGCAAGAAATGGTGAAAATTACGTCATAAAAATGATAATTACATTTGAATCTTAAAAAAGAAAGAATGCTTTAAATTAATTCATTATTTATTAAAATCAGTAAATAGGGAAAATTACGTGATATTAACATTGCCCAAAGTTTCAACTTAAAAATATATTTACACGAGAGATTTATTTCATATTTCGTGATAGTCTTTTTAACTATTGTTGCCAATTCTAAGAGAGCGCAAATAATAATATTTCCTTTCAAATTAAAAAAAAAAGTACTTTCACATGAATATTGAAAACAGAAAGAAAACTTTGTTGAAAATTACGTCAAATTTAAAACTAAACATTTAAAATGTCTTATTAAAAGCAATTTCAGTAGTTTTTCATTATTCCGTTTACCACTTTCAATAAAATAAAAATTATCGCCAAACTACAGGATTTCACGCCAAAAATGCACGATTAGTTTATTTTATATAAGTTGATTTTCAAATCCTTAACTGATCTTATTTAAATCTGAAAATTAATTCGCAAATTTTTAATTATCCTTGCTAACAAGGCGTAGAACCAATAGAGTGAAAAATTATCAAGGCCACGATTCGAACCTCAATCATTAGTAAATTTTTCACTCTGTTGGTTCTACGTCTTGTTAGCAATGTGAATTAAAAATTATCGAATTAATTTTCAGGTTTACTATTTTTTGGACGTAATTCAACCTTTAAAAATTGTAAAATATGATCTTATTTAATCATTCATGAAAACAGCCATTAGATGTCTCAATAGCAGTTGATTCGGCTTTAAAATCCCTCCGTCAAAGAGAAATGAATGGAAACCCGATTGCAGGGTTATCGCTCCTGATCTTTTAATTGTAATTCAGTATTCCATTTTTTTTAAAGCAGATCGAATTAATAACTCTATTTTAAACACCTTTAATTAAAAAAATTGCAATAAAAGAAATTTTATTGAATAAAGTTGTTTAACTTCCTTAAATTGTTAATATTATTTATCAAAAATTCATCAAAATTTTTATAGCTCTTTAAAAGTATACTTTGTTTAAAATTTCTTCTGCTTTCTTTTCTTTTCTTTAAAATATCACATCAAAAAAATTAAAATAAAAGTTAAACAACGCAAAATTCCTGAAACTACTTATCCTTCTTTCAAATATACCAGAAAACTGAACATTTATAATTCAAAAGTGTTAAAAGTTGAAGTAAATGTATTTCATCATACTTCAAAATTTCGAGCACGCTGTTGAAAATACCTGTCAAAACAAACCTGTTGTTTTGTTACAGGACTATAAAATTCAAAGAAAAACAAATTTTTCGGGAGGCGTGCTCAATTTTTTGTTCTAGTAATTTGTTTTTATCGAACATACGTGAATATGGTAATTTTATGGAAATTGAGTGGGTATAAAACATGTCATAAACTACCACCATATGTCCGTACTTTTTGAAAGGGTTTTTTTCTGTTTATATTCTCCAAGATTGAGCTTTTAAGAATCAAAATATTTTTTAGAGTCGAAGGTGTCTGAACGGAGGTTTGTGAGAGTGTTGAAAAAAGGTTTAGATAGAGATGCCAGATTCTCGGCCAATTTCTTCGAAAATGAAAAACTTTCTTTCGATAGTGGCATATAACATTTTCACCAAATGGGAGCTCAATCGAGAGCAGACAGACTTTGGACTCTATTCTGTTCACACACGCACACATATATGCCGACATCATCGAAAAATCACAAAAACAAACTCTGGAGACCTGAAAATGTAAGGAAATTCTAATGTACGGTCGTGGGACAAAAAAAGTAAACACCCCCTACTAACTCCTCAACAAATTATCGTAGAAGAAAGTTACTGGTACCGAACGATTGGAAATAAAGTCTACTTTTAAATGATGCATATAAAATTTGCTGAGGGGGCCATCTACATATTAAAACGAACCATAACTTTGTTTTTTTTTCAATAGCAGTACACAATTCTGTTAGCATGAATGAACTCTACACCCTTCCATTAGCCTAAAACCAAGATTTTATGCAATTCGTACTATAAGTTTCCGAGAAATTAATTATTTTAAAACGAGTGTATTTTAAGAGCTGTATCCAAATTGAAGTTCCGTACTCGATTGTTAATCGAGAGAGTACACTTTTTGATCAAGGTACCTTAAGATCCACTCAAGGAGTCAATGAAGTCTGTTAGATTACAGGACAGCAGAATAAATTTCAAAATATCTATTCAGTTCTATCATAGACAGTCCCTTAATCCATCATTTTGCCGCTCTTTAAGCATAATTTGAAAAATATTTGTAAGAAAAATGTGAAATTTTGGATTTCCATAAAGCAGGACTTAATAAATCTAATTCCATCAAAAAATTGTAGGTTGCAATTCATAATTTTTTCGAATATTAGTTTCATAATTCATATCATAAAATTATAAAAATTGCAAATTCAGCGTATTTATGTTTGGGTATATTAGTATTGTAGCTATAAAAAAAAAAATTAGCGCATTAAGACCAGAATTTCAGGAGATATAAATAAAAATATGAAAATGTAATTTAACATTTTGAATGTTTATAATTCAAAAATTTATCATTCAAATGACTTGAAATTTGGTGTCTAGGATGGTTTGAACCGACGATTTGAAATATCTCGTTAAAATTGGGTATTGCCATTGAAACAAAATGACGTTTTGATTCGTTTTAATATGTAGATAGCCCCTTAAGAAAATTTTATATACATCATTTAAAAGTAGACTTTATTTCCAATCGTTGGGTGCTAGTAACTTTCGTCTACGATAATTTATTGAGAAGTTAGTAGGGGGTGTTTACTTTTTTTTCCACGACTGTACGTCTACGCATACATCCACACACACATATGGAAGCATTGTAAGAATTGCAAAAACGGATTCACAAACCTTAAAATGCAAAAATATACCAATATTTCATAATCGGATTTTTATCATAATTATAATACTTTCCTTACATTTTATGAGTGCAGAAAGTAAAAATATAAACTAATGGTATAACCGCTTACGTTGGAAATAAATTTAAAAATACTCAAATGCGCCAAAAATACTTTAATTTTTTTTCATTTACAATAAAAGAAATTTGATTCAATAAAGTTGTTTAATTTACTTAAATTGCTAATATTATTTATCAAAAATTCATCAAAACTTTTATAGCTATTTAAAAGTATACTTTGTTTAAAACTTCTTCTGTTTTTTTTTTCATATGGAATCATTGTAAAAATTGAAAAAACAGGTTCAGGGAACCTCAAAATGCAAAAATATGCCAATATTTAAATAATCGGATGTTTATTATAATTACAATACTTTCCTTACATTGTAGGTGTGCAGAAAGTAAAAATATAAATTAATGCTGAACCACATACGTTGGAAATATGTTAAAAATACTCAAATACATCGAAAAACTTTAATTTTCTTTTTAAATAAAATAAAAGAAATTTTATTGAATAAAATTGTTTAACCTCCTTAAATTGTTAATATTATTTATCAAAAATTCATCGAAACTTGTATAGCTCTTTAAAAATATACTTTCTTTAAAACTTCTTCTGCTTTCTTTTCAAATAGAATCATCGTATAAATTGCACAAGAAAGAAAAATCATGCTTGAAGCATAGATTATGAAACAATTTCCAACACTTCCTGAATGCTTTAACAAAACTTCGTTATTCAGGAAAATAAGGTAAATAAGATAATTAAGTAAACATTTTAGAAAACGCATAAAACATTTAAAAAACTGAATTTAACAGTTTCGTCCATAGCCAAATATGTATTACAATTCTTTTCAACAGCCCTGTATTTGATCTGTATGTTGATATATATATTTTATAATGGGAAAATTTAGTTTAGCAAGAAAACGCATAACATGTTGAAATTTCTCTTTCAGCAATTTATACTAATAGATGGAAAAATATTTGAATATTTTGTACATCCCTGTAGTTCACCTTGTACCTTTTTTACCCGCAACTATTTAGCTAAAATTTAATTCAAACTAAACCACTCTTAAAACTACTGAAATCATATTTCCAGAAATTATCATCCATAGACGGCATGTATCTAATTCTTTGCGTGACACTGTATATCATTTTATCTATATTCTACAAACATTTCTTAATAAACTAAATGCAGTTCAGCGTAAAAATGCATAACTCATTTAAAAACCACCTGCAATTTACGCTCATACCTAGTAACCCTTACGAATTCTTTTGTGTAGCCCTGTATATGAATTAAAGCATTTATACACACCATTATTGTATGCATATGTATAGTGAAACAGAAAAGCGCATATCATAATATAAAATGCATTTCCAGAAATCATCGCTAATGTACGGTACTTCGGATACAAAATAGTATCTGAAATCTTCTGTGTGTTGCTGTAAATGCTATGCACTTCATATTATACGTGAAATAACTTATATCAAACCTCAGCGTCGTATATCAAATTCATTATATATGAAATAGTTTAACATAATTAAAATACGCCGCAAAAAATTCCCCACCTCCTATATCAGTATATAGATTATTTTGTGTGGCCCTGACAATGAATAACAACTATTCTTTGCACCGCATATTCTACAGAATGCATATTTTAGTGCAATTCATTAATGCATATCAATTTTATTATGTTTGAAAGCGTATAACATCATTAAAAATCATTTGAAAGGATTTTTTCCCATTGGCCGTAATGTAACGGAATACTTTTGACTGTCCCTGTAAATGAACCATACATGCTACAAACTTCATTTGAAATGAAGATTATGACACACCATATAGTATGCATAAATATAGTGAAACTTAAAAGAGCATGCCATAATTAAAAATGCATTTCCTGCCATCATCGCTAATATACAGTACTTCGGATAGAATATAACTGTCTGAAATCTTTTGTGTATCCCTGTACATGCTATGCACATCGAATTATACATGAAATAACTTACAGTAAGCCTCACCGACGTTATGTACATTTTATTATATATGAAATTGCATAATTAAAATACATTCAATTTCTCCCTATATCATTATGTAATGGAATTCTTTTGTGTGGCTCTGTAAATGAATAGTTGCACCGCATTTATTTATGCGCTATTCGTTGCACCGCATATTCTGCAGAATGCATATTTTAGTGCATTTCGCAAATGCATATCAATTTTATTATGTTTGAAAAGGTGTAACATCTTTAAAATTCATTTGAATTTTTTCCCATTGGCCGTAATGTAACAGAATACTTTTGACTGCCCCTGTAAATAAACTAAACATGGTAGAAACCTCATTTGAAATATGGTTCGTGCTAGGCTAAACATCCAAAAGTTTCAGGCAATCCGAGTATATTTAAGAGAGTTAGAGCGCGGAAAGACGGACAGACAAACCGAAGTTATAAACACTTTTCAACTTTGTTGAAAAGTGTTAATAAAAAATACAATAAAAGAAATTTTCTTGTATAAATTTGTTTAGCTTACATAATAATATTTATAAAAATTCATCAAGTTTTTAAATATTATACAATTTAAATTCATATAGTTTTTTAAAAGTATACTTTATTTAAAAATTCTTTTGCTTTCTTTTCTTTTCTTTAAACTATCACATCAAAACACATTAAAATAAACTTTAAATAATGGAAAATTCTTGAATCTACACTTATCCTTGTTTCAAATATACCAGAAAACTGAACACTTATAATTGGAAAGTGCTAAAAGTTGAAGTAAATGTATTTCATCATACTTCAAAATTTCGAGCACGCTGTTGAAAATACCTGTCAAAACAAACCAATTCTTTTGTTAAAGGACTATAAAATACAAAAAAAAAAAAAAACAATTTTTTCTGGAGATATGCTCAATTTTTTTTCTAGTAATTTATTTTTATCGAACTTACGTGAATATGATAATTTTATGGAAATTGAGTGTGTATAAAAGATGTCATAAACTCCGTACTGTTAGAATGGGCTTTTTTAGGTGCGTTCGTAATTATATAAATACGTAGCACACTATAGTCGTCGTTCAGTCCATCTGTCCGTCTGCCAGTCCGTCTGTCTGTCTGTCCGCCCGTCCGTCCGTCCGTCCGCATATAACAGCGCAAAAACTAGCAAACCGAATCATTTGAAATTTAAAACATATAATTGTTGCATAAATTTGTCGAGTCATTTCAAATTTCATGAAAATCGGATGTATAGTTTAATTACAGGGACAGTCAAAAGTTTTCCGATACATTATGGCCAATGGGAAACAATTATTTCAAGTGCATTTTAATGATGTTACAGCCTTTCGAACAGATTGAAATTCATATGCACTTATGAAGTGCATTAAAATATACATTCAGTACAATATGCAGTGCAAAACACATTTATAAAACTAGTTATAGTACGAACGCACCTCATTTGCCACGTTTGACGTGCAATTTCCAACTTGTTCTGTTTATATATTGTCCAAGACTGAGGTTTTAAGCATCGAAATATTTTTTCTCAGAACAAATTTTTAATGTGACCAAGAAAGGAAATTCATGCATCACGCTGATATTAGGAAATACTTTCGAACAGTCACAATATTGTCATGAAACTTCATTTTTTCGTACAATAAAAAGGATATCTGAATAAAAAATTAAGAAAATTCATATACAGTTGAAAATCCAATTTTACCAGTTACCGCCCACAGACGATAACGGATTTTTTAGCGCACCCTTGTATATGACCGGTAGATATTTATAATTAGTCTAAAATTTAATTTAGCTGGGAAATACTTAACACAGCTTAAATTCTTTTCTGACAACAATCCGCAGACGGCAATGTATCCATATGCCCAGTCTCATACGAAAAGATTAATAAAATAATATATATATATATTAAAACATACCCTATGTATACAAAACTCTAATTAAACAATTTTATGGAATTATTTATAGTTATTTTACAGGACCACACAACTTATATATAGGGGAAGGAGGGAAAGGTGACGAAATTAAGATCCTACAATTTTTCCTAGCCACTGCGAACGGATTTATGACCTGATATTTGCATGAGATCTTCGTCCGTATCTTGTCTGATACTATGAATTTTTTTAACTATTTATATTTTTATTTATATTTGCCTCTTTTAACTCAAAAGGGGCAAACCCCAGGAGTATACAAAAAAGGCAATTTTCGTCATCATGCTAAAAAACAATTAGTTCAAAAAGTCACTTCCAATGTAAAATCAAGGTTTATTGCAGGTTTTTACATCCTGACGGAGATTTTACAAATAGCAGTCATGACAGTACATTACATATTCAATGTGTCGTTCCCATTTTCTGCAACCAGGTTATTGCGAGATACCGTGCCCCATACAGCATCTCGAATCATATCAACCGAAATGTAACGAATATACCTGTAGGTGGCAACAACTTTGGCGAATTTCTAATATTGTCTCGATAAACAGAGCTTTTGAGAAAAACTCAAAGCTAAGGAGAGATCTGGTGATAAAGGTATTCATAAAACGGGAAAGTGGCGACCAATACCCCGTTCGTCTGTTAAATGACGTCTAAGAAACAGTTGCACATCACATTATGTACCAATATGAGAAGGAGTTCTGATGTGCGTAAGGTTCTTCAGAAATGGACAGCTTTATAGCTGAAAAACCACGATGTGGGAACCACATGGAAAGGATGTGTTGTACGATTTTGCATACTTTTTCGGTTTATCTTTGTCAAGCTATTTGCATAAATTTGCAAAGTGGTATTTTTGATGTAGTAAGCCGTTTAAAAGGCATTTCGTATTCGCATAAATACCGGGATCATTATAAAGCAAAAATCCCTGTCCCTCAATTCAGATACAATGCCCTTTTATCCTCGTTGTAACTTATTGAATGAATTTTTATTTCTTTGTTGGATATAAAATTTCATTATCTCTTTCATAAGAGTTTCACAACAAAACTTGTACACGTGAACGTCCATAGGGAGTAATTGTTTGAAATGTATTTTATTGGCATTATATTATTCCAAAACAAATAAAGTTCGTATATCATACTCCTAAAATTATAATCCTAATGTGATAATTTTGTGTGTGGTTATAATACGAAACAAACAAAAATATACTGAATTTGTAATTTTAAAAATTTTATAATATGAATAATGAATTATGAAATTAGTATTCGAAAAAAATATGAATTGCAACCTACAATTTTTTTTGGATAGATTTATAGTTATTATGTCTTGCTTAATGCGAATTCTCAATTTAAAATTTTTCTTTCAAGTAGTTTTAGAATCATCATTAAAAAACGCCAAAATGATGGTTTAAGGGACCATATATAATGTACAGAAAAGCATAATTTGAAAGAATATACTTTACTCATTTTGTTGAAATATTTGGGCTGGCAATTGTCGAAACATATTATGCGAGTGAAATGGTTATATTGACAAGAAATAATACATTAATAGCAGTGACATAGTCATTCTGTAGCATTTCCACAATCGAGTGCCGAACTTTAATTTGGATACAGCCATTAAAATATACTCATTTTAAAATAATTAACTTCTCGGAAACTACTCGTACGAATTTCATTCAAATTTGGATTTAGGCTAATTTAAGGGTGTAGAATTTATTTATGGTGTCAAAAAGTGGGTGTTGCTATCGAAAAAAACAAAATTTGGGTTCCTTTTGATATGTATATGGGTCTCCTAAACAAATTTTATTTACATCATTTAAAAGTAAACTTTATTTCCAATCGTTTGGTATGTGTAACTTTTTTCTACGATAATTTGTTGCAGAATTAGCAGGGGCTGTTTGCTTTTATTTTTTCACGACTCTACGTCTGCCATTCGAAACTGTGTTCAAGAAATATCTGAAGTAATGCCAAAAGTCACCAAATGATTTCCTATCTTGATAACATTTGGTAAAATGATGCCAAATTTGGCTCTGAATGTACACCAATAAATATACTGCCACCTTTGTGATAACATCTGAATTTGGAAAATTCCTATTCAAACATTAACAACATTTACCTCTTTTGCTCACCTTCTCAAATCTCAATCTCTCACCTTCTTTCTGAAGTTGAGGCATTTTGATCGGGTAATTTTTAGCTTTTGATTAGTAAACATACAAACCAATATCTCAAGCATAATATAAAAATTGATTTTTTTTATTATTATTCGCAAAATTTCCCCACTTTCAAAGACTGCACGTCCTAGGACTACTTTTCCCATGTAAGAGACGGTGATTACTTTTAATTTAAACTCGCTTCTAATGCAAATAAACATTTTAATTATGATTATGGAAATAACTACAAATTAACAACTGCTAAAAATATCAACTAAGCTGTTGCATAAAACAGCCAAACGCAAGTATATATGCCATTAGTCTGTCTACCCGGCAGTCCGTCCGTACACAATTTAAATATTTAAAAATACTCGCCAAAATTTTAATTTTTTTACTGGTATAAGTTACAGTATGTTTCCATCAATAGATAAATTAGGAACAAGTTTACAACAAGCAACTGTATTGAATGGCCCAGGACTGGCACACAAAAGGTATAGTAGGTAACCCACCCCTCCTTCCTTGTAAAATATAAGGTTATATAAATTGAGGAGAGTGCATTAAAATTATGGGATCAAATTAGTCTAAAATGCACTGTTATTTTTAAATAAAAAATTCATGACAAACTAGTCGGATGTGCCAATCCCAAAACTTTCTTCTATCTCATACATGGGAATACTTCAAAATTCACTATGAACAGTGCCAAAATTAAATGGCAATCTGTGCCCATTCTAAAAAATATGAAATTCCGTGCATTAGCTCCTGAGATATGACTATCTCTAAAATCGTGTAAATCCTGCAAAATGCAACACAACAGCGCCCCAGCTGTTGGGTGATTTACACCAAAACCTAATCAGCAAGAACTTATGTCAACGTCTAACTGAATCTGAAGTTTGAATCAGTGCATTAGTTTTTGACATAAAGCTATTGCAAAAATCGTGAAAAATACAGCATAGCAGCGCCACATTGGGAAAGTTACACGAACACATAATCAACACCAATATTTATCAAGGTATACCTGAATCTGAAGTTTAATGAAAATCCGTGCATTAGTTCTTGAGGTAGAGCTTATGCGGAAATCTTGAAAAATGCAGCATATACATTATTATTATTGAATATAAATTATTATTAAATTTCGAGCATTAGTTCTTGAGATAGAGCACCCACAAAATTTGTGTCACATACAGACAGAGAGACAGAGTCACAGACTTACAGACAGACATTTTGTAAAAACATGTTTCTCCCATGAAAAACATGAAAAACATGGAAAAAAGACATGAAAAACATGAAAAACATGTTTTCGAGATATCAGATCCCTAAAATGTCCAACTCAGTCGAAAATTTTCACGAATCCAATACTTTCTTCTTGTAAAGATAGAAGAAAGTAAAAACAACTATTCTGTAGTATAAAACAACAAATCTGTTACACAATAAAATCTCTTAGTATTCCAGGCATTTTTGCAAAAATTATAGTGCAGATAAAGAGAATGAATGATGGCATCTTTTTCAACAGCTGTGAATTAAATTAATGCTCACGAAATTTCCAGTGAATGGTTAAACATGGACATAATGAAGAGGCAATAAAAAAATTAAATTAAATTTTTATGGGGAGCGTTTCAATTTGTGTTCTTAAACAATATTCCACTCACGCCAAATCTTCATAAAAATGGTAATTTTATGGAAATTAGATCTTCAGAAGAGTGAAAGATATGTTTCTTTTATTTTTTTTCGTCTGATTTGCATCTAATCGAAGAAAATCTGTTTCCTATGCTTGTAATTTGTTTAGCAAATAAAGTAAAATTTTCTGACACCAACTCATGGAAAGAATAACATATGCAACATTATAAAAATTAACCGACTCAGTGAGTAAAAAGAGGAGTTATTTTCTTTTTGTCGATATCTGAAGTTTTATAACTTATTCAAGTAATTGTTAATATTTTTTATTTAGAATGAACTTCAATAATACTTCTTTAATCCTTACATTGTAAGAAACTCAAACTCGGAATTCTCAGCGTGGTTGGGCACCAAACCGTTACAGTTTATATCATTTTAACTATCATACTATATTAATAGATAAGTTGCAGTTTCAAGCACTGTGCTTATAATTAAAATAAAAATCGCTACAGAGCTATTAAAATTTTTATCTCTCCCTATAAAAAAATATTTTAAATGATGATATATTCAAGCTTTTATATACCTCCATAAATAGGATTATGTATAATATGAAAATAATTTTAAAAATTAAAAGTAATCGTAGTATGTTTATTAAAGTGAGAATAAGCTGGCATACAACTTAATCGCAATAACATTGTCACAGGTTTATCAGAAAAAATCAACTCTCTTAAACAAAAGATGAATTATCAAAATCGTTGCATTCATTTGAAAGGTATACGTAACCATGAATAATTTACTTTATTAATTATAGTATTTTAAAATAAGCCCATGTTAATGTCATTAATAAACAAATATAAAAATAAATTACCATAAGCTATATTTTTCAAATATTTGAGCAGGACGAGTCAGAGGTGCTGTATTTGGCTGCTTGTCTTTAATAGAAACTTTCGTAAAAACTAGTTAAATATTTAATTAAAATTTTCATAAACTTAAAGAAGTGCAACTGCATAGCAACCTTTCAAACACAATTATAAGGCCGAGTTTGAGCACGTTTTTACCGAAAGTACACTTACAAAATCAGGAATTACGATAGCTCGAACACAATAAGAATTAAATTAATTAATTTTCTGTGCCTATTCTGCACGAGAAAATTAGTCTTTCATTAAAATGTTTTATTTAACAACATTGTAAAATAATTGTCTAACATCTTCTTGAAATAGAAGAAATGCTTATTAAAATTTATTACAACCTTATGAACCTTTTACTCACGGTTCTCGCCTTTCTCTTTTCTCTAAAAACCTTTGAGAGAAATGCCAACCAGAAACAAGGTGTCCAAAAGTAAGGGGTCTTTTCATAAATTACAGTCAGCACAAGAAGAAATTTATTTCAGAAACGTTCCCGTATACTTTGAAAAACTATTATTTTTTGTGGATTCTGACTGGTTCTTCTCCAAATGGTTTCTAAATATAAGAAGAAAACTTCCGTAATTTTGAATAACGGCGATGCTACAGAGAATTTTCATAAACATTTCTGCTGTAACAGGAAAAATTTATTGTGAACCTTTTATTCGCGGTTCTCGCCTTTCCCTTCTTTCTAAAAACCTTTGAGATAAGGGGAAACCAAAAACCTCAGAAACCAGGTTTCCGAAAGTAATGGGTCCTTTCATAAATTATCGTCAGCTCAAGAAGCAATTTATTTCAGAAATGTTTCCGTAAACTTTGAAAAATTAGTATTTTCTGGGGATTCTGACTGGTGCTCCTCCAAATGGCTTCTAAATATAAAAAGAAAACTTACGTTATTTGGAATAAGTACGATGTTACATTGAATATTCATAAACATTTCTGCTATACCAGGGGAATTTTTTCAATTATTTTACAGTATAATAGAATGAGAAAGAGCTATTTCCATTTTGAATGTCAGCCATTTCATTAAAAATAACTATTTTTTTAATACTCTGTTCAAAAATTAAAATATTTTATGAAGACCATAAGTTAGTTTTGTTTTATTCCCTTTTCATATGTTCCAAATTCATCTAAATGTGATCACAAGAAACATTATTTTTTAAGCCTAACATCAGAGCCTATATCATCATGTCTTTTTTAATGTTTCTGATAAGGATTGTTATGAAGTTTAGTATTGCTTTTAAGTACACGAATTATTTTTATAAATTGTGAGTGCTAATTATACATTTTTTTTCTTTTTTTTAGGTGGAGGATACATATATGACTGAGGTTATCACAATCTTTTTCATTGCAATGATGCATGTGTTTTGTTCAATTTTTTCTAGAGAGATCAAACTTAGTCTAGCTAAAGAATATCAAAAAAAGAATATAAAGTCTTTATTCCAAAAACTGTTCTATTTTTTTGTCTTAGATCTGCTTTTCTAAAAATAGCTTTTCGAATCAGCCGATATAAATGGTCATACTATCATTTAATTTTTCAGTATTTACGAATGACTTACTCATATTAAAATATCCAGTTTCATTTCAAAATTCTTATACATTGCTTACATTAATCCTTTAATTAATTATCTTGATTCAATATTACGATATTAAAATACAAATGACGTAAGTTAAGATACGATTTAGAATGAAACGTTTTTTTTTTTTTTACTGTACTTCCGAAATCGATGCGTCGAACAATGTTTCATAATTCAGTTAAAATATAAAGGATATTATCGACAAAAATGTTAGACGAGTAGTTAATAAATTTTTAATTATAATAAATACGTAATAATCCTCTATGTGAATATTTTTTATCTATCACTAAACATATCTATACTTATTCACCAGACATTTTGCTCCTTTAAAAAGCAAATCCAAAAAAAACGCCGATTTTCTTCTACTTAGAAAACTTAACAAAGTTTTTATTTTAACTGCTTTTGTCTATAAACATCGTTTAACTTCATAAAAACAATAAACAAACAAAAGTTATTCTCTTTTATAAACCATAAAAATGGATTTCTACTTCGATGATCCCATACAAAAAAAAATGGCTCAGAAACGGTCATTATGAGTATTGAAAAACAAAACACCGGTTTGATGATTGTTAAAATCAAGAATGCGATAGAAAAAAAAAAATGTAACGAATTGTTTTTTTTAACTGTTGATAGAATCGATATCGATGAAGAAACAAAATATAAGAATTCTGGACTTTTTTAATTATAGTTCTTTTAAACTTGTGTGAAATTGAGAAAATGTGAGATAAGTAGGCTAATACTCTTTTCTCCACAAGATGAATGATTTTTGGATAGGAATATTTTTAATACTGGTTATATAACGGGGCAGAAATTATACGTCAAACGTGGAAAATGAGGTGCGTTCGTACTATAACTAGTTTTATAAATATTCAGATCTTTATGCAATAGCTGTTGCACTCTTATGCAAAAATGTATGATTACAAAATGTATTACTATTTTATATATATTAAATTCAGTACATGGCAACTTAGAATCATTACCTATCATGGGATATCATTGAATTAATCACGTATGATGGGATTCAGTAGAATGAAGAAAATTTTTATTAATATCTTTTTAATCTTTGATTCGATTTTCATAAAACTTGAAATGACGTGACGAAATTCTGCAACGATTATATACATTAAATTTCAAATCTTTCGGTTGGGTATTTTTTGCGTTGTTATATGCAGACAAACAGACGGACGACCAGACGATGACTATAGGTGCTACGTATTTATGTAATTACGAACGCACCTGAAAACGTGGACATTAAAAAGTCCCGGCCGCGACGCTGTTTCACTCAATTAGAAAAGATACAACTCGTTATTATTTCTTTACCAATCAGATTGTATTAAATAATTAAGTGCAAGTACTTATCCAAAGTTTATTGAAGTTCCTTTACCTGCGGTTTATTCTATTGAACTGTTTCAGATAACAGACCAGATGTCTTTGCTAAAAGGTTGTCTAAGTGAAATGTGCCACAGAATTTGTTCAAGCTAGCTTAGTTGGAAGATTGTTACTAGCTTAAACTAAGGGTTTTAATCCAGGCAGTTGGAAAAATTACAACTGGTATAGCACTCCTTGTGTTATTGTGATGCAAGATTACAATATTTTGTGACATATGAAATACTCCAAGAATAATCCCTGTAAATGATGATGTATTTCAATTATTTTATATATTCCTGCAAAGCATCCAGTATGATAAAATTATTAATTTTAAAACAGAAAACATTGTGATCTACAATACAGGGTGTTCATAAAAGAATCTTCCAGTTTCAATGGTGTATTATAACAGTTTAAGTTAGACTATTTACAACAAAACATACATCCAATGGAAGGTAAACTAACCTAGTTTTTCTTACAAATGTTCAATAGGCACACATTTAGTTATACGGCACGCAACCAACCTAAAGTCCAATTTTCCCCGCAAGTACGTACCAACTATAACCGATATGGACGCATGTGTAAACGTGTTCTTAAGACCTTGCACACTGTTGTCTTTAACAACTAAAGTTCGATACTTGCTTTCCGAACAGATTTGTTAGGACTACGCAGGTAAGATACTCTGGCACGGTCAACATCCTTTGGACGGGCGCTTTTGGATCTTCCTGTACTCTTAACTTTACCAACACATCCGGTCGTTTCGAATTGCCTGCCTACGCCATCGGCAGCCACATGCGGTATCACAAACTTTAAACGAAACGCACGTTGAACTGAAATTACAGATTCACTCTTAGCAAATTGCAAAATGCTTTACGCCCAGGAGTCGTCATTTTGCGTATATGGCACTGAAAGTGAGTCAATAACAAAACAGTACTCGCCCATGCGCTTATCTAAAACTGTTTGAATTACGCTTTATTTGTGATCTTAAATCAACACTCTACAACGCTTCTAGTTGATACTATTAAAATTTATGACTGGGCATTATTTTATGGATACCCTGTACTATATCTACACTATATGGCCAATGATGACCAGTCACTTGCGATTTTAGACGTTTTGTTAAATATCTAGAAAAATAGAATAGGAGTTATCCTGAAACTCCAGGTGTGTAAGCCAAATAGTATAGGTCATATATTTCCGTTAAGATTTTTTCCCAAAATCCCATAGAGGACCGTCAACAAATTAAAAAAGAACAAATATCTTTTGGATAACCCTGTAAAAACTAATGCAGCAAAAGCGTTCAAACTGTGGGACATAATTAATAGCCTTATTGCAATAAACTGTGTTCCTTTTTATGAGAATAGCATGTATACTAGTAGAGAAATTAAGGCTTTCACAACAATAGCCCAAAATTTTGCCACGTTTTTTGCTTATAATTTGAAGAGTTCTTAATATAAAAAGTTTTTCTTTTCAGAAACTATCACAAACAACATTGTACACAATACCCTGCAATCAGAATTAAAAAATAATAAAAATTGGATGAAAAATGAGCAGGTTTATTAAATAATGTTTCACTGTGCATGCGCAATGCAATCAAAATATACTGTGCATAATACATTAGCCAGAGTTTCCCCCAGGCAGTTTCAGGAGGGTGCTGCACCCTGCCTG
Source organism: Maratus speciosus (assembly GCA_963932465.1). Lineage (NCBI taxonomy): Eukaryota > Metazoa > Arthropoda > Arachnida > Araneae > Salticidae > Maratus > Maratus speciosus. The sequence continues at coordinate 463,351,389 of OZ010789.1, forward strand.
TCCTTAGGTTTAGAAAATAGCACCCCTCTTGCCTCTCATTAAAAAAATTAACTCCCTTGTTGCCCCCTCCTGAAAAAAGTGCCTTTACTCCTTTGTTTATTAAAAAATTTACTTGCATAGTAAAATTTGACTCGTTGCTGTCTTTAAAATAGTGTTCTGTCTATTAAATATTAAAAAGTAGTTTTAAAAATCAAAAGAATGCCTTTAAAAATTTCAAGAAATGCACTTAAGAATCCAAAACATGCCCTTCGGAATCCAAAAGTGCCCTTTTCCCACCAGCAGCACCCTGCCCTTTTTTAAACCTGGGGGAAACTCTGCATTAGCTAAGTGTATATAGCAACTTTTGAGGAAGTCTGAAAAACGTAGCTTGAAAATTCTGAAAATCATCGTCGATAGAATAAGCTCGAAACCCGTTGTTCTCAAAAGGAAGCAAAAAGATGAGGGGTTGAATCCAAATATAGTAGTAAGTGCAATATTGTGTACGCTATATTGGCACTAATCAACGGAACGCATTTTTCGTTCATTTACAGAGACAGATAAACTCGGTTACAGAACTGACTATGGGCAATAATTTCTGTAAGTGCATTTTAAGCAGTGGCTTAAGCTTAGCTATTAATTCTTAATGTATCGTGTGTTGTGTATAAATTCTACACACTCTACACTCTCTACACTCGCATATAGATCATATGCGAGAATTCGCAAACCTTACCGGTTATGGACAGCAATTGCTGGAAATGTTTTTTTTTTTTTTTTTTTTTTTTTTACTTCGTTGTGTGTTTCTTAAATTCGATATTTAGATATCTCATTTCATTGTCTTTAAAAATGAAATTTCTTAACAGTATTCTGATAGTGTTGTAAAATGTTTCATAATCTATACCTAATGGAGGATTTTTCGCTCTTCTTATAAGTGAAGATGATGAAAAGTGCAGATTTTATTTCAGAAAATAAATTGCTTTCGTTACCTGCCTTCAACCCAAAAGCGAATGTCTCTTCATACTTTTATGAAATATTTTCTTAATAAATTCAACAAATCTGGAATGCAAAAATATTTGAATAGATTGTTAGTTCTACTTATTTTTTTCACAGGAAATGTTGTGTTTTAAGTTTGTTTAAAATACACACTTTTTGCTGAAATATTACTTTTTGAAAAAAAAATATTAAGATGTAAATTATTTTTTAACACTTTCCAACAAAGTTGAAAAGTGTTTATGCATTCGGTTTGCCTATCCGTCTCTCCGTCTGGCCGTCTGGCCACGCTCTAACTCCCGTAAATAGACTCGGATTTTCATGCAATTGATAATCCATATTTAGGGTCACCTAACCATGTTTGGTATTGCATATGAAGTATGTGGGATTAATATTTCATTTACAGGGCTATCCAAAAAATTTCATTACATTATGGTATATGAGGAAAAATCGTTTGCAGAGTATTTTAATGACATTACGCTATTTCAAATGTATTCAAGCTGATATAAATCACTGAATTTCACTACAAGATGATGGCGATGGAATAGAGTATTCATAGCATTTGTCGTGCATTTACAGGGACACACAAAAGAAATCGGTTACAATAGTGTATTTGAGTAATAATTGCTGAAGTGCGTTTTCAATTTCGGCTTGCGCTTTTAAATTTAACTGGTTTACAATAGTGTATTTGAGTAATAATTGCTGAAGTGCGTTTTCAATTTCGGCTTGCGCTTTTAAATTTAACTGTTTTACTCCTATACAGTGCTGCTCAAAGTATTCGGATAATTTTCCGATTGTAGATGGGGACAGCTGAAATTGGGTTTTCAAATGTGTTATGAGTTTCCATATGGATGAATTAGACAACATTTTAACTTATTAAACTATGAAGTTTTGTTACATTATTCTGAATGTTTTGGGAAGTGTTTCATAATATATGCTTCACGCATGACTTTTCTTTCTTGTTTACTTTTTGTTATCGATCCGGATGATCGGAGTTCAAATAATTTGAGATTTACTGTACAGCCATTTTTTTTCTATGATTCACTCTAAAATTCGCCACAAGGATTTTAAAGAAAAAATATTCCCCCAGACCTCATATTAATAACATTCAAATTTCGTGGTAATCATGGTACAAAAATCACAGCCCTGCATCGGGTCTGGTAACGTGATTTTACCCGATCCCAAACCCCACCCATGGTTCGGGTTGAGTCGGGTTAACGATAATTCAGGTTCGTGTTGGGTTGGGTTGTCAGGTTCGTGTTGGGGATCGTTTAAGTCAGTTTCGGGCTCAGATTTGATTCTTTTGGGTCGGGTTCGGGTTAAACTGATTTTTCAAAAGGAAGCTCTGAACATTTTTCAATTGAAAAAACTATATATTTAAATATTAATCCGTGTATATAGTATATGTACATTTTTATACTAAAAAGATAATATTGGTATTAGAGACATAATTGTAGGCAATCTTTTATATATATAATATGAATTTATTTTCTTTCACTTCGGGTTCGGATAGGTTTCGGATTGAAGTGTGTCGGATTTAGATCGGTTTCAGGTTGACTTTAAGCAGAATTTTTCGGTTCGGGTCGGTTATAACTTGACCCGCACATGACTCAAACAGAAATTATTAAAGAGAGATATTTTTTGTTCAAAAGTTAGAGTAATGAGGAATAGGCTAATTGATTAATAGACATAAATACTATTAATTCTATTAGAAGCATCATGGTCACCTAGAAAATAGACTCCATGAAACAAACAAACCCAACTGATTCGGTTTGAAACTGAAGTTTGATATGCATAAGAAAAAATATAGGTTATCGAATGGAGTAGTAGAGTAATATTACCAGTGGTGGACACAGTACCAGTATTAGACAATTTTTAATTTGAACTTTAAAAGGAAGGCTTTAAAAGCGCCCTAAGATTCGCGAACCTCATAGGATTGCTCATACAACCCTGTAGTGTTAACGTCTCTAAGTGCAGAGATTTTAAGCCATCCGTTTCGGGATGAGGTGATTTCAGCTGAAACAGTACCGCCGTTCAGTCATTCTATAATGATTTCTTTTAGCTTGGAATAAGGTAAGTCCAATTTTGTTAACTTTTGTTTGTGCTTAAGTTTAAGCATTTTGTTTTTGCACCTTTGGCTTTAATATTACTGCAATGAGTCTGCTGAATCCACTTATTGTTTAATTTTGAATTTTGCATAAACTTCATGGACTGATGTATTGATTTTTGAGATCATGCATTGATGCTCTGTGTAGTAGTAGCGAGGCATATAACCATAACCAGACAGCCCAGTCAAAAGCTGGAATCCTGGTAACAAGAAGTCAAAACATTGCGAACACTATAGATAACTCAAGAAGGAACTGGATCAAGGAAATTTATTTTGCGGCTGACCCACAGGGGCGTAAATGGTTTAATTGCATTTTTGCGAATTAATTTGACAATTTCGTCTCAAATAAGTCAATAATTTAAGCCCAGCAATAGTTTTATCAATGAAAAAAAAACAGTTGAAATGCTTCGAAACGGTCCACAACTTGCAATCAGAAAAGGAACTTCACTGCACACATCAAGATACAAGCAAAGTTTTTTAGTCCGACGAAACAGGATATTTTCTAAATCGTAAAGTTTCCGTTTTTAAAGGAGACAAAAAGTTTACATTGTCTTAGTTTTCAGAGTCTGTGACTAGACTAAACCTTTTTTAAGATTACTAACAATGGTGGGAGTAAAACTCCATTTGCGCGTTAAGATTTAATGCAATAAAATACAGCTGTTAAACTCTGTTATTGAAATATGCCGATCTAAAAAGTTGTTAAATTTTTTTAGACTCTTTTGTTTCAGGTTTAGACACAAGTTTGTTATTTATTTTATTGTGTGAATTCTTTAACATAAAAGCAAATACATTTTTGTTAATAAAGTATATATTTATGACCGTTTCACCTTTTATTTGACGTTTTCGCCAAGAAATCAAACATGTCCACTACTAGAACAATAATAGAACTAAGTACGGTACACAAACAATAGGCAAAAAGGGTCCGCCACTGATATACTACTTACCATATATTTTAAGAACCGTAAATTACAGAAAACACGTCGCGACGTTTACGAGTTTAAAAGTCAAAAATTCTTTAGTATTGCGTTTACATGATTCTAAAATATCGCTATTTTGTTTACTTTAATGTCACACATGATTTCATTTATGTGTCTAATTATATTATTTAAAAAATGTCATTGAATTATAGAAAACATTTTGTTTTCAAATATATCAATAAGCAGTTTTGTTATGCATTAGAACAAAATCTTGTTCACTATAATTTTGTTCTGTGTTTCCAAAAAGTAATTAATGTTGAATACTTTATAAAACAACCTAATGTTTGGTTTAAATTGTTTCATCGATTTCCTGTCTGGTGATTTTGTTGAAAGCCTCGATGACAAATACTTTTCTGTAACATTTTCGTAATAAAGTTTTATAAGAATATTTTACCGCTGTAAAGATAAGGAAAGTAAATAAAATCGATTCTGAACTAGTATAACTCTTAAAAATTGTATTTAAAATATCGTTTTTAAATAAACGTTTTGTTGCAAATGAGAGAAGAAATTTTACGATTAAGTTACGTAAATATATTTCCTTACTCCAAAATTAATAAAAATAAATAATGATTACCTTCTGTTATGATTCTGCTATTTATGATTGGAACAGTTTCTTTTGTTGACAACAAATTCTCTTAAATAATTAAACTTGTGATGTTCTCGGTCCCCGCAAACTCCATCATAATTAGAATGTACACATTGATTACACTATAATTTAAAAACAATCTACTGGTTTGTCAATAGAAATGATGGTCAATGAATTCTAACTCAATATCTAACTCAGTATGTTGAATAACATTATTTTATACTGTAAAAGCATTTATTTTCGCGAAAATGAATATATTGGTGATTTCGCGAATTTTACATGAACAGAACCGAAAGTTGAAAAATTCGGAAACTACCTAAATAGAACCCCTTTTGCATAAGCCATTTTAAGAAACTTCCTTTTGTCCGAAAAGTTTGTTCTATTAATTGTATTATTGTTTATATTCAAGAAATAGTTGTATAGTATTCAAGAAATTTTTGTACTTATTTCTTATTTAAGTAATTGTAATTATTAAATTTTGGATAAATGAAAATTTTCTGACTTTTTATTTTTATTTGAGGCGAAAAAAAAAAAAATATTTCGCGAGGCTTAAATTTTTGCGATTACGGCGGGCTCGCGAAAATTAAAGCCTCGCGAAAATAAGTGCTTTTACAGTATACAAACAATAGTTACTTTTATTCCACTTATCTCTCAAATTTGCTACCAGAATAGTATATAGAGTTAAACCGAAGACAACTACCACCATGACAATAGTACAACTCTGTAACGATCCACATATTTGGCATTTATCCTAATGCAATCTGGATACGAGCGTCAATAACTTTAAGCTGTGAGCACGTAACTATAACAGTAATAACAATTTATTTTTAACGCTATTTTATAATCATTAAATTTTGATCACGCTTAATTTCATGAGTGCAATTCAAGTTGTTCAAAAAAAATGTCCGTCACAATACGTTAATTTAGCGTGGACCCAGATTACGGAAAAATCCCCACTAAGAATTATGCTTGGTAGAAACCACAAACTAGTGAATTTATTTTTTTTATTATTATTATTATTATGTTTGCTCTTTTTTTTTTCTTTTTAAAGATACGGCAACAGAAAAGGAAAAAAATCAATATTTAAACTATCTATTCAGGATTTCTAAATTGTAATCTCGGCGTACAATAATAATTTATTAAAAAGTTAAAATTTCAGTGCAAAATTCACATTGATTCATAATTAAAATTAATAAACATGCAAATAAATGCAAATACATTGCTTAAAGGTGCGTCAAACATAATAAAATTATTTAAAAACACATTAAAGTCCTATTAAATACCAAAACGTTTTCAACCGACACTTACTCGGCCTTCATCAGTGAAAAACTAATCATTGAAACAATCATTGAAACAATTAGTGAAAAACTAATCAGAACTATGATCAGTTTTTCACTGATGAAGGTCGAGTAAGTTTCGTTTAAAACGTTTTGGCTTTTAAAAGGACTTTAATGTATTTTTAAATGATTTTATTATGTTTGACGCACCTTTAAGCAATGTATTTACATCTATTTGTATCTTTATGAATTCTAATAATAATTAGGATGAACGAAGCGAATCCTCTACTAGGCTACACGGATTACATTTTGTCGTACACTTTCCAAAATAACTAATCAGTATTTTGACTTGAAATTAAACATAAAAATAAATTATGATTTGCACAATAATATTTTTTTTTTTTTTTTTTACAGAATAACCTTAAAAAAAATATTATTTTAATTAATTTATTTTACATGTTTTTTCATTACGGACGCATTTTTCCAAATAAAAAATGAAACACGTATATTTTCAGAAGAAAAATTAAATCATGGAGTTAGTCATTATCGACAGAATCATGATTAATTATATAGTTTCACGATTTCTTTTATGAAATTTTTAAAATACCTTCTTTTATGAAAATTATAACATATTTTTAATGAATTTAAATTTGTAAAAATTGAGTTATTTACATTCAATTATAAAAATATTTTTCAGTGTTAAGAATTTCAATACACAATTTATTCTTATTATGAGAAATCATTTACGCAGACGATACTTACGCATTTTAAAAGAATTATATTACGATTTTTTTTTGTAAAGTGGCAACAAAAGAATTGTAAGCAAATGAAATTAATTTTTAAATTCTTTATATCATAAAAAAAAAAAAAAAAAAAAAAAAAAAAAAAAATACGTGGACATTTTTACAAGGAAGGTCTCCATACGGGCATACACCGAAAAACCTGAAAAAATTATAGAATGTTCTTCTCATGATGATATATATGTTCATTAAAAAAATTTCAGCGGAAACTCGACAGAGTGTTATTGATGAAAATTTCGTGTAATAATGATGAAAATTATTGAAATGATGAAATAAATCAAAAAATGAAATTGAAAATTAAAATAATGAAAATTTCGTTTTTCGGCGATTTATCACCGGTTCGCGATGGAATAAAATTTCAAAAAATACTTTTTTACGTCTAATACTCTTTAAGGTAAAGAATTTTCCTATTGAACTTGTTTAAATAAATTTAATTCAAATAACTTTAGTTTTGTCAGTCTTAGTTTGTTTTAGCTATAGTTTTGTCATATATATATATATATATATACATTTATAATGAAAGTTAACCATAAAATGTTATGAATTAAAACAAAATTTTAATTAATTAAAATTGTTTCAATCTCAAAATTAAGTCCAATTGAGCACTATCGATTCAATTTTGTTGCTATGGAAACAAAAACTTCTCCGGTACTGAAAACTGAAATGTATAACTGCAGCATTCTTTATCTGGCCTTTATTTTGGAATACGCTTAAATATATTAAATTATTTTTTATATATGAAGTTATTTTTACAGTGATAAAATTAAATAACTGCAGCAACCAGCAACATAAATGTCTAATACGAAAAAATATATGGATTAAACTCTCCCATTGCTTAAGTTTAAATTCATTAAATACTATTTACATGCATTCTAAAAATCAATTAACAAGCACGTTTCAAATGTATTAAAATCGTTTGCTTTTGGCGAGCTTTTGCTGCTCCCCAAATCACGTGACGCTTTCGTCTTTTCGCGCCCAATACTCGAAAGTATTTTATTTTTTTACAGACTTTCTACTGTAACTCCGCCACTAAATTTGACTGATCCTTTATTGCATACATAAGTAGTTTAGTATTTTTTTCAAAATGTTCTGTGTAAGCCGAGTAAGGAGACCTTCTTTGTTAGTTATTTGGTTGAATTTACATTTCTAAAATTAAAATGCGCCAAAACATAAAATAACGTTTTTGCTTAATAAAAATTCAAAAATAATATTTAAAAATATTGTTACTTTCAAATATTTGTCTTATTAAATAATGCTTCGCGAATCCAAACAAAACATGGCTTTTGCTAGTACAAAATAGTACTTTTTACACTTTTTCCTACGAAATTTTCCGGATTACAGGATCAATGTTGGGAAAAACGTGTGGAAGTTAGAATTAAACAAAAAATGACAATAAAGCATGTTTTTTATTCTTTAAACAGTTTGAATAAAAAAATTTCAATAATGTAAAAGTACAACATATGTACATGAATATAAAATGAAAACATGCACTGTAGGCCTACACATAGAAGTCACCTTAAAAAAAAATCTCGAATATCAGTTTGTTTACCAGTCACTATAAAAATATTTTTTAAATGCAAAAAGCATTTAATTCAGATGACAAAAATTTCTTTTTCTTTTAAACAGCTTGATTTCGCAAATTATCTACAGAAATGCTCTCCCCCCCCCCCCTTGTTGATGTAGTGACTGAGCTATTTATAGATTCGCGATTTTGTACCGTTTGTAATGAGTTGTTACGTAATTTCTTATTCTGAAGTTCCATTAGATTATTATAAACATAAAGAGTGATTAAACAAGCAATACTTTTTTTTTCTGAAAGTCATGCCGGACCTTAGGATGCCAGTTTAGAGGATGTTTACTCTACTACTGAGTACTTATAACTTACATTTTCTTTTAGCAAACACCTTTTTCTTTTCTATTTTTATCAGAATCCCGGGTTATCCGAATTTTTTGTAATCCGAACAGGCACCGGTCCCAATTAGTTCGGATTAGTGGGATTCAACTTTACTTAGAAAGGTGTTATAAATATATATTATTTAATATAACCCTGAGATCTTACCCACACGCGTTCATTTTCAAAGGGGAAAAGTTAGCTGACTAGAATACAAAACATAATTAAAAACAAAAGCAAAATACTACGCATGCATTTTACCTTTTCTTGATATTAAATTAATAAAGAATAATTATGGAAATAAATTGGAGCGTACTGCTTATAGAAAACAATGCAGATCTAACAATAGTGTTCCTTTTGATCGTAACTCACCATTTTCATATAAAATTGCTGCCTATAGGTTTTACGTTAAACGTGCCTTCGAAGTTTGTACGGATAAATACCCAGAAAAGGAGATTAGTTTCATTAAACAGATTGCTACTGAGAATGGTTTCCCTCCTCAATACATTAAAAAATTATTCGATCAACCAAAACAACCAAGAGAGAAGAATGAATTAAGTTTCAGCAAGTTTATTTATTGCACGTTTGAATATATCCCACAACCTTATTATAGATTGAGATATGCATTACTAAAATATAATATTAATTTAAAAGCTAAACCTTCAACAAAATTGAACTTGATTCACAGTAAAATTGATCCAATTCCAGATTATGAGAAAGCGGGAGCTTGCATAATTCCATTCAGCACACAACATCAAAAAACTTTATTCTATATTGGTATAGCATATCGAAAATTTAAAGAAAGTCTAAAAGAGCATTTATCTGATATCAAGTTTAACAACCCAAGAATAGCTTTATCCAGATTGCATCAAACAGAAAATATTAAGATAAACTTCGAAAAAGCTAAAATGTTCATTTCCACAACTAACCATTACTCTTCAATAATTCGTGAATCCATTGAGATTTTACTTTGGAGTGATACTGTTTGTAATAATACCCTTTCTTATAATATTCCCGCAATTTGGTATAATATTCTAGCTATTTCAAGAGCTCCTGAAAATTTGAATTGATCTTTTCAACCCTCTCTAGAGCAATGGACTGAAATTTGCTTGCGCATGCGTAGTATTTTGTTTTCGTTTTTAATTGTGTTTTCTATTCTAGTCAGTCATCTTTTCCCTTTGAAAATGAACGCGTGTGCGTTCGAAAGATCTCAGGGTTACATTAAATAATATCTTTATATATTTATAACACCTTTTTAAGTAATTATATGAATGTTTTAAAGTTTATATAATTAAAATGTCAATAAATATAATGAAAAAATTCCGAAGATGATATATCTCTTTTCTTTGTAACCGAAAAAAAAATCCTAAAGAATCACGTAAATTTTAGCCAAAGAAGTAGAACCTTCCCTTAATACCATAATACATTAAAAAATAAACGCGTTCTAAAATATAGCCATTATATTTAGTTTAATATTAAACATAATTTCCTTTAAGCGTGAAAATATGGTAAGAAAATATAACTAAAAAAATATCGCAAATACCCGTTCTCTAAATGCATCGATAAACTATTCTTAAGCAGAAATCATGTACTCTGTAATTTTTTTTTTTCGTTTTTCCAAATAGTAAATAAAGCACGGGGCTTTTAGAAAGCTAAATAATGTTTTGTTTACGCAGCTTTTATTGATTTAGCTTCTGCGATATGATGTAAAATTTTAAAGGTGAATGAATTTCCGAAACATCTGGTCATGAGTTTTATTAAAATATTTTGTTGTTTCAAAAGATAAACTAGTATGGTAGCAGCCATCATAAAACTTTCTTCTATAACGTTCAAATATATTAATTTAAACAAGCTATTGTACACACCAATGTTAAATGATTTTATAATGAAAATTATAATTAGTTAAATTATACTTTAAATTACAAATAGGTTTTTTTTTTTTTTTTTTTTTGTAAAATGAAAAATGATTTGTATATCAATAATATAAGTAACTATAGAGTAACAATGTATAGTTTAACTTAAAAGATAATGTTACTTGCATCTGACAATAAAAAATTGATTGTCATTAAAATTTTTCTTGTGATTAATTGTAACTACTTCTAATATATATTAATTTTTTTCTTGTGATTAATTGTAAATACTTCTAATTTTTATTACTAACTCATTTAACAGGAATATTTAAATTTTAAACTAAAACAAAATTTCTTTTTTTTCCCCCATACAATCGATATGTAAATATTTTTAGATCTTATAGTGGAAATTATTCCTATTTATCAATATTTATTACATGTATTACAAGGAACTTTCTTACGTTTTAATTATATTATTTTTGCCTCTTACAAATTGTCCTATTTGATATCACTAGTTAATCGGAAAAAGATCCTATAATATCGTTATTTACTCGACAAAAGATTACCAAGGGACTAAATGATCGAAAACTAATAGGCAAAAGCTTCAAAAGTGATTTACTATTAAGTCGGGATGAGATGAAAAAGAGGAGGTTTGCCGAGCAGCAAGAAAACTTCCCTGCTGACGCCGGAGAGCGAGGTCACCGGGACGAAAAGTAGTCGAATTAGGACATTCGGCCGAAGTTCAAAGAGGAATTATTTGCTGCTTGAGTAAATAATTCCCATAATACGGTAATGGTACATAACATTTATTATTTATTCTTACATATGCTTGACTTCTATATCAATAATTGCAAAAGCAGCCTCATTTCATGAACCTTTTTCAAGAAGCATTCGAAAATAATCTTCTCAAAATATAATGTGATGAAAATTTATTTCAAAAAACAATCTTCTATTGATAGTAATTTACATGAATTAATTTGTAAAGCTCTATAGAAACACTATAACCATTACAGACATCAATTTTTAAAAATGATTTTGAGTTAAAATCGTATTTTCCTTTCTTTTCTACATTTATTAAAGGAGCTGAAAAAGGTCTGAGACATCGTTTTGTCAGTCTGTTTAACAGTTTGTACTCTAATTTTTGTAAAAAGGCTGGATTAGCAACGAAACTTAATTATTCTATTGAGATACATTATAGCATGCACCCCATTGAAAACGCGCTTATAATTCTTTAACAGTATCACCCGCACGAGTTCGTCGTTACCCTCCATACCTATCTAATACGCTGCTCAAAGTATTTTTTAATAGTATCACACATTAGACATCGAAAACAAAATTCAAACTGATATTTAATTATTTTAAATATTCCGTCTGAAGGTGTATAAATTGATTTTAAACGTTAATTTAACAAGCCATTTGAAAATAATTATTTGTTAAAGGCTCACACAAAAACATGAATCAGTTCACAAATTCATTGTTAATTGAGAATGTGTTACTAATTCAAGAGAATCCACTATTTTTTTTAATGTCTTCTAAAAGATAATATTAACCCGTTTATCAAATATTTCTAAAATAAAGCTTAAAATAAATATGCATTAATCCTAACATGTCAATTGTGAAAAAGTTTTTATATTTATACGTAATCTGAATTTTCTACCCACACGTTTTCTTTTCTTTTAACATTTGATGCCATGATTATTGTAGTGGCCTGTTAGCAACAGAATAGCTATTAGATACTCGCGCAAAGGTTTCTACAGAAATCGAAAATCAATCAAATCAAATAAACTGCTTGTCTTACAAGGATATTACTTTCTTCTATATATTGGGTTCTGGAAAAAGTAATTTCGTTTTTTTTTTCATGTTTTTCACAGCGAATTTATTCATGTAAATTTCAAACACTAATCAATGAGATATGTGCCGTTTTGATCGATGACCTTTTTGCCCTTTTTCTGGTAAAAACATAATGACATCACTGTAGAACTTCTGAGATTTCTGGGCGAAAAACTAAACCAAGTGATTTTCACAAGACTCTTTTGAAGTCAGCTTTACACCATTAAGAGGGTTCTGCAGAGACCGAAACAAGTGGTAGGTGGACGCATCAAGGTCTGGGACATACGGTGGGTGCATCAAAACTTCCCAGTCAAGCTCTCTCAATTTCTGCCGAGTCACTAAAGATGTGTGTGGTTTAGCTTTTGAAGTCAGCTTTACACCATTAAGAGAGTTCTGCAGAGACCGAAACAAGTGATAGTCGGACGCATCAAGGTCTGGGATATAAGGTGGCTGCATCAAAAGAAATAGGAAAAGCGTTGCCGTGATGGAAGACAACGCTTTTCCTATTGATCAGTTCTGGCCGTTTTTGTTTTTAATTGCCTGCTTCAATCGCATTAGCTGTTTACAGTAGAGAGTCGTATTAATGGTTTGGCCAGATTCAAGCAGCTGACGATGAACAATTCCTTTCCAATCCCACCAAACTGTCAGCATCACCTTCCTTGGTGCCAATCCGGGTTTTGCCACCGTTTGTGAAGGTTTTCCGGGCTTCGACCACGATTTTTTTTCCACATTATTGTCGTACGTGGTCTACTTTTCATTTTCCATAATCATTCGTTTCAAAAATGGCTCGATTTCATTTCGTTTCAGCAGCGATTCACAAATGGAAACTCGGTCCATTAAATTTTTCACTGTCAGTTCATGTGGAACCCAAGTATAGAGCTTATTTTGGTATCCCATCTTATGTAAATGGTTCAAAACTGTTTTTTGATCGATGTTTAGTTCCGTAGCAATGTTGCGAGATGACATATGTCTGTCTATCTCGATTTATTAAAGAATTACATTGACTTTTTCAGTAATTGGCCGACCAGGGTGAGCTCATCTTTAACATAGAAATTTCCGGAACGAAAACTAGCAAATCAATTCTGACACTGGCGTTTACTTAAGCACTCATCACCATAAACACCACATAATTTTCGATGAACCTGCGTTGCACTTCTCACTTTTCGGAAGTAAAAAAGAAAAATGAGACGAAAATGACCTTCTGGAATCAATTTTCATTGCGAAATAACTTTTGTTTGAGTAAACAGATGACGCTATCTTTATATCTAGAATGTTCTATGGATTGTTGCCTTTCAAATGATCTATAATATGGCTTAATTGAGTAATTATTGCTCGAGATATGCGACTTTAAAGCCATCTATTAGGAAAAAACAAAAATTACTTTTATTTCAACCCAATATATACTATATACGAGGAAATGAGCTTCAAGACTCGCGTTATCCAAAATTTTTAAAAAGGTGTTTTCTCTATCAATCTATTCTATTGGTAAAACCTGTACCGAAAAACATTGCAATCTGCTAAAAAACTACTTTCATTCTGTATTTCTGGTATTGTAAAATATTGGCTAATAATGAAATCCAATGGGCGCAGTTAGAGGTTTTTCGTGATCTACCAAAAGTTGATTTTCTTGATAAGTCGAGTTTTGAAACTCTCGTCCTCATATGTATGAGAAAAAGGTATCGGAATCGCGAAAAGTTTCGTTTCTTGATGGATTTATTGCCTTAATTTGTGTGTGATACAATTCTTGCGGAGACTGTATCTCAAGAACCAATGTACTGAATTTAATCAAACTTCAAATTCAATTTAAGCAAGAAATAAGCTAGTTTTTAGACATAAGCTGCTGTCTAGTTATGTGCTTATATTTTCTAACAGGTGGCACTGCTATGGGGCATTATTCACGGTTTCCGTGACAACTATATCTCAAAAACTAATGCACGGAATTTCATCATATTGCATATTCTTTAGACCTGGCCATAAATAGGTATGAATTAGATTCTGATGTAAATGTCTGAACGTGGCACATCTGTTCTGTTTGCTTACAATTTCCGTGATAGCTATATCTCAAATACTATGTACGGAATCTCACTAAACATCATATTCTATTAGATCTGGGCATAAATAGGTACAGAATAAGTTTTGTTATGCATCACTTAACGAATGCACTCTTATGCTGTGATATTTACGATCACCGCAACATAGTTTCTAACCTTCTGAGGGATTTTTCAAGTCAAGCAGCCATATTTGAATTAGATTTCTTTTTAATAAATTAAATCATATTGAAATCAAATGAATACATCCATAGACGCAAGATACATTTTATTAAATAAATTTACTATTACAAAGTACGGTTATTTAATTTTTAAAAACAGACATGTAGACAAGTATGCCGTGAGAGCTAAATCACAAGAAATAATTCACGAAATTTCATCAAACTTCATATTCAGTTAGACTTTGATTACATTAGAACTTGTTACATTCTGGTATATATCGCTCAACACGTGATGCTTCTGTGCTGTGATTTTCAGCATTTCCATGATATTTATATCTCGGCATCTATTCGATGGAATTGTACCAAATTTTATATCCATGATGCTTTTTTCTGAAAATTAATAGTGATTAAATTTTGACTTTGATCTTTCAAGAGCGGGCACTGCTATCCTACGCTTTCTAAAAGATCCTTAATCGGATCCAAATCAATTGATGCAATTTAGCGAGCGCAGTTTGCCGTATTATTAACTACTTCCCTGTAACGTTCATATATTTTTAATCACTTTCCTGCCAGAATCTTTCATTTTTTATGCCAACTTTGGCTGTGGACCTGATTACGGAATATTAGCCAACTCTTTTTTTTTACGACGAACATAATAGCTGTATCTTATTTTCTATTCCGTAGAAGTGCATTTCAAATTTGAGATTAATGATTAAAAATGCATACGTTGATCTAATTTTATGTTTTAGTAACTTACATGGCGCGCTGTAGTTCTTTATAGTGTGTTTTACTAACCTCCGTAATCATAATTGGTGATACTATTATAAATTAATATATTAGAAGGATATAGAAGAAAGTTTTGTGATGGCACAGCGTACTAGTTTCTATGTGGTGTTTTCTGCATGGGATTTCACATTTTGTTACACTGTCAGAAAACCTCATATTTATACATTAAATTATTTCCCATTCTTTAACAAATAATTTCCGTACTCCTAAAAAATTTTATCGGTGCATTTTTCGCGAAATCTCAAAAAGAGGGGGAAATTCCTTTTATTCCTAGCACGCATGCGTATTGTCTCTATTTATTCTAAAATTTGAATTTATTTTTTAAATGAAAAACCAACAATTCTGTAAATTAAGATTTCTAATTTACTTAAAAAAGAAAAAAACAAACAAAAAGTTTTCAAATATAAAAAGAAATAACAATAGATATTCTCTTTCATTTAAATGCACTCACAATTTATTTTTTAAAGTTATAAAAAAAATTCCAATTTAAAATATATTCTAAATGGTATGGTCATTGAAAATAGAAAATTGAAATGAAAATATTAAATGGGAAAAAAATCGATGTTACTGAAAAAAAAAAACAATCATTTCTTCTCGAATGAATATATGATATTCGTATTTTGCATCTAATAATCTACTTTAGAATATTTATAATTCGTATTTTTTTATCCTGCATTCATACTAAAGTATTAAAACCCCAGCCACAATCTTATTAACGAGGAAATCTTCTTAAAATTAACTTCTAAGTTCCCAGCTTTCTAAAGAAATTAATCAAGCCATACCCCTCTGAGGAAAATATAACATATTTACTCCAAACTGTTCCACTGCCAAACAGCAGTAGCCGGACGGTAAAGATACTCGGCTCCTAACAGTCAGATACTTGGTTCGACTTCGAGATCAGTTTCTTTTCTTTTTATCCCCACTTTTTTCAATTGACGTATTTTGGCTCTTGTAAAGGAGAGAAAGAAACGGATATTCTTCAAATAACGGAAATATGCCGGCAGAACTGCTGACAGTACAATTTCCTGGATTTGAAGAAAGTATTTCTGAGAGTGTATATCTTGATATGATTGGTGCTGATTAGGTTTGGGTGTATATCTTCCAATCAGTAGCGCTGCTATTCTGTGTTTTTATTAAAGCCAATATATTAAGGGATATTTTGGCAATATGTATAGCCCAACAGGTGCCTTAATGGGGTTCTGCTATATTTTACACGACTTACGTGATTATATCTCAGCATCTATGAGATGGAATTTCATCACATTTAATATGCAAAATGTTTATAAAAATTTATGTTGGTCCGATTTTGGCTTTGTTCAGACAACAGGAGTAAGGGGGGGGGGGGGGCTTATATTCAATTTCTTGCGATAAACATTATAGATGTAACTCAGAATTTATTAATTATCATTATATTTATACTAAGGGGCTCTGCCCCCTGCACGCTACGCTCGCCAACCCCCGTTCAGAGACCGCAGAATCTAAAAGCACGCTAATTTGATCGGTATTAAAAGGATTAGAGAAGATTGTATTATAATGAAAAAACCTATAGCGATCTCCCTGTAAACGGGTTTCCATTCAATTCCCTTTGATTACGAAAATTTAAGGCCGAATCAGTTGCTGTTAAGACATACAATGGCTGTTTTTGTGTTTGATTAAAGAAGACCAGTTAAACATTTGAAAGGAAGCTAATATAAAATGAATTAAGTAAACAGAGTCTTTGCCTCCCAATATTTTTTAACAGCGTTATAAAATGATTTTTGGCATTATACAATTTACTACAATTTACTGCTTTAACCCCTTCAAGGGCAGTGGTTCATTTTTTGGACCACTTAATTTTAATTCTTAAATGTCACATTCGCACCAGAATATTGGAATGAAAATTTTCCTTCTTTAAGTAAGTGAACAAAAGCATTTTCGTATTTCGAAATTTGTTTGTAAATTCTAGTGTCATTCACTGATTTAAACATTTTACGAATAGAAGTACCTTGCCCCTGAAATGGTTAAACGCATATTAATGTATTTATTATTTTAAAGTTCCTTTCTCTTTTAATATTCACGTGTAAATACAATTTTCAAGGCATAAATTTCAATATTTTCCTGCTTTTAACACTTACTCATTTAATAGTAATTTTAAAGTTTTTCTTTTTTCTGTTTTTAATAGTCACGTGTAAATAAATTTTTAATCGTTAGGAAATATTATTCTTTGCGCTGTTTTTAGAATTGAAAATAATCTCTATAATAATAGCCTAAGTCATGTGACTATTATCAACAGTTCCGGGCAGATCCCTTCGCTTTTTATATTCCAAGTGGCCATTTTGGTACTTTAATATTAGCCAGCCACAGGCGATAAGTCGCCAAATATTATTCTATCGCCATAATTTCACTTATATTATAATAGTCCAAGTCATGTAACTGCCATAAACAACGGGCTGATTCCTTCGGTTTTCATAAGAAAGGTTTCCATTTTGATTAAAGAATCAAAACTATTTTCTCGATTAAAACTACATAAAAGTTGCCATGATCGCAAAGAATTCCTGGTACTTTTATGTTAGCCGGGTGCAAATCTCGCCAATACCTTTTTTTTTTTTTTTTTTAACTCGCCAGTTAGCATTTATTTATTTTTCGAGTGGTAAATTAAAACGGTACTACTTGTTTATCCCCTCGACCAAAAATCTATCGCCAGACTATAAGATTAAATGCCAGTAATGGTTGATCGTAAATGTCACATTCACTTGACTGTAAGCAAGTTACACGTGTTTACGCCATCAAGTGGTTTTTATTTAGACGTTTTATTTTTCTTTTTATTAATGTTATACTAATTTATTTGTTCTTTCGTTATTTAAAATAAAAATTACGTCAATTTGTACAATTTGGGGAGTGGTTTAGCGAGTTATATAATTTGGCGAAATTGGTCGACAGGATATAACTAAGTAGTACCATTAAAACACTGCTTTGAATTTGAAATTAAATGTCGGGATTTGTTGCATTATTTAATCGGGTTTGGCGTGATTTTTTTTTTTTTTTTACGACAATTTGGAGAAAGCCTCGTTTTCGAATACCAGTTACATACGTATTTTTAAATTATTTTCTATTATTTTTAAAATGAAATAAGAATAAATAAAACAAATTAATTAATAATTATAGAACAAAACAATTTATAACATTCTTTTAAATAAAAAGAAAATAAATGTAAATAAACATTTATTAATAATTAAGCAACAATAGCCGGCTTACCATGTCAGGCAAAATAACGCCATTTAGGTATCCTGGTGCGTATATGACATCTGCGCCTAATATTTTTCTTTTCGTTTCGTTCAAAAAAAAAGGAAAGAAGTGAAAGCCATTAATTTTAAACTTTTCAGTTTTAAATTAAAGTTTTGTATTAAATAAAATGCTAATATAATACAAAAAAAAGCATTGTTCTTAGCATACATTTAAGAGAGGCCAAACTGGTCGCCAAATTAGTTTAAAATAATAACCTTTACTAAAATATGAAAAAAAATATCTCCTATGATTAAGATTTGAGTTGCCATCATTAGAAAAAAGTATTTAAAATTAGAAAAAAAATATTTCGAAAACTAATTCGAATTTAAAAATTCTAATACCAGTTTTGAGATCTGCGGATCAATACCGATTTTTGGTGTTAATTTCATCGTAAAGTATTTCATATTTTAGGAGAAATCGCCGCGAAACATAATCAGTTGTTTAATCAGTCGTTTCATAGAATCGTTTCATAAATACGTTTCATTAGGATTTTATATATATACCAAGGGGCTCTGCACCCTGCAAGCTACGCTCGCCAACCCCCGTTCAGACACTGCAGAATCTAAAAGCACGCTAATCCGATTGGTTTTAAATAGATTAGAAAAGATTGAATTATAGTGAAAAAACCTGTAGCGATCTCCCTGTAAACGGGTTTCCATTCAATTCCCTTTGATTACAAAAATTTAAGGTAGAATCAGTTGCTGTTAAGGCATCCAATGGTTGTTTTCGTGTTTGGTTAAAGAAGGTAAGTTAAACATTTGAAAAGAAGCTAAAATAAAATGAATTAAGTAAATAGAGTCTTTGTCTCTCCGTATATTTTAACAGCGTTATAATACGATTGACATAATAGTACAATTTACTACACTTACTAAAATTTGCTGCTTTAGCCCCTTCAAGGACGGTGGTTCATTTTTGGACCACTTAATTTTAATTATTAAATGCCACATTAGAACCAGAATATTGGGATGAAAATTTTCCTTTTATTAAATAAGTGAACAAAAGCATTGTTGTATTTCGAAATTTGTTAGTAAATTCTGGTGCCATTCACTGATTTCAAGATTTTACGAATAGAAGTGAAAGGGTTAAACGCATATTAATGTATTTATTATTTTAAAGTTTCCTTTCCCTTTTAATATTCACGTGTAAATACAATTTTCAAGACATAATTTTCAATATTTTCCTGCTTTTAACACGAACTCATTTAATAGTAATTTTAATGTTTTTTTTTTCTGTTTTTAATAGTCACGTGAAAATAAATTTTTAATCGTTAGGAAATCTTTTTCTTTGCGCTGTTTTTATAATTGAAAACAATCTCTATAATAATAGCCTAAGTCATGTGACTATCATCAACAGCTCCAGGCGGATCCCTTCGCTTTTTATATTCCAGACGGCCATTATGGTACTTTAATGTTAGCCAGCCACAGGTGTGATAAGTCGCCGAATATTATTCTATCGCCATTATTTCGTTTATATTATAATAGTCCAAGTCATGTAACTGCCATAAACAACGGGCTGATTCCTTCGGTTTTCATAAGAAAGGTTTCCATTTTGATTAAAGAATCAAAACTATTTTTTCGATTAAAACTACATAAAAGTTGCCATGACCACAAAGAATTCCTAATTATCTAAAATTCTAAAATTAGCGGCTAGCGTCAATTTTTAAAATTACGCTAAAACATGGTACTCCTCAACGTTAATTAATGCACAGTACGTCAAAATAAATCCGAATAATAAGTATAATTTCATTTATAATAATTGCAAACAATAAAAGAAAATAATTCATTTTAATTCGTAAAAAGTTCTTTATGGATACATGCGATTACTTTGTCATCTATATACTAATATCGAACCTAATTTTTGAAAGTTTAATATAATACTTTATAATTTTATTTTATTGTATATTCAGATTCTGCATGCCCAAGAACGAAGAAATGGAAGTGTTTATCAATTTTCAAAGATAAATTAGTGAGATATATGTTATTGAAAAATGAAGCAATCAATGTTCAGGATAAACGGTATTTATTTCGGCATAACTCAAACAAGAATGTATGCATTTTATTTATTTTTTTTTTCATATGATGTTTTGTAAAACTCCAACCATAGTCCTCATGCGCATTTTTAAACAATATGTGTTTTAAAAATAGTAATTATTAATTAATGATGTAATTATGAAAACCTTGTAAGTAGATTTTTTTTCCCGTCACCATTAGAATCCGCGTGGTCGAATTCTCCGATATAAATTCCCGTTCATTTTTTACCATTAGTTTTCAAGTTATCAGAAGACATATAAAATTTGCAATTTTATGGGGTCATATTTTATGAGATTAAATAGAATATCTCTTCTGCTATATCATGCACGGTAAATATACCAAGTAAATGATATATTTCCTGATTTGTTTTTCCGCTCGTTAACAAAGTTTCCTTACATATTTATTCTTTAGTTGCAATATCACTCAATTCTTATGTGCGTTATTAATTATATAAATACGTAGCACTTATAGTCGTCGTCTGTTCCGCCCGTCTGTCTGCCCGTCTATCCACATATAAAAGCGCAAAAACTACCCAACCGAATGGTTTGAAATTTAATATATATATAATCGTTGCAGGATTTTTTCGAGTCATTTCAAATTTTGAAAACTTATGAAATTTTGAATGAAAACTTAGGAAGATATTAATAAAAGTTTCTTCGTTCTGTTAAATCCTGTCATATGTAATTAATTCAATGATATCCCATGATAGTAATGATTGTAGGTTCCCATGGTGATTACGTCCTATTTAAGATGGAATCCTATTATTTCTGTAATTACTGAATTTAATATATGTAATCGTAATAAATTTTGCCTTCATGCATTTTTGTATAAGAGTACAACAGCTATTGCACCAAGATCTGAATATTTTTAAAGCTAGTTATAGTACAATCTCACCTCATTTGCTACGACGTACAATTACCGACTTGTTTCAAGTTCATTTCGAAATATTTACACCACCCTTAACACATTTTAATTCATTTTTCGCGTGTTTTTTAAGATAGAGCAAATGAAAAAACTTACAACAAAGAACTTTAGTGCAAACAGCTTTATTCTGTGACTATCAACATTAAAGTTATTTAAGTATTGCGCGGCAGAGCAATACATATTTATTCCCAGTGTCATTTCTCAATGTTAATTTAACATATTTTTTTCTTCCCACCTTTTTGTCCCTGATGCCACAATTTTTTTTATTCTTTACTAATTCTAGTGATATTATAAATTTAAACTGTAAAAAAGTTTACCTGACGTCATGGTCAAAAGGGATGATAAAATGCCTTTCCATATGGGTGAATTATAACATAGGCTAATTTTAATTTAAATTATTCAAATATTTTTCTTAATAATTCCAAATTTCGCTTTTTAATAAAGAATTAACGCACATTTTTTCCATAAAATTTAACGTTTTTTACTTTCTTCTGTCTTTACAAGAAGAAAGTATTGGATTCGTGAAAATTTTCGACTTCCGGTTTTCGACGGATTTATACGTTTTAGAATGTCCTGAACACGATTTGATGTTTTTTAGAAAATGTCTGTCTGTGAGTCTGTCTGTCACTCTGTCACTCTGTGAGTCTGTATATGACAAAAATTTTGTGAGCGTTCTATCTCATGAACTAATGCACGGAATTTCACCAAACTTTATATTCAGTTAGATCTTGATATAAATTGGTTCTGATTAGTTTTTGGTGAAAATTGCCCAACAGGTGGCGCTGCTATGCGGCATTTTTCACGATTTCTGCAATAGCTATATCTCAGGAACTACTGCACAGATTTTCATAAAACTTCAGATTCAGTTTGTGCAGGATATAGTTAGGAGCTGATTATAATTTGGTGAAAATCTCCTAACAGGTGGCGCTGCTATGCTGCATTATTCAAGATTATCGCAATAGCTCTAACTCAAGAAAAAATGCACGAATTTTCATCAAACTTCAGATTCAGTTAGTCCCTGATATAAATTAGTCCTGTTTAATTTTTGGTGTAAATCGCCCAACAGGTGACTCTGCTGTGCTGCATTTTTCACGATTTTCGCAATAGCTATATCTCAAGAACTAATGCAAGAATTTTTATCAAGCTTCAGATTCAGTTACTTCCTGGTATAAATTGATTCAAATTAGTTTTTGTTGTAAATGGCCTAACAGGTGGCGCTGCTATGCAGAATTTTTTTAGTTTTCCGCACTTGCTTTATCTAAAAAACTAATGCAAATCTCAGATTCAGTTTCAAATTCATCAAATTTCAGATTCAGTTAGAAGTTGTTAAAGTTGTTGATAATTAGATTTTGGTGTAAATCATCTAACAGATCGTGCTGATATGCTGCATTTTTCAGGAAGTATTAGCATGCATGAGATAGAAGAAAGTTTTTGGATTGCCACATCTGACTAGTTCTTCATTGTTGCAAATAATTCAAAAGCCGTAATAATAATTTATCTCTTTTTAGTTGAAAGATTTCCACATGAAAAATAAAACTGAAATAGTTGGTTCTTTTTTTTAGAATTAAAAAGATGAATATGGCGTCATCTATACTATTAAAATCTGTGCGCGTATGTTTGTAACCACAAAAACTCGGAAACCAAAGGGCCCAGGGCTACGAAATTTTGCACAGGGGTTGCTGGTAGGAGGCCCATGATAGATTGGGGCAAAAAATTCGAAAAAACCTTATATTTAACCCTCTGGGCTCCAACTTGTGTATTTAATCTTTTTGTTCTAACTGAGCCCCTAATTAAGTTTAAGACTTGAAATTTTGCATACTTAAAGCTGAATTCCTCACATCAAACGACAAATCATAAAATTTTGAAAAAGTCTTATATTTAACCCTCTGGGCTCTAACTTGTGTATTTTAATCTTTTTGTTCTAACTGAGCCCCTGATTAAGTTTAAGACTTGAAATGTTGCATACTTATAGCTGAACACTTCAAATCAAACGACAAATCCTAAAATTTTGAAAAAGTCTTATATTTAATCCTCTGGGCTCCAACTTGTGTATTTTAATCTTTTTGTTCTAACTGACCCCCTAATTAAGTTTAAGACTTGAAATTTTGCATACTTATAGCTGAACGCATCACATCAAACGACAAATCCTAAAATTTTGAAAAAGTCTTATATTTAACCTTCTGAGCTCCAACTTGTGTATTTTAATCTTTTTGTTCTAACTGAGCCCCTAATTAAGTTCAACACTTAAAAATTTTGCATACTTATAGCTGAACACCTCACATCAAACGGAAAATCCTAAAATTTTGAAAAAGTCTTATATTTAACCTTCTGAGCTCCAACTTCTGTATTTTAATCTTTTTGTTCTAACTGAGCCCCTAATTAAGTTCAACACTCAAAAATTTTGCATACTTATAGCTGAACACTCACATCAAACGACAAATCCTAAAATTTTGAAAAAGTCTTATATTTAACCCTCTGGGCTCTAACTTGTGTACTTTAATCTTTTTGTTCTAACTGAGCCCCTAATTAAGTTTAAGACTTGAAATTTTGCATACTTATAGCTGAACATCTCACATCAAACGACAAATCCTAAAATTTTGAAAAAGTCTTATATTTAACCCTCCGGGCTCCAACTTGTGTATTTTAATCTTTTTGTTCTAACTGAGCCCCTAATTAAGTTTAAGACTTGAAATTTTGTATACTTATAGCTGAACACATCACATCAAACGACAAATCATAAAATTTTGAAAAAGCCTTATATTTAAACCGCTGGGCTCTAACGTGTATTTTAAGTTTTTTTTTCTAACTGAGCCCCCATTTAAGTTGAAGACTTGAAATTTTGCATACGTATAGCAGAACACTTGCAATCACACGAAAAATCATAAAATTGAAAATTTTATGATGAAAAGCCCGGTGGGTACTTTTCTAAATTTTGCCGACACCACTTTGACCATTCTTTCATATTATGCACATAGTCTTACATATTTCAGTTCCACTTTTTACCGCCAGGGGGCGCCTACCTATCTCGGGTGCTATAGACCCGATCCCCTCGACAAATATACCTATGGATAGGTTGTAAAACGGAGTTTCGATCGAATAGAGGTTTGTGTAGAATAGAAAGCGCTCCCTGGTTGCAAAATGTGGAACTAACAGATTTCGCAAAAGGATAAAGTGTTTTGGAAGGAATATTAAACGAAACCCTCTGTGCGATCTGTAATCACACTTACCCACTTGTTTTTCAATGCAGAGAAGAATACAAGAGGAATTTATACTCACTGTTGTCACAACGGCAAAGCAATTTTGGAACCTCTTCAACCATATCCAGATCAGATGAGACAGCTTATAGATGGCAGTAATAGATCGTCAGCTCACTTTAACGAACACATAAGGTCATATAACAGTGCGTTGTCTTTTGCCTCTATGGGTGCTCATGTTACACCGCCCCCAGGTACTGGCCCGTATTGTTTTAGAATCCATGGACAAATTTATCATAATACTTCTCACCTTCATCCATCTGAAGTAGGTCAGAAAAAATATGCTCAATTGTATGTATAGGATTCTGATATAGCACTGTGGCAACATATGAACAGTAGAGAAAATTTAAAATGCAAAGAAGAAATCATAAGCAAGCTTGACGATGTTATCAGGCGAGTTAACCCTTATGTACATGCTTTTAAAATGCTTCATGAAATGGAAGACCGAGTCATCGCAGAAAAAGGACCTGGAGCAGCTGAAAGCGTATGTATATATGCGATAAAAAATTTATCAGCGGACCAGCGTCGAGGTAGATACAATGCACCAAAGTCAAATGAGATAGCCATGGTTTTCCATAGTTCGAATGGTGCACCACCTACCAATAGGATATCCGAAGGGGAATCAACTGTGTAGAATAAATGCCCTGAATCCTAATTGTGGCCCCATGACTTATGTTTTATTTTTCCCACATGGCGAAAAGGGTTGGAGTGTGAATGCTGGATGTTCTGAACTTCAATTTTACAGTCACAGGCTGTCAGTGAGAAGAAATGTTTTCAATCCCATACTTTATGGCGGAAAACTCTTGCAGCAGTATTTCGTCGATGCTTATGTCAAGGTTGAAGGAAACCGTCTGAATTACATCCGCTCTAACCAGGAAACATTAAGAGTAGAATCTTACTTAGGGTTAGCAGATCACCTTAGTGCTCTAGCAGAACAATCTGGTTTGAAACCAAGTGTAATGGTTATTTTGCCATCTACATTCATAGGAACTCTCAGAGCCATGCAGCAAAATTATCAAGATGCGATGACAATCGATAGAGAATTTGGTAAGCCTGATCTTTTTTGCCACCCAAACGTGCAATCCAAATTGGCGAAAAATCAAAGGGAACCTTTTCTCAGGACAAAAGCCTCATGATCGTCCAGATTTAGTAACACGCGTGTTCGATATGAAGAAGAAACTAATGCTGAACGATCTTAAAAAGAGCGGCATTTTGGGACGCACAGTCGCAGACATACATGTTATTGAATTCCAAAAGAGAGGATTACCACACATGCCCCCTTTTCTCATTTTAACTGATGATGATAAGATAAGAGATCCAGCCACTATTGACACCATCGTATGTGATGAATTACCTGATTCCACAAATGAAAATGGATTGCACGAAATTGTCAATGATTCACGTATCATGTGGCGTCATAAATCCAAACTCATCTTGCATGGAAGGCGGTGTTTGCTCAAAGGGTTATCCAAAAGAGTTCAGAAATAAAACGGTTGAGAATGTTGATGGTTACCCAATGTATAGACGGCGTGATGATGGTAGTTACATAATGATAAAGGGAGGTGTCGTAGACAACCGTTGGGTTGTTCCTTATAACCCATAACTCAAAAAGAAATACAATACCCATGTTAATGTCGAAATATGCAGCTCTGTTAAATCCATTAAGTACATTTTTAAGTATGTATACAAGGGTCATGATTACACAAAAGTTGTTTTTGAAAATAACGGTGAGGGATTTGTAGTGTGGGATGAGGTGAAGAGTTATTTAAATGTTCAATACGTTTCGGTACCAGAGGCAATGTGGCGACTTCTTGAAAAGCCCATGCAGGACAAGTCACATGTTATTATTAGATTGCCGGTGCATCTACAAGATGTGCAATCTGTGTATTTTAGGAATGCGGGAGAACGTCAAGCTTTTGAAAGAGAAAGTAATAAAGACACCATGCTCACTGCTTGGTTTCTACTTAACAAGTCCGATCATTCAGCAAACATCTATCTCTATACAGAAATTCCAAAGCACTTTGTATGGAAAGGCAATGTGTGGCAAAGGCGTGTTAGATTAGGTGACTACATAGTATCAAGGATGTATTCTGTAAGCCCAAAGGATACTGAGCGATTCCATCTTCGTATACTGCTTTGTCATGTTCTCGGTGCCAAGTCTTTCGAAGAGTTAAGGACG
The DNA here is from genome assembly GCA_963932465.1 of Maratus speciosus. Taxonomy (NCBI): domain Eukaryota; kingdom Metazoa; phylum Arthropoda; class Arachnida; order Araneae; family Salticidae; genus Maratus; species Maratus speciosus. The sequence continues at coordinate 463,378,319 of OZ010789.1, forward strand.
TATGAGAATGCTGTCTATGAAACATTCGAGGGTGCATGCCGTGCTTGAAATATGTTAGAAGATGATGATGAATGGCAACGTTGTTTAACAGAAGCATATGGTTTTGAAATGTTGCCCAAATTGAGACAACTGTTTTCTTTCATATGTGTCTTTAACAATCCAAATTCACCGATTTAATTATGGAAACAATTTAAATCAGAACTCTCAGAAGATTTTGCTCGTCATCTGCCGCTACAGGAGATTAGAGATAGAGCCCTTCAATACATAGCCAATCATCTACGCATACACAACATGACACTTCATAGCTTTGAATTGCCTGAACCCTCAAGCCTGGAGAAATCTGTGGAAGGCGATGTCTATGATTTACAAGAAGAAAGAGCAGAGGGACAGCGATTGTTAAACATTCTAAATCCGGAACAACTTATAATTTTTGATGCTGTCATTGAAAGTATTCAAAATGATTATGCTACTGCCGCTAAGGTTTTCTGTGTCAATGCTTTTGCGGGATCAGGAAAAACATTCCTTTTCAATACTTTGCTGCATCACGTCAGAGGAATGGGACATACTGCTATTCCCGTTGCATGGACAGGCATCGCATCTATACTCTTACAAGGTGGAAGAACTGTACATTCTCAATTTAAATTACCAGTCTTCATGTTGGATAATTCAGCTTCAAAAATTCGGCAAAATACATCTGAAGGAAGATTACTGTAAATTGCCAAGCTCATTATATGGGAAGAATGTACAATGACACCTATTCATGCTTTGAATGCTGTTGATAGACTTCTGCGAGGTTTGGTTGGCAAGGATGTCCGATTTAGAGGCAAAGTGTTTATTCTTGGAGGTGACTAAAGGCAGATTTTATATGTAGTTATTCATGCAAACAAAACACTCATTTTTGAAAGCTGTATCAAGAATTCTTCTCTCTGGCCAACATTTCGACAGTTCAGTCTGGTTACAAATATGTGAACGGAGCCGGAGAAACATGATTTCGTGGAATGCCTCATTCGCCTGGGGGATGGTCGGTTGACTAATGATTATGAACTCGGAGAAGATATTATTGAAATACCTCCAGAATGTTTAGTGCAGGATTCTATTGTGGATGATATTTTTGATTCGTCTGAAATTGATCTTGATCATCTTTCGGAAAGAGCCATTTTGTGTCCCAAGAATGAGGATCCTTTGAGATCGAATGAGGAGGTTTTACGAAAAGTACCTGACGAAGTCAAGTCTTATTTTAGTGCTGATACAATACTTTGTGAAGATGAAGAAGAACAAAACAATTTGCAGATGATTTCATCAATAGTTTAACACCTTCTGGAATGCCACCACATCAGTTAAATCTTAAAGTTGGAGTTATTGTTACGTTGCATAGGAACATGAATCCACCCAGTGGTCTCTGTAATGGAACACGTTTAATAGTCAAAAGGTTGTCGCAAAATGTTATAGATGCAGAAGTTTCGACAGGACATAAGAGAGGCATCCGTGTTTTCATACCGAGGATCCTGCTTACTCCGTCGGATACCAGTTTATCTTTCCAGTTACGCTGCCGTCAGTTCCCACGTAGGCTCGCCTTTGCTATGACTATCAATAAATCTCAGGTTCAAAGTTTGGAAAAGGTTGGAATCTATCTGCCCCATCCAGTTTTCTCACATGGGATGTTGTATGTAGCCTTTTCAAGAGCAACTTCTATAGGTTGCGTACGTGTTTGGATCAAGGACGGATCAAAACAAGGAGAACTTTTGTTACAGTCTGATAAGGTACTTACACAAAACATTGTCTTCCGTGAAGTTTTATCTTAAGTCGCAACTATTTTTCTTTATTGTAAAAAACAAACAAACAAAAATGAGTCTACTGCACTTTACCTCATGGGAGACGTGTAAAACAATGCAAAAATTTTTCATTTTAAAAGAAATTTTTTTTAATTTTTTACAATGACGATGTACATTCCATTCTTTCTTACAAATTTTTGTTTAGTTGTGTAAATATTGACTTCATAACCGATTTCATAAACTTTAATTTGGTTGTGTAAATACTTATTAAAAAAACGAGTCTACCGCAATTTACCTCATTGGTGATGTGGAAAATAGTGCAAAGATTTTTCATTTTAAAATAATTTTTTGAATTTTTTTGCAGTCACGATGTAAATTTCATTTTTTCTTACAAATTTTTGTTTGATTGTGTAAATATTGACTTCATAACTGATTTTTATATTCCCAAACTTTAATTCAGTTGTGTAAATACTTACTTTTATTTATTTTTTAATACATAACTGATTTTTTGTGTACATACTTCTTTCATATTGGTTTTGTATTTACTGATTTTTAATAGACATAACACATTTTTATATTCATAAACTTTAGTTTGGTTGTACTGTTTTTTATTTTTAATTTTGGTTTTAGAATAAAATTCATGAACTCCCGTGCGTAGAACAGGTTAAACAGCTAGTAGTGGAAATAAAAAGAGCCTTTTCAGAAAAAGTTTTTGCTTTGGTCAAGATAAATTAGTAGATTAGTAAAAAGTTTGAAAAGGATAGCTATTTTTTCGCAGCTATAGCGAACTTAGTGAGGAATTACATAACTTAAATTTTAAAGTATATTTTTTTTACAAGATACGAACTATTTATATCGCAAGTTAAACTTAGGTAATAATTTTCTCTTGTGTTTACATCATCCCATGGAAGAGAATAAGGTAAGAAAATTTAAGTAAAACTCTTTTGTTAATTTTTTTACTGTATCACAGCTATAATATTGTTAAATATTAGCAGTAAGGATTGAACACAATTTATTTTTGCATTCATAGCGTTCCTAAGTGCAAAATAGGGTATCTAAATTTAAGTGAAATTAATTTTTAATATTTTGATTATAGATTTTTTACGTTCAGATTGGAAGGTTTTGTCCAAACTACAGCAACCTACATTACTGCAGTGGTGAAATATTTTGAATTATACATTGATAAACTGCATCACACATTGTGATGCAATACCGCATACATCAAAGCCTGATGATGATGCACTCTATTAATTTTTAAATGAGTTCGTCTGAGTGCAGTAGTTATTAAAATACTTTGAATATTAAACAAAAACATAATTTGAAGAACAAATTTAAAAAAAAAAAAAAACTAAATTTATTTCCTACATTGTTTAAGCCCGAGAAGGGGCAGATATTAAGATATTTCATTTAATTAGTTCTACATTTAATGTTAAATTTTCGTAACAAAAAAGTCAAGCAAATTGAAGATTTTAAAAAAAAATTAAAATTCATACGATACGATACTTAAAACACCCTAAAAATTAGATTCCATTCAAATGAAATCAAAATAAATCTTAGACTTTTTAAAAGTTTTGTATTTCGCATGCATCTTATCATTTTATGTACAATCGTCACAAACATAATACAAAATCTGCAATACAAATATTTTTAATTAAATATGGAAGAAGTCTAAGATTTATTTCGATTTCATTTGAACAGAATCTAAGTTTTTAGGGTGTTTTAAGTATCGTATTATATGAATTTTATTTTTATTTTTAACATTTTCCAACAAACTTGAAAAGTGTTTATCATTTCGGTTTGTCTGTCCACGCTCTAACTCCCGTAAATATATTCCGATTGCCCTGAAATTTTTGTATGTGATTAACATTTACCATAGCACGTTCCCTATTTCAAATAAAGTTTGTAGCATGTTTAGTTCATTTACAGGGACAGTCAAAAGTATTCCGTTACATTACGGCCAATGGGAAAGAATCGTTTCAAATGGTTAAAAGATGTTACACGCTTTCAAAGACAATAAAACTGATATGCATTTATGAAGTGCACTAAAATATGCATTGTGTAGAATATGCGGTGCAAAGAATAGTTGTTATTTATTTGCAGGGCCGCACAAAAGTATTCCATTACATAATGATATAGGGGTGGAGGGAATTCTTTGCGGCGTATTTTAATTATGTTCAACTATTTCATATATAATGAAATTGATATACGTCGCTGAGGTTTACTATACCTTATTTCATGTATAATACAAAGTGCACAGCATTTACAGGGAAGCACAAAAGATTTCAGATACTATATTGTATCCGAAGTCATGTATATTAGCGATGATTGCTGAAAATGAATTTTTTATTATGATATGCGCTTTTATGTTTCACTATACAAGTATTTATGCATACTATATGGTGTGTATAAATGCTATAATTCAGATACAGGGCTACACACAACAATTCGTAAGGGTTACTGGGTATGAGCGCAAATAGCTTAAAGCTGGTTTTTTACTGAGTTATGCATTTTTACGCTGAACTGCATTTAGCTTACTAAGAAATGTTTGCAGAATATGGGTAAATTATATACAGTTTCGCTCAAAGAATTGGATACATGGCTCTCTATAAATGGTAATTTCTGGAAATATGATTTCAGTAGTTTTAAGAGTGTTTTAGTTTGAATTAAATTTTAGCTAAACAGCGGTGTGTAATAAGGGTTATACAAAAATGTTCAAATATGTTTCCATCTATTAGTACAAATTGCTGAAAGAGAAATTTCAACCTGTTATGCGTTTTCTTGCTAAACTAAATTTTCCCATTATATAGTATTATTACTTAGTTATCTTATTTACCTTATTTCCCTAAATAACGAAGTTCTGTTAAAGCATTCAGGAAATGTTTTAAAGTGTTTCATAATCTATGCTTGACGCATGGTTTTTCTTTCTTGTTTAACCTTCAATTTGCTTGACTTATTTGTTACAAAAATTTAACATTAAATGTAGAACTAATTGAATGAAATATCTTAATATCTGCCCCTTCTCGGGCTTAAACAATCTAGGAAATAAATTTTGTTTTGTCTTTAATTTGTTCTTCAAATTATGTTTTTGTTTAATTATTATTTTCGGAATTTTTTTTTTACTTATTATACATTATACTTCAGCTTAACTAAAATTAACCTACTGTCTTAGCTACTGCTTACTGTTTAATGTAGCTCTAGTGTATCTTAAGATAAATGATTTCTCATATGAAACATAATATTTTGTTTCACGTCGTAGCTTTTCTTTATTGATTTTCTTTTATTGAATATAAAATGTTTAGAAAAAGAAATGTTTCGATAAGATTTTTAAACTATAAAATAAGATGAGGAAAAAGTGCAGCCTATTCCGTCGTTCCAAGCAACTGCACAAACAATGCAAATGTCAAAACTGAAATCAATCAAATTTCTTTTCTCTTTGTAATGGTGGCATGTCTTATGACATGCATTCGTGAAATAAACAGTAACCATGGAAACGAAAATTAAGACAAAATATTTTTCCATTGTACTAGAAATCGAAGCACATATGGAAATATTGTCATATACATATGAATGAATATTACTGTAAATATCATAATCAGAGCCATAACTACTATTGGGTTAAGTGGGGCACTGCCCCTGGGCCCTCGGACATAGAGGGCCCTGGGGGGCAACTATGGAGGGAGGAGGAAAGGATGTAAGAAAAACAATTATATCTTTATTTGGACGAAGACAGAACAAATGTTTTAATGGAATACCAATACTAAAATATATTTTCATTAGTTTGTTTTATAATTTGTTTTTCTATATAATTTTTCTGCTGACTAATTCGATTGTTCTACTATTTATGTTGTAACAAGTTATCTTTTTTAATATATGAATCAATCTTTAAGACATTTTCTTTATAGCTCTATGGAGATTTAAGAAAAAGGCTGTAAACAACATACATTTCTGGTGGGGTTTGTTCCAAAAAACACTGATATTGTGTCAAAACTGGATGTTCCTATTTGAAAAAAAGTACAGTTTTTAATGTGTAGATGGCTCCCAAATCCTAATGTATGCGGTAGATATTATTCAATATCGGTTAGTTTCAGTACCATTTTATTCCGTGATTTGCGGCTGTCGCGATATATACTCTATTTCAATGACTAAGCATTGTGCTACATAATCTGAATTTTGTGCTGAAATATGTTGTTGGAGAAAATAGAGAAAAATGCCGGTTTTTTTAAACTGCCCAATATATATAACATTATTCGTTGGAGGTGGGGGGTTAAAAACACTGTTTTCAGAGCGGATGATCCAAAACAAAAATAACACGAAGGAGATGTTCTCATCTGTCCTCCAATTAAAACGTCGAAAAAAAAACGGCAATAGCTCGAACAGTTTGAGTCTGAGAACGTACACTGATTAAAAAAACTCGCTTCAAGAAAAATGCTTTTAAAAATTTTTATCCCTCTTTTGTCACAACACTATCTACTAAACTGATTGTCAAGACTTAAATATTAGAGAAAATAAAAAATTATTTTGAGAATATATTCTAGACATTTTAAGGTTTCAAAAAATGCAAAAAATGAGGATTTCTTAAATTTTTTTCAGAAGACACCCTTCCCCTTTCCTTAAAAATACAAAATCCTAATTGATGTTCTATCAGATATGATGCAGTATATGACCTGAAACATAGATTCTTTGCTGTGATGAAATATCTCAGCTGCATAATTTTGAATAGAAACATTTAGAAACAATTTTTTTTTCCTGTTTGATACGTAAAAAGCTTGTTTTAATCGACCTATAAAACTTAAGTTATGTGACAACATAGAGATATTTTAGTAACATCGGGAAATATCATTTAAAAAATTTTAGAGGTACTTTACTTACCTTAATGCTAGCACATATGGAACCCCAAAATGAGTGAAAATTATGTTATTTTACCTCAATTGCCAAAAATGTTTGGTATGAATGATAAAAATGCACATATTCTACTAAACGCAATATCACTTTCTCCAACGAAGAGTTTCGTCTTTATCAGATTACAACTGTAAGTTAATACATATGAAAACGTTTTTATCTGACAATGAAAAAATTGCAGCGATATAAACTAAATATGTGTTGATCATTTTAATCGATTAAATTATGTGATGTTCAAAGACTGAAATTTTTATTATGGCTTTAATTTTTCATAAAATGTAGCGGAATGATTTAGCTAAAACTTGTAGGGAATGTGGTCGAAAAAAAAAATGCTTTTAGTTTTTCCTCTCTACATCTGCTGTCCCGTGACCCTCAAGCCTCTAATTACGGCATTGATTATAATATTGTTATTTATTTTTTTATTGTAAGTATTAACTATAACTTTTTAAAGCGCATTCTGAAACTTATATTATCTTTTAGCATTGATAAGATTGTTTATTTAATTAGATATCATTTTTTAAGATGGCATTCGATGGAAACAAATTTTGCTTTTATAGGTCATTAAACTCTGAATAAATTTCAATATATGATTAGGGAGTAGAGTAATTGATTAACAGGAAAAGTAAGGTAACTGGGTTTTTAATTTACCATATTTATAAGTTACGAATCTAAAACAGGAACGAATTAAGTTTGCAACTCCAGATACTATGGCATTTTTTTTTATTCACAGCATTTCTATTTCACATATGTCCTTTATTTGGCTGTTAAAATGCCCTCGTTTAGTGCTGTTTCATTTAACATTTAAGTTTTCTAAAATATCTATCCCACGTAAAATTAGAATTGTTATTTTTAAAATATAAAACGATTTTCAAATGTATTTTCATTTGCTGTTGCTTTAACCGGGATTCGAATTCAGAACCCTCTGAGTAGCCAACCACTACGCGATTAAAGCGAAAGCCCCCTTTTACCATTAAAACATCATCATAATATATTTAATTAGAATAATAACGTGTTCTATATTTGTGTATTCCTATAAAATATTATACATTAGAAGATGACTATTTTGAGAAAGAAAACCAATCGGCCAAATTGAACTGAATGCTAAAATTTCGTATCAAAATAAGTATTTTTACAGCGATTATAAACACAATATGTGGATACATTCGATTATTTTATTAGGCCTTAAAAGGAAAGAAAAAGTTATATTCGATGAATATTTTTAAAAAGCAAAATATTACCATCTACATTAATTGCTTACTGAAATTTTGTGGTGTCAGGACACATTTATGATTACCTCGGGAGGGGAGGGTGGGGGGTACAGGCAAAAACACCATTAGTGACCATACAGACCTACCATTAGTGACTATGAAAACACCATACAAACTTGCAATTTCGGATCATAATAAAATTTACCGCGAGGACAAACACTTCAAAGGAAATAAAAATTATAGCAATCGATGCAATCATTCTAAATATATTTGGGAACATACTATTAAAATACATATTTTTCTGAATCGAAAAACTTTTTTTAGTGTGTTAATAAAAATAAACCTTAATTTAAGATATAATTTTTTTTTTATCTGAAACATAAAAGACATAGGGAGCAATTTAATGAAATACCATAAAAGTAATGTAAATGTGGCATATATTTGGATGCATTTCTGATGGCTTTCTCACTCATTAAACTTTTATCCATACTGGAGAGAAATTTGCGAAACTTTATAATTATTTTCTTTGGAAATTATCTTTTTCTATAATGCAAATATCGGAAAACAATTAGAAATTCTGCGTATAAGTCATTAGTCCCCATGTTGGCTAATTACTTAATTTCAGAAATTTTGAATGTTAAAAATTTCATTCAATTTATAGGAGATGAATGCTTATCTTAAAATTAATGCAGAAAAGATATTAATTATCTTAATTGCTTAGGACTGCTTGTAGCTCATATCTAAATTTTAATTTTTCGTTTGGACATTTCCATATTTTTAATTATTGTTAATTTCTCTTTTGTATAGGTATACAGAACTATAAAATGAGAATAAGGATTTCCTTTGGATTTTATTATAAATTCATTATATCAAAAATTTTAAACTAAAAATAAAACAGATACATAAAATCAAGCTAAACAGACATAAAAAAAAAGGCACTCCAGACACTCATATAAATATTTTCTGGTAAATTATTTCTGCAAAACTATTTTTATGTTGAGGTTTCCTGTGCCCATGTGGAAAATTTTATAGGCTTTTTAAATATCTTGTATCGATGCTTATTAACCCTTTATATACTGACAGTACTTATAAGTACCATTAAAATAACTTGTTCTAAAATTCATTTAATACATCGATTACTTGTAATATAGTTTAGAATGAGTTAAAGACACATTACTTTATCTTGTTCCAAAAGCATTATTGGTTACACAAAACAAAAATATTTTTAAAAGGATGATTACTTTTGCCTTTGCATCTTTCAGCTTTCTAGGTATTTGGGAGGGGAGGGGGGGGGGATTTTCAATTCGGAATTATTTCTGTATTTCTATTGTAACACTTGTACATTTCCTAATTCTACAAAATACAAAGAAAAATATTTAAAATAAAAGGTTTGAGTGGGATTATAAATATTGCATAAAATCCCTATAAATTCAAATTTAATTAATCCTACTAAATCCTTCAATCCTTCTAAAATCCTTTTAAAATTCATTAAATGATTATGTAAATCTTCTAATGTAGTTTAAGCAATTCACGAAAAATGATTTTGGTGATAAAATTTTCATGAATTCATAATTCAGTACATAAAGGAATAAATGCTTTATAAACCCATCTATATTCCCGACAAATATACTTAAAAACGTACCATACTAACAAAGATTAATTACTTTTTTTTTATCATCCTGTATCCATGCCACTTTAAGAGGTTATTACCAATAAAATGCTCCTTAAGCTTATCAGTTAATATTTTTTCAGCTATATGAAACTGCCATTTTTTCATTTAAACCATCAAGTGTGGAAGAAATCAAACAGGATAAGGGATGCTGATTGGCCAAACTTCATCTATTCCTCTTTTTTAAGGACCCATTCATTCCTGTGGTTTGTATGCTAGCCAAAAAATGTATAAAATGTGGTATATTTCTACACAACAGAAAATAAAATACAGCTATAATGTTCATCGCAAAAAGTACAAGGTTGTGGATAATTTAATTTTAATATTAAAAATATTAATATTATTGATAAATAATCCATTCTGCTGTGTGATTTTTTCTAATAACTTAAAATTGTGTTATGGTTTTTAAATTTTCATACGTTAAAAAAAATCCTTCTTAAGTAGTTTGTGTTTTGAAGTATATTTACAATGATTCCTTGGGTATAAAGAGGTCAGTTTAATATTTTCATTTTTTTTTCACTTTTAACAACATTATACCTGGCTATAAATAATTTTATTTTATATACTTAAAACTATTCTAATGTTTGAAATATTTAAAAGATTTGACAATCATGATTTCGGTGATTGGGAAATCAATGAATTTTATTAAAGAAAAGAATGACTTGGATATGATAGTAATCTAAAACCGAGACAATAATCTATACTGTCAACTGATTTCCTCTGCTCAGCTGAGACCACGGGTATCATGTGACTACTCAGAGAAGCATGGTAGTCCGTCTTTTTTGTTAGCCTTGGCCACCGTGTTGTCCACTGAATACTGTGCCTACGCGCTAAAGTAAAAATGGGGGATGTTGTAGGCGGATTTTTTTCAGTGTTTGTACGGCCTCTTGAGTTTTAATACCAAAATTCAAAAAGTTTTCCTCTCCCTATTCTTGAAAAATTAAATAAAAACAACGAAAACTTTATTAAAATACCGGGTTCCAAATTCAACGGACCATACAAGTGTTAAAAAAAAAGTCTTACAAGAACCAGGATTTTTGTCTCAGAGTCTAGGCCTTGTATTCAGAGGGCGATGGCCACCGTCAATATGACATCAGCGTTATTCAAGAACATATTTTTGCTTTTTAATGTTTATCGAATTTTCAAGATAAATCTTGAATGTTCATTTAAGGAATCTCAGTAGTCTTAATTTTTCCCTGAAGGTGCATTTTAGCATCATGTCACACTTAATTTTATTTCCGATTCCCTATGAAACACAAATGCATACAATTTTTACCACTGATAGCTTAATATCTTTTCTATGTAGCATAATTATTTCTATATTATACAACTGGTATTTACCTATATATTTATGTTTATTTTTGATAAAAATTTTAAAATTGTCTTTTGACCTGCATCTATCTGCATGTATTTAGACCTGCGCAAGACTTTAGCGAAACTATTAGTTCTAGAGGCCCAAATAATATTGATAATGATCTAAAACTAATGTACTTTGAACATATACTTCATTTTTGAATAATTAAAAACCTTTTTTCTTATATATATATTTAAATTATAAAATTTTGAAAAAAAATCCTTTTTTGTTGAAAAAAATGCTAATTTTAAATATTCAGTACAATTATATTAATAAATTTGAGGTATAAGTTATTCCTTGCATCAAAACGAATAAATTTGTCAAGTTTCGTACGAATTGCTTTATTAGTTCCTGAGAATCGTTGCGCTCAAAGAATGCAAGTCAAAAAACAATTTTAAAAATTTCTTCAAAATTAGACATTCATCAATGGCAAAAATTTAATGCATTTCTGTTTTATAGAGAATGATAAATAAAATTAAACATGACACGATGTTAAATCACACCATCAATGAAAAACCTAGACTCCTGAGGCCCCTTAAAGGAAAACATGAGAAATGAGAGATAAATGCGAAATAATTTTGATATTTTGCGTTTGCAGCAACATATAAACCATTGTGTCAACTTCTTTTTAAAGCCTTTAAATGTATATCATAAATATCGATCATCCTAGGTGAAAAGATATTAATTTAAAAAATCCACTTGCATTATATTGAAGTATAAATAAATATTTTTTTGTAAAATGAATTTTTCCATTTTAGTTTTCTTCAGAAATAGCCTACACATATATTGCACCTATCCGAGATAAGGTGTCCTGTGAATAGAGAAGGATCTTTCATACATACTGGTAAAAAAGAAAAAGTATTTCTCTTAGCATTCAAAAGACAGGAAATCCTCTCTATCATTTTGTATTTCCAAACATACTTCAGGAACTGTATTTATTCTTGAGTGCCTTAAAAAGACATTAGTTTCAAGAAAGGTTTCCGCAAAGTTTATTTGAAGAAAAGTGCAAACGCGTTTGTTACTTCTCAAAGGGTAAATATGCTCTGGAGATGTCCTTCATTTATTATGTTTAGAAAATGCTTTGTTGAATGTTTTTAAGAGCGGAAATTTAGTTTTAGGAGCTTTATTTTGCTATGATGTCCATTAAGCGATTTAAAAGGAAAACAATTTAAAATATTTTTTGTTCCCTGAACAAATACATATTTATACAGTCGAGCCCGCCTTTTAGAGTTTTATTGTTCCTAGGAGAAATATTACTAAATAATCGAAATTACACACCATTCCTTTGGCGTACTTAAAAATTGTTAAAACTACTTATTACTAGCTGTAATACCTGGCGTTGCCTGGGGTTGCCTGGGGTTTTAAACATGTTTGATTAGAAAAATCAATTTTAAAATTAAAAACCGCACAGTGAGACGTTTTGATGATCAAGGTGGACAAAATTCATTTTTCCGATTATCTCGGAGTTTGACAAAAGCGCGTGTACTGGTAGCTGAATGTCTGTATTTTCGAGATTCGTACGAGTTTTATCGAAAAAATCACAGGCGTTGATTAATTATGACCGTAAAGAAGCCATATGCGCAGTTGGTTTGAGGGAGTTTCAAAAGTTGCACTAGCTTCCTTTAAGTTTGAAAGCACGTCGTGACTATTCTGTTTTATTTGAAAGCTCGAGTTTGCTGATCTAATGTCACAGGTTTGTCAAGGTCAGATTTTACCCATTTTTGTTTGAAAATAAGTGATATTAAACCCGCTTTACCGCTTTTTTCAAAGGTTGAAATTCTGGATGATCCTTGATGTTGTTTACAAATTTCATCTTGACTTTTATCAAATTACTCAGCATTATTCAGCAATAAGCATTTTTTTAAATCAAAGTGCCATTCCTAAAGTATTGAAAAATTTAAAAAAAAACTCCTGCAGATAGCTGCAGATCATTAAATTTTTATTAATAAACAAGCATCATATTAACTTACAGTGCATGTATGTATGTTTAGTTTAAATCTTAGAAGTCAAATTTAAACCACTTTTAATTATCCTATTGAGCCTAAACAATGAATACATGTCTAATTTGAATGAAAATATGATATTATTATAATTTAAAGACGTAGAAGTTTGTTTATAAAACTTTTTCTACAGGGCTTCGCAAAAATTCAAATTAAAACTTGCAAGTTAATTTTAAATCAATTTCAATAATCTGTCTGAGCTGAAACTTTGCTCAAGATATGTAGTTCGGATGACAATTCAATATTATTATAATTTATGGAACGTAGCAGTTACGATTTTTTTACAGGGCCACATAAAAGATTAGTTCAAATCTTGCAAGACAATTTTAAACCACTTTCAATTATCTGATTGAGCTGAAACTTTGCCCACATGTTTTTTCCTGATGACAATTCTATTAAATTATAATTTCCCGAACGTATAAATTATGCATTTTTTACACGGCCACACAAAAAATTGCGGAAAGATTGTTGCTAAAAAGCAAAAATTTTAATTAAATTTCAACAAAATTACTATAGGTTATTGAGATACACAATAGCATTTTTTAAACTGAAAACAAAGTGTGTAGCAGTTGTATTTCTTTTACAGGGACACAAAAAAATTCAGATACATTACCGTCTATATGCAGAAATTTTATTTCAAATTTAATAAAATTTATACAGGTTATTTATTCACACAACAGCATTTTTTCAACCGAAAATAATTTTGGTAGCATTTATATGTTTTACAGGGTACCACAAAACATTAAAGTTTTTTTTTAAATATGATTTTATTTTTTAAATTTTATTTTTCAGGATGACTACACAAATTTCTCGAGCAATTCTGAATAGACCAAAATACAAAAAAGAAATGAATGTTAACTTACATCTGTGCATTAAATTGTTTTTTACTTAATTGTAAAATACGTGTGTTTAACGCATTATTTGTAATGCATTATACAGAGTGCCTACTAATGTCCTTCCCCCGCTCTTAATCGCCGAACGGTTGCAGCTATAGTCATAAAAGTGGTGTCTAGGTATAGCAAAGTGACTATGTGCTACCAGATGAGACCGCTTCCAGCGCCACCTGGTGCAAAACAGCTGAGTTAGTACTCCTATCTCGGAAACGAGATTCATGTTCAGAATGAGATTCAATTAGCATTCATGTTCACAAGATGTCCTTTCGAACTAAATCGATGATGCTCTACAAATCTGTAAACACAAATTTGAAACACACTTTTATCCATATTTCGAACCGTTTTCGCGATAGGAACGTTAATGTCGCCATTTTCACCAGGTGGCGTTCTAAGCGGTCTCATCTTGTAGCGCATAGCTCTTTACTATGCCTAGACACCACGTTTATGAATATAGATGCAATTGTTCCGCAGTTAAGGGGTGGGAATGAACTTTAGTGTGCGCCCTGTATTTTTATTTTAAGACATTGTTGTTAAATAACCAAATATTTATCGCTGTTTGAGTATTTTATTAGTGAAACATTAGAAAAAACAGCAAAAATTAATTAAACTTCAACGAAATAATTTTGACCACCTAGATCGTTAAAATGTCCCACTGTGCACCGTACAGACTATGAACCTAGCGCAACAATGCTCTCTTTTTTAATATATTGAAAGCCTCGAGCAATTTCGCTTTTATACCAGTATTTAAAAAAAAAATGTTTCCTAAGCCTAAATAAATATAGTCTTGATTCTTGAAAAAAAAATTAAAGTGGGGGATTACACGGACACTCAAATGAATTACATTACATTACGGCCTAGGGTGGAAAATCGTTTGAGATAGTTTTTAATCTTTATGTTCATATATAAAAGGCCCAACCCAAACAATTGAATTTAAAAGCGTGAAAATTGGGGGGGGGGGGGGGGGGAGTACTAAGAACGGATTTTTGAAAATTCCCCCTTAAAGGGGTTAAAAGAGAGGTGTCGAAAATTTTAGAGCATGTGGCCATATCTCAGCAACCGGTTTAGTTAGGAGCGTGAAATTCCAGAAAATAAATCTATTAAAAAGTAATTAAGCACGTATTTCAGCTATTTTTGAAATTCTTCCCCAAAAGGAGGTTAAAAGGGAGTCGAAAATTTTAGAACAATTTCCGTATCTCACCAGACGTTTGAGGTAGGAGCGTGAAATTCCAGAAAATAAATCTAATAAAATATAATTAAATATGTGTTTCAGTGTTTTTAGAAATCCACCCTTAAGGGCGTTAAAAGGGGGTGTTGAAACTTTTAGAACATTTGGCCATATCTCAGCAGCCGTTTTAGGTAGAAGCGTGAGACTCCAGAAAATAAATCTACTAAAAAATAATAGAAAACATGTTTCAACGATTTTATAAATTCCCCCACCCTAAGGGGTTTAAAAGGAGAGGGATCGAAAATTTAAAAACATTTGGCATGTTTCAGTAGTCATTTTAGGTAGAAACGGGAAATTCAAGATAACAAACATACTAAAAAAATAAGTAAACACATTTCATCTTTGCTAGATATATTTCATTTGATTCAAGGTTCTTTTAGAGAAACCGGCCAGCGAATCGGGTGAAGTCTGCTAGTTTTTATATAAAAATGTCGATTAGTTTTAATTTACCTCAGTTTAAAGTACTGGATTCCTATACTTAACATGGAGGAAAAGCAATACTATATACACAATTTTCAGATATGTTATTGCTATAAGGCGACATTGAAGTAGTTACGGTTCGTTTACAGGGATACTTAAACGATCTTTGCTACACTACAACCAATGGATATTTACTGAGTGACATATATTTTAATGAATTTATACCATTTCAATCTCTATAAAAGTTTATTATGTTACTTGAAAAATGAATACGAATTCAAATTGTTCATCTGAAAGCTCAACGATCCAAGTTTCTACTTTATGAAAGATTTTTCTATTATTCCCTTTATTAAAGATTCTTCTAGCTTTCAGCATGAGCCTTTTAAAATTCCAATAGTATAGGGATTTGTGGACACAAAATTTAGATAACAATTAAATTAATTCTATTTTGCACAACATGGCAATGGTTTTTGATGGAGGTACTGCGTCACAATAATTATCGTGGAATGTCCTGTTGATATTCGATTAGAAACTAGATTATAGAAACGTGCCACTGGACCTCGATTATAGAAAGATTCTAGGTAAACACCGACTACGGAGAAACCACAGAACATGCTCAGAAGCACTTTAGTGAATCACACAGTGCTTATAGTCAGGAAAACAATTCAGCAGACCTTTAGGATTACTGTTTATCATACTGAAATATGCGGAAAAATGTTCTCTTCCGTATTGATTTTATACTAAAAAAGTTATAGTAAAGATTCGGCATTCTATTTATTATAAACATTTTTGGCGTTAAAGTATTGCATAGAAACAAATATATGTACTTTGGTTAGAGTTTGTCATACTGCAATAACTGAGATAATGGCTCCTTCCATTTAATTTTGAATTACTCCTGTCCGATAAATTATAATATATGTATTTCTTATACTCTTAAACTGATTAAATTTTTTAAACGTTCATACAGGCTTTACATGTGTTTTATTTTGTCCTTGTTTCTATATATATACTGCAAATATACTCAAATATTTTTTTCAACATTCCAAACTTTGTAATTTATTCAATTTAAGCCATTTTACAAAGATAATACAATCAGTCTGTTTCTTTATTACATAACTTTTTATTCATTTTTTTTACAATCCTTTTATATGAAATAAATTTTTGCCAGTTTTATTGGAATTTTTTGTTAATTTTTCATTTTAAAAGATTAATAAGGAGATTTATAAAACTAATTGACTCTGTTATTTTGGACTTGTTAATTAAAAAATGCGACCAATATGCCATAAATAGTTTCTAGATAATTTTTAATCAGAATATAGTGCTACTTAAAAATTTACAAATATAATTGAAATTAGGGAAAATAGTTTCATAACGATGAACTATCGAATTCTGGACTTTTATTGAAATGAATTATAATTTATCGGATGAATTATGCGAAATATATGAGAAAATACTTGGAAAGCATACGACTCAGTATGTCATATTAGTCATGTTAAAAACAATTAGGAATTTCTAAAGTACATACATTGAAAATTCAGAAAATACAACAAGTCTAAGAACTTATTGAAAACAGTTAAAAAGAAAGCTTAATCAGATAATATGCGTTTCTGCCGCGCTTATCGGAGGGAAGTTGGATTTCCTGAAATAAAAAAAACTAATTTCATTTAAAAATTACTTCAAGCACGCCCGCTGATAAAACAAATGAGACAACATTCAGTCTGTTTTTAAGTCTTTACATATTTTGTGTAAATTCATATGAATTTTGAAAACGTAAAGGCATCTTTTCAAAATTTATTAGGATAAAATCAATGAATCTCCATATAGCTCATAGAACAACAACAAAAAATATTGCTGTTTCGTTCGACACATTTTATCATTTCTAAAAAATAAATGATTTCTTCTGAGATTTCTAAGAATCAATAAAATGGTTTTGAATTATTTTTAAAAAGTCCAATATTATGCTTTATTCGATATATTACACCTTTGAAAAATTTTATCACTGTTAAATTATTTTTTTTACTTCTATCATTTTTCGTTTATCTTTTCTTTTCAGAAATAAAATGGAATATGTATAATGCCAATGAAATACCTTACAAAAAGGAGTGATATCTTATCAAAAACAACTCGTTGTAAATGATCCCGCTAAGCAAGAAATCTAAAATGACAGTCATAAAAAGAAGTGATATCACATAAAAAGAAACGATATAAAAGTGCATACTCCGAATACCGTGTAAAAATCTATCACTACTCATAATTTTTCCAAAGGAGTGAGATACAGTATGTGAAAACTGCTTGATCACCTGCATGCGTGTATATAATATATGCAGTACCTATATCAATATCGAAGATTTGTGAAAGTCGAAAGAATAAATTTTAAATTCTTATTATATCATTTTTATAAATATTTGTAAGAGGAAAATCTGTTATGAATCAGAAAGATTTGTAAGACAAGCAGGAAATGGTATTTATTTGTGGCAATGATCTATTATTACAATTATACATTTTAATATTTTAAACATAATTTTTAATTTCATAAATACGTTTAATAATACGCTGTTTCAAAATTAAAGGGAAAACTGATCAAGTGGATCCTGTATATGACAGAATTATTTCTTAAACATAAAATCTCATGTTTCCAACGTAAGAAATATTATATTGCAACTATTAACTGTATAACTATATTGCTGCAATACTATTGCAACAGAAGCCTTACTAGAACAGATTTTTCCCTTGTCATGTGCAGTTCCGTTTACTCAGGCTTTACAGCAATATATCTTACTTTTATTAACGTCTATTATTAGGTGCATTGTTATTAAATGCATAAGATCATTATTTTTAACCATTTGGAAATGGTTGCTGTTTTCGGTCGAGGATGGAGCCAAATGATGCTCGCGTTTTATTTATTTTTAACGAAATTCAACGATGTTCTTTACGTTTAGAAGAATTTTTATTTGAATAGCTAATAGAAAGACATAAAATCGTTAAAATTTGTTTGAATAGGTAATCGAAAGGCATAAAATCGTTAAAAATTGAAAAAGTTACAAAATGGGTAGGTGCAAATTATCAGATATGGAAAAATCCAAAGCCAAAGAGCGACGCCGAAATGAAAATCGTCTTGCAAAGCAAAAATCGAGGTCTTCAACTCATTATCTAGGCCATGAAAATCGACGTCTTCAACTGATTATGTAGCCCATAAAAATCGAGGTCTTCAACCGATTATGTAGCCCATGAAAATCGAGGTCTTCAACTGATTATGTAGCACATGAAAATCGATTACAGAATAAAAGACGAACGCGAAAAAGGAAACAATCTAATGTTTAATCGATTGATAGTAAAAGGCCATGTCTCGAGGGGCTCCAATCCACTAGCCACGGCGTTTTACAATCGGTCGATTCTAACTGGGAAAAATTGAGCTCAACGTAGGTAATTTGTCGCAATCTGTGGATGATTCGGTGGAACTGCTTTCGATTTGTAAACTGTTTTTCTTCACGAAACGGGACTTGGAGAGTTTATCGATGAAGGTTTTGGTCGTCTGAAGTTTGATCTTTGCGATCTGTTATTGAACAGGATGCGACGGAATTTGGTAGACGAAATAAATTCCAAATGGTCGTTGTAATCTATTAAATTACATTTTTTTATTATTATGATTATTATTTTACAAACTAAAAATGTTTACATATTTACTTAGAAAATCCTCCTAGAAAAAGTGGTATTTCTTGTTCAAATAATGGTAAATAAAATCCACAAATGGATCCCAGATGATGATAAATAAGAATGGGCATGCAAACACCAAAAGCTTCAACTTTTCACAATGTAATTGGAGCAGTAGTACAAGAAAAACATCCTTAAGCAAATAGTCATATGTAAGTGCAGGAAGAACAAACATCGTAAAAGCCTGCAGGTCGCCAAGCAGTTTTCACATACTGTACCTCACTCCGAGTCCTTTGAAAACATTATGAGTAGTGATAGATTTTTACACGACACTCGGAGTATGCATTTCTATATCGCTTCTTTGTATGTGATAACACTTCTTTTTATGACTGTCGTTTTAGATTTGTTGCTTGGTGGGATCATTTACAACGAGTTGTTAATGATACGATACATTATTATTAACTGCGGTTCCATTTATTTTATTACATCCCTCTGTGCTCATACGTCACTTTCATTTTAAATGCGTAGCTGGACAGTCGAACGATTAAATTTGCGTTGAAGAAAATATTTAACTGCCGTACCATAAACTTTAATACGACACTTTTCTCAAGTTTTCAGACTTTATTTTCAGGATATTGAGCCATAAACTGGGATATTGTAAGATAGGACGTCGTTACACACATGAATGTTTTTATACAAGATTTCTATGGATTCTCTGATAGTGGATGTGTAATGATTGTATGTTGGTCATGCAAAAATCATATACCCAAAAATTTGAAACCCGGTGAAGGAATGTTTACTACAATGCGTTAAGTACCGAGAACCAAAAGTGAGACTTAGAAACGCGGACTCCATTACCTAATCGCAGAAGAAAGATTAGGTGACGTAAGGTGAAGCGTCCTCTCCAGCGCATGAAAAAGGCTTTTAGAAATAATAAACAAAATGGTAAAAAATGAGAATTGCAGAACAAATAATTTTAACAGAATTCATATCGATATTTAAGATTGAAATAAAAAGGAAAAAACATTGAAAAGAAATAATAATACGTGATTTTTTTTTTTTTTTTGAAAAGAGAAATAAAATATTAATGAACGCATTTAGATAATTAAATTAAAGTAAAACGAATGATTGAAATATTTGCATGACAAAAAAGAGTTGAATAAACTAGAGTTATAAAATTATGTTAGATGCGAAAAATTTATAGAATAATTTTAAAATAGGACGGAATTTTAAATAACGTGATATATGTATATTATATGAGCGCGAAATGTACCACCAGGAATAGAATACAACAAGAATATTCAAATGTTAACCCGCAATGTATTCAGAACCGATGAGAATTGAAATTCGAAGATTGGAGCCAAAACACGCAAAGAAAAAAGTCCTTCCGGCCAGTGCCGGGAGGAATAGGTAGCTTTCATATTCCTTATTTTTAAAAAGCAAGCTAATATTATTCAAACACACGAAGCTCAATTTAGTGGAAACCGATTATAGGAGATTCAGTACTAATTTTTATCAATACTAAATCATTATGAATGAGAATTTCTCAAAATTAGCCAGCTTTATCCAAGTTGCTTTTATTTAAAGTAACTTATATTTGGTTGCCAAATTCGGCGATATCTTGAAGCTCCTGCCATTTCAAGACAATATGGTGGATGAGGCTAACGAGTGAACTTGGTCGAGACCTTAATAATTCCTGTGCACATGCTCACTCACATCGGAATCGGTTGATATATACAAATGCTGTCGCATGCAACAAAATCAGATTTTTCAAAATGTCCCCCACATTAGAAATTGAAACTGCTATATCTGAGCCATTTTGTAAGATAAAGACAAAACAAAAAATGCTCCGGAATCCTTATATCATGGTCAAATACTTAAGAAAGAAACCTTTTTCAATTTCTAATTTTCTTGCACCTCACTTTAAATATAATTTTTTATTTAATTTAATGGCCTCCATTTTGAAACAAGATGACTGATGAAGCTGACCAGCGAACTTGGTCGAGATATTGATGTATACTATCCACATGCCTTCTTACATCGAAATAGGTTAAAAAATACGCATGTTATCACGTGACAAATATCAGATCGTTTCAAAATGTCAGCCATGCTAAGAAATTCAAAGTGCTATAATTCAACCATTTTTTAAGATATATACGAAACAAAAACTGCTCTGGAATATTTGTATTAAGGTCAAACACATAAAAAAAAAAAATCTTTATCATTTTCCAATTTTTTGCTACCACATTTTAAATTTTAAATTAAAAAAAAATTTAAATGGCCGCCATTTTGAAACAAGATGGCGGATGAAGCTGGCAAACGAACTCTGTCGAGACATTGGTACGTATTATGTATACACCAAGGTACATCCAAATCGGTTCATAAATACGCCTGTTATCGCGTGACAAATATCAGGTCGTTTCAAAATGTCAGCCACGCCAGAAATTCAAAGCGCTATAACTCAGCCATTTTTTAAGATATAGACGAAACAAAAACTGCTCCGGAATCTTTGTATCAAGGTCAAAGACATAAGAAAAAAATATTTTTCAATTTTCAATTTTTTGGTACCACATTTCAAATTTTAATTTTTTTTAAATTTAAATGGCCGCCATTTTGAAACAAGATGGCGGATGAAGCTGGCCAACAAACTCGGTCGAGGCATTGGTATGCACTATGTATACACGAAGTTACATCCAAATCGGTTCATAAATACGAGAGTTACAGTGTCACAAAGATCAGATATATATATATATATGTATATATATCAACTTTTGAACGGAGGGTGGTTTCGGGGTCTGGGGGTCATGATCGATGAAAATATATCAAAATTTTTTGAAATCGCTTTCCTCCGAACGGCTGCAATTGGTAGCTTTTTGTAATGAAAGCTACCTAATAGTTAATAATGGCACATCAAATGGCAAGAAAGGAAGAATCTTAGACATCCAGGGATTGAAGACAAACATAGTTATTGATACAGTGAGTGACATTTCAATCTCCAATTCAAGGTACCATACCGCAATAAATTCGCCAAAGCTAACCGGCGACAATGTGTCAATATCGGGCATAAGCGGAAAAGTGATTAAGCCAATGCGTTTCTTCATGTCTAAAGTCTGCGAGGATATTTGGAAATATAGGATAAATTTTACATGGTCCAAGAGACGGATTATGATGAATAATATGTAGAAAAACAGTCGAAGACTTAGATCTAACAGTAGTAGAAGGCGTTGTTAGAATAATGAGTAACGACACAGTGAGAGTAGGATACATTAAAACTAACAAAATTCCTCCCAAAACAGACGAAATAGACGTATCAAATGTAAGAAATAACAATCGATGCTTGGAAAATATGGTTAATATCGACTGCTTAAACGACGAAGTGATTTGACTCATATTACGAAGATAGCTAACAGGGGAAAGGTATAGGAATTAATAAAATCGTACAAATCGAATAAAACAAAAGATACTGGATTAAAAAAGAAAATACGACTGGCAGATTAAAAACTCGGTTTGCAAATATCCAACGAGATTCCCTCTAGCTAAGCAGAAAATCATCAATAAATAGTATAACAGTGGTTAGAAGATTGGATTATTAGGAGGAGTTATTCAGATTTTGCGACACCAGTAGTTTTGATCCTGAGTAAGAAAAAAGATGAATCACACCGATTTTGTATAGATTATCGGAAAATAAATCGATAAACAATAAAAGATCGCCACCCATTACGCTGAATGAGGATGTTGTTGATAAGATCAGAAGGAAAAGGTACTTACATCTTTAAATCTCAAAAATGGCTTTTCCACGACGAAATTGAAGAAAGTAGTCAGAAATATGCAACTTTTGCAACCCACAAAGAAGAATAGGAGTTTTTGCGTTGTCCGTTCGGATTATGCATATCTGGTAATCAATTCTAAAGATATGTAAACACGGCGTTCCAAGATTTGATGCGAGAAGGCACTATTATTGTATATATTGATGATTGTATCAAATTACAACGAATATTAGAAGTATCATCAGCGTATGGTGTAGAGATTAACTTCAAAAAATGCCGATTGCTTAAAACGAAATTAGAATTCTTGGGATATATAATCGAAAATGGGGCAATATAAAGCTGTCCGAAGTAAAAACGAAGGTTTTACAAAGTTCCCCCAGAACAACAACTGCAAAACATTTACAATCTTTTTCAGGTTTACCAAAATACTTCAGAAATGTCCTCCCGAATTATGGCATGTAAACAGGGATCCATACTTAAGCTCTATAGCGTCGCGAGCAGCCAGGGATTTGACACAGTCTTATTACAAAAAGTAGGTGATAGAAGATTTCCCCCATTGCAATATATAAGCAAGAAAACTTCGCCACAATAGGAGAAATATTAAAGTATGAATTGAAAATATCGAAAATATCAAACAACGTATTTAAAAATAAATATCGGATATAGGTGATGATAAATAACCTATATCCTATATAAATATCCTATATATATAGGTGATATCACGATATATAATATCCATTAATATATATCACCGAACCTTGCAACTCGCGCTTTGAGATGATGTCCTGCTACTCGTAGCATAATTTTATAAATAAACTTTAAATAATTAACATTCATGTACCATAACTTTGTCTAGACTCTTTTGTGTGAATCTGTAAAGGAATTATAAATTTTAGCAAAGAGAAAAATTGGTTCAAGTGAAAATTATATTTGAATAGTTAATTAGCATAGTTAAAACGTACGAAGACATGTAGAATAAAATTGATAAAATCGACTAACTCTATAAAAACTTTTCTGAAAAAAATCCATAAAAACTTTAACATAAATAAACTGGGAGAATTTTTCAGATTTATTTTGAAGGACCTGTACGAAGCTTATCTAAAAAACTCATTACTTTCCGGAATTCACAAACTTTGTAAAGCACATTCCAAAGTGCAAACAAGCAAAATCCATTAGCAGGTCTTTGAAAGATAAATCTTTTCTTGAGTATTTTTTCCCGTTTTAATACTGAAAGAATTACAAAAATTTGGATCTCTCTTCACTGATTTTACTTTTGACAATTCTTACTACCAAAATGCATGTCTTAAACACTCTCATGTTGAATTTAAACAAAACTGAGATAAAAAGATACTCTAAGAAAGATATATTTATTTTCTTCTGCATTCATTAAAAGAAAGCATTGGATTCTTTAAATTTTTTACTCTCGTTTTTTGATGGATATGCACGTTTTGGAATGTCCAGAATCTGATTTGAGAATTTTTACGAAATATCTAATTGGCTGGCTGGTTTCCGTCTCTATGTTACATAAATTTGCAGCTAATCGAATTCAAGAACTAATGCACAAAATTTCATGAAATTGGATGTTTATATAGAAATGGCACATTTTGTTACTGATTAAATAACTAGTACACTGCTCAAAACAATTAAAGGATATTTGAAGTTTTATATAAAATAAAGATATAAACGAAATTTTTTTTGCCGAAAATAGAAGAAGAGAATCACAAATGCAAATTTTTCTGGTTTTCAAACTGTGGAGTATGCAAATTTTGAGTTCGACGTCAAAAACGTCGCTTCAGCGGCAGCGAATGAAATTTGACTTTCAACTGGATAAAAGAGAATGAAGACAAGGATGATCGGCATTCAGTGATTGCTTTGTTTCGAAGAGTACGATGTCTCAGCGAAGTCATTTGACAGATTCAGAAGCTTTGAGAATTGTTGGTAGGTTAGAAGGGGGGCAAACTCAAGCCGAAGTAGCGCAAGCCATTGGAGTGTCACAAAGTGTCATTTCCAGGATCTGGAACCGTTTTTTGGAGAGTGGATGTGCAGGCCAAAGACCAGGGCAAGGTTGTAGACGGGCAACAACGCCCAATGAAGATCGGTATTTAGCGTTAACAGCTCGGAGACACCGAACCATGAACGCTACTCTTCTCCAACAACACCTTCGCTCGGCTACAGGCACCACGATTTCAACTCAGACTGTCCGAAATCGGCTCCATGCTGTAGGTCTGTATGCTCGCCGACCGATGGTATGTGTTAGATTAACATCAAGACATCGTCTCGACCGCAGGGAGTGGGCAACCGAGCATGTCAACTGGAGGAGAAATGAATGGAGCAATATTCTGTTTTCTGACGAGTCCCGTTTTTCTGTGCATCCGGATAATAGGCGTATTTTCATCTGGAGGGATCGTGGCAGTAGGAATAATCCTGCGTTCGTGCACGAAAGTGTCAGATTTGGCGGTGGAGGAGTGTTAAAGTCTGGTGGCATCTCCATTGACGGGCGCACTGACCTCTACATCATTCGAGATGGAGCTCTGACTGGTCGCCGATATAGGGATGAGATCCTCAGACCTATTGTAGTCCCTTACGCTGCAGCAATCGGAGATAACTTCATTTTAATGGACGATAACTGCAGGCCACATCGTGCAAACCTGGTGGAGGATTTCCTTTTCGAGGAAGGAATCGTTCGAATGGAATGGCCAGCGTGTTCTCCAGACATGAATCCAATCGAGCACGTTTGGGACGCTCTAGGAAGACGAGTTTCTGGCCGCCAACAACCCCCACAAACTCTCCAAGAACTGGAAAGAGCTCTTCTGGAAGAGTGGGGCAGAATACCCCAACTCGTCATTAATAGCCTCATTGAGTCCAATGTTTCAAAGGTGTTCAACGTTGCTGGCCGCCCGTGAAAACCATATCCCCTACTGAAAATGATTTTCTTTGAAGAAAACACCTTTTCTTATTCTTTTTTTCTCATATGCACAAATTGTGTTTTTTTCCTTTAGTACACAAATGCGCAATAAAATGCATTTTTTTCTGCCAAACATGTGTAATTTATTCTCATATAACCTACTATGTCTGTCGACCACGTATCAATCAGCTAAACAGTTTACCAGATATAAAATCCACCTAAAACTGCAATATCCTTTAATTGTTTTGAGCAGTGTATATCGCCTAAGAACTAGCGCTACTATAACGTGTTTTTCACGTTTTGTGAAATACAATCTATGTGATGGAATTGCACTCAATTTAATATGTGGGATACTTATTATTAAAAACTAAGTCAATTCAATTTTGGCTTTGATTACTCAACAGAGGCGCTGCTACTCTATGATTTTTGCAATGACCATTTTACGTGTACTTCAATTTCTGTTAGCTAGAAACGCACCAAATTTTATATTTGAGGAAACTAGTTACAATATATATGTACGTTGGTCCCTTTTAGGTAGCTTTCATTACAAAAAGTAAAAAACTAAACTATTAAACAACTATTACTAACTACCAACTATTAAGAAACTAAAGTAAAAGTAAAAGTAAACTATTTATTAATACTCAAAAGACAGTTCTTTTATGCTGTTTTATTATTATTATTATTATTATTTTTATTATTACTATTCACTGATCCCTATAATTAAAGTAAAATTCAAGGAAATGCTCTATATTTAATTTTCATAAATCTTGGTGTATCACTGCTCTATTTAAATTAATACTCGTATATTAGGATGATATAGAAGATAGCTACAACATACTAGTTTTTTAGGTGCGTTCGTAATTATATAAATACGTAGCACCTATAGTCGTCGTTCAGTCCGTCCGTCTGTCCGTCTGTCCGTCCGTCTGTCCGTCCGTCTGTCCGTCCGTCTGTCCGTCCGTCTGTCTGTCCGCATGTAACAGAGCAAAAACTACCCAACCGAATGGTCTGAAATTTCAAATATATGATTGTTGCAAAATTTTGTCGAGCCATTTCAAATTTTATGAAAATCGGATGTATAGTTTAATTACAGGGACAGTCAAAAGTTTTTCTTTACATTACGGCCAATGGGAAAAATTATTGCAAGTGCATTTTAATGATATTACAGCCTTCCGAATGATCTGAAATTTTAAAGATATAACTGTTGCAAAATTTTGTCGAGCCCTTTCAAATTTTAGGAAAATCGGATGTATAGTTTAATTACAGGGACAGTCAAAAGTTTTTCCTTACATTACGGCCAATGGGAAAAATTATTGCAAGTGCATTTTAATGATATTAGAGCCTTCCGAATGATCTGAAATTTTAAAGATATAACTGTTGCAACATTTTGTCGAGCCCTTTCAAATTTTAGGAAAATCGGATGTATAGTTTAATTACAGGGACAGTCAAAAGTTTTTCTTTACATTACGGCCAATGGGAAAAATTATTGCAAGTGCATTTTAATGATATGAGAGCCTTCCGAATGATCTGAAATTTTAAAGATATAATTGTTGCAAAATTTTGTTGAGCTATTTCAAATTTTAGCAAAATCGGATGTATAGTTTAATTACAGGGACAGTCAAAAGTGTTCCGTTACATTACGGGGAATGGGGAAAAAATATTGGAAGTGCATTTTAATGATGTATCAGACTATGCGCTTTATGAAGTGCAAAAAATTATACATTCAGTACAATATGGGGTGCAAAAAATAATTATAAAACTAGTTATAGTATGAACGCACCTCATTTGCCACGTTTGACGAGCAATTTCCAACTTGTTTTTTAAGTTTTGACCTTGTAAAATTAGATGTAATGACTTAAATTCAAATTATATAATAATAATACTATATTTTAATAAAACAAAAAACTTGTGTGTCTGTCTACCTGTATAGGCTCTCACGTGGTGTTGTTTAAAGACAGCGCTATGACCTTGGGCACGAGGTGATTCAAGGTATACATGAGAACCCCTAGAAGATATTTAAAAAAAATAAGATTAAGATTTTTCTTTTATTATTAAGCTTGAATGGATTTTTTACTGAATTTGTGCATAATAAGTTTTTTCACCACTAGGAGGCTCTGCCTTCTATGCAATACGCTTGCCAACCCCCGTTCAGACACCGCAGACTCTAAAAACGCACTAATTTGACCTGCTTTCAAAAGATTACCGAAGATTGAATTATAATTAAACAACCAGTGTTGATCTCCCTCTAATGGGATTTCCATTTGACTGAGAGATTTTAAGGCCGAATGAGCTGTTAATGGAGCATCTAATGGCTGTTTTAATCGATTAAATAAGATCAGTTAAACACTTGAAAATCAGTTTATATAACATGAACTAAGTAAAAAATGTCGTTACCTTCCTGAATCTTTTAACAACGCCATAAGAAAATTAGTTTAAATAAGACAGTATAAAATGTATCGTTTTAAATCTGACGTAATGTTCCCCAAAGTTTTCTTTCTCTTTTTGATATTCACGTGAAAATACTTGAAAGTAAATTTTAAAAAAATATATCGTTATTTGTGCTGTCTTAGAATTGGCAACAATAAGTTAAGATTGTTAAAAAGACCATCTCGAAATATGAAATAAATCTCTCGCGGAAATATATTTTTAAATTGAAACTGCTTGGCAATATATTAGTATTTGGTCATTTAAAATATGACGTGATTTCCCTATTTACTAATTTTAACACATGATGTAATTATTATTTAAGAGCTTACTTTTAATATTCACGCGTAAATACAATTTTAAAACATAATTTTTCCTGTTTCTTGCTGTTAGCACGTGACCGTTTAATTATCATTTTAAAGTTTTCTTTCTGTTTCACGTGTCACTATCACGTGCAAATACATTTTTTTAATTGAACTTATATATTATTCTTTGTGCTGTTTTTACAATTTGGTAACAATTTAAAATAATGACCTTTGCTAAATATGAAAAAATACCTCTTGAAATGGTGAAAATTTGAATAAAAAAATTTATCAAATTAAAAAATAAGTACAGTTTGCACATCACAAGCTTGCGAAGTATGTCCTTAGAAAAAATGAATAAATTTTTATAGATATTTTTTGTTCCTATAAAACTTTTTAAACGGAACTATTTTCACCGACTTCAACATTAAACAGCTCTTAAAATAATTCTTAGAATTAAAAACTCTCTGCTTCAGCGTGTTTATCAAACATTTTCCTATAATGCTACGAATTTTCATATTTTTGTATGCAATAGCTTTCTTAATATTAGCGAAGAAAGACCTCCGGTTACAAAAAATTCATTTATGACGGTGACAGCGTTAGTTACTTTTTTTTAGAATAAAGATATTTCCATCTTTCTTTCAAAATATCGTATAAATTCCTTCTTTGCAGCATAGACTAGAACACGAAATGCATTATAGATAAAGCTTTTCTCAAAACTATAACAAAACTTACGGATTTTAAAGATTTATATAAAAATTCAAATATTTAATTTTTAGCTTTTAATTTCGATAAATATCAATCTGCAAACGATTCTCTTACAATTAGTTTATTTTCATACTGAACTATTGATCTTTTTTATTCAATCGCACGAAAATTTCGAATACTAATCATATATGCGCAATTTTGGACTTTTTTGTTTTCAAGACTAAGGGGCTCGGCCCCCCTACGAGCTACGCTCGCCAACCCCCGTCCAGACATCGCAGACTCTAAATGCACGCTAATTTGATCGGCTTTAAAAAGATTTCGAAAGATTGAATTATAATTTAAAAAACAGTGGCGATCTCAATATAAACGAATTTCTATTCATTTCTCTTTGATTGGGGAATTTTAACGCCAAATCCGCTGCGGTACTGCTTGATTATCCTGTCGACCCATTTAGCCAAATTATACAAATTGATATAATTTTTATTTTAAATAACGAAAGAACAAATAAATTCGTACAACATTAATAAAATCACAAATAAAACGTCGAAATAAAAATAACTTGATGACGTATACACGTGTAACAACATTTCAAAATAAGCTAATATAAAAGGAATTAAGTAAAGAGAGTCTTTGTCTCCTGGTATTTTTTAACAAAGCGAAAAGAAAGTTCTTTTAAATGAGACATTTTAAATTAATTCTCAAAATATCAAATAAATGTCTAGCGCAATTTCTAAATTTAAACTTTTTTGCAACATTATTTTGTGTTCATTTTATATAATAACTATAATGTGACGTAAATATGACGTAATTTCTCCTAAGACTTCTAACGCATGTTAATGAATTTATTATTTTACATTATCCTTTCTCTTTTAAAATTCACGTGTATACTTTTTATGACGTAATTTTTAATAAGTTCCTGCTTTTTATACGTAATTATTTAATTCTAATTTGAAAGTTTTTTTCTTGTTTATAATAGTCACGTGTAAATAAATTTTTAATTTGAAGCAAACATTATTGCTTGCGCTTTTTATACAGTTGACAACAGTTTAAATTAGTACAATTTTCTGAAATCTGTAAAAAATATCTCTAGAAATGCTGAAAATTTGAATTTAAAATAGAAATAAAACCTGAAAAAATGAGTCAAAATAAAAAAATTAATGCAATCTGCACTCCGGCAAATTCTAACGCATAAAATGATCTAAAAATGATTACACTGCCATGTATAGTTTTTGCTGCTATAAAATTTTTTCAGTGGAACGATTTTGTCCAACTTTAGCATTAAATAACTCTTAAAATAATTCTTCGATTTGAAAACTGTCTTCATCAGAGTGTTTATCAAACATTTCTGTATAAAACCACCGATTTTCATATTTTTGTATGCATTATTTTTGTTAATATTAACGAAGAAAGGCCTCCGGTCACAAAAAAATCAAAACCGGCGGCGGCGGCGGTGACAGCGGTAGTTACTTTTTTTTAGAATAGAGAGATAGGATATTTTTTTACAAAAATGGCAAGTTACAGAAAATTAAGCCACCCGCAGCTTAAATATAGGATGAAATGTAAGTTGTTTTTAATTAGGATAAATGTCAAACTGCAAACAAGTGTTTTCTTCATCTTATTTCTGTGCACAACGGTGAAATACTAATAACATTATGTTGTTGTTTTTTCCCCCTCTAAACATTGGGAAAATAAAAAAAATCCCTGCCGGCTCAGCCTACAGACGGAGGTAGATTTCGAAGTTAAGTACTAATTTGACAAACAAAAACTAAATCCAGATTAGAGGTAAACCAATTTAACAATTTTATCTGGTCGCTTTTCACGAATTTTTTATTTCATTTTTCTGTAAGAGCTGGTTTTATCAGAATCATGATAATACAATAATTTTTTCTTCAACCCCTATTTTTATTTAATTTGTTTTTGATGTAAGAGTTGGCCCTATCAAAAACTTGTCGATGTAAAAGTTGTAGATAATGTTAAGAAGATTTATAATAAATTCAAGCGGATTTGATTATGTTATGAATTCACGAAGTTGTGATTATTTTTCTTTTTCTCCCATCATTTTTTTTTTTTTTGTATGAGTTCATCCTATCAGAAACTTCTCAATATAAATTTGTAGATAACTAGGGGGCTCTGCCCCCTACGAGCTAAGCTCGTCAACTCCCGTTCAGACACCGCAGACTCTAACAGCACGCTAATTTGATCGGCTTTAAAAAGATTTCGGAAGATTGAATTATAATTTGAATCTGACATTATAATCTGATGTAATTTTCACCAAACTTTTCTTTCTCTTTTTAATATTCACGTAAAAATACTTTTGTTAGAAATGAAATATTATGATCACCTTAAAATATCAAATAAATGTCTCGCGCAATTTTTAAAATTAGACTGTTTTGCAATATTATTTTTTGTTCATTTTACGTAATAAGTGTAATGTGACGTAAATGTGACGTAAATTCTCCTATTTAAGACTAATGAATTTATTATTTTACGATATTCTTTCTCTTTTAAAATTCACGTGTAATAGTTTTTGTGAAGTAATTTTCAATGAGTTCCTGCTTTTTATATTTTCTGTTTAAAATAGTCACGTGTAAAATAAATTTTTAATTTCAAGCAAGCATTATTGTTTGCGCTGTTTATACACTTGGCAATAGTTTAAATTAATACAATTTTCTAAAATATGCAAAAAATATCTCTCGAAACGCTGAAAATTTGAATTTAAAATAGAAATAAAACCTCAAAAAATGAGTCTTATTAAAAAACTAAATGCAATCTGCACACCGGCAAATTCTGACGCATAAAATGATCTAAAAATGATTAAATTCCTATGTACAGTTTTTGCTCCTATAAAACTTTTTTAATGGAACGATTTTGTCCAAATTTGGCATTAAATATCTCTTAAAATAATTCTTCGATCTGAAAACTGTCTGCATCAGCGTGTTTATCAAACATTCCTCTATAATACTACTGATTTTCATATTTTTGTATGCAACAGTTTTTTTAATATTAACGAAGAAAGGCCATGTTTAAGCATTCAAATTGGATGCCGATCTGCCGGGAATCTACGCAGATTTTCATTGGTCCATTTCCAAATCAAAACTTTTTTATATATATAGAAGGATATTAAGAAGATTTATAATAAATTTAATTGAATTTGATACCTTGAGAACTGACGAAGTTATGAATTTTTTTCTCCCTAAAACCCTATTTTTTTCGCGCATTGTACCCATTTTTAGGTGCTTTCGTAATTATATAAATACGTAGCACCTATATTCGTCTTTCGGTTCTTCTATCCGTCCGTCCACATATAACAGAACAAAAACTACTCAACCGAATGGTTTGAAATTTTAAATATATAATTGTTGCAAAATGTTGTCGAGTCATTTCAAATTTTATGAAAATAGATGTATAGTTTAATTAAAAAGAGAGAAACAACGTTTACAAAACACAAATGTAAGTAATTTTAAAAAGCATATAGCTATTTCGAAGCCTCTAAGGTCCCATCATCAGTGCTTATAAATTAAAGATAAAATTAAAACTATGGAATAAAAGAGGGGGGAGACAGAGTCAGAAGGCGCACCTCACATCCCGACCGTCAACAGCGAAATGCCTTTCCCTCTTTTATGTATAGTTTAATTACAGGGACAGTCAAAAGTTTTTCGTTACATGTCGGCCAATGGGAAAAAATTATTTCAGGTGCATTTTAATGTTGTTACAGCTTTTCGAACAGAATGAAATTGATCTGCACTTATGAAATGCACTAAAATATACATTCAGTACAATATGCGCTGCAAAAAATATTTATAAAACTAGTTATAGTACGAACGCACCTCATTTGCCATATTTGACGTGCAATTTCCAATTTGTTAATTTTATCAAAAATCTGTAATACATAAAAGTAGTATATGGGGCCTACTCTGGAACACTTTTCATACTCCACTAAATAGAAATATTTAACGATTTTTGTAAGATTTTGCTCAAAAAAATTGCCTGTTAAAATATCGAGGATGTAACGATTTTATTACGATTTATCGAGCAAATAATGATAAAAAATTGTATGATTTGCATTGGTTGGATATTTTTATTTTTTCTACAAAATTATGTAAAGAAGAAGTTTTAAGAAAGGGTTATAAAGAATCAAATAAACGGGATAATAACGTAATCAATTTAGATTAAATAATGATCATTTTTAAATGCTAATATTTAATTATTATTGTGATGAAAAATTTTGACAGACGTCCTTTCTTAATAGTCTATCAATTGCTAATAAACAACCTTCCTCTAGGATAATCTTGATAGGAAAAGCAAAGAGCAGCGTTATATAATAAGTTATCGGCATTATAACCAATCCTAAAATCTTTAGTTGCATTAAAAGCTATAGAATAGTATAAGTTATTATCTCCGGGAATATAAATATGAAAATATTCTTTTGTTTCTGGTATTATATTCCAATTGTCATCACATTTACTTTCTATCCAAAAATAAACACCAGGTTGAGAAAATTTAGAGGCTTGATCCATTTTATATATTTTAGCGGTGAAAGTTAATTTTATTGTATCATTGAAACTATGAAATATAGTATAATTATTAGAGTTATCGATGCTATGATTTGTAATAACGGGGTCAAATTTAAAATAATGAAAGGTAGGCGAAAGACAATTAAAGAGTAAAGTACTTATGACAAAATATTGTAACATTTATTTAGAAAAAAATTGGACGTCAAATAAACGATATAATCCTTCGGCTTAAAATTGAAATGTTAATTAAAAACCGTTGATATATTATATCCATTCCCAGTCAACTTTATCATTAAATTCTTTTAAAAAATCTTCGGATAAGACCTGATGATAGGAGATCCCTTCCCAGTCAACTTTATTTTTAAATTCTGTAATAAAATCTTCTGATAGTGTCTGATGAAATGATATATAACACCAGTCAACATGATTTTGAAATTCTCTAATAAAATCTTCGGATAATGTCTGATGAAATGATATACACCGCCACTCAACTTTATTTTGAAATTCTCTAATAAAATCTTCTGATAATTTTTCATTCTGTGATATACGATTCCAATTAAGTTTATCCTTAAATTTTCTTATAAATTCAATGGGCAATTTCATAATATTTTTACTTAAATGAAGATCAATTTTATTCATATATAATGAAATAAATGTATGAAATGTTTTATGATGGGATAAATTGATAATTAAATCTTTATATTTATGAATTATAATATCGTCTAATCTTTGAGCCGACCCCATTTATATAGAAGCATTTTTATAAACACTTTTATTTTTCGTCTTTATTTAAAAGCAGTCGCAATTCATTAATAAATCGTATTAAAATATTTTTTAATTCCAAAACTTCATCTATTAACCTTTCTCTGTGAGGTTCTTCTTCTTCATAATAATGGCCAAATTTTTTATTTAATTCACCAAGTTGAACGGAAAGAATTTTTTTCCATTTATCGTTATAAAAATTATCTGGTAATTGATCAAACTTATATTCAATGAGATTACAAAAATCGAGTTTATGCATATATTTTTCTAAAAACCTTTCACCAAATGTTTGAAAGCGGGTTATTAGCAACCAATTCAATCCTTCTTCTAATGTGCACATAGTGTTTTCTGAAAGTTTTTGGAATCTGGATACTTTATGTAAATCTAATTTTTCATGATAGGTTTGAATAAATTCGTCACTTAAGGTTTGATATTGAGAAATAACAACCCAATTTATATAATTGGAATGTTTTAATATAAATTCTTCAGACAGCTTTTGATTTTTAGAAACTAAATTCCAATCTAATTCTTCTTTGTACTTTTCGATAAATTCTTCCGAAAGTTTTTGAAAAATGCATATAACATTCCATTCAATATAATCTATGAGCTCTTCCATAAAACATTCGGATAATACTGAATATCTACAAACTAACTTCCAATTGAGTTGATCCTTCAAATTTCGTAGGACATCTTCGGATAAATTTTTCGTTTTAGAAAATTCGTCCCAGTTGATATCCATTTAATAATGGACATATTTTAAAAAGGGATTTTTTCAATATGAATATAAGGTTTTAAACTGTCTGATTCGCCATCAGGCAATATTGAAAATGTAATGATATCATTGCGTTTTCCATAGGCCAAGCAAGTTGCTGAATCTCTTTCAGCCATTCTTCTTTCTAAAATAATTTTATCATTGATTTTTAATTTTATCAATGCATTCGTATTAAGATCATAATCAGCATAAATATTATGCATGACTACCTGTTTCTTTTTTAAATATATAGTAATTTTCATATCCATATCAGTAGATAATCGCATTTCTTGATCCAGTAATTTAGAACTTATCAAGTCGAAATTTACTTTTTTAAATTCTTTATCTGTAAAAGTCTGAAAATCATCTTTTATAGTAACCCAGATATCTTTACTGTCTACATATATTTTATTGACTACGTCTGTATCGTTTTCGGGTTCCGAAATATTCGTAATTATTTTATTTTTTGCATCAAATTTATCACTCTTTAATATTAACGCATTTTTTTTCTAAATATCGTTTATTCACAACATTTTTATCATCTTTCGGATCTGCGACATTTCCTATTCTTTTTCCTTTAGCGTCGTAAGCTTTTCCCTCGATTAGTTGTAAAGTGTTTTCATCCAATTCTTTAATTCTCTTACCAGTTTCTTCAGCGAAGGTTAAAAAATTACTATCGTAATTAGTATTATTTTTTTCTATAAAATCTCTTAATTGGAAATGATTATTCTCTATTTTATTCAAAACGAAACTTTTAGTAGTTAAATCTAAATCATCGATTGGATCTGAAGCATTTTTTAATATCTTATTTTCCATATCGTAATGACCATCGTCCGTTAATTTAAAACCTATACCGGGGGGTCCTATAGGGCCTTTTCGCACTGGATTATCATACGGTGGATAATAAACAGCCATTTATAAAGACTAAAAAATGTTATTCTCCTAACGTTTTAATCATAGTAATTTCTTTTTTATTCATATTTAATATACATTTCTTCCTTACTTCTAAAATGTAGTAAAATACATATTCTTTGGTTGTTTCTTTTTCTAATTTCCAATTGAATTCTATTCTCAAATTTTCAAGAGTGGTGTAGTTTACATGATTTGACAAATCAAAATGAATTACAGGATATAATTTACCAAAATCTGAATAATTTACCATACAACCGGTTTCTGTATTTAGATTATTGAGACCTGATTCCAGAAAAGATTCATATAATCTATTATATTCTTTTTTACCAAAATCCATAGTATATCGCTCTGCAGGTAACGGCGATCTGTTAATCATCAACCAACATTCGATCATATCCAAATTATCAAATATCATATTATTTTTTTAGGATTTTCATTTCTGTCGAAATATTGCGGTATGACGAATAATCTTAAAACTTCATCGGATGTAGCAGATATAGAATCGGAACCACTTTTATATTTATTAATAGGACTAGATCGGTTAATTTCATACTGATTCCAGTTTATTTCTATATCCGTATTAGATAATTTTAACTCGTTATAGAGAATCTCAGCACCATTTTTAAAGTCGACGTATCTCACCCACAGCGCTATGTCTTCAATTTCTACTTTATAATCTGGATTTGCAGCATCTGTGTAAATCATATTTCTACTATCGTCTCTTTGGAATTCCAGTCTTATTATGAAACCAGAAATGGCTTTTTTATATTCTGCGACGAAATCAAAAATTTCCTTTAAAGGCGTCCATGTTGTAACTGAATTACTATTTTTCGACAATTCCCATCTTTTTTTAAATCTTTTATTGTAGTTTTCATTTTTTACAATTTTTAATTTATTGACGATATCTGTTATAGGGGTGGTAGCAGTTATCGTACCATCGCTTTGAAGTAAACTTTTATTTCTATCAGCACTATCACTGGTTACTGGATAAAAACCTATATTGGTGGCTTCTGATGTTGAATAATCTCTGGTATAATCCTTCAGTCTCTTAACCTGCAGAATGTAGGAGTGATAGTCTCCAACTGATTCGATTATTTGTTTACCTATCTGAAGTTTTACGCCTTTCATAGAACATACAGCTGTGACATTATCATCATTTATAGAATCGCCACTGGATTTTATAATTTTCCACTTTGTCTCAAGGTAACTCTCCGATAATGAAATAGGATCATTTGTATCGGTAATTTCGAAATGAAACGTAGTATTTTCTTTTTTGTCATTATGGCTTGTACTAGGCAATCTTATTTTTTTAATTCGCTACTTTTTATATCGTTATTATAATAATAATGAGTATCTCTTAGATCATAAATTTTTTCCATTTATTTAGGAAGAATTTTTAGACCTGTTCCTTTCATCTTTTTTGAAAATATTTCATTCAATATGTCAGCATCAGTCAATCTGTCAACTACTGTTTTTTCATTCAAATCTACTTTTTTAGATTTAAAAAATCCTTTTCCTTGAATTCTTTTACTTTCCCTATATAATCTGTGTTTATTCATTTATTTACTGAGAAAATTTAGTTAATATCAATTGATATATTTTTTCAACATAGTCCTCTTTTTCCTCTACGACTCTAAAATTATATTCAATCAAACCGTTATTTAAATCGATTAATTCACCATTTTGATTCGTAACTCTCATCCTTATTCTACGAATTGAATCCCTATTCACAGGATAATATATTAAATTATTGAATTCTTTTGAAATGATAACACCCGGTACATTCCTCGGTGTAAAAGAATAAATAACTTCTGAATTATTCTGGTTGATTAAAGATCCATTAACTACATCACAATGAATATATATAATGTCGTTTCCGTTTGTTATATCTGCTATATTTTCACCTTCTATTACAGTCTCTTCATCATGACTTTTATAAACTTTTTTTTCAAAGCCTATTAGTTTATGAAAATCGCTTTTTGTTAAATCGATATTCCAACCTTTAGTTAATTTAATAAGCATTCTTAGCCTAGATTGTATCCTACCAAATTTTACCGGAGGATCGTCTGAACCAAACGCTTTCATTACATCTATGTTTAAATCTTCAACATTTTTATTACCATAAGGAATAGTGATAGATTTAACATTATTCTCATCTGTGTACAGGTCAAACGTATTAGTTTTATCGGTTATGTTAAACCATGAAACTGTCATAGTAAAAGATTGCAATGCTATTTTTTTTAATTTAAGAGTTTTAGGAAATTCAACAGTGAAATCCTCTGATTTTTCATTACTTTTTGGTTTCAATTTGATCATTTATTAGACAGAAAAAATCTTTAAAGATGAAAAACAAGCTCTTCGTTATAATCGCTAGGCTGTTGAGTAAATGAATTAAGTACACATTCCGGACATTTACCTTTATTTCTTTCTTTTATATATTTCATACAAAATAATCCACATTTGACAGATGTAGGTTTTTGTAAGAAACTATCATTGTGAGCTATATTGACTTTTTTATTGGAAAGTTTAAGAAATTTCATAATATTTTCAGGAATATATTTTTGTTTGAGTTTAATATTTTTATATATATATTCCCCGAAAGGATCGAAATATTCTACATAATTATAATTTGGATCATTATAGTAACAAACCCAATGTGTTCCAGGACCCGTCGAAATATCTAAATTAATAATCCCGCTTTCAAAATTTCCAATCTTTTTAGGAAGTAAATCGGAAGAGAAAACACCTCTGAATCCTTTTTCATCTTTCATATTTTCTTTAATCGTTTCATCTGATATACCCAATTTTGTTATCGGGATTTTTTTTTTTTTTAGAAAGGGGCGCTTTTTTAAGACCAGATCCTTTGTTTTCCCAAGGTTGAAAAACTCCAGATCCCGAAATTTTATCCAGGATTCTTTTAGTTCCCCAACCCGCTGCACCACTCGCAGCACCGAGTCCTAGTGATGTTAAAATAGGAATTAAAAAAGGTAAAAATCCACCGTTTTTATCTAATTGAGTTTTGCTTATATTTATTCTTTTACCTTTACTAATCTGATTAATCTGTGTTTTAGTTAAATACATTTCATAATTGGGAGGTTTAGAATTGTCTATCTGCAGTGTCAGTTCTTCTTTTTTTCTGAGAGCAGATTTCAATTTACTAATCTGTCCGTCACTCAAATGAATCTTCTTTTTTACATAACTCATTTATTAGGCAGCAAAAAGCTGACGCTTTCAAAGAAGAAATTGATTGTATAATCGTTCTTTATCTCCGTTAGTTATTTTTTTAGTTTTAATAAGTTTGTCTATTAGCAGTTTGACTTCATTTTTTAATTTTTTCGACTTGCTACCTTGACATATTTTATCAATTAATTCAGATAATAAATCTAATCCTTTACCGACTTTCATTACTTCACTACCTCGAATTGTAGTTAATCTAGCTAGATATTTTTGTAGCTCATCTTCTTTAGATTTAACAGCGTCTAATTCATCCTTTTTCTGACCTAATTCCTCCTCTGAAAGATTTTTAGCCCGCGTAATTGTGCTTTGTAAGTTGCCTTTTTTCCTCGATAATTCTTCTTTTAACTGCTTTGCCTTTGCATACATTTCATTTAATTTTTCTTTATTGTCTAGGAGTTTCGAAGGCCTGTATAATTTTTCAGATATTAAATAATCTGTATTTAAATATTGATCAACATTATAAATAAGCGGTGGTTCTTTATATAATTCTTTGACATCCTCGATCGCTTCAGGAATAATTCTAGATGATTCTGCAATAGGCTGTAAAGATATATTTAATTCGTCCAATTTTTCGTTGATAGCTTTAATATTTTCTTTTCTACTTTTATCCTGTTCTTCTAATTTTTTAGTGACAGGTTTATGAAATTCAGTTAAACTTTTGTCTATACCTAGCTTTCTATCACGCTGTTCTTCATTATTTTTTCTAATATCTGCTTGTAATTTGACAAGTTTTATTGCATTTTTTAATTCTTCTTTTTGTTTCTTATTTCGATCTTTTTCTATATCGTTTATTTTATCCATTTATAGACAGCGAAAAGCTGTCGCTTTCTATTTTAAAATTAGAAGCGACAGCTTCGCCGTTTATTTTTACTGACAGCTAATTAGAAGCGATAGCTTAGACGTCTATTTTTACTGACAGCTAATATGTTTTTACTGGCAGCAACATTCGAAAGCGTCAGCTTTTCGCTGTCTAATAAATGATTAAAATTAAAGATTACACAGAACCGGAAGAATTGCCTGACCCTAAACAACATCGTTTTTTACCCAGACATCCTTTCAGATTATTAATAATCGGCCCATCAGGTTGTGGAAAGACAAATTTACTAATAAATTTATTAAACGGCTTTGAGAATCCTAGTAATTTAAGATTAGATTTCGACACTTTATATTTATGCGCAAAAGATATTTCCGAGCCAAAGTATTCTAAATTACAAGAAAATTATACACAGTTTGAAGGTGTTGAAATAGACGATATCATAAAATGTAAAAAAATAAGTAAAAATAAAAGAAAGCAATTATTAAAATTGTATGATAAATATAAAAAGAATGTATTATTTTCTTCAGATTTGAGTGAATTTATTACTGTCGACGATTTAGATTCCTCAGAAAAAAATCTCGTTGTTTTCGACGATTGTGTTACAGAAAAAGACCAGAAAGTTATAGAGGATTTGTTTATAAGAGGTCGAAAGAAAAATGCATCCATTATTTATTTAACGCAGTCTTATTACTCAACTCCTATCAATATTAGAAAAAATTGTAATTACTTCATATTTTTTAAACTACAGCCTAGGGAAATCAATCAGATAATAAGAGAAATAGACGGAAATCTAACAAAAAAAGAATTTCTAGAAAAATATAAATCTTGTATGGGTAATTTCTTTATGCTAGATTTAGTAAATTCTGAAATGAGATACAGAAAAAATTTTGAACCTATATAAATGGAAGAATATTTAGAAAAGAGATTATATGTTTATAGGAAAAGTTACAATTTGTATCAAAAGATAAGTATTTCCTTATCTGTTAGCAAATTTATGCTAAGTGCTTCGGGATTATCAGCTTTTGCGTTTATACCACTGGCCAGTTTGAGTTTGAGTGCTGGAATTGTAGAAGTCATTGAGAAATCTTTAAATATTTTGGAACGAAAAGAAGAATACAAGCAATGTTATACTTTCTATAAACAACAGTTAAATTTATTGAAAGCTAAAAAAAATTCAGAAGAAGAAGTGTATGTTAGAGAACAAGATTTTATAAATAATTTAGCATACTTCCCAATCGAAAAGTATGTGAAAAAAGTACAGTTGAATGGATATAAATATTCTTCTTAGAAAGCGTCAGCTTTTTCCTGTCTAATAAATGAGTTGTAAAAGTAAAAAATTTGGTGTTACGTCTTTAACTAAAAAGGGTAATTTTAAAGGCGGATGTTTAAAATGCGGACAAACTGGATCGGGTATTCTGAATAAAATCATTAGTAATTTACCTTTCGAAATGCATTTACCTAATCATAACTTCACAGGCCCAGGTACACAATTATTATGGGGGAAAACGCGATTAAATCCTGATTTAACGTATAAAAATCCGTCTAAACCTGTTAACAGAGTGGATGAAATTGCATATAAGCATGACAAATGTTATTTAGAAAATAAAGATACGAAAAGTAGAAATGAAGTATGCGATAAGAATATGATTGATGAATTAGATAATATTCAAAATCCAACGATGAGAGAAAGAATTGAAAGGGGAATTGTAAAACCGATTATTAAAGCTAAAAAGTCTTTTGGTATGGGATCTATAAATACAAAGATCTATTGTTTAAAATGTAAAAACCACACAGAAACTAAAGATATTAAAAATGCAATGTCTAAAAATAATAGGCCAATGATAAAAGGTATTTGTCTAGATTGTGGTTCTAAAAAGAGTGTTTTTTTAGGAAAACCTTAGGGATGAAAGATCCTAAAAGTATCTTAGAAAAAATATATTATCATCCTGAAAGTGGTTATTGTGGGATCAATGAATTAAAACGGAAAACAGGTTTCAGTCAAAAGCAAATTACCGATTTTTTACACAGCCAAGATGTTTATACCAGACATAAGCCTTTAATTCGTAAATTTAAACGAAGACGCATTTATGTCAGTCATATCGATGATCAATGGCAAGCAGATTTATTGTTTATCAAACCTTTTAGTAAATATAATAACGGAACTAATTACTTATTGACAGTAATAGATATCTTTAGTAAATATGCTTGGGCTATTCCGATAAAAAGAAAAACAGGACAAGAAGTAACTGAAGCATTTAAAAAGATATTTAAAGAAAGAATTCCTGAAAGATTACAAAGTGATAAAGGAACCGAATTATTAAATAAATGGACTTTAAAATTATTTAAAGATAATAATATTCAGTGGTTTACTACAGAAAATGTTGAAATAAAATGTTCTGTAGTCGAACGATTTAACAGGACAATTAATAAAAAAATTAGAACCTATCTAGCAGCCAACAATACTAAAAGATATATAGATGTATTGGACGAATTAGTTAAAAATTATAATAATTCCAAGCATAGGTCTATCAAAATGACACCTAGCGAAGCGAGTCGAGCAGAAAACGAATCTGAAGTTTATAAAAATTTATACGAAGAAAAAATAATAAGAAAACCGAAATTCAAGGTTGGCGATAGAATAAGAATTTCGAAATACCAGACTGCTTTTACCCGCAGATACCAACCTACTTTTACGGAAGAAATTTTCATCATTTCAGAAATATTAAACACTGACCCTATTACTTATAGGATAACGGATTTGAATGGCAACGAAATAAAAGGAACTTATTATGAACCGGAATTAGTTAAATATAATAAAAAAGATAAAATGTATAAGATTGAAAAAATAATAAAAAAGAAAGGAAAGAAATGTCTAGTTAAATGGTTAAATTATTCCGACGAATTTAACTCTTGGGTTGACGAAAAAGATATCAAGTCAATTTAATTTTTCCGTTATAATATCAAACCTCCCGCCTAGACGGGACTTTTTCAAATATCATTATGTTATTAAAATAACTCATCAAAACTCCCGCCTAGACGGGACTTTTTCAAATATTAAAATATAAACAAGCTATAATGTCAAAACTCCCGTCTAGACGGGACTTTTTCAAATATCATTATGTTATTAAAATAACTCATCAAAACTCCCGCCCAGACGGGACTTTTTCAAATATTAAAATATAAACAAGCTATAATGTCAAAACTCCCGTCTAGACGGGACTTTTTCAAATATCATTATGTTATTAAAATAACTCATCAAAACTCCCGCCTAGACGGGACTTTTTCAAATATTAAAATATAAACAAGCTATAATGTCAAAACTCCCGTCTAGACGGGACTTTTTCAAATATCATTATGTTATTAAAATAACTCATCAAAACTCCCGCCTAGACGGGACTTTTTCAAATATTAAAATATAAACAAGCTATAATGTCAAAACTCCCGTCTAGACGGGACTTTTTCAAATATCATTATGTTATTAAAATAACTCATCAAAACTCCCGCCTAGACGGGACTTTTTCAAATATTAAAATATAAAGAAGCTATAATGTCAAAACTCCCGTCTAGACGGGACTTTTTCAAATATCATTATGTTATTAAAATAACTCATCAAAACTCCCGCCTAGACGGGACTTTTTCAAATATTAAAATATAAACAAGCTATAATGTCAAAACTCCCGTCTAGACGGGACTTTTTCAAATATCATTATGTTATTAAAATAACTCATCAAAACTCCCGCCTAGACGGGACTTTTTCAAATATTAAAATATAAACAAGCTATAATGTCAAAACTCCCGTCTAGACGGGACTTTTTCAAATATCATTATGTTATTAAAATAACTCATCAAAACTCCCGCCTAGACGGGACTTTTTCAAATATTAAAATATAAACAAGCTATAATGTCAAAACTCCCGTCTAGACGGGACTTTTTCAAATATCATTATGTTATTAAAATAACTCATCAAAACTCCCGCCTAGACGGGACTTTTTCAAATATTAAAATATAAACAAGCTATAATGTCAAAACTCCCGTCTAGACGGGACTTTTTCAAATATCATTATGTTATTAAAATAACTCATCAAAACTCCCGCCTAGACGGGACTTTTTCAAATATTAAAATATAAACAAGCTATAATGTCAAAACTCCCGTCTAGACGGGACTTTTTCAAATATTAAAATATAAACAAGCTATAATGTCAAAACTCCCGTCTAGACGGGACTTTTTCAAATATCATTATGTTATTAAAATTACTCATCAAAACTCCCGCCTAGACGGGACTTTTTCAAATATTAAAATATAAACAAGCTATAATGTCAAAACTCCCGCCTAGACGGGACTTTTTCAAATATCATTATGTTATTAAAATTACTCATCAAAACTCCCGCCTAGACGGGACTTTTTCAAATATTAAAATATAAACAAGCTATAATGTCAAAACTCCCGTCTAGACGGGACTTTTTCAAATATCATTATGTTATTAAAATAACTCATCAAAACTCCCGCCTAGACGGGACTTTTTCAAATATTAAAATATAAACAAGCTATAATGTCAAAATTCCCGTCTAGACGGGACTTTTTCAAATATCATTATGTTATTAAAATAACTCATCAAAACTCCCGCCTAGACGGGACTTTTTCAAATATTAAAATATAAACAAGCTATAATGTCAAAACTCCCGTCTAGACGGGACTTTTTCAAATATCATTATGTTATTAAAATAACTCATCAAAACTCCCGCCTAGACGGGACTTTTTCAAATATTAAAATATAAACAAGCTATA
This sequence comes from Maratus speciosus, assembly GCA_963932465.1. Taxonomy (NCBI): domain Eukaryota; kingdom Metazoa; phylum Arthropoda; class Arachnida; order Araneae; family Salticidae; genus Maratus; species Maratus speciosus. The sequence goes on from OZ010789.1 coordinate 463,423,295, forward strand.
ATGTCAAAACTCCCGCATAGACGGGACTTTTTCAAATATTAAAATATAAACAAGCTATAATGTCAAAACTCCCGTCTAGGCGGGACTTTTGGTTTTAAATGCATTACATTAAAATAAGTTTAAATAAATGAATTGTGACTTTTTTAAAGACGTTTTAAGAGATGATTCTGATTCTAACTTAATGGATTCTTTTGGCAAAGAAAACAGATGTCAAATACCCGAAAAATATCTCAAAATTTATGACCAGATGAAAAAAAGTGAAATAATGTACGATTCGGACGGTGAATATTTTACATATAAAAATATAGATGTTTTTTTAAGCGAAAGACGCAAATCCCGGATAAGTCGCTTTAACGCATTGAAATGGAAATTGCAGTTAAATATTCCATATAAAGCTGAAGAAATGTTTATTCAATTTTTAGATTTAGTGTATTATAAAAAGTCGATAAATTACCTATATTTCATAAAGAAAATATTAGATTATTATAATATTGATAATAATTTGAAAGTAAAATTTAATAAGAAAAACGAAGACATTTGGAATAGCTTTCTAAAAAATGTTTCTTAATAAATGGAGCTGTCTAAAATTTGCAAGCATTGTCAGATGACGAAACCTTTAGACGAATATTATACTCGATTTCGTTACGGCAAAACAGAACATTACGCTAATTGCAAAAGTTGTCATTTAGCTATGAAAAATAAAAAAATTGATTGCGAATGTGGTAAAAAATACACTTTAGCTCATAAAAAGAGACATTTAAAAAGCAATTATCATATCAAACGAACGTCAAAATAAATTTATGATGTTGTGTTTTAAATTGAATGCATTTTTTTAGTTGAAAATATTATATTGAATGTTGCGTTTTATATTGAACTTGCTTATTCAATGTTGTGTTTTAAATTGAACGTATTTTTTTAGTTGAAAGTATTATATTGAATGTTGCTGTTAGTTGAAAATATTATATTCAATGTTGTGTTTTTAATTGAACGCATTTTTTAGTTGAAAATATGATATTCAATGTTGTGTTTTTAATTGAACGCATTTTTTAGTTGAAAATATTATATTCAAAGTTGTGTTTTTAATTGAACGTATTTTTTAGTTAAAAGTATTATATTGGATGTTGCATTTTCAGAAATTATTCAATTGGAGTTAAAAAAAACTCGATAGTTTCAAAATATAGAAAAATTCCAAGACAGAGTGGATTGGTATTTTATATTCAAATGTCAGAAAAATTTTATTTAGAATTTAAAGGTAAAATAGAAGTGCCTGATTATGACAGTGATTTTTAGGCTAAATAAATGGGTAATTCAAAAAGTACAAAGATTTTGACAGGTAATTGTACAACTGAAAGAATAAATGTAGATTGGAATCATACCTTTAATGTTCATCCCAATGTTCATATAACGCCTGTATGTAAATACAGCGAACCATTTTTTGTTAGAATAACAGAAATAGATAAAAACGGATTTCGATTTGAATGTTTAAAATTGAATGGCGAACCTGTAGGAAAAAATTCAGATTTCTTTCAATGGACAGCAATTAGTCCTTTTGAGTAAACGATCTTCTTTTTGAAATATATTTTTTAATAGTTGTTTTCAGAAATTCTTCAATTTAATTTAATTCATACTTTTAAAGACATTCATTTTAAATCGCTTAATGTAAAATTACCTGCCACCGAAAGTGGTCTAATTTAACGAGCATTTATAGATAGTGGTCGCTTTTAAAAATGTGTCGCAAAAAGTATTTATAAAAATGTTTGTATATAAATGGAGGAAACTCTAAGATTGATATCTGTTTCAAAAATACATATTTCAAAATTAAGGCAGGTCGTAAAACTTTTAAATATAAACCAACCCCAACATTGTAAAAAAGATGATTTAATCAGATTGATAATAAGATATATAAAAGAAACTGGGGAATACAAATATGTTTTAGTAGATTTATAAAAATTAGATGTCACAGATTATTTAAATAAAATACAGACAAAATTTATCGAAAATCCTAAAAAAAGAAATAAATTGAAAAAAATATTCGATTCTTTCGATTTAAAATTTAACAATAACACAGAAGAATTTGATCCAAAAAATAACGAAGAAAAAAAGATAAAAACAGTGGTAAACCTTAAAAAATTATTTCCTGATTTGAATGAAAAATTGAAACAATTTATAAATGAACCGAAAAACCGTCCAAAACTTAAAAAACTCTTTGATTATTACGGCTTGAAATATAAAGATGAAAAATTGATCAAAAAGACAGAAAAGAAAGTCAAATTGCAAACAAATTTGGAAAATCTGTTTAGACCCGATTACGAAATTGTTGAGAAAGAAAAAAAAATTATTAAAAAATTTAATACTTATAGATATGTTTATAAAATAAGACAAATAAACAAACTCACACCGGGCCAGTATTATAGTATCTTAAAAGATTTATTCAGGAGAGCAATTGGAAAAATTGAAGGAAAGGTAGATATAATTGTATTCAATCCCTATTTAACACAACCCTTCCACCCTAAAATGATGTCAACGAAAGAAGCCTATGAGACCTATTTAGATGTTTTAACGCATAAAATTGAATACAAAGAGTTGGATATTAAAGACTGTGAATTTATTTTTACAGTCGTTGATTTGCCTAAAGGTGGTAAACATTTGAAATTACTGAACGATAACGATGTTGTCAATAAAAAAAGTATTCTTCAAATTAAAAATGACGATAATATCTGTTTGGCTAGATCCATCGTTACAGCCCTGGCTATTCAAAATCGTAAAATTTTATGCGAAAAATTAAATCTAGAAAAACTTACAGATTTAGATGTTAAATACATAAAAATGGGTAGAAAATTACAAAAAAGTTTAGCGATAAAATTGCATGAAATGTGTGATATTCCGTTAGAAATGTGTAATTTAGAGCATATTAAACAATTCGAAATTTTTTTAGATATTCAAATAACTATATTTTGCAGAGAAAATTTTAACGAAAAAATATACAGTGGTACCTATAAATCTAATTGTGTTTACATTTTAAAAAATAGAAATCATTTTGATGTCATTACAACGGTTACAGGATTTTTAGGAAAAAAAAATTATTGTGATTATTGTAAAGTCAGTTATAAAAGAAGTGATCAACATAAATGTTCTTTAAAATGTAATAGATGTTTTAGGAAAGAGAGTAATTGCGAAGGAGATGATATTCAGTGCAATGATTGTTTTAGATCTTTTAAAGGAAAAAACTGCTTCGAAAATCATAAAAATGAAGCAGTCTGTGAAACACTGTGGAAATGTTTAAAATGTAAGAGAAATATCAATAGAAGACAAAGAAAACCGAAAGATCATAAATGTGGAGAAAGACTATGTAAAAACTGCAGAGGATGGGTTTTGGAAGATCATAAATGTTATATACGTAGGAAAGAATCTAAGGGAGGGATTTGTAAAAATATCTGTCCTAAAAATATAAAAGACAGAAAGAAATGGTGTGAGAAATGTGAAACGTCAGAATTTACAGAAAAATATATGTTTTTTGACGTTGAGACGAACCAAGAGACAGGAAATCACCAAGTCAATCTAGTTATAAATCATGATTTTAACGGAAAAGAAAAAATATTTAAGAATGAAAATGAATATTGTGAATGGTTATTCCAAGAGAAACATTGCGGTTATACAGTATTAGCGCATTATGGAAAAGGATTCGATTTTCAATTTCTAGCTAAATACTGCTTTAAAAATAAAATTAAAGTGTTTACAATATATCAAGGAAATAAACTCATATATATGCAAGCAACCGTATATAATATAAGGTTTATCGATTCTATAAATTTTACACTGATTCCGCTAAGAAAATTTCCTAAAACGTTTGGACTAACGGAATTGGCAAAAGGTTATTTTCCTCATTTGTTTAACACTAAGAAAAATCAAAATTATGTAGGAAAATATCCTGAAAAATACTATTATGGTTATGATACTATGACTTTAGATCAAAGAAAAACTTTTGATAAATGGTATAAATCGGTAAAAAACGAAACATTTGATTTTCAAAAAGAAATTATAAAATATTGTAGGTCTGATGTTGATATTTTAAGAAAAGGATGTTTAGAATTGCGAAGATTATTTCTAAACATTGCTAATATTGATCCTTTTAAATATGTCACTTTAGCTGGCGTTTGCATGGCTATATACAGAGATAAATTTATTCCAGTGAATACAATAGCGATTGATGAGGAGTGTATTCCAAAGGATCAATTCAGTAAGAAATCGATCATTTGGCTAGACTATCTGTCTGAAAAACACAATATCAAAATACAGCATGCTTTAAATGGTGGTGAGAAAAAATTGAAATTAGGGGATAAAACTTATAAAGTAGATGGTTTTTATAATAATACCGTTTATCAGTTTCAAGGATGTCATTGGCACGGTTGTCCTCGCTGTTTTACAGAATCCACCGTCAATCTTCAAAATCAGATATGTATGAAAGATTTGTATGAAAGAACTCAAAACATAAATAAAAAAATAAAAGATAAAGGATTTGAATTGATTGAAATATGGGAATGTGATTTTGATAGTGACAAAGAAATTAAAAAATATATGAAAAATGAATGGAAAAGAGATTTTATAGAACCTTTAAATCCTGGAAACGCATTCACCGGAGGTAGGTGTGAACCTACGAAATTAATATACGAAATGAAAGAAAATGAAAAGGGTAGATATATCGATGTTTGTTCACTTTATCCAACAGTGAATTACTTTGATTACTATCCTGTTGGTCATCCGGTAAAAATTTATAATCCGGAAAAATATGATAAGAATTGGTATGGTTTGATACAATGTAAAGTACTTCCACCTAGAAAACTCTATCATCCTGTTTTACCTTATAAAGGAGAAAAATTAATATTTAGTTTGTGTAAATTATGTTCAAAACCTATAAAATGCGAAAAGAAACAATGTAAAAAATGTTATGATATGCGGAATAATGAATGTAATCATACGGATGAGGAGAGAAGTTTTACTGGTACGTGGACAACTACCGAAGTTGAACTGGCTATTGAAAAAGGTTATAAGATTTTAAATATCTATGAAGTTTGGCATTTTGAAAAAAAATCTAATACATTATTTAAGGATTATGTTAAAATGTTTTTGAAAATCAAATTAGAAACAGATGATAAATGGCCTGAAAATTTCAAAACTGAAAAAGAATATAAAAGGTGCGTAGAAAAGAAATTGGGTATAAGGTTAGGAGAAATCAAAGAAAACCCAGGAATGAGATTTATATCCAAAATTTGTTTAAACTCTTTATGGGGAAAGTTCGGACAGAGAAAAAATATGAAACATACAGAGAATGTTACAGAATTGGCAGACTTTTATAGAATTATACTGAACGACCGCATTAAAGACTTGAATATGATATTTTTAAATGATGAGTGTGTGCAAATGGATTATAAGATGAAAGATGAATATGTCAAGAATAACTTTAATACGAATAATTATATAGCGGCTTTTACAACCAGTTCGGCTAGAATAAGATTATATGAAATGCTTGATAAATTAGGAGATAAAGTAATGTATTACGATACAGATAGTATTGTTTATATCGATGATGGCTCTAATAAAGTAAAAACAGGCTGTATGTTAGGCGAATGGACCGATGAATTAGGAGAAGATAAATATATGAAATCGTGGATATCTGGAGCTAGTAAAGATTATGGTTATATTCTGAACGATGGTTCTGTAAAAGGAAAAGTAAAAGGATTTAAAATGAGTTATGAGAGCGAAACTAAGCTCAATTTTGACGAGAGAATGAAAACAATAACTGGGGAAATTGAGCATATAGATGTAGAAATAAATCAATTTCAGATACAAAAAGATAAAAATATTAAAGTGAATAAAATGAATAAAAGATATATGTTTGGATATGATAAAAGAAGAATTTTAGATAACTTTGATACTGTACCTTTTGGATTTTAAGCCAGATTTTTAATTTATAAAAAATCTTTTCTAATAAATGGACGATGTCACTCTTATCATAAATGTTCAAGGTTTTATACTTCCGTTCAAATCTATAGCGAGAGAAATAAGCTGGGTTCATTTAAAAGAAGGAATAGGTGAAACGATTTCTGTATTTACACCTAACTATGAATTAGGTGATCAAGACCATGGAATAGTTCGTAGATGTACTAACGATATCCATGGTTTAAGATTTAAACGATATTCAGATAATACAGGCTTATGGATTAGTAGCGACAATGTAAAAGATTATCTCTTACAATTGCATCAGATATACGGAGGGACATTTGCTTTTAAAGGAGGAGTTTTTCCGAAAAGTACCTTTGAAGAATGGGGAATTCCTATAAAAATATTAGAAGTACCGAGATGCGTAAGAATCCTAGGACCGGGTTGTTCTATGTACAGATGTCTGTACTATAAAAATTTTCTTTCAAAAATTGTTTCTTAATAAATGGAAGAATTCAACAGTCTCAGATCGTTCCCTGTAACTCATAAGCTAAAAGATTTAGAGACAGGGAAATACAAACTGATTTCGTTGAAGAAAATTCAAACAAAATTTGGAAATACCACTATTGCAAGATTAGAAGTTAATGATGTAGAAAAGGATTATTTTCTTAAAAAGAGTCATGGAAAAATTTCTGAAGCAGCAATAACAAAACTGAATGAACGTGGTTATATCTTTCATTTTAAAGGAAAAAATAATGACGGCTTTTATGATTATGAATTAGAAAAAGCTTAATCCTACAATTTGTTTTAAATCTTACAATAATCGAATGGACCTTTTATCGAACTATCAAACTACCAGAATAATATTTACGGAAATCAAAAATATATCTGTTTTTAAGTACAAATTTCTTTTCTGGCAAAGATGGGTTCATTTCCACACAAACTATTTTTTTTTAATTTTATCGAACTATCAAAATATCCAGAATAGTATTTATTATTGCTAATAAAAAAGAGAGATCTATTCAAAATTTAAAACATATCATAAAAATCATTTAACTTTTATTTCAGACTTCAATATAATGCAATTGATATTTCTTATTTATTTCATCTGTCTAAACTTTGTTCGAATGGATTTTATTTAATCTATCGAAAATTTATTTAGAAATAAATGTTACAATATTTTGTCATAAGTACTTTACTCTTTAATTGTCTTTCGCCTACCTTTCATTATTTTAAATTTGACCCCGTTATTACAAATCATAGCATCGATAACTCTAATAATTATACTATATTTCATAGTTTCAATGATACAATAAAATTAACTTTCACCGCTAAAATATATAAAATGGATCAAGCCTCTAAATTTTCTCAACCTGGTGTTTATTTTTGGATAGAAAGTAAATGTGATGACAATTGGAATATAATACCAGAAACAAAAGAATATTTTCATATTTATATTCCCGGAGATAATAACTTATACTATTCTATAGCTTTTAATGCAACTAAAGATTTTAGGATTGGTTATAATGCCGATAACTTATTATATAACGCTGCTCTTTGCTTTTCCTATCAAGATTATCCTAGAGGAAGGTTGTTTATTAGCAATTGATAGACTATTAAGAAAGGACGTCTGTCAAAATTTTTCATCACAATAATAATTAAATATTAGCATTTAAAAATGATCATTATTTAATCTAAATTGATTACGTTATTATCCCGTTTATTTGATTCTTTATAACCCTTTCTTAAAACTTCTTCTTTACATAATTTTGTAGAAAAAATAAAAATATCCAACCAATGCAAATCATACAATTTTTTATCATTATTTGCTCGATAAATCGTAATAAAATCGTTACATCCTCGATATTTTAACAGGCAATTTTTTTGAGCAAAATCTTACAAAAATCGTTAAATATTTCTATTTAGTGGAGTATGAAAAGTGTTCCAGAGTAGGCCCCATATACTACTCATAAATTTTTGGCCCTTTTCCTAGAAGTAATAATAATTTTAAACTGATCTGATATGTATTATAATTAAGAAGTTATGGGTGTTTTTTTTTTCGGTTTTTACAAAAACACTCCCTATTTCCACCTCTTGGTTTGATTTTGCCCATTAACGAATTTGACCGAGATTTTCTGCTCCTTGATTTTATGTATCAATTTGGAGGAGATTTGTGCAGTATTATGGAAGTTATCGTGTCCACAAAAAGTGATATATATAGATAGATAGATAAAGTTTTAAACCGGGGGTGATTTTTGGTTCTAGGGATCATGATTGGCGTAGATCTGCAAATATTTTCAACAAATTCCAACATGTGGGAGAACGTATATATGAGGTAGTATTTCTTATGAAATCTACCTAAAATGACAAATCATTTATCCGCCAACTTGCTTCTTTTGTTCTTATTATTATACGAGGGTGAATCAAATATTAACCGGAATTTCTGCTGGGAGGCCTGAAGGTCATCGCGATGGCGCTCAAACCTCTGCGCATGACAGATGGGGTTGTCACATGTCTATCTATGCGCCGGTATGTGCTACTCTCTCCGTTCCTCAGCAAGCATCATGATGAATGAGGGAGAGGTTCGCTAATTTACAAACCCTCAAGCTTTGAACACCCTTGGCGAAAGGGAAATGTAGCCAAATAATTTGGCGAGAAGAGATCAGTACGCACATGCGCGTTTGGTATGTGTCCAAAGTTAGAGGGTTTGTAAATTAGCGTGCGCATGCGTGTATCATCGTCGGTACGTCGGTGTAGGTAGGTGGTGTTCAAAGCTTGAGGTTTTGTAAATTAGGAAGAAGCTAATATTTTGATATTGGATTAGATCGAATTTTCTTTTAGCGTATTATCCTTTGGAAATATTGTTAAATTAGCGAATAACCGTGGCAATTTTATAAACCAAAAGACTTCTATTTGGTATGTAATGATGTTTTTTTTATATATATAATTATATATTTTGTATTTAAATGTAGTTTTATTAAAGTTTCGTAATAGTTGAAGGAATTTAAGTGGTAGCATGTGTATTTTTATAAATTATTGCTTTGAGGCAAAATTATTATTATTTTTTTTAAGGTTTTTATTAATGTTACAAATGATACTGTTTTAGTAAACATGTATAATTAGCTATTTTCCGTTTCTCTGTCCCTACTTTAGAGTACTTTAAAAAATCGGCGTTTATCTTTTGAATCAAACATTTATTCTTGTATTATATTTTGGTTTTCATTTTTTAAATATTAATATGTTTAAGGTGCTTTTATTTTTTAAATATATATAATTGTGCTTAAGATGTTTTGATTTAAAATTCTTAAGATGTTGAGGCTCTCATTTTGTGAATTCTTATAACTTTATCCTCAAATTTGATAAAAATGTAATGTAAACAAAAGAACTGTTTTGCCGTATCGTATCCTTTTTTTTAAATAAGAAAAATTTATTGCAATATTTATATCACTTTAAAAGTATTTTTTCATAATTAGCATTATGTGATAAATATTTACATGCTACAGTAGCATAATTATTTCTTTTTTTGTCTAATGGTTTCAAACAAGCATACTTACATTTCTTAGCTAATAAATAGTTATTCATTAGTAAATAATATTTGCTTTTCAAAAACTAATTTCTGTATATGTATGCATGTACCCATTAGATTTTTTTTTTTTTTTTAAGTTTGCTACATGCTTTAGCTACAACAGTTGATGACGGAAAGGCAACAAGGATGGTGCGAGTAGGTGTTAAGCTGGGTGATCTGTTCATCAGCAACATCGGTTATTGCCACTAACATGACAACGGTCAGTGCAGAAAGGTGCAAAATTCAACTAATATGTAGTACAGTTGCAGCATCGCTGGTTGCTTATTTTTGTGTTGGCCCGTTGGAATGCGTCTGGGAGGCTATAGATTAGAAAGAATAATCTTTAGTCTTTTAGATTCAAACTTACAGGCTAAATCACATTTTATATGCTGCATGGAAGCTACTTCTTTTTGTTTTATTGCCTATCTTTATGAGAAGTAAGTAACTTATTGCTTTTTAGAAATTTTTACTGCTTTTATGTACTGTTCATATAAGAGTAAATTTAATTTATTTAATATTTTTTGATTTAAGACATTAATTTTTAAGGAAATTAATAATTATCAATTGTGTATAATCAGAACAATCGCGTAGATTAAAATAAAGACTTTAATATACTAAGATTATTGTTTGAGGAAGTACCATGCTTAAAATAAGCATATGTAAAATAAAAATTAAGCACTTTTTTATTAGTGTACTCAGATAGAATAGAATATTCCGGATTTGGGGTCCTATACTGTATTAATATCTGTAACTACTTTTTGAAATAATAAGATGTATGAGATCAAAGAAAGTTTTGGGATTGGCACGTCCAACTAGTTTTTTTATTTTTATTATATGAACGATCCTCCAGCGATCCTCCTATGAACGATCCTCCTGATCCTCCAGCGTTGTCCAGTCTTGTAATCATTTCATAAGCTTAAAATATCTCATCAGTGTTGAAGGATTTTATATTTTCACACGACAATCTGTCTAAAGAAGCCGAATGATGGAGGTTGCACTGCCTTTGGCAGTGTAAACTCTCGAATGTGTATGATTTTATATTTTTAAATGAAAATCTATCCAAACAAACCTAGAGTTGTTGGCCCCGCTGCCTTCGGCAGCTTGCACTAAGCCTATTACGTACGCCCGGTCTCTTTTGAAATGTATTTTTAAATAAAAGACCGGCATAACTCGAGATAACTTTACATATACCTAAAATCAATGCTGAATGATTTAAATGAAAATTTTTCCAAATGAACGTAGTGTTGGGGCCCCGACTGTCTCCAGTAGTGTAAACTCTCGAATTTGTATGATTTTATATTTTTAAAGGAAAATATTTTCACACACTGATCGCCTGTTTACCAATATCACATAAATATACTAGAGGATTGAAGCGGCCGAAATTTTCTGTCCCTGGTTCAGACCTTGCCAGAGATATGATATCTTGACCCAGTGTAACAGTTAAAAGCTCAGTCCCGGTCTTAGCCAATCAAAAGTTATTATTCACGTTATTTTATTGCCACATTTACGATCTCAGAAACCAAATTAATGGAAACAGAAGCATATTCTTTCATTATTTAAGTATTAAATAATGAAAAATTTGATAAAAGCATAATTTGCAAAATTTAAATAAAAAATTTCTAAATGCAAGTTTAATTTACATAATTTATAAGGGAACCTGAATTTAAAACTTGTAATTGCACTCAATTTTATCAACATTGCTATAAACTAATTTATTTTAACATTATACTTCCAATAAACTTGATAGTTAACACGAAATTAATCTGAAATTAAACGAAAATTCCTTATATTATTCAGATCTATCTACATTTCTATCATTTCAGTAACAAATTAAACAAGTCTGAAATTGTACGTCAAATGTGGCAAATGAGGTGCGTTCGTATGATAACTGTTTCATAAATATTGAGATTTTGGTGCAATAGCTGTTGCACTCTTATGAAAAAAGGCACAAATACAAAATTTATTACGATTATATATATTAAGTTCGGCAGTATGGTAATAACAGGACTCGATCTTAAATAGGATGTCATCACCATGGCAATCTAGAATATTATGACCTATCATGGGATATCATTGAATTAATGACTTAGGATAGTATTTAATTCAAGAATGAAGAAAACTTTTATTAATATCTTTTTCAGTTTTGATTCAATTTTCATAAAAATTTGAAATGACTCGACAAAATTGTGCAACGATTCTATATATTGAATTTTAAACTATTTGGTTGGTTAATTTTTGTGTTGTTATATGCATACAGACGATCTGACCAGAAAATGATTATAGATGCTATGTATTTATATTATTACGAATGCACCTAAAAAAGTAGCTCTCTCTATATATATTTCACCTTCATTTATTAAGCAAAAATAAAAGCATAATCCTGTTTGTGCTGTCGTGTATATGTCATGCGAACATTTTCAAAAGGTGATTGTGTTGTGTGGCCAATTTAGTTGCTTTTTTAATTCAAAATAGCTAGCAGAATTTCTGAATAGTTACCTTCATTAATTACGGAATGTCTATCATTGAATAAAGCAAAAATTACTATTCAAAATTTCAGGCAGATTAATAAAAAATATGCTAAATTGAAAACATCGGTAGAAAGGGTCCTTGCAACAATTCTTGCACACAGCCTCGCTTTCGCTAAGGACAGCTCTGATCCATATTCTATGTATTGGAGACTTAAGAATCTGAAAAATGCTATACAGTAAAATCTTCTATAAGACGAAATTAATTAGGAAAGAAAAAATATGCGTTATAGACACGTTCTTTTCTTAGCAAGTTTAAATGTATTATATTCTTTTCTCACATATTATTATGTACTCATTTTGCTTGAATCAACACATTTTTCTGTTTAAGGCAGGATTCCATCATAGGCAGGTTCAGGGGTGTAAAAATCTAGGTGCCAGCGGATAGTTTCTCACCACTAAATTTTAATAGGTTTTGTCGCTTAAATTTTATTACCATTCTTACAAAAAAATTAGACAAAAAATAGCAAATAAAATTTAGTGGTGAGAGACTCTCCGCTGGCGCCTAGATTTTTACATTTCTGGGCAGGCTCTTTTTCACATGTTTTATTGTCTAGAAATTGCTATTCTTTAAAAATAATGTTTTTAAAAGTTTAATTATAGAATTATGGCGATTTAAAAATGTATGCATTTTTTGCAAAAATTTTCATGAAGGGCCAAATTTTACTGATTTTTGCATCGAACAGGCCATGCTGAGGCAATAATCTTCATACTTGCTGGGCCGAGACCAGCACTTAAAATTTTGGCCCTTGCAAACCTTTGAAGAATGAACCCCTTCCCGGTTTTTTCACTCCCAAAAATTCAGATACCAAAGATGAGAAATTTAATATTAATGAGATTTTTAAATAATGTAGGCGAGCAGAAATTTTCAGACCCAGACGATCAAAATATATTGGCCCTGCCTGGGCTAAACTTTTAGCATTTATGCTAAAACTTTGACCCACCCAGCCAAGAAAAATCAACTAAATCAAGCCCAGAGTCTTAACCAGACTCCATTTTTGATAGAAAATCAGATAACTTCTTAATCAACATTATCCTATAAATAAAATTATTTAAGATATATTTTATACATATTCATGTAAAAATTTTGCAGTTGCAGCTTAAACTAGTATGTCCACAAGCTATGAAATATGGAATGGCAACATTATTGATTACTCGGAGAAATTCATTTAAATGGACATTACTACATTTTTTTCTTTTTCTAATGAGTCACCATGACTCATTAGAAAAAATAATGTAGTTTAAAATGGAAGAAAAACATTTAAGAAAAAATAATTTTGAAGCTCTATAAAGATTTTTTTAAATATATTTCTCTATAATTTAATAAAATGAAATAAACTTCTAAAGATTTCGTCGAACAAAGGAAAATTTCACTGTTATTTTCGCAAAAACCTGCCAGTCTAACACGGCCCTCCTAAAAAAATAAGTAGTTCTCCAGTCCTGGTCCGGCAAGAGTCTGCAGATAAAAATTAAGCTCGAGCATGGTCCAGCCCGAGTCTAATAAAAAGAGATTAAAAAGGTCCGTGCAGATCTTAATGTGTACATTTTAAGTAAAAATCCTATGAAAATGATTTAAAACAATATTCATAGGTTACATAAAACAAATTAGTGGATATAAATTTTTAAAATGTTTAATATTCCATATTTTCAAAGAAAATATTCTATTTGTGAAAAATGTATTTTCTAGAAAAAATCCCATTTTTTCCCCCTCTATCCATAAGAAAACAATAGCAGGTAAAATCAGGTTACAAGATCAAATGTTGGACTCTACTCTGATCTGCAAGGTCCGGATTGTATCCTATCCGAATCCAAAATCTCTGCTGAAAGTCAACTTGAGACCCGACAAGAACAAATTTTTTCAACAGAAATATTAAAACCCAAATCTAAAATGAAGGAAAATTAATCATATTTTAATGCATTTACGAAAAAGTAGTCTACAATTATATTTCTTGTATCAAGTTATTTTGGCTTTTACCATTTAAACAAATATTTAGCATCTTCTTTTTAAAAAAAAAAAAGTTAACTCGAACGAATCAAATTCCAACCCGAACTGAACATTTAAAACCAACCTGACTCACAACGGGGGAAAAAAAAACAAAACAAAAAAACGCGCCAACCCAACCCGAACTTCAGTCGGGTTTGAGTACTATCCGATTATGCGACTCAATGCAGGATTCAATTCTGTACCAAGTGATTGAAATAAATATAAAATACAACTTTGAAATGTTCATGCAAGAAGTATTTTAAAAATATCTACAATAATGCCAAATATTCTTAGAAACGACCATAAAATAAAACAGATTCAATTGCATTGTTAAAATATCTTGTATTTAAGAAACAGTACAGTGATGGTAAGTATTTTTTTTTTCCCCTTGGTAATCATTTCATGTATAAATGCTTTTAAAGCAAAATCTTCTAATTGAAATCTATATTTATTTCTTTGAGATTGTGACAGCTAAACTGTTCCAAACAGAGTGATAGAAGAAGGGAGAAAATCATGAAATTTCTTGCAGATTGATTGGAATTAAATAAAAAGTTTTGATTTGTTTTTGAGAACTTTATTATAAAACACGCATACACACATAAATAACGGTTGTATTCACTATAAGTCATTTTTAATTTTAATCGTATAAAAACTATTGGTGCATTTATTAATACTTAACAAAATCTAATAGCATTTTTCAGTTTTTGATAAGGGAAAAAACATTTAGAAAATGCTGAAAGTTGATTTTTTGAACTGAATTTCCAGATAAGACAGCTCAGGGAAGGTCATCATCAAATAGCCATCGTTTATAACTTAAGATATAATACATTTATCGAAAATGGAAAAACGTATTCGATTTCAAATCACTTTGATAGATATGCCAGCAAATTCTATGCTTTTCCGTTTAAAATTACTGGATCTCGATGAATTATTGCACGAAGTTTCTTTTTAATCTCCCCCCCCCCTTTAAAAAAAGTCTGTATTTCCGATCTACAGATTCTTTTAGAAATGATTAAAATGAGAATTTTCATATCTTATTCAATTGACGAAATGGGATGTGATAATGTTATTTTATTTGTACATAGCACTAAATATTAAAATTAATACGTTTATTATCTATTTGTAAATAATTTTAATATATGGCACGGTGAAAATAAATGTCATTTTATCCCATTCGAACACGCTATTTAAGATACTTGAGATAAAGTTGAGACTGCTAACGCCCAATCGTTCTCATGACACTCTTCAGTGTATAGAAAAGTTTACTCAATTTCAATGGGATTTTTTTTCTTTTAAATATTATTTATAATGAATTATCAATTTTGAATATCATACTTATATTATTTATATCAAATTAATAATTTCATATTTTGGTACTTGTGGTTTCTAAAATTCAGTTTAATTAATTTTTTTTATTGCAGAATCATTCGTGATATACGAAGGTAATGATGCAATTTATCATCCATGCCATATGCCAGAATTTAAGCTGCAGATTTTGTGCAATTTCAAGAATTCTTCAAAATTTCCTAAATCCTCCTTTCGGTAATTACCGCTTGTGATAAAAATGTCATTTAAATTCCCTCTCGAAATTTCAGTTTCCTCTTCTTTGTGCCACCCTTCCCCAATCACAACATTTTAAATTCTTAGATCTATTTTTCATTGATTTTTTTAGGGTACCATACTTAAAAAAAGAAAATGGAGCCATTATAAGTTAATCGTGTTCACATATTTATAGATTTTTAGCTATCCACAAATATTTAAAAATATATATATTAAATAAAAAAAAAATAGGGTGACTAACTAAGTTACTTTATTTTTTTTTCGGCATGTGTGTATCATGTTGGGTATTGTTGGAAAGATCTTGTAACACTGTATTCAAAAATATTTGTTTTAATTTTAGATATTGTCAAAAATGTAATGCAAAAGTATGTTCCCCCCCACAGCCTATTTCCAAATCAAGTGAAACTAAAAGGGGCAGTAGCAGTTTATTCAAACTTTGCTGGAATGTTATGGTGATTATCCTGGGTGACATAATTTTGGAGAAAGTCGCATTTTCTGTTAAACACAAACTTTGCAGGGCTCAGTGGCAGCATTTTTAACTATAAAAGTTATAAAATTGACAGGCCTGACTACTCAGGCGATTTGGAATCAAATAGCAATTTCCATTTTTTAAATAAATAAATTCCTTATCAAGTAAAATGAGATTTTTGTCACATAACAACAGGTTTTTCTCCTTTCCCATGCTATCACATACAGAAATTCGATTCAAAACTCCAACTTTGACAATATTTTGGCTAAAAATAGAAAACGCCATTTGATTACATAGTTCCTGAATAAGAACACCTGTCAATTTTACGTGTTTCTGAACAGCGAACAAAAATGAATTCAGTAATGTGCCAGAAAGTTGCTTCTTTGTATTTGAGCCTTAATTACAAAGAAATATTTTCAAGAATCTACTTTTAGGTAGATTTCGTAAGAAATACTACCTATTGCAGTCGTTACCATGGTGCGACTTTTGAAAAATTCCTTCATAACTTTTCATTATAGGACCCCAGGAACCCAAAACCACCCCCACCTAAAAAGTTTATATATATATATATATATATGTATGTGTGTATGTATGTACTAAATTTTGTCCGCATGATAAAAGTCGCAATTATGCACGAATCATCTTCAAAACTCGCCAACAACTTTGAGATGGCTAATATCTCGGCGGGGATTGAAAATGGGCGAAATTGGCCCAAGAGGGTGGAAATGGGGAGGGTTCAAAATTTTGAATACTGTCTTAACATGATTCTGATAAAACCAGCTCTTACACCAATGGCAGGAAAAAAATAAAAGTTTTTCATTATAGCAGTTGCCAACAATTAAAAAAAAAACAAATAATAAAATTCTCTCCACAACAATTACTTTTCTTTTGCAAAATTTTCACGTGTAAAATTAAATAGTTTGACAAATTGAAAACAAATTGAATATTACGTCATAAGTTTCCTAGAGCAAGATTTCAGCATGAAAACTCAAAATAAATAGTTTGACAAATTAAAAAAATATGTATATTGCGTCATATTGGAAATATAATGGACCTCAGCTGGTGAATATGTAACGCCATGTAAGTTTGAAGAAACGTATTAAAACATGATAAAAACCCGACTATGGAAATATTAACATATTTTAAC